>CM051234.1:145651860-147002544 GCA_027917425.1 Gastrophryne carolinensis
CTCCATTCATTGTCACTGTTGTGTGCGGCAATGATGTCATTGCCACACCTATGCAATGACTGATCTCCTGCTACCTTACAGAGAGGGAGAGCAAAAAAATCAGTGTTAATGGCCACCCCTGTGGAATCTTTGGGATCTGGAAGTGCAGGAACGAGTGGCGCGCTACCCCAGCTCAAAAGCACATGTGCCGTTGGAAGGGGGCGGGCCTTCAACTCCGCAAGCCTAGAGAGCGCTTTTTGAGCAGGAGGAGCATGTCCTCGTTTCTGTGCTTCCGGATTTCTGGCCAAAGCAGCTTCCACTTTGCCGGCCTAAGATTACACATGGGCGCCCACTATTCCCCTATACAATTAATTTTAAAGCAAACAAAAAAGTGACTACTTTTATTTTTGCTGCAATCTGGTTAACATGGCTGCACAATCCAGATGCAGCAAAGTTTTATTTTGGGTAATTCTTCAGTTTAAGTCGTGCTTTTAAAGCTTCATGCATAGATCTACAACCTAACTACATATACCTTAAAAAAGAAATCCAAGCATTTTGTAACAATCTACCACCTCCCTTTGCTAAGTGGGTAATAACATTAAAAACCACTCACTTGGGGAAATCTGCACAGAAGCTGTAGGAGTGACATGTTGTCCAATCCCGTGCATCAGTGTGACAGTACTCGCCTGCCCCTCAAGTCAAACTGTCACTACATTCTACAGCTGCCATACAGAGCCCCACCCCCTGTCAGCATAAGGGGTAGATTGCCAGGGGTCAGGTGAGTTATTTTACTATTTTAACACCCAAATCATGCTTAGCACGGGGGAGGGGGAGCTCGCGAGTAGTAAAAAGCTTGGACTTCCTCTTTAAGTGGGCCAAATCGATACAAATCTCTATACAGGTTTATCAAAACTTATAGAATCAAGTGTTTTTTAAAGGAGCACTATTGCAGTTGCTGCAATATTAGAAATTCACATGAATATGCTAGATAGCAAGATAGAGATGACATCACTATACATCCTGCTTAAAATTCCATTCATGCTTGATTCTTTCATGTACTAGAAGGAAGAAGAATAGGTGATGACAGGGTTTGGACACAGCATTCTTCATACTTTTACAGGGTATCTGTCTCCAAAGGTAGACTGTGCTGAAAAAAATATTTTCAATGCAGAGTGCTCACTGCATCCCTGGCCCTGCGCACGCTACCATCCCATCTTATTTGAATGGCTGGGACAGAAGCGTGCGCATGACGCCAGAGATGCAGGGGATGCGAACAATGAGAGCTGCCTGCTGAATGATGTAGTCATAGCGGATGGCTCTCATTGGATGAGAACCCGCGCATGTGCCGCTGGAGCAGAGAAAGGTGAGTGTTTATGGTTGAACTGGGGGGTTTCACACAGCAGGGCATCCATATTCTTTTAGATTCCAGGCCGGCCGCTGCTGGGTTTTGTTCCACTTTAAGTGCCCTTACACAGAGTTTTGTTATGATTGTATGGAGATGTGTGGTGCGTGTCAAGGTGCCAAACACATAGTGCCTCTAGAATCCTACCATGCTACTTAGTGCTTTTCAGAGTGCGCTGTCGGAAGTGCATACAAAGGTTTTGGCAAGTGTGTGGGTGACCTGTATGCTGGCTGCTACATTCGATACACAAGCAACGATTTGCCTGTAAATGATCTTACATTTGATAAGTCCTTTCAGTCCAACCACGAAGAATGGGAGAAACAGAAATGCTTTAATAGAACGGAAAATACTGAATCACACGCCTGCTCTTAAGCTCTTTTCAGTTAAATCTTTCTCAGAAGAAGATTGTTGCCTGTATACAAACCATTACCCACAGCCATGGTCATGGTGAATATGCTGCGAGACAAACACATTATCTCCCAGCTGCTCATCTTTGTCTGATCATACAGTTAAAGCTGCACTGAGGAAAACCTCTTATAAGACATATTCATATATGAGTATAGTTTCTATGTGTTAGTCTTAGCTACTTACAGCGGAACTGTAGTAAAAATTAAAAAACAGCCAGTAGCTTGTATAACACATATGCTGTACAGTAAATAGTATATGTAAAGGATTAAATCACCATTGTGTGGCAGAACCAGCATCTACTAGCAGAGGGGACCAAGTCTCCCATCACAGAGGATGGGAGCTATTTCTTATGAATGTTGCTGAATAGGGCATGTGTGATTGTAAAAATACTCTACATTCTTCAGTCTTTAAAAGGTTACTTGGTAAGGACACAGTGCACTTGGTGAGAGTTATTACTTTTTACACTCATGTATGTGGGATATATAACAAAATATGAGTGCATTTCCCATGTGATTATATTCACCCCATTAAATTATCCTATTAGTGAAGTACTGATGTGAAACAGGAGAGGCATTTTCCAAACCTTTCAAGCTGCATGCTGATATCAGGTTGTGCAGGGAAATAGGCTGCTGCTGTCATCAAATGTAATGTCCAAGTTTCTGTCATGATAAGACTATTGAGAAGCCTTAGCAGGGACTATTCTGTCTGGATCCCCCTCCTGTCAGATAATCCCAAGTATCCGACATTCAGTATAAAAATATGCAGCCCCCACCTTTTGAACCCCTTGCCACACCACAAAGAGTTAAAAAAACACCATACAAAATCATTTATTAAGCAAAATGTAACAGTACTCTGTGTTCTCGGTTCCCCGCCAGGCCCCGTCCTCTCTGATGGATGGCCCAGTCAGGGGGTCTTGTTTAGTGAGATGGCCTTGTCTTCTGATTCCAACAGCTTTAGAAACACTATCTTCTGTTCGGCGGATGCCCCCCCCCCCTAACTGTACCTTGGAAAGATCCCACTTTTGTTGCCATTTTTGAGTGTGTTTATGCACCAAAACAATGTCTTCATAGTATTGTTTTAATTTCTTTTCTTATGAAAGCGGTTTTCACTACGCTGCCCCTTGCAGCTGTACACCAAGTCTGTACTCCAAAATCTACAACAAGACAGATGTGTACATGCAGCACACTGCTACTATGGCCTCTGCTGAGGTGAGGGAGTACACTCACACATACACGTGCTCAGAAGCAGTGTTCTGTGTGTACAGGACACAATCCCCTCGATTCAAAGAGCAAAAGTTAATTGATTTCGTATCGAGAATCGTAAGTTTGGGTGGGTGTTAGTCATTTTTTCCTGTTTTTTTGGCCATTTCCGACTCGCACGAGCCTACGTACGAATGCGTATATGCTCTTACGATCAGCGGAAGTTCGTTCCTAAATTTTAGGATCAAAACGTAAAACTTAGGATCAAATCCTAAAACTTACGATCAAAACGTAAAACTTAGGTTAATTGGATGTGTTTAGGTGTGATTCAGAGAAACCTCTAAACGCGTTTTAAAAGAAAGCCACAGCCGACACCTTTTAGCAGCCGGATTGCTGTTCGTGAACAGGTGCGCGTCTTGAGCTCCAATGAACTGCATGTATCAGCATGGCCGAGGCCATAAATTGTATGGCAATGCATACCTGATTCATGTATGCCTTCTAAAAGCATTTTAATGTGGACCTTAATTAGTCCTTTGCATGTAAACCTTTATTTTGCAATATATTTGCGTTAATTAAAGAAACTTATGTCCTTTGTTATTTATTTTAAAATTGAGGTACTAGAATAATATTTTTAGATTTAATTTATTGGTGTAGTTGTTTACCTTTGCTTTGTTTAATTATTTAGCTCATCTTTGGTCAGATGCATCACACTTACTGAGGAGAGGAGAGCGGGATAAAGTGCAGGATGTGGGTTACTGCTGTATTTTGCACAGACACAGCAGAGCTGGGGGCATGGAAAGGTCAGAAATCAAAGAATCCAGAGCAACACAGTCACAAGGCCCTTTCTGTTTGCAGGCTGCCCGATAATACCTGAGCCGCCATCTTGGCTGTTTCTAGGCTCATAACATGCCGAAGTTGCTGGGTGTTTTTTAATATTTGTGAGCAATCTGTATGTAGAGGGTGTGGGTAACCACACTAAAAATTTAAAGTTGTACCATTTGAAGCATAAATATTAAAATTAAATCCACAAGTAAAAAATGCAACTAAAAATTAAACAAAGTAAGATTTACTTATGCAAATGCATTCATTAATGGTTGGTTACTACAAAATGAATGAAATAAAGAAAATTAAAAGACCAAATATTTAGAATGCACTTTAATGAGGTAAGTTTGTAGTGCGGAGCCGCAAGATCAGAAGGATTTACGTCCAGACAAAAAAGGAAAAAGGGCAAAACCAATGTTGCAACCTGAGAAATGAAACGGGAATTCAGGATGGAAACTGACATAGGTCTGATTCCCGAACTGCCATACGAACGGACGTATATTTTAGGATAGAAACGTATTTGCTTATTGAATCACTCGCAAGTTCATACGAACGCACGAGCGGACGGGAAAAATAGGATGATCGTGACCCAAATCCAAGCTGTTACATGTTTCTTTGAATCAACCCAAATATCTCTCTATTTGGAGACAGTGCCGGATTATGAGTGGGGCGCGAGCCCCGGGGCCTCCACCACTTGCCTTGCAGAGGGGGCCTCCACCAACCTTTGGGTTATGGTCTGGTCCAGGAGGCTTTTCAGTGTTTGGTCTGACGGCCCTCTGGCCCAGCAACAAAGCTATCGGCCGCAGTGCCTGGGCAAGCCTTTTTTTGTTTTTGCAAACCTGCAACCAAAAACACCACAGGGCAGGACGGAGAGTCTAGAGCAGCAAAGCCGCCACCAGCAACGCTACAGTGATGGGTGCATGCAGAGCTGTCACTGCACATAAGTTACCAAGCACAGCCGCTGGCAGCTCAATGCAGGGAACTGTTTTCTACTGGACCAGCTGGGCGATTACTACACAGCCCCGCCCAGAATGGCAAAGCAGCACCCACACAAGGGTGGCACAAGGGACTCGATCTGATGTTCCAGTAAGTAGGTGGGTGCCAGACAACCACCAATCAGTTACTTGGCTGGGCTCCACCAGAATTTGTGCCCAGGGGCCTCCACCACACTTAATCCGGCCCTGTTTGGAGATCTTAGTGTAGTGCCAGTGGCAAAAGATTGCAGGTAGGGAAAACTGCTTCCATACACATTTACTTACATAAGAAAACATTTAAAAAATACTATCAGCTCAGCACACATTCTGGCACACATTTTGGCCACCAAAGAAGGACATTTCCTTTAAACTTATCCTGAAGTTAACCTGGCTTGAAACCTAATCCTGGCTTCAGGCTGGCTATTGACAGTTTTTGTGGCAGCCACAGCGAGGATTGGCAGAATGGCATTCTGGCCCCCATTCAAGTTAATGAACTGGTGTGTGCACACACAGAGGAGGGGATGCCACTTTTTGAAACCAGCTACAGGAGAGCCCAAGACTAGTGCAAGATTCAGGTACCAAGTTTTTTTTTATTTTTCTCAGCGCTGTGGGAGGGGGCTGGGGGGAGTCTTAAATAAGAGAATACTCCCGAGGCTCAATGGCTGGAGAATCTCTTCAATGCCAGCCCTGCACCATGTATAACTTATTATGGGGGGGTTGATGGAGAATATTTGTTTCTCAAAAGCACATGGGCAGATGCAGCATCACACCAAAGAGCTTTGTTAAAGGTGCCTAGTTATCATGTGTAAATGTGCATGTATACGTTGATGATAATGTTATTGTATCATATTATATAAAAACTAGCTTCTTAAAGGTTGTCAGGAACAGGAAAGTGGCTTTTTATTGATCTGAGGACCTGTTGAAGTTTGTGGTTTGGCACTTACATCTAGGAACTTAGAGAGAAAAGGGAAATTCGTGTTCTCACTGGTAAATTTCCTTATTTGTCCTCATCCATTCCAGGGCATCCCCGGTAGCAATATGTGGGTTAGTCTCAGCCATAGGCGGGGACTGCAAGATAGAATAAAACAAGCTCCTCCAGGCCTATATAGGACAGGATGTGACAGGATCTACTCAGTAAAACCGTGCAGAAGGCATGAACCACCATCAACGCAGTTGTAACACAACAGATGGGCAGGTGTGGTGCCCCGGAATGGAAGAGGACGAGAAAGGATATTTAGCCATGAGTACACAAATTTCTCTTTTCTAATCTCTTCCATTATGGGGTAGCAACACATGGGATGTCTCAAAGCAGTACCCTCAATAAGGGTGGGAACGTGCAAGAACAGCCAGCAGCCAACTGCATCAACCTAACCAAGAACAACGGCACTGACACCTAAAGCCCCCAGAGAGGGTTTCTTCACCGTCTGTAACAACTTATGCCCCAAGGCAGCATAGGCAAATGCCCTGACATCAATTCTGTAAACTTGGTGTGGAGAGATGACCAGGTCGCCATTTTGCAGACCGGTTTCACTGATGCCTGGTGTTGGAAAGCCCAACTGAAGTGACCGGTGACGCGGAAGGGCGCCTCCTTCCCCTTGCAGGCATAGGCTTGTATGACCGCCTGCCTGATCCATCTGCTAAGAGTGGACCTGCCAGCCACCATGCCCCATTTTGGTCCCTCTAGGATCGTGGACAAGACATCCATCTTACGTAACTCTCGAGTAATGGCCAAGTAATACTTTAATGCCCTGCCCACATTGAGGGAATGCAGCAGTCGCTCTTCATGGCGAGTGGGGCGTGAGCACAAGAAGGATAGCACTATCTACTGATTAAGATGGAAGGGAGAGATCACCTTGGGCAAACAATCCTGCTTCACATGAAACATCACTTTGTCTTCATGCAGCATCAAAAAAGGTTGATCTGATCGAAATAACTGCCAGCTCTGAAACCCGCCAGATGGAGTTGAAGAAAAAAACACCTTCAACGTGAGCGTCATCAGGGAAGCCTCTGCCATGTGCTCAAAGGGGGCCCTTAAAGTGCTGATAGGACCAGATTGAAATCCCAGGATGGGACTATGAACCGCCACGGAGGCTGAACATGTGCAGCACCCTGCATGAAGAAGGTGCAGATTAGACCAAGACTGAGACCTGGCCCTTAAGAGTGCTGGGCTGCAGGCCAGCATGCAGACCTTGCTTTAGGAACTCAAAAAATGTGGGTACAGAGAAACTCCTACAGGAATGTCCCTTAGATTTCCAGGCCTGTAGTAAATTCTAGAGGATGACTGTGGTCGATTCAGGGTCTGAATTACCACGACGGGCAAACCCCTCTCCTCTATGCTGGTCTTAACAGCCAAGCTGCTAAAGCCAGCACTGGAAAATTGGGGTGCCACAGAGGAAGATCTTGATGGATGAGGAGTCGTCATGGGGGCTCCATCACCAGGCTGACCAGATCTGTAAACAACACCCTTCTGGGCCAGTGTGGGGCAATCAGGATGATAGAAATCTGACGCACCCCCGAAGTGGCAGTGGGGGGAATGCATAGAGCAGGCTGTACCCTGACCAGGGAATGCCCAGAGTGTTGACTGCCACAGCCTCACACCCTGGATACGAACCTCTGGACATTCCATTTGTGCCGATCAGTCGCAGAGGACTTGAAACCCGTCCTGGTGAAGGGACCATTCCTTCTGGTCCACCATGTCCCTGCTCAAATAATCGGCCTACAGATTCTCCACCCCCCAGAATGTGAACCTCCCTTATTGGTGCTGCATGAAGACAAAGCGGTGTTTCGTGTAAAGCAGGATATTGGGATCCAGGATGGGCCGAACGGACCTGTCCTTCTTGGGGATGATGAATAGTATTGAGTAGAAGCCACAGCCCTACTCTGAGGGGGGCACAGGTACTACAACTCCCCAGTCGCGAGCCACTGCCCAACTGCGTAGGGCGCAGGATGTCCCTCACCTGAGGTCAGGTGAGCTTGGAACATGGGACACATGGCACCACTCTCTGTTAAAATACAAAACCCCGGTGCTTCTGATGCCTCTAAAAATGGCTGTTCATTCTGCTAAGCAATAAAGCTGGAGCGCTGGTCCCCACACCCTCCTACTTGTCGACTACTGGTCAGACCTGCCTGCACTAACGGAAAAACAACCTCCCTGCAGCTGAGATCAACCCACCAGTCAATGATGTAGCAGCTTCTGGGCCCCCACCCTGCAACAACAAGTCAAGTCAAAAGGATTTGCTCCCACCTGACCTGACCAGGCAAAACCGTGGGTTGACAACCACAATGGCTCCGATACTCAGCCCAGGAGAACAGGGAGGCAGTGCAGGAGCTGCCAGGAGATGCAGCAGGGACCTCCGGGCACCACACAAGATGGCGCTGCTTTGTGCTGGTAATCAGGAGAAGGAGGGCGGAGCTGTGGATCTCGCAAATGCGGCCATCCTGCCCCCATCACCCGTCCTCCACTGTAAGGCCCAATCGGCCGAAGCCACTCCCCCCACCGGCATCACAGGCGTGTTTCCGAGTTAGTCAGTAGGGCAGGCCACATGGCATGGTTGCCAGCAGTAGTAATTACAAACACATGGACACAAGGGAGCCCAGTCACCTAGCTTAGACCCTACCCATCAGCTATGGGGAAGGCAGACTGCATCTCTTGCAGGGTGTCATGGAGTCATGAGGGTAGATGACCCAGGGGTTAGACTGACCAGGGCTCAGTGGGAGAAACACAACAATGCCACCATGCAAGGCCCAGAGATCAGGTACCCTGCTGCAGTGGGGTCCTGATCCTTGCTTACCTGGACCCATGCTCCCCTTACTCTGCATGATCCCACACTATCAGCTTAGGAACCGACTTCAGGCATCTAACGGAGTCCCCGGGAACACTGAAACTGGTGAGGGGCTAGGAGACAGACAGAGTTGAAGCCCCCGCTCCTGGTCGGCACTGTATCTAAGTGCAACTGCAAGTAAAGCAGAGAACTGAAGAAAACTGAAGAAATCCTGCCACAACCTTATATAGGCCAGGAGGAGGTAGATTCTTTTTCTATCTTGCAGGCCTGGCCTACCGCTGAGATTAACCCACGTGTTGCTATTGGTGCTGTCCCAGAATGGAAGGGTTGAGAAAGAAGAACTGAGAACTTGGTACTGAGGCTCTTTCTAAGAAAAAAAATGATTAAAAAGTAAAACCTCATGTACAGAATCTTCCTCAAAGCAGCAAGATGGTGCTGTTAGGAAGAGGTTAATCTGCACTCCAGATCTAGGGTAGCCATTAAACAATATGTGTACATACAAGCAGAGCCCACTGCTTTCCTCCAACAATCTTTGCATTGTTTCCACACAATGTCAGCTGCTGTATCGCCTTTCATATCAGAAAGTGAGGAAACACAATCTCAGCAGACGGCTTTATCAACAGCTGCTCCAAGGCGGCCACAATTGTGATAATGACAAGCATTAGATCCTGGGGCTTTGTTTCCTACACAGATATAGCATGCTCAGTGAGGATGCTGATTGATGCCTTGCACTGGAACTTTCTGAGTTTCAGAAAGCTGGGACATTTCAGTTTATGAACCCGGTGAAGCTGACCCTTGAGGAATTACGGGCAGGTTGTAAAATGTCACTTTCACTAAGGCGTAAACGCTTGGCGATCTGTTCTTTCTGTGTTTTCCCTGCTCCGGTGTGGATTGTTGCACTGCAGGGTTGTGTAATTGCAATCTGTAAGTATTTGACTTGTGCGGGAGATTTGCACTAATCGTATTGATCTAGCAGAATAGCCTGTCATGGGCTTGAGAAACGTGACAAACTCATTTGTAAAGTGAATTAAAATCGGCAATGAAATTCAATTCATGACAGTTTCCACAACTGCATTCATAGTGATTCAGCTGAAACACAACTGACAACACAACAGAAAGAATTTGATGCAAATGTGGAGGATAGAATGGTTTAACTTATTTATTATTACTTATTTATGGAAGAACTCAGATATCCTATTCTCTCAAGAGCAAATTGACAGCAATGTTTCTGGCCATATTTGCTTTTCCGGAGCCTATGCACATATTCATTTCCCTGCACACGTTTATTTTTTTCTAGGTGATAGAGCATTAGACCCATAAGGACTGAAGAGGTTTTGTGACTGCCACTTGGCTGAGGGCTGACATCTATAACCATCACAGCTTTCTCTTGCTGAGTCAAATGAATGTCAAACATAAATGACAGCTACTCTTTATTATACAGAGAGCAGAGAACTCTTTGACTTCCAGCTCCTACAGCATAATGTACCTGCCTTCTGTTCTGCTACCTTAAATTGCTTTCTATTTTCATTTTAAGTTGCAGTAGCTACATTGAACCCAAAGCTTGACCAGCAGAGCTAGCTAAAAAAAGAAATAAAAGCTGCCTACTAGAAGAGCTGACAGCATTTTCATATATGTGTATTTAAAGCTCCAACATTAAGAATTGGAGGCATTGCTTTGTAGTTTTATTACCACTGTCAACCTGTTGTTTTACGCCATACAGGGGTGAACTGGCCATTGAGAAACCAGCAAGAATTCCTGGTAGGCCACACTGCATTGGCACTGACTGGGCTGCCTCCCTAGACCCTGCAGCCCATCCTGTACCTTCTACAGTTGTCCCTACCGCATCATCCACTGCTTCCCCATCAGTGGTCTGAGTCATTTAACTTGTTACCTCTGGTATGAATGCCTATGCCTTTAGAAGTTTTGACTTCCTTGAGGATATGGTCCTCATACAGGGTATATACAGAGCCTAGAAAAGCCACCAGAGATCAGGTGACTGACCTAGGGAGCTGCTTGGGAAAGGTCAGAAGAGGTTTTGTTGCTGCCACCTCTGTTTTTATTTATTGAAGTGCTACACACTAGAACCCAAGGGTAAAAGCAGTCTCGGTTATGGGCCTCCAGAGTACTCCAAGATTGGAGAAGTCTGTGCCATGGTTCACTGCTTTAAACAAGGTTCTTGACACACACATCTAACTTTCCCTGGCTGAAGTTGTTTTTCAATATTTAGCTTTTTAAACTAGATTTTTAAGAAAACGGGTGGAGCAATTTGAAAGGTAAGATTTCTGTTTTTACCAGCCATTACAACACAGTGGTGGGTGTTGTTCTCCCCCACACAGTGAACAACACCCATTTTCTTAAAATAGGTGGTGTTTTGGTTTAAATAGCTCGTGTCCTGTGGAGGTGATTGTGTTTGCTTTCCTATATTACTGGTACATTTGTGTACTCATTTGCATATTGAAACAAAGTTTGAAGTTTGAATTTATCTGTACGAACATTTTAATAAAATACTAAAGACTTAAAGGAGCCGCAGCACTCAACCCTGTTAGCTTGCAGACCAACCTATAATCTGTCTCTAAATCTGGTAAAAACAGAGGCTCGGTCACACACACCTGCAGAAGTATGCTAAGCTGCACCACCACGCCAAGGTGCCTCTATGGGTGCAGTCCTAACTCTAATCTATGAGAGCCCCATTTGGGACATACAATGCAAGAGATAAAAAGGGAGCAGCTTACCTGAGGTTGCCCTAAACCTCATGTGCACCTTGGCGTGGTGGTGCAGCTTAGCATACTTCTGTGTGTGTGACCGAGCCTCGGTTTTTACCAGATTTAGAGACAGATTATAGGTTGGTCTGCAAGCTAACAGGGTTGAGTGCTGCGGCTCCTTTAAGTCTTTAGTAACCTAATTGCCCTGCTGACTTGCACCTCCCAGGTTAGTTATAAAATGGTCTGAGCAGCTGCCACTCCCCCTTTGTTCATTTTAATAAAATAGCTGATTAATCTCTGACTGATCATCATTAAATTGATCCTGTACTAAAAAACAAAACACATTAGTTCACAGGGCTGCTGCATTGCCACCCCTCAGACAGCCAAATCAGCCTGAAAATGACAAAAGTTGGCCCATAAAAGTTACCCCATCCACACTCCTCCTTCAATGACCTATTGAACACTAGTGGGCAATATGATTTTACAACCATGCACTGATAGACCTGAACTCTTCTGGCCACCAGTTAACATGTGCGTAGCCAGTTGTGGGTGCTGTACATGCATAGAAATTCCAGAGGTAAGTTTGCTCCCCTTTATTAGGGCCTTGCTAGTGGGCACTTTGGAATGATGGGGGGGGGGGGGTAGGCATTCAGGAGAATTCCCAGTAGGCTATTTTCCTTTGGGGCAGGTCAAACTGCTTCTTCCAACACCTCCATCCTATTCTTGCCCCCTCCCCAACCATTCCTGTGCTCAGCCTCATTGTACCCCCCTCTCCAAACTAAGACAACTTTTTCCATGTTCTGCCCTCCCTCATGGTATAGCACCAGAACCCCAGCATCATGGCTGTAGGGGACCAGACCTATCCCTGCTCCACTTTCTGCTCATACAATACTTAAGCCTCAGTAACAACAAGACTGGCCATATTGACCCCTGCCCTTAATCTTTTCTTGGAATGCTCTAACCTCAGCTGTGGCGCTCACTTGTTGACTGGCTAGAAAGCATGCTGTTGGGGGCTCAGTGGAAATTATGGGCTGGAAAGGCAGCGCTAAAATACTGCTGGGGGATGAACATTGGTCCTGAGGAGTCTGATTTAAAGTGGAGCAAAATGCCGGCAGCTCCTGCTCCAATCATCAGTGCTGCATCCCCAGCATCTGTTTAGCTGTGCGCACTCCCGCTCACAGCCTTTCTGAGTGCAGGGTGCAGGAGCAAGCACGGTAGCAGAAAGCCGGTGATGCCGCCAGCCAGCTAAACCTCGTCGACCTGATATGCTTGAGATCGATGATATCAAATCTGCTGGGGGCGTGGCTTTGGCGGTGCTGAAACACATTTTTTTTTAAACTGGGACACCAGTGAGCTTCCCGCAGTGGATCAACCAAAATTGGGTTTTAATCTACTTTAAAATAACAGATTCTTCTGTATTTCACATATACAGGATATCTTTAAAGGGCAGTAATCGCTTTGGAAAAAAAACTAGAACATTGTGTTATTTACATTCTGAGACAGCATAGTGCCATAATGGCACTTGCTTGGGCTGTCTTTGAGTAGACACCTTGAATACTAATGTGAAACGTACTCAACTGTTATCTAATATAAGCTCTCAGAGAGAGCTATTGCAAGAATCAGAGGTAGGGATCACTGTATTAAAGCATAATGTACACAGTGTACATTTGCCCTTGTGATTTGTGTCATACCAGTTTTGTAATTTCAAGCTAAATCCCTGCATAACACCAGAGAGAAACAGCACATGTAAACAGCAGCCTGTCGTTCTCTGGTTATTACAAGAGTTGAGTGGGGATTGCTAATGCAATCTCTTCTTTACCAAAAAGGAAGCATTCTGCTTATTCTCACAAATTCATAAAAGCAATTCTGCTTTCCAAATTTGGCAGCATTCATGCTTAAAACATATTTATCCCAGAGGCACAGGGCTATGGATGATCTCTCTCTTCTCAAGATGAACTTACCTCTGTTACAGCTCTAGAAGGCATGGCCGAAAAATATATATTCTGCACTTTAAACGTTAGAGTTAGAGAAAGAGCAGGGTGTGTATAATTATGGAGGACAAATTGTCTGCATCTGGCAGTAGGGGGTCCTTTTGACTGCTCAAGATCACTACTTACTTTAACAAAACTGTAGGTGGGTTGACACATTTATAGAAACATTGAAATCCTTCCTATAGGGAAAAGTATAGAAGAACAAAGAGAAAGACTGAAAACAACAGCAACATTAAAATTATTTGTACTCACTCTGGGTGTTGCGGAGATGTTGAGAACATTAAGACATTGTTCTGAGCTTAGAACAGTATATATTAGATAGGAGGATACTTCAATACTTGTGTGCTTACTTTCAGAGCACCAAAAGACACACACACAAGTAAGCACTCACAAGCATGTAGGTACTCACACACCTGTATGGTTAAACACAACAGCAGGCCTTGGATTCCTCTTTAGTATTTTCCAGCTGCCACAGTCCAGTGCACTCAAGTGGGTACCTGAGTCTTTAAGCTCCCTCTGCAAGTGCTAGTCATGACTGTCTGCCCTAGTTCTGGTTCAAAGGTCTCCACTTGCTCTTCTTCCTGATCTCCCTTCTGGTTCTTCCTCCCACATAAGTTTTTTTTATAGGCTTCACTACCAGAACAAATTAACTAGTTCTTTATGGATCTAGACCATATACAGGATCTGGGACCTCCTTCCACATCTACTTTGCATGATCCACTCTCCCAGTTCCAGCGTTAGCAAAGAACATTCCTCTGCATGTGTGGACTCTTCTAGACCAGTGATGGCAAACATTTTAGGGACTGAATGCCCAAACGACAACCCAAAACTTTATTTAAGTGCCAACACAGCAATTTGGAAAGATGACAAGTTTCCAAAGAAAGGGCTCTGAGTGCCGCCTCTGGTACGCATGCCATAGGTTCAGCACTACTGTTCTAGACCATTGTTTCTCAACGCTCTCTTCAAGTACCCCCAACAGGTCATGTTTTGTGGATCTCCACACAAGATGCTCTATGGTAGTGTTGACACACTAATTATATCACTTTTGCCTCTGTCTGGATATCCACAAAGCATGGCCTATTGGCGATAATTGAGCACAAGGTTGAGAAACACTCTGAGAACATATTTGTAACTAACTTTTTCTTTACCTACCGCAATACTACTGTGAGTGCTCCAGATAGGTCACCTATAGGAAAGTGTTTCTCACCAAGCTAGCCGCCCCCCCAATTATTTCTATGTATATATACAGTATATGCCTGTGATACTGTCCAGTTATGCAGCTATAGCCACTGCTATCTTAGCCTACTTTTCCTTTCAGTTTTATGAATAAGGTTATAGTAAAGGTTGAGGTTAGGCTGGGACTAGTCTTTGGGCTAAAGGAAGATACAAGTCGGAGAGGACAGAATGCAGTGTTTAGGAATTGGAATTGGTAAAGCTGGAACATGGGGGCAGGCGGGTGCCAAATAAATAAAGTAAAGATATAAATAGTGGGGGTCAGGACTAAGGGGGTTGTAAGATTCAAGCTGGTTTTAAACAAGCCCTTGTGTGTGTGACCCTACCATAGGGGTTCTGACCTTGAAAAATGGGTGTCAGGTGTGTTATTAGAAATCAGGTATTGTAAAGCATTAAGCAAGATTTCGTCATTCACTTACATTCCACAGACCGACACTCTCCTAGTGATATCATGTAATCTATGGAAATACATTACTGAGCAAACAGGGGATGCCTGGAAGGTACACAGCGAATGTCATAAACTGGCGTCGCCATCTCTTGCTGTCTTAGGTACCATTAAATATACCAGGTATAGCAATAATATGTGATGAATTATTAAGAGTTACTGGACTTGGTTGCTGGAGCTATACTTGTTAAAAGATTCACAGCCCTGGCTATAGCTTAATTATAGCATATTTGCCAGAGCTCTTTACATGGAAGGTTAAAAGAACAGTTGAGAAGCTTGAGATAAATTAGCAAAGAAGCAGTGATTCAGACAGCAGGGTGTAAGATGTCAAGACAAATGTAAAAAAGACTTAAACCTGAGGACATCATGCTCTCCCTGTGCTTACCTAGTTCGTATCCTGTTTTCTTTTGCTTTGACAGCAATGCCAGTTACAGGGGACTCCTTTGCCCTAGGCTTAATTAGCTTATGGCCCAGAAGCACGAAAAGGAAGAAAACATTTGTGCCTAGAAAAAAAAGATGATTTTAAAGAACACTTATAAGAAAAGAAATAAATGAGCTAAATAACATGCACTTATTTTGGATAATAGGGCTGATAACTTCATAAATAAAGTTTCTGACCTTTATTTTAAACAGTAACTTGGATTATGGCAAAGGATTTACAGTATGATTTTTAATCTTACTGTACCTTAAGTTGCTCTTCTCTATGGTGCACTATGATATGCCATTTTTCTGGCAGGAAGTTCATTTTTTTGTTGGGGAGACAGCTACTCTAAAATCAAAGCATCATAAATTGTTCCCCTAAAGCCTCTCTGTGGCAATTAGTGATATAAGCTTATTGAGAGCGATTAACACAATGCAGATGTTTGGAATAGCAGGTAGATTATGCAGTCTTGCATGGCAGCGACCATCTTGCCACACGCATGCAGGAGCTGATTCTGAAAAACCGAGTCTCTCAGTCAAAATTGCCTCATAGATCTCTGCAATCATCTCTTATTTCTAAACCAGAAGTAGTAAGCCTTCAGCTATAATGACTTATCTTTAAATAAAATACATTGTATGCATTGTATTGCACAACTGCTTTTGCGGCCACCGCGGCCATAGAGATACATTGTAACAGCTTTCCTCAAACTGATGTCTTTTGGTACATTAGCTGTTTATTCAGTGCGTGTGTGTGTGTGTGTGTGTGTGTGTGTGTGTGTAAAATGACAGGCAAGCTTCTTGTTTCTGAGACATATATCTCTCTCAATTTGGTGTGAATTGCTGCTGGCACAGCACCCCCCCCCCCCTCTAATGTGTAAGCATGCCATTCCACAACATCTGCACGGGGTTAAGCCCTCTCAAACTGCTTATGCCACTGATCATAAGAATGGAAGCAATTTACTAAACTTTTTTTTTTGACTGGAGGTATACTTCAAGAACTCCTTCTCTGTTGGGCCTATTTTGGTGATAGTCTTACCAGACTAATACATTTTAGTCTGATGAGTGAATAGAATCCAAATAATTCAATTAAAGTGGACCAACATCTGGTATGTTCACAATCCCCAATTTTAGTCTGTCCCTCTGGGGGATGTCCTGCTGTGTGAAACTTTGCTGATTGGACAATTTACATACCTTTCCAGCGTTTGCACAGCGCAGGTTCAATTTCGATCCAGTCAGCTTCTTTGGCCACAAGGCACCCCCTGCATCCTTCTATGGCTGTTTGTGGCCACGCCAGCCATTTAGCTACAGCAGACACGGATGCACCCAGCCCGAGGCAGTCTCACATGTGCCCGGGCTTAATGTTGAGGTAAGAATATGGTCTGACTTTTGGGGTTTCACACAGCTGGGCATCCCAAATCGGGATACCCCTGGGGTGGGGATTTAACCAGACTCTTATAGACACTAGGTCTAGCCCTTTCTCATATGCAATCACTGTTGCCCTGTGATTGTCAAGGGGCCTGCCTGCTGGACCCTGCCAATTTTTTTTATTTAATCCTTTATGGCGTGGATAGTAGTTGTTTCTCTTTTCCGTTTGGGGGGGTCTCCTGGGCTGCAACGGGGGCCTACCAATACATATGCGGTACCGTAACCGGGAGAAATGGGGCTTTCATATGCAATATGGTTTTCTTGAATAAAATAATTTTTTTATTTAAAATTAATGAGACAGTTTTTAAAAAACATAATTATTTTTTAAACAGTGAAAAATGACCTGTCAACAGAGAGTGATAACATCTCAAGTTGGCTGGCAGTTATTAGTGACTATGCATGTTGTTCTGCTCGGGGAATCTTGTGCTTTCAGATTTAGCTTGTTTGCTTGTTTTTTTGTTTGCATATTGATATTTAAGGAAAATGTGTTTTTTTTCTGCTTTTTTATACATTACATTTTAGGGAAACCTGTGCAACCAAATAATTCTTCAAGGATTTACTTCCAGAAAGATGAGCCCAATACAACAAGTAGGGGTAAGCCTAGAAAGCTTAACATGTGTACTTTCAGAGAATATATGGTTTGTGTGGGTATTCCAAATGTAAAGAGTTGTTTTGGTTGAAAAAGTGCAAGGTGCTTTACTTTGGGATGTTTGGCAACTCTTACCTTATAAGTTGCTATGCATGTTGGGTATTGTTCTGTTCGGGGGACCAGATTTAACTTTTTTTTAGGGAAATGTGGCTTTTATTCTGCTTTTTTTTAGGGAAACCCTGCAACCAAATAATTAATTGAGGGATTGCTTCTAAAAAACTGTACCCATGTCAACAAACCTGGTATGCCTAAAAAGCTTGAGGTGTGTACTTCTAGAGAATATATGGCTTGTTGGAGGATTTCAAATGTAAAGGGTTGTTTTTATTTAAAAACTGCTAGATGTACATAGCAGTATTTTATCAGAAAATCTCACAAAGCGCTGTTTCAGTTTGGGGGAGTCTCCTGGGCAGGAAAGGGTGTCTACCAATACACATATGGTACTGTTGTAACTGGGAGAAATGGGTGCTTTTACATGCAATACGATTTTATTGCAAAAATTACATTTTTTAATTACAAAAAATAGATTTTTTAAAATGTTTTGCACATATTTCACCCACAAATATAGAGAATACACAAAAAAAATGACAGAGAAAACATTTCATGTTAAAGCCCAGATTCACAGTTGAACATGTATAGTGCAAAATATTGAAATATGGTCTGGCAACAGAGGGTGACAACATCTCCAGGTGGGCTGGCACAAAGGGTAAAGTAGGTGTCTCAGGACTGCTGCACCCCCAACCTCGGGGCATGGCCTACCTCCTGATGCCTCAAAGGAAGCTTGTGATTGCACATAGCATAATTCCATACATGAGGTAAAGGCAGTATACACAAATCTTATTTTAGATAAGCCATAGTTCAACTTCATATTCAAATCTTTAACCTGGACTTGAAGTATTAGGCGTCTGTGTGTGAAGATGAAGCTTAGGTGTGCCGGCAAGATTAATCTGTAAGCAAACAGCGAGAGGTTCAGGTGGCATTCTGACAGGCTAATAGAGAAGAAAGGGCAGATAAACCTGCCACAGAAATTAGGACATTTCATAAGCAACCTAAAAAGAGCAGTGGTGACAGCTGGCATGGAGACTGCTGGATGCCTATTTCAATTACAAGTATCCTGAAAAATGATATATTAAAATGTGCAAAATCATGACTGGATTCCAATAGATGGGGTACTGCTGATTTTCAACTGCCTGTCTTCCTGTCACTATTTAACAATAATAAGGTTAAATTGAAAAAACATGAATTAACCTCCATCATTGTCCTGGTAATGAATTGGATAAACATAGAAATGATTTTGGCTTCAACTGAAGAAACTTTGGAGAAAATAAGGAAAATCAAATCTCCTTTTAGCGTTTATCTTTCTTCGAGCACTATATTCAACAGACACTAATTGCTTCCAGCATGAGATTGTGAGGGGGTAGGGGGGTTTAAAAAGCTAGTTTTAAACAGTGGCATCCTGTCAAACTTCAGTGGAATACAAATGGCATACCTGGGGAAATTGAAAATGAAAATCACTTATAACAGGAATACAAAGCAGCATTGTCAACAGAAAACACCCAAAACAGTAATATACCTGGGGTGGGGGAGTAAAATAGATTGAGTTGTTTTTTTGGGGGGGGGTGTCTGCTTTAAGAGTACTCCCAAACTCTGAAGATGCCCCTAAACTAAACTAAAAATGATGATTAGCCCCTGCACTGTATAGTCCCAGGTTCAGTTTCTAGCTATCTAAATTACAGATCATAGACAACACCCTTTGATACAGCCTTATCAAATACCAGGTACTACCCTTTCCAAAAAATGTGTCTATAGACTTCTCAAAAAGTCCATTTGGTAAGTTTATATAAAATGTGTACAACCAGGTTGCAAAGTTAGTCCGTCTGCATTATCTTACATAGATAAGTTTTAGGAGGGGCTTTTACCCAGGTGTTGTGCAGAAGTTCTCCATGTGCGTCTTCACTGTATCAGGATCGAGAGCTCCCTCCTATAAATCAATGGCCATACAGCAGGTGTGTGCTGTTTTGACTGTTATCGGGAGCGAGGGCTCCCTCCTGCATGCGTGCTGTCTTTCAAGTGTCCCCTTTGCTTTTGCCGTTATATCTATTTAAAAGAAAAAAGCCCTGACCCTAAAAATCAAAAACAAGGATGGCAAGAGGCGCTGTCGCTCTGTAATTCGCTTTTTTCCTAGTAAATATACTGAGTTTCCAGCACTCCCACCCGGCGCTAGGGGTCGCAGCTGCATCGGCTGACCATTCGGCTAGGAGGGAGCGCAGGCATCGCGCAGATAGTAGCTCCTGCGAGGCGCTCACCTGGTACCCGCACAAAAGGAAGTAAGGCTGACACTCACACATGCAGGCCAGGGACAATGCCTGGTGGGCTGTACTGCTGGGCCCTGGCCCCTGCCCCCTGTACCCATTCCCTATTGTAACCACAAGCCAAGGAACCCCAGCCACCAATGCTATAGACCCAGCATCATGGTTGGGGGGGGCTTCAGCAAGGATGTCTCAGATTCAACAGCCATTCTGAACCACAAGCCTAAGTTTTAAAAATTCTCCCATGCAATCCGATTTTCCAAGCGTCATTTATTTCTAACTTTAATGAAAGGCCGCAGTGTGCAGCAGATGCCAGAAATCACCCAATAATAGACTCACTGTGTTACAATTGCAAACCACAAGTGCTGATTGGCTTCCGCAGGATTCCACAGCCCATGAATGCGAGAGTGTCTAGCCACGGATTCAGATTAAATGACAACAATATCATTATGTGACAAATGAATAGCCTAATGTATGGCACAGTTCTGGGGGTGATGTTGCTGCAAGAAATGTTTTACACTTTTGGTCTGCTTTAATGCGGTTCCAGAAAGTTCTCAACAAAATAGGCTTCAAAGTTTTTGTTAGTTTTCTCTCAAGTGAACTCTTTCGCTCCAATTTGGTTTATAATCAATACGCCAGACATTTCCTACAGTATCTCCGACTCTTCTTTAAACAAGTTCCAACAACATATAGAGCTGAGATAGGAAGACGTTTGTTCCTTTGTTAAAGAAAGTGGCATTTTTTTTAAAGGGAAAGTCCACTTTTGATGGAATTTTTGAACCTGTATATTTTCGTTGTGCCAAAATGATGTCCTCAAGGTACTGAGCTGATTTAGTATTTTTTCTATTGCTATTGGCAATGTACACCAAGTCTGTACACCAAGAAGAGAGAAGTAAGCCCTGTACACACATGATGCTGCTGCTATGGCCGCTGCTGAGGTGAGGGAGCTCACTCACCCTTACACACACCCAGCAGGAGTGTTCTGTGTGTGCAGGACTTACTTTGCTTCTTTTGGTGTACGTTGCCATAAAACTCACATTTTTTAACATAAGGAAAAAATCTTAAAATAAATTAGCTCCACGCCTTGAGGACATGATTTTTTCCTTTGTAATGACTTACCATTGCTCTGCTCAGAGCTAAGATCATCTAGATATATTGTTTTCACTGACTAAACTCTCTGTGCAGATACATTGTAACAGATCCCTACACACACACACACACACACACACACACACACACACACACACACACACACACACCTCCCCCAGTTTCTTCAGTGTGCAGCAGTGTACAAACTGCACAGTGTTACTGAGACATATGTCTCTCTCGGTTTGGTGTGGGCTGCCCCCTCATGCTTATGTGGTTCTGTGTGAACCAGAAAAAATGACTCCCACACCCTCCTCAGAAATATCCCCGACACAAGTGGCACCACTATGTTTGTATGTAAACAGTTAGAAATTTTATTATAAAGCCAAAAATACACATACACATTACACTTTAAAAAACATTTACCACAAACAGACACCAGGGGGCGCTGTTGTAATGCCACCTGCTGTAATCTATAATATAACAACAGTAAACTCTGATCTGTGGAACATTAGAAGTGGACCCTTTACTTGAAAGTTTACAATCTAAAGGTAAAGGGTAGAGACAAGAGGGTTCTGTCAGTAGTATTATGTAGTATTATGTACTAAGGATGGAGGCAAGTTCTATGAAGGGTGACAAGACTGTAAAATACATTTCTGAAGCCAGATAATAGCATTGTCTAAATAGGTGAGTTTTAATGGCTCTTTTGAAGGCTTGAAGAGATTGAGAGTGACAGTTTTATGGGAAGGAGCATTCCAGAGCAGTGTATAGGCGCATGTGAAATCCTGTTGACAAAAATGGAAGGAGTTGATCAGAGTTGTAGGCAAAGCTGAGGATGCTTCTGGGTTTGTATCTTTGAAGTAGAGATGAAATGTTATTTTAGATATTGTCAGTAGAGATGGGTGTGCTGAACCACAAAGATCATGGATTTCAGCCAGAAGCCCGTGTTTGAGTTCGGCATCTGGCCCAAACATGGAAAAGCTGGTTGATGGGCTTCTGAGCAGCCCATACACCTGCTTCACCTCAGCAGCCCATACACGTGCAGCAGCAGATGGCTGCCGGCTCCCATGAGTGAGCACTAGAAGTGTTCTCACTTATGTAGCCCCGGGCCAGTTTAAAATTCCGTTCTGCCACCACTGACAGCAAAGGATCTGGGCTCAGGTGAGTTACTTCTGCCGCAGACTGCACCCTCCCTGCCACAGCCACCCCCACCTTGAATCTGAACATATATTCAAAGTCTGGCCGAACTCGCCAAACCCAGACATTGGGGGATCACACATCTCTAATTGTCAGTCAATGGAGAGACTGACAGAGGGGAGAATCACTGGAGAATATATTGCAGATCATAGGGGAGAAAATTGGGATATGGGATTTTGGGAGCTAGATGTCTCCAGAGGAAGGAATGAATGCAGATGTTTTTGAGTTGGAAATGGCGAGTGACTGAATGACTAGTATAAGACAAATACATTAAGTTTGGGGTGCTGCAGTGATTGTGAGATCATTGACGGATATTGCTATATTGGAATGAGGAGCTAAATTGGAAGGTGGCAAAACAAGCTCTGTTTTGTACATATGCAGTTTGAGGGAGCAAGATGGCATGGCAAGTATATTTGAATGTTAATGCAAAACTGTAAAAATTGCACGTGCACAGTGTGAGCCACTAGAGAAAGGAATCGGCCCGCATCCTCTTATTTCTTTGCTTGCTGTAGAGCATGTTGTATTGATCTGTTTGCTGCCATGCTGACACATATTCATACTGGTAATGCTTGTATAGCCATGCCATAAGTGGGCATTACTAAGCAATAGATGGCGCCAGTTGGGCTCTGACTGATCTATGCTGCAACCCAGCCTCCCCTTCCAAGATATATTCGGGTCCTAGCCAGTCTACCTATCTGTAAAATTGTCCAGCCGCCTAGACGGCATCTGTTGGCTACTGAGTGCCCCCTGTTGTTGCAGAATTCACAGTGTAGGGCATCCTTTTTTCTGGAGTGGTGGCAGTGGGGCATCTGTGATGGGAAGGGGTCCTGGGGGTCTGCCTGTGCCTTGGCTACCACTGGTGTCTGCTGCTCTTGGGGCTGAGATGGATCTACTGGGAGGAGCCCAACAAAGACCCATTGCTCATCTCAGGGTGGGCAAACATAACTCTGAACATATAGTACATGTGATGATCTAGGCATTTGGTATGTGGGGCTTCTCTAGGACTCAAAGAACCCATAGGTTAAACCACCAGCTAGTAGCGATGAAAGAAAGGTAATCCCAGAGAAGCAGGTTGCAATAAGGAAAAGGTTGATTTTTTTTTTACAAATGGTTTATGTCATATCCATGGTTTATTTATGTATATTCAGTTATTTAACCAGGTTTAAAGGCAAGTTAAAGGCCAGTTTATACTAAGACTATATTTTTAACAAAAAATGCCTGTGCATGTGCTTTGAGTGATAACACTTGGATTTTACTTTTTCTTAACTTATTGATATGGTTCTCACATGGAGCTTGGCAGGGTGCATGAAACATTGACACAGGTCCCTGTCCATCATAAAACTATCACTGGCTAATGAAAGAGCAAAAGAACTCACTAGCTCTGTATTCTTAGTGCGTGTATGAGGATTTAAACAAAGGCAAAAGTAAAGTCAACCTTCTACCTATAGCTAAAAATAATAATAATAATAATTATTATTATCTATTTATCGGCAGAAAACCCACCCTCCCCCAAAAAGATGCCAGGGATATACTGAGTCGCACCACTCATAAGCATAAAAGAAGTATGAAAAATTTATTATTCTTAGTAGTTACATAAAAAGACATACTAACATGTATACAGGAAGACAACAACAGTACATTAATACATAAAAACACCAGGGGGTGCCGGAGGTCTAGTGAAAATCGTCATACTATCCTAAAATACATATCTAATCTCAATTCATAAAAACTAATTACCCATATCTATATGTGCAAATATGCAATCAAGTACACAAGTTGTGCTATACAATAACAACAGTATAGCTCTTGATCTGTGTCATTATGTGACAGCTGTGCATGGTTGCGCACTGGCCATTCAGGACGGTTTGGAGGTGGTGGGGTGGGGGATTGATCTAGGAGCTATGTGTTCACATTGGCTACTCCTCCTATTGGGCGGGCATGTTCATCTAGATATAAGGGGCTTGATGTGGTTCTCCTTTCATTTCCGCCCTGATGAAGTAGTGTAGGGGTCACTACGACACGCGTCGGCGTTTTATTCCTACAGGGCTACCCCGGTTGGTCTGTATATGCACATATATATATTTTCTTTGCGTTATTTTTTCTATCTGCATACCTTGGCTTGTCCTCCTGTTTGATGATAATTAGTAGTGATTTTTGGTCACTTTTATAATATTGTTATTGTATAGCACAACTTGTGTACTTGATTGCATATTTGCACATATAGATATGGGTAATTATTTTTTATGAATTGAGATTAGATATGTATTTTAGGGTAGTATGACGATTTTCACTAGACCTCCGGCGCCCCCTGGTGTTTTTATGTATTAATGTACTGTTGTTGTCTTCCTGTATACATGTTAGTATGTCTTTTTATGTAACTACTAAGAATAATAAATTTTTCATACTTCTTTTATGCTTATGAGTGGTGCGACTCAGTATATCCCTGGCATCTTTTTGGGGGAGGGTGGGTTCCCCCATTTTCTGCCTTTGTTTTTAATATTTTGGTGTTGGGGAGAGTGAGCACACTAATATTCTGATATATATATATATAGCATAAGTGGCTTCTAGGCTAGTGCAGCCCATTTAGCTTGTCTAAACCTTCCTCTATTATCTATTTATCTGTTCTTTTAATGATAACCTGACTTTTAATGTAACTTGTTATGAGTGAAGCTAAACCTTATCCCCTCTTGCTTTAAAAGTACCATGGGGCCTAAGGCTTAACCACCTTTGGGGTAATTTTTTGGAACTTCTTATCACTAGAGGGCACTGGGCGTAAAAGGTTGAGCACCACTGCTGTAGACCAATGGTTCTCAAACTTTTCATGCCGAGTACCCCCTAACAACAAAAAGTTACACCTGAGGACTCCCAAGGGGATTTATAATAAATGTAACTAAAATAATAGGTTTCAGGCCTCATTGAACTTTGAAAGCAAAAATGAATAATGTTTTACTGTTATAATAATAATATACCAGACCCATCAAACCCCACTTGCTGTGGCATGGCAGGGGCGTAACTATAGGTGCTGCAGACTGGAGGGGGTGGGACCGCACCGGGGATCAAAAGATCGGTAGGGCCCCATCATTGTTGCTTCCTCACCCTGCTTATCAGATTTGTGCTCACTTTACATTATTTAGAGAAAAGAAGCACCAATTGTCTGCTGTTTCAGTCTTTAGTTGACAAATTACATCAAATTGAGTTAAAAGACAGAAAAAAACTTCTTGCATTGTATTTTTTATTATAACCTAAACCTTTATGAAAGGTTTCTACTGGCATCCCGATTCGGGTCGCCCCATGGTCTGAAGCACTGTCTCCACACTTACCAAGCTGTATTTAAATGCTGCAAAGTAACATCCCCTCCCCTTGAAAATCGGGTTGCCCCCTAGGAATCTTATTCTAATTCAAATAAGACTTTTGGTCCTGTTTAAGTATAAACTATTTGTATAAAATATTTGGTTATGATCATTACTGCCGGCACATGCAGTCAGTGCATCAGCTTTGTGTAAAAAGATACAGAGCCCCAGCGAGTAATAGAATGAAAGGAAGGTATTCAGTGCATTGTATAAGGATAATCTCTGCATCGGCTCAGTATATTAGAAACGATTAACAACGACATAATCAGACCTGCTTTAAAAATGGAGCCCTATTTCCTAGGAAACTATATAATTCCTTTGCTGTTAAGTATATTGCTTGAATTTAATCCTGATGATGATGATGTAATCCCGATGTGAGGAGAGACAGCTGAACATCCATATTTACAAACCTCGAGTTTAAATTAATTCATTTTTCATCCCATATATCTACTTTAATAATATTAATATAATAATACAAAATATATATATATATATATATATATATATATAGAGAGAGAGAGAGAGAGAGAGAGGTATAGTGTTACATTTTGAAATGTCAAAAATATTTTTTTTCTCTTCTACTGTAAGAAAAGCAATTAATGTAGTCATTGGACGCATTTTATATCACATTAAGGAACACATCATTAAACTGGACCAACAGTAAAAAATGACTTAAACCAGACACAACAAACAGTGCTCATATGCATTCCTCCCCATGGCAATTTCGATTGCTGCACATAAACATTTATTTACCTTTTTCTAACTCCTGCTTTTTAAAATTTTAAAAACAAATTGGCTGCTCGTGGATCTGCAGGCCACCTGCAAACAGGAAGTGCTTCTGGTTCTCCTGCCGCTGTCTCAGTTATGTCAGTTGAATCTAGGCAGCAGCATGGCTGAGATGATGGGAATAGAAGCTCCAAATGGCTGCCAACACCAGAAAATTTGTGAGGCAGCATTTCAGCTTTGAGTGGATGCAGGAGCAAATGTAAATGCTGACAATGCTTCAGTATCATGCATGCAGATGAGTTAAGGGGGTTTGGGGAGTTTTCTTTCCCAAATGTGCCAGGCCGTTGGTCCGGTTTAACTTGTACCCAGGTTTACTTTACAAATAATAGTTTATATATGTATGTAGCCTTATTGCTAATAATCTCAAGATTGTATGGTATGGTCCACTAAAGTGAAACAGAAGAAGGCAAGCCCCTGCTAAAAAAGGATAGGGATGAACTGCTAAGAGTATGAATAAAGTTCCCTAGTGTGGGTTCGGCATCACGCAATAACAAGAGCCCTGTTAGTGTTGCTGGTGTTCATCTCTTAAAGAGGATCCATGGTCAAAAATGACCATAGTCCATCTGTACCTCTGGCCTTAGTCACCTCTGCTGCATCTATAAATTCATAGATAAGCGAAGCTTGGTTTGCATGTCCATAAGATAATCTGGTTAGCTGGTTAGCGAGGCCCTACAACAGGATTCAGGGCTAAAGGTGAGGATACTGCTGGAGCGATGACGTGCCACTTGTAGGTAGTAGTTTTTTAATTACAGGTACCTTTTAAAATGTACTTGTAAGATGTTAATTTTAACATCTCAAATATCAGTAGACTACAGAAAAAGCAAATATCTATCCCCATCATGTATCCATACTAAATCATGTTCTTTGGGATTTGAGAAATGGCTTGGAGCAAGCCAATCACAGTTTCTTTGGCAGAATCAGTCAAGTCATTTGACCTCTTCAGCAGTAATCCCCGATAGGTGGTCATATGCACAGGGCATCTGCTTGTAAAAAGGGGGTAATAACAAAGTACTTACCAGTGTATGAGGTGTAGGGTTATTCAAAGATCTGTAATAAAACTTAAAATAGAGTTTAGTTTGAGGTTAGGATAAATATGAGTATTAATTAAATGACAACAAATTGTAAAATGTGTGCTTCTGTTTTTCACTCTGTATCCATGTCATTTTAGCATGTATATATCATGTTTGTTTATACTTACCTAAGGTTTCCTATAGAAATCATGGAATTGGGATTAGGATTGGTTAAGGATGTGTTTTGCAAAGCGGCCCAGCTTGAGCTGCACATAAATCACAGCGATTGGTTGTTTTAATCCCGAGGTGTGTATGTGATAAGTGAAGAGCTAGCACCTTGCTATAAACAAACTGGGGTCAGCATAGATAGAGATGGCAGCCATATTGGTGAGTACCAATGGCCGCTTTAAAAAGGAAACCGTTGAGCAGGAAGGGAGGAGTGATGCAGTGGCCTGTCAGAGAGGAGGAACTGCTGGAGACGGGGGCAAGGTTATAGGCTCTGTGAAAAGAAAGTGATTACAGAGGAAATTTGTGAGTGGCAATGGAAGGAGTACTGCCCAATAATGAGGTGATAGCAGCACTTATCCACCAACAATATTATCATGTTAAGGTAGAATCTCAAGAAAAGGACTGACCAAATTATGCATCCTAGTGACACAGCATAAATAACAGAATAGCTGTGATTGAGGTCCAGTCGGAACCAAGGCCAGGGTAAATAAAATGGGTGGTTTAGCAAGCTATAAACAGAGGAAAAGTGGAAAAGAGACCCAGGAATTAGGACTAATTATATACATCAACGTCTACTCAAAAGTGATTTAAATGCATTTCCTATGGATATGTAAGTGCCAGAAAAGCTAATATAGTGCCTGTGCACTAACCATAGATTTACAAAGAGATACGGTGGATCACGTTGTTGCTATGGACAACAATCTGTATATATGAAGAATAATATATGTATATCTCTTGTCTGGATCTATCATCAGTTGATAGGCAGTTTTCTGAACCTTCATTCATTTATGGAGTAATAGTGAGAAAGTGAGTATTACAAACTGTTATTTAGAAGTATCAATTGGCTACAAAGTAAGAAAAAATGTTCTTACTTTATAAAACTTTATAATAACCTCGAAGAAAATGCAGATATGAACAAGTTATTTATTTTATAAAGACAATATACTCAACCTTTGGTGTGAATTAATATAAATATCATCTTTATTAAAGTATAACCCTATAACATGCTAACAGAAGTAAACCAGATCTGTGTTACTTACGGGAAAGGTCCCGTCAGTATTTGTAGGTGCAAATAAGATTGAATATATGTAACCTTTGCAGTGGACCCAGTCACCATCAGTTTACTTTAGAATGGTACTGATAAGTAAAAGTGCAACTTAGCATCACACAACATATAAAGTACCCCCAGACTAAAAATAATTTGATCCTAATATAAAAAAAAAGAGATATCCGCGATGCAGATCCCAGCAGCACCTATTCTTCTGAATTTTTTAAATAAATATTTTTCATTCTTAAGAATTATGAAAAAGACTAGTTTTCCCTATAGGCTGAGTTGTCATTTGTCCAGGTGAAAACAAAAGAAAAGCCTATTTTCACCTTGTGTTCCCCACAACTCCTCCGAGCAGGTCTAGTTTTCCCCTGTAGCGCCTCTATCCATGCACAGAGGAGCCGTGATGAACAAAGCTTTTTTGATTTGAATGCCTGGACAGGGACTTTAGGCAAAATCCTGAGGTTTTCACTAACTAAACTAACAAGTCTTATAGACTCTGTATCCTTCTTTCAATCATATCCAGTCATGTTCCTTCAGCCTCCAGGAAGCAAGTGTGTTACATAGTTACACAGTAAAGTTCAAAATGGAATGTGTCCATTCCATTCAACCAAGAGTCTGTTTTCTCTGCCTCTAATAATTGTAATGTAGTCTAGTCCATCTTAACCACCCGTAACCCCATGGTAAAATGCTGCTGCTGGCAGATTAATGCACCCTAAGACTTCTGAAATGACCTGCCAGCCATTCTGGGGTTGCAACCAAACCAACAGTGCAGATGTTGTAAACATTGTTTAGTTTGTAACAGTTCATTTACCATTTGAAGCCACCGCATTAATTACTGTACTAAAAGTTATGAATGAGAAAAACACTTTAGCTCACAATACTACTACTAGACTGTATTGCTGTTCCTCATCTGAAAATATGGAATGTAGTATAGCTGCTAAAAGCCATGGAAGGAATGTTAAATTGATTATTCATCATTTATTTTCTGTTGCCTATTGATATAGAACCCCCCACACACTGGTTTTTAAAACACAGGCTTAGTGTTGTGTTAGTCCTCTTTTGTCTTACAGTATATGAATATGAGGTAGTAAGTAAGGAACTTATCCTCCAATGTGTATAAATATATCCATATATTTATGTATAAACCTTGGAATTTCATCATCAAACTATATCTGTTGGACACCACCTAAGATTCATCTTTATTATGACAGGTTTACATGTTACATACTTACTAGGGCTACAGGGATACAACAGGTAGGGGACTAAACGTGGAACTAATAAGCCTCCTTCCTAGGCAACCATTCAAATCCAAGGTGCCACATGGAGGGGGGTCGCAATCTCAGGACATAGAAAGAAGAGTCACTAATGGTGGGTACAGAGACAAAGGTTCGACTTGAGAGAATACATTCCAGCGCACCACTTGCAGGGGGTCCTTGGTCAAGAAGTGGATAAGTGGAGCGAGTGAGAAAGAGAGATAGACAGAGAGGAGAATAGAGTAAATAGTAGACCAAGGCTAGTTGTTTAGATATGGGAGTAATATACAGTTGCATTTTTTTTTCTTAATCAATGAAGTCAGAAAAAAGCCATATCATGCAAGCCCAGCTGATATCACAGCCCGAAATCATGCAATACTTTTCCTAATCCTGGTCTAATGGCCGCAACCTGGCTGCATGGGTTCCTTACCAATAGAAGTGAACAGAGTCCTGCCAGTCGTAATATTTGCCAACAACTCTGTTAAAGATAGGCCTGGTCTGTTAGTGGATCTATCTAAGGCCAGAAGCCAGCCTGCAGTAGCGTGTAATTAAACCAAAAGAAGGACTTGTGAGTTTGGATAAAGGCAAGAACAGCTGTTCAAGTTAAAGAATAGTTTATTTGTGATATGCGCACACTAGGAAATGTACATGCAATTCATATACAAGTCTGAATTCAGAAATGTGCAGATAAGTCATGATACCTCAGCCAAATGGATGATGTGTAGTGAAGGGGGGTGAAGCCTGGAGACCCTTCTTATGCTCAAGTAGTCACCCGCCCCTCCCCTCAAGTGTCAAGTCAGGTGTCAAGTCCCCTGTCCCAAATATGGTTTTTCCTTTTTCTTCTTCTTCATTGTGAAGCCAAGTAAGCCGTCCCTGGCTAAACATTAAAGATGACCAATAATTTAAGTTGTACCTAGACATCAGCTTTCATGAAAGTTTTGATAGCCCTCTTGGCCCACCAGCTTTTTATGAGGCAGGATATCTTCTCTGTCACATGATCTTAACTTGTGGTGCTGAACTGTTCAGTCCCAGAATCTTTAGTATATAACAAAGCTGGGATTACATAAAAGGGAAAGGATAAAAAAATACATCACCCAGTTGTTGTACCTAGACATCAATTTTTTGGAAAGTTTTGATAGCCCTCTTGGCCCACCAGCTTTTTATGAGGCAGGAGATCTTCTCTGTCACATGACCTTAACTTGTGGTGCTGAACTGTTTAGTCCCAGAATTTTTCGTGTAAAACAAAGCTGGGATTACATAAAAGAGAAGGGATAAAAAATACATCACCCAAAGTGAATATATTGCTAAAAGTGTAAGTGAACAGATTTATTATAATGTTAATATCAGCCACAATAAAATTTCTGCCTACCATACACAAGTTAACAATCTGGATTCATGGTGTAAAAACAATAATCTGATTCTAAGAAAACTGATGCGATCATTGTGGATTTAAGGAGATCTCACTCTATTCAAACTGTTCAAACTGTATTTACAGTGAAGAGGTGAAAATTGTTCCTAACACCAAATTCCTTGGAACTTACATCTCTCGCAACCTAAAATGCTGCAAAAAATCAACATTGTTCTAAGGAAAGCCCAGCAGAGGCTATTTTTAGTCAACTTTAGGAAATGGCCATTGAATCTATTCTGAAATCATCATTCTTGGTCTGGTATAGGGGAGTTACCACTAAAGACAAAAAAACATTGAAGAAAATAAAAAAACTGCAGAAAAGAATATTAGTTCTATTTCTGGAACAGCAATTTGACCAAATACTCATCCGTCGCTCAAAGAAAATATTTGCTGACTCAACTTACCCTTGGTATCACTTCTTCAAACTGTTGCCCTTAAACTGAAGGTACAGTCTTTTAACAACAGAAATCTTCAGTAATATAAGGCTAAATGGGTTCCATTGTCCCATTTAAAGGCACATGTGCTAGTATAGGCTTCCTAAGTTATTTCTGTAAGATATGTTGGTAGATTGATTGTTGTAATTATTGATGTCTTCTTACCAAATAACTTTCCTTACACAGTATGTACTTGTATAGTGGTTAGTGGAACTATTCTGAAACATTGATAAACTAGGCAACTGTATAGCGTGATAGATTTTCAATAACATGAGTAAAGGCACCAGAAATGGGTTATTTACTTGCCCTGCAGGACTTTCACAGCTTTCACAGCCCAGACACACACAGATTCCAGTAAAACCATCAGTTGAAGTAACTGTCTATTCCTATTAGGCCGCAGCTGGAGCTCTGATTGGCTAAGATTATGGTAAGTAGTTGTGACTTATTATGGAACATGTCACAACGGAGAAGCAGCTTGTTGTGTCTGCCGAAAAGATATGTAAATAATGTATCTATCCCTTGAAAATACATGTCCTGCATTATAAATAAGCCATTATAATACTAAAAAACCCCACACACATAAATATATATGTACTGTATATACCCTGTGTACTATGGATGGAGAAAGAGAGAGAGGGACACATTGCTGACACTGGCTGTAAAGTGGGACAGCATGGTTCTGGAGCTAGCCTACCCACAGCGCATCCGAAATCAGGATGCCCTGCTGTGTGATACCCACGGGTTCCACGGCTTCCCTATATCTTGGGTGGTATATCTCCTACCCAGCCATTCAGGTAGGCTGGGGTGGGATTGCTCCCCATCCTAAATGAAACCTGTGGATTTGGCCAGCAGGTTTGTACATGTCAGCCAACCTTCCCTGAGATCAGCTAATCGACAATATCAAAAATGGCAGGTGAGTGTAATCTTGGTGCCTTGGTAGTAGAAAATATCATAAAAAAAAAAAAAAAGGGCTACCACTGAGCCAGATGCATTGCCTGAGGTCCCCAGACAGGGAGAGCGGGTGTTAGTCCAGGGGAATACAATTTTAGTAAATATAATAAATATATTTTGGGTTGGTTGGCATAGTTTACATTGTATACATTTTCAAAGTTAAAGTGCTCTGCGCATACATTCATTATTCATATTTGGATTTATTTCATTTAAAACTTGTGTCTATAATTACAGAGGATCAACAAATTATTTATTTGTTACTCACTCATGACTTTATAACAAGCACTGACCACGGAGTGAACCCATGCTTGCTTATACTTTAATGTAATTATCTATGGTCAACTGAAGATTATATTGCTGGGGATGCTTAAACTTGTGGCAGCAAATGGCTGATTTGGGTACATAGGCTTTTCGTTTGAATTTTGTTTTAAAAAAGTAAAAATGTAGTGTCTTCCTGTTATGCATTTATATGATTGTGGCTTGTATATGATGTGTAGCTTTTCTTTAACCCTTCTAGTGCCAGCTACATAAGACTCATGTAGCTGACTTTAAACACCTATAAAAAAAGTATAAACGTTAAAAACCTGACCCCTCAATCGATCTGTGCAGGTTTTTTCTTCACCCTGGGGCATCGGACCCCCCCCCCCCCCAGGGCTCTTCTGGCTTCAGCAGAGGGCCCGGAAATGATACACTTATCTATAAATGTTATAAAGTGCTCTTTTCAGTTTGGGGGGTCTCATGGGCAGGAATGGCGGGCTACCGATTCATATGTGGTACCGTTGTAATCAGGAGTAATGGGGCTATCACATGCAATATGGTTTTCATTACTAAAATAAATGTTTTATTTAAAATAAAGTAGACAATTTTCTAAAAAATAATTTAAAAACTTTAAAAAGACATCTTCATACCCACCGCTGCTGCTGGTGCCGCCGTTGCTTTTTATCGGCCGAGAAATGCTAACACCCAGCTCTGTACAGCAGATGGGTGTGGCCTGCGCCAACTTGGAGCAGTTTCAAATATAAAGGGTTGTTTTTTCTTGAAAAGCTGCAAGGTGTGCATAGCACATAGCATAGTTGTATTTTATCTAAAAATCTCCTAAAGCGCTGTTTCAGTTTGGGGGAGTCTCCATATGTGGTACCGTTGTAACCGGGAGAAATGGGGATTTCACAAGCAATAAGATTTTTTGGACAAACTTACATTTTACAAAATTAACTGGTAACCCAGTGAGTGTAAACTTTTTACTATCATTACAATTTTGTCATGGACATCCAGTCGTTCACAGAGAAGCCATCAACTTGTTGTGGGGGGGGGGGGGGAGTGAATGGTGAATGAATCGAATCGATGCACCACAGGTGGAGCAAGATAAATGGGGTAGTGGATCACGTGCAGCTGATGGGAGTTCATCCATTTGTTTATCACTTCAGTCATATAAAACACGACAGTGAGAGAAGAGGTGGGTGGAAAGTGCTAAGTTGATGTACATGATTGAGGTTGTGGTATTAATTCATCAAGGTAGAAATGTAAAGGCCACATTGTATGTGGCATACAGGCAGCTCCTATCACTTGGTCTCTTACAGCTTACAGGGCTTCCCTGAGTATCAGTCCTTGTTATCTGCTGAATCTTGCTAGGGGCTTTATATACCTTCTCCTCCCATAGCTATGAATTACAGTATTTTGTTTCATCCCTTTTGAACCTCTCTCTTACATGTCTGAGAGCTAGCAGTCAGCAGGCTTCCTATGTCCTGGGAGCTGCTAGGCTCTGATTCCCTGTCCTCTCTGTGGGCTAGCAGGCTCCTTCCTTATTAGTATTTTGCTAGGCTCAATCCTCATGCAGGGCTCAGCAGGTCTTACCCTGGAGACCACTGGCAATTGTCCTCGGTCATTTAACATACCAGAACATTGGAGGCCTTAAAGTTCAGCTTCTCTTAGTCTTGGTTTATGGTATTGTTTGTCTTGTCCTGCTGTTCTCAGTAAACCTTAATATTTATTATCTTGTCTAGTTTTGTTGCATTAAGTTTATGATGCCTGAAGGTAAGGTACTGTATGTTCACTGATGCTTCCATTCTCAGTTTATTGTGTATCCAGTTAGTTATGTTATTATAATACCTGAAGGTATTTGCTTGTGTTTGGTTTGAAGAAGTTCTGCCAGTTGAACTCCTAACTCCAGTGGAATTTCTCTGATTCTTCTCTGTTTTAGTGCAGAGAACTTTGCTTGGAGGGCTTTCCTTAGTTACATTTCCCATCTAACATAACAGCTACACAACCTCAGAAGAGGTCCTTCTGTTTTAACCTAACTATTGCTTAGACTCTTCAGCTGGAAAGTGCGGACACACTTCACTAACCTGGACTGCAGTGTTCTTATTTTTGCTGTTTTATTGTGTTGCTGCAATTCAAGCACACGTAAAAACTATAGGGAATTCTCCCTACTTTTTATTTAGAGAACTGTCATTCATCATTTTCCATTGGGTGTAAATTTTCACCTGGCTCTGAATCAGCCCCAAGGTAAACAATAAACGTCAGTGGCATTTTCCTCCCCTAAAAAGGGGATGAGAAATCTCACCTGGCTCTGAATCGCACCTATGTTTATTAAAAACCCACTTTGTTTTTTTTATGGGCACAAAACAGACATACCCACTGTGTTTAAGGTTTTTTTTTCTAGTCTTTATACCTTTATTTAATATGAAAACAACTGCATAATAAAAGGCTCATCAGTGTGCAGATCCCAATTCAAAGGATATTGCCCAATCTTCACCTCTGCGGACAAGCCCCTGTTTTTCGGGACGCTAGACACGGGTGTCTGGGTGACTGGTAGAACTACTTGAGAGCGAGCTCCCACGCGTGATACAAGGGTAGTCGAAATGTAGCCAAGAATCATACACGTGGGGTTTAGTCCGAACCGTCATCAAGGCACTGAAATGGAGAATACTCAGGAGGTCACGGGAAGACAGGGTTGCAGTAAAAGAGGAGCGAGCAAAAAGGGGAAAATAATTTCCAAGGTTACACACAGTAGTGTGTGAGTCCCGGTAAAGAGGATCAGGCAAAGGCAAGGTCAATCACGATTCAAAGTAATATATGGTCAAGATAGCAAATAATAGACTCTAGCGCTCCCAAGCAACAGTTATAATGGGCAGGGTGCAATGAAACTGGATAGGTTTTATTGGGGAAGGGGGATTGTGATTGGCCAGCGAAGTACTGGCCTCCTGGGCCCACAATTATCCTGGGGCTGATTAGCCCATTCGCACCATAAGGGCTCATAGCTCAGCAATGTCCCCTGGGTGCACTAGCCCATATGAAAAGCCACTGGCAGCACACAGCCACTGAAGTACATAAAGATCATGAACGTGCATCCACGTGTCTGCAGAGGAGCGAGGGTCGCCAGAAGTGGAAGCAGCCACCTTACCCAGTGGCCTAGGCTAACATGCCGGTAAATAGATCACATCAAACCAGACCATAATCCTTACAAGAAACAGTGCTCATATGCATTCCTCCCTAGGGCTATTCAGATAGCTGCACATAAAAATTAGTTTACCTTTTTGTAACTCTTGCCATGGTAGATCCCCCCCCCCCCCTTAATGGTGTTCTATGGAGCTACAGATAGCTTGCAACGAGGAAGTACTGCTGGGTTTGCTGCTGAGCATTGTGGGTTGTGTCAGTTGCATCTAGGCAGCATCAAAGCTGGGATGCTGGAAAAGTAGCTTCCTGTGTCCTGCATGATAGCCGCAACCAGGAGAAAATCTGTGAGGTGGAGTTTAAGTTTTGTGTTTTCCAACTAAGCAAGGCAGTTGGTCCAGTTTAAACCATTTCTTTTGGTTTATATATGCATAGAATATATAAACCTTGCAAAAATATGGTAATCACAATCACAACATTGAAATGCACATAATGTCTTATAATTTAACCCTGGTCCCTTCCCCTGGCAGGACAAGGGGTTAAAAATGTTTTACCTGGCCCGTGCCCAGCTTTTTTCTCCAGTGCTCCAGCTATGTTCTCGCACACGCTGGCCCATTGATTAATTTTTTTCTGAGTGACTTCAGTATCCCTTTAAAAACACTACTAGGTGTAGTACATTTCACTGTATGAAGATGTTATACCTTTCTGTGTTGGCTTCCAAAGGGATGGTGACATTTTATTTTTACCACAAGGGAACATCTGTGTCTCTTGTTCTTGCTTCACCAATTTCCCATATCTCAATGCTTTTGTTCTATTCCAAACCTGCAGTATAATATTATCAAAATTCACTAACGCAGATCCAGCCACCAAAAGCACAGCACAAGTCCAGCGTCTCAGCATTCATTGATGCATTACCCAGATATGTTTTAATGAGTCATTTAAAGTATGTATTGTATATCTAACCACCAATAAAAAAAAAGTTGAACGTGATCCTAAATTGGCTCAAACATTGTTGTCAGCCAAGTACTTAATTAAAAAGGGACTGAAACTAATCATAACAACTTGCATACTTTCTGCCAAAGCATCAATCCACCTTATGAAGAGAGTCATGTTAGGCTTAATTTAGTGGGATTAGAGAGGCCAACTCCCCTATCTCCATTTACCAAGCACTATTGCAAAATTGTGTAATATTAAAAATTGATATAAAGATGTTGGCTAATGAGAGGAAGAGTCACTTATACATCCAAACTGAATAAAACTCCCTCTAAGCTTGTGGTTTATCCTGTTATGGAAGGAATAAAATCCAGGGGTGACAGATTTAGTATATTAGGGGTGACATCACCCCTGTCTTCCTCTTCCTTCCATTAAAATAACAAAAAACAAGCCTGGCTGGATATTTCTAGATGTTGGGTGTATAAGTGACCTCTACTTCCACCATCCAGCATATTTATATAGATTTTTATCATTTGGCCATTTTTCGCGATAGTGCTCCTTTAAGGATACAAGGTAAAGAGCACTTAAAAAAGTTTGCAAGACCCAAAACAGGCTAGACCCATTATTTTTATTGAGTTGACGTGACCTGGCAAATCCCTTTGATCTCTTGAGCTACCCCAGGTGCTCAGAAACAACTGGCTGTGTGCAGTGCTTGAGCATATCCTATTATATTTAGACATCATCTCTCACTTGATCACATGTGTTTTGAGTGCCCCCAAGACAATGGGGGGGGGGGGGGGGAGACATGAGAGCACAGTAAGAGCAAGCCACCTTAGGGAAAGGGAAATACCTGAGATATCCACTTAATACAGACCCCTACTATCAAAGATTTAGGTAGCATAGAGATAAAAAGATGATTTGCTGGCTCCTCTTACTTGCTCGGAATAATAGGTCTGTTGTTCTTGATCTGTATGTACCATTTAAATACTTTTAAGAAAGAGCTATTTAACATAATTGTTGAAGAAGATAAGAAAACGAGATTGGTCTTGACTGAGGCAGCAGTCTGGTCAAAATCTTACCACCCTCCTGATGTAAAACATGTTTTGGTGGATTCTAAAAAAGACTCATCTGCTCAACGCTAGCCATCCAATCCCATGGCAGAATGGGGGAACTTCCCGCTAAATTTCCTGCTGTGGTTGCCACAGAAGCTGCTGCTCTTCAATGCTCAGATGCAGCATTTTTCAGTTTGAGGTCAAGCACTTTGAACATATCAATAGTGCAGTGTATGGAATCTGCACTCAATGGTGTAGACCTTATAGGGATTATCAATAGAAACCTCAGTCATAGTTGTGAATTAAGACCATAAACATTTCTTTGATACAAAGCATAAGTGTTCCTATATTTGATCCTCTTGGTGAAGGCTGCCCCACCCTTACTGAAGCAGAAAAACTAGTAGGAAACGTGTGTCCTAGTAAGAATTCTAGTAGAACTGATAGAGCCTTTGTCCTCCATCCCTCCATCAGGTGGCATTCATAAATCACCCATTCTAAGGAGAGAAGAAGCATTTGCAGTTGGTTGTCATGGCCCATACCACACAATACTGCAACGTTTTCAGCCTACATCAGGGGTATGGTATTAAACCCACTGGGGCAGAATGCAAGATCCCAATATTACAGAAAGATTTTGCTGGCCAGTTGTAGCCAGTCTGCAGTGGGTTAAGGGATGACAAAGAGTTGAGAAAAGAAGATATCAGAATTGGATCACTCAGTTAACCTTATTTGCATTATTGCCCTCTGGTATTTGTTTTTTGGGGGATTTTTGTTTCATTATTCTTTCTTCTTTAATCCTAATTTTATGTCAGAGTTCAGCATTTCTCATTTCTTTGCACTGAAAGGCACGGCAGATTTGTATGTGTAAGAGGACAAGTCATTTCAAAGATAATGCAATCAGTGGCAGCGTGTGTCATCACATTCTAAAGCGGGAAAGGTCTCAGATGTGGATTTGCTTATTAATTCTCTCAGGCTTTCAATATTCTCTAAAGCTTTGCATTACTCTCAGAATATAGACTTTGTTTTTACCACCAGAGTGCTTTATATAGCTGCTTTATAGTACAGAGATTGAATATAGGGAACAGTTTGTATCATTTTATTAGTTTTCTAATGCAGTTTCTAAAAAAGGCAATGCAATATGCACAGTTCACTTAAGGATTTGCCTTAGCAATATTCTTTTAAAGTGCCCAAAATTATGTGAATACATTTAAAGGTTCAAGTAAACATTTTTTTCTGTTTACGTATTACCTTTTCATCCGCGGGTTTAATCCTACAAAGTCCTGCGGGCTGCAGCCACACTATCACTTTAACTCATTAACCCACCACTGCTACGCATTCTCCGGTGGGTGACACAGGTGTACATACCATAGGGGCAGGTTGAGACAACTTCTACTGGGCCAATGGCAGAAGAGGGACCCAATTCAAGCTGCCTCTCCCCACCTTGCAGCACCTGTGGCAACAGCATGGGACTGGGGCCATAGTATGAGGTGTTGGCGCACTGTCTACAAGGAACGCTGTAGGTTCTGCAGATCGGAACTAAGATGCCTGCTTGTTTTCTCTCTGCATTCTTTGTAGAGGACACCGGCGGTAACATGCACCCAGGAAGAAATGGACCTCACTGGGTCTCACATCAACCGGGGCCCCAACACTTGGAACTCCAATTAGACCACAGTCTCTGACTGTGTCAGACAGTGTCTGGGACCCACATGGAAAACACACTCTGGGGGCCCATTCCAAAATACATTCAAATATTACTTACTTATTTTTAGAGCTCATTCACACATACATTAAACCTAACTATTGTGTGCAAGTGGATGGCCTGTGGTCTCCCACCATTGACCAGTGACATTACCTACTAATCTACTTCACATATCATGTATAAATGGACAGCTCAGCATTTGCTATCAATCCATGTTGGATATGGAGGCTACCAAAGGGTCCCTCGGTTTAGAGGCCCTCTGGGGGTCTGATCTTGGTTTGATTGGTCCATGCACAAATCAAGTTTGGGCATTTTTTTTTTAGGGGAGCCTCTGATTCTGATTCTGACAGGTGCACCGGGACAGGAGCAAATGTGAACTCTGAAACAGGAGTACTGCAAACTGTAGAACAACTGACAGAAATACGGAGGTCATGCCTTTGCTGAACAGCTTTCAGAAGGCAATCTGTGGCCAGAAACAAATGAGCATACTGTATCTTTTCTTCCTTTCCAGCACATTCCTCTGGTCTGACTGCTCAATTCCCTCTTCGTTATATATCCTACAGAACATTGCGTGTGAATCTGCCTCACATCAACTAGCTTTGGGGTCTTATTTGTAGCAAAGACATTGTAACCATGTTTTGAAATCTAGTGAAAAGCCTTTGCAAGCAGACCAAATCCCTAGTAATATGGCTCTAGAGCCTAAAAGATTCAATGCTTATACTAAAGGCAAGCTCAGTTGTTGTCCCGTTGTCTCGGGCTACACGTTGCACTGTCCTTAACTACAATTTGTTTTCAAAAAGACCCTGTCGTTTTTAAGTTATCTTTAAAAGTATTAGAGCATTGGAGATTCATAGAAAAATTGAAGAGAAACAGCGAATGTGGCAACAGTGATGTGAAGCACAGTGATGAGTGTGAGAGGAGAGAGGAGGGCGGGGTTTCAGCGCTACGAAGAGAGACAGCCAATCAGGACGTCTGGGCAGGGAGTGGAAGTATTTTCGTTCTTGGTCCCCTGAAAGTTGATTGATGGACTAGGTCAGCAGGTTGGGGACTGAAAACTGAGTGATTTTCGTCACTAAGGAGACAGACAAAGGAGGAAGCAGATGCCGGATCCACTTAACCCTTTAAGTGCCAGCCTACCTGCAGCTTTTGTCACCCTTTGTTGCCAGACCACGTTTCACTATTTTGCGCTACATATGTTCAACCTTGATTTTTGAAGGGATTTCCAGGTATTTACCAGGAAAATTATATATTATTCTTTTCAGCAGAGTCTGGGCTTCAACATGCAATGTCTTGTTTGGCCTTTTTTTAGTGAATTCTCAATACTTTTGGGTGAAATATGTGCAAAACAATAAAAAGAAATCTATTTTTTGCAATTTGTAGTGTTTTTTGTAATAAAAAATGTAAGTTTGTCAATAAAATCTTATTGCGTGTGAAACCCGAATTCACAGCGTTACCACATATGTATTGGTAGACACCCTTTCCTGCCCAGGAAACTCCCCCAAACTGAAACAGCGCTTTAGGAGATTTTCAGATAAAATACAACTATGCTACACGCTAAGCGCACCTTGCTGTTTTTCCAAAAAAACAACCCTTTACATTTGAAATACCCCCCCACAAACTATATATTCTCTGGAAGTACACACCTCAAGCTTTCTAGGCGTACCAGGCTTGTTGACACGGGCACAGTTTTTGGAAGTAATCCCTCAATCAATTCTTTGGTTGCACAGAGTTTCCCTAAAAAAGAATAAAAAACAAGAATCAAAGCCACATTTTCCTAAAAAAAAACTATATGCAAACAAGAAAAAACAATCTGAAAAAGCAACATCCCCCGAACAGAACGATAACCAACATGCAAGGGAAGAGTTGCCAAACACCCCAAAGTAAAGCATGCGCATAACGGTAATTTTACTTGAAAATTTCAGCTCTGCAGACAAAGTGCGCACCTTGCGATTTTTCAACCAAAACAACCCTTTACATTTAGAATATCCCCCATAAACCATATATTCCCTGAAAGTACGCATGTTAAGCTTTCTAAGCGTACTGAGCTTTTTGTAGTGGGCTCATCCTTCTGGAAGTAATCCATTGAAGAATTCTTAGGTTGCACAGGGTTTCTCTAAAAAAAAATTATAAAAAAGCAGAATAAAAACCATGTTTTCCTAAAATATCAATATGCAAACAAGAAAAAACAAACTAAATCTAAAAGCACAAGGGTCCCCGAGCAGAACATTACCCAACATGCATAGGTACTATTAACCCTTTTAATTGCCAGCCTACTTGAAATTTTGTCACCCTCTGTTGACAGGTCATTTTTCCCCATTTTGCCCCATGTTTAACCGTGATTTTTGCTGGAATTTCCAGAAAAAATATATACATACTTTTGCAGCAGAGTTCAGGCTTTAACATGAAATGTCTTGTTTGTAATTTTTCTACTGTTTTTTGAATATTTTTGCGTAAAAAAAACAAAAAAAATAATATTTTGTAGACAATTGTCTCCTTTACTTTAAATAAAACCTTTTTTTTTTTTAATGAAAACCAGATTGCATGTGATAGCCCCATTTCTCCCGATTACAACTGTATCACATATGTATCGGTAGCCCCCCCATTCTTGCCCTGGAGACCCCCCAAACTGAAAAGAACATTTACAAATAAAATACAACTACTATCCACACTATAAACATAAGGGGTTTAATTTAAAAAAAAATGACACGGGGGGGCTTTTTTGGGGGAATTTTAAGGGTTAGGGTTAGGCTAACCTTAACCCTTAAAATTCCAAAAAAAAAAAAAAATAGGGTCCCCCCCCCCCTGGGAGGGGGGACCATATGTCATTTTTTTGGGAATTTAACCTAACCCTTAAAAATAAAAAAAAAATGCCGTAGGGTCCCCCCTCCCAGGGTGGGGGAACCCATTTTTTTTTATTTTTAAGGGTTAGGGTTAGGCTAAGCCAAGAGTGTGTTTCCTAATCTTATGCACTTCATGACCATTGTGTCTTTGGTGTCTCCCCTAAAATCCTGTATCACTCAAACAAACTTGTAATAAATACAGATAGGCCATTTATGAAGAAGCTGGAGTTGGGATCAGAGCTTGATAAAATAGAGGAGTCAGAGTAGGTACATTGGGTTACCAACTCCACAGCCCTGCTTTGGTGCATGGGTGACCCTTTGCCAGGCATGAATATGCACACAGGTATGCATATGCACATCAGAGAGTTTTAATGGGGCAAATGCCCGCTCATGTGCCATTGAAGCATGGATTTAAGTGACCATCTGGGGGTTGTCACAAACAGGGCCATCTGAAATGGAGATGGCTCTGAAAATGCCACAAAACCCAGTTGAGTAAAAACCCTTGTGGTTTGCTTTCATAGGTGTGGGAGAAGTGAAAATAGCAGAAGTTTAACCAACTAAGGCCATTTATGAAGAAGCTGGAGTTGGGATCAGAGCCTGATGAAATAGAGGAGTCAGAGTAGGTACATTGGGTTACCAACTCCACAGCCCTGCTTTGGTGCATGGGTGACCCTTTGCCAGGCATGAATATGCACACAGGTATGCATATGCACATCAGAGAGTTTTAATGGGGCAAATGCCCGCTCATGTGCCATTGAAGCATGGATTTAAGTGACCATCTGGGGGTTGTCACAAACAGGGCCATCTGAAATGGAGATGGCTCTGAAAATGCCACAAAACCCAGTTGAGTAAAAACCCTTGTGGTTTGCTTTCATAGGTGTGGGAGAAGTGAAAATAGCAGAAGTTTAACCAACTAAGTTATATTGGGGAGTGTTTTTATTAAAGGCACTGTCCAGTCATTAATACCAAATAAAAATAATACCTTTTCTCCCATCAGCAGCTTATAGACCCGTGCTCTGAAATGATGGTTTATGAGAATAGGCCTCTTTCTGTCCTGTCGCACACTTGGAACCTCCTACAGAGGGGATGTGTCAAGCCAGTGCCTAGTGCTGGCTTCACACAGCAGTCCTGAATGATCTGTTATCAGTCCCATCAGACTGCATTGTGAAGCAGGACATCCCGATCTGGAGATGCTCTGTTCAGCCAGTGTATGGGGAAAAATAGAGAAAGTAAAGTTCCTTTCTTACTTTGCTTTCTTTTTTAAGAAAGCTATACATTTAAAATATTTAATTATAGCTAACCATCAGACATATTTGTCTAAATCAGTGGTCCTCAACCTTTTTACACCAAAAAATTACAACCATGGCGGAGATCAGTTATTAATGTTACCAAAATAAGTAGTAACCAAAATACAAGGTAAGACCTTGTCTCACTTCTTCAAGCAAAAGGGAATAATGTGTAACTGTTAAAATGATATACCAGACCCATCAGCCCCCCCTGTTGATGCACCCCTGAATATCGATGCATGCTCTTTGGGTAATGCATATTGCAGGTTGAGAAACAGGGGTCTAATTGATGCTAACCCCATTCTAATCTTTAGTTAACCTTCTTCCATTGCTCCTTTAGTCCTGTTGCTAAATTTGCATTAGGACACAGCCAGTCTTTGATGTTTTGTCCAACTGACAACTGGAGAACTGACAGAATGCCAGGATTATTCTGCAGTATGATTATTTTTAAGTTCATTTTAAATTTTCATACTGAACAGATGCCAGGTAGTAAATGCGGGGCGACACAATGCAATAAACGGTGTTATAGGTACTGACTATTTATTGCATATATAAAGCTAATTAAAATTGTCTAACTTGTATTCGCGGCGGTTATATACATATGTTGTGGGGAAAAATATATATTAGGTATATATATATATATATATATATATATATATATATATATATAGATTCACTATAGAAATACTAGATTTTAACTACCACCAAAATCACAATTTTATCTGCAAAGCATTAAACTGTAACAAGCTGGCATGGATTAAAGGTTATTAAAACATAAAGCAAAAGAAGAATATAATAATGTATAATGTTGCATAGCTGATTTGGAGGCAAGGAGGAGATGTTGGATCTCTGTGCTTTGGTGTACATTTATGAAGCCTTCTGGCTTTTAGCAGTCATACAAGATGGTTTAGGGACGCTGATATGTCTGCATGCTACAAAAAGGTGGCATAGTTAACATAATTTAGGTGTGATCTACCTGACCAGATGTCCCACTATCGTTAGGATAGCTCGACTTTGAGGCATTTTAGGCACCAACATCCTTTATGAACTGGAGTGTTGCAGAGTGTGAGTGTTGGGTGCAGGGGAGTCGTAATCTAGATAGACATTAGTGGTGTAACAGGAACTGGCTTTACTGGAACATGAATGCATCTTACATGGTGCATAACACAGAAAGCAAAAAATAAGGAAGTACCATAGAGCAACTGAATGCACAGGAAATACAACACATCATAAACATGCAGAGAAACTTCAGGCAAGCATTGGTCACAGCGCCATCTAGTGTCATAACTTGTCTTAATGGTAAACTGCATGAAATCTAGCAAAAGTCACAAATCACATTTAAAGACAAGAAGAAGCTGTTGCATAGTATTGTATCTCCAACATGGAGATTCCCGAGAACATGTGAACATGTGACCAGAGACAAGGCTATACCTACTGAAATAGAATTGTCAGAACATTTGTTCCTCAAAATCCTGTGAATAAGCCATATCCTTAAATGATACTCCTCCACACCCATCACACTGTCATAATTAATGTAAATGTCCAACTTTGGACCCCTAAACAAACTCTAAAATACTCCAGGGCCTGCTGCCAGCCTGCCCCTGTGGCATCCAAAATTAAGATGCCCCGCTGCTGTCAACCACATCTCCGGCTTCTCTGCAGTGGTGGTATGCTCCCTAGCAGAGCTTTTCTGGGGGGCAAGAGTCAGAAGTCGAAGTGATCGTTGGTAGCCAGTGGCACTCCGCCACAATCACTTCTGGCTGTCAATGAGTAGCGATTGATGGGACGGCTGGCGGTAGCATCACTCACATCCTTCTTGGGCTGTGCGCAGCCACACCCCTTATAACTGAATGGCTAGCATGGCCCTGCACAACCAAAGGATGCGAGTGGTGCCGTGTACCAATCATCTGTTCAGCAAGATTCCATTCATCGTCTTCACCCACACTTTAATATGCAATGCCAAAAAAGCGATTAGATGGGAGCTGGCGATATCATGCAGATGGGGCAAAACCCAGAATAGTGAAAATCCCAGGTTTTGGTCCACTTTAAAGTGTAATGCTAAGCTAAAAAGCCTGCCACCCTTGAATTTTATTATTTTTACCCTTGAAGTTGAAAAAAAACTTGCTTGGTGGGATCTTTTATGCAGGATGTATGTAACCTCTCTGCTGACTGTCTAGCATATTTTATCACTGGATATTTGATAATTAGCCTGTTATGCACTTCATGTACTTTATGTGGTCACATTGGGGGTGTGTATGAGATTTGAAAAGTAGGAAATGCAGCATCTGCTCTTCATTTTCATATTATTATTAGTTTATTATTATTATTATTTATAAAGTGCCATCATCTCGGCACTCACGGCAACACTATACAAAGCAGTAATTACAAACAAGAAGGTCATATATAGTACATATAGTGGCGGAACCAAATGTTCCGGGACCCTGGTGCGACATTAAATAGGGCCCTGTCAAGGCTCATACAGTAAACATTTTTTTCTTCAACTCTACTTAGTTGGAATGCCGCAAGCGAACTAAAGACTAAAACAGAACAGACAATGTTGCTTCCTTTTACTAAATGTTGCCAAGTGAGCACAAATATGATACATGAGGTGGAGGAGCAGCAATAATGGGGCCTCCTGACCTTGTGGACCCTGGTGTGGTCGCACCTCCTGCACCTCCTCAAGTTACACCTCTGAGTACATGGAGGCCAGGTATCGGCAGATGAGCATCTGAACCGCCGCGCTTAGAGCAACCACTAGTAGATGCTCCACACTATACTTATCAAAAAAGGACACACACACAGCGCTCTAAATATGGTCGCTATAGCATAGAGCGCAAGATGCTGTGTTATTAAAGTCTGTTTATGAACACATATCCACCAGGAACAAAGCGAAAACATGAAATTACATTGTAATATTGTAACATTGTAACATTAATACTTTAATGCCAGACCTCTAATGACAATTCTGCATAAAAATATAAAAAATCAAAAAAGTTTTCAAAAATGACTTTTTCTAGGTCAGGAGAGGTGACACAATTATTTGAGAGAAAAAAATATGAAAAACATAAATCCCTGTTTAAACAGAAGAAATAGAACAACCATTGAAATGTATGGGAGAGCGACAGGTAGCGACAGGCAATTCCTGACGCTCTGGAACCTAGAGCGCCGGCGCTATAAGCTGAGCGGCCTGTAATGATGCATAACCCCCATAGACTATTACAAATGTGGTTTTACAGAGTTTACAATTAATATTTTGAAAACAAGGTACAATAGGAGAGCTTACCAGTTTATAGTCTAAGGCTAGTTTCACAGCAGCGCATCTGCGTTGAGCGCCCCTCAGCCGTATGTGAAAAGCTGCCCATAGTAATCTATGAGCAATTTCGCATGTAAATTAGGTGTGTGTGGTGCTCTCAGAGCACTCTGCGAAATCCCTGCCAGCAGCATCCTGAGGGCGTAGCGCTAGCGATCTCCCTTCATGTGAGTAGAGATTGCTAGCGCTGAACGCCCTTTACAGTGATTGTGGAGTGCTCCGCAACTAACCTGGTGTGAAACCAGCCTAAAGGAAAAGAGGTGCAGACAAAGGGAAATAATTGGGAATATGAAAAGTGTAATTTTCATACACCTTTCGTCTGGTCTGCTTTACAGGGACATCCTTATTTTGGATATAATTCACCTTGATCCCTGCTGCCACAAGGCATATACTGACTCTCCTCAAGTCAGCATTTATTGCTGTGCATTTTAATGCCGGTTTGCATGCGCCTCTTGCAAACCACTCTCTGCCTGCTGGCAGGAGTGCGCATAGTGGATGAAGGGGTGCTAGGGATCACTGGATCGAGCCGAGTCTTGTGCAAATAGGGGGTTTTAATTAGGGGACATCTCATATCGGGATACCCCATGGGCAGGCTGTAACTTAGCCATGGAATATTTTATACTCCAGATCCAGGTTACATGAGTTTTGGTCCACTTAAAGTGGGCCAACACCCAGGGGTGATTGGCCCGGGAATCTATAAGATTCCCGGGCCGATCACCTCACACACCGCGGGACATCCGAGATCGGGATGTCCCGCGGGGTGTAACCCCCCCAAACACCCCGAAAAACCTTACCTCTTCAGACGCTGCTTCCGCCGCCGCCGCCTCACTCGCGCTCCTCCAGACGTGCGCGCACCCGTGCCGGCCGTCTCTGAATGGCCGGCGCGGGCGCGCACACGTCAAGAGTGACGTGCGGGAGGCGGCGGCGGGCGCGATCCCTTGTCCGCCGACGGACGTCACTTGTCCGTCGGCGGGCATTGGACAGCGCAGTCACGTGGGATCGTGAAGAGGTGAGTTTTCGGGGTGTTTGGGGGGGTTTTGGGCAGCGAGGCACCCCCGATCGGGGTGCCCCAGGGAAGTGGACCAATACCCAGGATAGTCAAAATCCTGGGTGTTGGTCCACTTTAAGGTTTTTTAAAGATTTATTTTAACACTGAAAAACTAGAGATTTTAGATGTTAAATTAAATCTTTATGTATTCCAAAGTTGTATCCCTGCATCCACCTCATTTGAGCAGTTTAATTGGTTATGTGTTATTGACTACTATGCCATATGATAAGATGCGCACCTGGATATACAAGTCTAAGGCATTTATATTGAAGGAACAAATTATTGCAACCCTTCACCACCTGTTGGTGGTTTTGGATGAATACATTATCTCTACTCAAATTCCGGAGATCAGAAATGGTTACTTGTGCTGTCTATTATGTCTATTAATGGTTACTTGTATTGTCTATTATGAGGGTTATTTTTAGAAGGGATAGCACCAGGTAGTGCCTTGTAGCAGCAGGTAGCGTCCGTGAACCCAGGGCGCTGTACGGGAAACCACATTTAGGAAAGCGAATCTGGTGAGCGACTCTAACAGCGCCATGTAGCGTCCAGTGTGTTATTACAGGCAGCTCAGCGTATAGCACCGGCGCTCTAGCTTCCAGAGCGCCAGGTATTACCTTTCACTCAGTGTCACTCTCCCATTCTTTTTTAAAGGGCGTTCATTTGCTTGCGTTTAAACAGCGTGTTTTTTGGGGGGGGCTCAAATCATTGTGTGACCTCTCCTGGCTGCAAATAAACACTATTAGAAACTTTTTTGACTTTTTATATTTTTATGCAGAATTGTCATTACAGGTCTGGCACTAAAGTGTTAATGTCACAATGTTACAACAATGTCATTCCATGTGTTTTTTCTTTGTTACAGGTGTATAAAAACAGACTTTAATCACATAGCATCTGGCACTCTATGCTGTAGCAACCAAATTTAGAGCGCTGACATATTAATTTGGAATATAAAGTAAACATTTGTGTTAGAATTGTGCCCCCGGACCTTTGATTTATTATCAAGTAGCAGTAATAACCTTCCTAGGTGAGAACGCTGCCAGTACCCCTTTAACTATTGGAAGACAGCATTGTGATACCCTTATTGGAAAATGCTGAATTGGAGCGGAACTGGTTAACCTGTCATCTCTGCCACAGCCAATCAGATAATTAGCAAGCCAGAGTCAGGAAGTATCTGCCAGGTGCACCAAACAAACACATTGTTGCTAGGGAGAAATGTTTTCTTTTATAACATAGTTCTAAAAATAATAAATAAGCTCAGCATCATTTTGCTACACAATATAACAATAATTTAAAAAATGGCATTGAAAACAGAATTACCCTTGTGTGTACCCAGTGTATTCAGAACAATCTCTTGTACCCTGGAGGAAGAGGTTTGATTTTTAGTGTTAAATTCAGTCTCAGCCTTTGTTTTTTTTTGTCTCAGCCTTTGTTGTGGTCTAATCTTACCTGTTTTAGTGGTGAAAACCTTTTGTGTCCATATGCTAAAGGAACTTATGGGGGCCATCTGTCGACTCTGTTTGCAATGTTCAGCACCATAACAAGAAGCTCAGATTCTACACAAATTTTCAGTGTGCAACTGAGACACCTTAACTAGATTATTGGACTTGTTGCTTTTTGACAGAGTTTCAGTGTTCATTTTGTGTGTGGCCTGTGAGTATTTCTAGTTATAAATGGATTGAGCAGGTGTCTGCCGAGCCAAACACTTCTGTCATATAAACAATAACACGACATTAGAGCAAGTGGCGGAGACGCATGGACTCCCGAGGTGGGACCCGTGGCAGTGGAGGCAGATTAACCACTTTCTGCAGTCCCTTGGACCTCAACTACACCAGCTTAGAGAACCCACCAGCTTTGAGCGGATGTGTGAGGATGAAGGCCCAGCTAGGCACACCCTTTCCCTCATTTACAAACTATTAATAAGCACGCAGAACCTAGGTGACCTCCCCTGCTTTGTCAGATGTGAGGAAGACCTGGGAGTTATCTTTACGTCAAAACAACGTAAGAAAATCATGGAACTATAAAGTACTGATGCGCTGGTACAGAGTACCGACGCAGCTCAATAAATGGTTCCCATCTATCCCCCCGACATGTTGGAGGTGCAACTCCGAGAACGGCGACCTCCTGCATACTTTCTGGTCGTGCCCGGCCTTGCAGTCTTTCTGGAAGGGTGTAAGGGAGGTAACACAGCGTATGACTGACAGAGAGATCCCATGGGACCCTGCTTTCTTCCTCCTCCACCACTCAGCCATCAGTGGTGTGTCAGTTGGTTAATGCCGCAAAGGCGTGTGTCCCTTAGCGTTGGAAGAGCCAGTCACCCCCGACCATCACACAGTGGCTCAATAGGGTAGCTGACATTGAGAGATTCGAGGGGATGATAGCAGCATGGCGCGAATCTGAGGAGACACACAGGACTAAATGGGCCTATTGGGTCGAATTTACACTGTCACAGGCCTACAGGGACCTTCGAGGGGCAGAGATGTAGGAAGCCTGATTGTATACCACAAGAGCCACCTTGCCTTCTTACCTGCTCCTCCTCCGTTTTCTCTCCCTCCCCCTTCTCCTTCTCCCCCTCACTGTCTCCCCTACTGCGCCCCTCCCCTCTTATTATCGCCTTTAATGCTCACATACTGTTCTGTTTTTGTTCGTGTTCATGTTGGACTGATGATACTGCAGCTGCCTTATAGCAGCGGAGACAGGCCTGTTTGAGATTGACCTCGGCCCGGGGGCCCATGTTCATCGTCCCTGAGCGAAAACCGCACTGAAGTTTTATAGTTTTGTCTGAAACTGTTGGCCCGGCCGCCGTCTGATTACTGTGGAGCCGCAACCTGTTGCGGAGCCTAAATGACTCATGAGCCGCCTTCGCTATTAGCCTCCCATGTGCTTTTTGCCAGAATACAGCCTGCTGGTAGTCGCCTGTATCATATCATATCACTCCGTGATTTTTCTCTTTTATTCTGTATTCCAAGAGCCATGTAAATGTTTCTATTTGTGTATTGAAAATTTAAAATAAAGAATATATAAAAATAAATAAATAAATAAATGGATTGAGCAGCTGCCAATGTTCTCATTTGTATCTTCTGGATGTGTGCCAGCACATAGAAAAAGGTGTCCTCAGCTACATATGGTGATGTCTACCTTTACTCCATGTGCTTCTCAGATGGTATAGGGGCCACCTTAAATAAACTAGTAGGTTCCAAATGCGGCACTCTCCTATTGAAGTAGGGACTGCAATCACCAAGATACTTTACACAGTCTATCGCCCCTATTCTGGTGCTTGGCAACTCGATTACTTGATTCAGTCTATTGCCATCAAGCCTTAACCACACCTTTGTGTTGGACATATATCTTGACCTTCAGTCACAGTGATGCCTCCACACTCATTCCATTTATTGCAATGTGAGCGTGTAAGGCCTCCGCTAATGGCTGTGTCACTATGACTGAAGGCGAGGGGTGTATGTCAGACATGCAGATAGGACTGAGGCCTGACAGTGCTAGCCTGGATCGAACAATTGAGCAAATCGGCTGCAGGGATGAATAAAGCTTTTTGTTTTTCTGCTGGACAATCCCAGCATCTTGTTTCCACATGCATTAGAAAATGTGTGCAGCTTAGTTTGTAACTAGACTTTAGAGATATATTACAAGGCCAGATGCCAGCTGACTGAGTTTGACTGCTGGGTTTCTTTTTGTGCGTTGTCCAAAATCCATCACATGTCATTGGGGAGATTTGAAGTGTTTGTCGGTTTGATAGTCATCCCACAGATTTAGCAATGACACACAATAAAACCTGCATGCCTTATGTGCTTTGATTTTGACATTTAGCTTATAGTCTGATGAAATTCTATTCCAGTATTGCAGAAACTTCTATTCTACAGATATTAGCAATATTTGAAGACTTCACAGGTAGAGTTTGAAGCTTGCAAACCATGAGTCTGATACTCAGAAAATAATTGAGCCAGTAGTTATCCCTGACTGGTAGGGCTTCCCGTAAACGTACCCTTGTTGTGGTTTCCTCAGTTACTTTAGTATAAATTTAACTCATCAAAATCATCCAAGCTGGGAGTTGTGTGTCAGACCATAGGACATCAACTCCTACAGCAAAACATGGAGTAAGATAGAAAAATTGTAAAGACTAAGGCCTTTGTATTTATTCGTAATAACCCCCATTTTTCTAAAATGGGTGTTGTTCTGAGCACAGGGAGACATCCCGATTGCCGATGCCCCCCTGCACATTAACAGCGCTCTGATTGGCCACAGCTGTCATGTGGTTGCCAGGGGACAGATCTCTATAAAAAGCCTGCAGACCACTTGACTGTGACAGCCAGTCACAGTCGGAGTGCCTGATTTCTCCGGGGGAACAAGGAAAAAGGTAAAATATCTTGAGTTTACTAGCGGGGAGCATTGGAAATTGGGATGTCCCCCTGCGCTAGGTACACCAGCTATTTTTGAAAAATGGGCATTGTTCCAGTTTAAGGTGAGTGGTATGGGTGGTAAATTAGATTTTATTATTTTTCTAAGGTTGTCCTTTAGGTGGTGATCACTTGTGTATGGATCTTTTTATCTCTGGTAATTCTTTTGACTATAGTGAAAAAAATATTCATATCTCCAGGGCCAGGCTGGCCTTAGAGAGACCCATGAGAATTCCCAGTGGGGAGCACTACTTTGGGACCAGTTGAGCTTCTCTTTATTACACCCCTATCAAATTGTTGCCTCCCTAGTCTCCATCTCAGCACCCCAATACCTGGCAGTAGGGAGTATATCCAACCCTTCCACAATATACAGTATATCCCTGCAATACCATAGTTTTGGTACCATCGGCCATATCTATTCTCCTCCCTTTCTGGGACCTGTCCTTGCGATAATATATTGCTTCAGCCTCATAGAGCACTTAGAAGATGGGGGGGGTCATGGGCCAGTCATGGCTAATAGGCCTGCCTGTAAAATCCCGGGGTGATTTCTGGCCCCATTCTGCTGCTGTACATCCCATATTCATCCCATATTCACAGCCCATTATTGGCACTGTGTTTTGTATGTTCTCTCTTTTGAGGCTTTTTGGGTGCTAATAAACTGTTTGTTTAAGAAACAGCGGTTGATGCAGGAATGCAAATCTTACTTTGTTTGCCGTAATACATGATGGAAAAATGTGTCAGATATCAGCACTATACACACAATAAGTGAATAAAATAAAAATAAACCATGGTTACATTTGCTGTAATGGTTTGTGAATTCGGATGGGACATTTCAAAATCAGTCAACAGCTAGTTCTTAGAACTGGATTAAGGGTTGTCAAAAAGTAATAATACATATTTTTATGACGTCCTTGTCTTTTAAATAATAATGGTGTTCTTAGCAAATCTTCAAGGAAATTAGTTCTTCAACTGGAATTATTTGGCCTATGAAAGACTGGAGCACTTTAGGCATATTTTATGCAAGGGATTAGCCAATTGCCTGGCAGCTTACTTGAAGCGGCGAGCCCATGCTGTCTCTTCACTTCAGTCACCTAAAGGAAGAGGAATTCCTTCTGCCTCTTGATGCTTTCTGACAGAGTTTGGCTGCTGGGTTCCTATTTGTGTGTTATCGAGAAACCATCACACGTCATCGGGGAGATTTTAAGTATTTGTCAGTTTTATAGTCATCTCACAGCTATTGCAATGGCACCTGATAAAACCTGCTGGTCTTATGCTTCTTGATTTGACGTTTAGCTTATAGTCTGATGTAAATGTAGAAAATCAATCTGAGTAATCCTAAAGGTTTTATAACTATTTGAAGGTAGAAAGGTTATGCTTATGATTCAAAAGTTGTCCTTCTCTATTAGACTTGTGCTGCGAGATTTCCAGTTATGGCCTTGATTCACTAAGAGTTGAAAAAAAATGTCATATTAGTAAAAAATTCAATTCATGAGAAAAAAGCCTGAGAATTTTAGTTTTGTTGAAGCTGTAGATAGCAGAAGACAACGGAAGTCAATGGAACTTTTGACTACAAAGTAAAAAGGAGTAAAATGTTTCTCAGGAGGGGGGCATTAGTTCTTCAACTGTAATTATTTGGCCATTAACGGGCAAAGCACCCCCCCCCCCCCTCCCGATGGATCTAGGATCTAGCCTAATATAAACTGGACCACCTCTGACATATTTTATGCTCCTTACCTCTGCCAGGATCCTGTGCTGTTCACCTGGCGATTCTGGCACTGGGTGCAGCCATCTTGGTTCTGATGCACAGTGTGGCTTCTCCCACTCGGGTGCATGGCCCCACCCACCTATACACTTGCATTGTGTCAGGCCCCGTGGGACACCTGCCTTCAGAGTAAGCCCACAACCCCCAATCTCCTCTGCTAACTTCACCTTTAGTCAAGCCCCCGTTTACCGGGACGCTTTATACGCCTCGCCGGACAAAGTTGCCCCCAGGACTTAATAGCACAAAGGATGTGAGCTTACAGGGGTTGAAGGCGGATGAACCAGAGGCCAGACTGGGCAATGTCGGGTAAGTACTGGAAACAGTTCGGGTGCTTGGGAAACAGGTAATACTGGAAGCAATTTGGGTGCTTAGGAGAATTCAAGCAAAGTCAGACGTCAAGCCAGGGGTCACACCGGGAGGTCAGAGAGCTGCACGGTACAAAGGGATGAGACGGAGACATGGTCGAGATTCAAGCAGATGGTCAATATTGATATATACAGGAAATCACAGGAACAATCACAAAGCCAGCTAAACGCTTTTACAGGCACTAACATACTGAAGTGGTAATCCCTTTACAGTACTGAACCCGGCTGGATTGGGCAGGGAGGCAGTGACTGTGATTGGTGCACTTCAGATCAGTGTGCTGATTGGTGAACTTCGGATCTGTGGTTTGCACTTAGAGAGCTCTGGGCTGATTGCCCCAGCTGAACTCCAAAAGCATACTGCCCAGAACTGGACCTCCTAGGTTTAGCTCTTTTAAACAGACACCAGTGGCCGCGCTGTGTATAGCACCACCGGAGGACATAAGCGCAAGCACGAGTTGAAATACAGTGGACGAGGGAGGAGGGCGCACTCGGCGCTGCACGCACCGCTGGAGCTGACATCTGAGGCGGAGGCGGCTGCTGGGCAGGAGAAACCCCAGCCAGTTGCCTAGGGACACCATGGGCACGAGCTGAAGGCAAGTCATTCGTGACTAGGTGGGCTAGCATGCACACAGAGCAGGGGAAGTCACTCTGTGCACAGTCTGTGTGGCAGTCACAGGAGCACTGAGGACAGTGCAGGGCCCTCTGAGACCCTGTCGCCCAAGGGCCCACAAAACCCTAGAGCCGGAACTGCTCATAGTAGAAGCTAGGGGGTGATTATAGTATTGTTCTTGATTGAATGTAATATTATCTTGTATTTCATAGCACAAAACATACATACTCATATCCTTTATGTATTCCTATTTGTTATATTGCAGTATTTTTCCACTTTGTGTTGTGGTGATGTATGTTATTTCGGAGCATTCTGAAAAATGGGACATACTGTTTACATCAGACATGCAGACTGTTCATACTAACTGTGCCACCTGGCAAGCTGTATTGACAAGCCACCTTCCAGTCCTAGTGCTAATCTTCTTAGCTCCTCTCACATGCTGTACCAGCTGTTATAGTATAAACACTAAGCTGTATCCTTTGGCAGAAAGGAGCTAGGCATTATACAATATCCTGGAGTGCCCTTTCAGAAAGAGGTTTGCCCAAAACATCTGCTTTTATGGTCACATGGCCAGGTTACCTTGCTGACAAGCTGGTCCTTAGCCTAAAGACAAATGTGTTGCTTAAACTCGACCAACAGCCTGACACAGCTGAAAAAAACTCCCCAAAACTCACTTGCCCTATCTGAATTCATGATACTGAATCAATGGGGGTCATGCTAAATATGTAGTTAAGCAAGTGTAACTCTGGGTGCACATTTGGATGTGAATTACAGCATGCATCTAGGTGACCTTTTTCATTTTAACACACAAACAAGTACAATAAAAATATTTTGTTCTATTCTTTAGTACTATTATACTGTTAGTACTATATGTTCTATTCTTTAGCACTCGTACAGGTGAGGTACATCATTTTTGCAATTGTGTAAGAACAATTGTTTAAAATTTTGGAAACAGCACCCTATTGTATAAGCAGAAAAAAGAGTGTTTGTTTCAAAACTTTCAACAACAGTATTCTTACCTCAAATGATGCACCTCATCTGTAAAACTGCACCATCGCATGTGCAGGTGATTTTTTAAAAATTAGGACAGATATTTTTTTATCTACTTTTTTGTATGTTAAAATGAAAAAGCTCACCCAGATGCAGGTGTATACCCAAATGAGCACCCAGAGTTGAACTTGCTTCCCTAAATCTTTAGCATAACCCTCATTGTCAGTACTCCTGCATCCCCTCAAAGCTGAAACACTGCCTCATTGATTTTTCTCCTGGTTGTGGACATCTTGGAGCACCTAGGAGGCTTCTTCCTTTCCTAACATCCCAGCCATGTTGCTGTCTGGATTTAACCAACATAACCCACAATGCATAGCAGCAGGAAACCCAGCAGCACTTCCTTTTTGCCTGCTACTGGCAGGTCCATAGGATGTGATTGAGGGGGGGGGGGGGGGAATCAACCACAGCGGGAGTAACAAAAAGGCAAATTATTTTCTGTGCAGCTATCTGAATTGCCCTGGAGAAGGATGCATGTGAGCATAGTTTCTTGTAAGCGGTCTGGTTTAAGTGCAATAAGTGCCTATATTCCAAAGGGTGAGTCTTTCTTGTCACCTCATTTTTCAAGGCCAAAAAATCTAAAAAAATGTTTACATTTATGCTTGAGGAAATAATATTGTGCTACTGAGACCAGCAGGTCTTACAAGTTGCAATCCCCTCTGTAAAATCACACAAGGTTGCAGTGGAACCCAGAGGAAAATGGAACCCAGGGGTGCTTCTTTAATGAGGCTGTGTGAGGCAGCCATCTGGGGCAGCACTGCAGGGAGAGGGAAGTAAGGACTTGTTTTTTTTTTTAATTATTTATTATCTCATTAGTAGTTCAGCAGAATTTGGGGGGCACCGCTGTATGTTGTGGTGGTTTTACAGTCAATCATTTGTGGCTCAGTGGCTGTGCCTATGAGAAGTTCTGGGGGGCACCATTCTCTAGTTTGCCCCAGGCAGCAGAGAGGCTAGGTTCACCCCTGAAGGAACCTATGCCCTTTAAGAGTCTGGTCCCCTAGCCTATTACCTTGTTGAGGACAACACCTCTTTTTCCACAAAATGGGTGTTGCTTACAGCTTCAATCAGTGAGTCCCAACTGTTGCCACCTCCAGCAAGGCACAGTTTTCTTACGTTCCTCCTCGCTCCCCTGGCAAACCATGATAACAGACAATGTGGCTGTCGGTAGACAATGGGGAAAGGTAAAGCGCTTTTATTAACCTACACGTAGATTGGTAGACTTTCGTTGTTGCAATGCAGAGCTTGTTGTAGCATGCCGGCAAGTTTTCTGAAAGCGGTTTTAGTCTTCTGTAGGGGTAGGTGTGTGGGATGCAAATCAAAAAGATGCCCCCAGGCACCCCAACTTCCAATGGGTAGATCAGTACTAGACTATTGTTCCAAAAGAATTAAAATGAGGTAACAAACTCAAAATATTAGGTTACTGTACTGGTATTAGCATACTGGTCCCCATGACACCCATTACCCCAATCATGGAAGGCTGTATCTTTCCAGACAGCAACATTAACTAGCTTCATGTTACAGTACATATTTTATATTTAAAAGAGACTATATAATAATTACATACTTGATTATCATTTGGTCATCTGTAAAGTTAAATTTTTTATGTTTTTTTATTGCTTTTTCAGAGCATAATGTCATCCTGGCTTGCTATTGTTTTGTGGATGGGATGTTTTTTCCTGGTTATCCAAGGAAGACCAGCAAAGGAAGACTTTGGTGTCAAGCCTTTTCCACCATTCTTTAGACTACGTCACAAGGTAAAACATATATTTCTGTATTAACATGTGGTTATTTGGTTTCCAGTGTTAGTTTACTATTCAATAACTCAATAGAGCAGAAAACAGGTTAGGCCTTATTTATCACAATGTCTGCCTGGTGCTGGAGGAAAGGAATTGTTCAATCTCCTCCATCAGTATATATGAAGATGGTCGCACTGCATGGAGGGTGAGTATAGACTTTTCTTTTAATGCCTGGACTGGGACCTCAAAAAAAAAATCCCGGGCATATTGTCCTTTTTAAGGGGGCACACAATCACTTTATAATTCTATTGTTTTGCAGATAAAATGCTTTTATGGCCCTCCTAGAAGGTTTGGTACCTGTATGCTGTCACTGACCTATTAGCTGTCCTTTTAGGAGACAACCATACAGTAAGGAAAATGAAATGGCCCCAGAGGGCCAAGCAGTGACTTGCAACTTAAGGTGACCTAATAAAGACACTTACTTTTCAAAACAACTTTTTGGACTATGTTCATTGGGACAGTTTAGCCATAACGTAAATCTATCGAGGGGATTAAATAGACGTGGGCCACAAAAACTAACTGGGGAAAACATTACACTATATTTGTAGTGGCATATGAAACATCTTCTATAAATGCATTTGTGAAATAAAAGAAACATTGCTGCTTACAGAGTATAAAACTTATACTAGAGAACTAATTTTAGTATGTGTCAATCTTTGTGACTTGATCCTGCCTTTGAGACAGGCTATACGCCATGCTGTGACACAAAATAGTTGCTTGATTACTCAGCGTGAATTTTGTTTTTCTGGGTGGTTGGTGCAGATTCGAGAAACACAGCTGTAATGCATAATGGAGCTTCCATAGATAACGGCATATCTTTCTGTGGCACTGCATACCATATGGCATTTAATGGGATTGATCACAGCATCGTCTGACATAATGCCTTGAAGGAAGAATGTTCTTCAGATGACAGATAGCTGTTCTGTACACAAAGTGACCAAGAAAACATAAAATGAGATGTCAGACATACATTCTGTATGGAGTCAATGCTGCTGTACATTGTCCTGTATCCATACGTTTATGTATTTGTATAACCGGTAATGGATTGTCAGGGAAACATATTAAACATGAAAGTCCCTTCGCATGGAAGAGTTTACTGTTCATATCAATGTGTGCCACAGGCAAAAACAGATAATAGCCACACAAGTTGAAGCACAACCTATTTTCCTTCTTTTATTAAAGCTGACTTTCTATGGCACTGGAATACTCAGTACAGTCATATCCATAGGTTGGGCAGCATCACCACCAAGCCATGCAACAGTACATGTCCCATAGAAAACAGTGGATATCTGGTGATATTCCCCATGCATTATATTATAAGTGCCATGATACAACATATTAAAGATACTGTCAGCTGGTGGGAGTGCCCAAGCTACCAGCTACTGCTACTACCAGTATCAGGACTGGATTACATTTTGGAGACCCCTGGGCATAACGTCTAATGGAGGTCTCACATAAGTACCTGTACTGTATTATTATTGTTTATTTATAAAGTGCCATCTTAGTCCGTTGCACCCTACAAGGTAGAATGTACAGGAGGGTAATACAAGTTAAGTACTTTACAACAATATATGTAATACTGTACATTCAGCATTATGAGTCAGATGTGTAACCAATCACATAGATGCAGGAGTACAGGGGTCCTTGTCTTTGAAAACTTACAATCTAAAGGAAAGAGGGTTTCACAAAGAGTATGTACTAAGCCTGGTGCCCAGTGTTCCAAGGGGTGATAGGACTGCAGGATGGGGTGGGTTGAGTCAGATAATAGGCTTTTCTACATAAGTGGGTTTTATACATGGGAGGAGAGGATTGTGCCATGGTAAGGAAATGATTGTGCCACTGGTGCAGTTGCAGATTCACTAAGTCAAAACTAGGCAGTTTAATTGTTTTTCAAGTAAGTCTGTGACCCCATGGCAGTGACTAGCATCTTACAGAATAACAGTGGATATCACAGGGTTTCAAGGTGTATTAGAGGCCGATTCATTAATAGCGCCAGGTAGCGACAGATGAGCGCCAGTAGCATGATTTTCACAGCGCCCGCTAGTATTCGCTGTGCTTGGCCGTTGTTCGCTTGTTGACAGCGACTCAGTCGGTGTGTGGTAATGTTGAATACGGGGTTAGGAGTCGCTGTTTCACAGGTTCCGCGCTGTATGGGTGCGCCTGACAGCGAATGGCCAGAGCGAACGGCTCCCAGCATATTCATTAACAAATCACGCTCAAAAAATTCTCGCACTGTGAAATGCTTGTTTAAAACCCAGAGCGCTGGCGGCGATGGCTTAAAAGTAGTTTTTAACCCTCAAACAACCATATTTTTTGATTAAAAAATAAACAAGTTTTTATAAACATTTTGTAATATGAATACATTAATATCAGACCTGTAATATCAATTCTGCACAATTTTTTTTTTTTATTTTAAACCATAAAAAAAATATCTAACATTGCCGTAGTGGTCACAGAATTTTTAACAGTTAAAAAAAAAAAAAAAAAAATACTTAAAATCAATTAATTATGAATATTTAAAGATTGCTCCATTGAAATGCATTGGAGAGCGCCAGGGAGCGAGAGGTCATACCTGGCGCTGTGATGGGATTAGCAGCGGCGCTGTTCGTTGCAGTCGGCTACATGATGAATCCCGCGCTAGCTGACGCTCTCGCCGGCGCTAGCCTCATTTAGCGTGATAAATGCGTCATTGTGACCGCCGCCGGGCGTACTTGAGTCGGTAGCCGCCGTTAGCTGGCGGTACCTGGCGCTCGTCAGACACTACCTGGCGCTAGCCCTTGATAAATAAGGCCCTAAGTCTCTCTAATCAAATGGAGAGACCATCTACTCTAAAATTAACAGCTCACCTCATTTTCACAATCCTCCACCCATCCCATTGTGGGGCAGGTCCCCTGCTCAGCAGTCAGTGACAGGCCCAGCTGCTCCAAGGCTTGGATTACTGGCATGTCTCTCAATGTCCTTGTGCCAGCTTTCATTCACAGTAACCACAGTCCCCCTACCAACCCCCTTTGAGATCAGAGAGGATTCAGGGCAATCATTTGAATATTGAGTATTTTATTGCCAGAATCCTGGATTAGCACAGAGACAGAATGGGCAGGGGGTTAGAAAGAGAAGGGGGTTAAAAATGGCTGGACTTCCTTTTTATAAAGTGATACTGCAGGCAAAGGTAATTGTTATCGGGCTACATTTGGCACTGTCCTAAGTTTTCAGTTTTTTTAAATTGAAGTAGAAATGGCTGATATATTAGGGTTTACAGGTTCAGCCAATAACATTCTCTTTTCATCCCACCCCCCAATCAGCTCACAAGAACAGGACAGTATTGCTGGTCCTTCCCTCCTCCCACCCCTCCCTTCACCTCCTCCTCCCACCCCTCCCTTCACCTCCTCCTCCTACCCCTCCCTCCACCTCCACCTCTACCTCCTCCTCCACCTTCAGATTTATCACATTGTTGCAGATTATTATGCAGCATCACATATCCAAGGGCCACACCCACTTTTTTGCAGAAGAAAAACCATTAGGGGATCCTGTGAACCTCAATATTTCGGCCATTTGTTCTTCAATTTTAAAACGGGAAGCAGTTTAAGACAGTGCCAAATTTAGCCTGACGCATTGGTGTAACAATTACCTTTGCCTGCAGTATCACTTTAAGTTAACTCCCTAGGTAAGTATATTTTTAACCTAGGTCTGTCCTAAGTCCTCAATGTTAATGGAGGTTAAAATTATTATAAAAGGCTCACTGTAGCATTTACAAGGAGAATTTGACAACAAAGCGAATAATCATATAAAAATGTAGCCTTATAAACCTAATTAAATAAACATAACAGAATACACATTGTTTTACGCCTTCTATACCATAAAACCAAATATTCTTTTTATATATACCAATTATTAGCTCTGAAATGAAATATATGCAGACGACAGGAGAGTGATTGTTTTCACAGTACTCCAATTGTTATACACAAGACCTAATTTATTACCAATATAGCATTCATTCCAGTTTCTCAGATGGAGCTGGACTCCATGGAAACAAAACGCTCCCAGTTTAGGGACAGAATAATAAAGACTATAATATTTTCCAGGTCTTCCTGAAATAATGTCTGCAAACAAAACAGAACTATTTATGATAATGGATTATGACGGTATGGCTTAAATTCCTTCATAATGTTGAATTTTCACATTCAAATTCAGAATTGACTGTATACTCCAATTCTTATTATTAAAGCAAATGGGACCAGTATTAACAATTATACACATAATACAGCAGGCACTTAAAGTAGACCTACACTCTGAATAGGGAGCTTGTTCAAAGAAGGCTGTTGGCCCACTGTGAGCCAACCCCCACAAATGGCTATCAGTAAAAGGATGAATTGTAGGCTCAACTCATAAATATAATATTTAGCATCTTATAAGTCTATTTAAAAATGAGTATACCATAGGACAAGTATAAAAGTAGCATAGAGTCTATTATATTGCTCATGTCCTATGGTTTATTCCCAATGTGCTACTTTTACGTTTGATGTATTTTTTATACACTCAATTGACTTATTCATATGTTATATGTAATGTGTTATAACTAAATGTTCAGCCAGCAATTCATCTTTTTTCTGAATACCCTGGAATTGAGCAATTTCTAGCCTGGCACCCCCCTCACGGGACCCAGTAAAGCGCCCGCTCCAGTCTATTGTAGTATCACAGATGGTTATACTTATCTTGTGCTTGGGCCCTTATTTAAGAAGGGATAGCGTCAGGTAGTGGCTGGTTAAAGTGGACCGTCACCCATGGGTGATCGGCCCGGGAATCTATAAGATTCCCGGGCCGATCACCCCCCTCACCGCGGGACATCCGAGATCGGGATGTCCCGCGGTGAGGGACCCCCCCCAAAACCCCAAAAGAACGTTTGTGAAGGGCCGGCGCGGGCGTGCGCACTGTCAGAGGGGCGCGCGGGAGGCGGCGGCGGACGCGCTGCCTTGTCCGCCGCTTGTCCGTGGGAGCGTGGTGAGGTGAGTTTGGGGGTTTCTGGGGGGTTTTGCACAGCGGGGTGCCCCCCTGAAGTGGACCAAAACCCAGGATAGTCAAAATCCTGGGTGTTGGTCCACTTTAATGACAGGTAGCGACAGGTAGCGACTGGTGAACGCCGGACATGGCACGCATGGACATGGCACGCAATTACACATTTATGAAGCAGAATCTGTTTAGCGACTGGGATAGCACCATGTAGCATCTGATTCATCATTTTCACAGCCTCAGCGAACAGCGCCAGCGTTCAGTTTTTGCACAGCGCCAGGTATGACCTCTCGCTACCTGTTGCTCTCCCATACATTTCAATGGACAATCCTTTTCTTCTCTTTAAACTGTTTTTTTTTTTTTTCAAAAAAATCACAAATAATTATTTGACCTCTTCTGGCATTGAAATAGCAGTTTTTTTCATAATTTTTTCATTTTTTATATATTTCCTAAGAAATGACATTACAGGTCTGTCATTAAAGTGTTCATGTTACAATGTTGTTACAATGTTATTCCATATGTTTTCATTTTTGTTTTGTTACTAGTTGATAGATGCTTGAAAACACACTTTAAACACACCGCCTCCTGCGCTCTGGGCTTCAAACAAGTATTTTTCAGCGCCAGGGATTTGTGAGGCTGTTTTTTTGCTGAGTCGGTCGCTATGAGCAGTCGCTAACATGCGCTCCCATACAGCGCTGTACTGGTCAAATAGCGACTCCTCACAATGTATTCAACATTACTGAACAGCGACTGAGTCGCTATAAAGTAGCGACCCACGCCCGAGCACTGCGACTACTAGCGGGCGCTCTGAAAATGCCTGCTACAGACGCTCATCTGTCGCTACCTGCCGCTAATGATGAATCAGCCTCCCCGTCTGCTTCTGATTGGAGACCAGAAGCCACAGCACACATTGTGATGACTGGCCCTTTTCCAGGAGGAAACACCTTCTGCTGCTATTTGTGCTTCAGCTTCTGACAGAGGAGGACCCAGATGGGACATGTTTAGTAGTATATATCTAGCTGCATGCCTGGGGTGTGGTGGTAGAGTGTTTTCCTAGACGGACAGGTAGGTCAGTTTAGTGTCCCTGACCTGGTACAGAGTTGTCAGGTCTGCTTCTAGTAGCAAGTTCACTTTAATCATTTTTAATCACACTTTTAAAGAGAGCACCCAAATGCTCAGCATTTTCAGGGCAACCTGTATGTAAAGTAAATAAGTAAGTAGCTCTCCTAGGTCCAGGATTGGTATGCTATATTGTTACTTTTGCTGCCAATGGGTAACTAAATTGGGCAGTATAAGAGCTATAAGCGCTTTTTTACTGTATGTATCTCTAAGATCAAAATTTTATTCTATTATTTTATTAAGTAGCGATGAGTTCAGTCATGGCTTGCCCTAGTTACATCTCATACTACTGTCCACTCACCAACACAATTCCAGTCAGAAAGGGCTTTACTGTCACCTAACCTATACACATTCCTCACTGATATGCAATAAGAAAATTACTTTTATACCCACAAGATTCTTTCGTTTTTTTGTACAGATTTGCCCATTGTATGCTTATGCACACAGAGGAAATTTTACTACACATTTAACCAATCGTGCAGTTAGAGTGTACACATGCCTGAAGTGGTGGACAGCCCTAACCACAGGACCCAGAGATCAGTTTGGGGGTTAGTTGCCTTACTCAAGAGCACTTCAGTCTTTCCCCAGCTGGGAATTGAACCTGCAACCCTCTGGTCACATGGTTCCTTATCACGACTGCCCCTTGTTCCAAAGGCAAAGGTACATGGTGTACCACTGTTTCATTGGTGTCACATTCATTTTTTGGGCTCCAGAATTACGGACAATTGGGACTAGAAAAGCAACAATACTGTAGTCGATTCAGTGCCATTTGTAAAAGGTTCCCTTTAGGTTTTCTACTTTGGTGGTGAAACACAATAAAAGTGAATAATTTTTACGGAAAAAAAGCACAATTTCTTTTCGAATTTAGAACCAGGTATAAAAATGTGAACTACTTTTTTTGAGTAAAAAGTGCCATTCAATTGTATTCTACCTAGGGGTTGTTTCTGCACCAGGTGGAAATTGCTTGAGAGAATCACTTTCCTCAGTGCCATGCAGAAAATGTTCCATCAGTTCATACACGTGAAAGGTGGTTGAATCTCACATGCCATTTTTTTTATAACTAACGCCTGCATCAGCCGAAGGCCCCTGCTCCTGCAGGTCAACCAGCCCCTATGCCCTTAGATTTAGGTCTGGTGCTACTATTGTAGAAGAGCCCAGTGTCCGAAGAGAGGTAATGGCAAGTCATTCGTTGGTCCCAACAACAGAGGCACAGTGCAGCTCACAGCATTTCCACCGTGATGCAGTGAAAACGCATAATGTGAAAGGAGCTTACAACTCACCTAGGGCCTGATTTATCAATCATTATCTGCCAGAATAAGCCATAGCAGTGCAGATTAGAGTAGTGCCTTTTTTCAGCATTTTGATGCACCTCTAATGTTTCAGTAAATGTGTGTATTGCAGTACAACAACATGCGCCAGTGTAAAAATAAAATATGAAAAATTTCCATTGTCCAGCACTCAAGTGTTCCTTAAAATTTCTCCGTTTATTGGTCAAGTTAAAAGTTACATGGTTTCCATTCCAAGAATAGTTCACATATTACGCGTTTCAGGCAACATCCTGTGCCCTTCCTCATATAACAAGTGAAACAAACAAACTCACATTTAAATAAAAACACTTTACCTCACATCCAATGGCGTCAGTGTGTTCCTCTAGAGCAGCTTGCAAGCCAGGTGCTCCCTCCGCCAATCAGCAGGAGGAGAGCACTGACATCCAAGATACCTTCCAACTACCTAGTCCAGCTCAAGCAGGAGGCAGAAGGGAAAATAAGGACAGGAAAATACCCCATTTGCCCTGGCAACACAGAACACAAGGGGGGGAACCACTACAGAACAACAATGGATGAGGTCTGTCAGAACATACGAGATTACACGTCATATGTGTCAAAATATGAGAATAACATTAAATCCTAATAAACAACACAACTAGGCCCTTATTTATGAAGGAATAGCGACAGGTAGCGACTGGTGAGTGGCCGGTAATGACGGGCCCCGCCACGAGAACGCCGGCTCCCCACCACAATCACACATTTATGAAGCCAATCCTGCTTAGCGACTGAGATAGCGCCATATAGCCACTCATTCATCATTATTCCAGCCTCAGCCCACAGCGCCAGCGTCCGACCTTGAACAGCGACAGGTATGACTTCTCGCTACCTGGCGCGCTCCAATGCATTTCAATGGAAAAATCTTTAAATATTAATAATTGTTATTAATTTTTTTTTTTTTTTTAAATGTGAAAAATTCTGTGACCACTTCTGCCATTTTAGATAATTTTTTTAAGGGAAAAAAAATAAAAAATAAAAATTGTACAGAATTGATATTACAGGTCTGATATTAATGTATTCATATTACTAAATTATTTAAAAAACTTGTTTTTTTGGTTTACAAAAGTATGGTGGTTTGGGGATTAAAAAAACTACTTTTAACCCATCGCCGCCAGCGCTCTGGGGTTTAAACATGCATTTTACAGCGCGAGAATTTTTTGAGCGTGATTTTTTAATGAATATGGTGGGAGCCGGTCGCTAGGGCCAGTCGCTATCATGCGCTCCCATACAGCGCGGAACCTGACAAATGGCGACTCCTCACCCAATATTCAACATTACGGCAAACCGACTGAGTCGCTATCAACTACCGAACAACGGCCAAGCACAGCGGCTACTAGCGGGCGCTCTGAAAATGCCACTACAGTCGCTCAACTGTCGCTACCTGCCGCTATTAATGAATCGGCCTCTTAATTAACACTATGTGGTTGAAACAAACAGAGCCAGGAATATTGACACATCTCCAGTATTTTGAAGTAGTATGCACATGTAAGGATAAGAAGAAAAAAATAAAAAAAATAAAAAAATCAAATAAATATAATCTTAAATTTACGATGGAACAAGATAAGGAAGGGATTGCCTTCCTAGATCTTAGATTGAGGCATGAGAACACTGTTATAGTGACCAGTAATTATCGAAAAACAAATGGCAGGCAATTCATAGAAACATAGAAACATAGAAGGTTGATGGCAGAAGGAGACCATACGGTCCATCTAGTCTGCCCTTATGTGTATACTGTATGTACTCTTTATCTTAGGATAGATGTGTGCTTATCCCAGGCATGTTTAAATTCAGTGACTGTTGATTTTTCAACTACCTCTGCTGGAAGTTTGTTCCAAGCATCTACTACTCTTTCTGTAAAATAATATTTTCTAACATTGCTCCTGATCTTCCCCCCGAGTAGCTTCAGGTTGTGCCCCCTTGTTCTATCATTAAGCTTCTTCTTAAAAACACTTCCCTCCTGAACCTTATTCAATCCTTTCACATATTTAAAAGTCTCAATCATGTCCCCCCTCTCCCTTCTTTCCTCCAGACTGTACAAATTAAGTTCTTTAAGTCTCTCCTGATAAGTTTTAAGTTTAAGTCCTTCCACCATTTTCGTTGCTCGCCTTTGGACACGTTCTATTTGAATAATGTCTTTTTGCAGGTAAGGTCTCCAGAACTGCACACAGTATTCTAGCTGTGGCCTTACCAGGGCTCTATACAGCGGCATCACAACCTCCCTCTTCCTACTGGTGATGCCCCGAGCTATGCAGCCGAGCATCCTGCTTGCTTTTCCCACTGCCTGGCTACATTGTCCACTCATCTTGCAGCTATTAGTAATCAGTACCCCTAAATCTCTCTCCTCCGAGGTCCTGGCTAACACAGTGCTGCCCATACGGTACTCAGAGCAGGGATTCCTTCTACCCAAGTGCATGATTTTACATTTAGAGACATTAAACTCTTTCCACAGTTTTGACCAGCTAAATCATTTTCCATGTTGCAGACACCTCCAGGAATATCCACCCTATTACTAACCTTTGTATCATCAGCAAACAGACAAACTTTTCCTACCAGGCCTTCTCCTATGTCACTTACAAATACATTAAAAAGAATGGGGCCCAGGACAGAGCCTTGCGGCACACCACTTGTAACTCGCCTTTGTTCAGATTGCACGCCATTTACAACAACGCTCTGATACCGATCCCTCAGCCAACTGGAAATCCACTGAACTATCCAGGGATTGAGTCCTACCTTCAATAACTTATCTATGAGCTCCTTATGTAGTACAGTGTCAAAGGCTTTGCTAAAATCCAGATAGGCGATATCCACAGCACCACCTTCATCTAACACTTTAGTGACATTGTCAAAGAAATCAATAAGATTGGTCTGACATGATCTGCCCTCAGTAAAGTCGTGCTGTTTTGGGTCCAATAGGTCATTAATTTTTAGATGGGAAATTATCTGTTTTTTTAAGAGTGTTTCCATTAATTTGACCACTATAGATGTTAAACTAACTGGCCTGTAATTACTGGCTTCTTCTCTACTCACCTTTTTATGGATTGGTACGACATTGGCCATTCTCCAATCATCTGGAACCTCACCAGTTGAAAGGGAATGGTTAAGTAAATCAGTCAGAGGGGCTGCAATCACAAACCTAAGTTCCCTTAGAACTCTGGGGTGGATTCCATCTGGACCCATCGCCTTACTTACCTTTAGATGTGCCAGCTCGGATAGGACATCAGCCTCCAGAAACTCAGGAGCTGTGCCCTCCCAGCGGGATGCTGTGCTATGGCCATGCCTGCTACTATCTGAAAATACCGAACAAAAGTAGCTATTCAGATGGTCAGCCACAGCCTTATCTCCGTCAATATATTTATTTTCAATATTTCTAATATTTGAGACTGCATTGTTTTTCTTCTTTCTGTCACCAATATATATTCCCTCCTACATGCTTCAAGTTTACATCCATTACACATAAAAAAAGCCATACCTGTGGGAGAACTTTCTAGAATAAAAAGGAATTGTACACTAGAGCATGGATATCGTACAGAGACTAAAGAATTACGTGATAGACTAAAAACAAGAGGGTATCCCAATTGGATTTTGGAGCCGAGGGAATTGTGAATGCTAAAAAGAGAGAGGAATTACTGTCAGAACCTGTCACAAAGAAAAAATGGGGACCTAAACCGATTATATTCTCGACTCCTTACAGTCTTGAATTTAATGAGATTGCTAAAATTGTACAGAATAATTTGCATATATTACGCTGTGATGAGAAGTTAGATAAGGTTCTTAAGAAGGGGATAAAGACAGTGGCCAGACGGGCACAAACAATAGGAAACAAGATCTCACCATCCCTAATAATGAATTAAAGATTGCAAACAGGATGGCTTACCACTTTAGGTATGCATAAATGTGGGAAATCAAGATGTGGCATGTGTAATTATGTAACATCATCCAAAATGTTCACATCTATAAGCCAGAATAAAAGATTTGACATGCACCAATTTATTAACTGCGAAACAAAAGGTGTCATTTATTTAATTACATGCCAAGCATGCCTAAAACAATATGTGGGCTGCACGATGCGCAGCCTCAAAAAGAGGTTTGCAGAGCATCTGTATGGTGCAAAGAAAGAGTTCATCAGTAACATTTCTCAGGCCTCCAAACACGTCATACAGTGTCATCAGAGGGACGTTACAGTACTTAAAATACAGGGCATAGAAAAGGTTACCCTGGGTCCCCGTGGGGGAGATTTGAGAAACCTCTTACATATGAGGGAATCTAAGTGGATATTTTTGTTGGGAACTAGAATGCCGATAGGCCTGAATTCACGGTTTGATATCAGCCTATGTACAGGACTTTAGTATATTTTGTTAATTTATCCAGAGTCCAGCCCGCCGAAACCCCCCCCCCCCCCGCTATCCCCCGTTTTTTTTTTTTTTTTCTTATCCTTACATGTGCATACTACTTCGAAATACTGGAGATGTGTCAATATTCCTGGCTCTGTTTGTTTCAACCACATAGTGATGTTAGTAGTTATTAGGATTTAATGTTATTCTCATATTTTGACACATATCACGTGTAATCTCGTATGTTCAGACAGACCTTATCCATTGTTGTTCTGTAGTGGTTCCCCCCCTTGTGTTCTGTGTTGCCAGGGCCAATGGAGTATTTTCCTGTCCTTATTTTCCCTTCCGCCTCCTGCTTGAGCTGGACTAGGTAGTTGGAAGGTATCTTGGATGTCAGTGCTCTCCTCCTGCTGATTGGCGGAGGGAGCACCTGGCTTGCAAGCTGCACTATAGGAACACACTGACGCCATTGGATGTGAGGTAAAGTGTTTTTATTTAAATGTGAGTTTGTTTGTTTCACTTGTTATATGAGGAAGGGCACAGGATGTTGCCTGAAACGCGTAATACGTGAACAATTCTTGGAATGGAAACCATGTAACTTTTAACTTGACCAATAAACGGAGAAATTTTAAGGAACACTTGAGTGCTGGACAATGGAAATTTTTCATGTATATGGACCTTGCAGGTGAGTCCTGAGCATCTGTGGAAGCTGCAGTGGGATTGAGCTGGCCGTCTACACTTTCATAAAAATAAAATATATAAATTATATTTTTCACCACTCTGTTTGCACAGATGTGGTGTAGTCTGGCAGATAGTGCTTGATAAATGAGGTCCCCAGTCCCAAGAATTTCCCTCACCTGTGAGCAGACAGGATCTCCTGGATGAGCAGAGCTGAGTTCCTGCTGCAGTGCAGTGCTCGCTGCTAATTCTTACTAGTCCATGACTAGGGGGGTTATTTAAGAAGGGATAGCGTCTGGTGAACGCCGTGCGCTGTACACAAAACCACACTTATGAAAGTGGATCTGGTGAGCGACTCTAACAGCGCCATGTAGTGTCCAATGTATTACTACAGGCGGCTCAGTATATAGCGCCGGTGCTCTAGCTTCCAGAGCGCCAGGTATTACGTTTAGCTCGGTATCGCTCTTGCATACATTTCAATAGGCTTTCATTTGCTTGTGTTTAAACAGCGTGTTCGACAATTTTGTTTTGTCTTTCTGCTGAAATCATTGTGTGACCTCTCCTGGCTGCAAACAAACTTTTTTAGAAACTTTTTTGACTTTTTATATTTTTATGCAGATTTGTCATTACAGGTCTGGCACTAAAGTGCTAATGTCACAGTGTTAAAACAATGTCATTCCAAGTGTTTTCGCTTTGTTACCGGTGGATATGTGTTCAAAAACAGACTTTAATCACACAGCTTCTGGTGCTCTATGCTATAGCGACCAGATTTAGAGCGCCAACGTTGTGTTAGAGTCCTTTTTAAAAAGTACGGTGTGGAGCGCCGAGAGTCGGTCGCACTGAGCTGGCGCTACCTCTCGCTCCCTGCATTGCTGTACTGGTGTTAGAGCGCCCAGCATATATCACATTCATCAATGCCGGCCAGGTTACTACAGCAACTAAGCGCTGCTATACAGACTCTCATCTGCCAATACCTGGCGTTAGTAGTGAATCAGCCTCCATGTGAGTATTACGCTTCAGTGCATACCAGTGGCGTAACAGTGAACGGGCCCTGGTGCAAACATTGAATGGGACCATTTCAAGGCTCACAGAGTAACCTTTTTTCTGTCTTTTAACTAATTTAGATGCAGCTAAGCAACTGGAGACTTAAACAGCAGAGGCAAATTGTGCTTCCTTTCTCTAAACCAGTAGTCCTCAAACTTCCTCCTCAAGGGCCGAGACAGGCCAGGTTATGCAGCTCTCTATGCTGATGCACAGATGTAATAATTAGGGCTATAGCTCTGTCTGAGCATCAGTTAATTCACCTGTGGAGTAGCGTGGAGAGCTGCAAAACCTGGCCTGTCTCGGCCCTTGAGGAGGAAGTTTGAGGACTACTGCTCTAAACAATGCCAAATAAGCACAATTGTAATAAATAAGGTGGAGAAGCAACAATGATCGGCCCACCAACCTCCTGGGCCCCAGCACAGTCGCACCCCCTGCACGCCCTATAGTTCCACCCCTTACACATACCAATTTTGGATGCCCTTTAGGAAAGGATTTCAGCTGAAGCTAGCGTTTTTGCGAGTCTTGACCCAGTTTTAGTCAAATCTCAGATCAGAACCTGCCTCTACACAGAGCACTACCAATGAGACCAATGGGCAAATACAAATGTTTCTTGCTGCTGCAGCTGCATGGGGGGGGGGGGGATGGTTGCTGCAGGAGGGGAGTCTTGTTCCCTTTAAGTTTTGTATAGCAAATATAGGAAATGTTTTGCTATTCCCTTTGCTTTGTGTTTTGTTACATACATGTATAAGCTAAATTTGTTGGTTAGGGTGCTTCAAATTGCTTCAAACTAAATCAGTGTCCGTCCTGACTAACAGTGAAATAGTTAGTTACATGACTGCATTCAGTTTGTTAGTAACCTTTTTGTAAATATAAGGTTCTTCTTAATGAAAAGTGTTGGCCTTTTTATTTTTAATCCTTAAGGTGTAGTTTTGATGCTTTAAAATATCTAATGTGAATTACATTGCCTGAAGGAACTTATGTCTCAAGGTTGTTAGGTGATCATAAAATTACTTTGCTTTAATTTTGCTACAAATAGGGTAATATCTAGCAATTTAATTTTCTGTAATGGCAACATAAAACAAGTCTGTCTTCTTTCTTATCTTAAAGCCTGGCCTTCTTAGCTTTTGGAAATTGTTATATACCCAGGCTTTATATGGTTATCTGGCCATTTGAAGACACATTTGAATAATCCTGCAATAATTTGAATACTGAGCTCAGTGTACTGTAAAATTGGTCCGAATCCCAGTTGACTTCATTTTAACAGAACATGCTAGACTGTTAAAGTCTCTTCTAGTTTTCATTGTTTTCTACAAGGAGATCATTTTAGAACTATATAGGAATTCATAAAGATAGCACTATATAGGAATTCATAAAGATAGCACATATCTACATTTTTAAAAGAAATCTTCTTAAGTGTAGCATAGCAACTAGTCAAAAATAACAAAGAAGAAAATGAAAACATTACTGGGCAAAGAGAAGCAATAGAATCCAGATCCTTAACTTATCATAATTTAAAAAAAATTTTTTTTACTATTAAACTTAAAAAATAAGGGCATTAAAATGCATGCAAACTGTTGCATGCTTATGACCTACTCACCTTACCCACCCGTGACTCCAGGACATCTCGCTCCCTCACCACCATCTTGTTACACCTGGAAGTAGGTATCCCACAGCATCCCTGGGGAAAGAAGCTGAGGGCATCGTCGGTAGTTTTCAGCTTCCTGTTGATTCGTGGAGCATGCTTTATGAACCGGGAAGCAATGTGCAGAAGCAGTCACACAGCCGACATCAGTCAGCTGTGTGGCTGCAACGACATCTGGACTTGCGCTGGAAAGGTAAGTCCTCTGGGCTTTTTTTTTTCATTTTAGACTTACTTTAAAGTGTACCTATATCCAGATATGAAGTTTATGCCGTCATCTTCTATCTCCAGCCCAAAACAGCTTGTGTTTCTTTTTTTTTAATCCTTTGTCCAATATTCATATAGACACTAACAGGAAACAGTATGATGTCAATGACATGCCATTTGCTAATTCATTCAGTTCCAAGGTAAAGTGTCACAAGCAGTTGAGCTTGTAGTGCTTTTGGATTTATTGCAGTTATTATAACTGATGAGGCTGCCCCCAATGCTAAGCTGTGTTTAACTGAATGCATTATCAATGCATGAGCAATATGGCTGACCATTCAAACAGCAGACTGCATCCGGCTTTAGTTAAAAAAGCAGCACAGGCTGTTGTGGGGCACTGGACTAGGGATAAAATGTGATTACATAAACTCCATTTCTGGGAATAGGATCACATTAAACCAGACCTCTACTCCAGGATAACTGGAAGCCTATTTACTCGACCCTTGGGGATGCCCTTGCATTTAAAAAAACAGTGGAAAACACAAAGTTGTGCAATTGGATTCGTGCTGCTTATTTTTGTTTATCTTATCCCAAGGCAGTTAAGGAACCAAAGGATTATGGGTCCTGATTCACTAAATGGGTCAAAAGAAGCCTAGCATGTGTGGAGGTAAAGTCTAGCTCAGTCATAGTGAGGGTGAAATCAGCACACAGTGCACATAAGGATGGTTTTAGTAAATAGCACATAAAGGGTTATCCAAATGATTTAAACCGAACCATCAACTCCTGCTTTGGTCAAAAACAAAATGTCCACTCCTGGAGCTGCAGACTACAAAAGATGTGCTGTTGGGCTTCCTGTTACTGTGCATTGTCATTTATATCAGTTGACTCTAGGCAGCAGCACGGCTGGGATGCTGGGAAAGGAGGTTTTAAAGAAGTGTATATATATATATATATATATATATATATATATATATATATATATATATAAAACATTGATACGTTGTCATGCCATCATGTACTCTCCCTATATCACTTTACCATAGTACATGCAACTTGTTCTAAAATCACCTGTCTAATAGTTGCATATATACATAATGATATAAAACATATCAGGGATTTTGAAGCAGAACAATGGTCAAAAATAACCATAGTTCCGCTGTAGTATATAGCAGACCCAGCTTGACCCAGGCTGCCCCGCTGTGCATCGCCTCTGTTATAACAAGCAATCGGGTGCTTGGATAATCACCACTTTTGGGTCCCTTCTGTGGCCACTGTGGCACAGGGTAACAGCCTCCAGGGCCAGCGGTGGCCATCTCTGATGGGCTTGGCCACTGACTGCACTGATAGGATGCACCGTGGCAGCCGCAGAAGAAGTCGGAAGTGGTGGGTACCCGTGCGCCTGCCTTTTTTTACATTTTTAACGGCGGCGATGTGCAGCAGAACTATAGTAATTTTTTACCATAAATCTGCTTTAAAGATGGCAATCCTAATAAAGCCCTGCTACCAAAAATAAGTGTGTGAATATTTTCAAGGTTACAAGTAAATTAAAGCTAATTTCTCATGCCTAAATTCATACAGCAACAATTTCCAAGGAAAACACAGATACATTTAAAATACATATTTTTATACCAGTTGGTCCCCTACTATTTGCCCAGGGATCTCTGTCTTATAGGGGGGCATGGGAAACAGCTGTAGCCAAGGAGAGGCCACACCTCCACCAATAAGAGGCACTACAGTATGCATTTGTCTCAGATGTCCCGACAGATGAAGAAAGGTAAGTATCTCTGTACTCAAGGGGTAAAAATCAAATGGGAATTCCAAATCAAGATTCCCATTGGGTGAGGTTAAATCTGGCCTTTGACTTCATGTCTGCTTTTAAATAATACCCCAATAACATTGTGCAATATTTTTTTTCTCTATGTCTGTCATCAATAGTGTTTTGCAAAGAGAAAAGACATAATCAGGTCAACAGATAAGCGGTCTCCCAGCAGCTTGGCCCTACAGTACAAGATAAAAAATAGAAAGTAGCTGCTACACTTGTGTTATATATCTCAAACTAATTAGAGAGCTATAGTTTATGGAATGACACTCTGAAAACTGGATGGCTGCAGTCACCACTGGTACACTTACACAAGACTCAGCTCAGACTCAAGCTTAAGAAAATTACCTGGAGACTCATCCTTTACCTGCTTTTCAATAAATTAACACAGTTGGTGTCAACAGACCAGCACACAATTATTCCCTCAGCAAGACACACTCCAAGCATTGCAAGGATCCCCCCCCTAGGATGACTGTGCTATTCCTGACCACTCAATTTCAAAGAGAAGGTCCTCCTCTTGCATGGAAGCTGTGGTAATTGACTGACAGGTCAGTCAGCATACATAATGCACATTAAACTCCATTAAATTGTGTCATGCAGGCACAGTAGACATTATGTGGATGTGAAAGAGTCCTAAAGGGTACCTGCTGACCAGAGTTACCATGACCTTGTTCTACAGTAACTCAAAACAAAAAATAGATGGCAAAAACAATGTGTGTACAAAATTTAACATTATGAGCAACGCAAGTCAAGCAAATTACATAAGATACATTATGTTATGTTAAAGTGTATGTCCAGTCAAATGTAACCCCCCACACTTTGTCTCCCTCTCTTGGTACTGAGGCACATCGGGGGGGGGGGGGGGGGGGTTACAAAAATGCAGCTGTACATAGGGTGCACAAAGGGTTGCATGCCTTCCTCTGTGTGTGTTCTTTCCCGTGCATTCAAGTGAATGGGTGGACAGTGCTATGCAAAGAGCAGGGGAGGTTATTCCCCACAGCCTTGACAAGATGGCTGCACTGTGGACCCTAATGCAGGGAGAGCAGTGCAGGATTCCCGGTAAGGTAATTTTCTTTTTTTTGTAATACTCTGTTCTGTCTCAACTACAGGGAAGGGAGGCAGGACGGGGGGCTATTTTTAAGATTAGACTTCTGCTTTAACTTTACGTTACCTAACCATGATGTAGCCTAAAATGGCAAACCTGCATACAAATTGGCATCACAATAAGTGACTTTAACTTACACTAATACATGCTGTTGTGCAGCAACACATAATGAAATTCTGCACTTGTTTGAGACTTTATTGTTTTTGTTGGTTCTGCCCTCAGGAAAACCTGAATGGCCTGTCCACCTGCTTAAAATTGTTTAATATCTTCTGTTAGATTATTTTCCAGATAGTGGAATGATTTATGTGAATTGGTTGGCACTCGTTTAAATCCATTTCCAGAATCAAAGGCATCTGAAGCCTTCTTTGATATCTGAGTCTCTTTTGGCTTGGCATGGCGATACTACACAACGTCAAATGCAAATCACATACAACACAAATTAACCTAATGGTTATAATACAATTGTTTGATTTTGTTGATTAAAAAGACCTTTACTCTCCCTGGCAACCCTGCCACAGGAATGGTGCTGCTTCACAGGGACCCTAACCTACCTCCTCACACTGACCTCCAGCCTCTCGCAATTATGACAAGCCATCTTTCTTCTAGTGCTACTCTGGTTAATGGGATCTCAAGACATGCACCTCCCTTTGAAGAGCTGGGGTTCTACACACATTCTGGTGTGGGGTTCTACACACATTCTCCAGGTGACTGGAGTGCAAAGAGAATCAGGAGGGGTGGGGTCTCGGCAGGCCAGTAGAAAGAACTGCTTTAATATGGCAATGTAGCTAAAAATCCATAGATAACAATAGGTAGAACACCTTTGAGGGGGGCGAGATCGGCTTACACACCAGCACGGGATTTGTATGTTTTTTAAATACTTGCAGTAAAAGTTATGTTTTATGGGACTTGGTTGAGTTGGATATATGCATTGAGATTTGAATAGGATTTACAGAGGTCCATCCTTGCTCCCAGGTGGGTACCCTTGATGGGGTTGTGAGCTGTCTAGGAATTGAATAGGTAGAATGGTACTGAAGTGTCTTTTGCTTATAAATAATGTTAAACACAATTATTTGCACAGAACACAAATGTAATCACAGGACAATGTAATTTTCTTATTTTCTTCTAAATTATTTTCTCACGCCTGTTTTAACAATGTGTACTTGGGAGAACAACAACTAGAACGCATCCAAAATGTTCCTTTGGTTTACAGCAGTAATATCTTGTGACCGTAATGAAGAAATGCCAACCAGCGCCTATTAATAAAATGTGCAACGCTTATAAGTTGGCAGAAACAAAGTAACGCTCACTGAAGCGTCATAGGTTCAACAGGAGCAAACACAGGCTGGCCAACACCTAGTGCGCCAATCTAAGCTGATTATTTAACAACAGCCATGCTGACTAACAGCACATTCTGAAAATAAAACTGCGCCAAAATAAAATAAAAAGGTCCTGGTGCACGCATATGCCTTAAAAATGATGCATTTCATAAATAAGGCTCTTGATTCCCACTCCCTGGGACAATGACAGATTGGCCCACCAGAGAACTAGAGTATCATCTGGAGAGCCCAAGGCACTGGCACAGGGCCACTATCAGGGTAGTAAAACAGCTCCATGACTAAAACAGTGTTTCTTGCTCGGAGGAAGTCACATTTGTTATTTGTTCAATAAACATCAGTTGTTTTTATAATGAAGCATCTAATTATCATTTAACAGATGAGTGGGCCAGAATGTTTGCCTTTGGTGGACCCAAGGTGCTCTAGTCCGACCTTGCCATTCCAGATTTGCATGCCCCGCTGTGTAAAACCCCAACAAATGCCCTATTCACCCACCTAGCTATGTTACAAAGGTGCATGAGCCAGCCATAGCCCTGTTATACCTCTATCTTACCCGCATATCATTGCTAAGAATTTGTGACTTTAGACTTTAATGATTTTACGGCAACCAGTATCTATAAGATTCACTGCCAACCTCCACCGCAAATTAGTAAATATGGCATACAGTGCCAAGAAGTTGGAGCAACAGAGTAGTGCATATGGAATGCCAACAAAATGACGCCAAATGGCACACAGTGACGCACTTCATGAATCAGGCACTTAATGTACTTCTGTGTTAAGGTGGAGAGCTATCCAAACTTTTTGAATAGTAGCAAGTCCACATGACATGAAAGCACATGATGACAGGTGGGCAGGTGTCTACATGAGAAAGAGAGCTCTTCACAAATAAATAACACATACTTACAATAGTTAATTTAACTTCTATTGCTAACTGGCACGTGCTTTGATGCCGTGGGTGGAATCAAGGGCAGAGATAAATGGGTATAGAGTAAGACCAAAGCGTGCCAAAACACACCAAGGAGAGACTCATGTTTGGCTAAATATAGTGAGCTAAAAAAAAAAAAAGCACATGCTATTTAAGAGTACAAAGATCAGTTTCTTAAATCATAAAGAACATAATTTCAGGGTTTAGAGGAGGAATAAAAAAAAAACTGAACCAAATAGTATTCTAAAATACCCCCTCCCAATCACCATGTATCAGGCAGTGTGCAGATTCCCCCTATTATATGTAGCATGCAGTATCCCCCCATTGCACGCATCTTACAGAACCCCCTATTACAGATATCATACGGAATCCCCTCTTTTTAGGCAGCGTGTAGAATTACCCCATCACAGGCAGCTTGCTGACTCCTCCATTACAAGCAGCATTCAGACCCCCCCCCCATTGCAGGCAGCATGCAGAATCCCTCCATTACAGGAAGCGTCTGGAAAAACCCCATTAAAGGCAGCGTGCAGACCCCCCCAATACAGGCAGTGTGCAAAATCCCCATATTATAGACAGTGAGCACAGCCCCCCATTACAGGCACTGTGCAGATCCCCCCATTACAGGCACTGTGCAGATCCCCCATTACAGGCAGCGGGCAGAATCCCTCTGTTCCAGGCAGTGCTCAGAACCCTCCATTACACGCAGTACACGCATGTCGACCCACCTTAGAGGTAGTGTGAAGATTCTCCCCCAATTCCCCCCATTACAGGAAGTGTGAAGGATCCCCGTATCTCCCATTACAGGAAGTGTGGTAGACTCCACCCACCCCCCAGTTTTGCAGAATCCCCCCCAATACAGGCGGTGTGGCAGAATTACCCCCTAATTCAGGGATTGTGGCAAATTCCCCCCATCACCCAGTTACAGACAGTGTAATCTCATCGCAACGCCGGAAAATGGAGAAGCAGCACCTGACCGCCACTTACCACTTCTCATGCAGCACTGGTTTCAGGCGGAAGGTGGGTGTGGCATTAAAAATCCATGATTTTCACTATCCTGGGTTTTGCCTCATCCCCCTGGGGCATTCTTATTTGGGACACCCCGCTAATGCTCAGCCATTCCATACATTCCACTACCTGGCATTAAACCAATGAGGGCAAGGCCCCAGTTGTAATTTTACCAGATGTCCTTGATTCAACAGTACAATCATCCCACTAATGTCAGCAAAGTGGAACATTTAGGTGTTCCCAGAAAACATTTTTGGAGGACATAGGGACATAATGCCTCGAAGTATGACTGTCACACACTGTCCCTGACAGTGGGACATCTGGTTTATATTAGCTATACCCAAGCATCGCACCCCTAGTATCTTGGGTAATAGCCCTAGTGACATAAAGAGATGATTTGTGATGATGATGATGATGATCTGTGTTATTTATTAATATGTAATATTGTTGGTACAGTAAATCTTGTACTTCCCTTGGAGTAAACTGTCATCCCAAAATAAAATATATAAAATAAGCACTCAGCGTGAAGAATTTTTAAAGCTTGATTTTGCTGTTGATAAGTATTTGTGTCATTAGCCCTAATAAATCAAAACTGATTTTTCCAGAAGTGTAATCTGTAATATTTAATGTCACATATTTTAACTTTAGCAGGGTGCTAATTTCATGTTACAAAGATCAGAGTTTGTGCCAGTAGATATGGAAATGAATGTTAAGTGTCTGATTACCAATTCATTGTCACTGAATTTATCTTCAAGATCATTAACTATTTTAATAAGAAATTATGAACTCATTAAACAGAATAGTCTAAACATTTATCTAAAGAAGGATGATGTTCTGTTGCTCTTTTTTTGGTATCACCATACGCATTAGCTTGAAGGAGGTGTATCACAAAATTGTTTAATATTAAAAATCCATATAAACGCAATGGCTAATTAAAGGATTGGTCATTTGTGCATCTGATCTAAATAAAACTTCTGCCAGTTACATCGGTACCACATATGTATTGGTAGACACCCTTTCCTGTCCAGGAGACTCCCCCAAACTGAAACAAAGCTTTAGGAGATTTTCAGATAAAATACAACTGCTTTGTGCATCTTGTGGTTTTTGAAGAAAAACAACCCTTTATATTTGAAATAACCCCCACAAATGTATTCTCTCTAAGAACACACCTTAAGCTTTCTAGGCGTACTAGGCTTGTCATGGGTGCAGTCTCCTGGAAGTAATCTCTCAATGAATTATGTGGATGCATAGGGTTTCCCAAAAAAAGAATGAAAAGGCAGAAAAAACCAAACTATATGCAAACAAGAAAAAACAAGTTAAATCTGAACAGGAAGGTCCTCTGAACAGAACAATAACCAATATGCATAGGTACTTCCAAGGGTAGGGATGTCAAACTCCCCAAAGTAAAGCAAGCGTGTAAGGGTAATTTTACTTAAAAACATCAGCTCTACAGACAAAGTGCGCACCTTGCACTTTTTCAACTAAACCCTCTACATTTGAAAACACGCACAAACCATATAGTGCCTGAAAGTACACACATTAAGCTTTCTAGGTATACCTAGCTTGTTGTAGTGGACCTTTATAGAAATAATCCATTGGTGAATTCTTGGGTTTCACAGGGTTTCCCTAAAAAAAGAATAAAAAAAGCAGAATCAAAACCGCATTGTCCTAAAACAACATGCAAACAAGAAAAAACAAGGTTCTCTGAACAGAAAAATACCCAACATGCATAGCTACTCTCAAGGGTAGGATTGGCAAACACCCCAAAGTAAAGCATGCACGTAAGGGTAATTTTACTCAAAAATTTCAGCTCTGCAGACAAAATGCGCACTTTGTGCTTTTTCAACCAAAGCAACCATTTACTTTTGAAATACCCTGCACCAACCATATTTTACCTGAAAGTACACATCTTAAGCCTTCTAGGTGTACCAAACCAATTGTAGTGGGCACATTTTTCTGGAAGTAATCCTCAGAGAATTCTATGGTTTCAGAGGATATCCCTAAGAAATGTATATAAAAGCAGACTAAAACAGATTTTTCTATAAGATCAATATGCAAACAAGATAAAACTATCTAAATCTGAAAGTGCAAGGTCCCCTAAACACAAACTAAACTTTTAACCCTGCTTTTGTCATTCTCTGTTAATAGGTCATTTTTCACCATTTTGCGCTATGTTTAACTGTTGATATTTTTGCAGGAATGTCCTGGAAAATTCTATATTGTTTTTTTTTTCCGGCATAGTTTGGGCTTTTATCTTTAATTTCTTTAAAGAAAACTATGTTGCGTGTAAAAGCCCCATTCCTAATGATTACAACAGTGCCTAATATATATTGGTAGCCCCCGTTCCTGCCCAGGAGGCCCCGCAAAATGAAAAGAGCACTTTATGGCATTTTCAATTAACATATAACTACTATCCGCACTATCAAGGGTTAAAGTTTTAATAACATTTGTGTGGGGTCCCCCCTCTTCAAGGGAAGGGACCTCAGACATTTCTTTTTATTTTTAAGGGTTAAAATGGTGTGGGGTCCTCCTGTTCCCAGTAAAACCAGCCGAGCACCAGCTATTGGTAGCTTGTAGACTAGGGTGCAGTGGCCAGCTGCGCTGCCCCTGGTCCTGAAGGCTACAAGCCCACATTGAAGTCTAGGGCGCACAGGTCAGCCTCGGTGGCCCCCTGCCCTGAAGGCTACAAGCCAACATAGCCCTGGCATGCCATGGGCTCTTCTGCCCCCCAATGGGCTTTGAGGAGGCAGGTAAAGACCGGGGGATAATGGCAAGTCACCCGCTTGCTCCATGTGCCTAAGTCTTGTGAACTGGTATAGGGGCCTCATGGATACCTTACCAGTTCACAAAGGGTAAATGTGAAAAAACCCACACAGCAAAAATGTTTTTGACTAAAAATAAAAAATGACATTGCCCTGCTCCTCATGTAAGAGCCTCTTCCACTGGGGACCGGCTGAGCTGTCAGAAGCGGCAGGGGGACAGCATGGATCGGACCCTCTAGCTCACACTGAAAACCCGTGGGGGGGGGGGATCATAGGTGAGTGGCTTTTTGGGCGCATACAGAGGGAATGCCAGCCCCCAAATATATGTGGCTGGTATTTAACTGTAGAAGAAACAGCCATGTATATTTTACGTGACAAGTGTAATAAGGGTTAAAAGAAGGCAACAAGCCTAGCTGAATATTTCTTGATGCAGGGGTAAGTGTGTTAACCCTCCTCCCACCATCAAGTGCACCCCAGCCATTGAAATTAATGGAGAGGGTGTGGTAGCACTCTTGTAACTGATGGTGGGTTGAGAGCTTGAAACAACATCAGTCCTCACCCCCTGTTTGGGACCAAGGCATCGCGTGATGCATGGGCTGGGAGCAGCAAATTAGGTTGGAATACTTACTGTTTTCACCCCTGACCATTCATATGATCTTCATATGATCAAGTGGCAATAAGCGCTTTAAAAGGCAGGTGTCCCCTACTAGGTATTGGGATGCTGATTTGCATATGCAGGCTCTTCTCCAATTAGTCCAAATATGAATGAATGGCATAGGATGTTAATAGTAAACAGCCTGGCACAGAGAGCAGAGAACAGCCATCTCTGTGTGGAATGGCAACTGCCTTTTATATAGGCCTGACCCGGTGTGCTCCTCAGCCAGATGGGTGCCTCTGCAGCCTACTGTGGGATTGCTGAAAAGTTAAGTTTTAATGTAATCTTGGGAATTTCACAAAATGGGCATCCTAAATCTAGAGCCTTTTAGATTTTAGGGCAGGCTGAGCAGGGTTTTGTTCCTTTTGAATCATCTCTTATTAAGTTTCAACTAAGCAATAAAAATATGATTACAGCCAAGAGCTAATTTTCAATTACTAGTGTACATGGTTCATATCTTTTTCTCTATTGCAAAGGAAGATATAACAATGAGTCTAATTAGTCTTCTGCCTTGTTAAATGAAATTGTCGGCAATACATTTATATTATACTATAGATATCAATCATGCATTTGCTTGACGCATTTCATAATGGGCTCTTAGAGAATATAAGAGAAGAAGAAGAGAATATAAATACATCTCTATGACAATACTAGGGTCAATTCAGCACCAGGTGAGAAACTCTACTACTTTTTAGGAGAGGACACTGCCACTCACTTTCATTGTCCACCTTGGGACCACCTTGACGGATGTTTATTTTCACCCGGTAGCAATTTTCTCCCGTAAAATTAAGTCTTGTCACGTGCTGAATCAACCCTATTGTGTCAGTATTTTTGGACTAAAAGTCCAAAAAATAAAAAAAAAAGGACTTGCTTATCTTCTGGATGCAGATCCAGATGTTCCTGCAGCACACATCCGACTACTATCAACAGTGCGACTGCTTCTTCTAGCCACTTCTGGGTTCATATAGTGCGCTAAACCTTAGGAAGGTGAGCAGAGAACCCCAGGCTCCCAGTAAAACCCACTTCTCCCTCGTCCAGCGTGCATCCCCACTACCCTCTAAGAGGGTGCATGTCCCCATCGGACATTTGCAAATGCCTGGCGCGGACACACGCCCTGATAAAGGTATAGCTGATTTCACGCATGCGCCATTGAGATGAAGATAATTTTTAGGGAGGTTTCATCCCAAAATGAGGGGAGGGAATCAGATGGCTCTGGAATAGTTTCAAAGGCTGTTGAGCATGGGCTTTGGTCCACTTTAACATTTCATTCCACAATGATGCATATGGAGGGAAGTCTCCAGAGTTGTGTGTTTGTGTTCTCTTTTGTAAACAGTTTTTTCAATTCAAAGGGTAAACCAGTACTAGTGCCATGCTTATAGCCCGGGCCCACTTGGAAGAGCACCAGACATGTGACATTAGGATTAGGCACTAGTAACTTGCCAGGGCTGAGGGCTGTATGTCTTATGCCTGGCGTAGGAATAGTCCATTGGGGCCTTGTGTTTTTTTTAACAATAAAAGGGGAAAATAAAACCCTCCTCCATTAATGTATTCTGCTCTCGGTTTATAAAAACCTGAATAGCCTGACCCATCCGGACAACCTCTGAACTAAATAGGGGGCAGGTTGGTTCACTACTAGTTGTAACAGACAAAACTGGCTCAAGATTATTTGTGATACCCATAGCGACAATGAGGAATAAAATAAAAACAGAATCAGAAAAGTGAGTTCTGGAAGCAATAAGACATTGTATAGTTTCCCCTCCAACTGGATTTGGGTTTCTGAAGAGAGTAGAAATCATAACTGATAACTCCTCTGATACCTGATGTCCATTTTACCCATTACTCTTATGCCTGACTAAAGTAATTTTCAACTACCTGAACCTTTTTTTCTGTGCCTGTGTAGATTAACTGCTATAACACCAAAGACATAATGACATAGTAATTGGGGTCTGCCAATAATGCCCACAGCGATTATCTATGTTGGAGACATTTAATTGTGAGCTCCTTTGAGGGACATAGATTAATGTGAAAGCTTTTACATACTATGTAACAGGCTACATAACATTTTAGCAACATATAAATATAAAAAAAGAACTGAATTTGTGAAAAACATTAGAAAGTACACTGGAACATTTGAATATTTTTTCTCTGTGCATAGTTCTAATTATGTGAAAATTATATAAAAATGAAAACACCAGTGTGTGGCCATGGAGGAGAAATTAGAGTGTAATCCACTGGTGCAGTGGGTGATTGGAATGGCTCTGTACTCAGTACAGCTCAAAGGAGTATGTCAGAGCTTTATAGTAATAACTGTGTGGGTGGGAAAAGGACTTACAGTATAGAACAACCTCCTTTCTAATAGTTACAGGCAGGACACATTTTCTGTAAATATGGCCTTTTCATATCATCCCACTGTCACAATGGCAGCTACCTGACGAGACTATGGGTGCGATTGTGCACACAATTCTAAAGCAAAGTCAAAGTAAAGTAAAATGCCATATAATTAAAATCAGCCAAGTCAATTTTTGGTCTCCTTTGTGCCTTTCCAGTGGTGGGCAGCAACCTTCCTGTTCCCAATGTGGCATTCTTGTGCTAAGCCTACACTCTTTACAAGCACACCAATTGAATTATGTTACGTGTAATGCATTACAGGTAGTAACAGTTTGTGAAGGTAGAGGGGCTCTCTTGAACCCTGAGGTGACCTGTGTATCATTTGTGGATCGTTGGTGCCCTATTCAGGAGAACACAAACCCCTAGACAGTACTCTTGATACATTTACCAGTTTTATTAAAGGCCATCTCCAACTTCCATAAAAATTCCAACATAGAATTCTTTCCTAGGAACAACACTACACACTCGCAGGCTGATTTATTATTAGCGGCAGGTAGTGACAGATGAGCGTCTGTAGCAGGCATTTCAGAGCGCCCACTAGTAGTCGCTGTGCTGGGCCATGATTCGCTAGTTCAGAGTGACTCTGTCGCTGTGCAGCATTGATGAATACATTGTGGGGAGTCGCTATATGAGCAGTACAGAGCTGTATGGGAGCGACTCCCATATTCATCAAAAAAACAGCCTCATACACCACCGACGCTCAAAAATGCTTCTCTGAAGCCCAGAGCGCCGGAGGCTGTGTGATTAAAGGCTGTTTTTTAACATGTATCCACCAGTAACAAAGCGAAAACATATGGATTTACATTGTTATAACATTGTAACATGAACACATTAATGCCAGACCTGTAATATCAATTCTGCATAAACATATAACATTTAAAAATTAAATGAAAAAATGGCTTTTTCAAGGCCAGGAAAGATCCCAACATTATTTGAATTAAAAAAAACCCTGTTTAAAGAGAAATAAAGGAACTTCCATTGAAATGTATGGGAGAGCGCCAGGTAGCGAGAGGTAATACGTGGCGCTCTGCAAGGCTGAACACAGGCGCTGTACGCTGAGGCTGGGATAATGATGAATCGAGCGCTACATGGCATTATCCCAGTCGCTCAACAGATTCTGCTTGATAAATGTGTAATTGCGTGCCGTGTCCGGGGTTCACCTGACACTACCTGTCGCTACCTGTCATTTACAAGACACTACCTGACGCTATCCCTTCATGAGTAAAGGCCTCAGTTTACATCAGTGCCATGCCAATTCTGGCTCCCAGCAGTGCTAACTGGCACAATGCAGTCCCACACCCAGAGATAGCAGTCATACCAATGCCTGTTATGTGATGACACCTGGGCCTTTAGATTTCTGATCTTGGCTTCTCAATTCTGACATCTATGTATATATCTCTTTTTATCTCTTTTTAATAGTTTATGTTTTTTGTGACAAATTGAAAGCTAATGCTTGCTAAGGGCATTCGTTTACATTTAAAATGAGCTATACTTTTAAATGTCATCGTCTATTTCAAAAACTATAATGAGAAATAAATGCCTTAGTAGGGCAATAATCTTTTTAGCTTTGGATTTGCCTAGTGTAATAGTTAAGTACAGTATGATAGCTTCTGCAAAACTATATCCTACTGTAATGTGTAGAAATCATATGCTACGATTTACCGGTATAAACCTATTCTAGTAACATTCAAGTTCAGCAAGTAAAATGATTTTAAAATATTATTTCAATAATCAGAAGAAGGAGGCTACACTGATACACTATGAATAGGCTGCTGGTGCTTGAAAGTCAGCTTTTGTTCCTTTCCCACAGTAAAGACTATAAAGAGAAGGTATTTTAGCTGTTGACTTCAAATGAACTGTGAGCAGAAAAGTATTTTACCATTATTGGATAAAAAACTAGCAGTAACTAACTAAGCCTATTAACAGCATGATCTTACATTATCACCTGTTCCCAGCTCAGGACTTCAATTGGAAGATTAAGTTGAACATATAAAGGGATGTGAATTATGACGATGAGGCATATGAAGAAGCCTATTCTGTGGCTTCTTTATTTTCACTGCTTGATTCACTGCTGTTTTTCTATGCTCCATTACTCCTGGTCTCCCTAGTCCCTCACAGGTGGACTCCAGAGGAACACCAGAGAACGGCATGCATAGATGAGGAGATCCCACTGCAATGTTCTCAGAAATTCTAAATCCCTCTGAATGACACACCTGGTGGGTTTTTATTTTTCACTACATCCAGTCCAGGCCGTCCCAGATTCATTACACTCGAGATTCCGCCACCAGGTGGTGCTGCTGCAAGATCAAAAGATGTTGCCCTCCCGGCCCCTATAAAACCACGTGGTCCTCTATCATCCTCAGCTTGTTATCTTGCAGCTGCTGCATGAAGATCGTGGATGTTACTCTCTCTTTTCAGCTATGGCAGCAGAGCGTGGTCACCTAACCCGACAGCCGCTGCGGGCCTATTTCCATGGATCCTGGACCCCCTATGCCTCCCAGCTTCAGCTGCTCGGGATCTGTGATGGTAAGGTGAATGCCGGGGGACTGGGTCTTCGGCAGAGCTTTGCTCTGGGCCGCAGACCTTCACCAAAAGGTAGTCGGCCACAGGCTGATGGTGAGCCTAAAGGGAGAACCACTGACACGGACCAGGCCTTGGGCACAGAGGTTCCCTGAAAAAACCTAGTTGCACTGCCTTCCACTGCCCACAGATTGCTCTGTGTCTCTCTCTGGTTGCACTGATTGGTGGGATTACACTTCTACAACCAGGTTGTGGTCCCCCTGCCCCACTGTGTGCTGCGCTGTCTGCTGATCTTAACAGCGGCATGTTGCATGCAGCGCGCTTATGTGTGTGCGCGTTTTTCCCTTCCCTCATACCCCCTGGGACTCTGTGAGGGGCCATGTGTGTCGGTGCTGGCGGCGGCATGATGCTTCCACATGAGGGGGGCGAAGGGGTGCTATGTTGTGGAAGCCCTGCGCAGAGGAGGAGGGGACGCCATTTTTGCGCCTTTTGGGGGCGCGGGCCTAGCACGCACGCGTTGTAGGTGCGGCCCTCACTAGGTCTCTATCCTGCTTCCTCCCTGCTGGGAGCGTACGCTGTGTGCCTCTGCGCATCTGGCCTGGTGGCATTTCGCAAGCCTGGGTGTCCAGTTGTGTGCTGCGGTGCGATGGTGTCTCTCTTTCCGATCCCTATGTCGGTATCGTGAGTCCCTCTTTTGCTTTTTGTTTATATATATATGCATATATGATATCTGCTGGTATGGGACTATGGTGACTGGTGTCCTTGTCCCTCTTGTGTCTTGCAGATCGTCGGCTGTCATTAGTTGTGGTTCTCCTGGCCCCTCTTTTTATTAAGGGGGATGATAAATGACACAGTTTTAGGCCGTTAGTGTCTTGTAGCCTTGCGCCTGTTACCAGAATCACCATTTGGAGGCTTCAGGAGATAGTGAGCTGGGGCCCCCATGTGGGAATGATAGGCTCTGCCCTCTGTGCGGCAAGAGTCTCCTAGTGGGTTCAGTACCGTTGTTGCACTTGCGTCAGAGGTTTTTTCTCTGACCTGAACGGGCAGTCGCTAACGACCCTAGTCCGTCCCCTTCGTTGGCCTCCCCGACCACCCCGGGCGGTCTTCTGCCCCTAGCGAAGGGGAGGCCAGCGGCGGCTCCCTAAATGATTGTGCAGTGCCTGGCCAGCATTGAGTGTCTTTGTCCTCATAGTCCCCTAAGAAGGCTGCAGGCAGAAGCGGCATATTGAACCCACCTACTCGGATGAGGATATTCCCGATTATTGGGATTGGTGGAGGAGGTTTCTGAGGATTTGCCATCTGCTGCTGAATTTTCTGCCGGAGATGACAGTGCCTCCGGGTCTTCCACGGATGAGGATTCATGGCTTCCCAGCGCTACAGAGCGCCTGCTTGCTGCGGAGTTTGATTTCCTCCATATAGCCCCCCCTAAGGCGGCTAAGAGGAAGCAGGGTGATCTGTTCCGCACTGAAAGACCGAGGCGAGTCTTTCCGGAACAGGCCCCCTTTTTTCTGGCTGGTCCTTAAAGAATGGGAGAGTCCCAACAGAGTGCCGGCAGTGCCTAAGGGTATTGATAAACTGTAATAGTTTCCAGCAGACGGCTTGGTCTCACCCTCCGAGGTGGACCCCCCCCCCCGTATCTGGGCTGTCTAACACCACTGTGATGCCGTCTCCTGACAATGCATCCCTGTGTGATCCCTCTGATAGCAAATGGATCAGCTCTTGTGCCATGCATTCACCTTACTGGTGCTCTGTTCCGTCCAGTATGTGTTTCTGCCATGGTGGTTCTGGCCAGCAAGAGGAGGGTGAGACAACTCTCTTCTAGGGCCTAGAACCGTGGCCGGACGGAGGAGTACAAGGAGGCCGAATCCTGCCTGGTTTTCATTGGTTTTATTGCAACGGCCATGGATGATGTACTCCGGCTTGGCAGCAGGGGCTTCGGCCCTGCTGGTGGCATTGCGCCGCTCTTTTGGCTGAGACAGTGGGCCACTGATGCGGCAGCCCCAAAGGGTCCCTCACTAGCCCACCCTTCGTGGGAGGCCGTCTCTTCGGGGAACACCTGGATCTCCTGGTAAAGGATGGGAGGCTTCTTCAGAAGAAGAAGACATCTCGACCCTTTGGATCCCCTCTTCCTTTCGCTCCTTCTGAAGGGGAAGAGGTTCTCAACTCCCCGGTGCCGCAGAGAGACCGGAAGCAGATCGGGTTCCCGAGGTCGCTCCAGTCCCGGATGGAGGTCCAAGTCTAAACCCCCTACCAAGCCCCCTCAGGCATAAAGAGGCTTCCAGGTGGGGGAACGGCTGCAGCTGTATGCTCCGGTCTGGAGACGGCGTGTCTCGGACCGGTGGGTTCAGGGGGTAGTACCCTCCTGGTACAAGATAGAGCTGGCAGCCTGGCCTCCCCCGAGATTCATCCGCTCATGGATGCCCCGAGACCCATCAAAGGCTCAGGCATGGAGTTGGCTGTTCTGCAGCTCACGCTACTAGAGCTATTGGTGCCTCCGGGGTTTTTTCAGCACCAGGCTTCTGTTGAACAAGTTTGTAGGGCTGCAGCCTGGTCCTCAGTTTTTACTTTTACTAAGTTTTACAGGGTGGATGTCAGACCAGGTTTTTCCTGGCTTAACAGAAGGTCTTAGGTCTTCAGATGCATGCCCCAAGTCTTTCTCTCCCCTTCCATGGTCAGGTCATTTCTGGGAATGACATTGGACTCTGTTCAGACCAGGTTTTTCCTGGCTTAACAGAAGGTCTTAGGTCTTCAGATGCCATTGGTATGCCTGGGGATGAGATTGGTGGGCCTCATGGTGGCGTGCTTCGAGGCAGTGCCCTTCGTCCATTTTCATATGAGGCCGTTACAGTTTTACCTGCTATCCGTTTGGGATCAGAGCCAGGAATCCCTGGATCAGTAGTTTGCGCTGTCCCCCTCCGGCCCGACATCCCTCTGGTGGTGGATGGTCTCCCAGAACCTGTTGGTCGGCTAATCCTTTTTGACTCCCTGCTGGGGGATTGTCACCACGAATGCCAGCCTAACGGGCTGGGGCGGTGTTTGGTGGACCCGCAGGATCCAGGGTCAGTGGGGGGCCACAGGGAAACCGGTTATCCATAAACGTGTTGGAGCTGAGGGCGATTCGGTTTGTACTGCTACGCTTGTCCTCCCAGCTAAGGGGAGTCCGGTGCAGGCCCGCTCGGACATTCAATCGGCTGTCGCTTACATTAATCACCAAGGCGGGACTCGGAGCAAGAGATCCCTCCAGGAGGTGACCCAGATTCTGACTTGGGCAGAGGAAAATGTTCCCTGCATCTCGGCAGTCTACTTCCCCGGGGTGGAGAATCAGGAGGCGGACGCTCTGGTCTCTCAACAGCGAGATCTTTCAGTCTCTGTGTCGCCACTGGGGTTGTCCGGATGTGGGCCTTTTTTGCGTCCAGATGCAATCACAAGCTCCCATGGTTCGTATCCTTATCTTGCTGCGCAAGATTGGCCAGGAGGGAGTACCAACAATTCTAGTGGCCTCTCGTTGGCCAAGAAGGAGTTGGTTGCAGTCATGGTTCAAATGTCGGTGGATCACTACGTCATACCCTACGATCCAGATCTGCTTATGCAAGGGGCGTTGCGGCACCCCTATTTACAATCGCTGGCTTGGTGGCCAAGGGGTTGTCCGCTACGGTAGTACGAACTATGTTTCAAGCACGGAAGAAGGCCTCTTCCATGATCTACTACAGAGTTTGGAAGACCTACATTGCTTGGTGTGAGGCCAAGGGCTTCACTGTCGGAAATTTTCGATTTCTAAGAATCTGGAATTTTTGCGGAACGGTTTAGACCTGGGTCAGCAGTTGAGCACCCTAAAGGGTCAGGTCTCGGCTTTAGCCATCTTCTTTCAGAGATCCATTGCCACCCATAGGTTGGTTAGGTCCTTTCTTCAAGGAGTTATACACGTTTGTCCACCGCGCAGGTCAGTGGGACCTGCATTTGGTGCTTTCTGCTCTCCAGGGCTCTCCCTTCGAACCTTGAGCGACGCTAGCTTGCTCATTTTGATTCTCAAGGTAGTCTTTCTGGTTGCCATCACTTCGGTTAGGCGTGTGTCTGTGCTGGCTGCGCTGTGTATGACACCACAGTACTTTGGGCGTCACAAGGATAGGGTGGTTTCCTTTTTAGGACGGATTTTTTGCTAAGGTTGTGTCCCCGTCTCCGGCTAACCCCAAGGAAAGGGTGCTCCATGCTCTGGTTGTGGTCAGAGCCTTTTAGTATTTTTTGTGTGCTACTGAATCTTCAGATAGTCGGATTTCCTATTTGTCCTACCAGATGGCCCTAGGAAAGGGTTGCCACCGGCCAAGTCCACGCTCAGTAGGTGGATCAGACAGGGGGTGGTGCGGGCGTATTCTGCCAGGGGGTAGGAACCTCCTTTTCGGGTCACAACTCACGCTACTAGAGCTATTGGTGCCTCCGGGTTTTTTTCAGCACCAGGATTCTGTTGAACAAGTTTGTAGGGCTGCAGCCTGGTCCTCTGTTCATACTTTTACTAAGTTTTACAGGGTGGATGTCAGGGCCTCAGCTGACGTTGTTTTTGGCCGAAAGGTGCTTCAGGCCGTAGTGCAATGAACTACGTGCTGTTCCACATTGGGGATCCCACCCATATGAGACTGCTTTTGGATGTCTCGAGTGTAATGAATCTGGGACGGCCTGGACTGGATGTAGTGAAAAATACAATTCTGTGAAACTCACCTGTAGAATTGTTTTTGAATACATCCAGTCCAGGCCGTCCCACCCCGCCCTTGGGTTCGTTATAGTCTGTTGTTTGTTATGGTGATTCTTAAAAATTGTTGTCTACGGACTTGTTATGATTGTTAAAGAGAGTACAAGCTGAAGCTGTGTGATGTAACATGGTTTCTGGGCCTCCCGGCCGGTCCTTTTGTCTGAAACTGCTGTTGGACTAACTGAGGATGATAGAGGACCACCTGGTTTTATAGGGGCCGGGAGGGCAACATCTTTTGATCTTGCAGCAGCACCACCAGGTGGCGGAATCTCGAGTGTAATGAATCTGGACGCCCTGGACTGGATGTATTCAAAAACAATTCTACAGGTGAGTTTCACAGAATTGTATTTTTAACAGCATGAAAAAATAGTGAAGGGGTTACAGGATCAGCTGCGGGACAGCTGCATCCCTTTTTTGGGATGCCCTTATATTTCCCAAGTCTGAATTTGCACCTTGTGCTGCCAGTGGTGCAATGAACGAATCTGCTGCATCAGCCACAACACTGCAGGGTGAATATTTAAAAATATATCCATTTTCAGGCTACCTAGGCGGTTTTAGATGGACTGCACCCAAATCAAGATGGCCAGGTGGGTAATCAAGATTAAATGGCCTATTTCGGCTTTCAAGCAGATCTAAACAGCTGTGCTCCCACCATTGTTTCCCTAAACCCCCTGCAAATCCCCCAAAATTGGCATGAAACTCATTCTACCATGGGACATCATGTGTGGCACTCCACAGATTGCCCTCATAGTAGTTAACCAATAGGATTTGTAGTAGCTTGTGCATGATGCTATGCACACCTGTACAGGATTCGGGTACACGGGGAGTAAGGGTATAGCATGCTTGCCATCAAGTGATGTTAACAGGACAGTCATATTATAGAGTATTATAATATATAATATAATATTATAGAGTACATTTGAAACATCCAAGCTAAACATGCAAAGTAATCTGAGATTCCAAAATATTAGTTGCATCTAGTCTAACCTCACAGCAGGTCAACTGGAAGAGGGTCCTGTTTATAGCATAACATTTTCAATTTTAGGAGTCTCTTCATTCATTTAGGTCTTCCTTTCTCAGTTCATATGCTGGCAACCAGCATGTGATGCTATCCATATGCCTATTTGGAGAGTTTATGAAACCATTCCCTGCCTTAGCAATCATGTACCTGTGAATTCCATGCTGATGCCTATAGATTCCTGACAGGGAACACTGAGACACAGGATAAAAAGAAGAACTTATAGCCCATTTCCACAGAATGATTTGCGATTGAAAAAGAAGCAATTAATCAGAGTTTGCTCATTGGTCGAGCATCATATTTCTTGTTAGTTGCATTAACGTCAGTATGTGGAAACAGAAATTTACTGCAAAGAGGACTATACAAATACCTTAAATACAATCTTAACTACAATCATAATTACGATCTTTTAACCAACTATTTAACCGACAAGTCGTCTGCATCCGAATGTAAGTCATCTGATTGCATATGAATCGCTCTCTCACTCCACAAACAGTCGATAAATCGGTTTATGGAAACGGGGCATTAAGTGACTGAAATTTACAATGGAGGGTTTTGCTACAACAGATATACACTGATTTTAAGAGCCAAGTGTTTTAGATGAAAATGCCAGGAAAAACTGGAATGAACAATATAAAATAGACTGGTGCTTGTTTAGCATAATAACTTTCTTTCCTATGTTAAGGGTAAGGGTAGGTGCTGGAGACAAGAGCTGAGTTTGGGGAGTTCTATAGTAATGTGCTACTATTGTAGACTGAGGGTCACTGACAAGATTTATTAAGTGGAGCTATTTTCAGATCATCAACTCAGCTTAATCTCTATTGCCTACTGATAAGCTATTGTTCTAAAAGGTCAGCATCATCATGTTGAAACTAATTGTATGATTTTTGAATGCATGCTTCTAGTGCAGATTTATGCTTGCAGCTGGTTGTCTGTGTTTAGTGTGCACACAGAAACAATAGCATCCTTTACAATCACTACATTATCCTACAATTGAACATCAGCAATATACTTTAGCAAGGAGTAGTACCATTATTAGGTCCCGGTACCCCAACCTGGCTGAGTAAGGGGGCTTACCCCAAAACATGTTGACGCCGTCCCGGGAGACCCAGGACCTCAATATGGCTAAAGTAATGGATCTGGGTCAATGCTGTCAAACAGAATGACAGAATGAGTCAGGTATGGTTGCCTTTATATGCTACTTTAGACACATTTCAGAGATTGTAAGGTTTCCTGTTAATCTAGGCAAGAAAGATGAGATGAGCTTATGAACTAAAGACAAGGTTTAATTATAGAACAATACTGTATGCACAATTGTTGCATTATCTGTTCTAACACCAGCTACGTAAAATTCACTTAGTTGCCTCTCCTCCAGTTAAACGTCAGCTAAGTAAATTTTACATACCTGGCTTTCCCCCCTGTTAGCCGCCAAAAAAAAGCCACTCACCTGGCCCCTCGATCAGTCTGCCTAGGTCTCCTCTTTACCCGGGGATCTCCGATCCCCCCAGGCACTTCCAGCTTCGGGAGAGGGCCCGGAATAAGGCCCTGCTTCCACCACCGCCGCCAATCACAAAAAAATAACAGTTACCTCTGTGCGAGATCCCTCCAGCTAGGTCTCTTCTTCACCTGGGGGGGGCCTCAGATCCCCTCTCCCAAGGGTCTTCAGGAGAGGGCCCAAAACAGGTCTTCTCCCCCTGCTTCCACCATCACTGCCATTGCCACCTCTTACCCTGCCATTTTTTTGGGGGTGGTGGATGACATCATCCCGCTGACACCATCCCACTCTTGGCCTGACAGTCTTAGATGCAATGATCAATGGAGAGAGGGGTGGAGGGGCAGGGGATTCTCTGATCCCTCCATACCCCCCTCCATTGATCACCGCATCTGTCGAGAGATTGAGATTGGAGTAAAAAAATGTTGTTTTTTTTTCTCTTGGTGTGTGTATCTTTTTTTTTTTAACAGTTAACCCTTTGTGAACTGGTAAAGGATCCATGAGACCTCTATACCAGTTTACAAGGCTTGGGCGCTGGGAAGAGTCACCTGCGGCTAGCGGATGACTTGCCATTAACCCCCAGCCCCCCATTACCTGCCCCCCCAAAGCCCAGGGGGCGAAGAAGAGCCTTGGGGTCCACAACGGCTTTGTGGGCTTGTAACCTACAAGACGGGGACCACTGAAGCTGTCCATTGCGCCCTGTTCTACAAGCTCTGCATAGCTGGGTAGGGGGGACCCCCACAACATTTTTGTGGAGATTTCCCCCCAAAATGGGGTCCTGCACCAGAGGGCGATCGTGTGTCATTTTTTTAATTAACCCTTTATGTCCCATCCCTCAGCAGGTATTAAAGGCTTCCAGAAGCAGTAGGAGAGTAGAAGCCAGAGTGATTGGCATGAGACACAGTTTTCGAGAACTGATGGATTGCATTTAGACAAACTAGTAAGGCACATACAGGACAGGGTTAAACGTAGGACTGACACAAATGCTAGTACGCCAAATGCTGAGCAACAAACAATATTTATTGCACCAATCTCAGCACACACATGATGAAAACATCCCATAACACTTAAAACAACACATAGTGCATTAAAATCACGGGGGCCCTCCGTACATATATACTTCCCACACACTTCCCACTATTGCACACCCCGCCAGATAGCGCTACTGGATCCAGCCTAAAATTGTATTGACACAATGCCCATGCGCTGTAAAGCGTTTTTACCTGGCAATGGCATATGACCCCACAAGACGTGTTGTCACTAGTTGCTCCTCAAAACTGGGATACATTCATGGCTGGGACTCCTAACACCGAGTTGGTCATGTGACACCATCTGTTGCTCTAGGGCCAATGCACAGGGCATGCACTTATTCGGCTGTTGCTGACGCCACACATATGGGCTATACACTTGATCTTGAGCCAACGCCGTGCAGGCACACCACTGTAATACAGTCACTGTGAGGGTAAAGCCTCTCGCACAAATGCTACTTAGCTGTGAGTCAACGTTTTCATGTCCTTGCCGGCGGCCTGTGCCCCGTCGTACGCCTGCCTGCACCTGGGGCGGTGGGAGAGCCTTGAGGTGTATGGGCGGGCTGACTTCGGGGGTGCAGGTCGCCCTATGGCTGCGCTACATAGATGATGTCCTGGTGGTGTGGAGAGGCACCTCTGGGGAATTTGAACATTTTGTGAATCAGCTGAACCAGAATGATCGGAATATTCATCTTACTTTTAAAATTGGCCCCCACTAAATTGAATTTTTGGATCTACTTATTAGATGGGAAGGAGAGAAGTTACTTACGTCCACATATAGAAAGCCCACAGCGGGAAAAAATTTACTTCATTTTACGAGTCATCATCCTCTCCCATTGTTGCGCGGAATCCCGCTCGGACAGTTTCTGCGTATCCGTAGGAACTGTGGTTCCGAGCGGGATTACGTGCGGGAAGCATGTGAACTGTCGAGTAGATTTAGAGAGAGAGGTTATCCACATAGACTTATACGCACATGTTTTAAAAAGGCGCTAGAATCTAGTCGGGAGGATCTTCTCAGAGAGAAGAATCATGAAAGGAAGCGCCAAAAAAATTCCGGCGATCAACCATTGAGGCTGATTATGCAATTTGGGACCCATTGGGAGAGATTTCGATTGATTCTGGAATCCCACTGGCATATTCTACGCTTGGATCCGACAATAGCTCGATGTGTAGGCCCATGCCCCCTGCTCACTGCTCGTAGAGCAAAAATATGAGGGACCTGTTGGTCCACAGTGATTTAGTAAACAATGTTAGGATGAAGGCCGGCAACACATTGGAGGGGTCCTTTAAGTGTGGACATTGTAAGGTCTGCCTCTTTATGGAAAAAACTAGCACTTTTACAGGTGCAAGAGAAGGACCAATACGGCAAATTAGGGGATTCATCAATTGCGCAACCACTCATGTCGTGTACATGCTCACCTGCCCATGCGATAAAGAATACATAGGCAAAACCAAGCGTGAATTGCGACGCGGGTGGGTGAACATGTACGCGACATCAGAAAAGGGAACGAAAAAAGTCCTGTCTCGGATCATTTTAGAACATTTCATGTGGAGAGTATGTGGAATTTTTGCATTGAAAAAGGGAGGGAGAACCTTCCCTCCCCCTTGAGGCTAAGAATTCACTGGACCAGCCAGTCGAGCTCCCCGAAGTCCAGGAAGCCATCAACTCTCTAAAGATAGGGAAACAACCGGGACCGGATGGATTTACTGCCCTCTATTATAAAAAATTCTCCCAGGTACTCTCCCCACGTCTAGTTAAGACGTTCAATTCCCTCAGTAAAGGTGACTCATGGAGCACAGACGCACTCACTGCGGCTGTTTGCATGATCCCTAAACCTAATGTTGCCCCACTCTCTGGTCCAACCATAGGCCCATCTCTCTATTGAACATAGATGTTAAGCTCTTAGCAAAGGTCCTTGCGACGCGTCTCAACAGGTTCGTCGCTTCTTTAATTTCTAAAGAGCAAGCAGGATTTATCCCCTAGCGCCAAGTGGGGGACAATATCCGCAGGGCAATCAACCTGATCCACCATGCCAGGAAGGAGGGGCGCCAGGCCATGCTATTAACTTTGGATGTCCGTAAGGCTTTTGATACAGTTGCCTGGGACTACCTTCAATTTATATTAAAAAAGTGGGGCCTGGGTTCCTCCTTTATTGCATGGATTGCCTCATTATACTCTAATTCGGGGGCATTCGTTAGATACTCAGGATATTCTTCTAATCGATTTAATCTGGGCAGGGGCACCAGGCAGGGCTGTCCCCTTTCCCCTCTACTATTTGCTCTCGCCATAGAGTTCCTTTCCATGCTGATACAGACTAACGCCAACATTACCAGAATAAGAATAGGGGCCTATGATCACAAGATTTCTTTATTTGCCGATGATATTCTGATGCTGGTATCCAACCCTATCACATCCCTCCCTAATCTGTTCCGCACCCTGGATGATTTTTCTAAGATATCTGGCCTACAAATCAACACCTCAAAGTCCCAAGCTCTTAATATCTCTCTCCCAGAAAGGACACTGGCCGCGCTCAAATCCTCCTTTGATTTTTCTTGGCAGGAGCGCCACATCAAATATTTAGGCGTCCGTTTAACAGCCAACTATGATTCCCTCTTTGCTGCTAACTACCCTGCTATGGCTAAGGATCTTCGCACCTTGTTGTCCTCCTGGGCTAGGCTTCATCTTTCTTGGCTTGGTAGGATAACGGCTGTGAAAATGACCTGGCTCCCTAAAACGCTTTATTTTTTTCGTGTTTTACCAATTCCAGTCCCGGCCCCATTTATTAAAGGCCTCCAGGCCTCCTTAAATTCGTTTATTTGGGGGAAACAAAAACCACGAGTAAATCGCACTACACTGTACAGGCCTAAACAACAGGGAGGCTTAGGTGTTCCTAACATTTCGCGCTACTATTCGGCGTGCCAGATCGCTCAAATGTCTGCCGTTCATGCGGGGGTGAGTAAGCCGTTGTGGGTGGACATCGAGCAGGTTGGCTGTTCTCCGGTAGATATCGCAAACTTGTTGTGGCTGCCCCCGACGGCTTACAAAGCTATTGATAACCCAGTTTTGAGCCACTCCCTCAGAATTTGGAAGGCAAATAGAGTGAAAGGGAACCTCTTCTCGCCCCAGTCTCCCCTGCTCTCAATATTGGGCAATCCTGAGTTCCTTCCGGCCTTTCGGGAACCAGTGGCCTTCTCCTGGTGGAAGGCACAAAACTTAATAAGGGTCAAAGACTTCGCCACATATAGGGGTCTACCGGCCTTCTCTGAGCTTCAATCCCTTAGGGGAATTCCAAATAGGGAATTCCTCCGCTTTTCGCAAATTACTCATTATGTAGGCACTAAAATCTCGAAGGGGTTTGTACTAAGGCCCTCTTCACCCTTTGAGATCATTTGTGAATCGCAACCCTTTGGAAAAGGGACTGTGGCTGCGGTTTATAGGCTATTGTGTGAGGAGGAGGGGGCACCCCTTCCGTCCTACACGGCCAGATGGGCAACTGAACTCGGTGTTGATCTTTCGGCCGAGGAATGGCGAACATCGTGGAAGAACTCATTTACTAAGTTCTTGCACACAGGTGCCCAGGAACTTAACACTATGCCATTCATGCAAAAGAAAGATCAAATGAAAGGGCAGAGGAAAGAGATACCAGAAATGTATACCCCAACAGTGGGAAGAAAGAGAAAAGATTTAGGGGAAGAAGAGGAGGGCGGAAGTTTAAGAAAACAGAAAAGATTTTAAATGAAAATAAGGGGGGGAAGGGATTTATAATCTGAGTCATAAGGAATTAAATAAAGATGAAATATTTGTGTTAAATAAAGGGCTGAATTTTTCTCCAGAGATGGATATGGATCCTTTCAGAACATATATTGATCTGAACTTGTTTTTTAGAAAGTTAAATGTAAAACGGTTCTTTTTAGCAAATAACTATGTTGGTGAAGATAAAAAAGAACAAGAATCAGGTTTTTTGTTTAGTAATTTAAGGAATCCATCTACTTTAACCCTATCCAAAGTAATGGTCATTGTTTAGAGAGTTTTAAAAAATTAGTGCTAAAAGATTTAGAGATTGAAAATCAAAGTTTGTTAAAGAAAAATAAGAGGAACATATTTGTTAATAGACGGATAAAAAGAGGAATTGATTCACTAAAAAGAGATAAAACGAGATTAATTAAAAAAGCAGACAAGGGGGGAGGAATAGTCGTGCAAGACCTAGATACATATGTGGTACAGATAAATAAACTTTTGGAAGATGAGGACACATATAGTAGACTTAAAGGAGACCCTATACAAAGCTTTAAGAAAGAACTTGAGGAGTTAATAAAGTTGGAAATGGATCTATAAGTATTAAATAAAAGAGAGGCAGAATTCTGTAATGCTAAATTTCCAAAAACACCTACCATATACGGACTTCTAAAAGTCCACAAGGATCAAAAAAATCCTCCCTATAGACCGATCATTAGTGGAATCAATTCCTTGACCTACAATTTAGGAAAATACCTAGACTGGTTTCTACAGCCACTAGTGGTTAGGCTACCATCTTTCATTAAACACAGCCAGCATGTCCTTAAAATACTTGAAAATCTGGAAATTAATGATACTACCACACTTGCCACAATAGACGTGGTTTCCCTATATATTTGTATACCCCATGAGAAGGGGTTAATGGCCATCCGGCATTATTTAATGAAAACTACTGAATTAAAATTGGTTCAGATAGAATTTTTAATGGATTGTTTTCAGTTCGCATTAGTTCACAACTATTTCTGGTTTAATGGGTCTTATTTTCTTCAAACTAAAGGCGTGGCTATGGCTCTAATATCGCCCTCTAATAAACCTGGAGAGGTTTTTAACTATATAAAGGAAATGGTCCCTTATTGAAAAGGATGATTGATATAGGAGAAGGATAAATACTATGAGCCGGTAGATATATTCCACAACGGTTTGATACAAGTTTAAAGTGGAACTAAATGGATGGATAAATAGATGAGCCTGGTTTCTAAGAAAAATCTGGTACGTTATATAAATTGAGGTGGTGGAGACGCACTTTTGAGATACAAGAGCACCTGTGGTGATTACAGTGATCGGCACGCTGAGTCTGCATATACAGCTATTTAGCTATATATACATATATGATAGCCCACGAAGGATGAAAGGTGAGTATAGCCCATCAACCAGCTTTTCCATGTTCGGGCCGGACGCCAAACTTGAACACAGACCCCTGGCTGAGGTCCATGTTTGGGTTTGGGAACCCGAACTTGCAAAGTTCGGTACAAATAAAATAAACTAAATCACAGCCTTTGGCATAATGTTTTTTTTAAATCTAAATATTTACCTGTCCTCCTGCTTCCTTGATCCATCATAGTTCCCACTAGCTGCAGTTCGCCTGTATCAGCAAAGTAAAGCAGCTCATGGGGCTGTAATGGATTGAGGCAGCAGGACGTCAGGTATTTAGCTTTTACATTTGCCTGTAGATTTAGTTAAATATTTCACACAATTTCTTACTTGTTTTCCAGACATAAAAATGCAGCATGATTCAAAATAAAAAAAGAAGAAAAAAAACCTTTAGATGATAAATGTAACAACATTCTCTTTATTTTAACTATTTTAAAGCTTTCAAAGCAGGTAAATGTCCTGTGAATGTAATTATTGACACAATCTATTCTAATCAGCTTTTCAATTTTTTTCTTATTCTTTCTGAATCTGAACTCTTGTCAAGGAATATGTTTGGGTTGTGTGGTTCTGATCTTTGGCAAGTGAAGCCGCCAAATGCATCACAAATTGCACAGAGAGACTATTAAGAAACCATGTGATAATTAAAATTAGCAAAGGAGCCCCTTTAGAAAAACTAGGGTTGTTGAGGGTTTATGTTCTACTGTATAAACTGCTGTGTGAATTACGACACAAATGTGCCCTGATGTGTTATTTTACCTAACATATAATGTCAGCATCTGGGGGTTGCAGTTATCAATGACAACCCTGGAGACTGTGCTTAAATTTAAGTCCAGTTTAATTGGCAAGTTCTTCATAAATTCAAACAATCAAGTTAATAAAACACACCGAATTACCACAAAACAAAGTCTATCCCATTGGGATAAAAAAGTCAGACTACAGGATTCAGCACCATATATTTTTGAACCTTCGCATTGTTCTTTTTTTGCAAAATAATGCATTTTCGAATCTTCCTCTTCAGTGCTGCTATTCAACACCGTTAGCACCGTTAGCTACCGTTAGCTACTCAACAACCGCTTTTAGAATTGCAAACGTTTTCTATATGAATCGAATGCGCACATGCTCTTTCATTTTAGCAAATCCATATTGAATGCGAAAATATTTTTGCATCATTTAGCAGAGTCATCTGACCTTTTCAAAGACCTCTTCAGTGCTGCTGTTCAACACCTTTAGCACTGTTAACTACCGTTAGCTATTCAACAACCATTAGCACCATTTTAGCAAACCTTTTCTATACGAATCAAATGCGCACATGATCTTTTATTTTAGCAAATCCATATTGCATGCGAAAATATTTTTGCATCATTCAGCAGAGTCACCTGACCTTTTCAAAGACCTCTTCAGTGCTGCTGTTCAACACCTTTAGCACTGTTAACTACCATTAGCTATTCAACAACCATTACCACCATTTTTAGCATTGCAAACCTTTTCTATACGAATCAAATGCGCACATGATCTTTTGTTTTAGCAAATCCATATTGCATGCGAAAATATTTTTGCATCATTCAGCAGAGTCACCTGACCTTTTCAAAAATCGTATCTATTTTTCTTATGTTAGCCAATACAATGTTTGCCATTACGCTGATTACCGGCGAGAGCAGCCTCTTTCTCCTCACGGCGACCACAGGGAGACAGCCCGTACCGGGCATGACTGGGTATAAAGCCAGCCAATCAGAGCAGCGGTAGCTGGAAAGCTTGCACTGCTAAGACAAGCTTTGTTTTTTTTTTACTTTACTGGTTGCGGTTTATTAATATATACTGTAACTTAGATCTTGTGATGCTGATTCCTCTGGGTCATGTGTAAGAAAAAGTTATTAATTGGAGGGATGATATACTTACATAGACCATGCTCCTGCCATTTCTTTGCTGTCCTGCCTAAAATCTACTGTGTTGCAGACATGGGTGCTGAAGAGGAGCAGGGAGACCAGGAGCAGTGCATTAACTGTGGAATCATACATTGTGGAGAAACTTAGGGGGAGGGATTCCGCCCTAGGTTCTTGTTTACATGAGGAACACCCTTGGATGTGGCCTATGTAGATACAGATGTGTCTTTACCTTATCATGAATTCGGGTTAAGAAATACAATTTACCATAAAACCAATTCAGAACAATATTACAAGATGGTAAAAAGTCTTCTTAGGCTGTAATATAAAGGGCAGTTTCTTGGCAATATAGCGCTCGTGCGAAAAGGAAAAAAAATCTGTCCCCTCCTCACCTATCCTATGGTTCTGTACAGGTATGTTCCATGCTGAGCCACTTCCTTAGCAGCAGGCAGTGCCTCCTCCCTATAAGTCAGTCTAATATGAAGGTGTGTGAGGCCTGTCTTATGGCTTGCACCGCTAACAATGGCCACGACCCATCTGCAGGGCATAGGATGGCTGGGATACTGGCGCCCCCGATGGCTTTGGTGCCAAGGGCAATCACACTGCTAACTCTCCTCTAGAAACAGTCCTGGCAATATACTATCACTGCAAAAATAATTTGAAGACACATATTGTATATGATTTCTCTCCTTTATCTAAATTTTTTAACAGATGACCCAGAGGATTTAGAACTGCTGGGCCTAAGGTAAGTAATTTGACAGGCCTTTAATTTATTTAGGAATTTTGACTTGCAGAATAGAGGCCATACTTTTGAATAATGTATCTAACTGGTGTCTTGCTTTACCTGTTCTATCTTCTTTAGTATTAACCTGGTCAGAAAAGGTCAGAATCTGCTGTTGTATCAAACATAGAGCATAATAGATTCTTACAGAAAGTACAGACAGCATCCAAAGCTGTATCACCGTCATTACCTCCCTTGAACATTTTCTTATCTAAATCACTACAAGAGCCATCAAGGATTTTTTTTCTTTTACATGTCTCATCTTCACAGCGGATGTTGCATTTTCCCTTTTCTACTATTATTTCAGGGCATTTGTATCCCACGTGTGTTAAAAGCATTTAATTTCACACTTCTTAAGAAGTTTTAGGAATCAAAGATGAATAACTAATCTTATCTGGGTTGCTGCTGCATTACAATGCAACCACTGCCCTTGAAAACTGAACATTTTTTAGATTCTTAATTGGTACAAGTTTCCCCCGGGTTATTATCATTCTCTGCTACAATTGTATTTTGTCTCACATATCACTTTTCTACCTGGCGTCACAGCAACATTTGTCATTTATATTTCATATTGCTTAGGTAAAGTTCAGTACTTTTTGGAAAGTATTAACTTTTTGTTTTACTGTACAGATAGCAAATCACATTTATATGCAAAGAGTTAATAAGTTCAGATTTATTGCCAATGGCTTCTCTAGGCATGAGTACCTGGGGCACTTGACATAAGACTTTGTAATGTCCCTCAGCCATAACAAGTGTTGTACCCAGGGCTGGATTATGAGGGGGGCGCAAGGGGCGCGCGCTCTGGGGCCTCCCCCACTTACCCTGCAAAGTGGGCCTCCACCAACTTTTGGGTTATGGTCTGGTCCAGGAGCCTTTTCAGTTTTTGGTCAACAAAGCTATAGGCGGCAGTGAGGCCCTCCTGTGTTTGGACAAGCCTTTTTTTGTTTTTGCAAACCTGCAGCCAAAGCCACCACAGGGCAGGACGGAGAGTCTAAAGCAGAAAAGCCGCCGTCAGCAACTCTACAGTGATGCGTGTAGAGCTGTCAATTGGTGGCCGCTCACTGTACATAAGCCACCAAGCACAGCCACTGGCAGCCCAATGCAGGGAACTGTTTTTTTGCTGGACCAGCTTGGCGACTACACTCCCTGCCCCCAGAATGACAATGCAGGAATTCCTGAGCAGCACGCACCCACACAAGGGTGGTGCAAGGAACTCGATCTGATGTTCCAGTAAGTAGGCGGGTGCCAGACAACCAACAATCAGTTACTTGGCTGAACTATTTTCAAAGGGAAAAAAATACTGTATCTGGGGCCTTCACCAGATTTTGTGCCCAGGGACCTCCACCACTTAATCCAGCCCTGGTTGTACCTGCAGTGTTTTGTTCTGAGCTCACCAAAGTCTTCCATGTTGTGGGGTCAGAGTTTAGTGTCGGGCAAACCTGAACTGCAAAGTTTTAGTTCGTACTGAACTTCGTGGGATTGTGGTGCTCAGGTAAGTTGTACAGCTGCTTCCTGCTGCATACTCTGCAAATAGCTTAAAGTGCCTCCCTACACCCACCACCACCGTGCAGTGCACAGCGGAGGAGTGCACCATGTAGCATGCTGACATGCCTGTATTAGCAGTAAAGTCAGAGCATGTCAGGAGCTCACTGTCATGATCAGGACTGAAAACAGTTCATACCTCAAGATATGCATGTGTGCAGTAGACCAAAACCCACCAAACTTGTCAAATACATTTGGCCAAAGCCCCTGCCAATACTGTAGAACTGGAAATGGATATTTTCGCTTTGTGGATTGTCCTAGAACACTGATTTATTTTCTGTCCCTCTCTGTAAGATGGAAGGCGATCAGTCATTGCATGGGTGTGGCAATGACATCACTGCCACACTCAACAAAGGCATTGAATGGAGGAGGCGGAGCTTTTCAGCTAAAACAGGTGACATTATCTGGGATTACAGTAAAGCAGGAGCGGTTAAAATTGGCAAAAGGTCCTTCCCATGGGGGAGCAAGTCAGGGGATGCTAGTTAAAAATGTGGGTTTTGGTCCACTTTAAGTCTGCTAGAGGTCTGGTAAATATTAGAAGAAAGCTTATTTAGGTGGTAGTTTACAAAACGGTTCAGCAGCATCCGCCATGCATCTGTCGGGTTTTACGCATTTATCAAGTGAAATGTTGCATGTCCCCCTGGCGAGGTCCATGTTTTTTGGATTTACTTCTACTTCAGTTTGGCTCTCTGAATGCTGGCAAACACTTTTGCATGATAATGTTTTTACATTACCTTTATATTTCCAAATAAACTGCTATAGTATAAATGCTATAAAATTGTGTTTTCAGCAAGATGTTTTTAATTAAAGAATTATGCAACAGCAGTTCGCTGACATTCTCCAAACCACTACAAACTTGTGACTTTTTCCAGCAAATTGCAAGCATTGCGAAAGACTTTGAGGCCGATTCATCAATAGCGCCAGGTAGCGACAGATGAGCGACTGTAGCGTGATTTTTTCAGCGCCAGCCAGTATTCGCTGTGCTTGGCCGGCGTTAGCTTGATGACAGCGACTCAGTCGGTGTGCGGTAATGTTGAATACGGGCTGGGGGGTCGCTGTTTCACAGGTCCAGCGTTGTATGTGAGCGCCTTACAACGAATGGCCAGAGCGAACGGCTAGCTTCATATTCATCAAAAAATCACGCTCCGAATGTGCTGTCGCTGTCCATTCCTTGTTTAAACCCCAGAGCGCTGGCGGCGATCTGTATTAACTAGTTTTTAACCCCTAAACAACCATATTTTTTGAATGTAACATTATACATGTTTTTAGAATCATTTTGTTATATGAATACATTAACCCTTTAAGTGCCAGCCTACCTGGAGTTTTTGTCACACTCTGTTGCCAGACCATTTTGCACTATTTTGCGCTCCCCATGTTCAAATGTGATTTTTGAAGGGATTTCCAGGGATTTCCCAGGAAAATGATATATTGTTTTTTTCAGCAGAGTCTGGGCTTTAACATGAAATGTCTTGTTTGTCATTTGTTAGGTGTATTCTTAATTTTTTTGGGTGAAATATGTGCAAAAAAAAAAAAAAAAGTTTTTTTTGGAATAAAAAATGTAAGTTTGTCAATAAAATCTTATTGCGTGTGAAATCCCAATTTCTCCCGGTTACAGCGGTACCACATATGTATTGGTAGACACCCTTTCCTGCCCAGGAGACTCCCCCAAACTGAAACAGCGCTTTAGGAGATTTTCAGATAAAATACAACTATGCTATGCAATATGCGCACCTTGCGGTTTTTCCAGAAAAACAACCCTTTACATTTAAAATACCCCCAACAAACTATATATTCTCTGGAAGTACACATCTCAGGCTTTCTAGGCGTACCAAGCTTGTGGATGTGGCCATAGTTTTCTGGAAGTAATCCCTCAACGTAATCTTTGGTTGCAAAGAGTTTCCCTAAAAAAAGGATAAAAAAGCAGAATCAAAGCCACATTTTCCTAAAAAAACTATATACAAACAAGAAAAAACAAGTTTAATCTGAAAACGCAACATCCCCCGAACAGAACAACACCCAACATGCATAGGTTCTGTCAAGGGAAGAGTTGCCAAACACCCCAAAGTAAAGCATGCGCATAACGGTAATTTTACTTGAAAATTTCAGCTCTGCAGACAAAGTGCGCACCTTGCGATTTTTCAACCAAAACAACCCTTTACATTTGGAATATCCCCCATAAACCATATATTCCCTGAAAGTACACACGTTAAGCTTTTTAAGGGTACCCAGCTTGTTGTAGTGGGCTCATCTTTCTGGAATTAATTCCTCAAAGAATTCTTTGGTTGCGCAGGGTTTCCCTAAAAAATTTATAAAAAAGCTGAATAAAAAACACCTTTTCCTAAAATATAAATATGCAAACCAGAAAAAACAAGCTAAGTCTGAAAGCGCAAGGTCCCCCGAACAGAACAATACCCAACATGCATAGGTACTATTAACCATTTTAATTGGCAGCCTACTTGAGATTTTGTCACCCTCTGTTGACAGGCCATTTTCCCCATTTTGCGTCATGTTTTGCGACATGTTTTGCGCCATTTTTGCTGTAACTTTCAGAAAAATTATATATATATTTTTTGCAGCAGAGTTTAGACTTTAACATGAAATGTCTTGTTTGTAATTTTTTTTTTTTTTTTTTTACAATATTATTAAGTGAAAAAAAAAATAAATAAATAAAAATTTTTTTTTAGAAAATTGACTCCTTTATTTTAAATAAAAAATGTATTTTATTAAGGAAAATCATATTGCATGTGAAAGCCCCATTTCTACCGATTAGAACGGTACCACATATTTATCGGTAGCCCCCCGTTCCTGCCCAGGAGACCCCCCTAACTGAAACAAGTATTTTATAACATTCACAAAAAAAATACAAAAACCATCCACACTACAAAGGGTTAAATCGGGAAAAAAAATGACATAGGGTCCCCCCTCCCAGGGGAGGGAGACCCCATTTTTTTTTTGATTTTTAAGGGTTAAAAACCCTTAAAAATCAAAAAAAAAATTGACGTGGGGTCCCCCTTACCCAAAGTAACCAGCCCGGGACCAGCTATGGGGGCTTGTAGGCACAGAGTGGGGGGGCCAGCTTTTGTGGCCCCCCCACCCTGCAGCCTACGAGCCCACATAGCCCATGTGGGCCCGGGCTCTTCTGCCCCCCCCTGGCCTTTGGGGAGGCAGGTAATGGGGGTGCCGGGGGTTAATGGCAAGCCACCCGCTAGCGCAGGTGGCTTGCCATCCCCCCAGCCTTGTGAACTGGTATAGGGGTCATGGACCCCTTACCAGTTCACAAGGGGTTAAAAGTAAATAATGACACAGACACACATAAAGAAAAAAATATTTTATTAATTTTTTTTTTTTTTTTTTACACTGTACTCACCTCCCATCCATCCTGGAGCACTCTGTCCCTCGGCGATCACTGGCTTCTGCTCACTTGCTAGAAGCCTTTTATAGCTGCTGGATGACAGATTACAAAGGGTTAATCAAAAAAAAAAATGACATAGGGTCCCCCCTCCCAGGGGGGGCGGACCCCATTTTTTTTTTATTTTTAAGGGTTAAAAACCCTTAAAAATCAAAAAAAAAATTGACGTGGGGTCCCCCTTACCCACAGTAACCAGCCCGGGACCAGCTATGGGGGCTTGTAGGCACAGAGTGGGGGGGCCAGCTTATGTGGCCCCCCCACCCTGCAGCCTACGAGCCCACATAGCCCATGTGGGCCCGGGCTCTTCTGCCCCCCCCTGGCCTTTGGGGAGGCAGGTAATGGGGGTGCCAGGGGTTAATGGCAAGCCACCCGCTAGCGCAGGTGGCTTGCCATCTCCCCAGCCTTGTGAACTGGTATAGGGGTCATGGACCCCTTACCAGTTCACAAGGGGTTAATAGTAAAAAAAATGACACTGACACACAGAAAAAAAAATCTTTATTTTTCTTTTTTACACTATACTCACCTCCGATCCGACGTCCCTCGCCGCTGTCCCTCGCCGCTGTCACTTCACTGACAGATGCCGGTGGTGATCGGCGCAGGGCGGGTGACAGGCGAGGGGGCTCCGATCGGAGCCTCCTCACCTGACACCCGCTCTGCTCCGATCACCACCGGCATCTGACAGATGCCGGAGCTCGGAGGGGGTATAGGAGGAGCGGGATGACGTCATCCCGCTCCTCCCACAATGGGCGGGGCTAAGCGGCGGCGGCCATCGCCGCCATTACAAGAGGTGAGGACCCGGAAGAGGGTCCTCACCTGAAGACTGCGCAGCCCAGGGGGGGGATCGGACCCCCCCCTGGTGAAGAGGAGAGCCGGACAGAAGGCTCGGGTACGGAGGTGAGTAAATGACAGTTTTATTTTTTTATTTTTTTACAGCGGCGATCAGCGCTGGAAATGGGGGGGGGGGGGCGGCTGGTTTCGGGCCCCCCCCCCCGAAGACGGAGGACGACGGGGGGGCGATCGGATGCCCCCCCAAGGAAGAGGGGACCCCAGGCTTCACAGGGATACCGGAGGTAAGTGATTTTTTTTTTCTATTTTTTAACTGTTTGGGGGAAATGCCAGGCACGTAGTTTCTACGTGCTTGGCACTTAACGGTAGGAGAAGCAACCACGTAGAAACTACGTGCTTGGCATTTAAAGGGTTAATCTTAGACCTGTTAGATCAATTCTGCACATATTTTTTTTTTTTTTTTTTTTACTTAAAAATAAATCCTAACATTGCAGAAGTGGTCTCCGATTTTTTGACATTAAAAATTTTTTTAAAAAAATTACCAATTAGTCATGAATTATTATAGATTGCTCCATTGAAATGCATTGGACATCGCCAGGGAGCGACAGCTCATACCTGGCGCTGTGAGGGAATTTGCAGCGGCGCTGTTCGGTCCAGGCGGCTTCATGATGAATGCCGCGCTAGCCGTCGCTCTCGCCGGCGCTAGCCTCATTTTACTTGATAAATGCGTCATTGTGACCGCCGCCGGGCGTACTTGAGTTGGTAGTCGCCGTTAGCTGCCGCTACCTGGCGCTCGTCGGACACTACCTGGCGCTATCGCTTGATGAATAAGGGCCTTTGTTCACTGGTGTTTGCTGCGATAAGTTTTGTTTACTCGCTGGTCTGTCACGCGTGCATTGCTCGTCCGACGAACATATTTCTATGTCAAGTAGGGAACAGTAGTGAACTTGGAGGCTGATTCATTACTAACGCCAGGTATCGGCAGATGAGCATCTGTATAGTGGCGCTTAGAGCGACCGCTAGTTGACACTGTAAGCGGGTATTGGGCTCTATAACAGAGTGCCTCAGTCGCTGTAGTAACCTGGCCGGCATTGATGAATGTGATGTATGTTGCTGTACACCAGTACAGCACTGCAGGGAGTGAAAGATAGCACCACCTCAGTGCAACCGACTCTCAGCGCTCCACACCATATGCTCTAAATCTGGTCGCTATAGCATAGAACGCCAGGCGCTGTGTGATTAAAGTCTGTTTTTGAACACATATCCACCAGTACCAAAGTAAAAAAACACATGGAATGACATTGTTTTAACGCTGTGCCATTAACCCTTTCAGTGCCAAGCACGTAGATTCTACGCGCTCGCTTCTACTCCACTTAAGTGCCAAGCACGTAGAATCTACGTGCCTGACTTTCCCCCTGCTAAATAAAAATACTCACCTGACCACTCGTTGGATCTGGCCGGGTCTGCTCTTTAGTTTGGTCCAGGAGAGCCCCCGGAATAGCCCCCCCCCCTGCTTCGGCTGCAGCAGCTGCTAACTGTAAAAAAAAAAATAAAAAATGACATTTACTTACCTGTGGCGGCGCTGTCTCCTGACGGGTCTCCTCTTCACTGGGGGGGCCTCCGATCGCCCCCCCAGACTCTTCCGTGGTGAGGAGAGGGCAGAAAACGCCCTCCCCCCCACTTTCTGAATTGGGTCTGCTAGCCCCGCTAGCAGTGGATCGGAGGTGAGTAAAGTAAAAAAAAAAAAATGTCATTTTTTCTTATTGTGTGTGTGTTTTTATTTATTCTGTTAACCCCTTGTGAAATGGTAAGGGGTCCATGAGACCCCTTATACCAGTTCACAAGGCTGGGGGCTGGCAAGTCACCACATAGGCTATGTGGGCTTGTAGGCTGCAGGGTGGGGGGGGGCCACAAAAGCTGGCCCCTCCACTCTGTTCCTACAAGCCCCCATAGCTGGTCCTGGGCTGGTAATGCTGGGTAAGGGGGACCCCATTTCATTTTTTGGGGGATTTTTAAGGGTTTTTAACCCTTAAAATTCCTCCAAAAATGGGGTCCCCCCCCGGGAGGGGGACCCTATGTCATTTTTTTTTAATTAACCCCTTATGTTCTGTCGCCCAGCAGCTATAAAAGGCTTCCAGCTGCAGCAGGAGAGCAGAAGCCAGATTGATCAGCGTGGGACACAGGTAAGTATTAAAAAGTATTACAAATATATATATATATTTTTTCTGCTTGTTTCTGTGTTTTTTTTTACACTTAACCCCTTGTGAACTGGTAAGGGATCCATGAGACCCCTATACCAGTTCACAAGGTGGGGGCTGGCAAGTCACCTGCGGCTATAGCCCCCCATAGCTGGGCCCAGGCTGGTGATGCTGGGTAAGAGGGACCCCATTTCATTTTTTTGGGGATTTTTAAGGGTTTTTAACCCTTGAAATTCCTAAAAAATGGGTTCCCCCCGGGAGGGGGGACACAATGTCATTTTTTTTAAATTACCCCCTTATGTTTATAGTCTGGTAGTAGTAGTATTTTATTTGTAAATTTTATAAAGTGCTATTTTCAGTTTGGGGGTCTCCTGGGCAAGAATGGGGGGCTACCAAAACATATGTGGTACCGGAGACAATTGTCTAAAAAAAATTTTTTTTTTTTTTTTACACAAAAATATTAAAAAAAAAACAGTAGAAAAATTAAAAACAAGACATTTCACGTTAAAGCCTAAACTCTGCTGCAAAATATATATCTATAATTTTCCTGGAAATTCTGGCAAAAATCACGGTTAAACATGGCGCAGAATGGGGAAAAATGACCTGTCAACAGAGGGTGACAAAACTTCAAGTAGGCTGGCAATTAAAAGGGCTAATAGTACCTATGCATGTTTGGTATTTTTCTGCTCGGGGGACCTTGTTCTTTCAGATTTAGCTTGTTTTTTCTTGTTTGCATATTTATCTTTTAGAAAAACATGTTATTTATTTAGTTTTTTTATTCATTTTTTAGGGAAATCCTGTGCAACCTAAGAATTCTTCGAGGGATTACTTCCAGAAATGTGAGCCTACTACAACAAGCTGGGTTCTCTTAGAAAGCTTAACATGTGTACTTTCAGGGAATATATGGTTTATTGGGGATATTCCAAATGTAAATGGTTGTTTTGGTTGAAAAATTGCAAGGTGCGCATTTTGTTTGCAGAGCTGAAATTTTCAAGTAAAATTACTGTTATGCGCATGCTTTACTTTGTGGTGTTTGCCAATTCTTCCCTTGACAGTACCTATGCATGTTGGGTATCGTTCTGTTCGGGGCATGTTGCTTTTTGAGATTTTACTTGTTTTTTCTTGTTTTCATATAGTTTTTTTTTTTAGCAAAATGTGTCTTGATTCTTCTTTTTTATTATTTTTTTAGGGAAACTTTGTGCAACCAAAGAATACATTGAGGGATTACTTCCAGAAAGCTAAGCCCACATAAACAAGCTTGGTACGCCTAAAAAGCTTGAGGCGTGTACTTCTAGAGAATATATAGTTTGTGGGGGGTATTTCAAATGTAAAGGGTTGTTTTTCTGGAAAAACTGCAAGGTGTGCATAGCGCATAGCGCAGTTGTATTTTATCTGAAAATCTCCTAAAGCTTTGTTCCCTGGGCAGGAAAAGGTGTCTATCAATACATATGTGGTACCACTGTGACTGGGAGAAAGTGGGGTTTTCGCACGCAATAAAATTTTATTGACAAACTTACATTTTTTATTACAAAAAAAACACTACAAATTGCAAAAAATTTTTTTTTTTTTGCAAATATTTCACCAAAAAGTATCAAGAATACACTAAAAAAGGCCAAACAAGACATTTCATATTGAAGCCCAGACTCTGTTGAAAAAAACAATATATAATTTTCCTGGGAAATCCCTGGAAATCCTTTCAAAAATCACAGTTGAACATGTGTAGCGCAAAATAGTGAAACGCGGTCTGGCAACAGAGGGTGACAAAAGCTGCAGGTAGGCTGGCACTTAAAGGGTTAACACTTTAGTGCCAGACCTGTAATGATAATTCTGCATAAAAATATAAAAAGTCAAAAAGTTTCTAAAAGTGTTTGTTTCCAGGCCAGGAGAGGTCACACAATGATTTGAGGAAAATAAAAACGATTTGCTGTTTAAACACAAGCAAATGAACAGCCATTGAAATGTATGGGAGAGAGACACTGAGCGAAAGGTAATACCTGGTGCTCTGGAAGCTAGAGCGCCGGCACTATACGCTGAGCCGCCTGTAATAATACATCAGACGCTACCTGACGCTGTTAGAGTCACTCACCAGATTCGCTGTCATAAATTTGGTTTTGCGTACAGCGCCCAGCGTTCACCAGACGTTACCTGCCGCTACAAGGCACTACCTGGCGCTATCCCTTCTTAAATAACCCCTATAGTAAATCACCCCCTTTGTCCTAAAAAATGTTGTGCTCATCCCCGCAGTGCCTCTTAGACCTACCACCACCTACTTATGCATAGTATGCTTTACCTGCCTTTATAAAATTCACGGCTGAAATGTAATCCTTGTACGACATTGAGATAAGGTGTTTACTTGTGTTGTAGACATTTTTGTTTCTATTACTGTGAATATATGTTCATAATAATATTGCTATGATTTATATGCATGTTTGATACTAATCATCAATTAACTTCCCATGCATCTATAGGGTAAATGTGCCGATGTATGATAAATCAGTTGCCTGTAGCTAGTTGCCATACGTGACAATTGACTAAGACAAACAATTAAGGTGTAGAAGCTTGATTAATGTATTCATAGAAGTTTTCCCAGTGTGGTATGATACCTGATTTAAATATCTATTTTAAGAATGACAAATTGCATCATTAATTCAGGCTAATTAGTAGTTTTACAGGGAAAATGTAGTGTCTTTTGTTTACAATTATTTTAGTTTCAGTCAGTGACTTAGAGGTAGAGTCAGCATCAGGTGCAAAATGTACAATGTGGAGTTAAAAGTTTATTTTAGATTAAAAAATACATGTGCAATAGTGCTGAATTGACTCCTGGATCGACAAAAAAATAAATAACATAATTTTACCCCCCAAAAAGTAGTGCAGTTTTTGCACCCTGTGCTAAATTGAAGGAGAGATTCAGCACCAGGTAAAAACAAGTGCAGTACTGGCGAGTACAAAGTGCTATTCATTTATATTGTCATTTATATGTTGGGGGGACTCTAAACCCAGAAGCAATAATTAGCCAGCAAGCAGCTCACTTGATGCCTGTTCTATATTGCTCCATTTCCCTGCACCTCAGGATAGAAGCAGTAGCAGGGCTTCAAAGTTTGCCATATTTTTCCTCCCGGAGTATGCTGAAGTGGTTGTACATCCACCTCGTTCCTTATTGCTCTCCGTGTGAGTCTGTGTGAGCACAGCAGGGCATGCTCGCATGCTCATGTCTCATAAAGCTGCACCATGACATGTCCTGTACACAATGACCATGACATATTCCCATCACAGCCACTAACTTAGAAACCAAAACGAATAAATCAGTGTCAGGGAACCGCGGGTCACGTGATCCCACTATCAACCAGGGACCTCAGACCGCGTTCCCAAGAAACCCCTGTCCGAGTCCTCCTATCAGGAATACCAGGCCAAAGCCTGCGGACACACAGATTCTTGGTTTAAGGCAAACAGAACGCTCAAGTTAAAATTCAAGTTTAATGCTATAAGCACACTAGGCAGTGATAACAAACATTTGGCTATGATGGAATATGAAATGATACAGATGATACAAAATGCTGTTCTGAGATGGTTACAGGATAGAGTGAGTTACACAGAGAAACAATGGTCAGTTACCTTAATATGCAGTTGCAGAGTAGTAGTGATGTAGTAGTAGCGCCCACAAGAGGTAAGTGAAGAGCTTACAGATGATTTCCGACACCTCCAGCATGCTGCCGCGAGACTCCTATCCAAAGAAGTGACGATGTTCTCATCCCCTTGCCCTACCTTTAAGCAGGGCTCTCCCCTCCACCCCCCCCCCCCCCAGACACAGACCCTGAATCATTCCCTTGAAGCACCAGGCTATCACACCTTTCCAAGGAAGAAGCAGGCAGGCTCCTCTGTGTCTCAGTAAGGTGTTAGGAGAGCAGCTGGAAAGCAGCAGGAGAGCAGCAGGGGAGCAGCAGGAGAGCAGCAGGAGAGCAGCAGGAGAGCAGCAGGAGAGCAGCAGGGGAGCAGCAGGAGCAGCATTCCTCACAATCAGTTTTCCTTAGAATATGTGTCATATTTACATACAATCAGAGGGTAAAATCACGCATGGCAGGAGTTACAAAAAGTCAAATAATTTTTATGTGCAGCAATCTGAATTGCCCTGCATATGAGCTCTGGTTCTTGTAAGGGTGTTGGGCTGGTTTAATGTTTGGTTGATTGTGCTGATTAGATTTATTATTGGTGATAAAAATACCATTTTGTGAATACTCACCTGTAAAATGGGTATTGTAAGTATGTCACACACCCCGCTTCAAGAAATTCATAACGTGTGGGACATCCAACAGCAGTGTCCATAAAGGGCGGGGATCCAAACAAGGCAACAAGGCACAACTTAAACCACTGCAGCTTGCAGAACTTTTGTGGCCAAACACAGCATCCGCTGAGGCCCGAACATCAACCTTGTAAAACTTGGAAAAAGTGTGAACAGAAGACCAAGTAGCAGCCATACAAACTTGCTCAACAGAGGCCTGGTGCTGAAAAGCCCAGGACGCCCCAACCGCACGAGTAGAATGAGCAGTAACACGAAAAGGGGGTACCTTCCCTTTGGCAGAATAGGCCCCAACTATGGTCTGACGGATCCATTTACTAATGGAAGACTTGGCAGGCGCCAAGCCATTTCGGGGCCCGGAGGGCACCACAAAAAAGGCATCCGTCTTACGAAAGGAAGACGTTACCTCCAAATAATACTTCACAACACGAACCACATCCAAAGAATGCAGGGCCCTCTCCTTGTCATTGCTGGGATTAGGACACAGAGAGGGCAGAACAATGTCTTGGTTTAGGTGAAAGGCAGAAACAACCTTAGGAAGGAAATCGGACTTGAAACGAAAAACCACCTTGTCCTGATGCCCCTCAAAGTACGGGGCTTGAATGGACAAAGCCGCCAACTCAGAGACACGCCTAACCGAAGTGATGGCTATCAAAAAGGCCACCTTCTGCGTAAGTGAAGACAAGGCAATATCATTCAAGGGCTCAAAAGGAGAATCCTGAAGAGCTGAAAGAACCAAATTCAAATCCCAAACAGGGAGCAAAGGTTTTCTAGGAGGCCGCACGTGCGTGACTCCCTGGAAAAAAGTCTTAACCAAAAGATGTAGGGCAAATGACCTTTGAAAGAACACCGCCAGGGCAGAGACCTGCCCCTTCAGAGTACTAAGCTGGAGCCCCAGTTCCAGACCATGTTGAAGAAACTCCAGGATTCTGAAGATGGAAAATTCCCTACAAGGCAACGCCCTGATCTCACACCAATCAATATAAGACCTCCAAGTCCTATAGTAGATATTAGAGGAAGACCGCTTCCTAGCACTAATGAGAGTTCGAATCACAGCATCAGAAAGACCTTCCTCCTTCAAGATGGAGGTTTCAGCAGCCACGCCGTCAAAGCCAGCGTTGGTAAATTGGGATAACGTAGTTGACCCTGGGTGAGCAGATTCGGCAGCAGGGGCAGAACGAACTGATCCTCTGCTAACCTTACTACATCTGCGAACCAAACCTGTCTTGGCCACCTTGTAGCCACCAGAATTGCTGACGCACCCTCCAGGGCCAGCTTGCGCACCACTCTGGCCACCAAGGGAAACGGAGGGAACAGATACAGAAACCCCAGATCCCTCCAGTTCAGAGACATGGCATCCACTGCCAGAGCCAGTGGATCCCGTGAGAGAGACACAAATGTCGGAAGTTTGTGATTGTGACGAGAGGCAAAGAGGTCCACCACCGGGGACCCCCACCTGAGACAAATCAAGCGAAACACTTTGGGGCTGAGAGACTATTCCCCCCGGCGAGCTGAGAACCTGCTCAGAGAGTCCGCCTCCGTGTTCTCCGCTCCCGGAATGTAAACTGCTGAAATGCACGGGACGTGGGTCTCCGCCCAGGCCAGAATCAAAGACACTTCCTTAAGGGCACTCCTGCTGCAAGTCCCTCCCTGGTGATTGATGTAGGCGACCGCCGTCCAATTGTCCGATCGGACTTGAACCGGCAATCCTTGCAACTGATGAGTCAAGCGAAACAGAACCATCCTGATGGCCCTCAATTCCAGAACATTGATGGACTCGTGAGCCTCCTGAGGCCCCCACAGTCCCTGAAACTCCTTCCAGAAACCCCCCCCATCCTGATAGACTGGCATCCGTGGTGGCCGTCTCCCAACAAGGGGCCAGAAAGGATCTGCCCCTCGACAGATTGATTGGATCCAGCCACCACTGAAGGGAGCACCGAACTCGGGGGGGAAGGAAGGACTGATCCAACGACAGTGGCGACCCGTCCCAGGCCACCAACAGATGGAGCTGGAGTGTCCTTGTGTGGAACTGAGCAAAGGGAACCGCTTCGAAGGAGGCTACCATCAATCCCACCAGCCTCATCCCCAGTCTGATGGCCGGACGAGGGATAGACAGGAGGAGTCGAACCAACTCCTGAATCAAGAGAACCTTGGACTGAGGAAGAAACACCCTGGCCTGGGAAATATCCAGGGACATTCCCAGAAAAGACACTAACCTGGACGGAGAAAGGGAGGACTTGGGGTAGTTGATCACCCACCCGAATCTCTCCAGAGTGGACACCACAGTTCTGGTGTCCAATACCGCTTGGCTGAAGGAAGATGCCATAATGAGAAGGTCGTCCAGATAAGGGACAATGCGAATACCCTGGGCTCTGAGGAGAGCCATCACCCCGGGCAGCACCTTGGTGAAAACCCTTGGAGCCGAGGTAAGACCGAAAGGAAGTGCCACAAAGTGAAAATGCCGATCCTCCACCACGAACCTGAGAAATCTCTGGTGCGCTGGAAAAATCGGCACATGCAGATAGGTGTCCTTGATGTCTACGGACGTCAGAAAGTCCCCCTGCTGAAGAGAATGGATAGCTGAACGCAGCGTTTCTATGCGAAATTTCCGCGGACGGACGAACCTGTTGAGGATCTTTGGATCCAGAATGGGTTGAACCGAGCCGTCCTTCTTGGGCACCGTGAACAGATTGGAATAAAAGCCCCGACCCCTGTCTGAGGGGGGCACTGGGCAAATAACTGCCATATCCAACAGACTCTTTACTGCCGACTGGAGCTCCTGCACGGCCAGAAGGTCCGAAGGCACCCGAGACCTGAGGAATCTGGGAGGGGGCCGGAGCTCGAACTCCAGCTTGTAGCCGGAAGTCACCCGGATCCATCTGTCCGAGACCTCCCGGTCCCAGACCTGGGAGAAGTGTTGCAGCCGTCCCCCCACCCACATGGGTGAGGGCTCCCCCTCATTACTGAGCTGGCTTGGCAGCCGGTTTGGGCTTAGAGCCCCAGCTGTATCCTGGGCAGGCACGTCCTCTGCCCCTGTTCCAGGAATCTCCTCTGGCTGCGGGGAAAACAATTCCTCTGCCAGCTCTAGCCCCACGAAAGGAAGGAGCAAAGGAACCCGCCCCCCGAAAGGGACAACGCTGTTTTTTGCGTTGAAGTAACTTACCACCCTTGGCAACTGAATCCAACTTCTCACCAAAGAGCTGTAATCTCACTAAGGGAGGAGCGGTCAGCGACTTTTTAGACACAAAATCAGCCGCCCACTGGCGCAACCAAACCAAACGCCGAATAGTCACCAATAGAGCCGACGTTCTGCCACACGTCATCAGTTTGTCATCCAAGGCGGCTAGTACAAATGACAAAAACAATTCACACCTTTTAAGGCCAAGGAACTCGTCACTATCCGGATCTAACCCGGAAGAAGTCAACAGGTCCCTGACCACCGACCTGGTAGCCACCACCAGCAGTGCTAAAGCACAAACCGGCCTCATGGCTGACCCAACACTGGGAAAACCATGACAAGCCATTTGGTCAATGCGTTTATCCTCACCATCTTTAAGCGTGGAGCAATCAGGAGAATTTAAAACAGTAGTGTTGGATAAACCCAGAATCTGTGCATCCACCTCGGGAGGGGACGCCCAACGCTTAACCGTATCCAAGGGAAAGGGATATTTTTTGTCCCAACCCTGAGGGACACCTGGGAGCCGGGCAGGCCTCTCCCATTCCTTAGCAATAATCCCATCAAAATGCTTTTGGTTAGGAAATTCCAAGCGCGGCCTGGATTCTTCGAAAAATTCCCCCTTTTGCTGTGGAACCGCCTCAGGAGGAGAAATAGCCAAAACCTCAAACATCTGAGCCAGAACATTAGGAGTATCCGAAGACCTCCCCAAGCCCCGCTCGGTATCAGCACCCACAAACTGCTGATCGTCTGAATTATCGGATTCTTCATATACCTCCCCTTCCTCAAGTTGGGAGTAATCAGACCAGTCCAGATTATCAAGATCATCCAAGTCGGCCGCCGGTGAAGACAGCGACAAGTGCTTTCTCTTAGCCGGAGCCTTTCTGGTGACCGTGCTGGAGAATAATTTTTCAAGATTGGCCAATCGGGCACAAATCTCCGATTGCAACTGCCCGCCCATGACAACGTCAGACTGGGCACGGATCAAACAAAGGGGGGGGGGGGAGGAGAGACCGGCGGCGCTGAACCAGACGCCTGGGGTCCGGACTGCCGCGCAATTGTCTGCTGTGCGCATGGTATACACAGAAATACATCATCGCCAGTAAGGGATGCCCCACACCCCATACACTTCCGGGATTGCCCCGAGGGGAGCCCGAGCCCAGTATCCGGGGATGCCTCCATAAGGTGAACTTATAGTTGGTTGCAATGACAGAGGGAATTACGCATATAAGCAACCTGGGATGCCCCTTTAATGTCCCAAGTGGGAGGTTTTGCAATAAGCCAATTAAGAACCCAGGGACCCTAGGACCGGGAGAAACCCCCTAACACCACTGTAGGTTATATCTGAAAGACATTCTAATAATAAGAAAAGCGGAGTATAAAAAATATATATATATATATATGACATAAAAATATATAATTATACGTGATGGGACAGAAGGGGGGCCCACCGGGCCACTCACTGTGATCCAGAAGACAGCTTCCTCTCTCCTTGAGGTAAAGAGCCGCTCTGAGGAGAGAAGGGGGGCGTGGCCAGCTCCTTCTGAGGAAACAGGCACAGAGAAAAGCACCTCAGCGGTGCCTGTGACACAGGGGCGGGCCGCAGCGCTGGAAAGCCCGGCCCCGCCCCCAAGAGTGAAAGCGTGAGGGGAGAAGCTCCCATCCGCCATGACAATGCAAAAAGGCCGGCACCGCAGCCATGTGCGGCCGCGGCGCCGGTCTCAGAAGAGACAGAAGGAGGGGAGCGGGCCGTAGCTTTGACCCTGGCGCCCGGCCCCGCCCCTTTTACCTCAGGGAGAAAGCCTGCATAAAAATGGCGGCCACAGCGCCGTTTTGACAGAGAAATACACGCTGTTATGAAGTAATAAATAAGTTAATAACTATTGGGAGGATAATTTAATAAATTAATACATTAAAACATTATTAAGAATTAATGATTACAAAATTTGGACCTAACACCGAATAAGGGGCCCTGCTCCTACCCTCCGCTATCCCGCTAGAGAGAGGGGCATTACCCAAAGGGGGGGACCACCCAAAGTGTAAGGCCAAGGGATGGGGCATCCCAAACCGGGGTCACCGTCCCGGATGACCGCCTACCCTCTTATATAGGGTCTCACGGGAGAGCATTTGCTCTTAAGCACCAAGGGTGCTTTTGTACCCTCACCCGGACCGTCAGCCTAGGCTGGGAGGCATGAGGTAACAGAAAAAAAGGGATCCGGGTGGAAATAGATAACTAAAGGGGCCGGGAGTCATCCCGGCTAGCTGAAATCCCCCTGTGCAAGGAGGAGACTACATCTTCTGACTTGCTCGCCGTCTGCAGAGATGAAGACTGAGTAATGAGTGGGAGGGCCCAGGTATTTATGGACCGGGAGGGGCTCTCTTTTTTCCTGGCATCTCTGCATATCGCCCTCTACAGGTCAGTATTACCCACACGTTATGAATTTCTTGAAGTGGGGTGTGTAACATTTAGAATATAAACAATGACAGGGAAGTTTTAAAAAATTGCAGATATTATTATCTAGCTTCTAGAGCGCCACCTAGTACCTGTCACTCTGTAGCGCTTTCCCATACATTTCATTGGGCTTTCATTAGTTTATTTTTTTGCTCAAATCATTGTGTGACCTCTCCTGGCCTTCAAACAAAAAACTTTTTTGACTTTTAATATTTTTATGCAGAATTGTCAATACAGGTCTGGCACTAAAGTGTTATTATCACAGTGTTAAAATAATGTCATTCCATGTGTTTTCTCTTTGTTAGTGGTGGATATGTGTTCAAAAACAGACTTTAATCACACACGCTGAGTGCCGGACGCACTGAGCTGGCACTACCTATCGCTCGCTGTTGTTAGAGCGCCCAACACACATTATATTCATCAATGCCAGCCAGGTTACAAGAGCAACCGAGACACTCTGTTACAGCGCCCGATACCCGCTCACAGCATTTACTAGCAGTCTCTCTAAGCGCCGTTATTCAGACGCTCATCTGGCAATACCTGGCATTAGTAGTGAATCAGCCTCCAAGTATTAATATGCAAACCAAACAGGGGAGGGAGGGTTAAAGAGAATATCTGGGACAAAACATTGGGCAAAAAATGCTAAGGGTTAACTGAAATCAGAATATTCCCCCAAAAAACACTCCCCAAAAACACAGGTTCCCCAGAGAATATACTCCAGGCACAAGCCTTTTGGTGCGCTTCGCACATGCACCCGTCGTGCACATGCAGCCATGATTCATGTGTCTAGGAAAATGCGGAATCGTTTGCGCTCCGTCCATGAATAGACCCTGATTTGACTACAGAAAAATCAAAAACAAGTAAAAAAACATACTGCCCATTATATTCTATTAAAATGAAAGCCCTGCTCCAGCAAATACTGGGGCACTGACAAGTTCTGTGCTGATGTACGCTATAGGTTTCAGTAGTAAAATTAAAAATACTTCCAAAGAGGATTTCCAAGCTTTTTGTAACACACCCAACCTCTTCCTCCCCCTGTGCTATAACTGATTTGGGTGTTAAAATCATAAAAACAGCTCCCCTGATTTCCACAATCATCCCCTGATGCTGGCATGGGGTGGGGCCCTACATGGCAGTCTAGTACAGTCACCACCCTGCACGGGATTGGGTGAGTGACCCATCACTCATGGAAGCTCCTGTGCATAGTGCCTGCCCCCCAGTGAGATTTTCTTTATGGTATTGCCCAAACTGGGCTTAGTACAGCGGGAGGCAGGAGTGGCTGGCTTGTTACAAAATGCTTGGGCTTTCTCTTTAATATCTTCTATTACTCACCATCCTAGGTCAATTATTTAATGCCAGATATTAAATGTGCTATAGAGTTTGAAATATAACTTTTTGTTGCTATTTACCCGTTTGTCTACTAGTACCTTTTATGCTACTACTATATGTATCAAAATTACTTACCAAACCCAGGAGCTTTGCAGTATTTTCCAGGGCATCGGTGGTGGCGGTGGTGATGGGGGGGGGAGCTTCTAGCAATTTAGTCCCATGCCACAGTCATAGGTTATTTCAGGTACATAACTGCCCTGAGAACAATGCCAATGTAACCCTGTAGATTGTGACATGCCCTCTAGTTACCATTGCAGTAGAATTTAGCCCACAGGGAAACACTGAGTGATAAGCAGGACAACATGCTAGGCATTTGCTGGTGAATAATAACATCTAGTATGGACAAGTGTACAGCATTTTTATTGAGGCACTTCCAGCATAAGCAGTTGTCATAGTTGTTTCTTGCTATGCTTCATTTGATTCACAGAACTTGCAAAAAGATGGTGTTAATTTCTCTTTAAGTTTGTACAATGTCAGCATCAATTAACAGAACTTGGAACAGTGTGATAATAATATGTGTCGTTGGGTGAGCTGCCAATGAGGACCAACTGCATTCTGAGTTCACAGTTAGAGAGATGTTCCTTCTGCTGCTCTAAAACATTTTATATGGGCTAATTAATCGTGAGCTGTATCAGAATTGTCTGTAAGCATTTCTAGTTGTAAATATGAACTGTGCTTATTTTAGCCCAGCTGCTAAGCTCAGTGAGCAGACTGCGTCATCAAGCACCTTCAGCCACATTGCTTGGCTCTGTGTTTCCTTTGATGATCACTTTTGTATTAAATGGAAAGCTATCTTTTGTAGACTTTCCCACATCACACCAGTCAAACCAAACCAGTCTCCATGACCACTTTGTTCCAGCTTCTGTCTATTACGTAGGCTCATATGGAGTACGGGATCAGACTGAGGCACACATTAGTCTATAGGAGTACCTTGACATAGCTACATGTTTCACCATACACATCAGCCTGAATGTACCCCAAAACATAATTGCCAACTAGAACAAAACTACTTAGCTTACCTGCAGCCACTCCGTCTATCAGTGTCCCCAGGGCCCAGGGTCTCCATTAGCTTTACAAAGGGCCCAGATGACAGCTGTAGATGCTGTGTGAAGTTGCAGGTAAGCAGGGAAACCCTGTGCAAGTCAGTGGTTCTGTTCTGGTGTCTGTTGGAGAAAGTTTGCCAAATTTGACCTTTTAAATGTGGGTAGTACTTCTGCAAGTTCCAATGGTCATACAATAGGGGAGAATAGTTAATAGTTCTGTAGCAGGTAGACAGCAAGGGTAGCCTTGCTCACCTCTGGTTCTTATTGGAGAGTGTCAACAATAACCTCACCCACACTGTATCAGTATATCTGGTAAAAGCTATGTGAAGTTTTTTATTTCCACTAGAGAGAGAGGAAAGTGTAGAAGGGGGTAATATCTTAAACATAAATAAGCAGAGTGTTCTGTGCTAGAAGCCACTAACAGTAAAACCTCCCAAAATTAGTTTGCCACTAATGGGGCATGCTAATTATTTAGTGAAGCAAGTTTAACTCAAGGCGTGTGTCAAACCCAGAGGAAACCCGTCTTCTTATTGAGTTTACAACCCCCATCTCTGCAGCTAGCTTCACCTTTAGCCAAGCCCCCTTTTGCCGAAACGCTTTAAATGCCTCACTGGACATGGTTGCCCCCCAGGACTTGTTAGCTCAAAGGATGTAAAATCACAGGGGTGAAGACGAATGAACCGAAGGTAAGACTGGGCGTAATCGGTTTAGCTGAGGTATGTACTGATAATAAAAGCTACAGGGGAGAAACACAGCGAAGGTCAAAGTGTACCCTGACAATGCGCATTCGGGTGTGAATTGCAACCTGCATCTTAGTGAGCTTTTTAACTTTAACCCTTCTAGTGCCAGCTACGTGAGACTCACGTAGCTGACTTTAAACCCCCACAGTAAAAAAAATAAAAAAGTAAAAAACTCACCTGACCCCTCGTTGGCTCGGGCCGGGTCTTCTCTTCACCTGGGGGCATCCGATCCCCCCCGGGGCTCTTCTGTCTTCAGGAGGGCGCCCGAAGAACCCCCCCCCCCACTTTGGCCGCTGGCACAAACTGTAAAAAAAAAAGAAAAATTACATTTACTCACCTGCAGCCCCGATTCCTCCCACGGGGTCTCCTCTTCACCGGGGGGGCCTCCGATCGCCCCCCCCAGGCTCTTCCGTGGTGAGGAGAGGGCGAGAAATCGCCCTCCCCTTCACTTCCTGGGTCGGGACTGCTAGCCCCACCCCTTGGGGCAGGGCCGGGTGACGTCATCGGTGACCCGACACCTATCACCCGGCAGCCGGGACCCGAAGCTCATTTGCTGTGCTCTGTTGGAGATCGGAGGAGGAGGGCTGGTTACTCCTCCACTGTTATGCAGCAGCTGTCATCTGAGCGTTGTGGGACATGATCGGGACATTGGAAGTGAGTAGAAAGAAAAAAAAAAATTTAATTTATTTTCTTGTGTGTGTGTGTGTGTGTTTATTTTTATATTTAACCCCTTGTGAACTGGTAAGGGGTGCATGAGACCCCTATACCAGTTCACAAGGCTGGGGGCTGGCAAGTCACCTGCGGCTAGTAGGTGACTTGCCATTAACCCCCGGCACCCCAATTACCTGCCTCCCCAAAGCCCGGGGGGGCGCAGAAGGGCCCGGGCCCACGCAGGGTATGTGGGCTTGTAGGCTGCAGGGTGGGGGCCACAAAAGCTGGCCCCTGCACCCTGTTCCTACAAGCCCCCATAGCTGGTCCTGGGCTGGTTATGACGGGTAGGGGGGACCATACCATCCCCACCATTTGGGGGGATTTTTAAGGGTTAGGGTTAGCCTAACCCTAACCCCAACCCTTACAATTCCCAAAAAAATGGGGACCCTATGTCATTTTTTTTTAAATTAACCCCTTATGTTTATAGTGTGGATAGTAGTTGTATTTTATTTGTAAATGTTATAAAGTGCTCTTTTAAGTTTGGGGGGTCTCCTGGGCAACAATGGGGGGGGCTACCGATACATATGTGGTACCGTTGTAATCGGGAGAAATGGGGCTATCACATGCAATATGGTTTTCATTAATAAAGCAAATGTTTTATTTAAAATAAAGGAGACCATTGTCTAAAAAATATTATTGTGTTTTTGCGCAAAAATATTTAAAAAACAGTAGAAAAATTACAAACAAGACATTTCATGTTAAAGCCTAAATCTGCTGCAAAAAAATATGTATATAATTTTTCTGGAAATTCCAGCAAAAATCACGGTTAAACATGGTGCAAAATGGGAAAAAATTACCTGTCAACAGAAGGTGACAAAACTTCAAGTAGGCTGGCAATTAAAAGGGTTAATAGTACCTATGCATGTTGGGTATTGTTCTGCTCGGGGGACCTCGTGCTTTCAGATTTAGCTTGTTTTTTTCTTGTTTGCATATTGATATTTTAGGAAAACATGTTTTTTATTCTGCTTATTTATATAATTTTTTTAGAGAAACCCTGTGCAACCTAAGAGTTCTTCAAGGGATTACTTCCAGAAAGATGAGCCAACTACAACAAGCTCAGTACGCTTAGAAAGCTTAACATGTGTACTTTCAGGGAATATACAGTTTATTGCAGAAATTCCAAATGTAAAGGGTTGTTTTGGTTGAAAAATTGCAAGGTGCGCACTTTGTCAGAGTAGCAGAGCTGAAAATTTCAAGTTAAATTACCGTTATGTGCATGCTTTACTTTGGGGTGTTTGGCAATTCTTCCCTTGACAGTACCTATACATGTTGGGTACCGTTCTGTTCGGGGGATGTTGCTTTTTCAGATATTTCAGTTTTTTTCTTGTTTGCATATAGTTTTTTTTAGGAAAATGTGGCTTTGATTCTTCTTTTTCATTCTTTTTTAGGGAAACTGTGCAACCAAAGAATTGATTGAAGGATTACTTTCACAAAACTACACCCACATAAACAAGCCTGGTACGCCTAGAAAGCTTGAGGCGTGTACTTCCAGAGTATATATAGTTTGTGGGGGGTATTTCAAATGTAAAGGGTTGTTTTTCTAGAAAAACTGCAAGGTGCGCATAGCGCGTAGCATAGTTGTATTTTATCTGAAAATCTCCTAAAGCGCTGTTTCAGTTTGGGGGAGTCTTCTGGGCAGGAAAGGGTGTCTACCAATACGTATGTGGCACCGCTGTGACCGGGAGAAATTCAGGTTTTAAATGCAATAAGATTTTATTGACAAACTTACATTTTTTATTACAAAAAACACTACAAATTGCAAAAAATAGATTTCTTTTTATTTTTTTGCACATATTTCACCCAAAAGTATTGAGAATACACTAAAAAAAGGCCAAACACGACATTGCATGACTCTGCTGTAAAAAACAATATATAATTTTCCTGGAAAATCCCTGGAAATCCCTACAAAAATCAAGGTTGAATATATGTAGCACCAAATAGTGAAACGTGGTCTGGCAACAAAGGGTGACAAAAATTCTAGGAAGGCTGACACTTAAAGGGTTAAAATACAAAAAAGTGCAATCCATTTTTGTTCCAATTTTCCATATCACCTGTAACTATGACGGTGCATTTTTACAGTTGATGGACATTTTTTTTTAATGAGGAGAGTCTTGAAACCACAGCACCCTATGGGCTTTTCTGAAATGAGAGCAAGAATTAAAAGAGCAGATTATACAGTATAATCCATTGTTTCACTATTGTATCCTTTGTCTCAAATTTGTCTGACATTTAGTTTGGTAGTTACAGTTTTGCTGAAAGTCATGGCGGTTTGGTTGCAATGTTTCTTCTAACTGTGGACATCTATCCAACCCATCTTCTAATAGCAAGGTGTAAGACATAAAGAATTGTCTAAAAAACGACAAGAGATTCTGTGTCATAGGGATCTGTTCATTAGTGGGGTATGCTTGTGTGGGTAATGCCTGTTGTCACTTTGGTCTTTGTACTAATGTCCTGTTATTTTCTCAGAGGTAGCAACATCAAAATAAATCATGTTGCGATCAAGGACCTGCTTGTGCAATGGATGGAGATGTAAGAGAGCAGCCAAGTCCTGTCGTAGAAATAGTTGTTAGGAATAGGTGTTAATTTCATCTCACAATGGCTTTTGGGCTAGAAATTACCATTAATTAATAATGGCAATTAAGTCAGTGGTCCACAATGGTGTATAGAATGCTTTGTAGGTCCAGGTGAACAGTCTGGGGAGATCAGGGAAAGAGGAAGGATGCATTTGTACGAGTGGCCCTGTGTTTGTTACTAAAGACAGTAATTTTTAGAATATGTTGTAAATGGTTATTCCAAGTAGGAAAACGTTTAGGTGATTTTATTATTTGTTCTTTGTATACTAGCAGTGATACCTTTACAATCTACTGGTTAATTTAACTTAATGGCAATTAAGTCAGTGGTCAACACTGGTGTATAGAATGCTTTGTAGGCCCAGATGAACAGTCTGGGGGGATCAGAGGAAGAGGAAGGATGCATTTGAGTGCATGGCCCTGTGTCGGTTACTAAAGACAGTTATATTTAGAATATGTTGTAAATGGCGATTCCAAGTAGGAAAACTTTTAGATTATTATTTGTTCTGTGTTCTTTGTATACTCCCAGGGATACCTTTACAGTCTAGGGGTAAAGTGGCCCAAAACCCAGTTAACTTGTGAAATACATTTTGCCAAAGCACATGCCAATACTCCCCTCTAGGGTTTAGAACTAGAAATTGATATTTTCACTCTTTGAATCGTCCTGGAACACTGTTGCTGCCAATGGCAGTCAATCAGCCATTGCATCGGTGTGGCAATGACATCATTGCCACACACAACAGTGTCAATTAATGGAGGAAGCGGAGATTTAAAAACAGGCTCAATTATTCAGGATTAGACTGAAGTAGGGGCAGTGAAAATTGGCAAAATGTATTCTTTATGGTGTGAGCAATTCAGGGGATGGTAGTTAAAATATGGGGTTTGGTCCACTTTAACTGTTTAGTCAAGTGATTTTATATATATTTCTGTTATTTGTTCATATTTCAGCTGCCTTTCTTTAATTGTGCAATACAATCTTTTACATATTCTCATTTGTTTGATACCTTTCATCATCCACAACTGTAGAACCTACAGTGAGATGTTATTATTGTACGAATCATTGATTTTTAATATTTATGTTTTTATAAAAATAATCTTATAAAGGGCAGAATCCAAGCCCCAGAAAGAAGCAAGAGTTTTCCTTGCAGTACACTATATAAGATTTCAAATAAAAATAGTTGGTTTAAGAATTAAGATTCGATAAGTTAAAAGTACCCATATTGCTATTTACAAATTTGTACACACATTAAAACGTGTGACAATCCATCTAATGCAGACTATGCCCTTGCCCTGTCCAAGACCACAATCTGGAACAGCCATCAGCCAACGATCATAATGACCTAGGACACTGACACACAGAGGTTAGTGTGGCTGTGGCCAATTAATTCCAAGTTTATTAACACAATAAAGTGACCAAAAATTGTAGAAAAGTAGAAAGTTAACACATGACAACATTGTCTGCTAAAACTAGGGGCCCCATGCTCTCACACCGCACCTATGCCAGCAAAAATGAATACAAAAGTCTTAAAGGAGCCACAGCACTCAACCCTGTTAGCTTGCAGACCCACCTACAATCTGTCTCTAAACTTGGTTAAAAACAGAGGGCTCGGTCACACACATCTGCAGAAGTATGCTAAGCTGCACCACCAGTGCCAAGGTGCCTCTGTGGGGTGCAGTCCTAACTCTAATACCTGAGAGCCACATTTGGGACATACAATGCAATAGATAAATTGGGAGCAGGCTTACCTGAGGTTGCCCTAAACCTCAAGTGCAGGCCATGGGGTGGAAGGGTCGAGCAAAATTGAAGGGTCCAGCAAAAATGAATGCCTGGGCTCCTAACAGTCATACAGTAGCAACAAATCAAATGGCCATCCTTAGCTTCAGCTCAGCTACCTCCAATATGCGGCTGAACAGCAGGCAGTATCCCACTAGGTAGGGTATATTACAGGTTGTACCATTGGCAGGAGCGTGCAGCTGGGCACAGTCTCAAGCGAAGCATAGCCCAGATCTCCTGGCATATCAAATTGAACCAGGCCCGGTATGCCCAGTCCACAGTATGAACTGTTTCAAGGAATTGCCATGCCATTGGCATGTCCTGCAGTTGGACCCAATAATCGCAGATGTAGGGCTCGCTCCTCCTAGGTCATTTACAAATTTGTAAAAAAAACACCTAATTTGACTGTATCTGTACCTGTTGCTGACCACAATCATCAATCAGGTGCAAGAGATTTAATATATATATTTTCATATTATTGTGTTTTGGATTAGAACATTTCTCTTTATAAAAATTGCAGGGGGTTGTGAAAATGTAATTGAATGACCCTTAATATTTCCTTGTGCGTGTCCGACTCATCTCATTTCAGATTAAAATGCAAGTCCTTGCACGCACTTTAGCTTAGAGATTGTTATATATAACAGCTATTAGATTTCAGTGATGCCATGCTTTGCTTGTTTTTTTCTGTTACACCAAAGCTTTTTATAGGAGGAAATGTTCTTGGTAAATTAGAGCAGATTGTAGAAACCCACATTTCCAAGAATAATGTCAGATGATAATAATCAGAGCACACGCTGATAGCAAAACAGAAAGCTTTGATTTACTAAAATGGCTGTAATTTATAGACAAGACTAAATTGTGAGTGGTTTGTTTCAGCATTTCTAAACCTTCGGGCCAATAAGGGCAGATGGGCTCAAGTAAAGCTATGCAGCTTAGGATCTATTTGCAGACTGATGCATGTGGCTCTTGTAGAAATCTCAGGGCTGGCATAACTAAATAAGCTCTTTGCTAGTAATACTCCCGTTTATGGCCAGCAGCAAAATAATCACCTTTGACAGCACTGTTACTTTATGATCAGTGCTTTGTAAAATATAAAAAAGGTGTTTTAAAAACATGTATTTTAACAAGGACAGCAGAACTTTAAATTGGTCAGTCAAACTGAGTGAAGAAATGATTATGTACTATTATTTTAGATTGATTTTAGTGCCTTTGACTTTCTTTCTAAAAACTCTCTTAACCCCTTTCCTGCCGCCAACACTGCTTTACCGGCAGAACAAAACTGCTTTTAGGTGCTCACTGTCATTACTAACATTGGTGACAGGCAGTAATTATATCCACATTGATAGTCAACGACCCTTATATCATATTCAGCCTCCAGCATAAAGAAGCTGACTTATATTCCTGGAGTGACTGATGTAGATGTAATAGAGGTGCTAGCATGATCGTAGCGCAGTCACATCGCAATTGGTTGCCAACATTCTGAAGTGTAAAGATATTAATTACAGTAACAAAAAGCACACTTAACAATGTTCAGTAGCAAAGTGCAGTATGCCTTCCCTATTTTTTGTTGTGACAGTCTTGCAATCCAATGAGCCAATCCCATCCAATGGTATCAGTTAAAAAAGACAGTCAACATTCCAATAGGGAATTAAACTAAATTATAGTTGCCGTACCATGTTATGAGACTGATCTGCCACATAAGACAAGGTAATAATTGCTACAACTTTATGGGTTGGGGTATTAGATCATGTTTAGCATGTACCGTGTATCATTACAGTAAAAATGATCCAGAACACAGCCAAGGGTTCAGTTTGATTTTGTGGAACAGTTTTGGACAGTTTTGTTTAATACATCTGGCACTGCGACAGAATAATTATATGCAGTCAAATATAAATCTATATTATTTAAACACTATTGACAGGGAAAATCATTACTTACCTGGATATAAAGCCTTTCACTAAAACATTGCTCCATCCATGAGCTAGATAATGATTACTGGGCAGTTTCATTCTTTATAGTGAACAGATGCTTCACTGCTCTGCCATAAGTTTTCAGCCAGACGAATGGCTAATTCATCTAAACTGTTGCTGAGGGATTTTGCGTCTTACTTTTCTCTTCCATTTGAGTAAACCTCATGAAAAAGAGCTCATTGTCTTATGTGGTAGGCTTGCTGTCTTATATAGAGTGCTGTCCACACTTTACTAAATACCCAACGGGCAGGGGCTGACTGGCATAGGGTGACTCAGGAAAATTCCTGGTGCACCACACTGATTTGGGGGGCCAGCTAGGCTGCAGCTTCTAATATATCTATTGATCTATACTCTCTACTCTACCCTTATCCTCATTCCTACATACCTGCTAACCTAGGGCTTTATTCATCAAGGGATAGCAACAGGTATTGCCTTGTAAGCGTCAGGTAGCGGCAGATAGCGGCAGATGAACGCCGTCCGCGGCACGCAATATCACATTTATGAAAGCGAATCTGGTGAGCGCCTCTTACAGCGACACATAGCGACCAATTCATCATTACAGATGGCTCAGCGGATCCCGACGGCGATCTGGCTTTCAGAGCGCCTGGTATTACCTGTCGCTACCTGTCGTTCTCCCATAACATCAATGGACTTTACTTTTTTTCTGTTTAAACAGTTTTTTTTTTTTTTTGTATCAAATCATTGTGTGACCTCTCCTGGCCTATTTAAATACATTTTTGGAAACGTTTTTGCTTTTTTATTTTTTTATGCAGAATTGTCATTACAGGTCTGGTATTAAAGTGTTAATGTCACAATGTAATAACAATGTAATTCCATATATTTTGGCTTTGTTACTAGTAGATATGTGTTCAAAAACAGACTTTAATCACACAGCTTCTGGCGCTCTGGGCTACAGCGACACAATTTTGAGCGCCAGGTATTGTGTGAGGCTGTTTTTTTTATGAATATGGTTTGAATCGGTCACACTGACCAGTCGCTACCGTTCGCTCCCATATAGCTCTGTACTGGTGTTATAGCGACTCACATATCAAATTTATCAATTTTACTACAGCAACTGAGGCGCTCTGTAACAGCGACTCACGACCAATCAGGTAATAGTGGTCGCTTTTAGCGCCGCAGTACAGACGCTCATCTGCTATTACCTGGTGCTAGTAATGAATCAGCCTGCCCATGGTCTGCCACAGGATCCCGGAATTAGGTGAGTATTTAGAACAGGCCCTCATTTCTGTAATGATGTAAATTGTGGGATACCACCTAGGGTCTATTCTAAGTGGGGCAAAAGTGTATTTTGTTTGCCAAAAGTCAATTTAGAGGGCTAATTGCTTATGCTGAGTTCTGACTCTCAAGGGGTGGGGGTTTAATCAAAGCACCCAGGGTTGGGGGGCTAGAGGGAGGACTTGGACCAGTTGAAGAAGCTGGACCTGTTCACCAGAATAAATGCTGATGTAACTGAGCACAAAGGAAACCTATTTACTTTTTACTCATCTATGCTGCCTCCTTATTTACCTGCTTCACTGACATGACACGTCTGTGCTGCCATTTGGAAAAATTGGAATTATACAATATGAGACCTATATTTTTATATAGCCCAACCCTTGCATCAAGCCAAGCTCCTCTACAGCAGGAAAAGAGAAGACCACTTAGCTTTCACTTTAATAACTGTGTGTTAGACTCTACCTATTATGTACATGCATAGGCCTTTGTCATTTGTAGTGCTTTTGACCTTTTATTCTTATTCATAGTTTAATTTCATTTGTTGTATGAATGTATGAGTATTGTCATTTTTGTTCTAGACTTGTCAATATTTGTTCAGGCTTTGTTGGATGCCTAGATTATCTGGCTTGGCCCGGAAAGCCACGCTCCCTGCTAGTTTATTATTAGACCACAATGGGCAGAACTGTACTGAATTGATCCTTACTTAGAATTGATATGTAATTTGCACAGAACTTGCATTGGTGACTGTGAACGTAAATGCAGGACTTCGATGTCTCCACGTGTCATTTTATTCTTTTCTTGTAAAATCATTTTTCAAGGATTATTTTTCTTACCAAGGTGTACTTTGGAGCACAACAACTAAAAGACTAAACGCACTGTAAAGTTTGTGCCTTTTGTTCACAGCAATGATATCAATTATTAAACACGACGTGCAGTGCTTAAAAGTTGGAGGTACAGAGTGACGCTTACTGGCGCTGCATAATCTGCGTAAGGGTTCAAAAGCCCTGACACAGGCCAGCCAATACCTAGTTCCCCAATCGAAAGTGGTTATTTAACATTGGACAATGTGACTTGAAGCACTATTCTGTAGGAGTCAAAATATAAATAGATGCGGGCACTACAAAGCAAATGTGTATGCCTGCTAAATAACGCTAAATGCCTGACTTCATAGATATGGCACTAAATCTAGTTGATTGTTTATGTAATTGGATCTAATAAAATTGTAAAATTGTAAAATCTAATTATTGTTTTTTATAGCGTGACTGTGCTTTTACTTGGCCTTGTTGGTGGGTTCCCCTGGATCTTGCCCATCTTATTATGGATATCATTTTGCTAGTGCAATTTTATACAGTAAAAATTGCTAGGGGGCATATGTTGTATGCACTGGGTTAGTTGTAGAAGAAATAAGGTGATTACTTTTATCTAATTATATTTACATGTATGCTTTCGGGAATACTCAGTTTTTTTTTATCAGACTTGATGTTATACAGAAAAAAGACAAATCAGAGAAACTGTGAACATCAAAAGATTATAAAGACCTTGAAAAGAGAGAGTAGGACATAAAACGAGATAAACAGATCAGTAAGAGCGAGTTATTTACAATTAACCAGGAAATAAACTGCAAGTCTGTGAGGCATGAAAAGAGTCCCATTGATCGCAGAGCTTGAGCTGTTATCAGTTCCATGTCAGTGGGTGGTTTGTAGGCTTAATAGAAAGGATGGCTCAGACACTGGAATACATGAAATGTACATGAATATTAAAATGTTCCTCCTGAAATGGGTTGGGTTGGGGATGGGGGTTGACATGAACTGGTCTGTGCTGCTTCCTGCCTATTTCAGGGACTCTCCAGTCTTATTTGACGAAAGGGTCACTTTATGTTCACATTCAAGTTCAGTACGGCGTTTTATTGCAGTTTTGCATTGCATTTTATTCCTTTCTCTTTCCTTCTGCTTCTTTGGACTGCAGTGCAAGTTCAGCAACCCAGACAGAAAAGAACAAACCATGAATATCATTTGAAAATTTTCAATTACCCATGACGAGTATCTGTTAAAATGTAAGGTTAAAAAAGTTTTTTACTCCCAACTGATTTGGGCAATAAAATAAAGTTCAAGGAGGAATACAAAATGAGATTCAGTTAGGGAATATGATGCATAAAAAGCAATAGGGCAACTAAGACGGTTGCCCATTTGGTCCCACCACCCAACATGCCTATTATAAAGGTATCTAAATTAATGATAAAGCTGTATACTGTACATTGACTAATACCAAAAATACAATAAAACAAATTACATTAGCATAGCATGGCAATGATTTTTTTCAGTAATAAGGGGACACAAATCATACAGGCTGTCTCCTTTTCCCATGTAGATACCAGTCCTGGTGCCCTTCAGGATTACAGAAATGTACCATGGGTGTGGTGAGCTCAAAATTGATAAGCAGTGGACTTTTCTATGTATTCCTTTAGTGAATGTAAAATGTAAAACGTTAGCTAAACCTAGACAGGTTATGTTTTTTTTACTACTCTTGAGAATTTCTTTGCCTGAAGTACATATTTAACTCAACCCACATTATAGATGGAGACAATCTCACACTTTAGTGAACAAACCCCCAGGCAGTAGCAAGGGATTATTTAATTATAAGTTAAAGAGTCTAAAAAAATTAATAAACCAGAGAATGAGTAATGAATAACCAATAGTGAGAATTTAGTATCGAAAACTATATAGAACGGATATCTTATTGTTTTAGTCTTAGATTGATTCAGGACATCTAATTGTTTGCATACTCTACTAGTACATTATAAAATATTGTGTTACATATACAGCATCCCTCAGAATAATTTCTCCATCGTAGCATTGTGAGGGAGTAACTGACACATCACAGAATGCTGTGAGTCAGCTCAGAACTGTTATACAGTGGCTGCTATATAATGTTTTACAGCACAATTCTGCTCTTTTGCAGTTGTATCATCAGTCACAGGCTGGTTGTTACATTAGGGTTAATTCATTATTTTTTAATTCACATTTTTTTTAGAGAAAGCTCTTTTCATCCTGATTTTTTCTCTCTGTACAATGCAGCACCATATTTAGCTGTGCAATTAAAAAAAAAATTGCACAACTTAATAGGGTGCTAGAATCATAAGAAACACCATTTTCTTTAAAAATAAAAGTGAGTAAAAAATACAGTTCTTAATCAACATAATGTAATGTAATACACAGGAAGGAGTGGGTTGGCTTTTACAATGTAAGACCATTCTGCTTGTTACATTGCGTCAGAAGAGTGAAAGAGGCAACAGCTTGAGTTTAAAAATTCTCAGTCGGAGTTTCATTACATTCAGTGATGCTGCCCAAAAGTGCTATACTGTAGGAATAAATATTGTCTAAAGCATGTATACCTTTGCCCTCTAAATGTCTGTTTATGGTCAGGGTGATTGATCTTTTGTAAGTACCCAAAGCCTGTATAATGGTTCACAGCAATGGGGCCTCTTATTCTGCACCCCGATATCCTCTTCTCTATAGCCTCTGGAGGGGTTGCACAGTATCATTGGAGACATGTCATTGCAGCTTTTGAAAAGCTACTGTAGGTATTTTTCCCATAGAACTGAGTGATTGGAACTGAAAGGAAGAGAATGAGCCCATACTCGGCCTTTTAACAGGTCTTGATGTATCAATTGTGCCATTGTGTCTTGTGTGAAGTTGCCATGGAGAAGCTGCATGCACTTTGTGTTTAGAATGCTATTTAAGCTACAGAGAACGTTCAAATGTCTGCAAGTACATAGAAATGCAGAACTCTATTTAGGCAAATATATCTGAACTTCACTGAACTGGTTTTAGTAGACAGAGGTGATAGTTCATTAACATTTGAAGAAGCTCTTCATGTCTTTATTAAATACCTATCCACTGAGTTTTGATAGCCTCTCAGACAAACATCTGCAAACAAAATCTTGAAACAAAACTCTCTCACTTTTTGGCATTTCAGGAGAATACACTTTTATTTAGGTCATTAAATAAACCTACAGTAACATACTGCGCTCCCGTTCAAACGCTTGTGCAACTGCTAGGCATCTTGAATCTATGTCAGATGTAAATAAAGTTGGTGCATATCTCAGGTTTCTGAAATGATTTTTAACCCCTTAATGAACCACCTAAATTTTGCATTGAGGATACAATACATTCAATAAATGTTTTTGCCTCTTTGTATTCCAGCAAAACATCACTTTGGGTGGGTCCAGTAGTGGTGGCTCCAGGTGGGGCAGATAGGTTGGTAGCAGGTAGGTAAGAAGATGGATGGGTGCCTGGGCAGTCAGGCAGGTAGGTGGGTAAGAAGGTGGGCATGCATGGGTACAGGGGGTAGGTTGTCAAACAGGTAGGGGGGAGGATGGGTAGGTGGCTGTTTAATGTGGGGTTGGTAGGTAGGCAGGCAGGTGTACAGGTAGGTGGATGGATGTACGAGCAGATGGGTGGCTGTCGCAGATGGATGGCTGTCCAGCCACCTGTCTGTCTGCCCACCTAACCCCTGCATGCTTGCTTGCCCACCTACCTATCCACCTATTAGCCTGCTCACCCACCTACCTACCTACCCATTTTCTTCTATGTTATTGAATGCCCAGACACCCATCCATGCACCCACCTACCTGTCTGCCGCAAACCTACCTTCCCACTTGTATCCATCAGCAATCTGCGCAAAGCAAAGTTATGACGGCTGGAACCCACAAGAATTACCCCAAAGAGGACTTATGTATGTGGGTGAACCCAAATGTATATGGTTTAAGAAACTACATTCAAATAATATTTAGACACTAATACAGGAATGAGTGAATCACAGAAATTATTTTATATAATACAAGGAATATATTTTGCAAATGTTCTATGTACACTATATACTAAACTTTAAAACCAATAAAGCCAAAAGCCTCAGAAAAGGTTAAATCACAAATATTTAATAATGTCATAAAAGGAAGGAAACAGGGAGGATGCACAGATGTGCAGTATGCAATAAATTCATATGCTAAATTAATCAATCAGTTGATAAATTATGAATCAGGTACAGGGATGGTGGCAAAACACCCCAATCAAAATAAGTCGAACAACATGTGATGAATTAACCTCTGAAGACATCTAATAAAGTGCACAGTAAATAAAGTAAATAATCAAACAGTGTATAGTTGTGCCAGCAAAGCTGACCCATTAAATATGCACACAATCAAAGTATAAATAACAATATGTAAAATCCCCCCCACCATAAAACATATGAAGCCGGATAATACACCAAGCACCCAGTGACCGTAACTGCTTCCTCATTCCTGTATTAATCTCTAAATATTATTTAAATGTAGTTTCTTGACCATATCTGCATTTAAGATCCCCCGCATATATTAGTCTTCTTTGGTGTAATTCTTGTAATATTCATGAACTTGCGGGGCACCAATTAATTATTGTTTTTCATTGATTTAATTTTTGAGAATTGTGTCCTTAGTTTAGGGAGTTATTTATTTGACTGTTGGAACACAGAGGTAGAAAAAAAATGTATTGATCCTCAAGGCTTAAATACGTTGGGTTACTTAGGGGTTAAAAAGCATTTCAGAAATCTGAGATATGCCCCAACTTTATTTACATGAGACATAGATTACAGATTTCAGGAGGGCTTCTTCCATTTTCATGTAACAGCCAGGGGATTAAATAATACATTTAGTCAAATCAGCAATTAATATGAAATACAATAAGTGGAATATTAAAGGGACAGTCGAGTCAATAATAAGACAGCAAGGAGCTCATCTGAAGCATGTGGCATCTGCCTATTTCCCCTTCCGTTTGGCTGCCTGGTCCTGCTACTGACAGGTGGGCTCGGTCTCCCACCCACCGCAGCGTCATCCTATAGACGGAGCTGGACGTCCTCACTCGTTCTGCTGTCTTCTCTGGAGGCCCGCCCCGCCATGTCATTGGACAGTTCCTGCTGCTCCTGATTGGCTGGCGAGGCCCACCTGCCATTGGATGATGCAGCCAGCCGATTATGTCACTCCCTCCTCTGTCCCTGGGTCTCCCGACTGCGAGGAAGCGTGTGAAGATGGCCAGTAAGCTTTACCTCAATTTACTTTATACTATAAAAGATGTTTTAATAATGCAGTTTCCTATCTACGACTAAGCGATAGCACCTGAAACGCATCAGAAGGACTGCACTACGCTGCCTGGGTTTGGTAATAATTGCTCTTGCAACTTTCACTGAATGGAGATGCTTTTACCATGGAATCATAAAATACTGGATTTTTAAGGAGTGCGGACCCACCTTCCTGTTTTGCTCTGACATTTGGGGCTGAGGGACTGCCCTGGGCCGAGCACCCTGACTTTGTTTACCAGTGTGCATTAACCCTTTCCTTTTCTCTGAGGCATCTGCCTATTCGCCATTTACTGCAGTGTGCTGTAAAAACTGTAGAAAATGTTTCCCTCCTTTCAATTTTGTTCCTCCTTGACCACCTCCAAACGTGGTCGCTCAAAATGACCACCACTGTTCCTCAGCACTCCTCAGCAAGCCACTGCGGTTGCACTTGCCAGTCTTGCTCATGCTAGGAGCGTTGATGGACTGGGGTGGCCACACAACCACATTTGGAGTTTTGGAGAAATGGAAATGAATGGAGGAGCAGACTTTAGAGACCTGCTACATCAATTGCAGTGCATTGCAGGAAATGGAGGAGAAGCACATGGGACAGGCTGCAGATGAGCTCCTTGCTGTCTTATTATTGCTTTTACCTGCACTGTTCCTTTAAGGAACATTAGCAACAATAACGATCAACAGAAAAGTAAAAACACATTGCAGATAGGTTATTGTTGTTTGTGAAAGTATACTGTGACAAAAAACTATACTATCTTGCTCTAACTTTTTTGTACGAAAAACAGACTAATGATTTACTGTGACAGTTCCTTTAAAATCCCAAGCACTGTTATCACGCAACAAACTAATCTTCTTTGTTCATAGCTAAATATATCCAAAGCATCAGCTATAATCTCTTCCTATAACCTTGACCTGACTGTTCAGTTGTTCCTCTAGTCATTTTCCCGCTAACCAGGCTTCATACAGATTGCATAACTCACTGTCACATAATTTCTAACAAAAAGTCTTATATGTATTACGTACCTTTGCTTGTTTACTGTACATAAAGGAGTGGGGAGAGTGCGGATCCGATAGATGGTGCAAATAAATAAAAAGTTATTTTATGGTAATTCAAAAGCTGCTTTTCCAGTTTCAGCATGACCTCGCATAATCTATATAGTTATATAACTATGAGGAGGCTCTTATGAGGTCAGAATACTGCTGTCTAGACTCTGGTTTCCTCTTCTCAGCAACCAGTATGTATGGCTAGGTAAATAAGACAGAGAAAAAGTCAACCGAATCTATCAAGATTTAGCTATGCACCTAGAGGACAAAGTACATATGTACAGACAAGGCTGCGTCAGAAGAGAAATGGATGGACTTTATGTTAAAAATCGAGAAATCAACTATGAAAACAGTAATGGCATAATCTGCCATATATATAATACTCTGCACTACTCTATAATAACGCTGCCCTTGTGCCTCAGCAATGCCAAACCTCCTGGAGAGGTGTGTGATTGTAAACTCTCAGTAATTTGTTCAATCTGTTTCAATCTGTTTTCTGAAGACCTCAATACCGGAGGGATGCTATGCAGTTTCCTGTGCATTCTGGGAAAATACTAATCCACAATTTTGAGGCGGCTATGTATCCACTCATGTCTTCCTGTGACTAAAGTTTGGGGTTGTACTGAACTCTGCAATTTGGGGTTCTCAACCCAAACACAGAACAGCTGGTTAATGTGAAGCTGCTGAACAACTTACCTGAGCCCTGATTGAGTCCCTGGTCACACTGCCAGCTGCGACCAGGGAAGGGATGGGGCTCAGGTAAGTTGTACAGCAGCGATTCCTGTAGAACACTCTGCAGCTCCCTCACCACCACCACACCCACCATTACAACTTATTGGGGGGTGGGCAGAGGGCCCCCAGAGGCAGAATCAGCCCCCAAAGTTTGGGTCCCCATTGATTTGAATGAGGACCTGGTTCGGGTTCAGGTCTCCAAACTCAAACTTGCTGAACCCAAACTTTGGGGAGTTCACACAACACTACTTGTGACCCTTCCAATCTTGCATTGTACCTTCAGCTTTGCTGTGCCTGATCATCTTTTCTTCCTGCCCCCTTATCCTGCCATGTCTGTTCTGGATTTCAGAGCTTTGTGCTTCTACACAGGTACGATGTGTGTTTTCTCTATGTTGTGCCATCCATCTGCATCTTCTGTGCAACTTGATCACATCCTTATTTAAACAACTACATTGTACCATTAGGTTGGAACACCCCTGTCCTAGGAATTCTGTGGGTTTTGACCTGGAAGCAACCACAGCACAAGCCCACCCCTCATAATCAGGGGACTAACTGGCATGACACCAGGCCAGCAGATCCACATTACCGGTTGTGACAACTTATTTATAACAACAGGGTTTTAACAGATACACACTGGCTGGCACCTCTGTCCTGGGAATTCAGGAGGTTGCGACCCATCCACACCATTAGGGGCCTGCCAGAACCTACAGCCTGGAGCAAGTGTCTGATTTCCCCTCCCCCTGAGCTCTGCTTTGATGGTCAACAAGTAAAAGTCCTTTATGTCATGTAGCCACAGGCAGCCCCCCAGCTCCCTCTCAGCGTGTGTACAAGTACAACATTACGTTACAACTGCTCTGCTCTTTTCCTCTGTGAGTGAGAAAGAGAAGCTCAAGGTTAAAATCTTTAAACTGTATTTCTCTGCAACAACAAGGGCTTCTTTTTAAAAATGGCAAAAGGTTTGGGACATCGGTGTAGCTTTAACAAAGCCATGCAGCTCCTACCCTATGAATACAACCACAAGGTCACTGATCTTATGGTTGGGTAGAGGCTAAGGCAAACCTATGTTTATTTTTTTCACAGAGCCTGCTTTATGTATTTTTTTTTTAAAGAACTCTAGGTTTTAGGCTACGTTCACACCTGTCCAGTTTGCGGCCTGCATTTTGTGGAAGGAAGTCCGTTCATTCACATTTTTTGTCCGCATTTTTATTTGAGTTCGCATTTGTTCCTGTGTGTTACAAATGTGGTCGCTCCTGTACCAGCCTGTATACTTTGTGTGCTGCACTCTTAACACTTCCTGGGGGACCCAATACACTTTTTATTTCAGATATTTCCATTTGATTAATTTATGTGACATAAAGTTTATTTACAGTACACTGTTCAACATTTCTGCTATGGCTTAATGTGTATCTATACCCAAATAGCAAATGTATGTTATCAACTTCTATCCCCAGCCCAGTGCCTCAAAACAACCTGTATTTCTTTTTTTTTTGCTAAAGCCTTTGCCCAATATTCATAAAAACACTAACAGGAGGTAGTATGATGTTGAATGGCATGCCCTGTGTTAATTCATTCAGTTCCAAACTGCCACATTAGACTCGATTCCTGGTCGCGCGCCTGTGCATTTGCATGTTGCTCTCAGGCTTCCTCCTGATTTAAGGTCGTCAAAATTTAAAGTGCATTTTTTAAAGCAGGAATTTGTGCATGTGCGTTCACCAATTCGGAAACTTGCACCTAAAATTCTCCACAAGCGCAAATTTGGTGCCCCAAACTGGCCCCTGTGACTAATTTATGGGTTGTTTTGAGGAAACCAAAGCATGCGCAAATGTGTCAATTTCCAAAGTGAATTTCCTCCAGCAAAAAGCTAGAGTAAAATGCCGACTTCACTGACTAACAGGCTTATTTCATTCCTATAACATACGCCGGCAGCATCTGGCAAGTTTTTTTTTTAGCAATGAAAGTGTCAACCACAAGTACTTTTCCTGTATTTTTACTTTTTTGTTTTGTGGAAAACAAAAATTTGTCAAAGTTGACAAATATAAAAATTTTTTAAAGATAAAAACAACAAAAAGGTGTACATTGGGCCCAAAAAGATAATGAAATAAAATTAAACAAAAAGCTTTAGTAGCTCAATTGATAAGCTCTAATACCCAAAACAAACAGGGCAGGAGCGAGGGGTAAAGAGAACATCTGGGACAAAACACGGGAAAAACAACACTGGAGGTTAACTGGAAGCAGGATATCCCCAATAAAATGAGATACCTAAAAATAAGATATTTGTCTAATACACAGAAGCTAGAGAGACAAAATCACAAATGGGAAACACAGGGGATCTTTGGGACCAGTTAAGAGCTTAGCCAGCCAAATGTGCATGGGACAGGGCCATTTGCGCTTCAAATGGGCAGAATTTTACGTGGAAAGTGTCTTAAGAGGAATTTTGCGCTGGCCCCATGTGCATGCCATTTGGTGCGAGGTGCACAAGTGCCTGGCGTGCACACAAAGCAATAAATCAGGCGCCTAAGTGCATGTGGAAGCATTGTCACTTGTTTTGGGGATTTCTGGCTCATGACCATAAATCACGCCTAAAATGGCAAATAAGTCAATGCTGAGCTGTGTTTAACTGAATGTATCATTGCTGGAAATTACCAGGCAGCAATATGACTGACCATTCAAACAGGAGAATACATCTGGTTTATGTTTTGAATATTTTAACCAGTTTTGTGTTTTGGGCAAAAGCTTTAGTGAAAAAGAAACACTGTTTTAGGGCACTGGGCTGGGTATAGAAGGTTAAAACATAAACCTTATGTATTATAGGATCACATTAATGGCAGTTAGTAAAGCAAACTTTTCCTATTTAGGTGATTTGTAAAATTTGCCCATTTCAGCACCGGGCAGTATCCTCCTTCTCCTGCTATGATGTCTTCAGCAGGAGAGAGGACCAACATCCTCCGCCCTGTGCTGGGCTCCTGGCATCTCGCTTTTCCGTGGCTTCTGTTCTAAATTTAACCCAGTAAGTTAAGTTAATTAGTTAAGCAGGGTTTAAATATTGCTACATCTATAGGTTCAATCAGAATTGCGGGAGACTATCTTAGTGTGACCTATAGCATTGCTAATATCTCAGTATAAATTAAATAAATACATTCTTTGAACATTCTTCATAGGGTATGTTACACTCTAGAACACATATGCCAAACGTAAGGCCCGGGTGCCGGATGCAGCCCTCCAAGCCTTTTTATGTGGCCCTCTCTCAACACACAGAGGGGGGGGGGACCTAGCCCACCCAACTTAGCAGAGTGCTACATCTGCTGAACAGATAATCGCTTGGTGGAGTGTGCCCTGGGCAAAATAATTCTGCACCTGAATCTGTCCTGGGCAAAATGATTCATTGTTTGCATCTGTTATGGACAAAATATTTCCATGTCTTTCCATGTGCAGCTGTCAAGGGAAAAATAATTCAGCATCTGTCTAGGCTAGAAAAGTCTGTGGCTATCATGTGCAAAATAATTCAGTGTCTGTATCTCTTATCCTGCAGCATCTATCATCCCATTTTTCTGCTCACTTTCTATGTGCTGGCAGTAATAACTAGAGGCACAACAATGCACTCATTTTTTTTAACTATTATATGTGTAAAGCACACAGTGTGCTTACATCACACCCACTGTTTCTCTTCATTTTTTCTCTGCACCTCCAATGCTCTATACTTTTACAAATTACTTAGGAACTACAGGGTCTTTTTGAAATCGGATTGAAGTTTGAGACAGTGCAACGCATAGCCCGAACCTATGGGACAACAACCAGGCTTGCCTTTAGTGTAACTTTAAAGACCCTTTTGTTTCATGACAGTGTGCGCTATTCTACTATGTGATATGCGAAAATCACCATTCCTACCTATAATTGCACAAATCAAATAAGATTAGGTTTTAAATGAAAGCATACTGTAGCTGTTGATTTGAGAAATTGATAAGACGTGAGAGGAATAGACAATGGACATTTAGCTCTTTACTTTGCTAAACTACACATAACCACAACTACTTATTAAACATTGATGCAATGAAAAATGGGAGAGCAGAAACATTTTTCTTTTTCATTGTTATTTATTTGGTTAATTTTATTTGATGTTGGTATATTAATCTACAAGGAATTGTAACACAAATATATACACATTGTTTAGTCCAAGGTTACAGTGGTTTGCAAATCAACTTATTCTATTATGTTAGGCACATTTATTCTGGGTGGCTGGGTTTGGCTTGAGGAAAGTAAAATAAATACCTTATATTGTTTATAATTAGTTTGATGATGGTCACCAGAAGTGTTGGTCTAATTTTCAGGTCTTTGTAACATTCTTCTTCTGTAATACTAATATAAATAGCTGGATGTTTTGAGACCTTGCTGAACTAGTTGTTTGCATATTAATACCCAGCAGTTTATTGTGAATAAATGGATTATCAGGATTCCTCCCGCTGCAAGCACCTGCTGCCAGCCATTCAGATATGCTGGTAGGGGTGCAGGCATTGTATGGAGGAGTGCTGGGGATGCTGGTGAAAGCCCACACATGCACTGTGCGATCAATTCCACAGGTGAGTACTATGTTTCCTCGAAAATAAGAAAGGGTCTTATATTATTTTTTGCTCCAAAAGAACAGCTGCTCCTGTCTGCATACCCCTACACTGCAAGTTTAGCAGTTGCCTCCCACTGGTGACTGGAAACAGTATATGGTTATATATGTTTGGGGATGGAGTAATGCCAGCAGGACTACCTGATTTGCATTAGAGGGCCTAACCTTTGCAAGCCCGTATTGTTTTGGATCTTTTATAGTACAATTCTTTTGGGGTGTTTCTGCTTTTCTTGTTTAAAGGTTTATCTGTCCTGCAGTGTTCTATTGCAACTTGATTTTTTTTATATATGTATAGCTGCCTGGACACTATTTAAATTGACTTTTTTTGAACTGTAACTATGGGCTTATATTTCTCAAAAATCCTAAAATGTCACATTAGGGCTTATTTTCAAATAAACAGAATATATGAAAGCAACGGAATATATGACAAGAATTGGATTGGGGAAAGCGCAATTAGATAATTTGAGCAGCTCCTACTTGAGGGAAAAACCTGTATTCCCTGGGAGAAATGTAGATGGGTTAAATCTGTTCTGGACCTAGGTGGAGAAGATATTAGTTTAGGGGCGCTGTGGATAAAAAGGCAGGTTAAAAGGGAGAGTAAATAAAGGGTTAATGTTCTCCGCAATCCTGTGAGGAAAAATAGTTTAGTGTATATACATAAAAGTATGAATAAACACATGCAATAATATTACCAAAGTGAAGTTTTGTTTGAGGGGGTGTTTCCACCTTTTAATTAAATCAGAAACGACTGGGTATAAGTGCCTCTGACTAATTAGGCCTCAAAAATTGTTGGAATTTTTAATCTTGCTGTCTGTGGGATTTCTCCTCTCAGGTAGGGTTATACAGATTAGTCAGTGTTAATTATACTATTGGCCCTGTATTCTGAGTTCTTTGAGCCGGTTTGTGGTGTATGATTCCTTGTTCAGGGTGAGTTGAGTTTCTAGCGGGTTGGAGCAATGTGGTTGGTGGAACCTAGATGGTTTAGAGGTTGTGGGTCGGCGCTGAAATGAAATAAGCGGTGTTCCTGGGGTCCAGGTAGGCGGTGTTCCTGGGGTCCAGGTAGGCGGTGTGAGTTGAGGTAGATGATTGTTTTAGATGGATGGAGATGATTATGTCATCAGAAAGGGTTCTGGTGGTTAGTGCAGTTTAATTGGTTGAGGTCTGCTTTAATGTTCTGATTTTAGATGTGTTGTGAGGCTTGTAACCGTTGTGGGGGAAGTGTCAAAACTTGTAATTAAAGGTAAACAAATATAAGGAGATTGTATGACTTACAGTTTCGGTAAGTTGATTAAAATTGATGCAACAATTCGTACAGTATATGCTCGGTGTTTTTTATTCCCCGCCACGGCCTGGATTGGCTGTGGTTTTACTTATATCCTTTTAATTAATGGTAAACGAATTAAAGGATATTGTATGGATTGCAGTTTCAGTAAGTTGATCAAAATTGCTAGGAAAAATAGTACATTTGATGCTCGGTGCTAGTTACTCACCACCACAGCCTGGATGGGCTGTGGTATTAGTTGTAGTGCAGAGGGTGCAGGTGAAAAAACGGAAAAGCCGGTTTTGCAGAGGGGGCAGACAGGAGCAGTGCTGAGGGTTACTCTGGGCTGGAGAAGTGTAGGGGACGTTGGTCTGGCTGCTTTGGGTAGTCAGATCTGAGCTGGCGACCGTGGGTAAGGCGGCGGGCGGGCAGGCGGAGAGGAGAGCCGGTTCACGGCTGGGTTTAAAATTGAAGCCGCAATGCGGCTGGAAAGTAGCGAAGTTCTTGCCTGATTTAAGTCTTTGAAAAGCTTTAGTAAAATCAATAGAAAATCGGTTCACCGACGGCCGTTTCGTCTATGACGTTGTCAAGGTGATCAAAACCAGGTGGTTTCATACAGCAGGGTATACCAAATCTGGATGTTCACCTGGCCCCCTGGAGTGTTTTAAACTCTAGAGCCAGTGGCAATGGGTTTTGGTCCATTTTTGAAAGGCCTATAACAGTTTTTGGTCATGAAATCTAAGAGGCCGATTCATCAATAGCGCCAGGTAGCGACAGATGAGCGACTGTAGCGTGATTTTTTTAGCCCCAGCCAGTATTCGCTGTGCTTGGCCGGCATTAGCTTGATGACAGCGACTCAGTCGGTGTGCGGTAATGTTGAATACGGGCTGGGGGGGTCGCTGTTTCACAGGTCCAGCGTTGTATGTGAGCGCCTGACAACGAATGGCCAGAGCGAACGGCTAGCTTCATATTCATCAAAAAATCACGCTCCGAATGTGCTGTCGCTGTCCATTCCTTGTTTAAACCCCAGAGCGCTGGCGGCGATCTGTATTAACTAGTTTTTAACCCCTAAACAACCATATTTTTTGAATGTAACATTATACATGTTTTTAGAATCATTTTGTTATATGAATACATTAATCTCAGACCTGTTAGATCAATTCTGCACATATTTTTTTTTTTTTTACTTAAAAATAAATCCTAACATTGCAGAAGTGTTCTCCGATTTTTTGACATTAAAAAAATTAAAAAAAAAATTATTACCAATTAATCATGAATTATTATAGATTGCTCCATTGAAATGCATTGGACATCGCCAGGGAGCGACAGCTCATACCTGGCGCTGTGAGGGAATTTGCAGCGGCGCTGTTCGGTCCAGGCGGCTTCATGATGAATGCCGCGCTAGCCGTCGCTCTCGCCGGCGCTAGCCTCATTTTGCTTGATAAATGCATCATTGTGACCGCCGCCGGGCGTACTTGAGTCGGTAGTCGCCGTTAGCTGCCGCTACCTGGCGCTCGTCAGACACTACCTGGCGCTATCGCTTGATGAATAAGGGCATAAGTATCCACACACCCACACAACAGGCTAATATGGCTGTTGGCAGCATAATAACACTTCATTGAAGTGGACGAAAAAGGATATAGACTATTCCAGGTTTTGGTCCATGCCTCCGGGGCCCCGGTTTCGGGTTTTCTTGCTGTTTGAAACCATCTCAGATCGCCCAGGAAACTCACCTTTTCCCGATCCTACAGCACATGCACGGTCTCTTGTCCGATCAGCATGTTTAGCTGCAATCACGTTGAGTCAGCTAGACTCAGCTAAGACTCGGCTGTGGGAGTCTAGCCGAGAAGTCCCCGAGCAGAGCTGAGCATGTCGGTGGCGCATCTTCACTACCCTCTAACAGGCTACATGCCCGCTGAAGGCGGCTTGCGCATGTGCTGTTGGATGGGTGTTTTTACACAGCAGGGCATCCCGAATATGGAGTCTTATAGACTCCAGGGCTGCTTTTGGTCCACTTTAATAACCTTCTCTATAAGGTTGTGCCAATCTGCTTCACCAGAAGGCAGCCTGTTGATGCTGCTGACAGTTGGATTGACGTGGCTGATAGGCTGGCTGAAATGGTTTTTGCTGTCTATTGCTGCTGGCATTGGGCATTATAACAATTGCTATACAATAAAGTTAATTAGGGACCTATCACCACAGCAGTTGACTACCAGATTAATGATAAAACTTAACTTGTAACTTGAGATTACAACCTTCAACCAGGTTAAAAGAAGGATTGCACCTAGATTGATCTCACATGGACATCCTCTAAAACGGTAACATCCTTACTAAAACATGCATACTGTAGCTGGGTAAAACAGGGAACAATGAAGTCTGGTAATGTTGCACCTTAGAGATAAACGGTAATGTTGACCATGGACCATTTTAGAGACCATTCGGGACCTGGTTTGCAAGGACTCAAAGCTGGTCAAAACTTGTGCGGCTGGGCCCAGGAATCTAAAAGATTTCAGGCACAGCCGCTAGCCTACCCCTGGGGCATCCTACACCAGATGCCCCGCTGTGTGAAATACCCCAGGGGGTTGGTGATCTTACCTGATCCAGGTGGGTCCCGCAACATGACCACCACCGGCAGCGCATCCACGGCTGCTGTGCAGGAGTGCATGCGCCCGAACAGTGTACAAGAGATGCACCTCGTCACAGCGTCAATTCTGAGAGAGCTAATCGGTCTACCACTACCGTGTGCACGCTTCTGCATCGCCGCCAGGGATGAGGCGCGGAACCCAGCTGGATCAGGTAAGATCACCGACACCCCAGGGGATTTCACACAGCGGGGCTTCCGGTGTAGGATGTCCTGGGGGTAGTCTGATTTTGCATGCCTCCTTGGCTGTGTGCAGCCTCGTCTGCCACGGCTGGACAGCTGTGGGTGGCCACGTACAACCGGATGGAGAAAGTGATGTGTGTACCACTCAAAACTGTGGCAAGGAATTCCAGGTGCATCTGCATTATGGACTCGAGGAGAGGTGAGTTAGCTCAGCGTTCTGAGCTTCTCCCACAAGCCCAGTGGCAGCTGCCATCCCTGCCTCTATGGTGTGCACATCCATGATTTCCAGTCTAAGTTTAGACCCTCCTGCCCTGCCCTGCCACCATCCCCCTTGCCCTGCCACCCTCCCCCTTGCCCTGTCACTCTCCCCCTTGCCCTGTCACTCTCCCCCTTGCCCTGCCACCCTCCCCCTTGCCCTGCCACCCTCCCCCTTGCCCTGTCACTCTCCCCCTTGCCCTGCCACCCTCCCCCTTGCCCTGCCACCCTCCCCCTTGCCCTGTCACTCTCCCCCTTGCCCTGCCACCCTCCCCCTTGCCCTGCCACCCTCCCCCTTGCCCTGTCACTCTCCCCTGGCACTGAGGCAAGCCAGAGGGTTACAAAAAAGATTTTGGTGCTGGGTGCAACCATATTGAATGTGCAGCACAGAGCGCAGGAGTAGCCGCTCTGTTCACTGCTGGTGACAGGTCTAGATCCTGGGCAAGGTAGGGATTTTTTTTTGTAACCTCCCCATCCTGCCTCAGAGCCAGGGAACAGTGGCAGGTCAGGGGGTTACCCTTAAACTGGACTTCCACTTTAATATCTTAAACTCTTAATATGCATATGGAATGCAAGGCCTTTCCAAGAATGTACACAATTGGTATTTGAACAAGGTCTTTAGAATGGCTTCAGCTACAATATTGATAGACATAGAAAGTTTTCTTTCAGATTTTTCCTATCATGTTATATTGGTGAATACTTCATATACCTGATTTAAATAACAGCTTTAATTCTTTAACAGACCTAACATTCTTTTTATTTTTTTTTATTTTAGCAGGACAGAAACCATGAAGCTGCAGGGGGCAAAGGTAAGCTATTGTGCTATGGGTTTCTTTCGTGTACAGATATTAGAACGTGAGACAGAAAATGTTTAAATGTGACAGAATAAACTGTTATAAATCTCTGTGTATGTGGGTTAAACATTTTTGTGTGATGTTTCACAGCTTCCAGTGTTGGTTAACTATCAGAGCTGTAGGCAGTGTGCCCAGAAACATTATAACAACACCATAGGAAAACAACTCTTTTTTTATCTATGACATAAGTAGAAAAAAGTAAGCGACAACCCTATTCACACATTAAAATTGACTTAATATAACACATACACTTGTGGATATTTCCTTTCTTTTCACACTTTTTTTTTAAATCTCACAACCTCTGAGTATATGTAAATACCTTATGTATTTTTTGTGAAGCCATTTTCTTTGCTTCAATTATTGGCTCATGGCTGAGCTGGGAAGGTTGTGTTATGGTGCAGCTTTTTCAGTTTTGAGTGTGCTCTGCTGTGAACAAAACAGCTGTGGGACCAATATGGCTTGCAAGAGTCACTCATGCTGAAAGCTCTAAGGGACAAAGTGATGTAACAGGATAGTCCCATGGCTAGGGATGCACCGGGGTGGGGAGTCCCTGGAGAACAGGGGATGCCCTGGGATACCCTGAGTGGGGGGATTGTGTTAGAATGGGGATTTATTAATAAGTGTATAGTTTAGATGTAAATACTTAGGTAGGCCAGTAGGAGCCCCCAAGGGATAAGAAATAGAATGAGTAGTGTAGTGTAGTTACTTAGGTCTTGACATTAGAGGGGTAGACTATAAAACGGAATAGAGCCCTGCAGAGAAGCCACCATGTGTGCCAAGAGTCAGCTGGACCTGTGAGAATGTGAGGGGCAGGTGGAGTGCGCTACTGAAGTGTAGCTGTTGGAGATCCTGTGGAGTGGATGCTCAGAGAGTAATTCACTTTAGGTGGAAATAAAATAGAGGTGTTCTATTTATACCTATTGCTGAATCACCAATATACAATGAAAATTAATCAGCCCCCAAAAAGTAGCTCAGCTTTTTCCCCTGGTGCTAGAATAATTGAAGAAGTAATTTAGAAGTAGAATGTAGAGAAAGCTGATATTCACTTTCATTGTATACCTTGGGGGTAATTCAGCACCAGATATAAATATGCTTCATATTTGTTTTCGCCTAAAGTGAACCTTACAATTATGTTTACCAAATTTTGCATTTCTATTTTAGTCATATTCCACTCATCACTCATAAAATAAATTAGTTTACCTTATTATATCAATAATTGTTGCTCTTCAGAATATGCCATTTGGTTCAGCCTGAATAGAATGTTTGGGCGACAACAGGACAAAGGCATTTTATGCTATACTGCTATAGGGATATAGGGAAAAGCAGAAATAATGTTATGTTGTACTGCTTTGGCAGGTAGCAAAATTTGTATTCCCTTGTATTAGTTAATTAGCTTGGTTATTATTCTGGTTATGAATCAACTGTCGAACAGAGGCAGAAGCTATTTGCAGTTTAATGAAGATGCTATTTTGGTTATTATTCACATTGACATCAACCTTAACACCTAAAAACATTGTTTGCAATTTTATTGTATGTTAAGTTGGGAAGTCTTGTTGATATTTAATATATGTTAGTCTAGTGCATTCGCATAAGCTCCCCAATAATGCGGAAAACTTCATCAGCATTTTATTGAACTATCAATGTTACATATTTGCTAATTTAAGCTGGTCAAGATGCTCCCTCCTCAAGATGGCGCCTGGGTTACTGCCAGGGCATGTTGAACCCATTATACTAAACTAATTCTTCCTATCCCACCCTAATCCCCCTCCAATTCCTCATAACTTGATGTTTCTGGCTTTGGGGATCAGATGCAGACACACTAAATGATACCCCTGGATCTGGCTTCATGCAGGGGAGCAGCTGTGGAGAACAGAATGGCTACTTAGTGCCCTAACCCTTTATCTGCCAACCTACCTAGAGATTTTGTCGCTCCCTGTGGCCAGACCATTTTTCACCATTTTGCGCTATACATGGAATTTTTGATGGAATGTCCAGGGATTTCCCAATATATTGTTATTTTTCAGCAGAGCCTGGGCTTTGTATCTGTAATTTTCCTGTGCTCTCACAATAATTTTGGGTGAAATATTGAAAAAATACATATTTTTTTAAAATGTCGCTTTTAAAAAATAAAAAAATGTACGTTTTTCAAGAAAGTCATATTGTGTGTAAAAGTGCCAACACTCCTGATTCCAACATAACCACATAGGTACTAGTAGACCCTCTGCTCAGGGGACACCGCAAACTGAAAAGAGAAAATACAAATATCGTGTGCACTATGAAGGGTTAAACTTGTCAAAATAAAAAAAGAATTGGTGTGGGATGCCCCCTCTATGGTGGGGAGGGGGGTTCTCACACTTTCTTTTTATATTTAGAGTTAAACCCTTAAAACTTAACAAAAACTTTGTGGGGCCCCTCTTACCAGTAAAGGCATCAGCAGCAGCTATGGGGTCTGTTAAACCAGAGCGCCTGGATCCTGGATGGAGGAGGCTTTTTTTTTTCTTTGGCCTTAAACAGGGGAAACGCCAGGTATGTAAAATTTACATGGTTGCTGTTTAATGGAGAGGCAACCATGTGAATTTCAAGTGCTTTGCGTTTAAAGAGAAGTATCGTAACCGCACCCAAAAAGTTGTCTACTCTTTTGCTGAAGAAAGTTGGTACTGTGCTGCCTAAGGGGATCATAGACAGCAAACTGGATCCTTTCTAGTTTGTTTACAGGCTTAAATCATCAGGAAACATCATCATCTTGGCCTAACATTATGTGCAGATACATCTCTATGCCTGAGCTATCAGTCAAAATCTCCTTTGTGTATTTTGGCCTTAAACACCATCAGACCAAACCAGCTAGTAAAGAAGGTATTCCTCCCAACACTTGTGCATTGAATGGCTTGATTCCTGACAGACAGATTTCTAAAATCAGCAACCTTCACCTCCAGTGTTATGACCTTAAAGTTGGTGCCCCTAGAACTGTATGTTAAATGTATTAAAATGTGGCCACACGTCATTGGTCTGATCAGGAATGGAGAAGGAGACATACTGCAACAGTGTTGCAGAGCTTGACAGAGGGTGTGTTTTTTCTTTCTGTGTCTGCTAAAGAAAGGGGTTCTTTTTGATGAGCCAACTTCCACATGGCTCCCTTATCCTGGGGTTCACTCTTTTCACTTCAAACTCAGGTCTGTTCCCTCTTCTCTGGCTAGAAGGTGGTTTCAGTACTGTCTGGTCCCTATTTTTGTATACCTGGGTCTGAATTTACATCCTAATTTTGAGGCAGTTTTTCTGGGCTTCCAGCATCTCTGCTTTTTCTCTTTACATTCACTCTACACTCTGCTTCTGCTTCCACTGCTTCCACTTCCAATATTCCACTTCAGTTTAACAACAATCACTCTAATCTAATGTCTTGATATTGTTTTTAATGATGCTGAATGCCCCCATTCCTCAGAATTTTCAAATTTTCTGAAAAAATGAAGACCAGCTTATTGACTTCACAATCTACACATTGTTTCTTGCCCTGAGGCTTCTTACTACCATCCTTAGCCCTAGTGTTGACAGATCCACTTCCAATATAGCTTACTGCCAAGACAATATACAGGGATTGCATCACAGATCCTATACAAGTGAAACACTTTTCAGTGATTGCAGCAATGGCTGTGTAGAATAGTGGCAACTTACACCATACAGAGTTTCTGCCACTTGAACAAGACGCTAAAATCGCAGTTTAAGGAGAAAACAAAGTCATTGTTGTGGCACTCGGTTGATTTTCCGCTCTCCTGCCCTCACTCAAAAGTCTTTACACATAAAGCTTCTTCTGGTCACACTTAGAAATTCCTTCCCCTTTACCTACAGACATTAAGAGAAGGAGAGTTACCACCTACAAATGTTTTTCAGAGCCACCATGGCGTATTGCAGAATACAAAGAGAACATTTCCACCTGAATTCCCAAAATGCTCTTAGATGCCCATCTGTGGATCCTGATCTTATCTGGTCCAGATCTCTATCCTTATAAACCTCATGGCTCATCACTATTCATTAGTAGTTAAAAAAGAAATGTCAACTAGACCACATGCACATTGTTTAGTTAGAAGGAAAGCTATCTAGCATGAATCAAGTAAAGCCAAGTAATGCTGACAGCATGTAAAACGATATTTGAAAAAAATAGATGTTCTTGTGCAGTTAGCAAATGCATTCCAATCTAACAAAGTGGTCATTCATCTCTTCACAAAAGCTTTAGTAAAACAAATGAAACTTTCTGGCAGAGTTATCAAATTGTATTAACAAAGGAGCAAATCTATTCATTCTCTGCATTTTTATTCTTTGCCTTTTACTGTCTGCTCTACTTATAATTTCTTGACAATTATATATATTTTATATAAATTATGTTCATTTTCTTTGCCTAAACTTTGTCTCTTTTGTTATGGAAACTTTATAAAACCATTGCCACAAATCTAAGTTGTTGTCCAGGAAAGTTCAAAAAATATACTTACCTCCCAGCACGTAGACTTGACCCCAAAGAATCCTGTGGGGGAAGGTCTGATTTCAGTGCTGTGAGCATCTGGTGCATCATCCCTGCTGCCAGTCACAAGTACACATTGAATTAGTGTCCACCTCACCACTGGGGTTGGTCGAGAACATGCTCAATTGATAGCTCTGAAATGAGACCACTACAGTCCACAGGCCCAACAGGACTCCTTTGCAATAAGCCTGCAGGTAGATATGTTTTTTATGTGCCTGGACCGTTCATAAAAATCTTAAAGTGTATTCACAGATTATACTTAATGCAGACCAGAACCCACTGAACTACATTTGGCCAAATCCTCTGCCGATACTCCATTCTTAGGGTGTAGAACTAGAAATAAAGAGACACTTTTTTGCTGTTCCTCTTTGTATCATAGCAGGAGACCAGTAATTGCATAGGTGTGGCAATGACATCATTGCCACACACAACAATGGCAATGAATGGAGGAGGTTTTACAGATCAAACCGGTGCCATTATCTGGGATTAGAGCGGAGCGGGAGCAGTGAAAATTGGCAAAAGTTACCCTTCGTGTGTGGAGCAATTGAGAGGATGCTAGTTAAAACTAACTGACCTCCTGTAGCCTTGATCCCATGCAGGACTGGCTGCTGGAGATATGTGTGTCACCCTGTGTGCTCGCTGCCTGTTCCAACTTACCTATGGACCCTTATGCAGATTTTTAACAGTGCCAGAGAGTGCTTTGCTGTTCCACCAACTTACAGATGCTGCATGTCTTATCTGCTGATTTTTAACATACAGAAAAGATTATGGTGTATTTTACAGTCGCAGGCAGGCATTTCTACATTACAATCATAGGGTATCTCTGCTGTGAACCAATAGACCATATTTTATACTTTGATCCTTTTTAGTTGTTGTGCTCTAAAGAACACAGTGGTAGGAAAAAACATGCATGAAAAAAGATTTTTGAAAAAAATAACAATACAATTACATATGCCGAGATCTAAGTCATGCGTTTTCGGCATAGCAAGTTTTGTGAAGATAAATTTGTTTATCATTTGTTTAACATTATTTGTTTAACACTTCCCTACATGTGTATGCCCCTTGTGGTCTATGGGATCCTACGCTACAGGACCATGTTAAAAACCTGCTTATACAAGAACGCTTATCACCAGGATGAAAAAGGCAATAGTGATACATTTGATCAACTACAGAACAACGGCCAAGCACAGCGACTACTAGCAGGCGCTCTGAAAATGCCGCTACTGTCGCTCATCTGTCGCTACCTGGCGCTATTAATGAATCGGCCTCCCCGTATAGTGTGGAGCGCCGAGTGCCGGGCGCACTGAGCTGGAGCTACCTATCCCTCACTGCAGCGTTATACTGTTGTTAGAGTGCCCAACACACATCACATTCATCAATGCTGGCCATGTTACTACAGCAACCGCTATGCTATGTTACAGCGCCTGATACCCGCTTACAGCGTCTATTAGCGGTCGCTCTAAGCGCCGCCAATACAGACACTCATCTGGCAATATGTGGCGTTATTAGTGGATCAGCCTCCACGTGACAGATAAATAAAGGCTTCAAGTCAATTTTGACAGGCTCAGGTGCTCAGGAGTAATTAGGGTTCAATAGCAATATGCCTCCCCAGGGTAGACAGGTGCCATCCCCTGCCTTTTTACCTGTTTGACCTGTCCTTTGTCTAAAGGACCTCTTACTAGCTCACAAGGTATAAAGTGAAGATTAAGAACTACTTTTTACACCACTGTTAACCACTTTAAAGTGTTGAAAATACACAACACACACAAAGGCAAGGTCTGACCACTTAGTTTATCCTTACATAACCTTTACCCTAAACCAAAATACAACGCATCAAATATTACAGCTGTAAATGAAAATATCACATGGAAATGAAATGTTTCTCTGTGCTTAGTTGCGTTCCACAGTTACAACATCTGCCAGTTTAAGTAATCCCTGAACTTTGAATAGCAGTATAGTATATTTATTCTCAAAGCTTTTATCTATTACTGCTAACTGTTAATGACTAAACATGTCACATTTATCCATTTGATTCTACATGAACCTTAATCTGAAGATAAATTAATTTTTGCTTTTGGACATGCAAATATTCATTGCTCCTAGCAGTTTGTCTAACATTTGCAAATACATTTGCGAACTTGGTTTTATAGGTCAATGTCTAGCAGTTATTGTAAATGTGAAAAGATGTTTAAAGAACTTGAAATTTATATGTTCACATTGTTAGCTCAAATCTATTCAGTTCTACCCTGGCAGTAAAAAAACAGGTTTTCAAAATTCTACTGGCTGGAGGTATAGAGTCCAGAAAATGCTAGTTTAATAAAAGGGTTACAGGCAGCAGTTTCAGATTGTATTGATATGTCTGTTCATTCCTAGTATGTTCTTCAGCCTGGCTAACAGTGAGAACTGCTTTGGGACATCCCTAGACATTAGGTCCCTGTCACAGGACACAGCTCCTATCTGCATGTTTGGGAATAAAACAAGGTGCATTCAAAAGTCCCTGAAGCAAGACAGAATTTAAAAAATGTTGACTGAAAATCAGAACAAAGGCCCCTGTGCCCATCAATAAGAAATACCCAAATAAAAGCGAATAAAAGTGATTTGCTATGCACCTGGCTTGCTACAAAAATGATAAATAGTTGCAAAATGGGGACAATTTAATAAGCACACCCATTATTTTCCAGCACTGCCTTAAGGTGGATCCATAACCTCCTTGGTCGTTGTCCCTGGCGTATAACGATTTGGGCTACCCCAGTGTGTGAAACTCTCCAGATCACCTACACATACACCTTTCCCATGGCACATGTGTGGGTTTTGTCCAGTCAGTGCATACCGCACTGTTTGGGCACAGAGCACCGGCTTAGAGAGCCAGAGAGGCCGCATCCCCTGTCTCCCTGCAGTTTGCGCCATGCTTCTGCCCCACCCTATCTGCATGGCTGTGCTGGAGGCCCTGCTACAAGGATGGCGAGGATGCGGCCTCTCCCATTCCTTATGCCAGAGCTCTGTGTACAAACAGTGCTGTATGCTGTGCATTAGTATGCATAACCTAAAGCACTAATTGGAGCCTGCACATGCACGGGTACTCAATCGCGGTGCAGGACCGGTGGAAAGGTGAGTGATTGCTGGCATGCACAGGGGGTTCATACAGTGACACTTGTGACAAGGCTTAGTCGGTCAGCCTTGGAGATAATACTTGCAATAAATTGGAAATCACTTCAACCTACCTGCCATTATGTGACAGTTTAGCTTGTAACTGAATTAAAGCAGACTAACACCCACAAGTCACCCTGCCGGTAAATGACAATCTGAGGGGGGCATCCAGAATGCTGGAGCTCCCCCTCACATAACTCCCCAGAATCTCCATAACTCTTACCTTAACCTTGGTTCACCGTCGGGAATCCAGCACCATGATTGCCCACTGGCACTCACATGCACAGGACATTCCGGTGGCCAAAACAATGGCCCTGATCGCTACCCACGTGAGTGCCGGGCAGCCAAACACTACGCTGGATTTCCGCCGGTGGACCAATGTTAAGTAAGAGTTACGTGTGTTCAGGGAGGTTATGTGCGGGGGAGGCGCAAGCATTTTGGATGCCCCCCTTAAACTGTCATTTAGTGGTGAGGACCAACACCCATGCGACATAGGTGTTGGTCAGCTTTAATTAGCATATGGCATGCCTTTTAACATCATACTGCATCCTGTTAGTGAATATTGGGCAAAGGCTTTAGAATAAAAAAGAAACACAGGCTGTTTTGGGGCATTGGACTGGATATAGAAACCACCTTTCTGGATATAGCATCACTTTAATGGTGTTGGTTTAAAGCAGAACTATGGTGAAAAATGACCCAGTCTGCCCCGCTTCACATCGTCCCAGATAAAACCCCAAAAAACAGCTCCTAGAGCCCGCTTCCGGTCCTCTTTTATGGTGTAGACTAACAGAATCCAGGGCTAGCGGCGAGTATCCAGACACCTGGTTTCTTGTTTTATCACCGACAATGAGCAGTGGGGCAGTTTGGAACACTCTGCTATTTAGTACAGCAGAACTATGGTCATTTTTTAACCATAGTTCTGCTTTAAATTGAGGGCACAGCAAATTTACTGTGCACTGATTACTATACATTGTATCGAAGTGTCATATCTTCAGTGTTCCTATGAAATGATATAATAACATTTTCAAAAAAGTTTGGGAGACTGTTTGTACATGAATTTCCTACTGTTTTTTGTTTTTTGAAGGGAAAGGACTAAATAATCCTGTCTTGCCAAGCAATTCTCACAATTTTCCAATTAGTCATGCCTTTGTACTTTTGTTAAATACATTCATTACTTCTGACAAAGCACATACGCTTTTGTTATTATCAGGGTATTTCACATAAGAACGTACAATTAGAATAAAAGAGCTAAATATTGCAGAAATAGATCATTTTGGAATCAGTTTTGTTTTTGTTTTCCAGCCAATAGTAAAATACATTATTTTTACCTAATTGAATTGAATTGAATACCAAGGACGTTCATCCGAAACATTGTGTTAAAGCGTGGAGCTCATTTACTTAGGCAATATGCAGGACTATTGATCCTTAACAAATAGACTCTGCAGAAAGTATTAGTATTTTGCTTTTGCAAGATTAATGCAGCATTTAAATAAATTTACAATATTTCTAAGAGAAGCAATCATTGATACCGGTATTTGCCTGAAAAGGTTCAAATGGGTTTCTCCCTCACTTGCATAGACTGCATAGACTTGTAGCAGAACTGGCTTCCTCCTGCATGATGATATCCTACTGGATTTCAATACAATTGCTGCTTAGCTATTTTTTTCCATTCAAGGCCTAATCTGGCTACAAGTTGTAATTTACTGCCATGTGTGTTCTATGCTTATATATTTTTGAGAAAATACCCAATGAAAAATAAGTTATGTCTCTATTTACTTAATTTCTATCTACAGATGATGCGGCAAGTCGAAACGTTCTTAGAAAGGGCACCATAAGGGTGGTCAGCACAAATAGGGGATCAATTTTTAAATCTCACAAGCTGTACAGGATGTGACCTGCTTTTTAAGGCTCATTGCTGTTTCATATTGCAAAGAATTGATTAACTAAGCATCGCTACTACAGCAATATAATACATTTTAAAGCACCGGAGACTTATTCTGACCCTCTGAACCAGCAGTGTGTAAATATTTGTCCTATTTTCTCCATGTGTACTTTACAGTATATTAACTGAATGTTATCAGCCTTGAAAATTAAATTCTACTCTACTTTATCTAGAAGGACCTGTTTCACTTGGGTTAAATTGTAGCTGCTATCCTAAGCTTAAATTAAAGTTTTAAATGTAAACTCCAGGCAGGGGCATACCTAGATTTCACATGGCCCCATAGCAAAAATCAGAGTGGGTCCCCCTAAAAAAAAACTATTCCCCAACAGTGAAATACCTGCAGTGAAGTTCAGGAACTGCAGCCTTGGTTCGAGAGTGGATCAGTCACTGACCAGGCTCGGGCTGCTTCACCAGGTTACCAAGGAAACCCCCGGTCAGCCCCTGAACTTTGGGGGTCCCCATTGCCAAAAGCGATATATCAAATATTTTGTCGTCCATTTTTCCAAGCCAGTAATTTTTGCTTCCAATGTAAGTTGGGGCCCCAAAGTCCATTCTCCTTTTGGACCCCAGACAACCCAGTCTGACATTGAAGTTCTAGGAAGTGTTGGTGGCAGGGGGAAACATTGTGCCCTGCAGAACCTACAGCTCTCCTTGTAGACAGTGCTCGAACACTGCATACTGCTGTGCCCTAGTCCAATGCTGTTGTAACAGGTGGGGGGGGGGGTGGCTTGCATTGAGCCCCTCTTCTGCCATGGACCCGGAAGCAGTTGCCTTCCCTGCCTCAATGGTATATTTTTAATTTAATTTTAATTTTAATGCATAGATGGCCATTGTATGCTTGCGTACACATAGGAATTTGTTCTCCGCATTTAACCCATCCTTGCAGTGAGTGTACACGTGCCCGGAGCGGTGGGCTGCCCTAATTACGGCGCTGCCCATGACTCCAGGCAAGAATTTGGAAGGATTTACTGATCTAGCATTCCTTTATTTCTGCAACTATTGTAAAGATTTAGCCTTGCTACTATGAATTGATGAGCTTTGGTGTCTACTCAGTTTTAACTTTGACAAAATAAGAATCTCCCCTTTGCCACTGGGCTACTAGCCTGGCTAAAGCTGGGAAGAGGCATTTATACTGTACCTCACTTTCTGGGGCATGGCTTCTTGTGATTTACAGTGAAATATAGGATACATAGGAAAGTAAGAGGTGAAAATGTGGTTAACACTCCTAAAATTTAATCCTAACCTTAACAGTTTTTGTATAGGGTGATCAATACCTTCTCAATTAATAATTACTCAGAATTATTAAATGACTGGTACACAGTCATCACACTGGTCACATCCTACTTGCTCCATTGAAAGCTATATTGTTTTTGCTTTAAACAAGTAATTGAAGTGTTTACTGCTTGATATCATATCATCATATACTAATGTTGTTTAGTGATGAATCTGTATTGGCCTGATTTACTAAGTGTGCCAGTAAAGGCAGATTATACAGCAGGCTATTTGGCTTGCGCTGAAGTTGAGTCTTCAGATATAGTTCAGATATAAGGACTGAATCAGCATCATGAGAATTTTTTTTCACTTTTTTTGTGAGAAAACTGATTTTTTAAAGATTTTTCTCCTTGGTGCAATTCAGTGCCATATTTAGCTGTGCTTTTTTCAAAATATATGCCCAGTACATATATCAGGAAAAATAAGGAAAAAAAACATGAGAAAATTTGTTTTCTCACAAAAAGAGTAAAGAAAACCAGCTCTATAGTGAGGCTGAAGTTGTCACACATGAAGCAGCTCATAGTGAATTCCATATGTAACTCATCACCATAGGTCATTTTGTTTATAGTGGATAGTAGCATCAACATGTCATGATTCCCTCAGTTTCCACTAGGGTGCACAAGTTTTCATTCAAAATGACCACAGTCCCTCTTAAATTTGCAGCAGCAGGGCATCACACTTGTAACACAAACAACTGGCCGCCTTGATACTTATCGCTTCCAGGATCCTCTTCTATGGCTGCTGTGAAGCAGTCTATTAAGCCTCAATGTTCGGTACCGGCCAGCGCTGATATGCTGGGTGCATGACCGTGAGTAGCCTATCAGCGCTGCCAAGTCTACCAGCGCTGGCCGATGCCGGCTATGGAGGCTAGATAGACTGCTCCACAGCAGCCATAGAAGAGGATCCTTTAAGCGATAAGCATCAGGGCAGCCAGTTCCTTGTTTTAGCAGCACAATACACAGCAGGACAGCCTGGGTGGCGCTGCCACGCTGCTGCATATTTAAGAGGGACTGTGGTCATTTTTGACCATAGTTCCTCTTTAACTTTCCTCTCGTTTCTCAGATTTTCCACTTGTCCGACCATCGCATAACAGTGACAGTGACCTCTGAAAATATTTTTCTTAAACTAGCAAAACTGGCAGTTGTTGTAACTCAGGCTCTATATAAAAGTGTGTGAATATGTTTTAAAAGCTACAAGTAAATAGTTTTAAAATATTTAAACAACAATGTTTTAAATTATTTCACAAAATCTAGAAAAAAATCAGCAAAAATGAGTTTTGGTTGAAAAAAGTCTCAGTCAATATTTGGGAGCAGAGCAGGAAGAGGGAGACCTGCCTATCTGAATGGCTGGGTGTGGGAGTGCAGCTGCAGGGATGTCATAGATGCAGCAGCGGCCTGTGAACCTGGGGTGGGAATGACAGAAAGGAAAATGAATTCTGGGGCGATTGTGGGGGTTCACACAGCAGGGCATCGGGAATGGGGATTCCCCAGGTGGACTTGATCCTCACCTTTCTAAAAAAAAAGACGTGAAAAGTGTTAGTCCTATCAGCCATTACAAGTAACAGGAGCTGCCTGGAGCCAGGGAGAAATTTAGCACAATGCTAAGAATATACTGGAGCGGCTTGCTCTTAAAGTGGACCAACAGTCAAAAATGACTTAAACCAGACCAACACAAGGAACAGTGCTCATATGCATCTTTTCCCAAGGCAATTTAACCAAGAAAATTGAATTACTTGTTTTTTTTACTCCTGCTGTGGTAAAATTGCAGGTCATGGATCTTCAGGCCACCTGCAAACAGGAAGTGCTGCTGGATTTCCTGTTATTGTGCAGTTGAATCCAGCAGGAAGCAGCGTGGCTGAGATGCTGGAAAAGGAAGCGCCAAAATAGAAGCTACCACTAGAAAATCAGTGAGGCAGCGTTATAGCTTTGAGTGGATGCAGAAGCAAATGCTGACAATGATTCAGTAGCATGCATGCAGATGGGGCAGGGGATTTTTGGGGAGTTTTCTTTTCCAGCTGTGGCAGACTGTTGGTCCAGTTTAACACTTCTCAAATTATAGATTGGAAACTGTTAAAAACAATTGTAAAAAAATGGTAATTGTACAGTTACCGTTTAAGCGCTGTTAAACCTGACTTCTTATTATTTCTTTATGAAAGATGGTCTAAGTATGTGGAAATGGCATTTGTTAATTTACTTTATTGGTTGTGTAGGAAGGGGGATACACATTACTGCTAAATGTCTCCAGTAATGGTTAAACAATACTATGATTTATGAGCCCGTCTGACTCATAGGAGCCTCAGTAGAGAAGTGAGCCCTGCTACAGAGGCTGGAGGGGTGATTTTTTTTTTACGTTTCTTCGTTTCTTCTTGATAGAGCACTGTTTATATTTACTATAAACGCTTGATGTGCCACAGTAAAGAAATATATTTAAATTTCAATAGTGAATCACTTATGCTTGGAAGCATCTATTATGCCACTGGTAAAATTTACATTTGAAAGTGATCTTTTCTTCTATTATAGATAAAATACTCCAACTGTGCACGTCCGGAAGAGATTTCAAATAAAATGGCCGTCTCAAAAATACACATTCCAATTTTTTTGTCTCATCTGTGTGAACTGAAAAACAGGTGACAATTCACAAAAGCTGCAGTTCTCAAACATTTATCTGCCAAAGCCTTCCACGCTTATAATAGCTGTTATGTAAAACTCACTGCCAAATTTAAACGAGTTCTGCAGCGAAAATGTAAATCTCCCATCCTACATGAAATAGTTTTAACCCCTTAACCTCCACACTCTGTAAATCTAAAGATATTTAGAAAGCCTTCTGCCAGGAGAAAACAAAATAAAATACATTGGTCTCAGCTAAGTATTACCTTAAAGAAACTGTCCAGTCAACTGAAAATATGCGCTCATCTTGTATCTCCTGCAGCTGATCAGTCATATTCCGGGAGTGTAAAACTCACCAGTTCCCAAGATTGAGTCCCCCCCCAACATCAATCACAGTTTCCCACATGCCCACTCTATTCACTGAAATGGATGGAAGGGGTGTATCATGCTTTGGTATACTCCTTCTACTGCAATGAATGGTATAGGCATGCTGCAATTACTGTGGCTGACATTGAGGGAGGGGGGCTGTAATTCTGCTGTAAAACAGGATGCACATGTAATAAAATAGTATTACATTTTTTCAGGGACACTCTGGCCCTAGGGTGGGCTGCACTGTTTTGGGGCTGACTGTGCTGGGTCTCAGCACACAGCATTTCCGACTCGAAGCCAGTGCCTAAACTCACTTTCTTCTGTAGATGAACTTCAGTTTCTACTTAAGCCGTAACATAAAAGTTGTCCCTTAGCCACTTCCCTGCATATTCAGACCCATTGAATTCACCTCCTCCCCATCCCAGCTCATTATCTGCTTCTGCAATGCTATAACCTCAGCTTCATGTTTGGCAGGGTAATGGCCACTTATACCCCCTATAATACTAAATCTTCAAATACAATTCCAGCTGATTTTTAGCCTCAGTTTGTCCCCTGCATGTTATTTTGTAAAACATACTTTAAACCAAAGGGAAAAGTATTAATTGCCAGGTTAACAAATGCTAAGCAATACTATTTAGTTTGCCATGGATACTAGAAGAAGACATAAAAAAGCCCAAAGCACCCTTGGGATATGGGGTGGCCCTCCACTTAAATATTCTTAGTAGGCCCAAAATCAGGCATTAATATTAACTTCTGCAATCCTGTGCTGCTGAAATTGTGTCCTGTACATCCCCCTTCATTGCTGGACCAGACTCCGCAGGTCACATGAGATGAAAGAGTCAAACAGGAGCAAACAACAAGTTATTCTGTTTGTCGGCTTTTCAGGTATCTTTAACGGAAAGGAGCACTGTCGCAAAATTGTGTAATATTAAAAATCCAAATAAACACATCGGCTAATGAGAGGAGGGGTCACTTATACACCCGAACTGAATAAAACTCCTGCCAAGCTTGTGGTTTATTCACTCATGGTAGGATTAAAATCCAGGGGTTACAGGTGTAGTGTATCAGGGGTGGCAGAACCTGTCACCCAGATGTCCTCTTCCTTCCATCAAAATAAAAGAGCAAGCCTGGCTGTATTTTTTTTGATGCTGGGTGTATAAGTGACCCCTCCGCCCCGCCATCCAGCATATTTAGATGGATTTTTATCATTGGGCCATTTTTCACGATAGTGCTCCTTGAAGGAGCAGCCAAAATTGTGGAATAGCTGTTCAAAAGTTAACCTATATAATCAGCTAGGATGCTTATTGATAGCATGATTGTTTATTTCTGTAGATGGTGAAATAACTACTAGGCCTAGCAGACACTGATGAAGCTCAATGTGAAGCGAAACTAGTCTGTACTGCAGGATTTTATCACCAATTCCCTAGGATTGGAGACATTGTGAATCAATGATTAACTGAATGCTGTGATAGAAAAATGTATTTTTTAATTCACAAAAGTCACCTTTTTTTATATGTCTTATGGATCATGTGATGTCACAATTTTTTTGAATAAAATGCTTCTAAATTTCTAATACTACAAAGAATCTTTGCATAGTACCTTGGCGAGGTCCTCCTTGGAGCCCCTTTTGATTTTTTTAAGCAGGGGGGTTGGTCCTGCGTACCCCAGCTTTTCTTTTCTATTCCTAAATCATGTTTACCCTTAGATCTGCCTTAAACACCTATTAACCTCTATGTTTTAGTACTTCTCTCATTGCCCTGTGTTATCACACATACATACAAATAAATATGCACCTAACATGTTAAATACACAATGGCACAAGAATTTTTCGGTGCTTTTCATTGGCTTCCTTGACATTTCAACTTATTGCAATGAGATATCAGTGTCCAGTTAACCCTTGACACATCTGTAAATGCAGAAAGAGAAATATCAACCTTATTGGCTGCTGTGATGCCAAGGAATAATAATCAGCCATCTAGCTGTCAATTACAATCCTGTCCTTTTGAATTGTCTGCAAACTCTTTCAGTATTGGGGAGGATTGCCAGTAGTTTGAAGTGAGTCCTCCCTCGCAGCTTTTTCCAAAGAGGAGGCTCGTATGTGGGACCCTACAACCCTCCTCTGCCGGTAAAACCTGTGAGTTCGTGATACTGTACTTTTTTTTTGGTGGCGTGTAGCACAGCAAAGGCTAAACACATGTGTGGCAGCCAAACCTGCACTAGTAGGGGGGAAACACATTACAGCAATATGCAGACGTTTCCAGATGCCCTGTCAGTGAGAGCTCAGCTAAAATAAGTGAAGTATCACTTTATATATAGTTATAGGGCTTATGAGCATATGTATGAGGTGAGTTAGAGGGAAGACATGTGCCATAAGATTTACATCTCAAACAGGTTGGAGCCCTGGCCATATGACTTGAATGGGACCAATGGGACCAATGCGGGATGATTTAGCAGTACACTGCTCACAGCTCTGTGCAAATTCTGAAAATACTGCATTGGTTGCCAGTAAGTCCAATGCAGGGCAGCTATCAGAAATTTCTGGGTCCCATGCAACAATATTTGGGCCCCACTTATACACTATGGGCTCGATTCAACAAAGGTAGAAATAAATTCGTGTTGCTCGAAAAATCGTATCGCATGCGTAAATTTGTAACTTTTTCGAGTGATTCAGAAAAGGGGTTGAATTAAATACGTGCACTCGAAAATGCAATCGTAAAATTTTCGAATCACTCGTAAAATTGTCAAAATGCTCGTAAAAAGGCTGTTGCAAGCGAAAATTATTGAAAAATGTACTTGATTTTTTTTTCTATTGGTTAATATTGTTTTCTGACTGCTGCATGGTGTTGTAAGGTTTTTTAATGGGTAAATGTAAATGCATATTTTTTTCAACTTTTTAAGTTGCCTGTGTAGCTGTATGTACATGGCTAACATTGTGGATACATGTAATAAAGAGGCAAGGTATGCTGTAGTGGAAGTACTAATTAAACAGTAATATTTGTAAGAGGCATGTATGTTGTTTTTTTTTGGGGGGGGGGGGTTTGGTTGGATTGCTAGGGACCTGTATTAAAAATGTTTCCTTTAAAGCAGAAATGTGGCCATTGTTTTCTATACAAAGCTTGCTTACATAGCACCACGTGTCTTTGGGTGCAGGGTGCAGCTCTTTGCTAGCTTTAACCTCATGGTACGCCATTCTTATGCTTACTCTATAACGTGAACCAAAACCCAGGATTTTGACTATTCTGGGTTTTGGTGCCACACGGTGTAAAAACCCAAAGGTTGACCGCTCCCATGTACCTTCCCCTGTTCTTATGGAACTTTTTACTACTAGTAAAAAGGGGTAAAAAGTTCAATATTTTTTGTCTTCCTAACTAGTGGAATTCTCAGGCTTTTTCTTATGAATTGCATTTTTTTACTACCATTAGAGTTACTACCATTGCAAAGAAAGCAGAAGGGCTCCATTGTGAGAAAGAGCAAAATGAGTTTTCTCCTGCTGAAAGCTGCATCAAAAAACTAGTGTGAAACACTCTAATTTATATCATGTGTGTGGCTCATCAAGTCCACCTGAATCAGTAGTAAAATTTTCGAATCGCAAAATGCAGTAGTAAATTTTTCGATCCACTAATTTATTTCGCACTTTTACAATCGCAATCGAATTTAATTCGAGTGACTCGTGTTTTACAATGGTTCCAGGTTGCTGAATCGAGCCCTATATGTGATGGTTTGGCCTCTAGTTTAAATGGGGCCACTGGTCACACAGGCTCACCTCAATATTTAGACCATATAAGAAACTGAAGTTTAAACAAGGGGCCCGGCCATTACATTATAGGTTATCGGGGGACCTAACCACAATTTAAGCAGTTTGCTCAACCGAACCTAAAAGATCATTTTATCAAAAGGGCAAAACAGGAGTTAAATCAGTTCTAAAACCAAAATAGCCAACATGGCCTTTTTCTGCCCCCCTCCCCCCTCCTGGGCACTATTGATTCCTGGAAATGGTTAAGGATTAGGCAATATACTCACACCCCACGTGAATGCCTGAGGCCATTAGGGTTTGCTGGGCAGTTGTGCATAGAACTATACACACCCACCTGTCGGCCCCTATTGGCTAGCAGCAGTAAGGTGAGCAACCTAACACTCAAGACACATGTGCCCCATATCTGCAACATGAGAATGCAAATAGCCAGGTGATTTTTTTTTAATTTGTTTAAAATTGTTTTAAAGCAAACATCCTGTCAAGAAAATTAAGTTTAGATAAAGTATTTGCTCCCCTTTGACAATTAGTGGGGTATGCTGTGCAAATGTTGTAGCTTCACTCCTAGAATTACATGGGAGCCGCCATCTTGGATCACACCTGATAGCCCTGCTTAAACATGATTACACATGAGCATGAGTTGTGGGATAGGAAAAAGCCTTTCCTAGCATACAGACACACTGCAGTTAAGCTGGGAGCTTCATTATGATCAGCCCAATCAGCCAGAGAGATTTTACCTGTTGGCACACAGAATGTTAGGAGATAAAATTATTCTCTCGCTGGTTGTAACTATATACCAATGTAAGTCAATGGCCTAGGTTGCTGCAGAGCATTGTAACAGTTCACAATATTAATACAATGTTTTAAGAGCTTTCTGAGCAGTGAAGCATCATTGCAGATGATGGTTCTTCTGGCTAGAAATAAAGCATTGTTTCAAAGCAATTTAGGTTCAATTTGACCGCAATGCTGTTTTTTTTTAATTGTGGCAAGATGGCCACTCCCATGCAGTTCAGTAGCATAGAATCTGCCTGTCCTCTGTATCCCAGTTTGTGATTTCCCATTGCTTGATAATTAAGCGGAGGTTCAGTCATATTCTCTATAAGAAACTATATTTCCATGCATCTCTAGCATGTAATGTAGCCATACACAACTGATGATTCTCTTCTTAAAGTGGACCAGGATTTTGACTATCCTGGGTTTTGGTCCACTCCCCCGAGGCACCCCGATCGAGGGTGCCCCACTATGTGAAACCCCCCAGATTGCCTGGATCAGCTCATCTCACCGTCCTGCGGTCCTGCGATGCATGCGCGGCCAAACGTCCAATCAGCACGTTTGGAGCCGCTGAGCTATGCACGTCTTTGCGCCATCTTAGCTCAGTGGCTCCGAGCATGCTGACAGACACATCTCGCGCTTCCCTCTAATAGGGAGCACACCTGCACCCGCCATTCACAAATAGCCAGCGCAGACACGGGCCCTGCTAGAGAGAAGCGCGAGAAGCGGCCGCGGCCCACGCATGCGCTGTTGGACCGGGATTAGGGTAAGTGTAGCGGGCGTTCTGGGGGGTTTCACACAGCGGGGCATCCCAATTTTGGATGCCCCGCTGGGAGGGAATGGATCAGCCCAGGAATATTATAGATTCTTGCTTTTTGGATCTCGGTAAGGTCCAGCTTAGCTGCTGTCTGAGACCACAAGTTGACCTCTCGAGTAAGCTTCATACTAGGTTTCACACTCAGCTGTTACCTTTCCAATTCTAGAAGGATCACAACCTTTTAAAAATAACAACATATAAAATAGTTCCACCTAGGCAGAGGATATTGCAGTATGAATTTAAGTATTTCACAATACATTTCACAATGTATCTGGTGAGCCCCAGTTGCTGACACAGGGCCACCATATAGTTAGTACAACATATCTAAGACTATATTATTGCTTCTGGCCTTACTGTGGTGTTCTCCTCCCATAGCTTTAAGGCAGTTGTGGAGAGCTGGTAACTTTTTAGTAGACTAGCACCTACTGGACTGTATTGTGTTGGTCACAATCAGCACAGTGTGTTACCATTTTGCTTTAAATGGCCTTTCTTAGTCCACAACAGTTTCCTTTGCATATATATGTAATGTGTGGTATTAGCAATTCAGTGTAGTCCAACCATGCATTGAATGATGTTATTTTGCCAGGGTCAAATAGATGTGAAATCAATATGCTATTGAACAATGCAGTGTATGCATCAAATTACTATACAGTATACACCAGCCTTGAACTTGTAATTCATGTATGATATAGCACCTTATTTGTTCATTCAAACCTGGGGTATTGCTTCATGGTCTGTCCTCTTTGTGAAATTCAAAGCAAACAAATCCCAGCTTGCCAATCACCTGATATTTTTTTAGCTTAGTTGACTTTGCATCCTTGTATTAATAAGCATCAGCCCAGCATACACGTCTCCACATCATTAACTAATGCAATTTACTTCTGCTGTCCAAATAATGAGTTTCCATTACTTTTTTGTGTGACTCTTTTACTTTCCTCATCATAGCCAAGCTTGATGTCTTTAAAACATTTAAATAGTTATTAATGTTTCCAGTGATGCTTCTTAAGGAGTTTGAATCTCATTACCATAGTGAATTGATCATTAGCATAAAAAAAACACTTTTGCTTTGGCTGACATTATATCATTGTGACTTATTTAATGATTCCTGCAGACTCTAGAGCAACCTTTATTAGAGTAATCTGCTAATCAAATGTCTACTCTTTATCCCTGCCATTTAGAGGATTTAGAGGTCTTTTATTGCATACATTAAATAGAAATTAAATGACCTCCAATGTATATTTCTGATTAAAAATTGCATTTTCTTGTACCTGTGCATATACTGTAGCCAGCAACTAGGGGGATTATTCATCAAGGGATAGTGGCAGGTAGTGCCTCGTAGCGGCAGGCAGTGTATGGTGAACGCTGGGCTCTATACGCAAAACCACATGAACCATTATGAAGGCAATTCTGGTGAGCGACTCTAACAGCGCCATGTAGCATACAATTCATCATTACTGGCAGATCAGAGTATAGCGCCGACGCTCTAGCTTCCAGAGCGCCCGGTATTACCTGTCGCTCTCCCATACATTTCAATGGATGTACCTTTTCTTCTGTTTTTAGTTTTTAATATTTTTTTTTTATCTCAAATAATTGTGGCAGCTCTCCTGGCCTAGAAAAAGTCATTTTTTTAATTTTTTTTTGATTTTTTTATATTTATATACAGACTTGTCATTACAGGTCTGGCATTAAAGTATTAATGTCACAATGTTACAACAGTGTCATTCCATGTGTTTTCACTTTGTTACTGGTGGATATGTGTTCAAAAACAGACTTTAATCACACAGCATCTGCCGCTCTATGCTATAGCGACCAGATCCAGAGCGCCTACGCGGTGTGTGTCTGTTTTTTTGTTGAATATGATGTGAGTCGCTGAGAGTCGGCTGCAGTAAGCTGGCGCTACCTCTCGCTCGCTGCAGCGCTGTACTGGTGTTAGAACGCCAATTATACATCTCATTCATCAATGCCGGCCAGGTTACTAGAGCAACTGAGATGCTCTGTTACAGCGTCCGATAGCCGATCACAGCGTATACTAGTGGTCACTCCTAATGCCGCTGTGCAGATGCTCATCTGCCGATAGCTGGCGCTAGTCATGAATCAGCCTGCTGATCCCGAAGTTTCTAATGCAGACTAGCACCCTTCTAATCTTTCTAATTTTGACAAACATGCCATTCCTAATAGGGTAGTTCCTTTTCTGTAACAAAAAAAATTGGGAAGTTTTACTTACCTCCTCCCTGCTTCTGCTGTCCATGTGATAGCAGCAGGAGATTCACCTGCCATTTGTGCACAAGCCTGTGCATGCCATTCATTATTATTTACTGTCAATCACTGTGGCCTTGCACAAAATGACCACCTCATTAGTGACAGGCTCCAGTCAGGTGCTAATAGGTATTTAGTGGGCAGGCTTCTCTTATAGGAATGTCAGGAGGTTTGATGGCTGCTGTAGGTTGGAAGTTCACAGGTTTCCTTAATTCGGTACAATTTTTGAGATAATGATACATTTCAGGATGAGATTAATGGTAAAATTGGTATTTAAGGAGCTCATGGAATATGTACTTGTAAACCCTAGCTACTAGGAGGCTGTAATGGAACTGGAAAGTGTCCATTTAATCAGAATGACAGGTCTCAATAGTTACATAATTATACTGTTAATACTGCTGAAAAAAAGACATATGTTTATAACATGCAACCAAGGGACAGGGCTTTTTTTTATTTACAGATAACAGCTAATTGTAACTGTTGATGTTATTTTCTTCTAAAAAAGCATCTAATCCTATTTTGAAGCTGTCAGCTGTTGATGCTGTAAGAAGCTTCTGAAGGAGGAAATTCCACATATTTATATATTTATTCAAGTTATTATTCTCCCGCCTTAGATATCTCCTCCAGGGTCTAAATAAATGTAATTCCTATAATCCTTCTTCTAACTACAATCCTTCATTCCCCTTATCGATATAGTGGCTCTCCCCTGCACCCTTTCCTAAATCAGGGCATCCTTTCGTTGAACCGATGACCAGAACTGGACCACATATTCCAGATTAGGGAGGTTGTATTGCTGTCTGCAGTGTCCTCTTGATATGAGTTGACTGCCAGCTCATTCTGACTTCATTTTTCAGTGATTTTGTAGCCTTTTTTATACTTGGGCTAAAAGGTAGGTTACTAAACTACAACAAATTATGATTACATGTTTATTTGAAAAGGACATTTGACTCCAGATAAATCCATGAAAGTTAGGAACAAACATAGTTTATTACTAATATAGTATACTGATTTGGTTGTTGTAGAGTATGTGTAGTTTTCCTACAGATTAATTTTGCAACTGTAACTAGGAATCCTTTGTCGGTTTTTATTCTTATTCTAAACTACCCATGACTTTGCAGCAAGTAGCTACCCTGCTTTATTTATTTGTAGATGACATGGGGATTTATGAGGTTCTTTACCCAAGTAACGTGCTGTAAGTAAAAACTAGTTAGTTCACTTCTGCAACACAGATGTCATCAATTTAGTCATGTTTAGGCAGAAATACCATCAGTACCAAGAATTTATAAAATGTGAGTTATTAGAACGAATTCAAAAATCATCTATAGGGGGCCAAAAAGCAACTTAAATAAACAGCAACCTGCTCAGGACACCATGTCCAAGAAGCGGAAGACTAGAGGAACAGTGCGATCTGCTCAGAGGACCCCGATCTCCTCATACTTCGGGGCCATCCCCACAGAAAACCCCAAGACACCACCAGCCGCAATGGAGATGAACGGCACAAGGTCGGAAGAAGGATAGCGGCCCCTTTACCACAGGCCGGCGCCGCTTGACATACCTCAGCGACGAGAAGATGAGAGCGGAAGAGAGTCGGGCTTGGGGCCATCCCAGCTGACAGGAGAGGATGAAGCCCCATAGCAGCCTGCAACGGGGAGCGAGGAGCTGTGGAGCAAGATGGCGACGCCCTCCCTGCAGCGCGCGGGGGCATGCGCTGCTCCGTGCTACGACCGCCAGAACTCAGAAAGGGAGAGAAGTGAGCTGCGGACCTCCCATTGTGTGTCGGGGAGTGACAGCAGAGGCAGCTCTGACGAGGAGCCGACAGCAAGAACACCAGCCTGCGGCTCGCTGACATTCGAGCCTGGAGGTGAGGGGGAGAGGAGGGGTAGCAGGGGTCAGCACATGTCAGTAGTAGCAGCGCAGATTCATAGTGCGGAGAGCGGGGAGCGGCTGAGGGAATCACACAGCAACACCATAGCAGAGAGGGCTGCCAGACATGGCCCTCTCTTAAAGGAGAAGCTACACAGCTCACCCTGAGCCCTGAAAAGATCAAAATGCCTGCACTAACTGAGAGGAATGGCACTGCCCCAGAATTTCATCATGCAAGCAGCTTATCTACTCAAATGCACACATGGGAACATGAAGTCATGTCCTCACCCAGACCCTGCAATCTGACCCCTCCAAGTCGCCCCGATCCCCTGAGTTAGATGACCACCTGGCGAAGTACACAAAACTAGATTCTCTGGGAGCCCCTTCATCCAATGCCCTGATCTCGATTGTCATGGAATCTGTGAGAAGTAATATTGCTGATGCCATTAAGTCACTGCCATCAAGAGCAGATTTTGAGTCTTACATTTCAAGGATGGAGGAGACATTTCGCAGGGAAATAACATCCATGCAGAACACTATGGCGGACTTGTCTAATAGAGTGGAAACTAACACGGCCGCACAGTCAGATATCCAGGCCAGGGTTGAAGCTCTGGAACAGGACAGAGATGCCACACGCAGGATGCTTTCGACCCTACAGGTCTAACAGGATGACCTGGAGAATAGAAACCGCCATAACAACATACGGCTATGTGGCATCCCGGAATCAGTGGGCCAGACGGAGCTAAAAGCAGTGGCGTGTAACAACAATCTCCTGGGCCGTTCCCCGGGGGAGCCATTGAAATTAATCGAATCCATCGAGCCTTAGGCCCTGTAGGTGGTGACCCCAGCAGGTCGAGTGACGTTATTTGTAGAGTGCACTATTTCCAAATAAAGGAAGCAATCATGCAAGCAGCTTGGAATAAAGGCCCTGTCGATTTGAATGGTGCATGTGTCATTCTGTCATTCTGTTGCCGGACTTATCCCGCAGAACCCTGCACATGCGACGCCTGGTGAAGCCCGTATTGGAGCTCATGCAACAACAAGGAGCGACATACCGGTGGGGTCACCCCTTTCAGTTATTAGTACGTAAAGACTGGAGAACATACACTCTGAGGTCGCCGGAGCAGCTAGCAGGTCTTTTTGAATTTCTGGGATCTGCACCCATAGCTGTCCCGGACTGGCTTGCACCAGACATTGACCAGAGAGCGGGCCCGCTCCCGCAGTGCCCTAGGAGACAAGGCCGAAACAGAAGAGACCCAGCTCACCAGCACGGCCCGGAGCATGGTGGGAGGTAACAATATTTAGTTGCACGCAAATTTTCAAGTTATTGTTGAATGCTGTTATAGTTAAGCTCCTGTTTCTTCCTTATATTCTTGTCAAACACGGATCCTGAACATAGAGCAGATAATAATTGATCCATTGGACAATTGGTGGCCTCTTTTTATTTCTGATGTTATTGGGGCGCCTGGCATCGGGCAGATCTGTGGAGAAGTCGGTGTGTAAGCACCCGGTGGGACCTGCCTCTGATTGGGGCTGCCCCCCCCCCGCGGGGGAACGGCCTGCTTTGTTTTGCTCGTGGGGGCCCTGCCCTTAACCTCTTGCAGAGAGCAATTAAACTCTCTATTACTAGGTAAGGCGGCATTCACCATAAAGAAATGCAAACAATTTTACTACGAATGGGGAAATAAAAGTGGCTCGCTACTTGTCAGAGCTCTGAAGAAGCAACGATCCCTCAACTTCATCGAAGCAATAATGGACGCAAGACAGCAGAAACAACACAAAACAGAGGACATTGCCAGGGTGTTCCAAGAATACTATCACGGACTATACAACTTGAGGCCGCAGGGGGTGGGGAGCACTCAGAGAGACCTGTCTCGAATTAGACATCACATAGTTACTTCTGGCATGCCAAAACTGGAAGATGAGGCCATCAGCAAGCTGGGGGAGCCAATCTCAGGTGCGGAATTGCACCAAGCAATAAAAGCATCCCCGAATGAGAAGTCACCAGGCCCAGATGGGCTGACTATTGCTTACTACAAAAAATTTGAGAACATTCTGAACATACAATTTCTCTGTGCTTTTAATACGACCGCAGGAGAGGACGAGCCCATGCTATTCCCAATGGAAGCTTTGAAAGCCCACGTCACGGTGATATACAAGGCAGGAAAAGATCCTATGAGTTGCAAAAGTTACCGTCCTATATCGCTTTTAAATGTGGACCTCAAATCGTTCATTAAAATCCTGGCGACTCGCCTAGCGGCATACCTACCCGGTCTGGTTGATGGAGACCAGTGCGGTTTTAACCCTGGCAAGGAAGCCAGGGATAACACGATTAGGACCCTAAACCTGATACACAGATCGCGGATGGAGGATTCCCCAATGATGCTACTGTCCACAGACGCTGAAAAAGCGCTCGACTCTCTCTCCTCCTTTCCGAATAACTAATGGAACCACACAGGGCTGCCCCTTGTCACCCCTTATTTTTGCCCTGGTAGTGGAGCCCTTTTTGAGACATGCAAGAAATAACATAGACTTTAAAAGAATCCATGTGAAGGGAGTCAAGCATAAGATATCTGTATACGCAGACGATCTTCTGTTCTTCATCTCCAACCCAACAATAGGGCTCCCAGTCCTTATGAAGGAATTTGAAACGTTTGGAAAATTCTCCAACTTTAAAATCAATTTTGATAAATCAGAGGCGCTCAATGTGGGACTACCAGAAGCTGTGCTGGTGCCTATTAGGTCCTGCTTTTCATTTAAATGGACCCCCATCGGTATTGACTTATCTGGGCACAAAAATCCCGAATGAAGTTAGTGAAATCTTCCGGTATAACTTCATCCCACTTCTCAATAAAGTCAAGTCTGACTTAACGAGCTGGAGTACCCTTACACTCACGTGGCTGGGACGGATGAGTGCCATAAAAATTACAATCCTGCCCAGAATTCTATATCTGTTTCAAACCCTTCCGTGCCACATACCAGCAAACTACTTCAGGAACTTGAACACAATATTTATAAACTTCATATGGGTGAACAAGAAGCCGAGAATTACATTCACACTTCTACAACGCCATAGATCCAGAGGAGGCCTGGCAGTACCAAACCTGAAGAAATATTGGCAAGCAGCCCATCTGCAGAGAACAGTGGACTGAATGAGAGGCGAAGAAATCAAGAAATGGGTCAAGGTTGAAGCCGGATCTACGGGGACCCCATTAAAGGAGATCCCATGGTCATCAGCAACTTCAAGCAGGTGGGCGGGATCTAACCCGCTGATCAAAGCAACCTTTAATGTTTGGGATGGAGTCAGGGGAAGAGAGGAAATCTCACCTTGGCCATCTCCTCTGATCCCACTAGTAGGTAACCCAGAACTCCCTCTTAGCCTAAAGCCCCAAGCAGTGGGGAGCTGGGGGGATCTGGGAACTGTCAGGGGTCGGGATCTATTGAGGGGGCGGGACTGGTGTCGTATTGAGGAACTGAGGAATAGGTGGAACAACTCTCAACTAGACCCTTGGTATCTACTGCTTTTCCAACACTTTCTGCAAAGGGTAGAGCCCAAAAATTTACTAGGGCGAGGCCTTACACAATTCGAGATACTGATCACTCACAAAGACCCCCCGAGAGGGGTAATCTCACAGATCTACCAACTCCTAGAAGAGGAACAGGATCCAGTCCCTGGCTTCTGCAGGGAATGGGAGAGAGATTTAGGTAGGAAATTCACAACAGAAGACTGGAAGAAAATGTTCTCACTAGCTCACAAATCATCAATCTCCGCACAAATTCAAGAAACCAACTACAAATACTTAACTAGATGGTATTACATTCCAAAACGGTTGGCATACATCTTCCCGGGATCCTCACCTGTATGCTGGAGATGTGAATCAGAGGAGGGGTCACTGCTCCACATTCTATGGTCACAAGCTCACAAGTCCCGTGCTGTCCGGCACTTATGCTTCTACACCACACTGGAAGTAGCATCACTAATTACAAGAAATCGGTGCTGTGGCATCTGATCAATGCGGCAAGAGCACTGCTCCCCAGACTATGGAAAACCAAGAACATCCCGACAGAAAACGACTGGATCAGGGAAGTGGATAGAATAAGGGAAATGGAGGAACTGACGGCTGCCGTCCAGGATAAGGAAGAGGAGACCAGGATTGTGTGGACACCTTGGTGTACGCCCCCGACTGGTCTCCACACTTTCAAGGGATCTGAACCTGATGCAAAAAGGCTACTGACCCACAGCAAGAGGAAGCCCATGGGGCCCCTCCGCTGCCCTGAAGGATTAGGCCACACGTTGAAACAGGCGAATAGGACCCATAACGGCCCCAGTGAGGGACCGGAGTGGGAGGAGTGAGTGCACAACTTGTGACCCTATTCCGGACCCAATTATCAAGCTTATATGACTATGTTATAAGGGTAAAATACAGAAGCGGACGGGGGTTATCACGTTCTGAATGTAACCTAGCCTGCGTTCTGGATCTTTTTTCTTCCTGTACTGTCTTATTGCTGAAACTTTGTCTGTACAATTTTGAAAATGTCAATAAAGAATTAAAAAAAAAAAATAATCTATAGTCATTAAAACACTTTAATTATGTTTCTGTCTAGGCCTGGTTTTAAATGTTGATATGATTAAGACCCAGTCTTAGAAATGCGTCAAAACCACATGACATTGAACAATTTTTATTGTTTCTTTTTAACACATTTTTATGTGTTGGCTACCTTCTATATATGTTGCATTCTAGCAAGTCAAAGGGTGAGATTAGGGTTGGGTATAAGGCTCAGTTTATTAATGACTACAATATTTTAAGTGCCAAGGTCAGGTTGGGGTAAAGATAGGTTTATGAAATGTTTATTGTTAAGGTTTAAGGTTTATTTTTAGGTATGCTAAATGGATTAAATTGAGTGTTAGTTTCAGGTTTAGAAGTTTAATGACTGTTACATTATGGTTTTATTATATATTATTATGAATATTATATTTTTACAGTTTATATTTCATAGGCTACATATATTTCAACTTGTTATTTGTGCTTTGTAATCAGCAGATTTAGAGTGTAGTAAAATGTTTTTTAAGATTAGTGGACAATGAGCTATATTTTCAGGTTTTTTTCTATTACAGTAGTGTGAGGTACAAACACTTTGAAAAAGATTATAAATAAAAGTGATAAATTTATTTTTATAGTGAATACAAAAGAATTTTCTTTGGCTTAATTTTAACTTTTCGACATAATAGCTACTGACACATAGATTCCGGGGCTTTCCTAAGCTGGTTCACTAAAACGTTTCTCACTTTGATGCTTTCACTAATATAGTTGATCCCCATGAATGCATCAGTTGTCCGCATTACATGTATCATGTCTTACAAGCCATTAGCATACATGAGTTTATTCTCAAGATGAGAGGATTTACAATATATCAGGACACCAGAAATGTTGAGTTTTAGAGGAAAATTGTGAGCAAACTTTTTTGACCTTTAATATCATTTGTTCACCTAAAGCCACATCTCAATTTAATGAGACCTGAAAATTGATGTAGTATGATACTGTGGATGCGCTACCCATTCTCCTTGTGGTTTCGCAAGTCTTTTTAGATCGCAGCAATTTGCCTAATTGGACATATGCCTCTGAAGAATTCTTAGCATATCTCTGGTTGTTCTGCTTCACGTACACACACTAATTGATGTATGTATCGCATTATAGCTGTAAGTACAGTAGGTGTGGGAAAGGTCCCTTACAATTACACATGTTAGGGAATAATCTTTAAGTCTTTAATCTAAGTTACAGGTCTCACATTGTTCGCCATCCCTAATTTTTCTTTTTGACATTGATGCATGCACTGCACATTATCAAGCAGGGATGCTTAGCTGTACCGTATTTTACACAGTATTGCTAAAGGGATTCGGCAGATATGCTTAGATGTCTGTAGGTTCCATATGTTATGTAGTTATTGTATTTAAAAATGTGATGTCAGCAGATGAATAAATATTAAAACAGGTGGAGCAGCATTGAACCTAGAGGGAAAACCAAATCAACAATGGCAGCCCCTTTTCTAAAGGTTTCCTTTAGCTGGGGAACCAGATTATTTTGGACTTTCTTTTTAAACATTGTACATTTTGTACATTTACCCTACATGGTCTAAATTATTTCAGTAATTAGCCTTTTCTAAAAAAAAATGTTTGCAAACTCTACGGCTAATTTAGATTATTTCCACCTTTCTGCAAAATAGAATCCGATGGTAAAATAGGACCTTTATAGACGTAATTTACTATTTAATAATGACGAAATGTAAAAAACGAGTACATTTTGCATAGGAATAGAACAGCAGTGTGCCCATTAATAATTTACTTTTTATGTGTTTAAAAATGAACAGAAACATTCTTAACGCAGCAATCCCCATAATCATGCATTAGTGCTTTCTGGTAATCAGTCTTCATTTCTAAACTAATTTCCATGGAAACCTTTGTGAGCCTGATTCATTTAATACAAATTTTAACCACCAAATCTAAAATATTCAAATATGTTTTCATTTCTTCAGAACAAAAAGTTGTATAAATGAACAACGGCCATATGCTAATCTTATACAAAATGCCAGGAGAGATCGAAGCGCTTAGCTATGATGCAGGCTACACTGTGTACCATATTTATTGCCCTATAAGACGCACTTATTTTTCCCCAAAAGTGGGGGGAAAATGTCCATGTGCCTTATCGGGCAAATGTAAAAAAAAAAAAAAAAAAAAAACAACTCACCCGTTCTTGGCGCTCCCGCATTGCCTGTCACACTGTGGGAGCCCAGAGGAGTGGCGGGGGCTCTGTCCCCCCGCCGCTGCGATTGCTGTCTTTTACCAGCAGCGATGACATGCCCAGGAAGAGGCAGCAGATAGAGGAGCGGCGGGGGCGCTGTCTCTGGCCCCGCCGCTGTCATCGCTGCTGGTAAAAGACAGCCCGCCGCTGCTTCTTACGGCCAGCTCTGTGAATGGGGTGGGCGTGGCCTGTGCCGAAGCTGACGTGGCACAGGCCACGCCCACCCCATTCACTGAGCCGACCACTCAGCGGAGCGGTGTCAGTGGAGAGGTGAGTTTTACCTTTTTTTTTATTGTGCCTCCCTGCCAAATGGGGGTAGAGGGGGATGCCACACAGCCTATGGGGGAGAGGGGGATGCCACACAGCCTACACAAATGGGGGGAGGGGGGATGCCGCACAGCCTATGGGGGAAGAGGGGGATGCCACAGAGCCTATGGGGGGAGAGGGGGATGTCACACAGCTTATACTAATGGGGGGGAGGGGGAATGCCACACAGCCTATGGGGGGAGAGGGGAATGCCACACAGCCTATACAAATGGGGGGAGAGGGGATGCCACACAGCCTATGGGGGGAGAGGGGGATGCCACACAGCCTATACAAATGGGGGGAGAGGGGGATGCCACACACCCTATCCAAATGGGGGTAGAGGGGGGGATGCCACACAGCCTATGGGGGGAGCGAGGGATGCCACACAGCCTATACAAATGGGGGAGAGGGGGATGCCACACAGCCTATACAAAAAACACCCAAGCAGACTGTCAGCTGTCATCAAAGATTGCCGGGGGACAGAGGATCGGAGGTGAGTAAAGTTAAAAAATAAATAAATGTCATTCTTTTTATTGTGTGTCTGTGTGTGTTTATTTATTCTGTTAACCCTTTGTGAACTGGTAAGGGGTCCATGAGACCCCTTATACCAGTTCACAAGGCTGGGGGCTGGCAAGTCACTGTGGCTAGCAGGTGACTTGCAGTTAACCCCCGGCACCCCAATTACCTGCCTTCCCAAAGCCCAGGGGGGGGGGCAAAAGAGCCCGGGCCATGGCTATGTGGGCTTGTAGGCTGGGGGGGGACCCTATGTCATTTTTTTTAATTAACCCCTTATGTTTATAGTGTGGATAGTAGTAGTATTTTATTTGTAAATGCTATAAAGTGCTATATTCAGTTTGGAGGGTCTCCTGGGCAAGAATGGGGGGGCTACCGATACATATGTGGTACCGTTGTAATCGGGAGAAATTGGCCTTTCACATGCAATATGTTTTTCTCTAATAAAGTAAATGTTTTATTTATAATAAAGGAGACAATTGTCTAAAAAATATTTATTTTTATTTTATTTTTTTTACACAAAAATATAAAAAAAACTGTAGAAAAATTACAAACAAGACATTTCATGTTAAAGCCTAAACTCTGCTGCAAAATATATATCTATAATTTTCCTGTAAATTCCGGCAGAAATCACGGTTAAACATGGCACAGAATGGGGAAAAATGACCTGTCAACAGAGGGTGACAAAACTCCAAGTAGGCTGGCAATTAAAAGGGTTAATAGCACCTATGCATGTTGGGTATTGTTCTGCTCGGGGAACTTGCGGTTTCAGATTTAGCTTGTTTTTTTTGTTTGCATATTTATATTTTAGGAAAACATGTTATTTATTCAGTTTTTGTATCCATTTTTTTAGGGAAACCCTGTGCAACCTAAGAATTCTTCAAGGGATTACTTCCAGAAATGTGAGCCTACTACAACAAGCTGGGTACTCTTAGAAAGCTTAACATGTGTACTTTCAGGGAATTTATGGTTTATGGGGGATATTCCGAATGTAAAGGGTTGTTTTGGTTGAAAAATTGCAAGGTGCGCATTTTGTCTGCAGAGCTGAAATTTTCAAGTAAAATTACTATTATGCGCATGCTTTACTTTGTGGTGTTTGCCAACTCTTCTCTTGACAGCACCTATGCATGTTGGGTATCGTTCTGTTCGGGGCATGTTGCTTTTTGAGATTTTACTTGTTTTTTCTTGTTTGCATATAGTTTTAGGGAAACTTTGTGCAACCAAAGAATACATTGAGGGATTACTTCCAGAAAACTAAGCCCAAATACACAAGCTTGGTGTGTGTACTTCCAGAGAATATATAGTTTGTGGGGGGTATTTCAAATGTAACGGGTTCTTTTTCTGGAAAAACTGCAAGGTGCAGTATGCATAGCACGTAGCATAGTTGTATTTTATCTGAAAATCTGCTTAAGCTCTGTTTCAGTTTGGGGGAGTCTCCTGGGCAGGAAAGGGTGCCTACCAATACATATGTGGTACCGCTGTGACCGGAAGAAATTGAGGTTTGGCACGCAATAACATTTTATTGACAAACTTACATTTTTTATTACAAAAAAACACTACAAATTGCAAAAAATAGATTTTTTTTTATTTTTTTTGCACATCTTTCACCAAAAAGTATTGAGAATACACTAAAAAAAGGCCAAACAAGACATTGCATGTTGAAGCTCAGACTGTTGAAAAAAACAATATATAATTTTCCTGGGAAATCCCTGGAAATCCTTTCAAAAATCACAGTTGAACATGTGTAGCGCAAAATAGTGAAACAGGGTCTAGCAACAGAGGGTGACAAAAGCTGCAGGTAGGCTGGCACTTAAAGGGTTAAACAGCGTGTTTGAAATTTTTATTTATTTATTTATTTTTTGCTCAAATCATTGTGTGACCTCTCTTGGCTGCAAACAAACACTTTTAGAAACTTTTTTGACTTTTTATCTTTTTATGCAGACTTGTCATTACAGGTCTGGCACTAAAGTGTTAATGTCACAGTGTTAAAACAATGTCATTTCATGTGTTTTCGCTTTGTTACTGGTGGATATGTGTTCAAAAACAGACTTTAATCACACAGCGTCTGGTACTCTATGCTATAGCGACCAGATTTAGAGCGCTGACGCTGTGTGTGTGTCCTTTTTTAATAAGTATGGTGTGGAGCGCAGAGAGTCATTCGCACTGAACTGGCGCTACCTTTCGCTCGCTGTAGTGCTGTACTGGTGTTAGATCACCCAACATACCTTACATTCATCAATGTGGGCCAGGTTACTATAGCGACTGAGGCGCTCTGTTACAGTGCCCGATACCCGCTTACAGCATCTACTAGCTTTCGCTCAAAGCACAGCTATACAGATGTTCATCTGCCGATACCTGGCGCTAGTAGTGAATCAGCCTCTTAGTTTTTCCTTAGCCCTATATTATATATAACATACATAACTTTTATATTGTAACAAACCATTTGGTGCTAAATACAGCACCATCTAATCCTACAATATCTTTTTTACGGGCAGGCTGATTCATCACTAACACCAGGTAGCGAAAGATGAGCGTCTGTAGTAGGCATTTCAGAGCGCCCGCTAGTAGTCGCTGTGCTCGGCCGTGGGTCGCTAGTTTATAGCCACTCAGTCGCTGTGCAGCAAAGATTAATACATTGTGGGGAGTCGCTATATGACCAGAACAGCGCTGTATGGTAGCGCATGTTAGCGACTGGTCAGTGCGACCGACTCACAACATATTCATAAAAAAAACAGCCTCACACACCTCCGGTGCTCAAAAATGCTTCGCTGTAGCCCAGTTCGCCGGAGGCTGTGTCATTAAAGGTTGTTTTTTAACATGTATCCACCAGTAACAAAGCGAAAACATATGGAATTACATTGTAATAACATTGTAACATGAATACATTAATGTCAGACCTGTAATATCAATTCTGCATAAATATATAAAACATGAAAATGTTTTTCAAAAATGGCTTTTTCTAGGCCAGGAGAGGTCAAAACATTATTTGAGATTTAAAAAAAAAATACAAAAAACAAAAACCCTGTTTAAAGAGAAATAAAAGAACGTCCATTGAAATGTATGGGAGAGCGACAGGTAGCAAGAGTTAATACCTGGCGCTCTGCAAGGCTGAAGGCTGAGCGCCGGCGCTGTTCGCTGAGGCTGGGATTATGATGAATTGGACGCTACATGGCATTATCCCAGTCGCTCAACAGATTCTGCTTGATAAATGTGTAATTGCGTGCCGTGTAAGGCGTTCACCTGTCGCTACCTGTCGCTATCTCTCATTTACAAGGCACTACCTGATGCTATCCGTTCATGAATAAGGGCCTTAGTCATATATGCCTGTGAATTTTTATTCAGCTTGTAGTCATTCTATTTTTCCACATTAGTCTATGGCACATGCTTGTATATACCGTTGTATTTACTGTACCTCTTTTTTGTACAATATACCGGATTGAAGCAGTTCAGATATTGTATCCTGTGCGCATCAGAAATAATTGTTATTTGTTAGATACCTGAATTGGGGATATCAGTTTAGGTGCCAGCACCCAGGTCTCCATTTTCCTAATTTTTATACTGATGTTTACCTCATGGTGTGTTTTCCAAAACAGATTTCCAGATTTTCAATTATACACCCTGCATCAAACATTTCACCCAGGTTTGTTTCTTTTTTTTAAAGGAGCACTATCGCAAAAGTGTGTATTATTAATAATCCAAATAAACACGTCGGCTAATGAGAGGAGGGGTCACTTATAAACCTGAACTGAATAAAACTCCCACCAAGCTTGTGGTTTTCTTCTCCTGGTAGGAATAAAATCCTGGAGTTTAGTCTATGATGGGTGACAGAGCCTGTCACCTGTGATTTCCTCTTTCTACCATTAAAATAAAAAAAAAATAAACCTGGCTGGATATTTCCTGATATTTCCTGATCCTGGATGTATAAATCACCCCTCAACTCGTCATCCAGCATATTTATATGGATTTTAATTATTGGGCCATTTTTTGCGATAGTGCTCCTTTAAGTGTTGAAGAAGAATCCAGTGTGATAGGTTTTGAACATACCATTCTGCTTTTACAGGGGAAATCTGCTCAACCCATTTCCTATGGGCGGGCCTTAGCTAGAACAGCGGCTTATTGCTTTTTTCTTCTGAGGTGGGCAGATGCTCTTATCCATGATGAAATGCTTTTAGCAAATATTTAGAGTGATTAATGCTGCTGCTCTCCACAGGCGAGTTTAGGAGGTAGCTATTTCTAATGGATCAGGCCACCCCTGTAAAAGTGGAAAGATACGCTCAAAAACTTGTAAGCCATAGGCCTTTTTTCACAGTTGGGGCGTATAAGTAGCTCATCCTTTCACTTAGGCCCTTATTTAAGAAGGGATAGCGTCAGGTAGCGCCTGGTTAATGTGAGGTAGCGACAGATAGCGACTGGTGAACACCGGACACGGCACGCAATTACACATTTATCAAGCAGAATTTGGGCGACTGGGATAGCGACATGTAGCGTCTGATTCATCATTTTCACAGCCTCAGCGAACAGCGCCAGCGTTCAGCCTTGCACAGCGCCAGATATGACCTCTTGCTACCTGTCGCTCTCCCATACATTTCAATGGATGAACCTTTTCTTCTCTTTAAACGGGGTTTTTGTTTTTTGTTTTTTTCAAAAAAATCACAAATAATTCTGTGACCTCTTCTGGCATTGAATAGCATTTTTTTCACATTTTTTTCATTTTTTAAATATTTCCTCAGAAATGACATTACAGGTCTAGCATTAAAGTGTTCATGTTACAATGTTGTTACAATGTAATTCCATATGTTTTCGCTTTGTTACTAGTTGATAGATGCTTGAAAACAGACTTTAAACACACCGCCTCCTGCGCTCTGGGCTTCAAACAACTATTTTTCAGCGCCAGAGATTTGTGAAGCAGTTTTTTCCTGAATATGTTGTGATTCGGTCGCTATGAGCAGTTGCTAACATGCGCGCCCATACAGCGCCGTACTGGTCAAATAGCGACTCCTCACAATGTATTCAACATTATTGAACAGCGACTGAGTCGCTATAAAGTAGCGACTCACGGCCGAGCACAGTGACTACTAGCGGGCGCTCTGAAAATGCCTGCTACAGACGCTCATCTGTCGCTACCTGCCGCTAATGATGAATCAGCCTGCCCGTAGCATGTTTATATAGATTTATAATATTACATGATTTCACTAGATGCAATGCAGGAGGAAATAGGCCATGTTTGGAAAGAGCTGGATGTTTGAAACCCTGCACTTGAGGGTGGGTGCACAGGGGTGGGCTGGCCTTAAGGAGCACTGGGACTTTCCTGCCCGCATTGTAACCTGTTATGCTGCTATAGAGCAACACTAATATGGAGAGAATTTGGCCACCTCGGAGCTGTGGCTGAGCTGCATTCTATAAGTAGACTAACAACAAGCAGCTTGGTTGATGAGTTCCCCTCTTTGTTATGCTATGTGCACTGGGAGCTGCACATGGAGATGGAACTCACACCGCTCAGCTTGTTGACAGCCGGCGTTGATTGATTGGCGCACTCTGTACCGCTGATGAATGCTGAGGAGTTCTCTTGCTCATTTCTCCCGGAGTCCCGGTAAGCAACTGTCTCGGCTTCTAGGGAAAGCCATGTAAGAGGAAGAAACATCAGGATTGAAAGGAACAAGCCACAGCTAGAATAGAAGGGGCAGAAAAGGAGATAAAGAACAACATGTGGGGACAAAGAGAGAGATTAGAAGACAGGGTAGTGAAAAGTGAAGAGAAAACTGAGTGGAAAGGGGGTATAGAGACTGTGGACTCTCAGGTAATATCTATTTACTTATTTAATTATCTATATACCTCAATTCAGTAGTCCCAAAGCGCATGTGCAGGCCTTCAACAGCATGCCCAGTCTGCACACACACCGCACCAGGCTACTCGGCATGCACAAGGCAGAGGAATGCAATGGGATCAGCACAAATGATGAATGACTTGAATGCTTAGGTCTTTGCTGCAGTAGCATTGCCCACTCTCTTTGCCCTGTGCACACAAGCCTCCAGCCACACAAGTCCACCTAGCACAGCGAGCACACAGATTGGGGATGGCACGTACTCCACGATTGTGGTGAGTATAGGATGAACCTAACCATAGGGTATGGTGTCATTTCCAGGGGATTTTAAACAGACGGACCTTCCAGTTGGTGGATTGGTGAAAGGGCTCTGGTAGAGTTTAGATCCACCTTTCTCCCATCCAACATCAAAGCAAATCAACACCTACCCTGGAAACTTTGGCCCAGAGTGTATATCTGTCCTTATGAAAATTTTGACTAACCCAGGTTTTTGTGGTGAAACCCCCCAGATCGCCCATAATAACTCTCCTCTTCCCAGGCCAATGGTGCGTGTATGGGCTCTCATTCATTGCAGAATCTGGAGCAAGTGAAGAAAGCGGATTTCAATATGGTACTTTTTACAAGCACTATAATAACACAAATAGATTGCATTCTGTCTGACTCTCAAAACATTGCAATATATATATATATATATATATATATATATATATATATATATAAAGCTTCTGCTTTAGGTGATAATGAAATCTCTGATGAGACTGCATTTTGCTCCAGGCATGGACATAGATGTAAAGTGAAAGGATCCTTAACAGTAGTGATACATTCTTTCTTTGCAAAGAAAAAAGTGAGGCAGTAGGGATAGAAAATCTAGTAGGAAGCAGCCCCCCACTAGTGATGTAACTAAAGGTGACTGGGCCCCCATGCAAACTTTAAATGTGGCCCTGTCATGACTCATACAGTCAATTATTTGTACATAGTGTAATAGGAACTCAAATCTGATTAATTAGATGGAGGAGGCACAATGATGGGGCCTTGAGAACTTATGGTCCACAGTGCCGCCATTACCTCTGCACCCCATATAGTTATGCTCCTGTCTCCACTCTCCTGCACCTCTGATTAGATATTTTTTATACTCAACTTTCCCTTAGTTCTTAGAGCCAGCCTTGCCTAGGCTAGAAGGTCAATGTCACTTCCAGTTCAAACAAAACTGCATTTCTTGAGTATGACACAACTTGCAGTTAAACCTGACCAGGTTTGCTTAGTGAGGAAATCACTTCCTCATTCAGCTTTCAGTCTCCACCCTGCTTACCTGGTCCTTTAATCAACCTGCAGTGGACCGGGAATGGAAACACCCCTCTCTCCCACTCCAGACATCCTGATTAGCTGCCTCTCTCTGCAGCTGAAACGCCCCTCCCTGCTCTCCTCCCTCCTCTCTGGTCACACTATGTGCTGGCAGACTGGAGACGCTCTTAGCCTGCAGCATCTCTCATCCTTTTTTCTGGTAATACTATGTGCTGGCAGTCATAACTAGAGGCACAACAATACACTTATTTTTTTACTATGATATATGGAATGTACACAGTGTGCTTACATCACATCGCTGTCACCACACCCACTGTTTCTCCTCATCTTTTCTCTGCATTTCCAATGATCTAATACTTTTACTAAAAAGGAACTAATTAGGAACTTTTTTAGGGTCTTTTTGAAAACGGATTGAAGTTTGGGATGGTGCAAGGTGTAGTCTGAGACAATGGGACAACAATTGAGCTTGCCTTTTGTATTACTTTAAACAACATAACCCACAATGCAAAGTGGCTGGAAACCCAGCAGCACCTCCTCTTTGCAGACCAATGGCAGGTGCATAGGACACTATTAAAAGGGGCAAATCACCACGTCTATCCCTGAGCAGTTCTTAAAGACTTAGTACTCTCTGTCTGCCTGGCCAAGCAGCCACCTTGTTTATGAAACATAATTTTCTTTATTATTCCTTGTATTTCAATCTTTCCAATAGAGATGGGCAAACCTGAACCGCAAAGTTAGGGTTCATAGCGATCTTTGCAAGTTCGCATTTCCAAACCCGAACAGACTTCAGCCAGCTTGGGGCCTTGCCCGAACATGGAAAAGCAACCTATTAACCAGCTTCACCTAAGGTTGCAGCTGCTGTAACTCAGAGTGGTGGCAGCAGCATTTCAAACTGGCCTCAGCCCAGGCTACAAAAAAGTGGCCATCAGCTCCCATAAGTGAGAACACTCCTAGTAATGGCACTAGATGTGCCCTCACTTATGGGAGCCGGCGCCCATATTTCTGCTATGCTGACAAGAAGAGGATCGTGGCTCATGTGAGTTTAAGCAGAGAGCTTCTGCTGCACACTCTGCACCCACCACAGCCACCCCCCAAAGTTCAGTTCCCCATTGATTTCACCTAGAAATAAATTGCGATTTTATCAGGGAATTTGCTGTCCCCATTTTGCCCCATTCATAAGTGCCCTTTAACTAGCCAGTTACATTGTATCACTAGGTGCATGGAGAAGAGAGATGTCCTCTGGCATGTCACACTTTGACAGTGCGGGGAATGGGGCACTGCATGTCTGCATAGCATAGTGCGCTCACCTACACTTCCCACCAGCTTCGGGTCCCTGCTCGCCATGTGTTAAGCAGCAGAAAAGGGAAATGAGCCTTTGAATGTAGTATGTAGCGACAACACAACACCAGGAAAGGCAGTTTGGTATTGCAAAATATGAACCCTATCCCCTCGATTCAAAGAGCAAAAGTTAATTGATTTCGGATCTAGAATCCTAAGTTTGGGTGGGTGTTTGTCATTTTTTCCTGTTTTTTTGGCCATTTCCGACTCGCACGAGCCTACGTACGATTTCGTATATGCTCTTACGATCATCGGAAGTTCGTTCCTAAATTGTAGGATCAAAACCTAAAACTTAGGATCAAAACCTAAAACTTAGGATCAAAACCTAAAACTTAGGATCAAAACCTAAAACTTAGGATCAAAACCTAAAACTTAGGCTAATCGGATGTGTTTGCGTGTGATTCAGAGAGCAGTTTTCCAACCTCTAAATCCGTTTTAAAAGAAAGCCACTGCCGACACCTTTTAGCAGTCGGATTGCTGTTCTTGAACAGGTTTTTTGGCTATGTGGAGGAGTCTGCGCGTCTTGAGCTCCAATGAACTGCATGTATCAGCATGGCCGAGGCCATAAATTGTATGGCAATGCATACCTGATTCAATACATTTCATGTATGCCTTATAAAAGCATTTTAATGTGGACCTTAATTAGTCCTTTGCATGTAAACCTTTATTTTGCAATACATCCATATATTTGCGTTAATTAAAGAAACTTATGTCCTTTGTTATTTATTTTTAAATTGATGTACTAGAATAATATTTTTAATTTGAATTTATTGGTGTAGTTGTTTACCTTTGCTTTGTTTAATTATTTTAGCTCATCTTTGGTCAGATGCATCACACTTACTGAGGAGAGGAGAGCGGGATAAAGTGCAGGATGTGGGTTACTGCTGTATTTTTCACAGACACAGCAGAGCTGGGGGCACGGAAAGGTCAGAAATCAAAGAATGCAGAGCAACACAGTCACAAGGCCCTTTCTGTTTGCAGGCTGCCCGATAATACCTGACCCTGTTTCTAGGCTCATAACATGCCGAAGTTGCTGGGTGTTTTTTAATTTTTGAGAGCAATCTGTATGTAGAGGGTGTGGGTAACCACACCAAAAATTTTAAGTTGTACCATTTGAAGCCAAAATATTAAAATTAAATCCACAAGTAAAAAATGCAAGTTAACTAAAAATTAAACAAAGTAAGATTTACTTATGCAAATGCATTCATTAATGGTTGGTTACTACAAAATGAATGAAATAAAGAAAAATAAAAAAACAAATATTTAGAATGCACTTTAATGAGGTAAGTTTGTAGTGCGCAGCCGCAAGATCAGAAGGATTTACGTCCAGGAAAAAAAGGAAAAAGGGCAAAACCAATGTTGCAACCTGAGAAATGAAACGGAAAATTCAGGATGGAAACTGACATAGGTCTGATTCGCGAACTGCCATACGAACGGACCTAAATTTTAGGATAGAAACGTATTAGCTTATAGAATCACTCGCAAGTTCATACGAGCGCACGAGCGGACGGGAAAAATAGGATGATCGGCACCAAAATCAAAGCTGTTACATGTTTCTTTGAATCGACCCCTATATGTCTGTAGATTCTAGATTGATGTGTATATGTAATAATAAGGGGCTTCACGCTTCCCAATCTGAAATCTTATGTTACTTAATGAGTGCCTCTTATTATACAGCATAGCCATTGCAACTGATATTTTTTTTCTTGAAATGTACCACATGAATTGAAGTTCAAAACACTGTTTAAATTCAGTATACATTTACAGATTTTTTTTTTTATCTTTAAATAAATAATGCAAAGCTCTTAATGGTCTGCTTTATGGAAATCCCTAAGGGCAAATGTATTAATGATCTTTGTGTATATGGCATCACAAGAGCTGAAAACTGTGATTTGTAAAGGAGTTTATAAGCTTTAGAGAATTTCTACATAATCTACTTCCACCATAATGTTGTGTTCGAGCCAAAACGCTCTTTTGTTCAAGATCAGCATGGTCACCCAAGCAACAGAAAATGAAGCAATGCAGGAAAGGGGGAAGTCAATAGGTGGTCTTTATTACATGACTTTGTAAATGGCAAGCACTTACAAACTTATTAAGAATAACAGAAAACAGGAGGCTCAGAACAAGAAATGTACTAGTTTTCCACTAACACTTTTCTGAAAATTGAACTTTCCTTGTAGGTTATGACAGGTACTCCAAGGTGAAACTATGACATTTCTTCAAAAGCACCTCTGGTCAAAGTGTGTCAAATGCTTGAAATTGATGGCCCACTACATACGTGTCTCACAAGACCGCCATTAGCCGATGGGGTTTAATAGACAGATGTGCACAATGCCTCCAATGGCAAGTGAATGTCCATTCACTTGATTAATCATATACAAATTTTACAGAGCAACCTGTGATTTATTTTGTTAGTTACTTGAACCAAAGAGTGTATGAATGCACACCTTGACGCACCGGTTAAGTTGCAAAAAATTGATTTGTTTATATTTCAGAGAAAAAAAAATTCCCAATCAATAATATATAAATCCACAGTGAATATAGCAATTCATGAGTCATCTATATGTACCAATATGGTATAAGTACCATCACCTATTTACACAATTTCAGAAAATGATCTATATACACTATATACAGGGGACAAAAGAAGTACTGCCCATTCAAGTATGGGGGCAATTCGCAGGGTGCTTCTTTTGTTAGTTACTTGGCAATAACCTGATTGCAAGGTTATCCAAAGGTTTAGGTGTTGAAATAAAGGTTTGAGAAAATAGCTACTACAAAACTCTTTTTTTTACAACTGAGCTGGACAACTGGATGACCAGATCAAGTCTTAACCAAGATCTTTGCCCTCCCACTTAATGAGGTAATTCTATAACTGATGGCCTAATCCCTGTTAATGCCAGCCCACACAACTAGTATTTTCTGAAAATATTGTTCAGCAAACCACAAATTAACCATGACAGGTAGCTGAGGTAGATTATGAAAAGGCTGTTGACTCAGTTAAATGTTACTGTTGGCAGTTCTCGCTTTATTCCGCCTCTCCCAAAGCCTTATTAAATGATATGCAATTTCTGTATCAGGACCCTAAAACCAGGGTGCCGGTGAAAATCTTTACTCCTGATGAGTTCTTTCTTTTCAGATGTCAAGGGTGGCCACTTTCCCTACTCTTGTTTGCACTGTCCATTGAACCCTTGGCGTTGCTGAAAAGAGACTCCACTCTAATCCAGCGTTGGCAGTTGAAACAGATGGTCGGGAAGGTGTCGTTGTGTGGCAATGATACGTTGGTATACCTGGCTGACGCTGAAGGTCACGTGAAAATTTGCTGGAGGTGATTTCAACATTTATTTCCTTTTCATGCCGAAAAGGCGACTAGGAAAAATCCAGTATTTACTTAGTTGACCAACCTGAGGATTAAAAGCTCTCCCCTAAATCAGTCCTTCAGGTGTTGATCAATTTAAATATCTTTATATTAATATGCAAAAACATCCTACAAAATGAATGGACCTTTACTTTCGTCTGGTTATGACTATCTGTAGTTATCAGGGTTAACATGTTTAAAATGATATTCCTTCCTAAATATATTTATTTAAGATCTTCAATTATGCTGTTGACCTCACACTTCAAGTCAGTTCAAGTTACTTGACTTTATCATGTGTGGTTTTATCTTGCAAAATGAACAGATCTTGCAATCTCCAATATCAGTGGGGAGCCTTACGGTGCTACGTATGCTCCTCTACTTCTAACCTGCACAGAGGAGGCAGTCTGCACAGTGTTCTCTCCATCACAGCAGCGAGATGCACACATCACAGAAAGCTGTAAGCCAGCTGTGGCCTGTTTGCATTTTAATAGCAGGCTCATGACTGTTTACAGGGTAAGATAAAGCAAACAACTTTAACTCCCATCATGTTTTATATCTCTGTGAGCGATATTGCCTTTGTATGCTAATTGGCGGCTCTGCCCCTCACCTAATAATTTAATCACCAGATTGGAAGAGGCATGTTGGGATCCTCTACTCTATTGCAGGCATGAAGGGCTCTCAACAGCCACATACTTTATGGAGGCCAGGAACTAAATTTGGAACAATGTGAGTAGTAGAGCAAGAAGAGACCCAGTCCTTGATCAAATGGTCATCAAATTATTATTGAATAACCTCAATATGCCCAAGCTCCTGTCCCTTCCTGTTAATATTGACTGGAGGAGGAATGGGATAGCCACTCTGAGACAGCTGTTCCAGGGTGGTACCCTCTCTTCTTTTGAACAGTGGAGTCTTCTGATATCTGCAACCTCCTGATACCCTTGTTAAAAGTCTGTCCCTGGTAGGATTACAGCTGGTAATGCCCATTCTAGACTCTCTGCTTACATTCTCACATGTTCTGGGTCTTCCCTGCCACCTGGAATAAACGAGTATTGATACCTGACCTTGACCAGGATTACTGTGAAGAGGCACAAGCTGATCCAGGTCAAATGGTTGCATCAGGTGTAATGTGTCCCAAGGATCAGATCATATCGACACATGCTTTAGTATGCTAGGTCATCTCTACTTGATGTTGTGAGATTTAGCTCAGTCACCCTAGACATTACAATTAAAAAAATAATCAGTACTCTTCTTATCGGCAATAATTGAGCCCACTTTGGTTGACAATCCATAGAAAAGCTCCATCTACTTAATATTTTTTTTTATGCTAGGAAAGGGATCCTGCTTGATTGGAAAAATCTCCTATATCCATGTAGTCATTGCAGATCAGGAGAGGGCACACAATGATTTGAGCAAAAAATAATAATTTTAATTGCCAAACACGCTATTTAAACACAAACAAATGAAAGCCCATTGAAATGTATGGAAGAACGTCAATGAGCGAAAGGTAATACGTGGCGCTCTTGAACCTAGAGGGCCAGCACTATACGCTGACCCGCCTCTGGTAATACATGTGACGCTACATGGCGCTGTTAGAGGCGCTCACCAGATTTGCCTTCTTAAATGTGGTTTTGCAAACAGCACCCAGCGTTCACCAGACACTATCTGCCGCTAAGAAGCTACCTGGCGCTAGCCGTTCTTAAACAACCCCCTTAGTCTTCTTTCCCATACATGGGCCTCGATTCAATGAGTTGAAAAAAAATCTCAAGGTAGTAAAATATTCACTTTATGAGAAAAAAACATTTTTCACTGTTGCTGAATCACCAGGAAAATAATAAAAGTCATTGGTAAAAATAAAATTTTAAAATGTAACTAATAAAAGGCTCTTAAATATCCTCTTTTGATGTCCACTTGTTCTTTGCATACATTCTGTGCTTTTTATCTGTTCACTGTATGTAACATCACGTCTGACTAAAAAGGCTAAGTATTCTCGACACCACAATTAAAAATGTATTCACTTAGCCTACATAAGTTAAGCCCTTATTCCTTCACTTTGGATATGATGTATTGGATTACAATGAAGTATATTAGAGACAAACGTTAATGAAGTACACCAGAAATAAGCCTGGCATTGCAACTTTTCCTATAAATCTTAAAAACTTCTACAGCATTTGTAGGTTGGAAAATTGTATTGTATTGTGAAATTGCAGTTTTGGCATTTCTCCGGGGTCCTGCCATACAGTGCTGTGAAAATGAGGATTCCATGTATTAATACGGGTTAGACCAAGTTCATGCATTCTCGCATGTGAAAGTTTACAGGTCTAGGCCCTTATTTATGAAGGGATAGCGACAGGTAGCGACTGGTGAGCTGCCGGTAATGACGGGCCCCGCCACGAGAACGCCGGCTCCCCACCACAATCACACATTTATCAAGCCAATCCTGCTTAGCGACTGAGATAGCGCCATATAACGACTCATTCATCATTATTCCAGCCTCAGCCCACAGCGCCAGCGTCCGACCTTGAACAGCGACAGGTATGACCTCTCGCTACCTGGCGCTCTCCAATGCATTTCAATGGAACAATCTTTAAATATTCATAATTAATTGTTATTAATTTTTTTTTTTTTAATGTGAAAAATTCTGTGACCACTTCTGCTATTTTAGATTTAAGGTTAAAAAAAAAATAAAAAAATGTACAGAATTGATATTACAGGTCTGATATTAATGTATTCATATTACAAAATTATTTAAAAAACTTGTTTTTTTTTGGTTTCCAAAAATATGGTTGTGGGTTGGGGGTTAAAAAACTACTTTTAACCCATCGCCGCCAGCGCTCTGGGGTTTAAACATGCATTTTACAGCGCGATAATTTTTGGAGCGTGATTTTTTTATGAATATGATGGGAGCCGGTCGCTAGGGCCAGTCGCTATCATGCGCTCCCATACAGCGCGGACCCTGTCATATAGCGACTCCTCACCCAATATTCAACATTACGGCAAACCGACTGAGTCGCTATCAACTACCGAACAACGTCCAAGCACAGCGACTACTAGCGGGCGCTCTGAAAATGCTGCTACAGTCGCTCAACTGTCGCTACCTGCCGCTATGAATGAATCGGCCTCTTAGTTTGTGCTTGTGTGTTATTCTGAGCACAGATTTGGAAATTTTCGGACCCAAAAAATGGTGCCAAATTACTCCCTTTTTTTGCCTGTGGGAATTCTGGATTACATACATACGCATTGATGTTGGAGCCCCTTGACAAGTTCCTGGAAGAGTATGAGCATCTGCAGTGCTGTAGGCTGTTCAACTTGTACCTTCCGGAGTTTAGGCACACACTTCGCCATTTAGATGTTGATTGGATGTCCGATCGGATGTTGATCGGATGTCGGGTGGCCTGGGTTCCCGTAGTGGTGTAGTGGTTGGTGGTGTCTGTAGGAGATTTAGGGACATCTCCACACATTGGATGTTCCCGGGCTGTCCTCCAGGTCCTGGATTTCTGCCAGTAGAGGTGGTGTCTGTGTGGAAAAAGGTAAACATTAGTGTCTGTTTTGGGACCAGCAGGGAGAGGGTAAGTCATACTACAGGGGTATACACTACATGGGATGCCCCTCAAGGAACCAGCAGGAAGTAGGTAAGTCATTATACAGGGATACACACTACATGGGATACCCCTCAAGGAACCGGAGAGAAACAGGAACAAGAAGGCAAGTGACAGTGCTGCTATGCACACTACATGGGATTCCCCTCAAGGAACCAACAGGAAGAAAGTAAGTCATACTGCAGGGATGCCTTTCCAAGGGGTGCATAGAGGGAAAAAAAGCAAACAACTCGTATACGTAAATCAGCATGCCAGCAAGATGGCCATGGATCACCGAGATTCAGGGACTTTGCAGCAACATACGGCTGGGCACAAACTTGGCTTCTGAGGCTAGTTCGCAGACCAAAACCAGAATTGCTTGACTAAAACGAAAGCACTTACGATCGCATATGCCTGGCCGAGACGTGGCTAAGAATAATATGAGTGTTCGCAACTTCACGGTTTCCCTGTTGACTTCCACAAAAAAACTAGCAATCACGGTGAGGCTTTAAATTAAGCTTATTGTGTGACCCATATAAAGTGGTTCTCACAAAATCTGATTCATTTCTAAGACCATTCTGAATGTCCTGTAGCTTAGCTTAGAGTTTATCACTTGCATTTTCCTATTAAAATTGATAAACAAAGACAGGATATTAATGATGTGATCATCTGTTAATTAAATCATATCAGAGACTGAACTTTCTCAGAAGCTACATTATTTTGTGTTACTCAAACAAATTAAATGTTAACAGAATCATGGCTGTTAAAGAGATATGCGGTGACCTTTGGTGTTATCTTTAATTCTAACTCCCCACAACATATTCTATTTTCCCATCACATGCTGCCTTTCTTAATATTCTCTTTTTTTGTATGTAAAAGTCAATATTTGCATTTAGCGGAATATTAATAGCGGCAGATTTTCATATTTTCTACATTTGATTTGTGCACTCTAATGCTGACACTGCTAGTTGAATGTTGCCCTCAAAGCACAGAATAACTATTTATGAGTGAATACAGTTACAAAATTGCAAACTATTCTACAAGTAGTGATTTCTTAATTTTTCCACTGAACAATATTCAGTTTGTTGTATGCTTAAGACCCCAGAGTGCTTTGGAACAAGTCTTGTGCATATAAAAAATGGCCATTTAGGCTAGAATCAAATGAGAATTTGTATTTGCCACATATTTCAAACAAAAAACAACAATTAAGCCACTGCACTGACTATAATGGCTGCTTTTTTGTCACTTTAGAGGAAATAAACAAAATGTAAAAAAAATCTCTCTTTGGCTAGCAGCAACAGGTTTGCGCCTGTTGCTATCCCAAAATATAAGAAACTGTTTAGCGTCAAATAAATTCCAATGTCTACATGAGTTGAAAAATACTCCATTTAATATATGTATAACAACACAATGCACTCATTCATTACTTTTGACTTCGGCACTGTTGGATCGGGGAGAAGTCTACTGGGCGACCTGGGGGGTTCTACACAGCATGAATGCCCTGGGGGGAAGGGAATCAGACAGCCCAGGAGTCTAATAGACTCCAGGGATGCTTTTGTCCCACTTTAAAGGGACCCTCCGGTTAAACAAGACGGGGGGAAACCTGAAAGATTCAACAATTAAGGAGGGATATCCTGCTCCACATTCTGTTAAGGGATCTACTTACCTGATCTTTTGTTTTGCTTGGATTGCATCCCCACATGACCACTGGTAACATCTGCAGATTGCCTAGCAGGCAGATTCACACTACTGTGCAAGCCCACCTCTTGAATCTTCTGAGAGTCACGGAGGATCTCAATGCTATATGGGAATCTGAAAGCAGGTGAGTACCGAAGCCATAGATGGGGATTTCCCTACCTTTATGCAGAGCAGGACATCCCTCCTCGGGCTGCCTAGTTTAGGGATTCACCAGACTTTTTTTACTTATGGTCAAATTAATAATATTAAAAATATTCTTAGCAAAGCTTAATATACTAAGATTGCATCAAGTATTAGGCTAAGTATTCACTTGCGCTGTGCCTCCCTTGCTGTGTGGTGCAAAGCAGCCGCCCTGCACTGTACCATTGTTTCCTGCCCCCCCCCCCCCCCCCACCCAGTGGCACAGGCACCTGGAGCAGGGAGCAGCAGTGATAACAGGTGGAGGAAAGAAGCACAGGTTCACTGCAGTATTAAAAGGGACACAGGACCTGGCATCTTACTCCTGTCCAGCATTTGCCATAACCACCATCTTGGGGTCCTTCAGTCCTCTGCTCCAGCAAGGACCGGGAGGCCTGTGACAAGGATAGGGGGACTGGGGGGGGTGTTGGACTACAAGGTGACAGTGAGCATGGCTTTTACTGCACTACAACACCCTGTAGGTAAAGCATATGATTGCTTTACCTACAGTGCTCATATGATTGCGTTTGTGCTGTGGGTAAAATGTGCGGCACATGGATGTGAAAGGTCCCATTTAAATTCATGTTTATCATATCAATATTATAAAATACCCTTTATATAGTGATTGCAATTATCAAAAGTTGTACAAATAGTGTAAGTAGTGTAAAAAAATAGGAAAAGGGGATATATATAGTTGAGCAGGGAAGAATAGATTATCGTCAGTGATTAATAGGTCTCACAGGAATGATTACAGTATTCATCATAGGAATGGAAGCGTGCAATAACATTTTGACCAATGGGTGGACAGGGAGAAAGCAGTAATTGATGAACATGAGGGGAAGTGGACGAGTTCAGTGACAAAATCATATATACGAATATTTAAACATAGATGCTGTTTTGATTAATAAGCTTGTTTCGATTAGCTATTTTTAATCATATTTATGAGTTTTTGGCCAGCTACAAAAATATGTTATATCCCCATGCTTGAAAAAATATTTCTGTATCTACTTTAAAAGACAAAACATAATGCCGATCTCGATAGGACAGATAATATCAAACTTTTATTCATCATACTAAAAGTAGCACAGGCTTGGCTGATTTGATGTTAAATTGATTGTAACTTGATGTACAGTATCTTAAATGATCCAATAAATATGATTCCAATGCAGGATGTCCATATACCCATGAAAGATATCTTGAATGGCTCCATTTGTGTCTGTCTGCAAATGTTTTTTCTACTTTTAAGTTGTTCATCTGAGAATATCCCCAATGGATTTCCAAAGACAAGGCTCTATCAAATTTAAATAAACCCGATAAATATTGTCTACAAATACCATGCATAAGGGTTGCATAAGCACCATGAGTATATGTTTTACTCACGTTTTTAGGAAAGAAGATGTTTTTTTCTCATGATTTTTTAACCGTAAGGTTTTTCTAATCCAAGCTAGGCAATTTGTACTTGTTACAGTGACAATGGCATAACTATCAACCAAGTGCCCCAGGACTTGGAAGGTGCAAAATATTATAGTATAGTTGTGGTTAGTTAAAGAAGGACCATGAGGATGCTGGAAGCCCAAGGAACTCCTGAACACCATGGTGAGCTATACTCAGAGGCCGATTCATCAATAGCGCCAGGTAGCGACAGATGAGCGACTGTAGCGTGATTTTTTCAGCGCCAGCCAGTATTCGCTGTGCTTGGCCGGCGTTAGCTTGATGACAGCGACTCAGTCGGTGTGCGGTAATGTTGAATACGGGCTGGGGAGTCGCTGTTTCACAGGTCCAGCGTTGTATGTGAGCGCCTGACAACGAATGGCCAGAGCGAACGGCTAGCTTCATATTCATCAAAAAATCACGCTCCGAATGTGCTGTCGCTGTCCATTCCTTGTTTAAACCCCAGAGCGCTGGCGGCGATCTGTATTAACTAGTTTTTAACCCCTAAACAACCATATTTTTTTAATGTAACATTATACATGTTTTTAGAATCATTTTGTTATATGAATACATTAATCTCAGACCTGTTAGATCAATTCTGCACTTTTTTTTTTTTTTTTTTTTTTTGACTTAAAAATAATTCCTAACATTGCAGAAGTGTTCTCCGATTTTTTGACATTAAAAAAAAAAAATAAAAAAATAATACCAATTAATTATGATTAATTATAGCTTGCTCCATTGAAATGCATTGGACATCGCCAGGGAGCGACAGCTCATACCTGGCGCTGTGAGGGAATTTGCAGCGGCGCTGTTCGGTCCAGGCGGCTTCATGATGAATGCCGCGCTAGCCGTCGCTCTCGCCGGCGCTAGCCTCATTTTGCTTGATAAATGCGTCATTGTGACCGCCGCGGGCGTACTTGAGTCGGTAGTCGCCGTTAGCTGCCGCTACCTGGCGCTCGTCAGACACTACCTGGCGCTATCGCTTGATGAATAAGGGCCATAATTTTGCAAGGTCTGAATCACAGTGACTGGAAGTTGCAAAATATACTGTGGAGGCACTGACTGCTGCAGTATATGCTACGGTTTCTGGCTCCCTCTCATACTTAATAAACACCTGGAAAAAGGAAAACTGGAGGCTGATTTAGCACTAGCGCCACATATTGCCATTTGTGCATCTACGTAGCGACCACAAGAGGACTCTGCAAACGGGTGTCTGGTGCTATAACATAGCTTTGGCATTGGATAAGTGGCGCTGTAGTATTATGTCTGATGATAAATGTGATGTCTGGAGGGCGCTGTAGAAGGCTCTCCCTGATTCACTGCAGCACCTAAGGGTACCAATGCTACTATTGTTTCATGTAGCACCACGAGGGAAAGCCGCAACACTACATATAACAACCGGACAACACTTCAGCGAATGATATGTAGCGCCACTTAAGTGCAACTGACGCCTGGAGCTGAAGTCCATATTTAAGAAAAAAACACAAGGTCAGCGTCGGCGATATAAAACTGGGTGATGTAGCGACAAGGGTCGGGCGCTATATAAAATCTGTCTGTTTCTGAACACATATACACCAGCACCAGAGAGAAACCACATGGAATGAAATTGTTTCTACACTGTAACACTGACACTACAATGGCAGACCAACACATCACAATACATGTCTTTGGTTGGTGGCCAAGAGTACCAACGCAATCATCATATGATAAAATAATGGGAAAAAGTGGATCCAAACTCTATTTATACACAAACAAATTAAAGATCATTGAATTGTATGGGAGAACGCAACTGAGCAACTGAGCGACAGGTGCTACGTAGCACTGCTGAACATACATCACCGGCGCTTTACACTGACCCCCCATTAGTAATACATTCAACGCTACATGACGCTATTAGAGGCGCTTACCAGTTTGAATTTCATATATATATATTAACTGCACCCTGCGTTCACCTGACGCTATGTGGTGTTACCGCTTCTTAAATAAGGCCCCTAGTTTACTGCAGGTCAGTGGGAGTGGGGCCTGGCTGCTGATGGGAACCCCACCCCTGTGTCTGCTTGTCAATAAAAATGCTTTGTTTGCATTCTGTATGTTTTTTAAACAAACAGTTTTTTTTATACAGTACCTTAATAAACTGTTCCTACCCCTTGAACTTTTCCACATTTTAAATGTTAAAACCACAAACTTACAGTAAATGTATTTTGTTATGATTTTATAAAATGGAGAACACAAAGTAGCAAGTATCTATAAAGTGTGAAGAAAATTATTATGACTTTCAAAAATTGTAAAAAAACTGAAAAGTGTGGCGTATGTATTTTATCCTTCAGTTCTCTGATACCGCTAAATAAAATCTAGAATGAACAATGATATTAAGAAGTTAAGAAGGCATGTTATAGAACATAAGTGATAATCAAAATCAAGTTACACACCACCCAGATCAAGGCTAAAGTTGTGCAAAGTGTATTGCAGGGTAAGTTTATAAGAAAATTGCCCAAGTTCTGAACTTGTCAGGAGGCAATGTTCTATCCATCATCTGTAAATGGAGGGAGTATGGCACAACTAAGAGCTACCAAGGTATGGCCGTCCAACTAAACTGACAGCCCTTGCAGGGAAAGCACTAGGAGCGTCAGAGATCCACAGCTCAGGTGGTAGAATCCTTCCAAAGAAAAACTTTTAGTCATGTACTCCGCAAATCTGGTTTTCATGGAAGAGCATGAAGACTTTTTAAAGGCACTGTATTTTGCAGTTTTAACAATTTTCAGTGTCTGCTTCAAATGCTATGAATAACAGTGATGAAGCAAGTATATAATCCTTTAGATTGTAAGCCCGCAAGGGCAGAGCCGTCTCTTATAGTGTTGTTCAATATGACTATGTGCTTTTCTGTCACGCATTGTAAGTTAATAAAAATGATAATAATATGAAAATTCAAGAAACTTGGCTTGATATTTTTTGATGCAAGATGTATAAATAATCCCTCCTCCTGCCATCTGGAATGTTTGTGTGGATTTGTATAACTTAACCATTTTTCTTGTAATAGGTCTCCTTTAAGAATAAATACTATATTGTATAATACATACATAATTGGTGCTATATTACAGTATCTATTTGTTTATTAAAATAACATGTTTAGTGTAAATGGACAAAATTGGTTAATAATAAAACAAACAAGTTTATATAATATGCTGAATTATATGTCTATTGTATCCTATGTGAGCAGCAATCCACGTGCTTTTAAAAAAATTGCCCACCCTGCACCATACTGCTTTTAAACCTGCCACTGCTATCGTTTGGGCTTCTGTTGCACATGCATTTTGCCCCATAAAACATAGCATAGCCAAACTGTGCCCAGATATTAAAGACATTTTATGGCTAAATGTGTAAAATGTAATATACAAACTGGCCTGGTTGATCGGTGGTTGATGGGGAGCATCACTGTGTTCAGCAGGGGAGTCTACTGGCCTCTCTCAATCCCACTCCCCCCTGCAGCTGTATGTACTGCAGAAGGAAACCTTCAGGGCATTGTATGCTGGTGACCATGGGTATGAAAGACTGGTGTTCACTCAGCAACTGCAGTTGTATCTGGAGATAGCTTAGCCCTGCTCCTTTAGCATGAGCTATAGATGCCAGTAGAACACCCTGTCTGTGAACATATCCCTGATGGTCCCCATCTGCAGTCCAAAATCCTTTAACAAGTACAAACAGCGTGTGGGAAGAGCAAGGGTGAAGATGAGATGAGAGAAGGAGCTGCAGCCCTGGCCGGTGGGGTTCCCCCGCTGAAAAAATGTACTGCCCATGTCCCATCACCACTGTCTAGTTTACATTGTTTTAATAGCTTTATTTTTTTCCTTGCCATAGCCAAAGTAATCTTGGCATATAATAGCTTATTTGTGGGTATATAATGATTTTTTTATTGCAATAATGTGTTATAGGGGCTTTTTAAAGCTTTATCGTGGAGGAGAAAAGAAATTAGATTGGTGATTTTGATGTAAGCGATAAGATTGCTGATCCTCTACAAATCAGTAGATAATAAACTGCAGTTCTACAAATAAAAGGCAGACTTTTTCCATTGAAGTTGAGTTGTTTATTTCATTAACAGCACCCTAATAGGTGCTCTCTCAAATGTCAAGAACCCCCCAAGACCTTTCTATTCAGTGTTTTCCCTGATGTTAATTAACATTATTATTTACTGAACTGAAGAGGCTCTCCAAGCTTAGGCGTATCCAATATACATTCTAAATGATTGAATACCCCCCTTTTCCTGCACACATTCATTGTCTGTAATCACATTCAGGTTTGAGAGGTAAATTTGAGTGTCGATTGCCCATAAATTATAGTTGCAGGCAAATGAGCAGGTAAGATGGCAGAGATCATATTTATAGGTGGACCAATGTCATGAGGCTCATATATCTAGAAATATGACAGTACAATGGCTGCTGTCATCCAGTTGCTGCTTACATCTCTGCAGCAATCAGAACTACTTGCGTGATGCCAGATGACCTGGTAAAAGATATAATTGAAAAACAGTAGCGCTGAGAATATCAGGGAAAGTGCTTTCATCTGTAAGAACACATGCCCTGTGAGCATGATAAGTTGATAATTATGTTATTCAGCACATTTGACAAGAGGTCATTATAAATGTTCCACATGGCTGAAGCGTATAAGGTTGTACAGTATGCAGACCATATTCATACTCTTGCTCCTTAGAATATGTTTTAAATATACCTTGACAGGCAGCTGAGTAGATTTACTGTGGCATATCATTTTCAGTAAATAGGACATGAATAGAAATTAAAAGACTAATAATAACACATTTCTGCCCTTTATTATACATATCTCAGCAAAAGCAGAATTCATTAGACGTATTTCAGTCTGTGCTAAAAAGTCTATGGTATGTTTAGGTCAGGGCAGTTTGTAGGCTGAATGTCATTCAGGGCAAGTTATGGGGGGTGCAGGATCTATGGGGTATAGCCTAGATTCCTAATTCCCAAGGAGGTGACTTTAGGGAAGGTGGTGTCAGTGAACCCAGGGGGAAGATGGAGGCACACATTGCTTCCTGGTGTTCTTGAGGGGGGAAGTGGGGAATGTGGGGTGAATGGGGGCACATGCCAGGCACATTGGGGATGGATGTAAGATGTCTGGGAGAGGTTGTTTGTAATGCCCTGCAGGGTACTTGGAGAGGGGGCTGTGGGAGACATTGCCAGGGGATACTTGAGGGTGTGGAGTAAAGGGCCAAGTGAGGGGCTGTGCTTGGCTAATTTTTGTTGCAGAGTGGTGCTGAGTTGTAATCCAGATAGACATTGGGGTATAGCAGGAACTGGCTTTACTCGCATGAATACAGTAAGAGAATGTCACTTTACATGGTGGCTTAGAAAACAAACAAAGACAGGAAGAGAAGAACTAGCAGTGATAGAGATTACAGCTCTATCTACAGGAAGTAACAACACAGCAGAAAAATACATAGAAACTCTACAGTTGCGCATTGGTAACAGCACCATCTAGTGTGACAACAAACTGCAATAAAACCTAGCAAAAGTCACTCTAGCATAGACTAAGCTGGAAGTCTGTTGTACAATTTTGGAGGAAAGGGAGCACCTTCTTGGAGGCCGGTGCAGGTACTTTGGGGGAATAGGGGATCCCTTCTTGCGGGAACCCTGCCTGTGTACTTGGGAAAGGGGGTGAGTTTTCGTGGGATGCTGCTTGCTTACCTGTGTGAACTATGGGAGCTCCATTCAGAGTAGGGGGCATTAAAAAAATATTTTGCAGGGGGGGCTGTCTGGGCACTTGGCGCATGCAAGGGGGGCATCACATCAGGATGGGGGCCACATTAGAGTGTTCTAACGGCTACATGTGGCCCCTTCTTGGAGGCCGGTGCAGGTACTTTGGGGGAATAGGGGAGCCCTTCCTGGGGGAACCCTGCCTGTGCACTTGGGAGGGGGGGGGAGTTTTCGTGGGATGCTGCATGCTTAGTGTGAACTATGGAAGCTCCAGCATTTGGGACATGCAAGGGTGGAAACATCACATCAGGATGGGGGCCACATCAGAGTGTTCTATTGGCTACATGGGCCAAAAGTTGAGCATTTCTGCTTTAGCCTGAAGATCTCATTTAGCATCCAATGTCTTTATCAAGACTAAAGCCTACTTAATGTTGAATGCTATAACATTTTGGAAAGAAACATATTTATGTACTGAAAGTCCTTTAGTTCTTAAACAGATTATGATTTGGACTGGATTTTGCCAATACGTCAAAAATGTTTACTTAAGTAGTTTATAACCTTAGACCACTTGCTTTTGCTCATAATAATCTTGCAATTGTTAATTTTGGGGAACTTAATTGAGACTTTTTGAATTCTGAATTGTAACATTCAAGACCTGGTGTCTGGTATGTCGACATATTATCTACTACATCGGCCATGGTTTTGGGTGATAAATGATGGGATCCTTGATTAGTTGGGTGCATAATTTCTGGAATTGATAGGCACACTTCCCAGGACTATGACAATTCCAGCACCACTGACTAGGTCGAATTGATTGGCTGAATGTTTGGTCTCATCATGTATGCTCCCAAGGGCTTACTTCTTGCCTGGCTGCTGTAGTAGTTAGAATGTTGCAAAGTTTAAACTTTAAGCAATGCCACTCCTTGTATATCGTAATAAGTGGCTTAAAGCAGAAGAAAGTCCAGTTATACTGGGTCCCTATGCCAGGTAGCCCCCCTCCCCCACATTGTGCTAAGAGTACAAGCTTACCTACCTTTTTCCCTCTGATCACCCCTGGTCAACCAAGCAATGTAGCAGCTGATTGGCTAAGTAGGCACCCAGACATGGCCGGGATAGCAGCTTAGAATGCGGAAGCACAGCTGCCTGGGGGGGATACAGACGTGCGCCGGTAAGGTAAGCTTCATTGTATATATGCCAAACCCATCATAGCACCTGTCAGGAGGTGGATGCTGGATCCCAGTGTGACTGGACTTGCAGTTTAATTGCTTGGTAGCTTAGTCATTCGTTAATTAGACTAACTGGATTATATATTTTTAATTGAGAGTGTGGTAATTTATCTCTTTATTACTCGGACTTAAGTTATGTCATGACTCCCTGGCCTGCCTCTGAGGCTTAAAATCATTTTCCCTTCAAGACGTTTACTGCTTTTTTTCCTGTCCCTAATCTGATAGACATTTCTGCCACAGATAATACAAAATATGCACACAGATATTATCAGTGGACATTAATACATGAATTCCCTTATAAGTGTAATAACATTAGTTGTTTTTTCTGTATTCCATGTTTTCTAATGTTTCTTATTTCACTTAATGATTCCAAAGTAATGCTCAGTGAATCATTTTTTTTATTGCTTGCAAAATTTGTGGTATTTAATCTGAGCAAAGTGCTCAACTTCGGATAAAAAATATTGCTGCAAACATTTATCATCAGCCAGCTAACAGAGGTTTAGACGGAGTTTAATTCAGTCCTAACGAGACCATTTATGGCACTTGGGACTGCCAGCCATAAGAGTGAAAAACTGTGCTAAAAAACGGACTTTCTGAAGTTGAGACATCAAAAGGTCTTTGGAGAGAATATCACAACAATCTAAAACTGGGAAAATCATCTGCTTTACTGCTGTTGTGACAGCAGTTGCTATAGCTCTTGGATATAAATTGGGACTTAAGGAGGAGTCTGTTAGTACAAGAGCTGATAAACTCTGCGTTTAGTCTACAAAACTGTTCATTTACCATTTTGTATTTAGGAATGGTGTGCATAATAGTGTTTTAGAAGATGGGAAGCACAATACACTTGAGCTTTTGTATGTAGATGACCTACACCACCTTTCCTCACCCTGGAATGTTTACATTAGTTAACAGACACGGATTTACTATGCTTTGTGTATATAATGTATCTTTTTTATAGTTAGCACATTCATTTATGCCCCCCTCCTCCCTGATCCTCACAATCTCATACTGGGATAAATTAGAACCTTTTGAAAATAGTGCTAGGAAGATAAGGAAGGAAAATAAGAGCCAAAAGAAGATTCAACTTTCCTTTAATTTCTCATCAATTTTTCCTTTCAATTTTTGAAGGCAAAATAGTATTTGTATCCAATTTTTTACCAGGACACTAAGGGGGTTGATACATGTTTTTTTTTCTTAAATTAACCTTCCATAGGACGGGGTTGTTCCACTTTATTTTGGAAATACAGTACTGCCTAGAAACGTTCTGACAAGCAAGACTACCTGTGTGCGGTTCTTGAAAGACACAAGACTATTTAACCCTTAGACTAAAACATCCTTATGAAGCATTTGTGCCTGTGTTGGTTTTCTACAAACCAATGCAATTTTTTTTGACCAGTAAACTGTGTATTTGACCGTGACGTGGAGTAAAACATTAAAACTTTCTTTTCATGACCCTGCAACAATACAATAAGCTATTTCTTTATTTATCCTACTTGCCGTTGAGTGTCATCTCCCCATGCTGCGGTCCCATTAACTCTTACCCTTGACTAACATACCTGTGTGCTGTCACGTTGCTTGAGATAAGTTGATACCATGACATACTTGGGGTTACAACTGTGATTACTGCTGGTTAACTCTGATACTTCAGTTAGAGAGCTCCATAATATCGACTGACATAGGAAGTGCAATCCTCCTGAATAGGTGTGGCACCATAACCCTCTACCAAAAGATTGGGGGTCATAGCCATGGCCGCAAAATCCATGAGGTCATGGGAGGCACCCCCCCAAGCCACGCTGCCAGGGTGGTAAAATGTGGCCTTTTAAAAAGAAATTATTTCACAGCTGTGGCCCCGCACCATGCTGTGCACCTGTCACCCTGTGCTCACCACTGCTCCTCCCTCTTCCATGCCACAGCTCGCTGGTTGCTTCTCAGACACTATCTATCCTATATCTTTCCTTCCTTCCCACTATTTTTCTCTCCTTCTCTACTTTCTTGTTTCTTTCTTTTCCTTTCTTCCCCTTTCCTTTTTTTTCTCTTCCGATCCTTCTTTCTTTATCTAATCTCTAATGCTTTCTTTATTTCCTTCTGTCTGTCCATCTTCTTTTCCTTATTTCTATCTATCCACTATTTTTTCTCTTTTCTTTCTCTCTCTCTCTCTCTCTCTTTCTCTCTGGTATCTATCCACCCATCCATCTATTATATATTCACATATTTATCCCTCAATCTGTCTCTCCTATATTTTTTGATTTGCTCTTTCTTCCATCTATCCTCCAACTAACAGTCTATCAAGTATCTATCTATCTATCTACTTATTTTCTTTCTTCTATATGTCCATACTCTATCTATCTATCTATCTATCTATCTATCTTCTAGGCTTTCTTTCTCTCTATCATCTATCCTTTACCTTCAAGTCAGATATTATTTTTTCCTTTTCTTTCTATACATTCATCTACCTACCTATTTAACTATTCAGCCATCTACTGTTATCAATTTATTTATCCTTACTTTCTTTCCTTGCTCATTTTCTTGCTTCTTTCCTTCTCCCTTCCGTTCTTTTATCTATCTATCTATCTATCTATCTATCTATCTATCTATCTATCGTTTCTAACTTTCACTGAATGTATCTATCTGCTGCAGTATAGCGAGTATCCCAAGTAAGAAAGTGGCCAGTGAACAGGAAACAATTGGCAACAATTCCAAATAACAAAATAACAATACTGGAAAGAATCAAGCTTGACAGTTTAGAGATCACAGATTGCCCCCCAAGCCCCACAAAAATGAATAAACATACGGCACACCACTCCCCCCACTCCATAAAATTCTGATCCTCAAAGAGATAAAAGTTGCAGAACCGGCAGGCAGAGCTGCATCTCATGTTACCATCTGTTTACCAGCATCCTTCCTGTGTTTTCTTTGTCTGTCAAACTTTGCATTAACCCCTATGTAAGACAATGCCCAGCCCTGGGCATAATGTACCCCCAAGCCTCATCAGTGTGATAGATCTTCCCAAGTTCTGGAAGACAGCTCATGAGCCACAAATAAGCTGTCCATGAGCCACACATGTCTCCTAAGCTTTAGGTTGGGGAATCCCAGGTTATAAAATGTTAGTGAGCCATAGTAAAATATGTGATATTGCACAAAATGCAATGCCACCAGGGCCAACTGCTAAACCCATGTAAGGTGCTTCTTCAGGCTTGTCAAGTTGCCTTTTGTTGCATTCCATGCTGTCGCATGGACAGGATTGCCATGTTGCCCGTACTGTATCTCAAAACCATGATTCTTTTTATACCAGCAGCTGACTACCACCCTACCATTACAGCTGCTCCCAGGTTGCCACAACTGGTCAGTATGGGCAATACTGCACTGATATTCTTGAATCCCCTTGAATCCCCAGTTAACCTACTCTACACTGTATGCAGCCCCTCTGATTACCCATTTTTACCTACACTGCATACATGTTCCCTGGCTTCTTTGACATCCCAATCAGCACTCTCCTATTTACATAAAACATGGGACAGACAGGGCTCCCCACTCTGGTGCTCACCAATCAGGATCTTCTTCTGCCTTGGCCTTCTCACTGCTGATACACATTTCCCTACATTCAAACAAGGTATTAGTAGTAATTGGCGAATCCAAACTGCAAAGATCAGGTTTGTATCGAACTTTGAAAGTTTGGATTCCCAAACCCAAACACAGACATTAGCCAGATGTCCAGCCTGAACATGTAAAAGCTGGTTGCTCGGCTGCTGAGCAGCCATCAATGTGCTTCACCTAAGGGTGCAGCATCAGGAACCACTGCTGTAACTTACCTGACTCCGTGATCCCCTTCCTGGCCAGCGACGGTGGAATTTTAAATCGGGGCCAGCTGGGGCTACAGAAAGATTGCCGCCGGCTCCCATGAATGAGGACACTTCTAGTGCCAGTTATTTTCTCAAACGCCACCACCGCTGGCCAGGAAGAGGATCGCTGGGCAAGGTAAGTTACAGAGGTGCTTAATGCTGCTCACGCTTTGCCCCCCTAACCACAGCCACACACCAAAGTTCAGGTCCCCATTCCCTTGACCCACTGGGTTTAAACTAGCAACAGCAGAAAATAGGCAATGGAGGGGATGTGCCCACATGACCCCGCCTAGGCACTGTCCCAATGTGCAATGAGTAGAGGGAGCGTGCTGTGGGGTCTAAACCAGTTACATCCACAGCTGCCATCTTGAACCAGAGTGACCGGTAGGTGGCTCATTCTCTGCTTGTTCTACCATCTCGGTTTTAACTGTGTTAAAGTGAGGTCATTCTGTGGGTTCTCAGGCTCACACTTATCACTTACAGTGGGTTGGTGGCTATCATTGGGCACTACTGACCTTCCTTTGATGGGCCACATTCGATATATGCTTTTGCTGCATGTCCCACTGGGATTCACAGCTTTCCGTTCACTAGACACTCTATCTTTTCTCTGTTTTTCAGTCTTAGAGTCACTTAAGCTTCTGTATCGTATCATTAAACTATAAAAATCTGTCCAAAAATTGTTGCCTTAAACTGAACCGGGAAGTGTTGCTGGGTTTTCTGCTACTCTGCGTTATGGGTTATGTCAGTTAAATCCAGACAGCATTTTGGCTGGGATGCTGGGACAGGAAACAATTAGAGATGAGCGAACTTTTGAAAAATTCGATTTGCCGAATTTTCCTGGGAATAATTGTTTCGGTCCGAATTTATTCGCAACAAATCGCTATTAAAAATGGCTATTTCTGGGCATCCGAGATCCTTTATCGGGTTGCAGAACATTTGGCTGGGTGTAACATGCATAGGATGCATGCTGGGTTAGTGAAATACTATTGTAAAAAAGTATGACATGCAGATCAGAGGCGTCGCAGAGCGGCACAGAGTGGCACAGAGGCTGGCGCAGAGCGGCACAATTTCAGAGCCTTGAGGTGGCATCAGCATGATGAGCCCATATATTGCCTGAAAAATAACATCCTGAATTTGGGAGCAGCATAGGGAGCCCATATATTGCCTGAAAAACACACCCAGGAGTTGGCAGCAGCATTAGGAACCCATATATTGCCTGAAAGACACACTCTGGACTTGGCAGCAGCATAGGGAGCTCATATATTGCCTGAAAGACACACCCAGGAGTTGGCAGCAGCATAGGGAGCTCATATATTGCCTGAAAGACACACCCAAGAGTTGACAGCAGCATTAGGAGTCCATATATTGCCTGAAAGACACACCCAGGAGTTGGCAGCAGCATAGGGAGCACATATATTGCCTGAAAAACACATTGGAGTTGGCAGCAGCATAGGGCGCCCATATATTGCCTGAAAGAAACACCCAGGAGTTGGCAGCAGCATTAGGAGTCCATATATTGCCTGAAAGACACACTCTGGACGTGGCAGCAGCATAAGAAACCCATATATTGCCTGAAAAACACACCCAGTAGTTGGCAGCAGCATTAGGAGCCCATATATTGCCTGAAAAACACATTGGAGTTGGCAGCAGAATTAGGAACCCATATATTGCCTGAAAAACACACCCAGTAGTTGGCAGCAGCATAGGGAGCTCATATATTGCCTGAAAGACAAGCCCAAGAGTTGGCAGCAGCATTATGAGCCCATATATTGCCTGAAAAACACATTGGAGTTGGCAGCAGCATATGGAGCCCATATATTGCCTGAAAGAAACACCCAGGAGATTGCAGCAGCAGCATTAGGACCCCATATATTGCCTGAAAAACACATTGGAGTTGGCAGCAGCATAGGGAGCTCATGTATTGCCTGAAAGACACACCCAGGAGTTGGCAGCAACATTAGGAGCCCATATATTGCCTGAAAAACACATTGGAGTTGGCAGCAGCATTATGAGCCCATATATTGCCTAAAGGACACACCTAGGAGTTGGCAGCAGCAGCAGCATTAGGAGCCCATATATTGCCTGAAAGACACACTCTGGACTTGGCAGCAGCATAGGGAGCACATATATTGCCTGAAAAACACAACCAGGAGTTGGCAGCAGCATAGGGAGCTCAAATATTGACTGAAAAACACATTGGGGTTGGCAGCAGCATAGGAAGCTCATATATTGCCTGAAAGACGCACCCAGGAGTTGGCAGCAGCAGCAGCAGCAGAATTAGGAGCCCATATATTGCCTGAAAAACACATTGGCGTTGGCAGCAGCATAGGGAGCTCATATATTGCCTGAAAAACACACCAGGAGTTGGCAGCAGCATAGGGAGCTCATATATTGCCTGAAAAACACACCAGGAGTTGGCAGCAGCATAGGGAGCTCATATATTGCCTGAAAAACACATTGGAGTTGGCAGCAGCATAGGGAGCTCATATATTTCCTGAAAGACACCCACAGAAGTTGGCAGCAGCCGCAGCAGCCTTAGGAGGCCATATATTGCCTAGAAAACATATTGGAGTTGGCAACAGCATAGGGAGCTCATATATTGCCTGAAAAACACACTCAGGAGTTGGCAGCAGCATAGGGAGCTCATATATTGCCTGAAAGGCACACCCAGGAGTTGGCAGCAGCATTAGGAGCCCATATATTGCCTGAAAGGCACACATCGGAGTTGGCAGCAGCATTAGGAGCCCATATATTGCCTGAAAGACACACCCAGGAGTTGGCAGCAGCAGCAGCATAGGGAGCTCATATATTGCCTGAAAGACACACCCAGGAGTTGGCAGCAGCAGAAGGAGCTCATATATTGCCTGAAAGACACACCCAGGAGATTGCAGCAGCAGAAGGAGCTACCATGCATCAGCTACCCGCATGCTTTAGCTACTCGCATGCATCAGCTATTGATGGGTGGAAATTCTGGCTGATCCATGCCTGATTCATCTTCACAAAGGTGAGTCTCTCCACATTTTTCATGGGCAGACGAGTTCTCCTTGGCGTTACTATGGCCCCCGCAGCACTAAAGACCTGCTCAGATGGCACACTACTGGCCGGGCAGGACAGCTTTTCCAGGGCAAACTCTGCCAGTTGCGGCCACAAGTCAAGCTTGGCTGCCCAGAAGTCCAGCGGATCCTCAAGGTGCGTTGGCATGGTCATTTCAAGGTACGACACGACCTGCTGGTTCAGGCCCTGCTCCAGGTCTTCCTGCTGCTCATGAGTAGCCTCACTATGCGGGTGCAGAAAGCTACTCATTAGCGACTGAAGACTGAGGCTGCTGCTGATGAAGCTGCTGCTGCTCCTGCCAAGCCCCCCTGGCAGCCATGGTAGTGGAAGGTGAGCGCAGAGTTCCCCCCGAGTCAGACCTGTGAGAGTATGGACCATGGCACAGATAGGCATCGGCCAACTGACTACGTAGAATGTCTTTGTAGTAGGTCAGTTTGTCCTCCCTCTCAGCGGGTGTAAAAATTGCCTCCATTTTGTGCCGGAAGGGAGGGTCCAATAAGGTGGAGAGCCAGTAGTCATCCCGCACAATTCTGCGGTCACTACGCAAGCACGTGAGCATGCATCGTGCCATTTGTGCAAGTGACTCGGAGGGACTACCTGTCTCTATCTCCACTGCATACTGCCACGGTCTGTCTGGGTCCTCTGTCTCATTTTCCTCACAACCCTCTAGCAAGTGCGATCGGCTTCATCATCATCATCATCATCGAGTTGTACCTACACGTCACTGATGTCCTCCTCGGTTTCCACAAGAGCGTGTGCTGCAGGAGACGGAACGCTCGCCACGCCACATCCCACGCCACTCTCCTCCTCAGTGTTTGTCTGCCTAGCGGAAGAAGCGATGGATGTCTCCTCCATTTCTTGGCTGGGCAGTAGCTGCTGACTGTCCTCTAACACATCGTCCTCACTGAATAGTGGAGCTGAATCCAAAGCATAAGATTCGGCGGCTGGAGGGGGGCGTAGGACAGAGGCAATGGAAGGACAGGGCCTTGCCAACTCAGGGTTGTGTCCGGGGAACCTACGGACTGTTGACTGGGGGTGTCAGATGTCACTTGTGATGAGGTCGATGACCGCCTTAACCAATCGATGATGGCAGATGCGTTGCTGGTAGACACACGACCGCTATCAGATACCGGGAGATCAGGCCTCTCACCGCGACTCCTGCTGCCACTCGCCCCTAGTCTGCTGCGACCTCTGCCTGATGAATCTAGGCCTCTCCTCGGTGCACATCCTGGCACATCTCTGGCTGACATTTTTACTGCGTTTAGGAGGGGAAAACAATATACTACACTACACCTACAACAGTATTTTTGTAACAGCAGGTGTGTAGAAAAGTTAGATCAAAATAGGCAGACACTGTAGCTAAAAGCTACAGATGGTCTTACACAGGATGCCCCTGGTCAGAGTTAAATACACCACAGGCAGTTTTGAAATGTGTTTTTTTATTCAAAATGTAAAAGAAAGTAAAGATGCAGGTACTATTAAAAGCGAAGTCCTAGTATTCGGGATGACGCCCCGGTGAAAGGCAATGGGTGCTTTAAACTTGTAAACCAGACTTTTTTTATACAAAAGGCAAAAGGTTAGTAGGCAGGTACTTTTAAAAGATAAGTGGTAGCACTGACAATGGCCCCTGGTGAAAGGCAATGGGTGCTTTAAACTTGAAAACCAGACTTTTTTATACAAAAGGCAAAAGGTTAGTAGGCAGGTACTCTTAAAAGATAAGTGCTAGCACTGACAATGGCCCCCGGTGAAAGGCAATGGGTGCTTTAGACTTGAAAACCAGACTTTTTTAAACAAAAGGCAAAAGGTTAGTAGGCAAGTACTCTTAAAAGATAAGTGGTAGCACTGACAATGGCCCCCGGTGAAAGGCAATGGGTGCTTTAAACTTGTAAACCAGACTTTTTCTTATACAAAAGGCAAAAGGTTAGTAGGCAGGTACTCTTAAAATACACATGCTAGTATTTGGGATGCCCCCTGCTCACATACAGAGGTGGCCTCCTTTGATTGTGGAAAAGTGACTTTGCTTATAAAATGTAAGCAGTTAGTAAACAGGTAGTCTTGAAATATTTATGCTAGTGTTTGGGATGCCCCCTGCTCACATACAGAGGTGACCTCCTTTAATTGTGGAAAAGTGACTTTGCTTATAAAATGCAAGCAGTTAGTAAACAGGTAGTCTTGAAATATTAATGCTAGTGTTTGGGATGCCCCCTGCTCACATACAGAGGGGGCCTCCTTTGATTGTGGAAAAGTGACTTTGCTTATAAAATACAAGCAGTTAGTACACAGGTAGTCTTGAAATATTAATGCTAGTGTTTGGGATGCCCTCTGCTCACATACAGAGGTTGCCTCCTTTGATTGTGGAAAAGTGACTTTGCTTACAAAATGCAACCAGTTATTAGACAGGTAGTCTTGAAATATTAATGCTAGTGTTTGGGATGCCCCCTGCTCACATACAGAGGTGGCCTCCTTTGATTGTGGAAAAGTGACGATTATATAATGCAAGCAGTTAGTACACAGGTCATCTTGAAATATTAATGCTAGTGTTTGGGATACCCCCTGCTCACATACAGAGGTGGCCTCCTTTGATTGTGGAAAAGTGACTTTGCTTATAAAATGCAAGCAGTACACAGGTAGTCTTGAAATATTAATGCTAGTGTTTGGGATGCCCCCTGCGCACATACAGAGGTGACCTCCTTTGATTGTGGAAAAGTGACTTTGCTTATGAAATGCAAGCAGTTAGTACATAGGTAGTCTTGAAATATTAATGCTAGTGTTTGGGATGCCCTCTGCTCACATACAGAGGTGGCCTCCTTTGATTGTGGAAAAGTGACTTTGCTTACAAAATGCAACCAGTTATTTGACAGGTAGTCTTGAAATATTAATGCTAGTGTCTAATGCTAGTGTCACTTTTCCACAATCAAAGGAGGCCACCTCTGTATGTGAGAAGGGGGTTCTCACATACAGAGGTGGCCTCCTTTGATTGTGGAAAAGTGACGTTGATTATAAAATGCAAACAGTTATTAGACAGGTAGACTTGAAATATTAATGCTAGTGTTTGGGATGCCCCCTGCTCACATACATAGGTGGCCTCCTTTGATTGTGGAAAAGTGACGTTGATTATAAAATGCAACCAGTTATTAGACAGGTAGTCTTGAAATATTAATGCTAGTGTTTGGGATGCCCCCTGCTCACATACAGAGGTGGCCTCCTTGGATTGTGGAAAAGTGACGTTGATTATAAAATGCAACCAGTTATTAGACAGGTAGTCTTGAAATATTAATGCTAGTGTTTGGGATACCCCCTGCTCACATACAGAGGTGGCCTCCTTTGATTGTGGAAAAGTGACTTTGCTTATAAAATGCAAGCAGTACACAGGTAGTCTTGAAATATTAATGCTAGTGTTTGGGATGCCCCCTGCTCACATACAGAGGTGGCCTCCTTTGATTGTGGAAAAGTGACGTTGATTATAAAATGCAAACAGTTATTAGACAGGTCGTCTTGAAATATTAATGCTAGTGTTTGGGATGCCCCCTGCTCACATACAGAGGTGGCCTCCTTTGATTGTGGAAAAGTGACGTTGATTATAAAATGCAACCAGTTATTAGACAGGTAGTCTTGAAATATTAATGCTAGCACGCTTTTTAACCCTTTAACCGCCAGCCTACCTTGAGATTTTGTCACCCTTTGTTGCCAGACCATTTTGCACTATTTTGCGCTCCCCATTGTCAAATGTGATTTTTGAAGGGATTCCCAGGGATTTCCCAGGAAAGTGATATATTGTTTTTTTCAGCAGAGTCTGGGCTTTAACATGAAATGTCTTGTTTGTCATTTTCTAAGTGTATTCTCAATATTTTGGGTGAAAATTAAAAAAATAAAAAAAACTATTTTTTACAATTTGTAGTGTTTTTTTGTCAATAAAATGTTATTGCGTGTGAAACCCCAATTTCTCCCGGTTACAGCGGTACCACATATGTATAGGTAGACACCCTTTCCTGCCCAGGAGACTCCCCCAAACTGAAACAACGCTTTAGGAGATTTTCAGATAAAATACAACTATGCTATGCAATATGTGCACCTTGCAGTTTTTCAAGAAAAACAACCCTTTACATTTGAAATACCCCCAACAAACTATATATTCCCTAGAAGTATACACCTCAAGCTTTCTAGGCGTATCAGGCTTGTTGACATGGGTGTAGTTTTCTGGAAGTAATCCCTCAATGTATTTTTTGGTTGCACAGGGATTCCCTAAAAATGAATAAAAAAGCAGAATCAAAACCAAATTTTCTTAAAAAAAACTATATGCAAACAAGAAAAAAACTGAAAATCTGAAAAAGCAACATCCCCCAAACAGAACAATACCCAACATGCATAGGTTCTGTCAAGGAAAGAGTTGCCAAACACACCAAAGTAAAGCATGCGCATAACTCTGCAGACAAAGTGCACACCTTGTGCTTTTTGTACCAAAACAACCCTTTTCATTTGGAATATCCCTGATAAACCATATATTCTCTGAAAGTACACATGTTAAGCTTTTTAAGCATACCCAGCTTGTTGTAGTGGGCTCATATTTCGGGAAGTAATATCTCGAAGAATTCTTAGGTTGCACAGGGTTTCACAAAAAAATGTATAAAAAAGCAGAATAAAAAACACCTTTTCCTAAAATATTAATATGCAAATAAGAAAAAACAAGCTAAATCTGAAAGAGCAAGGTCCCCCGAGCAGAAAAATACCCAACATGCATAGGTACCTGTAACCTTTTAACTGCCAGCCTACTTGAGATTTTGTCACCCTTTGCTGACAGAATATTTTCACCATTTTGCGTGATGTTTAACTGTGATTTTTGCAGGAATTTCCAAGAAAATGGCATATTTTATTTTTGTGGCAGAGTTTAGGCTTTAACATGAAATGTCTTGTTTGTATTTTTTCTACTTTTTTAATATATTTTTAAGTAAATAGGTTAAAAAATATATATATATATATTTTTTTTTTTCTTCTTTATTTTAACAAAAACATTTATTATTTTATTAAAGAAAGCCATATTGCATGTGAAAGCCCCATTTCTCCCATTACAATGATACCACATATGTATCGGTAGCCCCCCATTCCTGTCCAGGTGATCCCCTAAACTGAAAAGAGCACTTTATAACATTTACAAATAAAATACAACTACTATCCACATAATAAAGGGTTAAATAAATAAAAATTGGTGTGGGGTCCCCCTTCACAAGGGGGGGGGAACCATTTCTTGTGGGAATTTTAAGGGTTTTTGGGGAGGCAGGTAATGGGGGGTCTCAGGGGTTAATGGCAAGTCACCCACTACTGACTTGCCAGACCCCCAAGCCTTGTGAACTGGTATAGGGGTCTCATAGATCCCTTACCAGTTCACAAAGGGTTAAAAGTAAAAAAACACACAGAGACACACTTTAAAAATAACTTTATTAAAAAAAAAATATATTTTTATTTAATACTTACCTCACATCCATCCCTGTGTCCCACGCTAATCACTTAGGCTTCTGCTCTCCTGCTGCTGCTGGAAGCCTTTTATACCTACTGGGTTACAGGTAGCATAGGGTTAATTAAAAAAAAAATGACATAGGGTCCCCTCTCCCGGGGAGGGGGGGCCCATTTTTGGGGGGAATTTTAAGGGTTAAAACCCTTAAAAATCCCCCCAAAAATGGCATGAGTTCCCCCTACCCAGCATAACCAGCCTGTGACCAGCTATGGGGGCTTGTAGAACAGGGCGCAGGGGCCAGCTTTAGTGGCCCCTGGCCCAGCAGGCTACAAGCCGGCATAGCCTAGGGCCACGGCTCTTCTGCCCCCCTGGCTTTGGGGAGGCAGGTCATTTGGGGGGCCGCAGGTGACTTGCCAGACCCCCAAGCCTTGTGAACTCGTATAGGGGTCACATGGACCCCTTACCAGTTCACAAAGGGTTAAAAGTAAAAAAAAAACAGACAGACACACTTTATAAATAGCTTTATTAAAAAAAAATTTTTTTTTTTTTTACTCACCTTCGATCTCCATCTCCTGTGTCCCGCGGCAATCTGATGTCCGTGACGGCTGAACAGAGGAGGGGGGAGGCAGACGATCGGAGGATCGCATACCACCTTCCTCCTCTGCCCAGCCTTTACCGGCATCTGACAGCTGAACCACCGGGTGCCCCGACGACACCCGGTGGTGCCGTCATCGACCCTCAAAGGGGCGGGGCTAGAAGTAAAGATGGCGGCCGCCAACGGAACCTACTGAGGTAGGAGGGCTGTCAAGCCCTCTCCAGAAGGCGGAAGAGCGGGGGGGGTGATCGGAGCCCCCCCCCCCCCGTGAAGAGGAGAGCCGGCGGGCACAAAGGTAAGTAAATTTCATTTTTTTTTTTTTTTTTTTTTACAGGCAATCCCGGCGGCTGCTAAAACGGGGGGGGGCACCCTATTTTTGGCACTCCCCTGCAGCCGGAGGAGCCCCAATGGCTGATCGGAGCCCCTCTGGCTGAAGAGGAGACCCGGCCGGATCGAAAGAGGGGTCAGGTAAGTGACTTTTTTTTTTACTTTTTCTGCTATTAGTGGGGAAAGTCAGGCATGTAAAATTTACTTGGCTGGCGGTTAATTGCAGGGGAGGCAGCCACATAAATTTTACGTGGCTGGCGTTTAAAGGGTTAAAGAATGACACCAGATAAAGTGAAAGCTAAATAGGCAGGAGTGTTATTAACACTACATAGGCTTGAAAGCTAAAGCAAACACTTTAAACTGTCCCTGTCTTTATCTGTCACTGTCACAGGCTCTCTCCTTCTCTATCTGCCCCTCGCTCTGCTTCTTCTGTTCTTTGTTCTATCTATCTCTCCCTTGCTGTGTCTATCTACCTGTCTGTCCGTCTGTCTGTCTATCTGTCCCTCACTCTATCCCTGGTTGATCTGCTCTGGTTTTGGGGAGTTTTTTTTTCCAACTGTGCAAGGCTGTTGGTCTGGTTTAATTTGTACTCTGGCCCTTCAAGGTCCTTGCATGGTGTTTACTCTCATCTGATGGTGCAGAGCCCCTTGATATTTGCTTCTGGCTCAGTGGCCACAGATCTATCATCTGAGAGATCAGATTAGGCACATCTCCCACCATGACTGACCAACAAGATCCATCGCCTGTCTCCCCTGGACCTCTTTTTCTAATGGCTCACCTAGTGCTGCTACCCCTTGGAGAGTGCTAGCATGGGTTTCATCTTTCCTGGGTAGTGCTCACAGCAACCAGCACATCACATTGTGTGGAGCGCACCCTGTGCAGCAAGACTCCATTAACAACAATCCAAGATGGCAGGTCTAGCCTAGATGTCCCGTCCATTACTCCCCACGATGTTGCCCCATCCATCGCGCTCCAGCAAGGAAAGGGATCCCCACTTTAGAAAATCAAAATGAAGCCCCCCCCCCCAGAGGTTACAAAAAGTTCTATGTGCCATAAACACAACAAATATATGATCTACAGTATGTGGTTTCTAGGGACATATTGGCTATAGTTTACAGTTTTAATTGAGTCTTAGTTCTCTTTAAATGGAAACCTATGACTATTAATATCCCGCATACACCTTCCTTTTGCTTTTTTATGTTCTATGAAAGCAACACCTATTTTCAGAGCCTTTCCCTAAGCTACAAAGTTGTGAGACAACAGAGATTTAACTTTTGTACCTGCGGGGCACAAAGAACAAAGGTGAGTAATGACAGTCACTGATTTCATGGCTTTTTTTCAAGAAGAAATTATTTTTATTCAAAGCGCCTAATTTCAGATAAAGTAATATAAATCTGCTGTTTGTAGCTAAATGGCAATCTTAAATGGTAATCTCTTAACAAGTATTCTTTTATTTGTTATAGTTTCTTTGTCCTTACCAATATATTTTATTTTTATGGTCCTTCTATAGGAGGGAGTCTGGTGGGTATAACTTTCATTTACAACACCTCTTGCTCAGAGGTGGTATTCCTCTCTGCCCCATAAGCTTACCCCTCCTAGTATCAAGAATGAAAAATAGACATGGACCTAAGGACATATTTGCTCATTATTCTTTTAAGGTGAAAGTCCTGTACAAAATGTACTTCCCCCAAAAAACGGACACATTTTGTATAATATAAACATATCTCTGCGAAGCATGCTCTTGTGCTACCAGTGCCATTCACTTCTATTGAAATTGTGAGGCACCACCATTCACAGAGATATTCTGAGGGGTGATTTCTTCCAAATTACTCTCCCCATGCCCTGTAAGAGATAAAGATTTGATAAAGCCAATATAACTTCCGGTGTGCATTGCGGTGTGGATTGAAGCCTGCATCCCAGTGAGCTTTTTAGTGATAACACACAAAAGAAAAATGTCTTTACCTACATTTCCCCCCCCCCCCCCCAAAAAAAAAAAAATCACCAGCACACGTGATCGCACATTTTTACAGTTTAGGTACATTCTTTTTCCAGTGCTGTAAAGAAATATTTTTTAAAGTTTGAAAATCACAGCACCCTATGGGCTATGCTAAATATTTCATCATTTTTTCTGCTGAGCCCATAGGGTTCTGCTGTTTCCAAACTTAAAAACAAATATCCTTACCTCATTGGAAAAATAATTTGCCTAACCTGTAACAGGTGTAACAGGTGCAGTTAATTTTGGGGGAAAGAAATTATCCAAAATGCATCAGGGTTCAATTTTTAATCGGACTTTTTAAATGTACATGGCTTCCTCTCCTACCATTAAATGTCAGCCAAGTAAATTTTACATGCCTGCCTTGCCCCCCCCCCCCCCCGCTCTAGCGGGCAAAAAAAAAAAAGCCAGTCACCTGACCCCTCAATCGATCCGGCCTGGTCTTATCTTCACCAAGGGGAATCCAATCCTCCCCAGGCTCCTCCAGCTTCAGGAAAGGGCCCAAAATACCCCCCCCCCCACTTCTGCAGCTCCCAACAATAGCTGTAAAAAATGGCATTTACTCACCTCTGTGCACGATCCCTCCCGCCGGGTCTCCTCTTCACCAGAGGGCCTCTGATCCCCCCCCCCAGGATCTTCAGTCTTCAGGAGAGGGCCCAACATCCCTTCTCCCCTCACTTCCACTGTCGCTGCCACCATCTTCACCACGTACCACCGCTTGCCCTTTGGGATAACGTCATCCCGCTGATGTCATCCTGCTACCGGCCTGACAGTTGTCAGATGCTGTGATCGCTGTGAGTTAACTCTTCATGCACTGGTAAGGGATCCATGAGACCCCTATACCAGTTCACAAGGATTGGGGGCTGGCAAGTCAGCTAGCCGGTAACTTGCCATTAACCCTCAGCCTCCCATTACCTGCCTCTCCAAGGCCTGGAGGGGAGGCAGAAGAGCCCAAGGGCATTTAGGCTGTGGGGGCTTGTAGCATTACAGGGCTTGGGGTCACCGAACCTGGCTCTTGCACCCTGTTCTACAAGCCCGGTATATCTGTTCCCCGGGCTGGTTATGGTGGGCAGGGGGACCCCAAGTCAATTTTTTTAATTTAACCCTTTATAGTGTGGATAGTAGTTGTAGTTTACTTGTAAATGCTATAAAATGCTCTTTTCAGTATGGGGGGGGTGTCCTGGGCAAGAATGGGGGGCTACCAATGCATATGTGGTACCGTTGTAAGCGGAAGAAATGGGGCTTTCACACACAATATGGTTTTCTTGAATAAAATACATTTTTTTATTTAAAATATTGGAGACACTTTTTGAAAAACATAATCTTTTATATATTTTATAAACATAGTGAAAAATGACCTGTCAACAGAGGGTGTCAACATTTCAAGTAGGCTGACAGTTAAAAGCACCTATGCACGTTGAGTATTGATTGGGGGACTTTGCGCTTTCAGATTTAGCTTGTTTTTTTGTTTGCATATTAATATTTAGGAAAATTTATTTTTATTCCACTTTTTTATACATTTTTTGGGGTAATTCTCTAAGGGATTACTTTTCGGAAAAATGAGTCCACTGCAATAAGCTGGGTACATCTAGAAAGCCTAATGTGTTTACTTTCAGGGAATATATTTGTGGGGGTCAGGGGTATTTCAAATGTAAAGGGTTTTTTTTGTTTTTTTTCTTGGAAAACTGGAAGGTAAGCTTAGCAGTTGTATTTGATCTGAAAATCTCTGAAAGCACTGTTTCAGTTTGCACATATTTCACCCAAAAATACAGAGAATACACTAAGGCAAGGCCAAACAAAAAATCAAAAAAGCACAGACTCTGAAAAAAACAATATATAATTTGCCTGGGAAATCCCTGGAAATCCATTCAAAAATCACAGCTGAACATGTATAGTGCAAAATATTGAAAAATGGTCTGGCAACAAAGTGTGACGGGGAGGCCGATTCATTAATAGCGCCAGGTAGCGACAGATGAGCGCCAGTAGCGTGATTTTCTCAGCGCCAGCTAGTATTCGCTGTGCTTGGCCGGGGTTTGCTTGTTGACAGCGACTCAGTCGGTGTGCGGTAATGTTGAATACGGGCTGGGGGGTCGCTGTTTCACAGGTTCAGCGTTGTATGGGTGCGCCTGACAACAAATGGCCAGAGCGAACGGCTTGCTGCAGATTCATTAACAAAACACGCTCCGAATTTTTTCGCGCTGTGAATTCCTTGTTTAAACCCCAGAGCGCTGGCGGCGATGGGTGTAAAATAGTTTTTAACCCCCAAACAACCATATTTTTTGATTGTAAAATTATACAAGTTTTTATAAACATTTTGTAATATGAATACATTAATATCAGACCTGTAATATCAATTCTGCAACATTTTTTTTTTTTTTTACCTTAAAAAAAAATCCTAACATTGCAGAAGTGGTCACAGAATTTTTGACATTAAAAAAAAAATAAACATTAATAGGAATTAATTATGATTAATTAAATATTGCTCCATTGAAATGCATTGGACATCGCCAGGGAGCGACAGGTCATACCTGGCGCTGTGATGGGATTAGCAGCGGCGCTGTTCGTTGCAGTCGGCTACATGATGAATCCCGCGCTAGCTGTTGCTCTCGCCGGCGCTAGCCTCATTTAGCGTGATAAATGCGTCATTGTGACCGCCGCCGGGCGTACTTGAGTCGGTAGCCGCCGTTAGCTGGCGGTACCTGGCGCTCGTCAGACCCTACCTGGCGCTAGCCCTTGATAAATAAGGCCCAAAATTTCCAGGTAGGCTGACAGTTAAAGGGTATAATGTGTAATTTTCTTGGTATACGTACAGTATATTAGTATAATTTGAAAATGATTTTAAGAGGAATTCCAGGCTATTTGTAACACTGCAGCCACCCCCCCATGCTTAAATAATAAAACAACACATCTGATCACTGCAATTCCTGATTCCAGCAAGGAGAGAGTGGGCTTTAAATGGCTGTTGTACACCTGAGTGACAGTTGGACGGTGAATACTGCTCAACAGGATTGGGTGACAGGCCTGCCACACTGTGCATTCTTTCCAAGGACCATAGACACTGGGAATTCCTGAACTTCCATTTTAAAAAAAATTGTCATAAAAATTTTAAAGAGATTAGCCAAACCAAAATGAGCAAGTAGTAAGAAGAGACCCAGCAAATTTTGGGGTTTTATTATGATTGGATTTTTAGCTTCTTTTCAAAACTTTGCCCAGATTTGCACATACAGTATAAGTTCAAAAAAAGTGGGTTTCATTGCAAAGAATCGTTTATTTGTCGACAATCAATTACCATCACCAAATCTGAAAATATATATTTTTTAATGGGGATCCAAAGTAAATGGGGATCCAAAGAAAAACTCAACTTTTTCTGTATAAAATCAGACCAGGCTATGGATTCCAATAAGGGACCTGTTGTTGCCCCTGCTCCTGTTCCTGAGACACTGAAGCCACCAACAGCCATCATATGCACTCCTGGTGACAGATTCACATTAACACACTAAATGGGACAGGGAAAAGTTGGATCTGTGATGGAATCCCTGCTTACACACCAAATCCAGACTTTATTGAAAAAAATGCTATAACTTTTTTAATCCTGGTTTGTATAAAATAGTACTACTATCCCATAAAGAAAGGATAATAGCCAGCTTCAATTAATAAAAGTTCCATATTCGTGCTTTTTAAAATCCACTGGAGATCCACATAAAATCAGGTTATAACAGCACAAATGGTACACACAACATATTTCAAGGGAAACCGTTACCTGCTTCCCCAAAGCCCGGAGGGGGCAGAAGAGCCCGAGGCCATATAGGCTGTGCAGGCTTGTAGCATTGCAGGGCCAGGGGCCACTGAACCTGGCCCTTGCGCCCTGTTCTACAAGCCCTGCATAGCTGGTCCCCAGGCTCGTTATGGTAGGTAGGGGGACCCCACGCCAATTTTTTTAATTGAACACTTTATAATGTAGTTGTCGTTTACAAATGTTATAAAGTGCTCTTTACATTTTACGGGGTGTCCTGGGCAGGAATGAGGGGCTACCAATACATATGTGGTACCGTTGAATTCTTCAATCATTCTTGAATAAAATACATTTTTTAGGAGACAAATTTTAAAAAACATAATTTTTTATATTATACTTGGGGCTTCCAGGGGAGCCACACTATTACTCACCTTATTTGCACACTTATTTTACTTGCCCTGGGCCAGTGATATTGGAGTGACAGGCAGAACCCTGTGGGGTGTTTGCAGTGTGAGAAGAGGCTTGTGGTGCCTCCTCAATGGACATCTTGTGACTGGAGCTCCTCCTTGCAGCTTACTTTTTTCAAATAACACCTCAGTCAGCTTAACCCTAAACAACATTTTTACAAAATGGATGCTGCACTACTAAAATTGCTCTATCACCAGTGTGGATGCAAATAGAGCTAAGTATCCAGCTTTTGTGTTTTTTTCACAATTTATGATACACAACTTTTGTTCCATAGCTCAATGCACTATGTAGTATCCTCCTTAATTTTATGTATAGCTGTATCATATTGTCATTTGTAGCCAGTCAATGCTGTCAGGCTTTCCAAGACTCCGATTTCTCACTGAGAGTACCAAATAAAAGTAGTAATGATTTGAAATTACTTTCTGATGATCTGTAATGAACTTCATATCCCCAGGCAATAAAAAATAGCTGACCATAAATTACAGATGACATTGTTTCTTTAATGTCTCTGATGATTTGTCTATAGTATGGTGCAGCGTGTAGTTTAATTAAATGTCCACAAAATAGAATCAGGTGAAGGTTTAGGTTAGATATATTTTAAACCTGTATTTTGAATGTTAGATATAAAATGGCATCTTGCTGAATCATTTATATTTAAAGTGCACCTATATTCAGAGGGCATTTTATGTGGTCACCTTCCATCCCCAGCCCATTGCCCCAAAACAGCCTGTATCTCTGTTTACCAAAGCCTTTGGTCAATGTTGAGAAAAACACTAACAGAAAGTAGTAGTATGGTGAACGGCATATGCTAATTAATTCAGCTACAACTACACATGATGGCTAAGCTGTGTGTACTCTATGGGGGTTATTTAAGAAGGGATAGCGCCAGGTAGGGCCTCATAGAGGCAGGTAGCATCTGGTGAACACCGGGAGCTGTAGGCAAAACCACATTTATGAAAGCGAATCTGGTGAGCGCCTCTAACAGCACCTGGTAGCGTCACATGTATTATTACAGGCGGCTCAGTGTATAGCGTCGGAGCTCTAGCTTTCAGGGCGCCAGATATTACCTATGTCACTCTCCTATACATTTCAATGGCCGTTAATTTGCTCTCCTGGCTGCAAACAAACATTTTTAGAAACTTTTTTGACTTTTTATATATTTTTTTTTTATGCAGCATTGCCATTACAGGTCTGACACTAAAGTGTCATTCCATGTGTTTTCGCTTTGTTACTGGTGGATATGTGTTCAAAAACAGACTTTAATCACACTTCCTCTAGCACTCTATGCTATAGCGACCAGATTTAGAGTGCCGACACTGGGTGTGTGCTTTCTTGATAAGTATGGTGTGGAGCGTCGAGAGTCGGTCGCACTGAGCTGGCGCTATCTTTTGCTCCCTGCAGGGCTGTACTGGTGTTAGAGCACCCAACATACATTCATCAATGCGGGCCAGGTTACTACAGGCACTATGTTACAGCGCCCGATACATGTTTACAGCATCTACTAGCGGTCGCTCTAAGCGCCGCTATACAGGCGCTCATCTGCCGATACCTGGCGTTAGTAATGACTCTCTAACTGAATGTATAATTGCTGGAGGACGGGGTTGCTCAGCCAGGGAGCAATATGGCTGACTGCATCCAGTTTATGTTGTTATGAATATTGGGCAAAGGCTTTCATTAAAAAAAATGAAGCATAGGGTGGGGCTGGGGATGGAAGTTGACAATTTAAGCTCCGCTCTGATTATAGGTGAACTTTAAGGCTATCTATATAGCTTTTTGAAACTCTATTGTTTTTTCCTACAGTGAAGTAAGGAATTTATAAAATTGGTCATTTAGATAGAATATTATCATTAACCATGTAAGTAAAACGTTTAAATCTAATTTGGCCAATTTGAACCCAGCAGCATCTTACCATTGAGTTCAGCTCATTGAGTAAAACTGTTCTGAACCATCTGCTATTATACCAAATAGGCAGAAGGATTTCTTATCTCTATACAAGATTGAGTGAATAAATGCCATTTGATTATATTAAACTTAAGTTAGGTGGAACGAGGTGGTACTAGGTGGCACACATTAATTGGAAAAGACATACAAGACTCTTCGAGAATCTTGTACATCTGAATGAGTTAAGCAAAGCTGCATCTGAACCAAACGGATATATGTTTAGGCATTCATTAAGCTATAGACTGAGATAGATCATTTTAATTTTTTTTTATCTGGATTTACAAATGTTTTAGGGAGATTAATGATCGGAGAAGTGCACCCCTTCCCAGACTGGGTCACTCCTTTTGGGGGTCATGCCAATTATTTGGTGAAGCAAATTCAACATTTGTGTGCTTTTGGGTATGATTTGCAACCCGTATCTGAGTGAGCGTTTTTACTTTAAACTGGAACAACACCCATTTTTCAAACATAGGTGTTTTTCCGAGCACCAATGCTGACAACCACGTGGCCAGTCAGAGTAATCGATTTCTCCAGGGGACCAAGATAAGAATTCTTCTATTTACCAGCGTTACTGCTTAGAATGGCATCAGCAATCAGGATGCCCCCCTGCGCTCAAGAAAATGGGTGTTGTTTTGGTTCAACTCACAAGTAAGTGCAAAAAAAATGTACCTACATCAACGGCCATTTTTTTCCAGATTAAGTAAGGATGCTCATTAAACAATTTGGAAATTACAGCACTTAGAGAAAATGCAGAAAACCTCTGCTGTAATTTCCACACTTTTAAATAAATATAATTACCTAATCGTAAAAATGATGTACCTTAGCTCTGGGTGTAAAAAGTGCACTTCTATTTAATGTTTTATCTGAAGTGCAATTTTTACTATGGTTGGGTCGAAAAACTCCTATGTGACATTAAGGTTGACAGTTTTGATGGGAAATTTCAAAATGCAGAGGGAAAGGGAAGAATGGGAGCATAAATGGATGTAAAATGTTTTTACTCTATAGTCTTTTATACTCTGTAGCCTAAATGTTGATATGTCACATTTCCCATTTGACAGGGAACAGGCACCACAAGGCATAACAAAATTTCATGTTATGTGCTCTCTTTTCTTATTAACCTGCTCCTCTAAAAAAAAGTATTTTATTTTACATCTTTTAATGTGTGCCGGTTTTGTGTGTATAACAATATTTGATATTTCTGTTAATTTCATGCATGCTGAAGAGAACTAGGTATTCTTGAAAGCTCACCATAAAGTCATGGTGCAGCCGAAACAAAGCACTATACTCACTCACTACACTCACCCCCCATTGCCGTGAAAGGAGAGGGTGTGTCATAGTATCTGTGATGATGGCGAGAGGTGATGTGCGAGTGGCGCGGGACTTCAAGCAGTCCAGAAGGTGTCAGCACAGTGGAATAGAAGCTCTTGCATGTCAAAGGTGAGTATAGCATTTTTTTTTGGCCTACAGAGTGACTTTAAGGTATATTCATTAAAGTGGAACAAAACCTGTGTTTTGTTCCATGCCCCGCTGTGTGAAACCCCCAGTTCGCCCATAAAAACTCTTCTTGCCTTGCTCCAATGGTGTATGCGTGGGCTCTCATCCAATTACAGCCGCCTGCTTTGACTAGGTCATTTGGCAAACAACTATTATTGACTTGAATGGGGAGCACACACTGCAGCATCCCCCATATTCCCCGCCTATCTAAATATCTGGGGCAGGAGCGTGTGCACGATGCCGGGGATTCAGGGGATATGGCAGGGTGCACTTTCCATTGTAAACAATGAGAGCCACCTGGCGAATGACATAATCACAGCAGGCAGCTCTCATTGGACGAAAGCCTGCGCATGCACCATTGGCGCAGTGTAAGGTGAGTTTTTATGGGCGCCTTGGGGAGTTTTCAAACAGTGCGACAGCTGTAGAACTGCTTTTTCTCGATACCCATTAGGTGCTAGAGGGTTTTTTTTTGTACTGTATTGTACTTTATTGTGTGTCTCTAAACTCAGGCACAAGTATTCATGTAAATAGATGCCATTAAAATCGAATTGGATTGTGTGCTAGCTGCCTGTGTGGGAACACAACAAACTAGTTTTATTTACATTATTATTAACAGTGTTCACCTTAGGTTCATTTGACATAGGTTGACATTTTTTACCTATTCACATGTGCCTTGAATTTTCCTATGGGCTGATTTTTTTTAGTTGTTTAAACAATATAAAGAGCTTTTATAAATGCAGAATGTGAACAATTGTTTCTATTCTTTATTGTCTTGCTGCTTGCTACAAATGGTAAACCCAGCAGCAAGAACAAATACTTTTACTTTTATAGAATATATTGAAGTGTGAAGTGAGTCTTATTGATCAAGTGAATTATTAAAATGAACAAAATCATTGTTTATTGAAATGTTGTAGTTCCTGCTTCCTGGAGCTTTGAATTCAAACATTCAATAGTTGTGCTTGAAGACAATAAAATCACTATTGTCATTCTTACACATATCGCATATTCGCTGTAGCCAGTTGCGTTATGTTTGCCTTTAGCTAGCCTCATTTTATTGTTGTTTATATAAAGTATATAACTGTACTTTACTACACCCAGGGTAACACATACAGTACAAAGACTATTACAAACAAGAGTTACCATAGTTTTGCCCTATAAGACGCACCTGCACATAAGACGCACCTAGGATTTGGGGAAGGAAAACTAAAAAAAAAATATTCTAAGCCAAATGTTGTGCTAAAACACCCAATTACAGACAGTGTGGCGTTCCCCCATCCCATTCCCATAGGCAGTGTGGGATGTCCCCCTCCCATAGGCAGTGTGGCATTCCCCCCTTCCTACTCCCCATAGGCAGTGTGGCATCCCCCCCATCCCATTCCCCATATAGTCAGTGTGGCATCCCCCCTCCCATATAGGCAGTGTGGCATTCCCCCTCCCATTCCCATATAGGCAGTGTGGCATCCCCTCTTCCCATTGCCATATAGGCTGTGTGGCATTCTCCCCCCTCCATTCCCCATATAGGCAGTGTGGCACCCCCCTCCATTCCCCATATAGGCAGTGTGGCACCCCCCTCCATTCCCCATATAGGCAGTGTGGCACCCCCCTCCATTCCCCATATAGGCAGTGTGGCACCCCCCTCCATTCCCCATATAGGCTTGGGTCCCCCCCCTCCCATTCCCCAGTTAGGCAGTGTGGCATCCCCCCTCCCATTCCCTGTATAGGTAGTGTGATATCCCCCCCTCTTCCATTCCCTGTATAGGTAGTGTGGCATCCCCCCTCTTCCATCCGCCTATAGGTAGTGTGGCATCCCCCCTCTTCCATCCCCCGTATAGGTAGTGTGGCATCCACCCCTCTTCCATCCCCTATAGGTAGTGTGGCATCCCCCCTCTTCCATCCCCGTATAGGTAGTGTGGCATCCCCCCTCTTCCATCCTCTTATAGGTAGTGGGGCATCCCCCCTCTTCCATCCCCGTATAGGTAGTATGGCATCCCCCCTCTTCCATCCCCGTATAGGTAGTGTGGCATCCCCCCCTCTTCCATCCCCATATAGGTAGTGTGGCATCCCCCCCTCTTCCATCCCCTTATAGGTAGTGTGGCATCCCCCCTCTTCCATCCCCGTATAGGTAGTGTGGCATCCCCCCCCTCTTCCATCCCCATATAGATAGTGTGGCATCCACCCCTCTTCCATCCCCGTATAGGTAGTGTGGCATCCCCCCTCTTCCATTCCCATATTGGTAGTGTGGCATCCCCCCTCTTCCATCCCATGTATAGGTAGTGTGGCATCCCCCCTCTTCCATCCCCTTATAGGTAGTGTGGCATCCGCCCTCTTCCATCCCCGTATAGGTAGTGGGTTATCCCCCCCTCTTCCATCCCCATATAGGTAGTGTGGAGTCCCCCCCTCTTCCATCCCATTATAGGTAGTGTGGCATCCCCTCCTCTTCCATCCCCATATAGGTAGTGTGGCATCCCCCCCTTCCATCCCCGTATAGGTAGTGTGGCATCCCCCCCTTCCATCCCTGTATAGGTAGTGTGGCATCCCCCCCTTCCATCCCTGTATAGGTAGTGTGGTCCCCCCCCCCTTCCATCCCTGTATAGGTAGTGTGGCATCCCCCCCTTCCATCCCTGTATAGGTAGTGTGGTCCCCCCCCCTTCCATCCCTGTATAGGTAGTGTGGCATCCCCCCTCTTCCATCCGCCTATAGGTAGTGTGGCATCCCCCCTCTTCCATCCCCCGTATAGGTAGTGTGGCATCCACCCCTCTTCCATCCCCTATAGGTAGTGTGGCATCCCCCCTCTTCCATCCCCGTATAGGTAGTGTGGCATCCCCCCTCTTCCATCCCCTTATAGGTAGTGGGGCATCCCCCCTCTTCCATCCCCGTATAGGTAGTATGGCATCCCCCCTCTTCCATCCCCGTATAGGTAGTGTGGCATCCCCCCCTCTTCCATCCCCATATAGGTAGTGTGGCATCCCCCCCTCTTCCATCCCCTTATAGGTAGTGTGGCATCCCCCCTCTTCCATCCCCGTATAGGTAGTGTGGCATCCCCCCCCTCTTCCATCCCCATATAGATAGTGTGGCATCCACCCCTCTTCCATCCCCGTATAGGTAGTGTGGCATCCCCCCTCTTCCATTTCCATATTGGTAGTGTGGCATCCCCCCTCTTCCATCCCATGTATAGGTAGTGTGGCATCCCCCCTCTTCCATCCCCTTATAGGTAGTGTGGCATCCGCCCTCTTCCATCCCCGTATAGGTAGTGGGTTATCCCCCCCTCTTCCATCCCCATATAGGTAGTGTGGAGTCCCCCCCTCTTCCATCCCATTATAGGTAGTGTGGCATCCCCTCCTCTTCCATCCCCATATAGGTAGTGTGGCATCCCCCCCTTCCATCCCCGTATAGGTAGTGTGGCATCCCCCCCTTCCATCCCTGTATAGGTAGTGTGGCATCCCCCCCTTCCATCCCTGTATAGGTAGTGTGGTCCCCCCCCCCCCTTCCATCCCTGTATAGGTAGTGTGGCATCCACCCCCCTTCATTCTCCTTATAGGCAATAGCAAAAAAAAAAAAAAGTAAACTCACCTTTAAATCCTTCCCGCTGTCCCCGCCATCTTCACACACAGACACACACAGCGGTGGGCGTGGCCGACGCTCGAGCATCGGCCACGCCCACCGCTGTATAGTCCGGGTGTCTCTGTCTGCTGGGGCTGTTGAGAAGTGACAGGGACAGTGCAAGCGGCAGAGGTATCGCCTCACTTCTCCACGGCCCCAGCAGATAGAGACACCCAGACTATACAGCGGTGGGCGTGACTGACGCTCGAGCGTCGGCCACGCCCACCGCTTCATAAGGCCGTGTGTCAGAGAGGAAACGATGGAGGCAGCTGTACCTGCCACCTCCTCCGCAGCGCCAGCACATACAGCTGCCTCCGCCGCTTCCTCGCTCTGCGGCGCCAGCACACACAGTGAACACCCGGCCTTGGTATAGTGGTGGGCGTGGCCAATGCTCAAGCACTATAACAGGCCGGTGTCTGTGTGTGCTGGCGCCGCTGCCTCCAACGCTTCTGGGACAGCGCGAGCGATGGAGAGGTGAGTAAACTTTTCCCTATTTATTTAATTTTTTTCCAGCATTCGCCTGATAAGATGCACTGACATTTTCCCCCCACTTTTGGGCGTCTTATAGGGTGAAAAATACGGGAAATAATTTGGAAACAAGAAACAATAGGGGCTTACTAAAGGATAAGGGGTGGAGACAAAGTGGAAGTATCACAAATGGTCAATATTCAGTTGGGCATGGTGTGACCTGTGGACATTGTAAGAGTTTCTTAAACCAGTTGATATTCTTGGTTAAAGAGCTGAGTTTTGCAGGCACTTTCGAAAGCTATGATGGTTGTATAGTGACAAATTGAGCAGGGGATGACATTCTAGAGAAGTGAAGAGGCATGTGTGGAGTTTTGGAGGTAGGAGTTGGCCAGAGTAGAGAACAGAAGAAAGTCAGAGGCAGAGCAGAGGTTGCATCTGGGCTGATATCTTTAGATTAATAATTAAATATAGGGGGGGTTACATTTATGACTCCAAAAAATTAAACACAATTTCCATGACCTGGCCACATGTTTGCCAACAGGCTTTGTCAGTGGAGCAGGGAAAGCAAGATTAGTGATGGAGTGAGTACCTGCTGTGACTGAATTTTTGGCTAGCCTTTAAAGTGACTAGCAAGTCAAAAGTTAAAAAAATAAATATCAGTAGCTTACCTTACATTGAGTCCCTTCAGCGCTCTCCTTCTTGCTATGTCGGTACTTAGTGTGGAAATCGCTTCCTCATTTAGATTTCAACCTTCTTCCTGCTGACCTGGTCCTTCAATCAACCTTCAGTGGACCAAGAACGGAAATGCCCCCCACTCTCTCCCCAAACATCCTGATTGACTGCCTCTCTCTGCAGCTATGAAATCCTGCCCTCCGCCCTCATCTCTGGTCACACTATGTGCTGGCAGTAATGCCTAGAGAGACAACAAAGCACTTTGTTTTTTACTATGATGTATGGAAAGTACACAGTGTGCTTACATCACATTGTTATTGCCACACCCACTGTTTCTCCTCTTGATTTCTCTACATCTCCAATGCTCTAATACTTTTACAAATAACTTAAGAACCACGGGGTCTTTTTGAAAATGGATTGAAGTTTGGGACAGTAAAATGTGTAGCCCGAGACGATGGGACTTGCCTTTAGTATTACTTTAATTTTTAGGGGCAGGGGCTTCCCCAATAAGAACATGCTGACAGTAGGGGGTTAGGGTTTCACTTTAGCCTAATGTTCTCCCTATCTTACCAAACATTTATACCTTAAACCACACATTCTACCATGCTGAAGAGAAATGCGCTTTACCAGTCAAATATATTTGTTTAGACTCCATTGCCCTCTTCTGTTACCACCTAGCTAACCATGTCTGACTAAGAGAACTAGGTTGTTTTTTGAAAAAACACCTTAAAATATACTTTGTTAGCCTACAAAAGGTATTACCTTATTTATACACTTTTATACACAGTACAACACAATACAGTAAGCATTGGTAAGGGAAGTTCCAGGCATGTTCCACGTCTTCTGTGATTGTTCTGTCGAAGGCAGGTAATTTATGGCTCCTGTGCCCTAGTCAGACATTTTCATTTTAACTGCAGTACAGAAGTGTGTGTGTGTGTGTGTGTGTGTGTGTGTGTGTGTGTGTGTGTGTGTGTGTGAGGGAGGGTAGGGCAGGAGTGAGCATTTAATATTAGATATGTGCGTAGAGTCATTGAACAACCAGTGTATGATAAGGGACCAAAAGCAAAGTATGGACAAAAAGTAAGAGAACGGTACTGTCCAAGAGAGTTATAAAGAAAACTTGACTTCCTTTGTCAGCCACATAGTATATTGTACTATGACCTTAACTATAGCAGTTGCTCAACTCATACATTAGGTCTTGTAAAAGCATTTAGGCCCATCTGCACTGGGCTTTGATACTGCACTGACAAAATATGATTACTGTGCTAAATAAAATAATTAGATGTAATTAGATTCAAGTATAAACCAATATTTTTCATGCTTTATTTGAGTTTAAAATAACTAATGATGAGCTGAAACAAGGAACATCAGGTTCAGGAACCCTCAAAAAGGATAGTCCACAATAGAGCCTGCCCCCACAAAGTATGAACTGGTATAGTCCCTACTAGTTCACAAACAGTTTTAAAAAAATATTTTCAATAAAATACATTTTCTTGGAATCCCCCTCCATTGAAATAATTAATGCGGACATTCCACAGAGGCTTGTTTTGTTGTGGTATAAAAGCTTCCCTGCCCCGGCAGTGTTTAGCATTAGAAGGTGGTATACTGGATAATTTGATCCAAATCTTGCCTATATTCAGAACCTGCAGTGTGAGCGCAATGCAGCCCATAGAAGTCTATTGGAAGGTAAATTGCTTTACCTTCAGTTCAGATAGATTCTTTCCGCCACATCTATGTCCTTGCTGGGTCCTTCATTTTCGACAGCACCTAAGGCATTCATTGCAGATGGGCTTTTCTGCGGGGTCCTTCAACTGCCAGGTCATCCTATCTCCAGGTCCCTATTGCTGCTTCCATCACTGATGTCATCTCCTGCCACCTGGTCCGTTTACCTTAACAGTAATGCTGTTAGTAAAGATAACAGCTCTCAGCATTCAGAAAGAATGTAGCACGGTGGGCTACTGGATTGTCTGGGGGGCGCTTTGTTAACTTATTAACCAAGATGTACAATAGTTATGGTTTGCAGGGTTGAATTTTTGCCAACCCAAATAACTATGCACCTGTGTACATTTAACATTACATTTTACTAAAATTGTACAAATTAGGATTAGCCACTTTTGTCTGCATTGACGCAATATGAGAGGGTACTGTTTTGAGGCATATGGTAAATTATCCAAAAGACTGCATTCAAAGAAATGTGGAACTCTGAAGAATCCAAGCATCTGTGATCATTAACATATTTTGTAAGACAAGTGATCGCCTAAAGGTAACGTATTTTAACAGTTTTCTTTGATAAATGTGCTGCTAAATATTTAATGTTTCCTTTTTAGAGAACTTCTCAATGGGTGGTTTACACCATTACTAGACCTATAAATGCATTCAGTTTTAAGTTCTCTGAAGAACAGCTGTTCTACTGTTACTTCCTTTTTTTACCTATGTGTCATCTCCCCACTACTGTGCAGCATTAATGTTAGTGTAATTCTAATTGCATTCAGTGCCTGTCTGTGCCACTAGTGGGCTTGCTGTATGATGTGCTCCATATTCTAGGGATCATGTATTTATGTATTCACTATAGAATTTGCTAGAAAATATAATTCTTTGCTATATGAAATAAAAACAATAACGCACTATTGCTTTAATACTGTAAAATATATAAAAAGCTATGTACCCCCCGCCCCATCATTCATGAAATGGGAAAACTAGGGTCTATAAAATGACACTCTAACAGAATGAACTTACAAAGCAGCAAAATGGGGTGGCATGCCTGCCTTAGCGCGTAACAAGCTGTATCTTTTTTTCTTCTCGTGCATGATTTTGGTTTAAGAACAAATTCGAAAACACACACACAGAAGCACATACAGTATATATTTGATATATTATATATATATATATATATATTGTTAGGGCGAGCGCTGCACGCCCATCTAGCAGCACGTCACTTACCTCCATGGCTGCATCCAGCCGTCATCCATTTTACAGCACTTTCCCCATGGCTGTTTCCAGCTCTCTCCCTTCCCCCAATGCTTCCTTCTCACATGCTCAGGTGCGCACACGTCTCCGTCCACTAGAGGGCGAGCGCACTAGATTCCTGAGATTTAAAGGGCCTGTGCAGCACTGATTGGTGCCTGGTCATCCAATCCTGCATCCACTTCTCCTATTTAAAGAGGCACTTCCTTTCCATCAGTGCCGGATCTTGGTCTCTCCATGCTTGTTGAAAGTCAGACATTCTTGGATTGCTCACCCGTGTACCGACCTCTGCCTGTCCCCGACTCTGAACCTTTGCTGCCTGCCCCGACCTCGGCTACTCACCTTTACCGCGAACCTGTGCTGCCAGCCCCGATCTCTGCCTGTACTTACTACGCCTTTTGCCTGCCACTTGTGCACCTCACTGAACCTCGGCTGACTGTGGGACTGGGCCGCTGTTGGGGGTAGCGACCTGGGGGTCACTCGCCGCACAAGACCAACCTGCCTTGCGGTGGGCTCTGGTGAATACCGGTGGCTTCTTAGACACCGCTCCCCTGACATGGTACCCGCCATCGGTCCCACAGTTAAAGCGGATCCACACCCGAGTCCGCTCCACCCGGTCCGTGACATATATATATATATATATATATATATATATATATTTCTTAAAAACTGCACACACACACACACACACACTCACAGACTGCTGCAGTTGCACATGCCTTTATGTTTCTTACTGGCAAAGGTCAGAGGCCTCAAACCCCTTGGGGTGGTGTTGAAGGTGTAAAAACTGAGTTTGAGCCCTGTTCCTCATTTACTATCCTGTTTACAGGGTCACATATTGGTTTTGTTCATACATTGCCATTTTTGTTTCTGGTCAGCAATCCGTTCTGCTAGAATCCCAGAGAAGATACTAGTAAGTGGAAGCAAGTGAAGAAGGATTTTCCAACACTAGTTGTAGGGTACGTGCGTTGATTAGAATCAGCTTTTATCTTGCCAGGTACACACATTACATACACGCTAGGTATTTCTTTTGGCATAAAGGCAATAGGTAGTGGACCAAATATTAAACAAATGAACAAACAAGAAAAACTAGGATTGGTAGAGTTTTTCAATGGTATTGATCTTCTTTAATTGTGGGTAGCTTGCAAGGGATCTACACATTTCCTTTAATTTTGTTTGGAGCTGCCAAACTTTGATGAGGACCTGTGGGTTTTTTTCTGTTGCTCACAGTTTTCCTTGGTACGAGAGGCTCTATTTAGGGATTATATGCAGTCAAATCAGAGACACTAGGGGTTTATTTACCAGCAAGTTTGAAGTTATAATACATTTGAATAATTGCACTAAATGTGGTGTCACCTAAGAGGTAGGTGCCAGAGCCATTAATCATCAAACTCTACCTACAGTGGGTTACATTTAGAGGCTGATTCATTACTAATGGTCTGTATAGTGGCGCTTAGGGCAACCGCTAGTAGACGCCGTAAGCAGGTATCGGGTGCTGTAACAGAGCGTCTCAGTCGCTCTAGTAACCTGGCTGGCATTGATTAATGTGATGTATGTTGGGCCCTTTAACACCAGTACAGCGCTGCGGGGAGCGAAAGGTAGCGCCAGCTCAGTGCGTCTGACTCTCGGCACTCCACACCATATTTACAAAAAGGACACACGCACAGCGTCGGCGCTCTAAATCTGGTCGCTATAGCATAGAGTGCCAGACGCTGTGTGATTAAAGTCTCTTTTTGAACACATATCCACCAGTAACAAAGTGAAAACGCATGGGATGACATTGTTTTAAAACTGTGACATTAACACTTTAGTGCCAGACCTGTAATGACAATTCTGCATAAAAATATAAAAAGTCAAAAAAGTGTCTAAAAGTGTTTGTTTGCAGCCAGGAGAGGTCACACAATGATTTGAGGAAAAAAAAATTGTCAAACATGCTGTTTAAACACAAGCAAATGAACAGTCATTGAAATGTATTGGAGAGCGACAGTGAGCGGAAGGTAATACCTGGCGCTACGTAAGCTAGAGCCCAGGCGCTATATGCTGAGCCACCTGTAATAATACATCGGACGCTACATGGCGCTGTTAGAGTCGCTCACCAGATTTGCTTTCATAAATGTGGTTTTGCGTACAGCGCCCGGGGTTCACCAGACGCTGCCTGCTGCTATGAGGCACTACCTGGCGCTACCCGTTCTTATATAACGCCCATAACTGACAATGCACAGTAACAGCACTTCCTGTTTGCAGGCGGCCTGCAAATGCATGAGCCGCCATCTTGTTTTTAAAATTTACCACAGCAAGCTTTAGAAAATGGTAAATGAATATTTATGGGCAGCAATCTAAATTGCCCCAAGGAGGGATGCATATGAGCACTGTTTGTTGTGTTGGTCTGGTTTAAATAATTTTTGACTGTTGGTCCAGTTTAAGTTGAATTTATCTGGTAGCCAGGGCTCACAGAGGATTTACATTTGGGGCTGTGCTCTTTAGCACAATCACTAATCAGACAACCGCCAGTATACTGTGGTCACTCTGGACACTTGCTATATCATATTAGCAGATGTGCTCTACTGTGTGCCCGTACACACATCTCCACACAGCAGCATCTGGTGTATGCTCACTGGCCTCCTGAATGATGAGCTTTGCAGGAATCCAGGCTTATTCTAGTCTAAGCACAAGCCCACATCCCCCACTTCCCTATAGATGAGGCACGCTAGCCATTCTGGTACAGGAGTGTTACCCTGACTAGAGGGAAGCCATGGATGCGGCCAATGGGCAGGTCGCATCATTTGGCATTTTTTAAGTTTAACAAATCAGCGATCTCAAGAATGCTGGGTGGGCGGGGCCACAGTGGTGTAAAAAAATCTGTTTTTTTATAAAGAAAAGGGACACTGCAGAATGGGCATCATTGCCTGAAGTACCCAGGCAGGAAGGCAGGTGGGGGACGTTATAGGGTTTTGTCCCATTATAAGACCCTAGGCAACTTCCCAAATCAAGATTCCCCACAATGTAAAACTCCTGATCCCACGGCAATGATATACAGCAATCAGCAAAGGCGAAGCAGGGATGCTTCAGCAATGAAGAGTGCTCTGCAAAATATGCATGTAAACCCCACAAGGGACTAGATGAGCTTTACAATTTGGGATGTCTCCATGAAAATGGCTCAAGACCAATAGTCTTGTAGGCTCTAGCTCTGGTTCTTGTCCACTGTAATAAGTACAGATCTATGTTAGCAATAGTCTATTGAGTTATCATTTTTTTCCATTGATACTAATTAATTAATGCGTATGACATGTTCCCACAGACCGTATCCACATTAAGTTTTACAAAGTATAAAATAAACAATTCATTATGATTAGTAGAGACAGTTGTAACATATGTAGTAATCACATTTGTGGTGAATTTTGGAGTTTTAATTTAAAAAAATATGAGCATGTGGTACGATTACATGTCCTGGGGTTAGAATGATTAATGCAGCTAATAATAATGTGTCCCTGTGCTCATCCCTGTTTGTGCTTACACTGAGGCAGGGTGTCTCAATGACAACTCATTTAATCTGTAGAGATACACTGTAGCTGTCACTTCTATTTTACTTTACTTGTTTAAGGGCTATTGCGGGGCAAATAGGAAACTATGATGGCATGATGAAGCTCTCAGATTATGCCCCTGAGGCCGATTTCTAATTGCTTATTCTAGCATTTAAAGCAGACTGGCAGGGTCCTGTGCCCCTTTCCACCTGCTCACATTCTCATAAAAAAATGTACTCTATGATTGCAGCCTAAAACCCAGAACTGTATCCTTGGTTGATGCTGTGACGTGAGGGGTGATGTCATTATTTAGTTCCCAAATGATGTCATTATGTAGTTGCTACAAAAAGATTGCTGCCAGCTCCCATGAGTGAGGATCTTACTAGGGCTGCTGACAGAAGAGGATCAGGCAGAGGTAAGTCACAGAAGCTTCCTGCTTCTGCCACCGTAGGTGAAGCAGCTTTATGGGCTGCTCAGCTTTTCTGTATTTGGGATGGATTGGGAACCTGAACTCGCAAAGTTTGGTACAAACCCAACTTTGCATCATGATGATGCTCTGTGACGTGAGGGGTGATGCCATTATGTAGTTCCCAAATGGTGCCACCATTATGAAGTTCCTTTACTTCCTATTAGGGATGGGTGAACTCCCCAAAGTTCGGGTTAAACTTCTTCATGTTCGGGGACCCAAAAGCAGTTGAAATCAACGGGGACTCAAACTTTGGGGGGTGGCTGTGGTTGTGGGGGGGAAGTGCAGAGTGTGCAATAGAAGATGGCCTCCAGCTCCCATGAGTGAGGACACTACTAGGGCTGCTTACAGGCAGAGGTAAGTCACTGCAGCTTCCTGCTTCTGCAACCGTAGGTAAAGTGGGTTGAAGGGCTGCTCAGCTTTTCTGTATTCGGGCCGGATGCCGAAGTCTGGTTTGGGAACCCGAACTCGCAAAGTTTGGTACAAACCCAACTTTGCATCACAGCTGCTATTCTAAACAAGCCATTCGCGCAGCCTTGCAATTCAGCACCTTGTGTCAGTTCTGCTATTTTTTCTAAAGTCCTAAATTACTTGATTTTGAGTAATGACTACAGGGGGAAATATGGGTTTTGGGTTCTTGCTTCTGGAAAGCAAGTAGTCAAATTCTTTTAAAGTGCAGTAGCCACCAGCCTAGAGTCTATAATGATGCTAAAACTGATAAGCTCCATCTTTGTGGGGGTATTGATTTGCGATAGACCAAGGTGTGAAACCACCAGGATTAAAGTAAAACTCATCTTTCCGCATATGCCACAACACATGTGCAGGCCGTGGTCGCATCCCTTTTGTAAATCTTTGTGAGGCGCCAGCCTTTTGTGAATCGCTGGCATGGTTATGCTGGGGATTGGGGGGTGCGGCCAGCAGTGCACACTTCATTGAACTTAACTTAAAGTGGACCAAAACCTAGGATAGTCAATAGTTTTGACTATCCTGGGTTTTTGTCCTTTCCCTGGGGGCACATTAACAAATGGATGGCGCGGGCACGCTCCCTGTTAGAGGGAAGCGGAGGATGCGGCCGCTGCTCTTAGACACGCCGTGGGACCGGGATAAGGTGAGCTGGGTTCGGGCGTTCTGGGGGGTTTCACACAGCGGGGCACCCCCAATCGTGGGTTTTAGTCCACTTTAACACTTCTCGATTCAACTAAGGTAGAAAAAAATTCTTGTGGTAGTAAAAAATGCAATTCATGAGAAAAAAGCCTGAGAATGTCACTGTTACTGAATAACTAGAAAAAAACTAGAATCACTAGAAAAAAAGACAATGAAAGTCAATGGCAGCTTTTACTACAGTATAGAAAGGAGTAAACAGTTCTCTACTTTTCTTAGGAGTAAAAAAGTGCCATTGACTTTCATTATTTTCTTATCTGGTGATTCAACAACAGTGACATCCTCAGGCTTTTTTCTCATGAAATGAATCTTTTACTACCATGAGAATTTTTTTCTACCTTTATTGAATCGAGGCCTCTGAGTTTAAAGCTGCATAGTAAACAGATGGAACACACACCATGATTGGCTGGTGGCCTGCACATGTGACATGGTAATGGTAGAGAGGTGAGTTTACAGTTGATCTTGGGGTTTCAACTAGCGGGACATCCCAAACCTGGACACCCAAGGCGGGAGGAAAAAACATGGGATAGTGAAAACCCAGGGTTTTGTTCATCTTTAAATTGCACACGAAAACCACCACACATCTGAAGAGCATTGTGTTAAAAGACTAATAATGTATTTGGAATGTAAATGCGTATCTGGAGTGGAAGAAGGATCCCCTTTATATTGTTAAGGAAATGGGGTTATATTTTGCCCCTTGATTGGCTGAATGGCATTCTGAATTATCTAAAGATGATTTCATGGCATTCAAGGTTTTAATTAGTAATATTTGGATTTCACCCAAATACTTTCTAAATGTTTATTATGCATACCCTTGGAAAATGATGCTGATTTGCACCCTAACCTAAATACAAACAGCATCACTATACATATCATCCTTTTATTTCATCATGCCACAATAAGGCCCTTATTTATGAAGGGATAGCGACAGGTAGCGACCGGTGAGCGGCCGGTAGTGACGGGCCCCGCCACGAGAACGCCGGCTCCCCACCACAATCAAACATTTATCAAGCCAATCCTGCTTAGCAACTGAGATAGTGCCATATAGCGACTCATTCATCATTATTCCAGCCTCAGCCCACAGCGCCAGCGTCCGACCTTGAACAGCGACAGGTATGACCTCTCGCTACCTAGCGCTCTCCAATGCATTTCAATGGAACAATCTTTAAATATTCATAATTAATTGTTATTAATTTTTTTTTTTAAATGTGAATAATGATGAATGAGTGGCTATATGGCGCTATCTCAGTCACTAAGCAGGATCGGCTTGATAAATGTGTGATTGTGATGGGGAGCCGGCGTTCTCGTGGCGGGGCCCGTCATTACCGGCCACTCACCAGACGCTACCTGTCGCTATTCCTTCATAAATAAGGGCCTAAGATATTTTGCAATAAATACATGTCACCTCTCTGAACTGGCCTTCTAAGTATTTCTGCTGTTTCTCAGTATATCTACTAAATGCCAACTTTATCTTCTTGTCATGCATATCACAGACTCTTGACCTACAAGAAATCTTGAAGTCAAAAAAGGAAATGAGATTTGAAATTCAAAACTACATTTTCCTGCTTTTCACTGAAGAAATAGTGTTGATGGGATTAGTAGCAATGCATGTTTTGGATGTTTCTTTGACATGAGTCATGTTTAACTACAGTCTGAGCACATTTTGTAATAGTCATGCATAATTACTGTGAGAAGACTTTTGTTCTGTTCTTTCTTCGCATAAAGACGATGGTGCATTAGCAACCGGTCAGATAAAGCAGCCTTCTTAAAATCTTCATCGCCATCAAGGTTAATTATCTGCAAATACTAAATGAGCATGGTATTGAATGTCATGTCTGCAAAACAGCAGGCAGTTAGAAAGCTATTAAGCAGCATTTTAAATGAATACGTGAAAACATCTTACTGAAATACAGTTTTTAATTCAATTATGCTATTAAATACTGAAAGAATAAAATAATATGATGTCTTGATAACAACAAAACTAATGTAGCAAACTGTATGACCAAAAAACATTACAGTTTTACATGTAAAACTTTTTTTGTGTTTTACTCGTACGGTAATTACCATGATAAATTGAAGCACCACTTTTGGAAAAATTGGTGCACATTGTTTTTCTCTGTCCAGCTACCATGTAGCTATGGGCACTTACAGATCTAGCACTCAACTTAGTCGGGCAGGCTGATTCATTACTAGCGCTAGGTATCGGCAGATGAGGCGCTACAGAGGCGCTAAGAGCGACCACTAGTAGATGCTGTGATCGGCTATTGGGCGCTGTAAAATAGCACCTCAGTCGCTGTAGTAACCTGGCCGGCATTGATGAATGAGATGTATGTTGGGCATTCTAACACCAGTACAGCATTGCAGGAAGCGAATGGCAGCGACTGCTTAGTGCAACCGACTTTCAGAGACTCACACCATATTCAACAAAAATCCACACTCACAGGACGCCGGCGCTCAAAATTGGGTCGCTGTAGTCCATAGCGTCAGACGCCATGCGATTAAAGTCTGTTTTATAACTTATATCCACTAGTAACGAAAACATCTGGAATGACATTGTTATAACATTGTGACATTAAAACTTTAATGCCAGACCTGTAATGACAATTCTGCATAAAAATATAAAAAAATCAAAACAGTTTTCAAAAATGACTTTTAATAGGCTAGGAGAGGTCACACAATGATTTCACAAAAAAAAAATAAATAAATAAATAAATAAAATTAAATGAAAACCCTGTTTAAAGAGAAGAAAAGTAACGTACATTGAAATGTATGGGAGAGCGACAGGTAATACCAGGCGCTATTTAAGCCAGAGCGCCGGCGCTGTACGCAGAGCCATCTGTGATGATGAATCAGACGCTACATGGCGCTGTTAGAGTCGCTCACCGGAATCGCTTTGATAAATTTGGTATTGGGTACAGCGCCTGGCGTTCACCGTTCGCTACCTGTCGCTATGAGGCACTACCTGCCACTATCCCTTGATGAATAAACCCCTAAGTAAATTCAGACACAGCTCTGTGGGATATGTGACCCATGGCATAAGCCACAGTTTCCCATATTTAGCTCAGCCATGCATAGCTTTGTGTGTTTGGAGTAAAGAACAGCACAGGTGCACAGGTAGGGGCCATTCAAGACATTGAATGCCAAGACATTCAATCACATTCTTTATTTAGAGTCTGCTTCACTACTAGCGCCACATATTGCCGGATGAGCTTCTGTATAGCGGCGCTTAGAGTGACCGCTAGAAGACGCTGTAAGTGGGTATCTGGTGCTGTAACTTAGCGTTGTGGTCGCTGTAGTAACCTGGATGGTACTGATGAATATGATGTGAGTTGGGCGCTCTAACAATAGTATAATGTTGCAGCTAGCAAGAGGTAGCGTCAGCTCAGTGTGCCCGGCACTCGGCGCTCCACACCATATTTAACAGAAAACTACACACACAGCGACAAACCTCTAAAGCTGGGGGCTGTAGCATAGAGCACCAGATGATGTGTGATTAAAATCTGTTTTTGAACACATATCCACCAGTAAAAAGCGAAAAACACATGGAATGACATTGTTTTAACACTGGGACAATAACACATTAGTGCCAGACCTGTAAATACAATTCTGCATAAAAATCTAAAAACTCAAAAGAATGTATAAAAGTGTTTGTTTGCAGCCAGGAAAGATCACACAATGATTTGAGAGAAAAAAAAATGTTAATTGCCAAACACGCTATTTAAACACAAAAAAATGAAAGCTCATTGAAATGTATTGGAGAGCGACACTGAGCGAAAGTTAGTAAGTGCGCTCTTGAACCTAGAGAGCCGACGCTATACGCTGAGCCACCTCTGGTAATACATGTGATGCTACATGGCGCTGTTAGAGGCGCTCACCAGATTTGCTTTCTTAAAATTGGTTTTGCGTACAGCGCCCAGCGTTCACCAGACGCTGCCTGCCGCTACGAAGTACTACCTGGCGCTATCCTTTCTTAAATAAATGTAAAAGTCAAATATTTTTTTCCTATTTTATCTTTCCTTGCCCCTTGTGTACCCCAAATGTAATGTGAGTATAAACTCACCTTCTTTACTTACATTGGGTGCATGCTTGCGTGGGGAGGTTCAATCGGAATGCTTCACCACAAAGCTTATCCCAACAGTGATCAACACCCAAAGTGATTAGAGATGAGCGAACTTCTTGAAAGTTCGATTCGGGCGATTTGCCGAATTTCCCCAAGAAATTCGGGTTGCCCGAATCGAACTTTCAGGAATCGCTCATCTGAAAAAAAAATGCCGGCATGGTGGGAGCGGGCAGACCCGCTACGCTGTCAGCGGGCCGCCGCCGGCCCGTTGACAGCGCAGCCGGCCTGCCCGCTCCCACCATGCCGGCATTTGTTTAAAAAGCAAACACTTACCTGCATGGTCGGAGCGTGGAGGCCGGCGCCGCTCTCAGACGCCCTCTGATGACGCATCCTCTGATGAGGACGCTGACAGCCCGCTGACAGCGCAGCCGGCCTGCCCGCTCCCACCATGCCGGCATTTGTTTAAAAAGCAAACACTTACCTGCATGGTCGGAGCGTGGAGGCCGGCGCCGCTCTCAGGCGCCCTCTGATGACGCGTCCTCTGATGACAGCTGAGAGCGGCGCCGGCCTCCACGCTCCGACCATGCAGGTAAGCTTTTTTTTAAAAAATGCCGGCATGGTGGGAGCGGGCAGGCCGGCTGCGCTGTCAGTGGGCCTGCTTCCGCCGCCCGCTGACAGCGTAGCCGGCCTGCCCGCTCTCACCATGCCGGCATTTTTTTTTTTTATTTCAGGGAAAATTCGATCAGCGCGAACCAAAAAAAAAATCGGGTTCGTGTCGAATCGAATTTTCCCTGAAATTCGGAGCGAATTCCGGTTCGTCCGAACCGGTTCGCTCATCCCTAAAAGTGATAATTGAATTAGTTTGAAACACTAGACTTCTACATTATTCACACTTATTCAGTATTCACTGTGAATTGCATAGACTTATTTAAGTATATGCAATTCACAAAATCTGTTTTAGTCATTCCCAATGTGGTTTGAAATATGTTTATTTTAAAATATCTGCGATTAAAATTAGAAAACAGTTTGCCTCTCAGCATGTAGTTTTATATTCGGCAAAGCTTTTGTCAAACACATTTAGCTTGAATTTACAGTACATTCGAAACATGTTTTTATAGAGTTTCTTGGATTTAATCACATATCTGACTGCATAAGCCGTAAGTCCAAACACACTCTGTAATATATATATATATTTCTAAAGGGAAAAACAAAAAAAGAATTTAAACTCAACTTTCCCATCGCAGGCTTTATCCCATGCCACCTTTGCTGCTGAGAAATAGCCTTTTCTCTGATGTAAGCCCTCTGGCAGACAGCTTACTTCCTGGATGGATCCGTAGTATGTCCCTGCTTCTAGTCACATGGGAGACAGTTGGGAAGGGTGCATGCCCATACAAACCATGGCATGGCTGCTATTTGCATGCAGAAACCAGCTGGAAGCTTTATCATCCTGTCACCAGCTATGTTAGTGGAATCGAGCATGCTGGAGAAAAAATATTAATGCAGCTTTTAATTCCCTATTAAAGTAGATGCCCAGTCTAGGTGCAACCCCCAGGCTCTGTCACCCTACCCTGGTGCTGGGGCAGGGGTGGAGGAGGTTAAAAAAAAAATCAAAAAAGATCCAGCGCCAATCACCAGCAATTCTGGAACTTGGCGCAGCCATCTTGGATCTACTGCACAGAGCGTCTCCCCCCCCTATCCATCCATTAACTTGAATAAGAAGGAGGAATTTGCTTTCTGAAATGTCTGCGTGTCCACTGCAGGAGCGCCAGTGACAGCGCTGGATCCTGAGGAGGGGGGGTATGGAGTCTTTTTGTTGTAAACCCCCTGTTCTACCTCAGCGCAAGTCTACACTTAGACTGGACACGGGGAGGCCGATTCATTAATAGCGGCAGGTAGCGACAGTTGAGCGACTGTAGCGGCATTTTCAGAGTGCCCGCTAGTAGTCGCTGTGCTTGGCCATTGTTCGGTAGTTGATAGCGACTCAGTCGGTTTGCCGTAATGTTGAATATTGGGTGAGGAGTCGCTATTCGACAGGTTCCGCGCTGTATAGGAGCGCATGATAGCGACTGGCCCTAGGGACCGGCTTCCACCATATTCATTAAAAAATCACGCTCAAAACATTCTCGCGCTGTGAAATGCATGTTTAAACCCCAGAGTGCTGGTGGCGATGGGTTAAAAGTCGTTTTTTAACCCCCAAACAACCATATTTTTGGAAACAAAAAAAAATAAGTTTTTTAAATAATTTTGTAATATGAATACATTAATATCAGACCTGTAATATCAATTCTGTACATTTTTTTTTCCCTTAAAAAAATTATTTAAAATGGCAGAAGTCACAGAATTTTTCACATTTAAAAAAAAAAAAAAAAAAAATTAATAACAAGATTGTTCCATTGAAATGCACTGGAGAGCGCCAGGTAGCGAGAGGTCATACCTGTCGCTGTTCAAGGTCGGACGCTGGCGCTGTGGGCTGAGGCTGGAATAATGGTGAATGAGTGGCTATATGGCGCTATCTCAGTCGCTAAGCAGGATTGGCTTGATAAATGTGTGATTGTGGTGGGGAGCCGGCGTTCTCGTGGCGGGGCCCGTCATTACCGGCTGCTCACCAGTCGCTACCTGTCGCTATTCCTTCATAAATAAGGGCCTTAGACTGGACACTGAGAAAACTGTAGGTTAAAATAGAAATAGCCACTATATGCACTTACACTATGCAGCTTGGCATTTCTGCACAGTTGCTTATAGCATAGTATAATTGCATAGTATAGTTACACAGTACATTGTTTTTTTATTCTCTTTGAAACAGTTTTCTTCTCTATCCAAATGCAAACCTACTTTCCACAACTACAGGTTACCAGAGGAGGTGGCCCTTCGATATGGGGCCATACACTGGCGTAACTGCTGCATTTTCTTCTCCATTGTACATGTCTTTGCACTCCTCACTGCAATAGACTGACTCTGCAATGTGATTTTTGTATGTGTTGTCTTTAAAGGAGAACTGTTGCGAAAAATGGCCTAATGATAAAAATACATATAAATATGCTGGATGGTGGAAGGAGTGGTCACTTCCATCAAGAAATATCCAGCCAGGCTTGTTTTTTTTATTTTAACCCTTTAAGTGCCAGCCTACCTGGAGTTTTTGTCACACTCTGTTGCCAGACCATTTTGCACTATTTTGCGCTCCCCATGTTCAAATGTGATTTTTGAAGGGATTTCCAGGGATTTCCCAGGAAAATGATATATTGTTTTTTTCAGCAGAGTCTGGGCTTTAACATGAAATGTCTTGTTTGTCATTTTTTAGGTGTATTCTCAATATTTTTGGTTAAATATGTGCAAAAAAAAAAAAAAAAAATTTTTACATATTGTAGTTTTTTTTGTAATAAAAAATGTAAGTTTGTCAATGAAATCTTATTGCGTGTGAAATCCCAATTTCTCCCGGTTACAGCGGTACCACATATGTATAGGTAGACACCCTTTCCTGCCCAGGAGACTCCCCCAAACTGAAACAACGCTTTAGGGGATTTTCAGATAAAATACAACTGTGCTACGCAATATGCGCACCTTGCAGTTTTTCCAGAAAAACAACCCTTTACATTTGAAATACCCCCAACAAACTATATATTCTCTGGAAGTACACACCTCAGGCTTTCTAGGCGTACCAGGCTTGTTGATGTGGCCATAGTTTTCTGGAAGTAATCCCTCAATGGATTCTTTGGTTGCAAAGAGTTTCCCTAAAAAAAGGATAAAAAAGCAGAATCAAAGCCACATTTTCCTAAAAAAACTATATACAAACAAGAAAAAACAAGTTTAATCTGGAAACGCAACATCCCCCGAACAGAACAATACCCAACATGCATAGGTTCTGTCAAGGGAAGAGTTGCCAAACACCCCAAAGTAAAGGATGTGCGTAACGGTAATTTTACTTGAAAATTTCAGCTCTGCAGACAAAGTGCGCACCTTGCGATTTTTCAACCAAAACAACCCTTGACATTTGGAATATCCCCCATAAACCATATATTCCCTGAAAGTACACACGTTAAGCTTTCTAAGGGTACCCAGCTTGTTGTAGTGGGCTCATCTTTCTGGAAGTAATCCCTCAAAGAATTCTTTGTTTGCGCAGGGTTTCCTTAAAAAATGTATAAAAAAGCTGAATAAAAAACACCTTTTCCTAAAATATAAATATGCAAACCAGAAAAAACAAGCTAAGTCTGAAAGCGCAAGGTCCCCCGAACAGAACAATACCCAACATGCATAGGTACTATTAACCCTTTTAATTGCCAGCCTACTTGAGATTTTGTCACCCTCTGTTGACAGGCCATTTTTCCCCATTTTGCGTCATGTTTTGCGCCATTTTTGCTGGAACTTTCAGGAAAATTATATATATATATTTTTGCAGCAGAGTTTAGGCTTTAACATGAAATGTCTTGTTTGTAAATTTTTTTTTTTTTTTTTACAATATTATTAAGTAAAAATAATAAATAAATAAATAAAAAATGTTTAAAAAAAATTGACTCCTTTATTTTAAATAAAAAAATGTATTTTATTAAGGAAAATCATATTGCATGTGAAAGCCCCATTTCTACCGATTAGAACGGTACCACATATTTATCGGTAGCCCCCCCATTCTTGCCCAGGAGACCCCCCTAACTGAAACAAGTATTTTATAACATTCACAAAAAAAATACAACTACCATCCACACTACAAAGGGTTAAATCGAGAAAAAAAATGACATAGGGTCCCCCCTCCCAGGGGAGGGAGACCCCATTTTTTTTTTGATTTTTAAGGGTTAAAAACCCTTAAAAATCAAAAAAAAAATTGACGTGGGGTCCCCCTTACCCAAAGTAACCAGCCCGGGACCAGCTATGGGGGCTTGTAGGCACAGAGTGGGGGGGCCAGCTTTTGTGGCCCCCCCACCCTGCAGCCTACGAGCCCACATAGCCCATGTGGGCCCGGGCTCTTCTGCCCCCCCCTGGCCTTTGGGGAGGCAGGTAATGGGGGTGCCGGGGGTTAATGGCAAGCCACCCGCTAGCGCAGGTGGCTTGCCATCCCCCCAGCCTTGTGAACTGGTATAGGGGTCATGGACCCCTTACCAGTTCACAAGGGGTTAAATGTAAATAATCACACAGACACAAGCATAGAAAAAATATTTTATTATTTTTTTTTTTTTTTACACTGTACTCACCTCCCATCCATCCTGGAGCCCTCTGTCCCTCGGCGATCACTGGCTTCTGCTCACTTGCTAGAAGCCTTTTATAGCTGCTGGATGACAGAACACAAAGGGTTAATCAAAAAAAAAAATGACATAGGGTCCCCCCTCCCAGGGGGGGGGACCCCATTTTTTTTTTTATTTTTAAGGGTTAAAAACCCTTAAAAATCAAAAAAAAAATTGACGTGGGGTCCCCCTTACCCACAGTAACCAGCCCGGGACCAGCTATGGGGGCTTGTAGGCACAGAGTGGGGGGGCCAGCTTATGTGGCCCCCCCACCCTGCAGCCTACGAGCCCACATAGCCCATGTGGGCCCGGGCTCTTCTGCCCCCCCCTGGCCTTTGGGGAGGCAGGTAATGGGGGTGCCAGGGGTTAATGGCAAGCCACCCGCTAGCGCAGGTGGCTTGCCATCTCCCCAGCCTTGTGAACTGGTATAGGGGTCATGGACCCCTTACCAGTTCACAAGGGGTTAATAGTAAAAAATCACACAGACACAGAGAAAAAAAAAACTTTATTTTTCTTTTTTTTACACTGTACTCACCTCCGATCCGACGTCCCTCGCCGCTGTCTGTCCCGCGCCGCTGTCACTGACAGATGCCGGTGGTGATCGGCGCAGGGCGGGTGACAGGTGAGGGGGCTCCGATCGGAGCCTCCTCACCTGACATCCGCCCTGCTCCGATCACCACCGGCATCTGACAGATGCCGGAGCTCGGAGGGGGTATAGGAGGAGCGGGATGACGTCATCCCGCTCCTCCCACAATGGGCGGAGCTAAGCGGCGGCGGCGGCCCGGAAGAGGGTCCTCACCTGAAGACTGCGCAGCCCAGGGGGGGGATCGGACCCCCCCCTGGTGAAGAGGAGACCCGGACAGAAGGCTCGGGCGCGGAGGTGAGTAAATGACAGTTTTTTTTTTGTTTTTTTTTACAGCGCCGATGTCAGCACTGGAAACGGGGGGGGGGGGCGGCTGGTTTCGCCCCCCCCCCCTGAAGACGGAGGACGACGGGGGGGCGATCGGATGCCCCCCGCGGGAAGAGGGGACCCCAAGCTTCACGGGGATACCGGAGGTAAGTGTTTTTTTTTTTCTATCTTTTTAACTGTTTGTGGGAAATGCCAGGCACGTAGTTTCTACGTGCTTGGCACTTAACGGTAGGAGAGGCAACCACGTAGAAACTACGTGCTTGGCATTTAAAGGGTTAATGGAAGAAGAAATGAGGGGTGACAGCCTCACTAAACCAGTCACTCCACCTACCACAAGAGAATAAAACCACAAGCTTGGCAGGAGTTTTATCTAGAATGGGTACGTATAAGTGACCCCCTCCTCTCATCAGCCAACGTGTTTATATAGATTTTTAATATTACGAAAGTATAAAACTTTTCAGCATTAACCCTCACCCCCAAAATTTGAAAGAGCACTATTGCGAAGGTGTTCGCAATAGTGCTCTTTCAAATTTTGGGGGTGAGGGTTAATGCTGAAAAGTTTTATACTTTCTATACTATTCTGAATCAGATTTTATATAAAAGAAAACATTTTGTGCTGGTCACCAACTTTTGGTGCTAATAACTTCCTTGCTACCCCAACAACATGACTGGAGTAAGACTTTAATGAACTAACACATCAGCTAGAGGGCTCCCATGTGCTTACCCAAAAGAGCATAATAGCAGCAAGCAGCACATTGTGAACGAATAGTCCAATAATGAAAATTCACTAAATTCACTAAATATGCTAGATAGCAAAAGGATGGGTTTCTTATACACTGTACATTAAACAGCTTGGTAGAATATTTTTTCCCATAAGCTTGGTAGGATTTATATATATATATATATATATATATATATATATATATATATATATATATATATATATATAAATATCCTACCAAGCATATCTGTTTTTTTAATGCACAGTGCCTGTATTGAGCCTGGTATGATATTCTAAGAGTACAATGGTAAATGCATGTGAATGTTAAAATATATAAAAATTAAAGCATATAAAATGTATCTGAAGAAGCTCCAATGCCAAAGTATCTAATAATAATACAAAAATTAAAAATGCTAGATAGTAAGAGGTGGGGTTACCTGATATATTCTGTTCTATTTAACCCCACCCCTCACTATCTAGCATATCTAGATACCTTGGCATTGGAGCTTCTTCAGATACATTTTTATATGCTTTAATATTTAGATATTTTAACATTCACATACATTTGCCATTGCACACGTAGGATATCATACCAGGCTCAATAAAGTGTGTATCATAATAAAGCTTGAAAGCAAAGTTCAAGCTTCTCTTCTTAAGTGTTGTATTGCTTGTTTTAACAGATCAGCCTCCTTATCTTTGGTGTTTTTCTTTTAAAGGATATTTTGCTCATGAAAATGGACATGGATCTTGTGAAAATAAGTTCTGTGGCTTGGGAAGACATTGTATAATTAACCGGGAAACTAGGCAAGCAGAGTGTGCGTGCATGGATCATTGTAAGCCTCATTACAAGCCAGTGTGTGGGTCCGATGGAGAGTTATATGACAATCACTGTGAGCTCCACAAAGCAGCCTGCCAAAAGAAGCAAAAGATATTCTTAGTGCACAACGAAGACTGTTTTTTGAAAGGTAAGGTGTCCTTCACAAATCCATAAAATGTTAAACGGATGTAGTGTTTTAGGATTTTGTACACATTTACTACAGTATGTAAATTAAAGCAGAAGGCAAAGCAATCACAGTAAACTAGTTTCAAACAGACAGACATGCTTTTATTCATTTGTCCTTAAAGTCACCCATTTCCATCAAATGTCTTTTGGTTCATGGGGGGGGGGGGGCATTTGTTATGCTTTTATTAATATATCCTTAAAGTGGACCAACTCCCATTTTACATCTAGTAGGGGGAGCACTCCTAGCCCCTCCTACCGGAGCAAAATAGTGCAAAAGGTGAGAAGGTAAATATGCTGCTCTCCCATACCCATAAGCGTAATTGCTGGGCTTTCTCTTAAATCAGTGGTGCCCTCTACCATGACTGCTCCCAGTATGGGGGTAGGAGGGCTTGTCTTAAGGCACATACAGCAGCCCTGATTCATCTGCAGGAAACAGAATGGCTGGGATAAAGGCACCTTTAATGGCCTTGGTGCCCAGAGCAACCCCCAAGATCACCCTTCCCTAGAAGCAGCCCTACCCCCGATGCATACACAGCCCAAGATTTTCCCCCTGGCAAAATAGCACCAGAGTGGCTTAGTAAACTGAAAAGAGTGCTAGCAGCTGGCTGCCAGCCAATCAGAATTGTGTGCATCAGCCAGAAGAAAGCCATCATGGGTCCAACAAAAAGGTAGTGTAATAGGTGATCGGGATGCCCTGAAAGAAGAGAGACCTCCAGGCCTAGAGTCCTTTAGACACTTAACCTGTGGTTGCTCTACTTTAAACAGACATACAAAGTCCACATGGCTTTTTCCCACATTATGGGCTGATAAGAAAGCTAAGCTCTCATGAATGCACTGATAACACAGTATGAAAGCATGTCTTCTTCAAAAATGGTGCTTAGAGATCATATTTAAAGTTTACATGTTAGTGGGCTCACTGTGCATTATGTACTGGAAGCAATGCCATAATTGCAACCATAACAAACTGCTTTTTTTTTTTTTTCTTGATGGTGACTGGCTGGGGTAGCGGTAATTTGGGATGTTTTGATGGTTCACAGCTTAATTCCTCCCTTAGCAATGTCAGTTGTATTGATGGCAAGAGGTACAGTAAAATGTACGTAGCTGCCCTAAAGTCTAAAAGACTCCAGGGCCTTTGAAGTTCCAGTCCTTGAGGCATCCTGAACTGGCCTGGCCTGCTGCGTGAACCCCCCCTAATTGCTAGTTTCACTCACCTTCTCCCAGAGCCCTCATATTGCAGCCACATCCCTGCTCACCTTTAGCCATGTGCGTGCCCACACCCTGCCTGGATGGGCATCGCTGACACGCAACGGCTAGGAGGTTAGAGGGGATATGAGCGGTGGTGCACTCCAATCCCTTCAAAGCTGCTCGCCTGCTTAGCTTAACCAGCATGCTCGCTCTCAGCTTAAGCTTGGGAGCGGCAGGAAGGCGTGTGGATCGGGCAATCTGGAGGGATGCACACTGTGGGCATCCTGATTCGGCATGCCACCGCATTGAGGAACAACACCCTAAAAAGCGAAAATTGGGTTTTATTCCCCTTTAAAAAGTTATGTTTTCATTTCAAATGGACCTAATGTTAAAAACCTCTTAAGGGATGTTTACACCTCTACCTTTCTGGGATCGAAATTTGGGATGTCCCTACACTAAACAAACAAAAGCCAAAAATTATGCAGAATTGCTCACAGGTTCATGCCTCTGTAAGGCCCTGTGGCCATACATGGACCATAGAAACATGGATAATTTGGCCAATTTCAAGCTTTCTATTTCTATCTAATCAGAGTGGCATCCTGGTTAGGAGTGGACCTAAAGTCAATTCAGTCAATTCAGCGCCATATGCAAAAAGTGCAGGAAGAAAAAGGAATTTTCAAGTCAACACTGTCTTTAGTGATGTGAAAAAATGATGGATGTTGTGCCGTTACATGCTGAATATGGCTATAAATGGTGAAGGAAGGACTGACACACAGCTCTTGCGGCTTCTGTAATATAACTCTGAATTCAATTCCAGCTGTAAGCTTTGATAAAACCCATGGGTACATTTAAGAGAGCAAGTCAAAGTTTAATAATGACAGCTATTCAAAACTCACTGAGATAAGTGTCAGGCATTATTCTAATAACTGCCAAGATAAAATGCCTTATATGGATTCAAACTGTGCATCCTACTACGGGGGGAATAAAATACATAGCTAATGAAAGAAATAGTCCTAATTTCCTTATGCCGACTACATTTCAAACCCTTAGCGCATGACTTAGAGTTTAAAACAATGTCAACATTATTTTAGCAATTGCTCTAAAAGGCATTTACAAATAATTGGATGTTTAATCCAAGCCATTTCGCTTTTAGGAGGCCCCAATGGGTTTATAGTCGTCAAGTCAGAGAATTGTATTCCCAGGTCATATTATCCCAAACATGTTTACACTTTTGAAAGCCATATCCTAGAACAATAGAAAGTATAACAATAGAAAATATTACAGTTTTGTTTTGGATAAGAAATGGTTGCATTTTGCTTACAAGTCATTCCTGTTTGATGACCTCTTGACTGCTGCATTCACGACAATAAAGTCAGGATATCATACCTTACAATTTATACATGCTTCAACCATGATGGGGCCCACTTCACTAAAAGGGAATGCCCATTGTGTAGGGCTACACCGGGCAACTACCCAAACAAGAAGCTTTTGTTGCTGAGATATACAGTTTAGATGTTTAAATGTTCACACAGAGGGAGAATGGACAGGGCCAAACAAAGCAGGCAAAATGTAATGCTGTGCTTGTGCACAAGCTGAGAGGGAGCTCGGGTGACCATTAGTCACAGCAGACAAAGGATTTTTGTTTGTTGACCATAAAAGCAGAGCCCAGGAGGAAGAGGAGAATCAGACACTGTAAATCTTGCTCCAAGCTAAGGAAATCTTGCTCCAAAGACAGCTAAGGTTTTATTCATCCCTTGCATGGAGAGTCCCTTTAATTTCTCAGAATATTATTTACAATATCTACCTACCAGCGATATATTCTGCTCAATCATTGACTAACAGAGGCAGGAAAACATTTGAGGACATTAACCTGGCTTTGGTTCCTTATTGTGGCTCTTGCATGAGGTCTGGCATGATGATAGGGAGATACTTGGCAGTGCAACGGCCCCATTTTCATATGAGTGATGATAAAGAGCCCAGGGAAGAGGTGCTGCAAAATTTGCAGATGGAAACGTACAGCTGTTTTCCGGGCCATATCAGTGAGGTGAGGTATTTTATGATCCATTTGATCCACCTATGCTTTCTATTACTACATGTAATGCAGGAGGATGTTGAATGATATTAGCAGATTGTGGTAAGGTGTGTTGTGCAACATTTGTTTTCTTTGTCACTGAAAATTGTGCCCGCACACCCTGCCAAAATCATTCAACTTTTGCATGCTGCAACCGAATTTCATGTATTACTGGTGATGTTTTGTAATACTGTGAGGGTCTAAGTTTGCATCACATACACCCTTAGCAGACTTAGCAGTGTGTACCCAACCTGATTCCTCCCCAATACTCACCGTCTAGTTTGCGGTCTCACATGACTGCTGGTGGCCCCTGAGGCCAAATCCATCATTTGTTCTTGGACCTATAGAATTGTAATTAGGCCATTTCTTCCTGTAGTTGGTGGCCATCTTTATTTTATTTTTTAGCAAATAACTTTTGGAGTTGGACACAGACTGTTTAGATCAATTCTGTTTCAACAAACAGAGTTGATCTGTTCTGATCTACTACAGTAATGTCTTTGTAAGGAAACTGTCTTGCTTAGTGGTCCAGCCACTCTATTAGATCTCTCCAGTGTAACCCTACATATTTTGTGGCGAACCTATGGCACCTGAGGCGGCACTCAGAACCCTCTCTATGGGCACCCATCATCTTTCCAGTCAATGCATTTTTTTCATCTCCCCCCTGGAACCAGAGGTTGCCACTTAATTAAAGTTTTACATTTTTGCCATCATCGCACTATATTAAGCGGGGGGGGGGGGGGGGGGGGGGGGTAGCAACCTTATTTATTGGATCTTCAAGCAACTGTTGCAAATAAAAAAATTCCCCCAACGTTCCCCTCCAGAAATGCCATGAAGAACTAATCAAATCCAAAAAAGCACTCACCTGGTCCTGGCAATGTGACAGGGAGTAATGGTGATGTGTCTAATAATGAGTGTGGCTATACTTGCCTAGGGTGGCAAGGGGCCTAAGTACAGCTCTGTGTACACCTCTAAATGATGTATTAGTTGTGATGTTTGTTCTAGTTTAATAGACCAATTCTGGAAAATATAGAGCCATTATTGGAAATGTGAGATGTTGCTGAAACATAAAAAATGTCCAGACCTCTGCATTTTTACTTTTGAAAGGTGGACAACTATGATTGTGAGTCTTTTTTTTTAAATGGACCTTAACTCAATAATGAATTCTGTTATGTAAAGGGAAGGCTTCTGAATCTTTTCATGCCAGAATATTTAGTGGAAAGGCTGCTCTCCTTCCTAGGTGCACCTTCTTGTCAATTTGTTCATGCAGCCTCTCTTTAAAAACTGTTAAACATTTATTATAAAGAACAAGGTTCCCTAAACTAAATATGCTGACTGTCGGTGAGGCATAAGATGATTACCTGCCACCAGCGCTGGATTATGAAGAGGGCGCAAGGGGTCTGCGCCCTGGGGAAGGGTGGATACCGAGCTGTCAAACGGTGGCTGTTCACTGCACATAAGCCACCAAGCTCATCCGCTGGCATCTCAATGTAGGGAACTGTTTTCTGCTGGACCAGCTGAGTGACTACACCCCCCCCTAACCAGAATGGCAAAGCAGGAGTTTCTGAGCAGCACACGCTCACACACAGGTGGCACAATGGACTCTATCTGACGTTCCAGTAAGTGGGTGGGTGCCAGACAACCACCAATCAGGTACATGGCTGGACCATTATTTTAAAGGTAAAAAATACTGCATCTGGGGCCTTCACCAGAATTTGTGCCCAGGGGTCTCCACCACACTTCCGGCCTGCCACCATAGGTGAAAGCCTGTTCCATAAGAAAGGCCTCCTAATTAGGTGTAGGTCTGCTTTCAGTTGACTTTTTGGAAGCACATATCGACCTACTTGCCTTTTTCCACGACCAGCACGATCTTATCTTTCTTCTGGTGAACTACAAGATTTAGACAATAATGGAATTATAATGTGAATTCTAATTATATTATATTTTGAACACATAAAATACATTAACATGTACCTATACCAGGAAACAAAAATGTATGTCATTACCTTCTATCACTAGCCCAGTGCCCCAAAACAGCATGTGCTTTTACTAAAAAGTACTTTATACTAAACGGGATACCACCCCCAGGATCTTGCTGTCCAAGACTGTGACTTTTGGTCTCTGATGAATAAAACAACCATTTAAAATACTTACAATAAGTACTGTTTTTCTTAGCTTTAGTTGGAAGTTGGAATCCTTTTTACATGCCACAGCTTAGAGCAGAGTGTCATGAAATGAAGCATCTCTTCTGGTCAGTTTTATGCATCTGTCTTTGTTTAGTCAATGGGTCCAATGGGTTTTTTTTTTTTTTTTGTTATCTACAGTTAATCAGACTGGACAGCAGCCAGAATGATATATCTAGCTCCTGTTCCGTATTGTGTTATCTGTGGATAAAATGTTTTTTTTCTTTTTTTTTCTATTATTCTCTGATGCAGTCACTGCCAATGCACCTTTATAATGTACCGGTATTTTAATGCAGTATTATTTATTCACTTTGATATGCACTTTTTGGACTCTGTCAATCAGTTTGAATTGATTGGTATGATATTCATAAATTGAAACAAAATAATATCTGTGTTAATCTATTTTATATTGTCCCTGTATGTTGGTTTACACATTATTAACAGTCTAAGGAAGTAAAAAAGTTGAGTGTCACGGAGAGAACCTGGGCATATTGCATTTCATTGAAATTCATTCCACTTTTTTACAATGTGCATTCATTTCCTGAGATGGAAATCAAAATTAAATTGCCAACAAATAATGATCTTTTATTCTCTTGATTTACTGTAGTCCCTTGACACTGCTAGGTTTTCATTAATAATGCCGGTTGCTTGAAAGAATATGAAATCTTTTAATAAGAAGGCTTGTGTCATTTGTATCTCTGGTGATAGATTATCCTGGGTATTGATTTATACTATGAGAGAGCCAGAATAGTTCATGGCTAGATTTTGTATAACTGTGAGCTGGAGATCTGAAGTTCAATCCATGTCTTTTACCCAGCTCATTTCACTTCGTTTTATATTAGTTTAGTAAAAGTGGCACTTTCTGCAGCAGTGGCCACACAATTAAATGGAAATGCACATCTATCATTGAAATCTGCCGTTAGAGAAATGTGGGACTGCTTTGGCGCACTTGCTTTTAAAAAAACAATTTGCCTGGCTGATATATCATTCTATTTATTTTTTAAAGGTGCCTTAGTTAATGTTCCCTCTAAGCATTGGCTGCTGCTAAGCGGGGCTGTTAGGGAACTGGACATTACACTTGTAAAGGTTGGCAATCTGCAAACCTAACCCAAACCTAACCTGGAAATATATATATATATATATATATATATATATATATATATATATATATATGTCAAAACAGTGCAGGAAATTAAAAGATAACAGCAAACAGTCCGACCCTTAGCCACTCTTGCCCCCTGTGTAACTATCTGTCGCCATCGCAACATGAGAATGAATGATGAATAAGATAATAAAGATATGATAATACAATACAGAAAAAAATAATTTTCACATCAGGGTACCCTCAATATTGCAAGAAAGCGCATGGGGAAAAGTTGGGAACATGCATCTTTCAGCTGCAGTAACCATCCTTCTCTCTAAACAGGGTAGATAAAAAGCCCTAAATATATAGAAATGGGTTAGAAAGATTGATATATAAGATAGATAATATATGAATGGAAAGATAGATAGGTAGATAGGGAGATATGTAGATAGATGTTGATGGATGGTATAAATGAATAGATACAATATATACGTGACAGCCTATAGTATGCTCCTGTTGGTTTAAACCACCTGTATTCTGGGACTACGGGATCTGAAAAGAGGGTCTAGCAATGGGCAGCCAGAACTCAAGGTTAACCCTCCAAAGAGAAATTCAGTCTAAATGAGAAAATGGGTAAATAATTAGAGACTGCAGTATGTGAACCTGGCAACACAATGTGGGGGACTTTAAAACCTAATGCTGCCAATCACCCAGCCAGACCGAGCTGCATTGGCCAGCACACTGGGCCTTTTAGTGCGGCGGAGGGTTAAGGAGATAAAGGAGGTGGTACCATGCCCAACTGCATAGGTCCAGGTTCAGATTCAGTAGCAGAATTTGGTCCCCTTGAAGCAGAAGAAAACTGGACATTTGCAGGATAAGGCCAGGGCTGTTATGAACAGTGTTTATGAATACATCTGTCAATCTAGATTGACAAGTCAGCCAATTATTTGAAGGTATCAGAAACCTCTACTCTAAATAATTCATCTTTATTGGAGTCAGAAAGTCCCAATCTGATTTGAAATTTTAAAGCATTGTCGAAATTTTAACCCGCATCACACGCCCAATTCTGTGGCATATTCCTCAATAGACCTCTTTCCTTCATTCAAAATAAACACAGAGCTTCCTACGTTACCAATCAGATGTAAATAGATTGTGTGCAGACACTTCTTCCACAAGTCCACTTAGAAGTACTTTTATAGAAATCTTATGGTCCACCAGTTCCAGGCGGCGATAATACTCCTCACTTTCACTCCTTAACCGACTCCAGATGAGATTCCAGATTGAAACCCACGACTCTTAGTGCAATAGGAAAGACCTCCAAACAGGATGCAAAGTAAAACAGAAAACACCTAGTGTAATACTGTAAACCACACACTGTTTTAATTGAGAATAATAATGCACTCACATGTACAAAAGGGTAAAAACGCTCTAAAAACCAGAGGGTGGAATTCCCCAACTCCTCATGCAATCAGATCTGGCCAGATCAGTTGAAATCACACATGGATGCCGCCCGCCGCCACCGCCAAATTGTCCTTTCGGAATGGCTGACAGCCAATTCGGGTGATGGCAACTAGAACACGGAACGTACCCGTTTCTATCGGTTGGTTTGAAGTATGTGGACGTAACCAGTCTGGACCCTTCTATTCTAATATTTAGATCCAGAAAGTTTACTGCCACGGGACTGGCCTCTACGGTAAATTCTAGATTGTACAAATTATTGTTTACTTCCAGAAAAAAGGCGTCCAACTCAGCCTGGGTACCCTTCCAGATGACAATCACGTCATCTATATATCATTACATTCCTTCTTAAAACACTTCCCTCCTGAACCTTATTCAATCCTTTCATATTTTTAAAGAACTCTCCTCCACTCTCTTCTTTCTTTCCTCTAGACTTTACAAATTAAGTTATTTAAGTCTCTCATGATACATTTGATAAGATAGATAAGTTTAAGTCCTTCCACCATTTTCGTTGCCCGCCTTTCCGTTCTATTTGAATAATAATGTCTTTTTGCAGGTAAGGTCTCCAGAACTGCACACAGTATTCTAGCTGTGGCCTCACCAGGGCTCTATACAGCGGCATCACAACTTCCCTCTTCCTACTGGTGATGCCTCGAGCTATGCAGCTGCTCATCCTGCTTTCTTTTCCTACTACCTGGTTACACTGTCCACTCATCTTGCAACTTTCAGTAACCAGTACCCCTAAATCTCTCTCCTCCGAGGTCCTGGCTAACACAATACTGCCCATACGGTACTCAGAGCAGAGATTCCTTCTACCCAAGTGCATGATTTTACATTTAGAGTTTATTAAACTTCAGTTTTCACAGTTTTGACTATTTTCCAGTAAAGCCAAATCATTTTCCATGTTGCAGACATCTCCGGGAGTGTCCACCCTATTACTAACCTTTGTATCATCAGCAAACTTTTCCTACCAAACCTTGTCCTATTTGCTCAGATATTGCATAATAGCTTCAAAAGTGTCTGTGCCAGGTCCATCTTTTATGGCCTGCAGATACTGTCACGTACCTTTCTGGAGACCAGGCCAATGTAGAAACTGACAGCCGCCAGAAACACCGCCTGCGGCCTCCCCAGAGAATGGATACTGTGAAGACTCAACAGAGGGGAGGGTCGGAGTGTCAAGAGAAATTATGATGATATATCAGGAACACTTGGCAGGGGCAGAGAGGAATCTGGAAGGCAATATGTAAGTTACATCTGGCTGTATCTGGAGGGAGCCAGCAATGGGCAACTGGGGAAGTGCTATTTCGGAGCCTTCCATAAGTAGGGTCGGGCTGTGCTACAAAGAAGCTGGGGTCCCACTACTGTTGCTAGTGGCCAGTGAGGTCAAAGTTCAACAGGAAAAAATCCCAGTCCAGATTTTAGTGTCATTATGTAACTGTATTAGAGATGGAGCAGGTCACTGTTGTTTGTTTTATAATTGTGAATATAAAAAAATATGTTGGTAGAGGTAAACAAAGGAAAACAACAGATGTAATTTACATAAGAATTACTGTGAACTGCATTTCACTAGATTTGAGGCATGGTTAGGGGAAAGGAAGAGCAGAGAGTCCAGCCAAGCCTCTTATGTAAAGTTTTCTTTTTAATTAAACCAGACCAATGCCTAGCTTGCACCTCTTGGATGTTGGTCCGGCTTGTATTTAGTGCTGCAGGGCTTTCTGATGGTTGCCAGGTCCCCTGAACATTAAACCCCTAAAAGTCATGATACGCTTACCTTTTTCCTCCAGTGAAACAAAGCCCATTGATTAGCAAGCGGATGACTGACAGGGAACAATCGCAGGGAGAAGAAAGGTAACAATATTTGAGCCTTTAGGCAGTTAATCCGCAGGGGGCTCCTGCAATAGTGATTACCCTACACTGATTAAAGGCCTGTGCAAATAACTACTGGAAACAAAGGCAACTATAAAATACCCAAAAATCATCAATTAATATATACTGTTGGGGCTAGCCTCGATGCACATTTAGATTTCTAGAATCAGAGACAGCTGCACAGACAGTGCACAGAGCGGCTTCCCCTGCTTTTTTGCATATGCCTGTCAATCTAGTCAAGAGAATGGAGCACACCTAAGATTGCTGTGCCCAGCACCAAAGTCACAGTCGAGTTTAGCAATGGATCCTGGACGAGGTAAGAAATCTTTTTTGTTGTTGTAAACACCCCTGCCCTGTTTCTGCGCTAGGGGAGGGGTTGGTTACACTTAAACTCAACATCCACTTTAAATCATAATCAACATTTTTTACATTTTGTTTTAAATTGAAATAAATAGAAAAGTGCCTTTTTCTGAGCTAACATATTGTGTAACGCCTGACACCCCCGCAAATCCGCTAGCCATCTGCCTCCACAAAATAAATCCTCTTTAATTTCCATTACGTTTCATTAAGAGTAAAATAATTAATTTGTCTGGCTGACAGTTAAAGCAGAAAGAATCAGAGAAACATATAGGCCATTCGCGCTATGTTTTAAAAATGTTCTCAATTTACATTAATAGACACCAAAGACTAAATTATAAATACATAACATGTTTGTAATAAAAGAAAAACATATGCAAGAGTTTGCAACATGTCATAAACAGTTACATGATATATTTAGATGGTGTAAGCATAACATATTTTAATTTTAAAAAATAGTGAAAATACACATTCGAGTTTCATTATTATTATTATTAGAGTTTATTTATAAAACTCCATCATCTTTCATGGCGCTGTACAATGTGAAATTACAGACAGGGTTAAACAAACCTGAAAAGCACAAATACATAGTCATACTCAAATACACTAGGCGAGATGGCGCTGCCCTTGCAGGGTCGTAATATAAAGGGTGGAGACAAAAGGTAGGTCACACAAGTACTATAAACTGTACTATAAAATGATCTGTAGTGGCTCAGGCTGTCTTTTATTTAGGCCAAGTGATATGCTCATCTGAATAGGTGGGTTTTGAGGGCACCCTTAAAGGCTTGAAGGCTTGTGGAGTGGCAAATTGTATGGGGGAGTTCATTCCAGAGTAATGGGGCAGCGTGTGTGAAGTCCTGGATGCTGGAGGTGATTAGGGTTGAGGACAGGAGGATGTCCTGGGCAGAGTGGAGATTGCATCTGGGTTGGTATTTGTTGAAAAGCAATTAAATGTAGGTGGAATTCTTATTGTGGATAGCTTTGTATGTTGAGGTTAGAATTTTAAATTGAATTATCTCAGATATTGGCGCCAGATAAGGCACTGACATAGAGGAGCAGCACTAGAAAAGCAAGGGGAGAGATGAATAATTCGAACAGCAGAGTTGAGAATAGATTTTAGTGGTGCCCATCTCTATGTTGGTAGACCACAATGGAGAGTAGTGCAGTAGTGCTAGGATTTTGGTGGTATCACGTGAGAGGAAGGGGCAGAATGTGAGGTGTGAATGAGAGAGAGTCCAGTATAACACCAAGGCAGTTGCAGTAATTGTGAGCTCAGTGACAAATTTACTTAGTGTGGAGGCAGTAGGAGAGTTTAATGGTGGGAAAACAACAAACTCAGTCTTTTCCATATTTAGTTTGAGGAGGCGAAATAACTGAATAAAATGATGAATGATGAGATCGCTGTCAGACAGTCAGGAACACGGGATAGGAGAGAAGAGACATCTGGGCCAGAGAGGTAGACTGGAGTGTCGTCTGCATAGAAGTGGTGTTGTAAGCCAAATCAGTATATGAGTTGTCCAAGACCATAGATGTAGACTGAGAAGAGATGCGGTCCAAGAACAGAACCTTGTTGTACACCAACTGAGGGCGGGGAAAGGACACACTAAATGTGCAATCAGAAAAAAAGCCATGAAAGTGCACGGCCTTGAATTCCCAGAGAATTTGTAGTAGAGGATGGTCAGATAAGGATAGAGTATTGCCCTTAAGATTTTGCTGTTAATAGATTGTTAATTACTTTGGTAAGGGCGGTTTCAGTAGAGTGGTTGGAGTAAACTAAACAGGATCTAGTAAGGAGTTAGCAGAAATATAGCGCGCCAATTCAGAGTGAACGTGCTGTTCCATAAGCTTGGATGAAAAAGGAAGCAGCAAGATAGGGCGGCAACAGATGAAGGCTGACGGGTCCAGAAAGGATGGGCCTTAGATATACGGGAGGACAGTCTTTGTTCTGATAGAGTAAAATGGGTTAGGAAGGTCGTTAGAGGGAGAGTCATGTGGGTCGAAGTAAATCTAGGATTTAAGCCCGCATGAAGGCTGTCAATTTTGTTACTGAAGAATGTGGAAAGCTGCTCAGCTGTTATTTGGGATGTGTGGGGAGAAGGTCCGGGCCTGTGTATACATGAGAAAGGTAAAGTACGCTTTCTTAGCAGATGAAAGAGCCGTCCGGAGTTCCTGAAGGGCTTGTTTATATAAAAGGAAAGCCTTCTTGGATTTCAATTTCCACCAGCACCATTCAGTGACTCTGGAATGCTGTTTCAATTTAGTGATGTTCATGTTTAGCCTTGTTTGTTTATTAACACGTTGAGAAGGAAATTTGATACTGAGCAGCGGTTAGAAAAAGGAAGTCTAAGGCATGGCCATCTTTGTGAGTGGGAGAGGAGGACCACTGTGTGAGGCTTAAGGAGGTGGAAATTTTAGCTCTGCAGAGCCTTCCATTCCTGCCCAGGAGACCCCCCCCCCCAAACTGAAAAGAGCACTTAATAACATTTACAAATAAAAAGCTACTATCCACACTATAATGGTTAAATAAAAAAATTGACTTTGGATCTCCTTCCTTCCCAACATAACAAGCCCGGGGACCAGCTAAGCAGGGCTTGGAAGACAGCTTTGGTGACCCCCCGGCCCTGAAAGCTACAAGCCTGCATAGCCTTCCCGGCCCCCAGGCCCCTTTGCCCCCCCCCCCCCCCGGGGGTTTGAAAAATTCTGCCCAGTGGCTGTCTATTCTGCCCAGCCATCAGAAATGAGTATATACTACATGTGAAAATAAGCCTTGAATGGCCAAAGCCTGCTAGCTGGGTCAGGGGTGGAGTTACAAATTATGTATTGTTAAGCACAAGGTCTCACTGATCATAAGGAAAAGGCCAGAGTTAAAATACAATATATAAAACAAGTGAAGGAGTTGTAAAAAGACATGAATCTTAAAAAACAGGTAGACTATAGGCCTGAACCGTGTCGTATATGACCCGTTCTGTGTATTATACACTTTTTTCCGTATGCGTATGAGCTTACGCATGATTCTGAGCCTCCATCGGAAGCCTTCCATTTACTGTTCGTAGCAGCGTACGCCAACGAGAATGGCATTTTCTGCCTCTCATTGCATCCTCGACAGGACGAGGGTAATGTATATGTTACCCCGTAAACCGATTTTCAGCGTTTTTCAACGTAGCTTCCAACAATGAATTTCCATGTCCCGTTCCATGAGCCGCCATCTTGGATGTTTAAAGGCTCATAGCATGCAGTAGATTCAGGTAGGATGATTTTTAATGTGAGCAATCTGTATGTACAGGGTGTGGAAAACATATAAGACAGGCTCTTATTCAGGGTGAAGGACCGCTTTAATGCTTACCTTAACTCACTAGTGGTTCCACTTTTTATCATCTCCCGTGCTTAATGATTACCTTAACTCACTTGCAGGTTCCACTTTTTATCATCTCCCGTGCTTAATGCTTACCTTATCTCACTCCGGGTTCCACTTTTTATCATCTCCCGTGCTTAATGCTTACCTTAACTCACTCGCGGTTCCTGTTTACGTGTTCTTCCATCTTTAATGCTTACCTCAACTCTCTTGCGGTTCCACTTTAGACGTTCTTGCGCCATTCATGCTTACCTAAGGTTCTTTATTTTCTTGTTAGTTTATGTTTCCTTCTTGATTTCTTCTGGTGTTTGTTATTTTTTGCCTGTATTCATGCCTAAAAAGTGTATAGCTTAACCTAAAATAAACACGAAACATGGGTAAGTTTAAGAACATTTATTATATAAAATATTTTTTGTTTAAAATATTCTTTGTTTTTTTTTTTAAACAACATTTTTTTTTTTAAATCTTTTTAAAATCTAAATTTGATTAACATAAAACAAATAGACTATATAACACCAAGTGGCAGTCCCCAGGATTTTAGTCTTCACTGGTCCCTATGGAAGCAGCAAACTCCTGGATGTCGCCCACTAGCTGATACACCGTCGCGGTAAGCTGTTGTAGTCTCTCCTGTGGTGTACCTGTGTAAAGGAAGCAATAATTACATATTGGAAAATACATGTTTGCTAGCTGTGGAATGCAATCTTATTAATGTTCAAGCAAAGGGATGAGGCCATACTTCGTCATGCTAATGTATTAGGCTAGGGATGAGGCCATACTTCATTATGCTAATGTGTTAGGCTAGGGATGATGTCATTATGCTAATGTATTAGGCTAGGGATGACGTCATATGTCATTATGCTAATGTATTAGGCTAGAGATGGGGCCATAGTTCATTATGCTAATGTATTAGGCTAGGGATGAGGTCATATGTCATAATGCTAATGTATTAGGCTGGGGATGAGGCCATATGTCATTATGCTAATGTATTAGGCTAGAGATCAAGCCTTAGTTCATGCTAATGTATTAGGCTTAAGCTGAAGATGTTATAGGTAACAAAATAAGTAGACTTCAAACTTACCAGGCTGGTGGGTGACCTGTGCTTGGAGGACCAGCATTCTATCTGGGGCCTGCCACTGAACAGGATCTGAGGCTGTTGAGGAAGGAAAAATATGTTTACTTGTAATGTCAGATTAGGTCAAGGCAACATTTGTTTCATAATGTGTGTGTGACAACACACTTCGCCATGCACCTCAGGGGCGGATTGTTCCTGGCTCTCAAATGCACGCTCTCCACCCGCTACATCATCATCTAAAAGAATAGAAGCAGGGAATGAGTGTGTGTTTACAGTGCATGTACCTGTGTGTGTTTCAGTCATAGAAACATACCGGAGTGTTGTTGCTCCGCCATCTGGGCCAACTCCCTGGCGAGCCGCTGATGCCCCTCCTCTGTAGACAGGTCAAGTGGCTGCTCGGAGACACCTACAGAGGAGGGGGAGGACCTTGGCCCTGGAGATGCACCACCTTCACTCGCCCCAGATCCATTCCACACTGGCCGGACTGCTCGCCTCCGGGTGGGTCGTATGCGGAAATCCCATTCGCTCACTAGAAGAGAATAGCATTCATAAACAGAGGCCTCTTTTGGAAATCACTCGCCAGGTAGTCGTACCTGTGCTACATCATCATCTAAAAGATACAAGACAAACACATTTGATTAATGAAAACATCATACAAATCACAATCACAATTATAGCAGGTTGCTAACTTTCAGTCCACATACATTTCTAGCCTTCAGCTATCCTTCTAGATGGCATTTTGGTGTTGCGCACATGTGCTCACTAACGTTTGGTTGCCACGGCGTTTAAATTCCAATTGTGCCCTCCACTGTTTGGCCCTGCGCTGCCTTATCGCATATGCATGCATTTCGCCTGCAAATCAACGACCTGAACCCACACTTACGAGCATAATGGTATCTTGTTGCTCGCGGGTGAAGAGCGTGGGTGCCATCTTGATTGCCTGAATCAGCAGATATGTTGCGCCCCAGCAGTTTCCGGGATGAGCACGTCTGTACGCACGCTTAGGCGTAAGCATCATACACAGTCCTAACTAATTAAAGGGTACTTGGAGAAACAGCTGAGTGCCTTTACAGATATCGCTATGCCTGCCAAGAAAGGTAGCCGCAAGCCCCCCAAGTCCCATGAACGCCATGAGCGTCGTGCCGAACGGCATGAAGAAACCTCCTTGAGGCTTGCAACTAGGTCCCACAAAACCAGTGGCCACTCGCATTCAACAAGAACATCCACTCGCCACATGAAGGATCCTGTGGAACACACTCCAACCACCTCCAAATCTGCCCCATGTCGGAAGGCAAAGGAGACATCCTCAAGCAAGAATGCTCCCCGGCCCACAACATCCCAAACACAAAGGAGCACTACTAGTAAGGGCAAGGGTAAGACTCGTCCTAGAAGCCCTAGCCCCCCAACCACACCCTCTCCTGCTCCTTCTCAATGTCAGGAATCGAACGTGGAGTGCCCTGAGTGACCAGGCAGCTCATCGGCAGTAACTTCTTTGGGCAGCCAGCTTATGACACCCAGCCCCCATGCAAGTCCAGCCCAATCCATGTTAAGTGAAATGTCTGGCTATTCTACGCCTGCAAGTCACCCACGAATATCACCCAATATTCCTCCCACCCGTGAAGAGCCATCCAGGCCAAAATTAGGGCGAAACCTGCTGCGTGGGATGTTGAGCAGACGCTTTAGTGAGCCACAAAGCATGGCGTTGGCAAGTGGGGTTTCTGAGCACTTTCATGAGCTGTATGGGCTCCGTGTGGGGACGGAGAGGAAAGATGTAGAACAGATCCAGCGGAAATTTTCAGACCTCAAATATGCAGTGAGACAGAAGAGGAATAAGCAAAGGCAGCATGGGTACATATGGGTGTGGGAGTTGGGGTGGTTGTTGTTGTGGCAAACCTTGTAAGTAATTTTGACATTGTTCTTTTAAGGTTGCAAACAGGAGGAGGATTCCCAACTAAACTACAGTACACCGCAACTGAGGAGCTTGTCCTCGGACATATACACCCCTCGGCACTACAGGGCTTATCCGGGCCCTAGACACTGACAACTATGAAATGCCAGAAGGTATGTATTTTAAGGATTGTTTTATTAGATTTGGCTAAGAAAATTGTAGAAACAAATCCTCTGCACACACAGAGCCATAGCTAGGTCGGAGCAGGGGGGGGGGGGCGCGCTCACAGGGTACAGCAGTTTAGGGTGGCGCCAAAGGGTATATGTAAAACTGGTGGTGGAGTCCATTGAGAAAGTTAGGTCCGGGTGCATTAAAGCCTAGCTACTCCTATGTGTCCCCAAGGTATGTTTATGTGTTAACTTGCCTTTACTGTTACATTCCAGCTCCTCAAAATACTCAAGCGACTGCGCAACCCTCAACCTGTTTGCCCACTGCCACCACGTCCCGCCAGCCATAACAAACATATTCTACACAGGAACAGCTGGATCTGGTAAGTGCAATGTGCAATAACTGGTGATGCATGTGAATTCAGATGACTACTTCGGCAAACATATATTTGGCCAACTCTCTTACACATTTTTTTTTCAATGTCCCTACAGACACCACCCCTAATGGATGCAATACACCATCTGGAGGAGGAGGAGAGCATTACCATGGCCCCACTAATGCATACCCAGCAACATCATCTGTCACTGCCCCAGCAGCAGCCGCCAACAAATCCTCTGCAGCCAAACTCTCTGAGTCAAACACGCCCTCTGCCGGCAAACCAGCATGGCCAGCAGCAAGAGACACAACCAACTGTCCCATGTGCTAGCTCTGCTGCAGAGTATTTGCCTATTTCATCTGCTCTTGTTGCTAGGCCTAGACCTCCAGAATCTGCATGCGCCCAAACCCGGGGAAGTGGAGGACGCCCTCAGGCACGTCGCCATGTCAGCCAAATGAGTCGTGTGCAGATCCTGGAGACAGCATGGCACAATGACAGCCACAACTTTCGGGCAGTGAACCTAAGATTAAGAGAGGAGCTGGCATCACAATTACTAAACTTCAATAACAACTTCACCACCCTGCTTGATAAAATTAGGACTAGCAACAGGCAGAGGGATGCTATGCTTGAGCAGTGGCAGATGATGAATGCCACCCAAGCACAGGTGTTGGCCATCCTTCAACCGCAACAAAAGCCTTAGAATGTCAATCCAGCAGATTAACATTTAGCGTTGTATTTCATTCCACATCTTTCCTCAACATTCCCACACTATTGACCTGTCTGGTGATCTACACCCATATTTGGCCAATTGTGCTTAGGCTGGCGGCTTTAGAATTTTACCCATACAGCTCATGATAGTGCTCAGAAACCCCACTTGCCAATGCCATATTTTTGGGCTCAGTAAAGCGCCCGCTCAAGCTCACACACAGCAGGTTTATGCCTAATGAGATCCAGGCAACATCATCCTGGGTAGGTGGAATATTTGGTAACATTCTTGGGTGACTAACACCCCATTAATAGCTCCAACTTGGGCTCTAAAAGTATTGTGTTGGAGTTGCTTGGGGGCTGGGTGTCATAGGCCATTAACTTGCAGCCATTGAGCTGCACGGTGACTTAGGGCTGCCTACATTGTAATGCTGAAATAGGCCACAAGCTGGAGAGGGTGTTATTGTGGGCCTAGGGATTCCTGCCATCATGTTCCCCTTGTCCTTAATAATAGTGCTCCCTATGGGTCAGAATGTTGTTGGACGGGGAGCATTCTGACTTGAGGAAGTGTCCTTGGACATCAAGCCTGTGTGAAATTTAGAGGGGCCAGGAGTGTGGCCCAATGGATCCTTCCCTGGCCTACTGGATGGCCTTGTAGGCTGCGATTGGCCTTCCACACCTAATTTCTATATTGACGCATGAATTTTGTTCCTGAGTTCTGTGTTATTAGTAGCCATTTCATAAATATTTTATTACCAAAATATGATTGTTGTGACATCAAATATTTGCACATTAAAATGCATTTCAGTCAAATCTGTACTAAAGTTTTTATGGCTAAAGTATGATGTACTGATAAGCAAATGAAAGTATACATGTAATATCTTGGTTTCGTCACAAATCTATAATAGATCTAATGACAACCACATCGTTTTTTTTTGTTGGTTTTTTTAAACAAAAAAAAAAAAACATTTGGGATAAAAAAAACAACCAACATTTGGGTAAAAAACAACCAACATTTGGCACTAAACCCCCCCCCCCCCCCAAAAAAAAAAAACAGAAAAAAAAATAATCAAAAAAAGAAGAAATCAAGTGATTTTGGACGGCTTGGCCAGAAGCACTCTGGGTGCCCTCATATAATTCCTCCGGAATGTCCGTGGTGGCTGGAGAGGGTGACTCTTCAACATACCGGGGGACCTGCTGCAAAGTTATGTAGGACACAGCAAGCCATTATGATCTTAATCACCTTGTTGGGGTCATACTGCAGAGCACCCCCGGTATGGTCCAGGCATCTAAAACTGGTTTTAAGCAGGCTGAATGCCCTCTCTACCGTAGCCCTGGTCTTGCGATGGGCCCTGTAATAGCCCTCCTGGGCCTGAGTCTGAGGGCGCAGGACGGGGGTCATCAGCCATGGCAGTAGTGGGTATCCCGAATCCCCTGAAAAAAAAAAAGTTAGGGTCTACTTCTTTGCTACATTGTATATCATGTCATCAGAGGAAAAGAACATCCATATGTTGAGACAGGGTTATACAAAATAATTCATACTCATACATTGAAAGGCTAATGCAATTCTTTCACAAAACTTACCCAGTAGCCAGCCACCAGACAATCCTCCTGATTGAAAACAACCATACAGGCTCAAATTTCTCAGGATATATGCGTCGAGGGTGGATCCGCTGGAAAGCCAGCCATCACACTCAAAAAGCGAAGGTCTGAGCCAACCACAGCATGCACGTTTATGGAATGGCCCAGCTTCCTGTTCCTGTAAGAGCAGAAATACATGTCATTAGTACACTAAAACAATCCCCACATTTAACTAAATACACAACACAAAATAAGGTATCCTTATTATTATAGTCTATATTGAACAGTTACAACCCCAAACAATTATAAAAAATATCCAAAAAAAAGGACAGTCGGATTCTAATCTGGTATACATGATAAGGACTAATTAAAGTATGCATGAAAATATTTATTTAAGGCATACATTGAAATGATTAGTTAAGGTATGCATGAAAATATTTATTTAAGGCATACATTGAAATGATCAGTTAAGGTATGCATGAAAATATTTATTTAAGGCATACATTGAAATGATTAGTTAAGGTATGCATGAAATATTTATTTAAGGCATACATTGAAATGATTAGTTAAGGTATGCATAAAAATGATTTATTTCTATATACATTACAAGATACTGAGAATCACTTAGGCCCTTATTCATCAAGCGATAGCGCCAGGTAGTGTCTGACGAGCGCCAGGTAGCGGCAGCTAACGGCGACTACCGACTCAAGTACGCCCGGCGGCGGTCACAATGACGCATTTATCAAGCAAAATGAGGCTAGCGCCGGCGAGAGCGACGGCTAGCGCGGCATTCATCATGAAGCCGCCTGGACCGAACAGCGCCGCTGCAAATTCCCTCACAGCGCCAGGTATGAGCTGTCGCTCCCTGGTGATGTCCAATGCATTTCAATGGAGCAATCTATAATTATTCATAATTAATTGTTATTTTTTTTTTTTTTTTTTTTTTTTTTTTAATGTCAAAAAATCGGAGAACACTTCTGCAATGTTAGGATTTATTTTTAAGTAAAAAAAAAAAAAAATATGTGCAGAATTGATCTAACAGGTCTGAGATTAATGTATTCATATTACAAAATGATTCTAAAAACATGTATAATGTTACATTCAAAAAATATGGTTGTTTAGGGGTTAAAAAATAGTTAATACACATCGCCGCCAGCGCTCTGGGGTTTAAACAAGGAATGGACAGCGACAGCACATTCGGAGCGTGATTTGTTGATGAATATGAAGCTAGCCGTTCGCTCTGGCCATTCGTTGTCAGGCGCTCACATACAACGCTGGACCTGTGAAACAGCGACCCCCCAGCCCGTATTCAACATTAACGCACACCGACTGAGTCGCTGTCATCAAGCTAATGCCGGCCAAGCACAGCGAATACTGGCTGGCGCTGAAAAAATCACGCTACAGTCGCTCATCTGTCGCTACCTGGCGCTATTGATGAATCGGCCTCCCAGTTAATAAAAGGCCTAATGTTGACCCAAACCACAAACCTAAATAGATATTCCTCATTGGCTGTAGGAATCAACGCAACATGGGTACAATCGATCGCACCCATGACGTTGGGCATGTCGGCTATATTAAAAAAGCCCAACTTAACCGCATTCCAGGCTACCATGTTGTCTGCATGTGATCGATGTCCATGTCTGCGCAGTGTGATCTGGCTTCTGCCATGGCGATGCACAGCATGCCGTTCAGCTGCAGGCGCTCATACTCCTTCACATCCTCCTCAAACATCTTAACAGCTTGCTTTCACCTACAAAATGACTTCGTAAGTTGACCGGATGAAAACCCGTTTTATTGAGTGGCTTGTCATCTGCAATTAAGGCTCAGAATCAGCCACCAGCCCATAACAATCACGTAAGTTGGGCAATATAACGGCAAACTGCCAATAAACATACGCTTTTCGAAAGCGCGTATACGCGTTAGCGTAAACGCATATACGCATGAAAAAAGTGACGTACAAGCCGAAAAAGCATGGAAAAACTCACAAAAAATACACAGACATATGCGAAAGTGCACGTGAAAGAGGCTCTGAATCAAGGCTTATATCTTTATAATATCATATCTACACAATGATCAGTCAAATTAAAATTGGGAAATTGCTGTAAAATTGGTTTCAAAGTAGGCATCAAGAGAAAGCTGTAGCATGTCCAGATTAAGAATAAATAGAGCAGTAAGCAGAGGATTAACACTGATTGCTGCAGATGGAGAAATCGGCTTCAATCGGTTTCAAAGGAGGCATCAAGAGAAAGCTGTGGCATACCTGTTGGTGAGAAAGAGGGGTGTCATGATCTTAACTCAGATGTAATTCTTCTTAGCACTTATAAAAATTCAGTACTTGGAAAAATTCTGCCCAGTGGCTATCCATTCTGCCCAGCAGAACTGATTATATGATTAAAATAGTATAGTAATAGTATTTTGAGCCAACAGGGGCAATTTATGTACATGCTGCTGTGGTATAAACTCGTAAGTGGACAAGTGGCACCATTGTGAGTAAGGGTGCATGAGGGTGGAGCGACACACTGCAGTGCAGCAACTCACCACCAAGATTAACCAGGAGACTACCAGACATGCATCTAAAATAGCAGTTAAACCCCATTCCTACTTCCTAGGGGAGTCTGAAGAAGAACAGTTATGGCATGGAGAATGATTTTGTGGCATTCTTTGGGCCCCTCACTCACATGTGCCAGGCACTATCAACTGATTTGAGTATGCAACCATCCTTGTAGCTTACATTCATCAGTACATGCTAATGTCTTCCCTTAGGTGGAAGGGATCTTCCAGCAGGAAAGTTTAGCGTGTCACATGCCTTTAAAGTGGACCAACACCCAGGATTTTGACTATCCTGGGTTTTGGTCCACTTCGGCAGGGCACCCCGATCGGGGGTGCCCCGCTGTGTGAAACCCCCCAGAAACCCCAAAAAACTCACCTCTCCCCGCTCCCACGTGAACGCCGCAGCCAATCCCCAAAAACGTCCAGGCGGGGGACAGGAACGTCCAAGCCGCTTCCGCCGCCGCCGCCTCCCGCGCATCACTCTCGGCGCGCGCCCCCGCCGGCCATTCACGGAGGGCCGGCGCGGGCGCGCGCACGTCTTATAGATTTCCGGGCCGATCACCCCTGGGTGTTGGTCCACTTTAAATATCTGTCACATGGCTTTAAATGTTTAACATTGGTTGGATGAGCATGGCCAAGACATCAAAATACTATCTTGGCCCCCCTAATTCCAGAAAGTTAAACCTAATTCAGCATTTGTGGGGCCACCTCAATCATTGTGTTTGCTCTATGGAACCTCCCTCACACACCCTCTTGCAGCTGTGGAATGTGATATAATGAACATAACTCCACATACCTGTGACAAGCTACTAGGACCTTATTGAGTCACTGCCAGCTTCTTTAGCAGCTGCCCATGTTGCACACAGCCATTACTTGGATATTACTTAAGCTGGTGGTCATAATGATGTGACTTGAAACCTTACATATGCATTTAAATTGGTTTACCTCTATACTGTTTTATGTTCTTCATATACCTTAATTCTGAGGCATAAAGAACAATGATTTGCAAATCTGAGTTTACTGGGGATGTTTTGGTTTTGAGCTCATCCTTTGATGTTGGTAACGTTTATTTTATTTTTATCATTTACCATAATGAAGGAGAATATGCAGGGTGTTTGTTATTAGTACCTTAAAGAGCTTAACCACAAAATCATCAGGCAGTAGCCGATAGCAGCCAAGCATATGTGATCCATTTGATTTGCTCCTGTGCATTTTAAACATTAGTTTGTCCTAGGGCTGCTTCCTTTAATTACAGTTTGTTTTGTTTTATATACAGCACCTGGTTATTAACAAAAACATAGTTTTCTGCTAATTGTTGTCAGATTAATATTAAGAAAATGTCTGGCTCGTACGCCTCATGCATTTTGCACATGATCAGAATAAGAGGTGGGGGCTGCTCAGCCTAAGCCAAGGCTATAAATTAAATTTTCTATCATTGGAACAGATGTTTGCCATTGAAAATAATGCTAACTGCTGTAGTTGTTTTCCAGAGGCATTTATCTTGTTATGTGCGTAAATTGAACGCGTGTAAAATATAAATGGGGCATTTTTCAGCTTCCCAGCATTTATTGTTAATAAATAGTGCTACATTGTTTGCATACAGTAAACTCTATTCAATGTATAAAATTACTGTCTGTAGTAGGAACAATAAGGAAGACTCTTCTATTTATTCTGGCCCTACACTTAAAAAAGGTATTTAGAGCAAGAAACCCTGCTAATGGGCAAGCAGTCATGCTTAATACACAAGTTATGATTTTTTTTTTTTGCAGTTTGATTCTTAGATTAGTTCAGATTGATGTCATACCAAATCTGAAAATTAGCCATTACTTTCTTTTAAAATGATCAACCCAAAGAAAAAAAAAATATTTTAGTCTGGTTTTCTAGAAAAATCAGACAATTGCTAGACAATGCCATATCAGTGCAAATTGGTGTAGTGCAAAATATATTTAATTTAGCATGTTGCTGCACTGCACTAATGTTTTAGTAAATGTGTTACTTGCAATACAGCACCATGCACCAGAGTAAAAAAAAACTATAAATTAGATTTTGCACCACTGAAAAGTGAAACTGAAAAGAGCACATTTACAAATAAAATAAAACTACTATCCATGCTGTAAAGGGTTAAATTAAAAAGAACTGGCATGAGATTCCCCCTTCCTAGCATGACAAGTCCGTGGGACCAGCAATGCAGGGCTTGTAGAACAGGGCATGGAGGCCAGCTTTGCAGGCTCTTGGCGCTGAAGGCTACAAGCCTGCATAGCCTTCGCACACCCCATTTATTTCTGCCCCCCTCTGGGCTTTTCTGCCCCCCCCCCCCCGAGCTTTGGGGAGGCAAGTAATGGTGGGCTGGCGGGCAGGGCCGGATTAACGTAGGGGCGGATGGAGCTGCCGCTCCAGGCCCCTACGTTAAAACAGGCCCAGCAGCCTGCAAACGCGGCCCGCATAGGCCCGTCCGCCGTGCGGGCACTTTAACAGATGAAGAGGGCCGGCCCTGCACTGTCACAGGCCGGCCAGCTATAGTGCCACAGAGCGGAACAAAAAGTGTCAGCATTGTTTCCCCCGCGGAGGCCGGCCCCCAGAGCACAGCTATCGCTTCCGCTTCCGGGGGGCGCAGTGCAAATCTGAGGGAGTGAAGAGCATGCAGCCAGGCTGCAGAGATGAGAGGTGACAGAAGGAGAGAAGAATCGGAGACAGAGGGTGCTGAGTGGAGGAGGCGCAGCAACGCAGCAATTCAGTGTGAGTGATTTGCTGTCTTAGTTACATGGGGGGGGGCAGAGACAAGTGAGGAATGCTGTCAACTAAAAGCAGCCGAGAGTGACACATTGCTCGGAGCCGGAGGGAGGGCATAGTGAGGACTCACATTCAGGAGCCGAATGTCTGGATGGATGGTAGGCTGTCCCTGCAGCGTCACTCCCCCCTCTGTATCTCTCTGAAGCTCAGCAGTGATGGGGGACAGACAAGGAAGCGCCTTCTCCCCACCTCTCCTCCTCTGCGCAGCACAAGCCCTTCACCAGGAAACAGAATGACGTGAGCTGCTCCTCTAATGCTCCATGTGCTGACAGGAGACACACACACTGCTGCAATGAAAAGGTTTTAAAGTTGTACAGTGTGTGTGTGTGTGTATGTGTGTGTGTGTGTGTGTGTGTGTATGTGTGTGTGCTGTCTGCATCCTGGGGAAGAGGGGGGGGGGGGTATATATTGCTGTCTGCATCTTGTAGTATGTGTGTATATAGTGCCGTCTGCATCTTGTAGTATGTGTGTATATAGTGCTGTCTGCATCTTGTAGTATGTGTGTATATATTGCCGTCTGCATCTTGTAGTATGTGTGTATATATTGCCGTCTGCATCTTGTAGTATGTGTGTATATATTGCCGTCTGCATCTTGTAGTATGTGTGTATATAGTGCCGTCTGCATCTTGTAGTATGTGTGTATATAGTGCCGTCTGCATCTTGTAGTATGTGTGTATATAGTGCCGTCTGCATCTTGTAGTATGTGTGTATATAGTGCTGTCTGCATCTTGTAGTATGTGTGTATATAGTGCTGTCTGCGTGTTGTGATGTGTGTGTGTGTGTGTGTTTGTGTGCTGTCTGCATCCTGGGGAAGGAGGGGATATGTAGTGCCTTCTGCATCTTGTAGTATGTGTGTATATAGTGCTGTCTGCGTGTTGTGATGTGTGTGTGTGTGTGTGCGTGTTTGTGTGCTGTCTGCATCCTGGGGAAGGAGGGGATATGTAGTGCCTTCTGCATCTTGTAGTATGTGTGTATATAGTGCTGTCTGCGTGTTGTGATGTGTGTGTGTGTGTGTGCGTGTTTGTGTGCTGTCTGCATCCTGGGGAAGGAGGGGGTATGTAGTGCCTTCTGCATCTTGTAGTATGTGTGTATATAGTGCTGTCTGCGTGTTGTGATGTGTGTGTGTGTGTGTGCGTGTTTGTGTGCTGTCTGCATCCTGGGGAAGGAGGGGGTATGTAGTGCCTTCTGCATCTTGTAGTATGTGTGTATATAGTGCTGTCTGCGTGTTGTGATGTGTGTGTGTGTGCGTGTTTGTGTGCTGTCTGCATCCTGGGGAAGGAGGGGGTATGTAGTGCCTTCTGCATCTTGTAGTATGTGTCTATATAGTTCTGTCTGCGTGTTGTGATGTGAATGTACAGGGTCTAAGATGCTTGTAGCTGGGAATGCTATACTGGTACATACCTTATATGTAGTCATAAGTCAGGCAGTCATATTAAAGTGGACCAACACCCTGCTAGATCGTCCCGGGAATCTATAAGATTCCCAGGCTGATCCGATCCCTCCCCGCGGGGCATCCAAAATCGGGATGCCTCACTGTGTGAAACCCCCCAGGACACCCGTAAACACTTACCTTTTCGCCGTATGTCGTGACTATGTCATTCGGCAGGCAGCTTTCAATGTTCTGAATGTGAAGCGTACCGTGGCAGCGTGCTAGCACGCCCTGGAGGATGCAACAGTGCACACTCCCCATTCTAGTCAATGAGAGCCGTTTGCTGAATTGACGTGACCACGCAGGCGGATCTCATTGGGCAAAAGCCGCACACATGCACCGCTGGAACCAGGAAGAGGTGATTGAAAATCATCATTTTGGGTGGTTTTCAAACAGCAGGGCATGCCAATTTGGGATTCCCCAGGGAACTGGAATAAAACCTGGGAAAGCCAAATTTCCTGGGTTTTGTTTCACTGTAAAGAGGCACATTTTGCCTGTCCTGGAGCCTAATAGACTCCAGGGCCAGTCGATTCCCTCACCCCTCACTGGGGCCTCCACCACTCTTAATCCTGCCCTGCTTCTCGTGTTTCAGCCCTGTAGCAAGCCCTGTGTGTTAATCAAAAAAGCTGTGGGTGTGACGTCACATCGGATAGGTGTTACAGTCTGGGGGCATAGCATAGAACAAACTCTATGAAGATATGCAAAATTTTCATACACTAACATGTATTCAGCTATCCTGGTAATTTAATGTACATTAGACATGTAACAAATGCACTTTGTCTTAAACAAAATTGCTTTGTGTTGCGTTTTCATTTTATATACTTCGATAAATAGGCCCGTCAAAATCTACAGCACCAGGCCCGGGATGCTCTTAATCCGGCCCTGCTGGCGGGGTGACTTGCCAGACCCCCAAACCTTGTGAACTGGTATAGGGATCTCATGGATCCCTTACCAGTTCACAAAGGGTTAATTGTAAAAAAACACACACACAGAAAAAAACTCTGTCCGGTGCCGATCACCAATGACAGATGCTGGTGATTGAAGGGGGGAGGGTGGGGAGGAAGGGGATCAGATTCCTCTACCCCTCCACCCTTTTCCACCGATCTCTGGCATCTAAGGACTCTCACGCCGGAAGCAGGATGACGTCACTAGATGGCTAAATGGAGGCTTAAATGGGGGCTAAATAGAGTGAAGGAGGGGGGTTTAAAGCCAAATATGTGAATCTAACATAGCTGGCACTTAACGGTTGGAGAGGCAGCTACGTAGCTGGCACTTAAAGGAAAACAACTATGAATTCTTTCTAACAAATTCTATAAGCCTTCATTCTTTTTTATTCTATTAAAATACAGAGGGGAAAGTAAATATTTCTAATATGTCATTATTCATTACGGACTTGGTTAAAACAAACTGTAGGCAAAATATTTCTCATATTTACAAATAAAATGCAATAAGCTGTGGCCACTTTTAGCCACTAGTGGGGGCACTAGCCTAGCTTGGAAAATTATCAGAAAAAAACAATCTAGGGCTATGAATAGAGCAGAAAAGAGTCTGAATTCGTACATACGCCACTATTTTGAATGCAAATGGTTGGGTTTGAAATAAATCAGAAAATCAGTCCACAAAGAAGAACATTTTTTGCTTTATTTGTTGCTGATAATTAAACTGTGTGAAATCTAACACATGTATTTCACAGCAATGTGCCAATTTCTGGCAGGTACTACTTTGAAAACAAACAAAGCAATAAAAAATATGACATTATTTCTTATACTCGATATAAGAGAGAAATAAAACTTCCTTGATGGCCTTTTATAATATTTCTTTTATTGATGGCATTTTATAATATTTCTTGTATTTTACATATAATTCACAAGGAATAACTATTATGCTGTTGTCATTTTGGTTTACTTTTTTCGTTTATATTTGCCAGGACTGTAATGGTGCAGGTATATATACTGGTGGGCGCCAAAGAGGTTTTAAAACGTGAAAATGCATTTCAGCATATGTGGCAAGCCTTTCCACAATGTACTAATCTCCTGTACAGGGGGGCAAATATAAAAAATATGAAAAATGTCTCTACCGCATTAGAAAATGTCTGTGCCTAACATGAAGAACATCAAAAAGTGTACCTCCGGTCAAAGACTACTTTAGGTCTCTTTTAACAGGGGTTAAAGATCTTTAGGAAGCAAAAATCAGAAACTGAATGGTATGTTAGGGATAGGTGCACACTGCATGGTAGCTTGTCTACTATTGGAATACGGGATTTATCATTGGAAAGGCTGAGGGATGCAGGGTTCATTCAGGGATCCCCTCACAGATAAGGTGCAGGTAAACTGACTATTTTTGTGGGGCCTCAAAGTGAGACAGCTTAAATCAATTTGAGTGATGGGCATGGTAGGGCTGTGGTTTAGAGGTGTGGCTTATTTATGAGCTTCAGAGGAACAAATATCCATAGCATTTTATTCTACTTGTGTGTTTAAATGTAGCTCCACCCATGTTCATATGCACCAGGAATCTTCGGTCCATAACAGATGTTGGTGATTGAACTAGTGATCAGTCAATCCACGCATTCCACTACAGTCTTTCAGCCAGTGTCAGCAGTGGAAAACCGACCAGACATTCTACATTCTGTGGGTCAGTCTTCCCCTTAAAGTGGTACATTCAGGTGGGAGGGTAGGGCAAAATGGCTCAAAGTTGGTTTTGGGGGGACATCTAGCCAGTTTAGATGCAGGGGATTTAAAAAAGGCCATTTTTTACATGTTGGGGTAGGTACATTCTCCAGTCTCTATAGCTGTGTTCCCCAACCCCCCCTCTGGGAGCCACCCAAATAGGCAGTGATCTCCACATAGTTGGCTCTATAGCTCTGCCTGATCACTAATCATTTGTCATTTGGATTTGGGTGGAAGACTACAAACCTGTCCAGTTCTGGACTCGAGTGGCTCTCGAGGAGAGAGTTTGGGAACACTACTCTATAGAATGATTTTCTACTTTCAAGACTCTCCCAGAGAGGTTTTCTAAATGATTGCCACCCTAAAATGTAGAATTCTTGAATTACTTTACTCATAATTTGTGTTGTTAAGCCATTTTATTTATTTTATTTTATTCTACTGTGGGTGTATGTGTTAAGAGAGCATACATGCAAACGGGAATGGATGGACCATACAGTCTCCTTCTGCCATCAGTCTTCTATGTTTCTATGTCATGCTCCCCCCATTAGCATCAGCGTCAGCGCAGGCCACGCCCACCCTATTCACAGAGACGGCCAGTAAAAAGCAGCGGCGGGGGCTCTGTCCCGGCCCCGCCGCTGCGATCGATGTCTTTTACTGGCAGCGATGACAGCGGCGGGGCCAGCGACAACGCCCCCACAGCTCCTCCAACTGCTGCCTCTAATTGGGGCCTTAATTCCAAGAGGCTCCCTCGCCTCCCCTCCCTCTGTGGTGCCCAACTCTCACCTGCCGCCGGGTCTTCTCCTCATTCCCGGGTCCCCAGTCCGACTCCCGACGCACCGCACTTTTCTGTTGCGGGAGCTGGAGATCCTCTCCCGCCGTCGCGTCCGCAGCTGGCCTGTCGGGGGGGCCTCCCCCTCCCCGCTCCGTGGTTCTCTGCCCTGCCGCTCCTCCACTGCAGTGCCGCCGATGCGGAAGTCGGCTGCGCACGTGGGCAGTGACGCTCCCCGGCTCACCTCTGGCTCCACGTCCAGGGCTGCAGCTTCGGGCTCTTCTGCCCCAGTCGACCGGACGCTGGACGACTGAAGGCTCCAGGGGGGCGGTTGGACACCTCGCCCCCCCCCTGTGCTGGGTGAAGGGCCGCTCATGCCTCCCGGCCGCTCCTTCACTTCAGTGCCTCCGGCGCGGAGGCCGATGGCGCACGTGGGCAGCGCCGTTCCCCGCCTCATCCCCGGCTCCACATCCAGGTACGCTTCAGGCTCTTCTGCCCGGACGCTTGATGGCCTGCACGCCCACCTGCTGCCCTGACCTGCGCTGGGAATGGGTGAGTTTTTATTTTTTTTTTTTTTTTACATTCGCCCGATAAGGCGCACAGACATTTTTCCCCCACTTTTGGGGGAAAATAAGTGCGTCTTATAGGGTGAAAAATATGATATATATATATATATATATATATATATATATATATAGAGAGAGAGAGAGAGAGAGAGAGAGAGAGAGAGAGAGAGAGAGAGAGAGAGAGAGAAAGGGAAAATTGTATTCTTTAATTGTTTGTGTTTGACAGTCAAGAATACATTGCAGCTGTTACATTTCCGCCATAGCTCCTACTGCTTTGGACATCCCTTTTTTTAGAATTAAGAAGCATGCTGTTTCATCCACATGTCCCAGAAGAATAAAGAGTTTTAGTAATCATCGTATATGTATTTTCTTCTGGGAATGTGAAAGATGAAGCTCCCTTTCGTCAAGTGCCTCTGTTGCCCTTAGAAGGACTTTTATTTTCTTACCAGGTTGGTTAATTTACAAACTGGTTGTGGTGGGCCCAGGATTTAATCAATTGTTTTTTTTTTAAAGTGCCTCCAATCTCCTATAGGTACCCCATCAACCCTTAGTTTACAATTAAAAATAATGGTGCAGCCACCACATGTCCAGAAGAAAAGAGATTTAGGGTGATTACTACAACAGTTTTTTTACTATACCCTTCTTCCATAAAAATAGAAACAATATCTGCCTAATGGCTCAGCTAAGGGGACATAACAGAATATCGTCAAAGAGGATTTTCTTGAGTCGCGGCAGCCTTTTCTGCAGTGGTTGATTGATAAGTGTAAAGGCTGGAAATAGAGATGCAGTCTGTGAGGTTTATTCAAATTATTTCAGATATAGAACTTTTTGAAGCTTTTTGGTTCAGCTTTTATAGCATCTGTCACGCAGCACAAAATCAAGTGAAAAGATTTGTGTTTTTCTATTTGTAAATCAATATCACCTACACTTGGAATGGATCAGGCCTGTAGTTAAGGAGCAGATAATTTCTGATTTTGGTACATATTTTATTTTAGAGGTTTGGAAATTACATTGGCCTATGGGGAAAAATTTGGAGAGCTTTTTAATGTGCTTGAATTACCCATAGTTACTCTTTTTTCCAAAACTTTCTTTTCCCAAAAAAATCTTTAAATAATTATTCTGTTCTATCACATTTTTTTAGAAACTCTTAAAGGTGAACCACTCAAAAACAACTCAGGGGCTTTTAAAATAATTTAGTTGAACCTCACATTGTTTTATTAGGTGGGCTGGTAAAGCATATTTCGGGTACAGTTTTTTAAAGTTAAGAGCCAGCTAACCCTAGTATCTGTCGTAATTAGTCAAAGCAACTGCTGTATTTTGCTTAAAGACATTTTGCCAGTCGCCCTATTTTGGTATTTGGAAGAATAAGCAACTGGACATGCACAGAAATTTTCTTGACAGTAATACCCTTGAGTGTTGTGGCAATTAGCATCTGTTTTTCTTTTTACAATAATCAGCATGGGGTCAAAAGAAGCTCATAAAGGAAGGGTGTTAATTGCATTTACGTTAATATTAACGTTTACCTTGTCAAGTTTACCTCTGCTCGATGTTCCTTTAAGCTATTTCTAATCTTACATGTCCAAATCAAAATTTTCTGTGACACATGCTGCTGGTGCAGGTTTACGCAATCTGAATTCATATAAGGTTATTGATGTCTTCTAATCTTGACTGTGGCTGTCTAACTGAATTCACTGCGATTTGCAAAACATTGTTTCCTAACTAATATGATTAGTGCTTATTGTAGTAAAATGAAGTATTCTCATTATTTTAATCATTTTGATATGAAACTATCTGTCTTAAAGAACTGGCAGTAGCTCAGATTGTATTTTTTATAATATACATGGTTTTATCTTAGTAAATATTGAACAAACAACAAAAACTACAAAACCTGTTTTGTTTCTAGTCACAGATAAAAATAGTGGTAAAAGAAAAGTTAAGCTTTCATTAGCTATCACTTAAAGGGGCTTTACAGGCAATGCAGATATAGAATTTGTTGGAGATACAATACTTTGCAACAGCTTCTGCTTGTCTCTGAATGTGATTACAGTCATGACAAGTTATGACAGTAGACGGGCTGTCACCAATGATTAGCACCAATTCTTATGACAGTAGACGGGCTGTCACCAATACTTATATTCTCTCTATGAATGTTTCTGCTGTGTTGTGTTTCCTATATATTAAGCTGTGCTCTATGACTTCTTTCTCCTGTGTGTGCTAGCCACCATGTTAAGGTGACATTCTTTCACTGCATGCATGTTCCAGTAAAGCCAAACTGAATTTGGGAGTTAAAATGGATCTTTACCCATATGCCGACCACTTCTTTATTCATTGTATGGCTGCCAAACAAGTGATTGTGGGTTACCAGTCAGGATTGCACATCAAATCTGAATGGTTGCTGGCAGTCCCCTGATTGGCCATACAAGTGGAGTAACATATGCTCAGCCATACAAGTGAATGGGGAAGATATTCCCTCTTTACCTAAAAGAGGACTCCCTGCAGCACCTCGATCTTATTTTAGTATAAACTTAGCATGGTTTAAGATTGAGTCCCACTGAATTTATTAGACGATTAATTAGGATTACCTGCTCTCTGCCACATTTAGGTGCTGTGAGAACCCAGGACTGGTTTGCCATTGCCTGGTCTGTCCACTTGATCTCACGTCCTCTAAATCTTAATTGATTTTTCTTGCAACCCTGGCACCTAGACAAAGCCTATGTTTTTATTTTTGTGAGGAGGGAGAGGAGCTGCAGTAATAACAACCATTGGTACCCATTTTGCCACTTCAGCACTGTTATAGAATTTCTTTTGGACCACTTGCTTTGTAATTTAACAATAGTTCCCTTTTGGCCCTCTTAGGAACAGGGTAAACTGAGCCATTTCAAAGCATCTCAAAATCTTTAACTTTTGACCAGAAAAGGCCCGGGCTTGTTTTTAACACCAGTCTGCCCCTGTAGGTGCCCATATCCAGTGTACAGTGAGGTTTACAAGCTGAAGAGCAGTATTGTGATCCAGGGCAAAAGTAAGCACTGCATTCATCTGGGGAATGGGTGAGACTGCAAACTTTAAATCGACAGAATTTATTTTGGTCCACTTGCTTTGTAATTTAACAATAGTTCCCTCCTTGGCCCTCTTGGGAACAGTGTAAACTGAGCCATTTCAAAGCATCTCAAAAAACTTTTTGACCTCGATTCAATGAAAATAGAAAAAAATTCTCATGGTAGTAAAAGATTCAATTCATGAGAAAAATGCCTGAGAATGTCACTGTTGCTAAATCACCAGCTAAGAATGCAATTAACGTCAATGGCACTTTTTTACTCCTAAGAAAAGTAGAGAACTTTTTACTCCTTTCTACATTGTAGTAAAAGCTGCCATTGACTTTCATTGTCTTCCTCTCTGGTGGTTCAATAACAGTGACATTCTCAGGCTTTTTTCTCATGAATTGAATTTTTTACTACCTTTTCTAGGTGAAGGTTCTTTCTACTCTTTAATTTCTGGGTCATGGGTGAGCTGGAAAGGGCCTGTCAGAGGTTCTATTGTGATCAGAGACAGCTGCAAGACCACTGTGGCTTGCTGTGCTCATTCACGCTGAGAGCACCAAGGGACAGAGTGGCTGTTAAACCACTTTATTTGGGTGTTTCTGGATGAATGAATTGAGAGTATCACATCAGGGTTGCTCTTGTTGTAAATGTAACATCAGCCAAAGCCTGCCCATTAAAACGTATTACACAGCAGAGAGCCTGACTTTTGCAATGTACGGCTGTGACTCATCCTGCTTGATATGTTGCACAACAGGAAGGCTAAAGGCAGCAGCCCGAGTGTCTGCTTCTTTATTTTGAGTAGGCCGAAAAAGGAAAATATGGGCATGCTGCTATAATGGCAAGCTGGCTGCCTCCTCCCAATTCTCCCAAGCCCCTTCAAAAGATCTATAGACAATTTTAGTACAGTATTGATACTAGGCTTTAAAAATTTAAAATAGCTGAATCACAAAGCCAGCTGAAAAGAAAAACTTTTGAAATAGTGTTGGGGGACGAGGGAAGTCTTCAACATTAATAATAATAACAGAATTGTGTGCTATCGCTATACTGTATGGTAGTAGCACTTGGCTCTATTTTCTTTGTGGTAATCAGTACTTTTAATTAATTCATGTGCCATTGGTGGTGAAAATATTATATTACATTATTTAATATATATTATTTATATGTGCCATCTGGTTAGGAAAACAAGAAATTACAATATTTTAATACATATGTCGGCATCTCTAGCACTCCACTTCTGTGGACATTTCCCACGGATAGTGATGAGCAAACCCATTGAAGTTCGTTTTTTGAAGGTTTGAATTTGCCGCAAAAGTTCGGTTCAGGTCCCTGGACTCGACCTGAACCACAAAAATGGCTGTAAAATGGGTGTAGTAAGTAACACTTGTTTTTGTCTTTCAAAAACGATCCCTATCTGTCCCTCACTCAGCAGCAGCAACCTCTCCCTAACTAACAGAGCGCTAGTATGGTGTAGGACGCATGACACTGCCTTTTATACAGCCAACCAGCCAACTTTCTGTGTTCAGGGGAACGCCAAACTTAGGCACGGACTTCTTGCTCAAGTCCGTGCTCGCGTTCTGGGGCCCAAGTTCACAAAGTTTGGTACGAAACTGAACTTTGCAGCTGGGGCTCTCTCATTACTCACTCTTTACCCAAGGAATGCGGGGCTGGAGGATACTATAAAAACTGCTTACCTGACCGCCCTTCCCATGCTGCCAATCAGAGGCGCCCATTGTTTTCAACACAGGCCATTTCCACCTGCCAGTTACAAACGGGAAAATGCAGCTTTTGGCCTCAGGTTACAGGAGACCAATCAGTAGCATGGAAGCAGCAGTCAGGTAAGCAAATCAGTTACTGCTCTCTGCCGCTGCCCGGATCTGGAGTCTTTGGTAAAAGTTCTATATGGAAGCTGTTCTTTTACAGTTTTGGGGTTTTCCTATCGCCCTGCTGAATTTGTCCCAGTTCCTGTGCATACTTAAACTTAACTTACTTAAACTTAAACTAGTCTTGTGTGCATCTGTGCAAGTAATCTCAGACCCAGTAGAGGTTATCTGCAGGATACATTTCTTTAACCACTTAAATGACACTTAAAAATTAAAGTGGTCCCAAAAATGTCCAGTTTTTTATTGCAGATCTGGACTCTATGTATCATATGAATAAAGTTTGCACATAACACCAGTTTCTGATATGCTTTTAACCCTTTAATGACCCATCTAATTTTAGCCTTCGGAAACAGTACATTTTTGTCCTTCCTTGTGCTCCAGCGGTCACACAGACACGTAGGTAGGCGGGAGGGCAAATAGGCAGAGAGGTGGATAGGCAGATGGGGTAGGAAGGTGGGCAGCAGGTAGGTAGATGGGACAGAAAGACAGGTAGATGGCAGGCAGTCTGGCAGATAGGTAGGTGAGTGGGTGGACAGAAAGGTAGATGGGCAGCAGGCATGTAGGTGGGGGACAGAAGAGTAAGTGGCTGGGTGGACAGGCGGATAGGTGGGCAGACAGGCAGACTGGTAGACGGGTTGGAGGGTGCACAGGTGTGTGGTTAGGTGTGAGCGGTTAGGTAAGTGGGTAGATGGGTGGCTGATTGGGACAGTGAGGCAGGTAGGTGGGTGGACAGGAAGGTAGGTAGGATGGCAGAAGGCAGGTAGGTGGGCATGTAGACAGGTAGGTAGGTGGATAGGTGGGCATGTGTGTAGGTGGATGAGTAGGTGGGCAGGAAGGCAGGCAGGTGGGTAGGTGGGCATGCAGGCTGGCAGGTGGGTTGGTGGCCATTCAGGTAGGTAGGTGGGGATGATGGCAGGTGATAGGTAGGTTGGCATGCAGGCCGGAATGTGGGTAGGTGGGCATGCAGGCAAGTGGGTGGGTAGGTAGGCATGCAAGGGTTGGGTTCTGCCTGTTATGGGGGGCATGGATACCGGATCGGACTTACTGCAGAGGAGCCAGTGTGACCAGAAACGTCCTGGGCCAGTTTGTAACACCAGTCTGCCCATGTAGGTGCCCATATCCAGTGTACAGTGAGGTTTATGAGCTACAGAGCAGTGTTGTGACCCAGGGAAGAAGGTAAGCACTGCATTCATCTTGGGAATGGGTGAGACTGCACACTTTAAATCGATTTGGTGATTTAGCCAAAGTTTTTGTCACTCATCCTGCTTAGGGGAGGGGTGGAGCCTATTTGCAATTCTGTCTCTACTGTGCTGAGCTGATTGGGGACTGGATGTGAGGGGAGGTACCCAGGGCAGAAGGCAAGTTCTGCATTCAGCTGGGGAATGGGGAATGTACAAACACTTAAAATCAACATGGTGATTCAGCCAAACTTTTTGTCGCTTATTCTGCTTATTGCCACTCATCCTGCTGAGAAGCACAGGAAGGTTCTCTTCCATAAGGAAGTATTACTGGAGAAGCATCTGCTCGACCCTAAGTTTAATTTTGCATTATGACACAGATCATAAACATACAGTCAAATCATAAAGAATTATATATAAATAAGAACAAGGAATCATGCAACAGATTGTAATGCCTCCAACAGAGCCTAGATCTCAGCATCATCAAACTAGGCTGTGATTACTTGCAGAGAAAAGCAAAGGCTGGCAACGTTTACTAAGGAATAGTGGCTAGCTTCCAGGATCATCGAGTGAATGTGCCTAAGAGAATTGCTGCTGGTATATTCTTTCTGTTTATTCTTTATATATATGTTTATGGCTTTATTTTAGGCATTAATACAATTTCACAGAATCCATACAACTTCTATACAGTTATACATCTTAATAAGATGGAGGCTTGCTTTTAGATGTAACAATGCCAAACTAGATAAGCATAACTTAAACTGCAGCTTTAAAAGTCATGAGCATGTGCTGGTGTGGTTAGAGAGAGTTGTGGGTCCACTTTGGCTTGCCATGCTCACTTGTACTGAGAGTTCCAAGGGACAGAGTGGCTGTTAGATCACTTTTTGCATGGTTCAGTAGGAATGAAATTGAGAGAAGCCCTGCTATGGCTTCTATAGACACTGCAGACAAAAGGGGAGAGGCACATTGGATCATCAGGTAAACTGCTTGCTGCCTAGTTTTTGCTTTTGCGTTTAGAGTCCCCTTAACCCCCTAACAATGCTGTCTGCGTTTTTAGTAAAAAGAAGTTTGCTTAGACAGACTGCTGCCCCTTACTGCCCCTTGTGTGCCAGGACCCCACACTCAGCTGCCCCAGACATTTTTTTCTATTTCACTAGGATAGTTATCAGGTTAAGGTCAGTTAAGAACAGTATATCTATTTAGCATTAATGACTGCCCGCTCACATATATTTAGAAGAAATTTTGCCCAAAGTGCAGAAAATTCCTTCAGGAATCACATTTGTCCAAAAGGGTGCAGTCACATGGCTAACATCATCACATAGTTACAGTAGTTACTACAAACTAACTCATCCTCTTGAAAATTCACTCCTATTACCCACAGTCTATGGGTCTTTGTCTTTTTATCTCTGCTCATATTTGGCCCCCTTACATCCTAAAAATAGGAGTGGTACCTGTTGACCTTGTCTGCAGCCTTTCTTGAAACATTTAGGCATCTGCAGAGTTCCAATGCTAAACTAAATTATTGAGTGATTTGAGTTCGCTTTACTCCGGGTTTACAGCATAGTCTGGGACTTGTCTTTGGTATCTGCTGGTTTAAATCCCTTATGAGGACCAAAGACCAAAAAATCAAAAATACCAAATGTGTGAGTTGACTCAGGGTCATGGTAAATTGATGTGTGTGCTGGAACTGGGGATGGACTTGCCATAAGGAGAACCGAGAAAATTCCTAGTGGTCCACTCTGCTTTGGGGCCAGTTTGGCTGCTGGTCCCCCTCATAGAATCCCTTCCTTCCTAGGCTCCCTTTAGCCCAGCTGTACCCTGCCCACTGTTTTCCCCCAATGCTATAGCCTCAGCATTAGGGCTGTAGTGGGCACCCACCCCTATCATATTATTTGCCCTTACACTATTAAAGTATTAGTATCATTCATTTGGCTTTATCCACCAATGGCCATCACCTTTACCTGTAATTCTATAGCCTCAGCTTCCTGTGAGAGCTACCTGCCCCCCCCCTCTCTCTGTGTCAAAGGACCCCTATACCAGTGACCCTCAGCTTGGGCCAGTGTTCAGCACCAGACTTGTGCCATAGGGCATAAGGGCCTTGAGCCGGTCCTTGAGCCCTGAATAACTTGCCCTTATGCTTGGTGCATCTGACCTTTACTCTTTAGACGAGGGGCCACTCTTCTTTAAGAGGGAATTTTCACCCCCCTCTAAAGCTTACCAGCCCAGCACACCAAGCGTGCCAAATTTAGAATCAAACTCTTTACTCCTTTAGAAGCAAACTCTTTACACCTACCATGAGAGCTTTTCATGAAAACGTTTTACGCCTTTGCGCATTTTATTGGCATGTGCAAAATTGTTTATGTTATGTGCAAAATTGTTTAAAAAATTCAAAGAAAAACAGGTTTGCTGAAGCCTTAGGCTTACCCGTAGCTCCTATCCATCCCTACCCTCAGGGGATTTGGTAAGGACCAGGCTGACCACAGGACACAGTGGTTTCATGGTGTACGCTTATGAGGAAGATTTTGACATCTCTACTTTCAAGTTATAGTGGACCTGACAATTTGTTTCAGCATTCATATTACAATGTATCAACCACCCTCTGCTGGAATGACTAGTACAGAGGAAAAACATGTTTTATTCAGCACTGACACACAGGTAGTTTTCTCTGCTGCTGTCAAAAGAGTTTAAAACATAATTTTCAATGATGCATTATTGGGAATGCATTCAATTAGCAATTAGGCATCAAAAACGCAGATGTAACGCATTTAGGCTCTCAAAGCACACTTAATCATACATAATTTCTTCTACTTCTAAAGCTGCCAGCTGAGCCAATATTAGCAGCCAATATTAGCAGCCAACTAGATCAAAGAAAATATGTCAATTTCCCATACATACCCCTGGTACAATGCTCCAAAGAAGAGAGTAAAAAGAAAAATATACCCACAGGGCTTGATTCATCAAAAATAAAAAAAAAAACATTTTGGTTGGAAAATTGGATTGCATGCGAAAAGTAACTCCGTAAGGTTCAACAAAGCTGACTAATTAAATTCATCCAGTCGAATAGTCGAATTGTCGTTTCCATGTGACGTGATCTCTAAAAGCCTCTCTGGTGCTGAGAAGCCTTCACCCAAAATGGCACATTTCAGGTGATGTCCTCATGTAATATATTATTGTGCATTTGTGACAATAATTTTTTTAATGCACTTGTGACCTAGTCACTTTGTTATGAAGGATCACATGTTCACATTCATCCATGTAATGCTAGATATGTATTTAGTAATAGTTAAAGGCACCTGGACTTGATGTTTTCTTTTGCTTCACATGTTTAGTTATTCATCCCACTATGAAAAGCCAGCTGGATGACTTGTGAAATGTGTTGAAGTGAAAAGAACACAGCTATTGCAGTTGCCTAGATTAATTCCTACAGATATGCAGGAGTTACCTATATTTATTTATTTATTCACTGTTTCAAATAAAATCATTAAAACAATCATCGCCCTTCCTCCGGTTACCCGACTGTTGCACCAGGCATAGTAAGCCTAAGGTCAAAAAGCTGAACCTCCTGCCCCTGGCTCTGGCAACTTATCATCCCCATAGACTTTTGCCAAGGTTAGCGCTTTTCCTGGGGTGTCTTTGCTGAGAACAATATACACTGCAGTAATTTGTGCTTTAAAAAAAATAGCCAGTGGTGGACTGGGGCCAAAATTCTGCCCATGATTTTACCAGGCCCTGTCAGCCCATGACCAGCCCACAGTATCCCCACTGAGCTCAAGTCCGAGTGTCCTTCAAGACCGAGGCTATAGCATTGCATAGAGCAGGGGGTAGATTTGACCAACCCAAGTAAGATTTGACCCAAACCCAAGTAACCAAAGTTATTGAAGCTTTCATATTGTAGGGGCAAATAATGTGGCATGGGTGAGTCAGCCATTTAAGGCTAAAACATTGGAGGCAGGACATGGGCTAGGTTTCTTGGCTTGGAGGGTAAAGTGGGGCCAGTTACAGGGGTTTTGGGGGGAGACTAGAGAGACAAGCATCGAATGGGGTGGAAGAAGCAGCAGCCCAACTGGCCCCAAAGCAGTGATGCCCACCGGGAATTCTCCAAGGTCTTCCTATGGCCAGTCCCCCCTATGCATAGCTATGTCTTGTTGAGTACAACCCCAGATATTTGACTGGTTCATGAGACTTTTATTGCATTAGGTAAGGCTTGTTTGTACTGTAAGTTATATGGCCAAATCGAGATGCCCCAGGGAGAGAGAATCATACAGTCCTGGAGTCTTTTAAACAGGCTGATGTTCCTCTATGGATATATATATATATATATATATATATATTGTCAAGATCGAATGTTATTAACGCAAGGACAACTCTGGAAACAGTTATTATAGTAAAATCAAATGCAGTGTATTGTGTAACTAGTCCAACAAATGGTTACTGCATTTCGCCAAACATGCAGGGTGCAGGATAAATGCAAAATAAAGTCCTTCCCTTACTGGATTAAACAGAAACAGAACTTGTCTTCCTCACCAAACTAATAGGTCCACAGTTTGGGCATGTATCAACGTCTCCTCTTCACAGATGGCAGGCTTGTGACTGGCTCATCACTCGGCTGCCCCCAGATTGCAGGAAAAGGCAACCTTTTCTAGCCCCATGATGAGCTAGGCTCAGGCACCAGTGCGGGCTGAGATGGGGGGGGGGGGGTTAAAATCCATCATGGAGGGAAAGGAACGGCAGGTTTCACTACCTGTCATTCCATAGAAATCCAGGCCCGGGCAAAACCTTAACACATGGCTTCAGTGCTCTAAAAGCACTGAAAAAAAAGAGCCTCCTGCATTTCTTATCTGCTAAGCCAGCACCCTGGGTGAAATATACACTCTATATATATATATATATATATATATATATATATATATATATATATATAAATAATTATTTAGACCACATAATATTAAAGAGTAGGTATCATTGCCAAAACCCATCACATTTAACTTAAAGAATCAGTAAACAGAATTGGTTTTAAACAAATAATCTTTTTTTAAATTAATTTAATAAGGGTTTTATTACAGAAAATGTGGTTGGAAGTAAGAAACAAATTCACCAACCATTTTGTTCAATGCCATACTGCCATAGGAGTTCTTAGATTATTAAAACTGCAGTAAAATAATTGGTATCTCTCTGACATCACATAAGGACCTATATGAAAAGAGGGCCAGGTCAAGGGCTGCTAAGATCGTGTCTAACTCCTCACACCCCTGTCATGGGCTTCCCTTCCTTCCAGGAGATGCCCTAGACTACTAGCATGCAGGTCTTACAGGTCAAATATTGGATTCTACCTATTGGCCATACTCTTACCTAACAGTGAACATACTTCCTAAAGACTCAGTGGACTCCAACATGTGTGTAGCTGATGCTTAAATAGACAGTACCATGCATAAACTCAGATTACTTTAGATTAACTCAGGTTGGAATATTGTGTTATACTGCATGTTTTACTGTTAATATTTTCCTTCATGGATAAGGTGTAAAAAATTGCCGGTATGAATTCCTTGTCAAATAAAGTATCCTTGTATTACCATAACTGGCAAAAATGCTGTGATTGGTTTGTGCTATGTGTAAAGGTGAATCAGATGTTGTTGATTTGGTGCAGTTCAGTCCAATATTATATTTCAGATCTATCCTAGAATTGATGCCATGGTTTGCCATGATAACCTTGCTACAGATTTCAAGGCAATAGGCATGCCTATTCTAATGGACTTCCTTTTAGTTCCTGTAGCAGATGTAGTAAACCTTATCTTGACACCTTTGAAAGTCAAAGTGTCTAAGTGGTATCAACATACTCCTCTGATTACTCATAGTTCTAATACTGTTCTCCATACTATTTCAACCACTGGTATATCTGCAGATGTGCAGATACATGCTTCATGTTGTCTGTAAAGCAAGCTCAAAGGATTGCTTTACTGTAAAGGATCATCTGGCAGCATTAGCAGACTTTGGAGTTGTGCTACATTGTTCTACTTTTAAGCAACACCTGCAGAAATATGGCCTTCATGGAAGAGTCATGAGAAGAAAACCTCCCATGTGTCCTCCCCTACAGAGGTTTGCAAAAGAACATCTAAGCGAGCAAGCAAGTCAAGTCATTGCGACAATGAGTAAAGGAATGTTTGGAGAAGAAAAGTACATAAAAGTTTTATAAATTAAACATCTCTCCAACCTTTAGGCATGTAAATGAGTAATCATGGTGTGGGTGGTGTTGCAGCCAATGGCACAGGGAACATTTTATGGGTAGAGGGAAGAACTGATTCATTAGAATTCTAGCAAATTCCTGGAACAAACATGTAATTACCAACTGTAAAAAAGCTAAAGTTGAGAAGAGGATGGCTTTTACAAGTGGATAATAATCACAAATACATCTCAAAATACACAATTGAAAACCTCAAAACTTATGGTTTTATCACAACCCTCGTAGTCCCCTGTGGAAAATCTGTGGATAGTCCTCAAAAAATCAATGCCATCAAAACAACCCAGAAATCTCACGTAACTAGAAATCTTATAATATAAAAGAAAGAAAGTTAATTTTGCTTAAAATTAAATGTCGTGCTATCCTTAAAGTTATGCCTTTTGGACTTGCTTAACTATTTACAGTGGGGTCACATAACAAGATAAAAGCAGAAAATGTTGTCTGTGCATTAGGAGGTTTATACACATGCTTTTATTTTACAGAGTCAGACTGTTCTCTCTTGCAATAGCCTTATCAGGAATGAAATTAGCTTATAAGTAACACATGTGTTAAACTGTTTTTATAAATCATAATCAATTTATTAAAAATAAATTTGATTAGATCAAGTTCATATCATTATAAACTGTCATAATTAAATAATCAAAATATCAATGATAATTAGACCGCTAATTTTATTAATTAAGCAAACATAAATCAATATGCCTTATTTCAATTATAACATACAATTATGATTATGAACTGTAATGAGTTTTTTTATTTAGCATTACTCACAGTAAGGTATAAAGCAAAGTCTTGCAGTAAATTCTCTCACAACCATACGGCTCTATTCACTCCTATCTGCATGCACTGCATTGGGCAACGCAGTGACAACATAACGGAAAATACTGACCATTATTTTTAATGGGGCAATTCACATATATACACACACTGCGTATACATGTGAACTGGCCCATTAAAAATGAGCAGCATTTTCCCTTGAGTTGTGTTGCTCAACGCAGCGCAAGCAGATAGGTGTGAATAGAGCTTAAAGCAACCTTCTTCTGCTGGTAGGTCCCACCCATAGCTACTGTGCTTCCCCGGACAGGCTTTTACAGCATTGTTTACAAGCCTGCACTGTGCACCCAAATAGCCATACAGTAATGTTGGGCACCAGACAGCAGGGAAAGTGGGTGAGAAGCTATGCCTAGTCCCAAGCAGCCTGTTACTGTTAGTGCAGCTAGGTTTCCCAAGTCAGGAAGACTGATTAGCGCAAGTGGAGGTCCTGGTGCCATCATTAAAGGACCAGGACGAAGAAGTGAGGCCTGGAGAATGATTGGCAGTTGCAAGAGACCCATTGCTGGAGGTGTAAAATGGGTTCAATTGACTGACCACATCCAGTGTCAGGTCTTGTGCTCAAGAGCAGTTTAATATTCATCACAGTTGTAAAATCCAGATTACCTGAAGTTTTTCAGACTACAATACCTGGAGTAATGTCTTTTTTTATGGAAAAATGTATTTTACTGCTGTTGTGGCATCTGGCCAGTGCAGGGAGGGGCCTTTTATAGGGCAAGTCAGAAGTTGACATCATCTGATCCACCCTATGAAAGGTTGCTCCGAGCAGCATCGAGTGAGACAGAAGCTGGGAGTGATTGGCTGAACTGGATGTGGGCCAGAGAGCTCCATTGCCCTGCCCCTCTCACCCAGCTCTGTTAATCTCTTTCATCTGATGGTGACAGTGCGGTGGGGATCTGCATGGGACACAGAGCTCAGCGCAAAATGGCAGAGAGGTTGAGAAAAAAATGACTTTTGTTATTTTTAGTAAACTACTTCCTATGATAGGGGGTAAGTAATTAAAAAAACCCATACCATTTTTTTAATTAACCCTTCCTCTCGGCCATCTTGGCAGCCTTGGCGGCTTGCTTTTATTCTGGAGGCATCCAGAGGACATCGGGGGGGGGGGGGGGGCATGGGGGGGTGACCTTTGGTTTACTCCTGTGGCATGATCATCACAGGACCCAGTCAGAGGGGGAAGCGCTTGCCACTGTCATCAGCCGGACCCACCGCTTTATAATAGCCATGGCACGTGTGCTCAGCCTCTGCTGTCTTCAAATCTGATAAAAACTGCAATACACCAGCTAAATCCAATGCATGAATAAATCTTATTACTACATGTCTGTCGGATCTGAGGTGGGTGGGTGGCTGTAGAACTCTTCTGTCGGATCTGAGGTGGGTGGGTGGCCATAGAATATTAGGTGGGTGGGTACCGGTAGGACATATTTTTCAAGTTATTGCACTTTATTTCTCAGGTGGAACAAAACCCAGGATGGCCGGCCCTAATATGTAAAAGGTTGCTGGCCTACCCCTGAGGCATCTCAAATTGGGATGCTCCGCTGTGTGAAACCCCCCTGATTGCCTGTATCAGCTTAACTTTCCCTGATCCAATGGCGTGTGCAGGAACTCGTCCAATCAGAGGCAAATAGCTATGACTGTTTAGAATGGGGAGCAAGAATGGCTGCTTCAGGGTGCTTGCGTTTCCCCTTTTTTTAAGTAAATTTTTTAAGGGAAATCTTCTTCAGCTAGTCAATTCCTCTAGGGTTTTCATCCAGAAAACTGTGCCCACAACAGCAAGCCTGGTACACCTAGAAATCTTGAGTAAGATATATAGTTTGTGGGGGTACTTCAAATGTAAAGGGTTACTTTGCTTGAAAATCTGCCAGGTACACACTTTTTCTGCACAGCTGAAATGTTTAAGTAAAATTACCCTTACGCACATGCTATACTTTACTGTTTGGCAACCCTACCCTTGGCAGTACCTATGCATGTGAGGTATTGTTCTGTTCAAAGGACCTTTGGGTTTCAGATTTAGCTTGTTTTTTTTGTTTGCATATTAATATTTTGGGAAAATTTGGTTTTTATTCTGCTTTTTTATTACTTTTTTAGCGAAAACCTTGTGCAACCAGTCAAGGTTTGCGGCTAGAAACCTTCACCCACAAAAACAAGCCTGGTACACCTAGAGCGCTTGAGATGTGTACTTACAGAGAATATATAGTTTGTATGGGGGATTATATGTATATGGTTGCTTTGGTTGAAATAGTGCATAGTAGTTCTATTGTCTTTGAAAATCTCCTAATGCACTCTTTTCAGTTTGGGGGCCTCCTGGATAGGAAAGGTTGTCTACCAACACATATGTGGTACTGTTGTAACTGGGAAGAATGGAATGATATTATTTTAAAAAGTACATTTTTATTTAAATATTTAAAGAACTACTAAATAATGAAAACAAACACATATATATATATATATATATATATATATATATATATATATATTTATCTTTTACACATATATGACCCAAAATAGAAGGAAAAAATTAGAAATTGCATGTTAAAGTCCAGGCTGAAAAGAACATATTTAACATATTTATATAACAACTTATTTAATCCTGGAAAATCCCTGGAAATTCCTTCAAAACACACAGATAAACATGTATAGTGCAATATGGGGAAAATGGCCTGGCAACAGGGGAGTGACAACACCTCTAAGTAGGCTGTCACTGAAAGGGTTAAAGTGGAACCTAAGCCGCCCCACCCATCCTCCCCGCCCGAGTACCTAAGGCCACTTCCACACGGCACTTTTGAGATCAGCAATGACTGGCTGCATTCCTCGCTTCCCTGGTCAATTTAGAGCACTCCCACCCACAGCCTATTTGAATGGCTGGGTGCAGGAGAGCACCACAGCTACAGAGATTCCGGGATGTAGCAACATGGGAGCCATTGGTAAAAGTTAGTTTGGCTGTGACCCTGTGGCTTTCATACAGCAGGACCTCCCGATGTCCAGGGACAAGCTAGTCGTTATCCCTGGGGTCTTTTCGAATCCAGGGTGGCCACAAGGGATTTTTGAGCCACTTAAAATAACAAAGAAGTGCATCCATCATGTTATTAACCACACCTGAGAAAAAATCTGAATTACTAGATGATTGGCTGCACAGTGATAGATTACATAATAAGCCAGGTTTAAATTGTTTGTAGTCTGGCTGTAAGTGATAAGATACCTAATTAGTGTGAAATCAAGCCCAATTCAAAATCTGTTTAGCATGATTTATAGCCATTCCTTATATGGATAATGCCATTCTTTTATCTACAATACAAATTGCTAATAAACTCTTTGCTGTCTAAATAGATAAATACATAAATAACATATGCTTTCTTTTGGCATCAAAAACTGACTGAGCCTGCATCTATGATTTACAAACAAAGGACTAAAACATTAATATATTTCAAGTGTGATGACCGATGTTCAGTGCAGTGGGAAACTGAACATCTGTGAACATGTAGTAATAAAATGAAGCAGCCAATTACAGTGGGGTTTTAAAGTTTGTGAACCTTTCAGAATTGTCTGTTTTCCTGCAAGAATTTGAGCTAAAACAAATATATGTCCTAAAGGTAAATAAAGAAAACCAGATCAAACAAATATTTGACTTGGTCATTTATTTATTGAGGTCCAATACCACAAATCTGTGAGTGTAAAAGTATGCACAACCTTAGGATTATTAACTTTAAATGTAAAATAAAAGATGCTTACAAATTACAATCACTAGGAAAACAATCAGCTGTGAGTGGGAATGTTTTATAAAAAAAAAAATAAAAACAAGAATCACATTTGATGTTCATAACGTGTTTGTCAAATATGTGTCATGGCACAAAGGATATTTCTCATGCTGTAAAGGATACAAAGCTATCTTAATAGAGTTATATCACATTAACCTCCCCAGGAATGGTTGACAAACAAATATCGAGCACGAATGCAATAGTCTGCAAGGTCACACTCTAGGCCCGAGATATGTCTAGATATGGCTCTACAGCCCTGGTGCTTAAGCTTTAGTTTCTTGATGTAGTAAATTGATGCATTGATTGAAGTAAGATTTAACAAGCCAAAACTGTATATATATATATATATATTAGGCGTGCAGCCAGAAATTTAGAGCAATGTATTTTTATCTCACCCAGGATGCTAGGCCAGGTGAGATAAGAAATCCAGGAAAGTCATGCTTAGAGTGCCCAGAGTACCTCCTAAGAGTGGACTTGCCATATGGTGGACCTGCCGTATTGTGGACTTAGTGGGGACTTGTTATAGTGTGGACTTGCTAAAGTGTGGATTTGCTTTACTGGTGAAGAAACCCATTTTGTTTTTGTGTTTAAGCCCAAGTTACTTTTGCATCATATTCATGTTTCATACATACATTGTTATGCCATGTGTTATGGGACATGCATCATTTAAACTTGGCATGTTTATATTTTCATCTAGGAAATAAATACACATCAGCAGAATACACTAAGGCCCTTATTTATGAAGGAATAGCGTCAGGTAGCGACTGGTGAGCGACTGGTAATGACGGTCACCGCCACGAGAACGCCGGCTTCCCACCACAATCACACATTTATCAAGGCAATCCTGCTTAGCGACTGAGATAGCGCCATATAGCCACTCATTCATCATTATTCCAGCCTCAGCCCACAGCGCCAGCGTCTGACCTTGAACAGCGACAGGTATGACCTCTCGCTACCTGGCGCTCTCCAATGCATTTCAATGGAACAATCTTTAAATATTAATAATTAATTGTTATTTTTTTTTTTTTTTTTTTTTAAATGTGAAAAATTCTGTGACCACTTCTGCCATGTTAGATATTTTTTTTAAGGTAAAAAAAAAATAAAAAACATGTGTGCAGAATTGATATTACAGGTCTGATATTAATGTATTCATATTACAAAATTATTTAAAAAACATGTTTTTTTTGGTTTCCAAAAATATGGTTGTTTGGGGGTTAAAAAACTACTTTTAACCCATCGCCGCCAGTGCTCTGGGGTTTAAGCATGCATTTCACAGCGCGAGAATTTTTTGAGCATGATTTGTTAATGAATATGGTGGGAGCCGGTCGCTCTGACCAGTCGCTATCATGCGCTCCCATACAGCGCGGAACCTGTCAAATAGCGACTCGTCACCCCGTATTCAACATTACTGCACACCGACTGAGTCGCTGTCAACAACCGAACAACGGCCAAGCACAGCGACTACTAGCGGGCGCTGTGAAAATACTGCTACAGTCACTCAACTGTCGCTACCTGGCGCTATTAATGAATCGGCCTCCCTGATAAAGAACACATTACTGAAGTTACAGTTTGATATAAATTCCTTATTTAACTCGTTGTATAAGGCATTGGCAAAGAAGTCGAAAACATGGTGGGATATTCAATATCTTCAGGAGTACTTTGACCAGGGTTTAGTCCCCAAGGGGCTTAGGATTCGTTTATTCCCCCATTTACCCAACCCCAGTGATCAATTTAAAAAACAGTGGGAAGAAAATTTACAAAACTGTTCATTACAGTTGATCAAGCTTTTAATTAACTACCACATAGAACATTTGGAAATATTGAATGCTCAAATACAATCAATTATAACAGAGCTACACACCAAACAGAAAAATGAACAGTTTAAACAGCGGGATTCCGGAATAAAGGAGTCCATCGAAAAACTAAATAAAGAAATTATTCAGATTAAGGAACAGAAATTATTTAGGGATAGGCAGGCTTATAAAAACAAGGAGGCATATGCATGGCCAACTACACAGCAGGGACAAAGAGGGAGACAAGATAGACCCAACAGGCAGAGTAACTCCTCAGACAGTTCATCTTCGAGAGAGAGAGGACCAAGGTATATGAAATCAACATGGGGGAAAAAGCCCCCCACCTTCAATAGACGAGGTGAAAGTCAACAGGGCCCTCAGAGAGGGGATAATTCCCGGGCACAACAGGGTGAACAACAGAAACATTTCCAGAAACGAAAAATGGATCAAAGAACTCCACCTCCCCTGGATGAGGACAGTGATTTGGAGAGATCCAAAAGAGATTTTTTAGGCGGAGGCGCAATGCGCGCCGCAATAAACGCAGAAATAAGGCGAGAGGAAAGCATCGTACAGAATCCTGTCCCCCCACCGTTACCAACTCCACAGGGAGAAAAAAATCTGAGATTCTTCCATCAAGAACCTCAGATCCGATAGGGGTTGACACTCCAGAAATAATGGAAACTGACAAGGAGATGGATATCATTAATCTAACGGACTGTATCCTGACTAAAGATCAGGAACAATTACTTCGACTTGGACTTAATTTTTGTCCATCAAAGAATATAGATTTATTTGATACAACTAAGGATATCCATCTTTTTGCCAGAAAAATCTTGTGCCGCTTTCAATTTATGAACAAAGATGAACCACCTGATGTACAAAGAGAGACCCATGTCCCGTCAGAAACGCAATTGGAACAGGATTTGATAGATCTAGGACTGGAAGTGGCGGGCCAGTGCATATGGGCAAAGCCGACACACCCATTAAAAAAGCCCTCCACATACTACCCCCCCATAGGTCTCAACCACAATGTAGCAACATTTGTCAATCTAGTAGCATCCAACTTAGAAGAACTCCCACAAAAAATAAATAAATCATCAAACTTGGGGAAGGAATCAGCAATTGCTATCCAAGAATTGGAAGCCAACAATGATTTAATCATAAAACCAGCCGATAAAGGCGGGAACATAGTAGTCATGTCTAAGCAACAATATACTGATATGTGCCGGCGAATTTTGAATAACAAGGATTGGTACGCAAGGGCCCCCACGTCCAGGCTGGCAACTAACGCCCGGGAATACCACACCATGGTCCAGCAGGCTCACGACCAGGGTGTAATTGACTCCCGTACGGCTAGGTTCCTGGAGGTACCCCACCCGACAACACCAACGTTTTATGCCCTTCCAAAGGTTCATAAATCATTGGTGACACCCCCTGGAAGACCGATTGTGTCGGGGATGGGGGCGCTCACTGAGAACGCGAGCAAATACGTGGATCGACACCTTCAACCCCTGGTCGTGAGCCTGCCATCTTATGTGAAAGACACTGGTCACATCTTGCGCGTCTTGGATGGACTGTGGGTGGACCCCGGGGCGCTCCTTGTCACCTTGGACGTGGAGGCCCTCTATTCAAGTATCCCCCACGAGAAGGGCTTGAAGGCTGTGGAGACTTTTTTGAACGAATTGGACGTGTCGGAACATAACCACAATCTCTTCCTCCTCCGGCTCCTCCATTTCATCCTCACCCACAATATGTTCCTCTTTGATGGGATACTCTACCACCAGGTGCAGGGAACGGCGATGGGGACGACATGTGCCCCATCGTTCGCCAACCTGTACCTGGGTTGGTGGGAGAGGACCTTGTGGGCTGAGGATGATGTGGCCAAGTACCTGTGCCACGTTTCGGCGTGGCACAGGTACATCGACGATATCCTGGTCATATGGGAGGGGCCGGAGGAGGAACTGGGTGCTTTTGTCCACATGCTCAATGTGAATGATTTAAATTTGAAATTTACAAGTCACTGGAACCAAAATTGTGTTACTTTCTTAGATCTAGAAATTCATAAGAACCCACAAGGCCAAATTAGCACAACACTTTATAGAAAGGATACCTCAGCTAATACTATGCTGAGAGCCACCAGTTCACATCCGGTGCACTTACTGCGCAGTATCCCGTATGGGGAGTTTATACGGGCCCGCCGCAATTGTTCTTCTATACAATCGTTCAAAAGTGAAGCCACAAGGATTTGGACGAGGCTACAAGCACGGGGCTATAGTAGACCAATTTTGAAAGCAGCCTATAGGAAAGCCCGCCGCGCCGATAGACAGGAATTACTGTACAAACCGAGAGTTCCAAAGAAAGACACTGGTCCCGCCCTGATATTGACTTATACAAAGGCACACGCTGAAATCCGAAAAATTCTTCAGCAAAATTGGCATATACTCCTGAATGACCCACATATAAAAACCTTTTTACCCCCTACACCCAAAATAATTTTTAGACGACCTAACAATCTGAAGGACAAATTGGTGTCCAGTCACTTCACTAACCAACAAAGGGGCACCTGTTGTAAGGCCCGCGGTACATACCAATGTGGAAATTGCACTATGTGTCAATACATACTACCAGGAACTGAAATCACACTCAACAAGGATAAATATTATGTTAGACATTTCATCAACTGTAACACTAGTAATGTAGTGTATTTACTGACCTGCGGCTGCGGAGGGTTTTATGTGGGCAAGACAAATCGCCCCCTAAAAAAGCGGCTATATGAACATGTTTATAGCATTAGGAAAAATAATGAAAAAACTCCTGTAGGACGCCATTTTAAAAGACATCATAATGGCAACCCGGCCACATTGAAATGCCAGGGCCTAGATAGGATACACCCCTCAATCAGAGGTGGTGATCTTGAAAAGGGTACATTAAGAATGGAAACCCGGTGGATATTCCGGCTTAAAGCACATAAACATCCCGGCCTAAACGAGACCCTTACCTTTGCTCCATTTCTATGATTCTAGGGGATATCCTGCACTGAATAGGGAGATAGGCAGGGTACAATTACAAATACATTGAGAAGGTCAAGTGGACACTGGGAGGGAATGCAGAGTTACCCGAAATTCCCCCGCAGATCAGAGCGATCTGCCAACCACAAAGACAAGAAAGATTTTAAGGGGGGTGGAGTTGGAGGATAATAGAAGAATAACAAACAACAATACCAATAATAATGACACTAGGCGGATTATAAATAGAAATGTTTATCTATTTAGCAGTGTGTTAAGATGCTCAATCTGCCGATAATATATATACGATCATTAGCCATATGGCTGAATAATAATGTGAATAGTACCATTCCGGTAATTAATAAGCTCTACTATGTTGCCATCCATAGGAAATATTAATGAATCAGCACAATCCCGGGACGGATATTGAATATCTGTTAATACTTGCAAGGATCCCTGGGTTTCAGGGAGTTAGAGAACCTGTAGCCTTCCCTATATTTATGGGTCTTTAACATGCGAGATATAAAAGCATAATATATATGAACACAATGACAGGCAACGTCGGACTACAAGAAAATGGCGCTGGCTTGGCAAGCAATAGTGAGCAGTGTCACTGCCCACGAGGTGAGACAGTAATTCTTTCCCCCTCCTGGGATTAAGTGACAGACAGGAACAGATGAAGAATCACTGTCCCAGACATATTAAGCATTTTGATTGGCATAAATACATCATATGAGACGCACGCCATATTAAAGTGCAGGCCACAATAAAATGGCGTCTATCGGCAGACATTGGATAGCATCAGTGACGGCGCGCGAGGTCACTTCCGGTCAGCTGACCGGGAGTCTCTGTTCAGTGCTGCTTAATAAAGGGCACTGACTACTCGCGCGCCGTCACCCAGCGCGAACGGAGGACACCACCTTTCCTCCTCGAAGGAGTAAACCAGGGGAGGAACTAGGCTGCGGGCGGCGAAGCAGGCACAGTGAGGGGATCACGTATTCAGGCGGGTGGCGCGCCCTGACAGCTCCCTGGTCTGACGCGCGCTGGCACACACTGCGCTTTCTTCCTAGGACAAATCTGGCTGGCAAACATACTTCATTGTGAGTTACTCCATTGCACCCAATAGAGGTAAGATATATTAATAATGTAGTGGGTGGGATTTAAAATAATCCCAATATGGGGTCCACTAGCAGCGACTACTGACAATTGCACATTCCCTTACAGATTACTATAGCCTCCTGCAACAGCACACTAGATGGAACGTTAACTTAAAGAGCTACCACTACATGCCAATAGAGGTAACCTCAATGAGAGGAATAAGCACCAATACCTTATAATAATGTAATAAGTGAAATAAGGGAGTTTTTTTCTTTCCCTCCCGTTCTTCTGTTTTTCCCCCCCCCCCCCCCCCCCCCTCCCCTATAGAATCAAATCCTGCAGATACTCATAAAAGAGATTGGGAGGAATAGGAGGGAGCTCTTCATTCCCACTCGTGTTCAAATGGACCTTCATTAGGATGCTACCTATATACAGGTAAATACATGTGGTCCCTGCTTATGGGGTCTTTCTGATAGCACATAACATAAATATTTGTTTTGTATGGTGCACAACAAATGTTGCAGCATATCATAAGGCACAAAATGCTGCAGCATATCGCAAAGAGTTTCAAATTGATAAATGCAGGACTTAGAGATTTATAAGTTTATTGATTTAGTGAGTCTATAATTGTAGTATATTAAAAGCGTATCCCTTCTTTTTCTTAACATATCAATAGGGCACTGAGGAAGCCTGTGTGGCGAAACATGTCTGCCCTTTTCTGGCCAATCAGCGGACCAGTAAGAGCCTAATAGTAAATAAGGCATATTAACCAATGGTGTTCTAACTACTTATATGTATTCTGTAGCAAAGCGATGATGTATAGGAGGGATTTAATGAAAATAGATGTTGACCATTATGTAATTGGTTGTAACATACAAGAATGAATTTTTATTAATGATGTATTGTGTTTTTTATATGTATATATTTTTTCTACAATAAAATATGAATTAATGACAACAAAGAATTGTATTGAGGCGTGGTAGAGTGGCTGGGTCTGATGGTTGCACAGTGGGACTAGACCTGGTCCCACAGTTTTGGTATTTGTTGATATAAATTGGGCTTGATTAATTAGCATTCATTTAATACATTGTCATTAGGTGTTTGTGAACATGCTAGGGAAATACAGGGGATATTTTTGAACCCACATTTGTAACTCACATGAGTTAGGAGCGATGCTGTGTGTGCTTGGCATTTGGAATGCAAAAATGTTTCCTTTCGATTGTGTGTTCAGGTGAATAGTTTCTCCAGACTGTGTTGAATAACAAGCAACTGAGGCATACAGCTCCTCACATGGTTATTTCTCAAATCTCAAAATCTTTAGCAAAATATGATAAGCTGATTCGGGAAGGGAGTTCTCGTGAAAGAAATGGGAAAGTTTGGCATTGCCAATAGCGACTCCAATCCTGACTATATATATACAAAAATACACACACACACACACACACACACACACACACACACACACACTACGTTTGCATCATATTAATGTTTAAAACATATGTATTATGTTTATTATGTAATGGGATATGTATCATTTAAACTTGGCATTTTTTGTATTTTCATCTAGGAAACAAGTGCAAATCAGCAGAATACACTAAGATGAAGAACACATTACTGGATTTACAGAAACAGAAGAATGTCAAAAGGGAAGATGACAAGGAAATTACAGACAAATTTAGTTTTAAAAAATTTCTGGTTGATCAGCTGTTCAAGTATTTTGATGGGGACAGCAATGGACTGGTAGATACAAATGAATTAACTCAGGTAAAATAAAATATATATAGAATATAAACATTTCTTTACACCAGAATCAACTATAATTTATGTATTGAGTTTATTAAGTAATTTATCAAGTAATTGAAGCAATGGGTTTTAACTCGGGTAAACATTAAGCAAGTTTTTCTTTAATTTCTAAGCTACGTAGTGAAGATACTAAATCAGAAAAGCCATGTGTGTAAAGAGTTAAATGATAGATCTAATTAGCCAGAGCAGTGAGCCTAGTATTGCTGTCTTTTTTGCAGTAGAATAGTCTAAAATAGATGAAGAGTCTATTTAGCTGTGTATTTCTATAACCCATGTCTTCTGTCTTCTGATTTAAGATTGCTCCTGAGTCACTGTGTTTACTGTTGTCATAGATACTCCACACACAGTGGGTCAGTTACTAAGGAAAACTTTCTTATATGGCCTAGACATAGTCAGTCAAGAGTATATGAACAACTGAACATGATTAAATAGATAAAATAAGAGAACTCTTTGAATGATGATCACATTTTATAGAAAGCAACCTCTGTGAGATGTTCCTCACTTCAGATACCAACAGCTGGGCAAAATAAATGTCATATTCTTTAAATTTTAAAGCGGTCAATCACTCTGAATAAGAGTCTATCTTATATGTTTACCCCACACTGTATATACAGATTGCTCATATTAAAAATCATCCTACCTGCATCTACTGCATGTTATGAGCCTTTAAACATCCTAGATGGCGGCTCATGGAGCATCAGGCAGCCTGCAAACAGGAATTGCCTTCTGACTGTGCTTGTCTGCATTCTGGGATTGCTGACCTTTTCCTGACCCCAGCTCTGCTCTGTCTGAGCAAAGCACAGCTATAACCCCACCCTCTGAACTTTTTCCCACTCTCCTCTCCTCAGTAAGTGTGATGCTTCTGAGTCAAGATGGCGGTGCCCGTGTCCTATAGTCCTGAACAGAGTTGCAGCCCAGTGGGGGAAAGAATAATAAGTGTCTAAAAACCTAAAATATATTAATTTTAGATGCTGGGGAATCGTTTTTTAAGGGTTTGGGCTTTTCAATAAATTATGGTGAAGGTCCGGTTTAAGCATTATGGTCTTATCTGGTGTTGTGCTGTGTACTACAATGGTGCTAGCAGTCGCTCTGCAGAATGCTATCTAATTAGCTTAGATTATTGCAATAGGTATTGGTCAGCCTGTGTCAGCGCCTGTCAGTCCCCCGTTTTTCCGGTGCCTTATTTATGATACAGCATATTTATAATTTTTCTTTGGCCACTGAGTGCCGCTGAGACCAATAAAGTGCCACTGTATGGGGCTGAGGCTTCTTAAATAAGGCTCCATGTAGTAGAATTATTGGGTGACTTATAATATGTACATGGGAATATACTAAAAGAGAATGAAGACATTAGATATTATCATTTCTAATAAGGATTTTCTACCAATCCATTTTTTAGAATGATGCTGTGTATATAATATAACATAATATAATTTGAGACAATATTATGAGAACTAGAATTACTATGTATTACGTAATTTCTATATTATAAAATAATTATTACTATAACGGTATGCTTTATGTAAATATATTTTATATATCAATGTAATATATTTTATATTTTTATAGGTAATAAAACTAGAAGGTTCTGGAAGAACAGGGCATGAATGTTCGCTCTATGACCTTATAAAGTACGATGATTACAGTGGTGATAAGCATTTGTCCTTGGATGAATTCTACAGAGCTTTTAGTAAGTACTGTGGAAAACAATGATGCTCTATTAATAAATGGGATTTTCCATGTAAAAATAAATCCAGGCGCTCGATGTTGTAACATTGAAAAGATTTTTTCATTATATAATACCGGGTCCAATGCTTGCCATGTTTTAAATAGAAGCATTGATAGTGGGCTCCTTTCATGGACACATCAAGGTTGATTCAGCACCATGAGGTTTTTTGTTATAGTTCAGCATCATTTTTAGCTGTGCATTTAAAAAAAAAATAGTAGTCAGATTTACAGTATCCCTGGATCAACCCTAACGTGCCTATACGTTTGGATAGTTATTTATAGGGTCAAACAGCCTCCTATTTCAGAGGCTGTTTCACCCAAGGTGTCATGCTATCTGGGTTTTTGTAAACCTGAACACACTAAAGTTTAGAAAATTAGTGGCAGGTTGATTTGCCTCATTAATTTGTAGGTCATACTCAGTGGAAATGGAAGAAATTGCAAGGCCAAAAACCTTTAGTGAATCAAGTTAGACCTTGATTCACTAAAGGTAGAAAAAAAGTTTTAACACTTGGAAAATTGAACTTAGGACTTGAATTAAATTTGTGTACTCAAATACACTTGAAATTGCAGTGGAAAAATTGTTAAAGTACAAGCGAAAATGACTTTACCAGTGGTAAACTCGATTGGCTCGAATTTTAAAATAAACAATCATGCATGTTTGTGTGTTTCTGCTGCTTAGCTGAATTGGCCCCTGTGCTGACTCTTTGTAGAACCTTATTTAAGAAGTGTCAGCTCCACTTTTTTTTTACCTCGGTGGCACTCAGCGTGGGATGTAAAAAAGAAAAAAGGCAGCACTAATTTAACATTAGTGACGAAATGGATGCAGCATCGGGCACTCTGGTTGGAGCAGTGCGCTGTATCTCAAGATTCCATAGAGTACAATGGGCAGAACTGGATTGAAATGTTTAATGCGTATAATTAATATTAAACACATTTTTTGTACAGAACTTGTATTGGGACTTGAAATACAACACAAACAATATTTGAAACACAGGGCCTGTATGGGCCAAAATATATTTTGGGGGCATTATTCAGAATGATTTTAAAGGTTTCTTTTGCTTAAAGTGGACCAACACCCAGGATTTTGACTATCCTGGGTGTTGGTCCACTTAGGTGGGGCACCCCGCTGTGTGAAAACCCCCCGATCGCCGCAAAAACTCACCTCTCCCCGCTCCCACGTGACCTCGTCCGGCCAATGACAGCGCTCAGAGCCGCTCTGGTATGCGCGTCCAAAGCCGCTTGGACGCGCATACCAGAGCGCTGTCATTGGCTGCATCTCTCGCTTCCCTCTAACAGGGAGCACGCCTGCACCGGCCATTCACAAAACGGCCGGCGCGGGAGCGCGCCCTGCAAGAGGGAAGCGAGAGACGCGGCCGCGTCTCGCGCATGCGCCGTTGGATCGCCGGTAAGGTAAGGATTGTGGGCCTCCTGGGGGGTTCCTCCCCGCGGGACATCCCGATTTCGGATGCCCCGCGGGGAGGGATCTGATCGGTCCGGGAATCTTATAGATTCCCAGGCCGATCCCCCCTGGGTGTTGGTCCACTTTAACAATGTGCAACTAGGACACCAACAACTAAAGTACAACCTAAACATACTGTAAAGTTTGCCCCCATTGTCCCCAGCAGTGAGTTTTTAATGAAAAAACATTGACCTGCACCGGAAAAATACAGCACCAAAGATTTCAAGGAGGAAAAAATTCATAAATATGCTGGTGAGCGGTAGTACAAAGTGGCACTCACTAGGCTGGCCAATACCTAAGTGCAACAATCAAAGCTAATTAGTAGTGTTGAACGCAGCGACTGCTAGCACCAATGTAGTCCACATCACAGCTCCAGATAAGACGGGAATGCCGGCTCTCCACTGGTGTTAAAGCGACAAAAATGATGCTAAAATGTGCGCATCATAAATAAGGCCCTTCATTGCATGTTTATGTTTGAAGAGTAACATATGAGGCTGAAGTATAGATCTGAGTGCAAAATCATGCATGAATATTGGATTTCACCACATAGCATTTTCTATGTAATGCATGCATTTACTTATATCTGTTAGTAACAGATAAAGGCAGTTGGAAATTTGGTTTTAGTTATTTCTCTTAGCTCTTATTTAACTCTGTATTTGTTGGGGGATCTGAGGGGCCTCCAGAGCCTGATTTACAGTGAGCATATTAATGTAGCTTTGTCTGGGGACATCCACATATTAGCAGTTTTGCTATGTGAGACCCCACAATTTGGGCTGACTTACCGTTCCAGCATGTGTGTCCTCTTTGCAATCGCAGCCATATGCTGTGCATTCGAATGTCCACCTGTTTATGTGCAGCGGATGCCAATAGGCACCTTCTGCCTTTTGTACTGTTATGCCCCTGCAGCCTCCACTCAATGTGATCAGCTCTGCATGGGGGGCGCATAAGCCTTGTGATCCCATGGCCCTCGTATTATATTCGTCATGGGTGACTTTGTTAAAGAGGAACTTTAGAGCCCTGGAGTCTAAAAGACTATAGGGCCTCCTGTGTTCCAGTGCTTGTGGCATCCCAATTTGGGATGCTCAGCTGTGTGAAACCCCCCATGGACCCTGGAAAAACTTGTCCTCGCCGCCTCTGTGCACTCTTGTCACATCCCCGCTTACCTCTAGCCATGCACGAGCCATGGCTGCATGGTGGATGGGAGATGCAGCTGGAGGCGCCGCTTGGCTCCCTTTAGCACTTTTCTGCTCCCTTCCCTTCTAAGCGGCTTAGCTTTCAACAGCGCCAAAGGGAGCCGAGTGACAGTCACCGCTCAGCCAATCAGTGCACTTGCTCTCACCCAAGTCTGTGCCGTGGGAGCGGAAGGAAGGTGAGTGGAATGAAGGGACTTGGGGGGTACATAAAGTAATAATATGCTGTCCCCCTTTTAAAGTGGACCAAAACTCATGTCAAATAGCTCTAGAATCTATGATTGGCTGCATGGCCGTACATGCGCAGTAGGACCGGGGAAAGTTGAGTTTTACTGGGGAACCTGGAGGGTTTCACACAGCAGGGATGCCCCAGAGAAGATGATGAAAATCCCAGGTTTTGGTCCACTTTATTTATTTTTTATATTTGATATGGTCATTTTCCCCATGCTGTTTTCACCTATACAGATACACATTGAGTCTCATCCATGTTGTGCCACTATGGTTTATTTCATATAAATGTTTTTGCGAATATTTGTGGGGCCTATATTAAAGCGAACCTCCAGTTAAAAATGTAAAGCTTAGTAATTTGCTTCCCTAAAGCCTCTCTGTGACAATCAGTGACATAAACTTATTGAGACGGATTAACACCATGCATATATTTGGAGAATAACTGCCAGATTCTGCACTTGTAAACATACATGGCAGTGGCCATCTTGTCACACATATGAAAAACAGAGTCTCTATCTTTGTGCAATCATCTATTTTTTCTAGCCAAAAGTAGTAAGCCTTCAGCTTTAATCACTCATCATTAAATAATATACATTTGTATCCCCTGACTGAATTATTTTGCAGCCGCTGCCGCCATAGAGATGCGTTGTAACAGCGTTCCTCACACAAATGTCTTTGCTTTGCTACATTATTGCTGAAAAATGACAGGCAAGCGTCTTGTTTCTGAGGCATATATCCCTCTCAATTTGGTGTGACTTGCTGCTGGCACAGCACCCCAAGGCAAGATGGCTGTCCCAATGTAATTCAAGTGTGCTATGCGCCCCTTTTTTTCAAGAAAAACCACCATTTACATTTGACATACCCCCCACAAACTATATATGGAAGTACACAACCTAAGCTTTCTAGGTGTACCTGGCTTGTTGATATGGGCACAGTTTTCTGGAAGTAATGCGCCAATGAATTCTTTGGTTGCTCAGGGTTTCCCTATAAAAAGAAAGAACAGACTCAAAGACACATTTTCCTAAAAGAAAACAATATGCAAACAAGAAAAAACAAGTTAATCACGAAAAAACAAGGTCCCCCAAACAGATCAATACCCAACATGCATAGATACTGTCAAGGAAAGAGTTGACAAACACCCCAAAGTAAAGCATATGCGTAAGGGAAATTTTACTTGAAAATTTCAGAGCAGCAGACAAAGTGCTCACCTTGCAATTTTTCAATCGAAACAACGCTTTACATTTAGAATACCCCCCCACAAACCATATATTCCCTGAAAGTACACACTCCTTTGGTCACACAGGGTTTCCCTAATAAAATGTATAAAAAAAAGCTTAATACAAAACACATTTTCCTAAAATTTCAATATGCAAGCAAGAAAAAACAAGCTGGACAATATGCAGCATGAATAGGTACTTTTAACTCTTTTAACTGCCAGCCTACTTGAGATTTTGTCAACCTCTGTTGAAACGTCATCTTTCACCAACAGGTTGATAAGCATTGGGGGAGGGGGGCCACACTTTTTTGTCCTACCCCAAAAAACAATAAAGTTTGTCCCCCTCCTCCAAAGCTTGTCAACCTGATGCATCAAGCATACAGACAGGCAACCCAGTGCTCAAGGGTCAATCTGCCAGCCCCTGCCCCTAGTTGTTACCAGCCCCTATTCCCTTTGACAAAGCTTTGTGCTCTTCCAAGGGTACCCTAGGCATGTAGAGGGGCACAAGCTCTTTCACCCCCCCCGTGGCTGGTGGGAGTGTGGGTAATGGGGTGGGGGTATAGGTCAGCCACCCATGAGCATGTCAGTCAGAGCCTTGCTGCCCCCCTGTTCTTTAAACTGATATAGGGGTCTATTTGACCATAGGTAGTAAAGAAAAAATACTGCAAAAACATTTGCTATTTTATTAAATTTAACTATACTTACTCCTCCATCTTATTATGGCGATGGCCTTAGCACCCTGGCAGTTGAGGGGAACACAGGTTCCTTCTCCTTTTACTTTGGCATCTCTTTCCATCTGGTTAATTATGTCACTGGAGGGAAAGGGATATGAAGGAAATACTCCAGCACCATGACATGGCCTTTCCAGCAATTCCCAGAAATAAAAGCAAAGCCAACTGCTTCACTTAAAGTACACAAGGTAAAGAATAAGAAACGCATAAGGTTTTTACATATATTGAGATTTTGTGATGATTGAAAATTGGCTAAGATTGGCTAATTTTACACTGTTGTCACGAGGGATATAGAAGCAGAATGTTAATGTGTGCATGGATGCATATGATATTTTTAAAAATAGCTACACAAATATCAGATTTTTTCAGCTGTGAAAAAGAGAGAAGCCTGTAGCAGGAAACTAGACTAGGCCACCAATGTCCATCAATGTCTGCCAGGTTTCCCCAACATATTGTTATAATATGCTAATTTGGGCATAAAACCCTGGTGGACCAATTTTTGTTTGTTATTTCCAGCTTAAGGTGAGAGTATCTGAAGTAAACTGGTGGATGTTGGCCTTTAAAATGGTTTAAATTGGGCCCCTATTCTTCACTAGCTATACATATTTTAGTAATAAACAGTCAAGAGTCATTGTCAATGGCATACTGGGAAATCATCAAAAGTGTGGTTATTGATTTATAGCTTTATCAGATGAATAAAACATGTAATAAGAAAATGAATAAGAAATTATACCTTGTAATAAGAAGCAAAAAGGAGCAGCAAAAAAAACATGTCTGCATGTCGGTTATGAAAACACACAAGTGCCAACGGTAAGAAAAAAATCCAAATTTTGAGCTCCCTGTTTTATATTCGATACCCACTGGATTACTAAAATCATTAAGCCATGAAGATTGGATTATATAAACTCTGATACAAATTGACTTGCAGTTTCCAAATATTATTATGCAAATTCTCAATTATATTTATTGCCAGTGATATTTGCAGCATATGTGTTAACAGTTGTTACATTTGGCAACAATAATTAGAATTCAAATTCAACTAGAGATGTTATTTTAAAGAATTATATAATTTAAGTGAAAAAAAAAAAAGATTTCTTGTTGTTTTTCAATTTGGTGTCAAACGTTTAAATGTTCTCACTTTAAAACGTGGTAGACAGTCTTCTAGATGATAAGATATAGAAGAAGATATATGTTAAGCACATCTTCTAAAAATGTACCGTGTGGTATAATATTTAGCAGGTCAGTGGGGTAAAACAGATGTCAGACAGCTCTGTAATGCCCTTGCCAATCGCAGCCCTTCAGTCAGATGACATCCAATCTTTAGCCCTTGTTCACTAACCCCTGCCTGCACAACACACCTTTTTTGTAATGTTCCTGTTACTCTAAAAATAAATAATTAAATACAATATGTTCTGAATCAATTTAGAGGCTGACTCACTACTGGCCCTTAGGGCGACCGCTAGTAGACGCTGTAAGTGGGTATTGGGCACTGTAACAGAGCGTCTCGGTCACTCTAGTAACCTGGCCGGCATTGATGAATGTGATGTGTGGGGCACTCTAACAATAGTATAGCGCTGCAACGAGCGCCAGGTAGCACCAGCTCATAGAGCGCCAGGCGCTCTGTGATCAAAGTCTGTTTTTGAACACATATACACCTGTAACAAAGCGAAAACACATGGAATGACATTGTTTTAACACTGGGACAATAACACTTTAGTGCCAGACCCGTAAATACAATGCTGCATAAAAATATAAAAAGTCCAAAAAATGTATAAAAGTGTTTATTTGCAGCCAGGAGAGGTCACACAACGATTTGAGTTTTCTTTAGATTTCTTAAATGTGGTTTTGGGTACAGCGCCCAGCACTCAGCAGACGCTGCCTGCCGCTACGAAGCACTACCTGGCACTATCCGTTCTTAAATAACCCCCAATTTAGATTTTACTCAGGGCCCAAAATGAATCTCAGAAGTTTTAATTATCACTTGCTCAATTGCTTTGAGAACATGGTTAAAGGGAAACCCAAGCCCAGTGCCCCAAAGCAGCATGTGTTGCTTTTTTTTTTACTAAAGCACAATTTTCATAAAAACACTAACAGGATGCAGTGTGATGTTCTAATGACAGCTAAATAGTTTGCTGCCCAGGCAGCAGCACCCCCTGATGCTGTGTGGGAGAGGCTGATCTCTCCTTTATCTCAGACAAGCAGCTCTAACAATGCTTCTTGCTCTTGTTTTGTGCTAAGCTGTATGTGACTGATCAAATCATCACTGAAGAACACTAGGGGCGCTGCTGCATTACCAGAAACCCATAGTTACTAGGTTATATTGTCTTCCATTTAAAAATGAAAATCCCCTAAAAATGCAACGGGGCACACCAATAAGTGAGGTGCAAATATTTTTTAGTACGATGCCTATATTATTTTGGAAGTTTGAGCTTGGCTGCTGCTAACTTAGAAATTCTGAAATAAATCTACCCCATTAAATATAATTTATACCAGACCAGTAAAACTGTCCCATGACATGTGCACAGCATTTTAAATAGAACATTAGTATTTTTGATTTTACCTTATTAGGGTTGATTTAGAGCCCCTTTCTCACTTTTTTTTGCGTGAAAATTTCCATTGTCGTTCATTTTTTCCCCTCGTCTGATTCAGCAAAGCCTTTTTTCTGCAAGAACTTTAGTGTGAAATGTTTTCATTTTTGCATGATTTTTCGTTTGGTAGCAAGACCTCCATAAAAATTATGAGAAAGGGGCTCTGAATCAACCCTATTGTGTACTAAGTGAGAACTTCTACAATGGTATATGGTATTTTTGTTTGCACTTTCAACTGTTTTTTTGTGATATTCAGTAATTGCTACATGTACTACTAAGTGATTTCGTATTAGAGGTTCAGACTCTAAGCTGGAACATTAGAGTTATACACTGAAATATTTAGACTCAACTTGGTTAGTTATTACGTAACATATATATGCACAAAGTTGTAACTGGCTTAGGCAGTGTTGTGGTTGCCCCCTGTGACTGTTGTGTGTAATAATAATTATAAACATAAAACACTCCTATCTAGTTCTGGCCATTGAGCACTATGGGATCTTTCCCTACAGCGCTAGGTTTCAACTGGCACGGCATCAACCAGAGCACCCTGCGCCCTAGTGTTAAATAAGACACAAGCTGTTGGCCGCATCGACGTTGGCGTTTTTGTTGCCTTAAATCGCACACTCAGTGCCGCTGAGGCCCAAAAAGCTGACACTTCAACAATAAGGCTCTGTATTTAAGTCAGTGCTAACATTTAAGCCTCACTGACAGTGTGCGATTTAACAAACAAAAAGAGTCAGCGCTGATGCATCTGCCAGCCTTCATCTAATTTATCATAGGCATCATATACCCAACATTATATCTAGAGATGAGCGAACTTCTTGAAAGTTCGATTCGGGCGATTCGCCGAATTTCCCCAAGAAATTCGGGTTCGCCCGATTCGAACTTTCACGAATCGCTCATCTGAAAAAAAAAATGCCGGCATGGTGGGAGCGGGCAGGCCGGCTACGCTGTCAGCGGGCGGCGGAAGCCGGCCCACTGACAGCGCAGCCGGCCTGCCCGCTCCCACCATGCCGGCATTTGTTTAAAAAGCAAACACTTACCTGCATGGTCGGAGCGTGGAGGCCGGCGCCGCTCTCAGTCGCCCTCTGATGACGTGTCCTCTGATGACAGCTGAGAGCGGCGCCGGCCTACACGCTCCCACCATGTCGGCATTTTTATTTTTTGTTTCAGGGAAAATTCGATCGGCACGAACCACAAAAAATTCGGGTTCGTGCCGAATCGAATTTTCCCTGAAATTCGGAGCGAATTCCGGTTCGTCCGAACCGTTCGCTCATCCCTAATTATATCTAAAACTGACCCATTGGGACAACAAATCCAGATAACCACAAATCACCTGTGGCCTAATCCAGTGGTCAGAACCTTAATAAGATAATACGAACCCCCTACACTATTGGTTACACATACCAAAGAATAAGTGATGGCCCAGCAGGAACAAAATACTTTATTAAGTTAGGTGAAACTGGCATAAATACAAAGGTATAAAATCCCTAAAGTAACCAAGCAATATGCCTATATCCCTGATCACCCCCTTCCTATAACCCTTTCAGTGTCAAGCCGGTAGATTCTACGTGCTCGCTTCTACTCCACTTAAGTGCCAAGCACGTAGGATCTACGTGCCTGACTTTCCCCCCTGCTAGTTAGAAAAATAAAAAATAATCACCTGACCCCTCGTTGGAATCCGGCCGGGTCTCCTTTTTAATTTGGTGCCATCCGATCCCCGTGGGGGCTCGGATGGCTCCAGGAGAGCCCCTGGAATAGCCCCCCCCCCTGCTTCGGCAGCAGCAGCTGCTAACTGTAAAAATAAATAAATAAATAAAAATGACATTTACTTGCCTGCTGTCGCGCTGCCTCCGATCGCCCCCCAGGCTGCTAAGTCTTCACGAGAGGGCTCAAAATGCCCTCTCCCCTTGCCTTCTGATGGGCGCCGCCATCTTGACGGCTAGCCCTGCCCCCTTGGGGGCACTCCTGGGTGTCGTCCCGGCTCTCCTCGGCTCAGCTGTCAGATGCCCTGGTGATCGCTGGGCAGAACAGTGGAGGGGCAGGGGATGCTCGGATCCCCTGCCCCCCCTCCTCTGGCCAGCGATCACCAGGGCATCTGACAGCTGATCGACACAGGAGCTGACAATCAGGTGAGGTGAGTAAAGAAAAAAAACATTTTTTTTTTTTTTTTTAATAAATGACATTTTGTGTTGTGTGTTTTTTTTTTTAATGTTAACCCTTTGTGAACTGGTAAGGGGTCCATGAGACCCCTATATCAGTTCACAAGGCTGGGGGCTGGCAAGTCACCTGCAACTAGCGGGTGACTTGCCATTAACCCCCGCACCCCCAATTACCTGCCTCCCCAAAGCCCAGGGGGGGCAGAAGAGCCCGGGCCCACACAGGGCATGTGGGCTTGTAGGCAGCAGGGTGGGGGGGCCACAAAAGCCCTCCACTCTGTTCCTACAAGCCCCCACAGCTGGTCCCAGGCTGGTTATGACGAGTAGGGGGGACCCTACATTATTTTTTTTTATTTTTAAGGGTTAGGGTTAACCTAACCCTAACCCTTAAAATTCCCCCAAAAAATGCCCCCCCCGGGATGGGGGACCCTATGTCATTTTTGGGGGGATTTTTAAGGGATAGGGTTAGCCTAACCCTAACCCTTAAAATTCCAAAAAAAAAATGGGGTCCCTATGTTGTTTTTTTTTTTTTAATTAATCCCTTATGCTCTGTCGCCCAGCAGCTACAAAAGGCTTCCAGCAGCAGCAGGAGAGCAGAAGCCAGAGTGATCAAAGTGGGACACAGTGCTCCAGGATGGATGGGAGGTAAGTATAATAAAAAAAAAAAAACAAATAAAATATTTTTTCTCCATGTGTCTGTGTGTTTTTTTTTACTTTTAACCCCTTGTGAACTGGTAAGAGATCCATGAGACCCCTATACCAGTTCACAAGGCTGGGGGCTGGCAAGTCACCTGCGGCTAGCGGGTGACTTGCCATTAACCCCCGGCACCCCCAATTACCTGCCTCCCCAAAGCCCGGGGGGGGGGGCAGATGAGCCCGGCCCACGAAGCTTGTAGCTGGCAGGGCGGGGGGCCACCAAAACTGGCCCCTTCGCTCTGTTCCTACAAGCCCCCATAGCTGGTCCTGGGCTGGTTATGATGGGTAAGGGGGCCCCATGTAATTTTTGGGGGGATTTTTAAGGGTTTTTAAACCTTAAAATTCCCCAAAAAATGCCCCCTCCCCAGGAGGGGGGACCCTATGTCATTTTTTTTAATTAACCCCTTATGTTTATAGTGTGGATAGTAGTATTTTATTTGTAAATGTTATAAAGTGCTCTTTTCAGTTTGGGGGGTCTCCTGGGCAAGAATGGGGGGGCTACCGATCCATATGTGGTACCGTTGTAATCAGAAGCAATGGGGCTTTCACATGCAATATGGTTTTCATTAATAAAACAAATGTTTTATTTAAAATAAAGGGGACAATTGTCTAAAAAATATTATTTTATTTATTTTTTTGTTTATTTATGCAAAAATATTTAAAAAAAACAGTAGAAAAATTACAAACAAGACATTTCATATTAAATCCTAAACTCTGCTGCTATATATATATATATATATATATATATTCCTAAAAATTCCGGCAAAAATCACGGTTAAACATGGCGCCAAATGGGGAATAATGAATGACCTGTCAACAGAGGGTGACAAACTTCAAGTAGGCTGGCAATTAAAAGGGTTAATAGTACCTATGCATGTTGGGTATTGTTCTGCTCGGCGGACCTTGCGCTTTCAGATTTAGCTTGTTTTACCTTGTTTGCATATTTATATTTTAGGAAAACATGTTATTTATTCAGTTTTTTTATTCATTTTTTTAGGGAAACCCTGTGCAACCTAAGAATTCTTCAAGGGATTACTTCCAGAAAGGTGAGCCTACTACAACAAGCTGGGTACTCTTAGAAAGCTTAACATGTGTACTTTCAGGGAATATATGGTTTATTGGGGATATTCCAAATGTAAAGGGTTGTTTTGGTTGAAAAATTGCAAGGTGCGCACTTTGTCTGCAGAGCTGAAATTTTCAAGTAAAATTACTGTTATGCGCACGCTTTACTTTGTGGTGTTTGCCAACTCTTCCCTTGACAGTAGCTATGCATGTTGGGTATCGTCCTGTTCGGGGCATGTTGCTTTTTGAGATTTTACTTGTTTTTTCTTGTTTGCATATAGTTTTTTTAGGAAAATGTGGCTTGATTCTTCCTTTTTATTCTTTTTTAGGGAAACTTTGTGCAACCAAAGAATACAATGAGGGATTACTTCCAGAAAACTAAGCCCAAATAAATAAACTTGGTACGCCTAGAAAGCTTGAGCTGTGTACTTCCAGAGAATATATAGTTTGTGGGGGGGTTTTCAAATGTAAAGGGTTGTTTTTCTGGAAAAACTGCAAGGTGCACATAGCGCAGTTGTATTTTATCTGAAAATCTCCTAAAGCTTTGTTTCAGTTTGGGGGAGTCTCCTGGGCAGGAAAGGGTGTCTACCAATACATATGTGGTACCACTGTGACCGGGAGAAATTGGGGTTTCGCACGCAATAAGATTTTATTGAAAAACATACATTTTTTTATTACAAAAAAAAACACTACAAAACACTGCAAAAAATAGATTTTTTTTATTTTTTTTTGTATTGTATTGAGAATACACTAAAAAAGGCTAAACAAGACATTTCATGTTGAAGCCCAGACTTGAAAAAAACCAATATATAATTTTCCTGGGAAATTCCTTTCAAAAATCACAGTTGAGCATGTGTAGCGCAAGTTAGTGAAACATGGTCTGGCAACAGAGGGTGACAAAAGCTGCAGGTAGGCTGGCAGCAAAAGGGATAAACCTCCCTCCACCCCGGGTCCCCATAATAAAAATCAATGTCCTTGTGGTTAAAAGTATGTGGGTAAAACAAAACTAGAATTAAAGACACAGGTGAGTGAACACATTCGAGATATTAACAGTGGAAATTGCCACAGCCTGGTAGCTGAGCATTTTGCTTTGCATCATAAGAGATCGCCCAGTGGGTTAAAGGTGTGTGCTCCTGGGAGGGTGTCATGCCAAGAATCAATAAATATGTTGTGCAGTGCCTAAAAGTTGGTGGTCCAAAGTGGCACTCACTAGCGCTGTTCTAACCGGCATAAGGGTCTGACAAAGGCCAGCCAATATCTTGTTCACCAATCCAAGCTGATTATTTAACATCAGGCATTGTGACTTGCAATACCATTATATAAAAAAACAGCACATAAATTTGGTCTACCTCCTGCTTGTCACTTTGATCTATTGCCGCTTCTTTACGTGAATGTTGACACTTCCTGGTGTCATGATTTTGCTCTGCTGGTTCTCGTTCTGTGGCTTATTTTATTATCTGCCTTATTTAAAAGTGGGAATTGTTGGGAGGTGATACCTGACAGCAGCCAAGTGCAGAAAACTGGCGTCCACTGGAAAGCCTGCTTCCATAGACAAATGACTTACCAAAGCAATTTCCATTTCATGGACTTTCTTTGAGCAGTTTCTCTCTTGTCTTATTACTATGTTGTACTGTCTAGAATTGACCTTTTGGGGTTGAATTTTTCTTCTATAAAAACATTTTTTTTCACTAATGTTTTTTACCATGTTCCATATTTAACTCTGCTACAAATTTCATTCTGTTGTAAATCCAGGTAATCCATGCCTCCATTGAGGACATTCTGCTCCCTCCATAGTAGTGACATCCTAGTGCTCCTGACCATTATAATCAGAATTCTTGTTGATCAGTGTTGTATGGGGAAGTTGCTTAGAATGAGCTTAGTAATTTATTACACTATCCCCTCGATTCAAAGAGCAAAAGTTAATTGATTTCGGATCGAGAATCGTAAGTTTGGGTGGGTGTTAGTCATTTTTTCCTGTTTTTTTGGCCATTTCCGACTCGCACGAGCCTACGTTCGAATGCGTATATGCTCTTACGATCATCGCAAGTTCGTTCCTAAATTTTAGGATGAAAACGTAAAACTTAGGATCAAATACTAAAACTTACGATCAAAACGTAAAACTTAGGATAATTGGATGTGTTTCGGTGTGATTCAGAGAACAGTTTTCAAACCTCTAAATACGTTTTAAAAGCAAGCCACTGCCGACACCTTTTAGCAGTCGTATTGCTGTTCTGGGACAGGTTTTTTGGCTATGTGGAGGAGTCTGCGCGTCTTGAGCTGCAATGAACTGCATATATCAGCATGGCCGAGCCCATAAATTGTATTGCAATGCATACCTGAGTCATGTTTGCCTTATAAAAGCATTTTAATGTGGACCTTAATTAGTCCTTTGCATGTAAACCTTTATTTGGCAATATATTTGCGTTAATTAAAGAAACTTATGTCCTTTGTTATTTATTTTTAAATTTATGTACTAGAATATTATTTTTAGATTGCATTTATTGGTGTAGTTGTTTACCTTTGCTTTGTTTAATTATTTAAGCACATCTTTGGTCAGATGCATCACACTTACTGAGGAGAGGAGAGCGGGATAAAGTGCAGGATGTGGGTTACTGCTGTATTTTGCACAGACACAGCAGAGCTGGGGGCACGGAAAGGTCAGAAATCAAAGAATCCAGAGCAACACAGTCACAAGGCCCTTTCTGTTTGCAGGCTGCCCGATAATACCTGAGCCGCCATCTTGCCTGTTTCTAGGCTCATAACATGCAGAAGTTGCTGGGTGTTTTTTAATATTTGAGAGCAATCTGTATGTAGAGGGTGTGGGTAACCACACCAAAAATTTAAAGTTGTACCATTGGAAGCCAAAATATAAAAATTAAATCCACAAGTAAAAAATGCAAGTTAAGTAAAAATTAAACAAAGTTAGATTTACTTATGCAAATGCATTCATTAATGGTTGGTTACTGCAAAATGAATGAAATAAAGCAAAATAAAAGACCAAATATTTAGAATGCACTTTAATGAGGTAAGTTTGTAGTGCGGAGCCGCAAGATCAGAAGGATTTACGTCCAGACAAAAAAGGAAAAAGGGCAAAACCAATGTTGCAACCTGAGAAATGAAACGGAAAAATCAGGATGGAAACTGACATAGGTCTGATTCCCGAACTGCCATACGAACGGACGTATATTTTAGGATAGAAACGTATTTGCTTATAGAATCACTCGCAAGTTCATACGAACGCACGAGCGGACGTGAAAAATAGGATGATCGTGACCCAAATCCAAGCTGTTACATGTTTCTTTGAATCAACCCATATAAGTCTTTCAATGGACTTAATATGAAATAAGGTTGTTTATAAATGGAATGTGCCCTTAAAAAGCCTTATGCTTCTACAACAAGCATTGTTAAGCCACACTTTTCTGAGAAGGATTGTCATTCCTATAATTGACTTAAAGGTTATGCTCCTGCCAAATCAATATGTGTGGATTGCCAGTAAGTTTAATCCCCCTTTAATAATCTCCTGCAATATTTCTACGAATTGCTCAGAATTTAGGTCTTGATTTGTGTCATTTTAATAAGGTTAGGGCTAGATGCATGCACTCAGATTTACAGGAAAAACACGTTTGAATAATATAAAGTGGCAGGCATCACATTAGTCTATCTAAACACTAAATTAACTTTAGCTTTTTAAAAGATATTGGTTATATGATTTCCCAAGTGTGCCAATACAAACAGAAAGCAGCCAGTTAACTTTACAAATTGTATATTAGATAATGTCTAAAACCATGTGTCCCTAATCGCCTATGTTTAATAGTTTGCAATATGTGGCACAGCTGGGTGCATTTGCATGTGTAACTATAGAAAATTATTTTTTAAAAATAGAAAAGATGTTACCCATTGGAATTTCATTTCACCTACCAGGAAAATTCTGGACATATCTGGCCCACCACTAGGGCACAGGATTCTGCCACAGGAAGTGGAGTTTCAAATGTCCAATGATTTTAGATTTTAGTAAGATTAAGGTGTTTTGCAGCATTGATTTGTTACCTGCCAGCCACTCAACCTGGTTATGCACCAGTTGATTCAGTGAATGGTCACTCCATTCAGTGATGAGAAGGTTGCCCCTGAACAGGTGAACTACCCCATAACCACATTGCCTATCTAGTTTTATTCTTGTTTGCACCCCCTTATTTTTAGGCCCCCGGAGTTGCTGAGAGTACACCAGAAAGGCCCATTCCAGCCAGATAAATGGTGAGAGAGAATCTTCTAAGCTGTGTTCCCCAACCCAGGTGCAGAGGAAGCAGATACAAGGTCTCATAGAGTTCGACAGGGTTCTCCTGCTGCCCCCCCAACTCAAGTTTTAAGTCTTGATTGGCTCAACCCCCCTGGAGAGAGGATCTGTCTTCTGCCTGCATTGCTGAAAATTCCAGTCACCATCATATTGCAGTCACTGAGAAAATATAACAATAGTGGGAGAGGGACAGTGAGCACCTGAACACCTCCTCAACATCATGCTAAGCCATGCGGATGCAGCCTAGCTAGTGATCTTTCCAATGATTTTAGATTTTAGTAAGATTAAGGTGTTTTGCAGCATCAATTTGTCACCTGCCAAGTCACTCAACCTGGTTATGCACCAGTTGATTCAGTGAATGGTCACTCCATTCAGTGATGAGAAGGTTGCCCCTAAACAGGTGAACTACCCCATAACCACATTGCCTATCTAGTTTTATTCTTGTTTGCACCCCCTTATTTTTAGGCCGCCGGAGTTGCTGAGAAGACACCAGAAAGGCCCATTCCAGTAGCCTAGCTAGTGATCTTTCCTATGTATGAGAGAGAGTGCTGCAGGCACCAGGGAAGATAAACTATGATTGGTGCCCAAGAAGGTTTGGTTTAGCAGTAGATAATAGTTTAAACAAGTTCTTTGTAATTCAGAGTTTCTGGCTGGATGTGTTGTACAGGCCTCATTGCAACAGGTTGGGTTTCTGGTAGAAACAGTAGATGTAATCTTGATGGCTTAATTTGCCATGTGCACATTTTGGTAATTTTGGTTTTCTGGGGGATAGGGATAGTCATTTGCAGATTGTGGTGCTGCTATGACTATGCTGGATTTCTCCAACCCTCGACCTTAGGTACATTTTCCTTAGGTACATTTTTTGTGCTGCTTAGCCATCAGGAACAGGATATCACTGCTTTCCTGCCCAGGCCCTTAATTGGCCAGTGTCATGACCTGGGGATTCTCACACAGCAGTTTATGCGCCCTTGCAGAAGCATGGAGTGAAGGCTGGGGTTGTCCTTATATTCAGGGCCACTTGGTGGAGGTTTAGGTTCTGGGCAGTATTATGTGTGCCCGTCTTGCAAGCAGTGAGACCCTGGTTCATCTCAAATAGGTGAATGACAGACAATGGCAATGATGTCTCCAAAGCTCTGCCCAACATGTTTTGTCACTCTGGAATCCTGTGTTTTTCTTTGCTTCAAGCCCCGTGAGGTAAGGAGATACATTTTATATTAATCTTTGTCAGCTCATGTAGAATATGGTTACCCCTCCATGTAGGGTAAGCACATCAATCCCCAATCAAAACAAGACTAGTGGGATTGCAGTCATAAACTTCATAAACTAAACTACATCAAACTGTAATATTGTATATGTGCTCCCTAATTCTAATTTTATAAGATCTGGTTTTCCGTCCTATATAAGGCCACATGGGCATTGAACAAATGTACATCAGTCACAAAATCTGAACTTCTTAAAAAAACTGAACATATAAAAACCTCCAAACACTATTAAAGCAGTTGTCCGGCAACCTAGACACTGCTCAGCCCACCCCTATATGGGGATAAGCCCAAATAGGGCATTAAAAAAAGGGCCGCTGTGTAGGCAGAACTGACTGCTGAGTCATCCACTCAACACTGCACAGTCACTGAAGCTCTCAATGAGCTTCACCAGCGGCAGTCGCCAGGAGCCCCACGAGAGAGGCCCCACTTAAAAAGTTATAGACTGGACTTTCACTGTAATATTTCTGCTATAATTTTATTCAAATGAGGCTCCACCCCCTAATAAATTTGCTAACTTTTTCTGAAATTAATGAGCCCCTGATTAATTAAGGGGCCTATAAGCTGAGTCATGCACTGAAACCTTCAACTGTCATCCTGAGCCTTGCTAGTAACAGTCACTTTAAATAAACTACATTCATAGAAGTAGAGGTAATGAACTTCTTAAAGTGGACCAACACCCAGGGGTGATCGGTCCGGAAATCTATAAGATTCCCGGGCCGATCACCTCCCACCCCGCGAGACATCCGAGATCGGGATGTCCCGCGGGGTGAAACCCCCCAGAAACCCCAAAAACATCTTACCTGATCCGCCGCCGCCGCCTCCCGCGCGCCCCTCCAGACGTGCGCGCGCCCGCGCCGGCCCTCTGTGAATGGCCGGCGGGGGCGCTCGCGCGCCGAGAGTGACGCGTGGAAGGCGGCGGCGGCGGAAGCGGCTTGGATGTTTCTGATCCCCGCCTGGACGTTGGCGGGGATTGGCTGCGGCGTTCACGTGGGAGCATTGAGAGGTGAGTTTTTGGGGGTTTCTGGGGGGTTTCACACAGCGGGGCACCCCCGATCGGGGTGCCCCGCCGAAGTGGACCAAAACCCAGGATAGTCAAAATCCTGGGTGTTGGTCCACTTTAACCCTTTCAGGGCCATCCTACCTAGAGATTTTGCCCCCCTCTGTTGCCAGACCATTTTTCATTATATATGTTTACCTGTGTTTTTTGCAGGAATTTCCAGGAAAAGTATTTGGGCTTTAACGTCAATTGTCTTGTTTGCAATTTTTTGCAATGTTTTCAGTGTAAAGCAAAATATATTTTTTTTAATTTGCTGCAATTTTTTTTTAAATAAAGAAAGCCATATTGGGTGTAAATGTGCCTCAAAATAAAAAGAGCGTTTTATGACATTTTCAAATTAAATACAACTACTATGCCACTATCAAGGGTTAAACCATTAAAAAAAATGTTTTTTTAAACTTCATGGGGCTCCTCTCACCATTAAAAATCAGCATGGGCCGAGCTATGGGGGAGCGGAGCCCTAGCGGCTGGCCCTGAAGGCTACAAGCCAGCGTAGCCTATATGGGCTGCAATCTCTTCTGCACCCCCCTGGGCTTTTGGGAATGCAGGTGATGGCCAGGGGGGTTGTGTCAATCACTTGCTTACCACAGATGAATTGCCAGCACCTCCTGCCCTGTAAACTGGTACATGGATCGCAAGGACCCCTTACCAGTTAACAAAAGGTTTGTGTGTAAAAATAACGTACACAGGAAAAAGTCCTTTATTGTCTTTCTAACTTGCCTCGATTGCATTGCTGATCCTTCTGTCCTGCGATCATCACTGCCACTGCCTGACAGGCAGAAGTGATTAGTGGAACCCAGGTGTAGGGCAGGGGTTCGCAATTCCCTGCCCTGCTCCCAGCTTTCACCAATCACATTTGACTTCTGAGACGCTCACATGCTGCTGGGATGTCATCTCACTTCAGGTATAAAAGGCCCCTCCCTAAGGCGTCCAGCAAGACTTTAGAATCTCTGCCCCAGGGGGGCAGCACTAGATCCCAGGAGAAGGTGAGTTTTTGTTTTCGCTTGTGGGGGGAAAATAGCAAGCACATATAATCTACATGCAGGGTCCTAAGAAAGTGACAGGATTCGCTGTGACAGGATTTGCCATCACAAGACACGTGGGTGGTCATAGTCGCACACCTGCCTGCTATTTGGTGATATCCATTTTTTATGCTAATACCCTCTCTTTTTGCCAGCTTCCTGTCCTCCAACTGCTCTTTAAAACTGGTTTTAGGAAGGATTTATTTGGTTTTGGGAAGATTTAATAAATACTGTATTTTTGCACTTGCACTGTGCACTTTTATAGGGCTGAGGTAATTAGCCCTTTAGCCTGGGTCATTTTTGTAATAATGAACTTGTGAGAATAATAACTGAGGAATGTTATGCGTGTATTCATGGCTGGGGGGAGGGGACATGTGCTGAAGGTTATTTCTACTGTTAAATTATTGTTATGAAATTTGTTATACAGGTGTTGCTGTACAGTCAGTATGAATTGTTTTTAACTGTGTTATGTTGCATGTTTGTCTTATAGTGTTGTGATCAATGAACATAACCCATTGATTGTATTGAAGGTGTGGTGCAAAATGTGTTCTTTGTACTATTGTTGTAAACTTGAATAAAGCTACAAAATGGTTTGGGGGAACTGTATCTTCCCAACAATAAATAGTTAATATTTAGTTAATACATTGTATATATTTGGCTTCCAACCAGAACACAGAAAAGCCATTAACCAGCTTCACCTAAAGGATGCAGCAGCCAAAGCTACTGTAAAACTTACCTAAGACCCATGATCCCCTTCCATGTCAGTGATGACATTCCTTTGAAAAGGTCAACAGCCATAGCCACAGAAAAATGGCCTCCGTTCCCCATGAGAGAAGATTGCCTGCTGACAGGAAGTAGATTGGAGTGCTCAGTTAAATCAAAGTTTAGAACTTGCCAGACCCGAACTTTGGGGGGGGGGTTCACTCATCCCTAGTTATATTGGCTTATATTGGTAAAATAACACTGTTCCTTTAAAATATCCCAATGTTTATATTTCCATGTGGCTCCAGGGTAATTTTCCACCAAATTGAATGCAATCACCAGTAAATATATATGCATACCTGATCTCTTTTTGCATTCCATACACAAACTATTGTTTCACATCAATGATGGAATGGAGAATAAGGTTTTCTTTTAATGTTCAACCTAGCTGAGGGAAAACAGTTTAGTGAATACCAGTTTGTCTGCTGTGCAGGCTCTGAGAGCTGGTTCAGCTTAGTAAATCAGGTCAATGAGGTACATAAGGCAAATAGTTTTAACATCATACATTTTTGCAACAGCTTATATCTGTAGCAGGCAGTATCTTTCTGCTGGATGCTTCAAATCATGTACCAGTCAGGGCAGCCCGTTCCTTAGTCTCCTTACTCCCCACGCTGCATTGTGGTTCCAAATAACAGCTGGCAGACAGCCAGTGAAGTTTGCCAGGCAGGCTTATGCAGTGCTGTATTTGCTCCCGCCCAGCAATCCCCAATGGATGGTGACTGTCACATGATACACGGGCAATCATGAAAGAAGTGAATATAAGCTGAGGAACCTGTCAACTCAGCATAATCAAATGACCCCCAATCAAATAAAAAGGTACAACTGTTATTTTTGAGTGCTGTACCTCTTAATGTTCCTTGTATACTACGCTAAAACATGTCATTATTATTCTTAAGGAACAAATACAATTTCTACTAGGACTAGAAAAATGGGCACGACCCCAAGATCATAAAAAATTTTAATGTAGTTTATTAAGGCCACCAAAGTAAAAAACAAACAAATAACGCACAAAGCATCATGAGGCTAAACAAATTTTAAAAAATTAATAAAGGATATCACAATGTTATCAATAAATAATAAATTGAGTGGTAGACGTTAAAAGTGATTGATAATAATGGTATTTAAATAATCCATACATCTTCCATTTTAGATGTATATTTACATATTCTATGTAAAATCAAGCTTATGATTCTGTACAGTTAAGGTGCAATTAATATCTAAGCAAATTAATATCCATCAAAAGTAATCACACAACCTACTGAATGCTGTATTGAAGAAACACACAATAATAACACACCCTGTGCAATACAAATTAATAAAATCACCCAAATTTATTGAACTGAAGAGAGAAGGGAGCTCCTACAATTGTGAAAGAGAGACTCTCTCACAATATAAAGTGCAATGTGCAAAAAGAGGCTTGCAAATCTAGTGTATGCTATTGAACAAAAGAAGCCATTACAGTGCCATAGCTACCACCCAAACATAGAATAAATGTGGTCCAGGAGGGCAGAAAACACTACCCTGTGCGCTCCACCATGCGCCCACGGCTTCAAAGGGGGTACAGTACTGTACATTAATAACTATGAATAGAAGCACACCTACAACTATATTTCTTATGCAAAAATATAACAATAAATTTATTTTACACAAAGCATGTTATATACAGGGATGTGGGTGGGTCTACATGAAGGTTGTTGATACATAAAGTAAGGGAGACACAAATAATTCTTAGCATTCAAGAAAAAAGGGGACTATATACACTATATACAAAGCTGGTCCGAATACCAAACATAAATGGCTGGTTTGCTGATTCTAGTGTTGCATCAGTGACAAGTATCAATATTCGGACAGCAAAATCATTATTTGTTATGCTGAATCAGGTAGAATGTAAAAATGTTCATTGCGCATAATGATAAAGAATTTTCACAGAATTCTCTATACCTGGCTTCACTATCTGGCAAGCATGCACTGGGGCACTTCTGCTGAAACTGCAGCTAAAACGGTCCGCACAGGGTTAAGGATAGATGTGTGGTGAAAGTCTTAAGTCCTCATCTGTTATCCGCTGACATGTGTTTCGGGGTTTAGTCCATCAGCGCGTTTCACAGAGGATGCGATGTAGCGTGGTTGAGCGGTGCCTGTCTACAGCTGTCCTGTCAGCTGTTTAAATGCGCTCCAAAAGTGCGTGAACCCTCTCCGGGCCAGCCCACGTGACGCATCTGCGACACGAGCGTTGCTCGCGTCGTGGTACGTCACATCCGGTGACGCGCGTCCTGGCCCGGCGCCAACCATCACGCGATCGGCACAAGTGCCAGTCGCAAGATGACGGGGCGCGCCTCACACAGAGACTCCAGCGGAACTCAATAAGGTGAGTAAAGGCATTCTATGGGGGGTATGAATATGTGTTAAGGGGGATTCCGCCTGTTGTAATAAAGTTTACTCCACTACTTTGAGTGTGCTTACCATAGTGTATTAAAAATGGTACAGTACTGTACAGCAATCCCCAATGGATGCCAACTGTCACATGATACACGGGCAATCATGGAAGAAGTGAATATAAGCTGGGGAACCTGTCAACTCAGCATAATCAAATGCCCCCCAACCAAAAAAAAAGCTACAACTGTTATTTTTGAGTATTATACCTGTTTATGTTCCTTTGTATAATACGCTAAAACATGTCGTTATTAGTCTTAAGATTAGGAAAATGTAATACCAGGAGGTGTGGGCGGTTTAAAATTACCTCAGCATTTTCTTTAATGCTACCAACAAGATTTATGTCCTGGCTTATTGATCACTCTCGCCAGACTACGCCAAATTGGTGAAAATTAGTGTGGTAAAACATGATTACATATATTTTCTTACACTGTCGCAGGTTGCTGCACTGCAAAAAATGTATTTGCTAAAACTTTAGTGGTGCAGCAATATGCTCAGAAAGCTAGACTTTAATACTTTGCACTACTTTAATTTGCATCTACTGTATGTAACGCAGTTTGGAAAAAGTGTTTGATAAATCAGGCCCATAGTTTTAGCTTCAGTTTGGTCACTGAAGGCAGGAGATAATTGGAAGCAGAAATACTAAAATGATAGTCTTGCCTTTAGACACAGGCTTCCTCTATTTCCCCATTGCAAAAAAAGCTCCCTCTTGTTCCTTTGCTGCAATATTTATCAAAAGTCCCCGTCATCTAGAAGCCCGCCTTCCACATTAACAATTTTCACGAATACTCTTGTGCCACAGGACCTTTAGGACCAACCAGTGTATGTCATCAGGACCTAAAGGCTCTGATTAGTCAAGATGTAAGTTTTGTGTGCCAGTCACACCCTTCTGGTCTCAGTGGCACCATGGCTTTTTACATGGTCCCCGCACAACAAAATTAAGATATTGTGCACACAACAGAAATAAAAAATGCTATGTTGGGGCATTACAATTTTCTTGTAACCATGTAAAAAAAAAAGTCTCAGACCTACACATCTATGGTGACATTTACTCAGGATCAGTGGTGGTTAATCTTGAACTCTCAATAGAAACTCCATATCAATATTCATGGCATTCATTTTGCCTCATCATCGCACTGAGCAGTTACTTTCTGTGTTCCTTGCTTTCGCCTTTACATTTTATCCTTTACTTTTTCCAGTTTCTGTCGGCCTATGCCTACCGAACTGACTTGGGTTGGAATTAAATGTTCTGATTTATTTGTCTATTTTAGTCTCTCTCTTGATTAATTCAGTACAATGGGCATTTTCAGATTTCACTGAGGAAAATACAGTTCAAAGTAAACAGCACTTGGCCCACTTACATTTGGTACTTTTGGTACATTTTGGTACATTTAGATTTCTTGTTTACCAATAGCATTGGGTACAACCTTCAGAATACAAAAATCCCCATATATTTATTAGTAGAAAGGTTAGTAAAATATAATTTTTGTATTACATAATCATTATCCATTTACCAAAGACAGATGCACCTCTCACATCACAAGAAATGTTATGTATGGCTTAGAGCAGAAGTCCACCCTATAAAAAATGAGCAAACTCCCCCAACCCCTCCATTAGCACTAAGCCCCGATCTTAATTGACTGCTTAGTATGTCAATCATTTTGCAGTAGCACTCAGGGTGGTAGCATGTATAGACCAAGTGGACCTGTACTGCACTGCAGTACCAGCAGCAGTACCTAGTATCGCAAAGGTCAAACACCAAATCTGACTCAGAAGCTAGGAGAGAAGGGGGTTACTTTTATTTTAACTGCTGGTTTAAAAGCATCAATATTGGTTTCTAATTACTTACTTTTTCTACTAAAAAAATAGGTGTATAGTTTTCAGAATTTCAGCTGGATTATCCCATAATCAGGAAGGCAATAGAGTAATGAATATTGGCATAATGTCCTGTGTTAAATTCGAAAGTCTGTCAAACTGTAAATACTATTGCACTAAGTTTATAAAGGCTCTCAAGATATATGGGGTTGCCTGTCGAGATTGGTAGGATAAAGTCTTTCAGCTTGAGGAGTTTCTATTCCTTGGTTAGGTAACTTGAACATCTCGGCATTCAGCAGGAGAGGTTGATGTGTAGAAGTGCTTCTAATGAGGTAAAATTTGTCATTATATCCTAGTAAACAGGATTATTACCCGTTTGGCTGGGTTTACTCCTTATACCTAATACTGGTGTGGTATAACTCCATCAGTTTGCCCAAAATATGATTGTAATTGTTAAAGTTGAGTTGGTTTTGCAAAAAACTTACTTCTTAAGGGGGTGTAGAATATTTCCAATGAGGTAATACAGATCCTAATGATGGGAAGCTGTCTACATTGTATGGAATGCACTATAGTGGAAAGTTCTTTACAAATTTGTAATTAAAAACGTCCAACATTATTGGAATACTCTGCAGCTCACCTACCTCATGTATGGGTATTTGTACTTGTTGTGCTTGTGGGGACTTGATGGGTGGTACTCCCTGAGGCTGCAGAATGACCTGCACCCCAACCTGATCTGCTGCCATCTATACTTTACCCAAGCCTAATTTGCTCAGTAAATATAAGTCTGCCCCAAAAGTTGATTAACAACTATTTATGGCAACAGTTTTACATGACTGCATATACCACACAGGTGGTTTTTGAGAAAATTGCAAAGTGATCCGAAATTAAAAAAGCATGAGACTGACCTAGAAAACACAAATTGCAATCAAGTTCAGGGAAGAATTTTTTTATTTGCCTGTTGAGTATATAGTTGGATAGGCTCCTAAATGTTTAATGAATGCCATTGCACTAAGGTCATAATGTTTAAAACCCTTTCAAATTTTAATCGATTGCCCACTTGATGGCTACTGAAAATGAACATACTTATATGCATGCACAAAATGCTGAATTACAAATCCTGCTCCAGAATGCTAATAAACTGATTTTAGGAAAGAATTGAAACAGAACATCAATATTGATTTACATATATTTTTCAGTTGAGTAGCTGTGATTCATTTTGATTTGGGTCTGTAGAGATTGACCTGTGCTTTATCTATAGGAAATTCTAAGATTGTAAAAAAGTAAGCTAGAAGTGATTAAAAATCATTTATGAAAAATCACGTAAAAAAAGCTGAAGGCGTAGCCTGAAAGCGATGGCTTGTTGTAGACAATAGCAAGGGAAAATAAGCAGCTGGAGTGTTCTGAGTGGTAGTGTTCTTAGTAAGTAGCATATCTAAACTATACTATTGGCCATCAGCACAATTCAGTTGGGGGAAAATTACCTCAAGGCAGCCAATGCATTTACGTGATTGACCACCTAAAAAACAAGCAAAAGTATACTCACCTTTCATCCCACACAGCTGATTGGTCCAATGGTAATCAGAACCTCCCTGATGGTTAGATCAAATCCTGCTCAGCCCGGGCCTGAGCTCTAATCATTATGGCCCTTATTTAAGAATGGATAGCGTCAGGTAGTGGCTGGTTAATGACAGGTAGCGACTGGTGAACGCCGGACACGGCACGCAATTACACATTTATCAAGCAGAATCTGTTTAGCGACTGGGATAGCGCCATGTAGCGTCTGATTCATCATTTTCACAGCCTCAGCGAACAGCGCCAGCGTTCAGCCTTGCACAGTGCCAGGTATGACCTCTCGCTACCTGTCGCTATCCCATACATTTCAATGGACGATCCTTTTCTTCTCGTTTTTTTTTTTTTTATTCCAAAAAATCACAAATAATTCTTTGACCTCTTCTGGCATTGAAATAGCAGTTTTTTCATGATTTTTTCATTTTTTATATATTTCCTATGAAATGACATTACAGGTCTGACATTAAAGTGTTCATGTTGTTTTCGCTTTGTTACTAGTTGATAGATGCTTGAAAACAGACTTTAAACACACCGCCTCCTGCTCTCTGGGCTTCAAACAAGTATTTTTCTGCGCCAGAGATTTGTGAGGATTTTTTTTGGCTGAATATGGTGTGAGTCGGTTGCTATGACCAGTCGCTAACATGCGCTCCCATACAGCGCTGTACTGGTCAAATAGCGACTCCTCACAATGTATTCAACATTACTGAACAGCGACTGAGTCGCTATAAAGTAGCGACCCACGGCCGAGCACTGCGACTACTAGCGGGCACTCTGAAAATGCCTGCTACAGACGCTCATCTGTCGCTACCTTCCGCTAATGATGAATCAGCCTCTATGTTTCCATGTCAGGCCTCAACACATATAGTGAATGGAGAGGGTTGTGACACTGGATATGTGCTTTAAAAAGTACATCTGCATTTGTGTATTCACATTATTTGGTCAAGTAAAGTATCTATGTATATATATACTTTTGAGAATTGATAAATACTGCTTTCCATAAGATTTGTATGTTAGTTTTCAATAGTTTTGATAAGTATCTGTGAAAATGAGCCATGATTATTGAAATCCCTCAGGGAATACACTTTAAAGCATCAAAATCAGACATTTACAAACATATGACTTCAGGGTAAATGTGTAAAAATGACATATGTCTACAGAAAGTTGCATTAAACAGCAAGTTTGGAAGGTTACTGGTATAGATCACACACAGGCCTGAAGATAAAAGCATTTTTTATGGCCAAATCAGCGGTAAATCTACCTGGAAATGGGAGAAAACTGATATATGAATATTTTTTAAAGACGTATTTAGCTGTACCCTCATGAGCACTATAAAACAAATCCGCTATAAAATTCAATTTCAGAGCCTGCTGAGTATATGATTTAATATTTTCTAAATATGGTTCTGTTACAGTATTTGGTCAGATTTATGTCCCTGATGAGTAAAAAGTGTCTGTAATTTCTTCGAAAGCAATGAGTAACCTCTCAAATTGTGCACACCCAAAATGTTCTATAGCAATACTTCCCTTATTCTAAACTTCAGTTTCTAGCAGTAGAGAAAATAGATTCAAGGGTGTCTGTTCTATCAAAAATGCCGGTGGTGCTGGCTGGCCATAGGGAGACATGGGGAAAATTACCGGTGGGCCGCACTGCTTTGGAGCCAATTGTTCTTTTCAATTCCGCATTCAATTCCGGCCCCCTTAGTCCCTCTTTTGGTCCCTGTATCCAGTCCCACTGTGCTCACAAACTAAGGAACCCTAGCCCACAATGCTATAGCCCTGGCATCATGGTGTGGGGGACTCAGAAAGGATGGCTTGGGCTGGCCAGGGGCTAGTAAAATCCAGGGCTGATTTTTGGCCGCAGTCCACCACTGCACATATTGTCCATGTGCTATATTCACGCTGTTGACTTTTTCACTTTGGCTTTGTTAAACTTACCCCATATAATCTTCAACAGTAGGTGCCACCATATCAGTTCCATGATGCATTCGCCAGTGCTTAGAAGCAAATGTTTTCTGCTTGCACTGCTCTTTAAAGGGACAATCCAGGTGAGGGCAATAATAAGGCAGCAAGCAGACGGATGCATGTCTATAGAATACATATGTTTTAAACTGGTTTATTTAACACTGTTCCCAGTTAGGTAGGGTGAATTTGTACATGCCTGGACAGCGACTTACAGTGTATCTAGTATAGTGTCTTTTATATATAGTAGTAGTAGTAGTATACTCTGTCTTAGAATGATTTGTTTTGAGTGCAGGACATTCCAGTATTAGACTTTTTCTCTCTTCAGCCATTTCACATCTAGCCGTTTCAGTAGCATTGCAGCAGAAATATTGCAATGCAAATCAAGTGGAGGAAAAGTCTTGCTCATTAGAATCAATGGGACCACTTTAAAGGATTAAACCACATCCACTCTGAAATAGATAGAGGCACAGTAACACAACTAAAGAGACGTGTCTTTTACAGACAGTAATATTACTTTGTATTTTCTGTTGATCATGCTACATTTTTGCCATTTTCAAAAATGGTCATTTGGCATCATTTGAACAGCTGTCAATATAAAAAAAATCCTTTATGAAACCATGACATGACATGTGCCACTGTGTTACCATAGTGACATGTGCTATTTTAAGACCTAGCATATCAAGATTTCAGCATGTGACATACAATATGCATAAGATCAGATCTTCATACTCTTAAAGGTTAATGTTCTGGTAATTCCATCCCTTTGCAGGAAAGGCTGCTAATATGAAAATGAATGTGAGTTGCCTAGAAACAGATTATCACTTAGACATTTAAGCCATGAAACTTGACTGTTTTTTTTTACATTTAAACATTGCTGATGTACTTTAATTTTGACATTTAAGTATTCCAGCTCTAAAATACCTCAATGATTTAAGAATTCCTTGTTACATTCATCCTGTCAATATTTGAATATTTAATTCTTTTTATTACAATTAGCAAACATCAAAACAGTACTTTTTCGTATTATGTGCTGTGTAGTAGGTGACAACAGGGTCAGATTTATAAGTGGATAGGTAATAATGAAACATTATTTAGTAATACAATATTTTGCCTGGATTTATTAAGGTTTATTAGTATTGAAAACATTTTGAAGCAAAACATGGATTTTAATTTACAAAGTTTGACACACACCAAAATGGTCCCCATGGTACGCACATGTACGGGACCGAAGCAGTTGTCTCTATGGGCTATACCAATATTGCAGCTTCATATGCATTACTCTTGATGCAAATGGTGTAGCCTGGAACATACAACACACACACACACACACACACACACACACACACACACATACACACACACACCTATCTAAAAAAAAAACATTTTTGTTGTTGGAAATGCTACCATATGCCAATGGGTCATAGGTCTGCATAGCACTTGGTAAATTAGGCCCATAAAGTTTAGATATTGACAGACAAAGTATTGTTAAAACTGATCTAATTAGCATGTCTTAAATTCTGTACCTTCTGAGTAGCGGTACTAAACAAGAAAAAAAGAAGAATCTGCACCACCTCTCTCAAAAAGAATTTAAATATATGGCTTTGACGTGTTTAAAAAAGTGCCACCAAATCTACAATAGCCAAATACCATTTAATGTGGCACCAGCAACCACAAATAAATGGCAACCAAAGATAGCACTGTTCACCCAAATAAACTGATCACATGATAATTTAATCAACTCATCGCATCAAATTTATTAAGTTAAAAAAACATGACATACATCTCAAGCCAAATCCAAACCGAAGCATCCCTTCTGAGCTAATACATAAAACACACCCACAAAAACCTGACATCACAATCCAATTCTAATATCATAAACTATCCCCAGAGATTCATGTACAATTATAATTCATATAAATAAAGTGTCATTCAATGTTAATCTCATATGTAATGTGCTCTCATAAAGTGCTTCATATAATGCCAAAAATAAATTAATGAAGAGGAAATAGGCAGTGCACAGTAATAATACCAAAGAAAAAATGGGTCTCTAGAGCTGTCCCATTAATAATCCCAAGCATATGGCCGCACACAATGTAATTATAACCAGAAAATACAGTTTATTGACTAAAGTAAAATATTTCAATGCACATATAATGTTTCAAGGGACAACACATACATATAAGACAATATTAAAAAACATAAAACAATGGGCTAGGTGGGGAGGATAAAAAGAGGCTAATTAATTCACCAATTCAATAATGAATCACAATGGATGTCAAATGCGCTGTAAACGACAGAACACTGAAAGTGCTAGTCCCTAATAATAAAGTGCACAAAGTAGTTCGCTTAGAGCATGAGAGAATATTATTGTTAATATGTGCAAAAAATAGCAAAGCAGCGATAAAGTATGAAAAACGTGCCAATTTCAGAATGTGCAAAGGTCCAGTGCAAAGTGCTGGTGTGCATGCGCAGGAAATCAATAATGGAAAGTGATAAAAAGTTGTGAGTGCAAGAAACAGAAAAGATTCTGCCAGTTCATACTGCACTAGGCAACATAAGTCACTGATACATCACCAAAAATATATATAGGGAGAGCCCCGTCCACCCTACACAAATCACCACGCGTTGCGTGGTCTCCAAACCACTTCGCCACACCCTTATGTTGTTTAGTTTAATCTGTTTTTATTGAAGAAGATCAAATGAAGAAAAAAAAAACATACAGAATGTTGTATATAAAACAACATTACGAAGCTCGATATTACATCAGCTCTATCTAATGCCACAGCAATTCACTGGTACCTGTGATTCTGCCTACGAGCACCTGAGGGTAGCCAGATGGTGCACCACGCCGCGAGTATCTACCCTGCGTCATGGGAAACCAAGGCCCCATATACAGCCCCACGGCCCCGCAGAGATTAGAGGGCCCCAGAGCACAACCGTTGGCGGACAGGGGACCCGGTTCCCCTATCTGATCATTAATCTGCAGAGCCCGCCAAAAATCAGCTCCTGGACCCCCCACCTCAGTGCCGGCTTGATCACAGACCCATCCCACAGAACCCAGCACACCACCCCCGCACCCCAAGTAGTGGGCCTTCTCGCATGGCGCGCAGCAGAAGTATACCAGAGAGGATGCAACAAAATGTAACAGTAACCAGGACATAAGAAACAAGAGAAGAAATCTACAGACAAGGGTGATAAAGAAAAGAAAAAAAAAGGGGGGGAGGGAAGAAGGGGGGGAAAGGGGGGAGAGGGAGATACCCTGAGCTGGATCGGGAGTACAACTCCTTTTGCCGTGAAAATCCTATCTCACATCCGAGCTAAAGTATGGTCGAATGACTTTTCCGGACACTGTGTATCACTGGATCAGTGTTCGGAAACGGTCTGAGTCCCGAAGATCGATCCAGCAGGCCCAGGTTGGGATGTATTTTTCTACTAAGCCTTTATCACTAAAAATGAGTTCTTCCATGCGTCTGATATGTTCAAGCTCCACTACCCACTCTGCTAAGGAAGGGGCCTCTCGAGACTTCCAGTGTCGGAGTATGACAGCCCGCGCTACCGTTAGGAAATGCTGGAGTAAGCCCTTTTTGTATTGAGATAAAGAGTCCTCTACTAGGGAGAGAAGGGTTAATTGAGGTGAGTTATTTACTACTGTGCCAGTTGTCTCCGTGTATACGCTTAAAACTTTATCCCAGAAGGATTTAACAACCAAGCACCCCAACCATATGTGCGTCATGGTTCCTTCCTCCGACAGGCAACGCCAGCAGCTGCTTGAGGTCTGGGGTGCGTATTTATGAATGTCCGTTGGACATCTGTACCATCTTGAAATAATCTTAAAACTTCTCTCCTGCGCCACCCCCTCGGCCGATTTATGTGTCAAGCTGAACATTTTAGGTTTTCTTCCGAAAAGGACTGACCCATCTCGATTTCCCATCTGGTTATACACCCTAGGGGGTTTGAGTGTATACTGTTCATTAGAGTATGATACAGTACGGAGAGGGCGTGGGGTACAGGCGTCACGGAAGAGAGAAGCCTTTCAAGATCAGATAACGATGGGAGGATATATAGTTAGTCAGCTGTCTGTGAAGGAACCATGACACATGCACCCCGGGGGAACTGCGCTCTAATTTCCTCTAGTTTTGGCAGACCCGATTACCCTTAATATTGTGGTGCCCTACATTAATATTATTTTTTTTATATATTATTATCATATTGTATTCATATTGTAAATGGAACACTGTACCTTACCTACCCAAAAAAGGCTCAAAAGACAACTCATTTAGTCCTTTTGGTGCCATTGTATAAAGCCAATGCATCTATTTTAACTCTTTCGCCAATAATTTTCTCTTTAAGTTACCACTAGAGATGAGCGAAATTAGATTCGGGCGATTCGACGAATTTCTCCAAGAAATTCGGTTTCGTCCGAATCGAACTTTAACTAATCGCTCATCTCTGGTGGGAGCGGGGAGGCCCGCTGCGCTGTCAGCGGGCGGCGGAAGCCGGCTTCCGCTGCCCGCTGACAGCGCAGCCGGCCTCCCCGCTCCCACCAAGCCCTGAAATGACAAAAAAAACGCCTGCATGGTGGAAGCGGGGAGGCTGGCTGCGCTGTCAGCGGGCGGCGGAAGCCGGCTTCCACCACCAGCTGACAGCGCAGCCAGCCTCCCCGCTTCCACCATGCTGTGTGTAGCACAAGCTTACCTAAATGCCGACAGAGGGAGGAGTCACTGGCTGCACTGTCAGCTGAGGCATAAAACGCTGGATAGCTGTAGCTAATCTTGCTAGAAGACACTGCACACACATGGCTAATTAATATTCACTGCACAGGGTCCGGCAGGCTCCAATCATCACCAGCCACGTCATTAGGAAGCCCTGATTGGTCTTCAGTCTGTGACGTTTACACAGTGAAGTGAATATCAATTAGCCATGTGCTTGTGTGTTTTCCAATGACGTGGCTGGTGATGATTGGAGCCTGCCGGACCCTGTGCAGTGAATATTAATTAGCCATGTGTGTGCAGTGTCTTCTAGCAAGATTAGCTACAGCTATCCAGCGTTTTATGCTCCGCAGGGTATCACCTCTTTGGGTCGACTTGTGGGCCCCCGCTTCTGACTCTTTGGGGGGTTCTCTGCTCCCCAGGCTGCCCTCTCTTTGGGAATATGCATAACATGAGAGTCGGTTAGTTGAATTGCCTCCTGGATCCCAGACATTCAAGCCTCTCCCCTCCACAACTCTTCTGGATAGCAGGCCTGCTTTCATTGGGCTACTCTGCCTGGGGTGCCTCTCTCCTTCCTCCGTGCCACTATCCCCTTCTCCGGATAGGGCCTCTTTCCCCCCCCCCCCTCCTCACTGTGCCTCCTTAAGTTTTGCTGGGGACTCTGTTCCCATGGGCTGGCTTGCCCCCCATCCCTGGGGCCCCATACTGTTGTATCTTCCGGCGCCATTATGTGCCTCCCACTGTGGTATGCGGTTTCCCCCAGCCCCGTCTGTGGCCTTGTATAAGGGCTGTCCTCTCCGTCCCGAGGGGCCGCTGTTGCGGGTGCCTGTCTCGCCCCAGCTGCCACAGGCGAAGCTGCTCGTTGCCTAGGGGGAGGTACCTGCGGCGTTCCGCGCCCGGGCGCCATGTTACTTCTCCCGTCTGCTGCCTCCTCTATCTGCGCTCGGGTCCCCGCCTCCGGTCCTCTTTCCTCTCCCATCGCAATCTGACCAGCCCGTCTCTCCGCTCCAGCTGACACTTTGCCGGTGGGTCCTCTCCACTGTCGGATGCACTTGATGAAGCCGCCCGACATGCGGTCGCCATCTCCACGCCCTCGCCGGCCAGCCGGCCCTCGGATCCTCCCTTCTCGCCGCCGCACCAGGTATTTCCTGCTTTCCTATTCTTCTCCTTCTGTCGCTGCTTCTTTCCTGTCATCTTGCAAACGTTCTTTTTTCTTTCTTTGCCTGTAATTGTTGCTTTAATTGCCCGTGGGGGACCGGAGCTCAGGAACTCACTTCCTCTTCATCCACGCGCTAGGCCACGCCCCCCCCCCCTTCTGCCGCCCGCATGCCGGCATTTTTTTTTTTAATTTCAGGGAAAATTTGGTCAGCACGAACCACAAAAAATTCGGGTTCGTGCTGAATCGAATTTTCCCTGAAATTCGGTGCGAATTCAGGTTCGTTAGAACTGATTCTCTCATCCCTAGTTACCACCCACTGGCAATTAGTTATAGATCAAATTTATTCTCTGAAAAAGTTTCTGAAATCACTTTTGCATGGGTATAAATAATGACGAGCCAGAGCAGCAAAAATATAGTTCAGAAGCCCTCTGCACAGATAGCCCCCAGTATCCCCAGTAGCTCCGACCACCACGACTTATGAACTTGAAGCCCTTATCAGTTCACATACTTTATAACAAAAAAATAAAACACAACCTCTCAGGGTCCTTCCTCCCCCACCCCCCCACTGGACTGTATCCTCTCTTCTTGCCTGCTGGGCTGGGTGCTCCCTCCTTGTCTGGCAGGCAAAGGTCTGCTGATGACAAGGAGCTGAGATTGAGACCACCCCCTCCTCCTTCCTTTCTCTTCCACCAATCTAATTGAAAACCTCTTGAAAAAATCAATTTAACTACAGAACAGCTTCATTGCAAACTCAGGTACTTTTCTTTTATACTTTAAAAATTTTTTTGCATTTTTTTTGTGTTTAGTGGGATTCAATATAAGGTTGGTGAGGCTCTCAACACGGCCCTCCCAGATGCCAATCCAACATCAATCTTAAAGATAACCTCCGTTCCAGAAGAGAATAATTCAGATGTGGAACCTTCAATGTCGAAATGTTGAAATCATTTTTTTGCTGCTTTACAAGAAAGCAGGGTAGCATACCAATCAGTGTAAGACAGGTTCAAACTAATAGTCAACTTATACTGTCTACCTGATGCAAAGATAATAGCTGAAGCTGAGAAATGTATCACTGATTTACCCCGTGATGTCAGTAAAGTGTTAATAGGTGATATTTTCTAGTTTAAAGCAGTTGCCAAGCTCAGGCCATGTCTCACACTTACATCTCAACATGAGGTTTTACCTCATAATAAAGGACATGCTGATACCTTTCCAAGTGTTAATGTGGCTATCAGAAGCTTGACAAGTGGATCATCAAGTGGATATTGTAGAATGATACATATACCTTGGCAGAACTATTGTTGAGTCAGCCATTGTTACATATGGAAAGAGTGTGATGTAGCTCAGCTATGTTCTTTGTCGCGTACTTAACCTTGGTGAATGCATGAACCGTATTTACCTAAAACAGTTGCTCAGTATAAAAACAAATTACTATTTTCCTCCCTGCGATGCAGAAGATTTATCCTGGTGTGCTGCTGAATAAAGCTGCTTTTTAGCTACTTTCATGTGAACAAGCCGCTGGATTATTATTATTATTCATGACCACTTTTCTTTAACATTGAGAATCGGACCTATCTTGACCTGTTATGATCCTTTGCCGTGCAGGGGAGAATAGCTGCTCACTGCTTTGCTTGTCTATCTTTCCATGCTTATTTGTACTGGGCCACCTTTCAGTGCTAAAAAAGGTGGCCATAAATATATCGAGTCAGTGTTTGGGCTACAGAAAGGGGCCTAATCTCAGCAACAACTTGGCAGGTACACAAACAATGATTTGTTTTACACTTATCCTGGAAAATTCTTTTAAGATATATAACTTATTTATATATATATATATATATATATATATATATATATATATATATATATATTTGTGTATAAACATTCAATGATGTGTAAAACAGATTAAAGTGTTTGGAAAATGAAAAGTTAAAAAATTAATATCAGTAGCTTAACTTTCATTGAGTGCCTTGAGCGATATGCTTCCTCCTCCTCTATCTGTCTGCCTCAATCACCTTTTAATCCCCACCCCGATGATCTGGTTCATTATACAGCTTTCAGTCCCCAAACCGATGATCTGGTCCATCAATCAATCTTCAGTGTACCAAGAACGGAAACATTCCCCAAACACTGCCTCTCTCTACAGCTCTGAAACACTGCCCTCCTCTCTTTCTCTCACACACCTCTCAGTGTGCTTACATTACATTGGTATTGCCACGCCCACTGTTTCTCCTAATTTTTCTCTGCATCTCCAATGCTCTAATACTTTTACAAATGACTTAGGAACTACAGGATCTTTTTTAAAATGGATTGAAGTTTAGGACAGTGCAATGTGTAGCCCGAGACAACAGGACAACAATCGTGCTTGCCTTTAGTATAACTTTAATGTGTAAAGCTAGTAATCTAGTAATTGTCCATCCAATCCAAAGAATCCAAAGTTCCCCTGCAGCCCCATGGTGTGCAATATGTACTGTGTGCCAAAGCTGGGCAAGTTAGGGCCACTGCGGCTAGCCATATAACATATGCAGGTGTCAATAATTATAAAGATAATACCACAAATAGAACATATGTGCTAAATTGTTGAAGGACCTGTCTAAGAAAAAAATAAAAAATACTCACCTCTCCCGTGCCAGATAGTCCAGTTCTTTAAAGTGGACCTAAACCAGACCTAGCGTGTATAATGGTCTTGGTTCAGTTTAATACTAGCCCCCAGTTCATCCTGACTTGGGAGGCCTTGCTATGTATAACCTCCTGTATCCATCTAGCAACCAAGCTCTCGTTCAGCTCTTTCAGCCATTCGTTTATATGCATGGCTAAAAATAAGCTGACTTGAGGAGAGCTGTGCCTGCTTTTGGGAACACCGGTTAGGTATGTATAATGGGCGAATGGCAGAGCAGGGCATGCTAAATTGGTATGCACTGGGGATCCGGACCAAAACCCAGGATAGTGAATATCCTGGGTTTTGGCCCACTTTAAAATAAATACACCCTAAAGATCAGGATTTGGGCATTGCTGCAAAGCAGGGAAAGATGAGTATATTTTACTTTCTTTGTTGTTCAAAGAGCTTGGAGTCTGAGCAAGTGCTAGGTTATGCACTGTTGCCCAACCTGTAGCTCGGGACACACATGAGGCTTGCGAACGCTTGCTGTGTGGCTCCTCAACTGTCTGGGGTCAATAAGTTTAGTATGTGGAGAGGTGTTCCAGCTTACCTGTCTTTGCAGCTTCCAGTGGCACATTTCCCAGACTCCTACTACTAAGTGTTGTGCTGGAAGCTACAGGTAGGCCTTTGGATAAGCCAGCACCTTCTCTGCCTGCCAGATTAAAATGGACCAATACCGACCTCTGGTTCCAAAAGACCCAATGACTGGATAAAAGCCCCCTAGGGGCTGCGGGATTTGAGATGCACCACTTTGTGACTCTCACATGTGCTCAGTCTGCCTTGCGCAGATTCCGGCAAAGGCTTTGCTTGTACCATTAGATCGAGGGGCAAGGCAAGAAATTCCCAGCTCTGGGGAGTTTCACAAATCACAACTTCCCAAATTTTGACGCTGCTGGGGAGTGGGGGTCAAACCTGGGGCGAGGGCGAGGCCACTTTCACCTCTTTGGAGATTTGTAAGTATTTTATGGGATGAGGGCATTTGTACAGTCTCCAAGGTCTTCATGTCGAATGTGGCTCATGACGGTCTCTCAGTGCTTTTGTAAAAAATCATATACATCAGTATTACAACAAATATTCAAAATAGTATCACAAGTATTTAACAGTAAATCCACAGAATTCCATTAATTGGAAACATGCACCAACACTAGCCCCAGAGCTTGCTATATCAACCTGATCCAGGCAGATGTTGGTCCACTAACAACAATCCCCACAAGGGGGGCTTTAGTGGCCTGCTTCAGCTGTGAAATAGTGCACCCAGCGGTTTTATTTCTATGAGGAGTATTGGGGAAGGAAGGGAAGAGAGTAGGTTTAAATGTGCCTGAAAGTGAGGGATGCACCTCTAATGAGGCTCGTGTATCAGCATCTAGGAGGGGCAGCAATTGATGTGCACTTATTTTCTTTGTAGTTCATTGAGGCATTATTGCATCATGTTTTTTAAATACTTTCATTTTATTGGTAGCTAAGTGGCCCAGCGTCTGCTGGGTAATTGAGCCACCAATGATTGAGTGTAATAAAAAAACAACATGATGTTTTATTTGATATACAGATTATTACAGTTTATTATTTTTTATTTCATATTGGAGGGCCTTTCTGTCCACCTCAAGCAGCAGAGAGACTAGGTTCACCCCTGCTGGGGATTCTCTTTAATTTGCAATATGCCTCAGTGGCTTAGGACAGTAAGGTTATGCTATATCAGAGACATCTGTGATGCCAGATCCTAAACTTGGAGACCCTCCATAGCCCATTTATAGTACAATATGTTAAGTGAGTTTTTCGTTCCCTCATCCTTTAATGTTCTTCTGTAAGTTTAGCTACTCTGACAAAAACATACAAGCGAAATTACAATTCTTTCTTGTTTTCTACTAATCACAACTTTGCTTGCTACTTTTGTGTACTTCACCAAGTAGAATGGCCTGAAGCTTGTTCTGAATACAAAGCGCAGTTTCACAAAATAGACCACTGACCTTGGGTATCTATCTTGGTCTTGCACTATGTTCGGCACTTGATTTTCAATAAATGCTCTTTATTTTTACATTTGCAGAGTGTGATGCTAAGCTTGCCTTGGTTAGCATGATTAAAGCTCCAATTACTGTTTTATTAGGCTTGCATGTTTGTGCCTTGCTTTAGTAAGCTCGTGGTCTATAGAGATAGAATACAGTTTCAATTGTTAGTCTTTATAGTTTTTAGCACATCCTATTCATTTAAAATGTAAAAAATGAAAAGTGTTAATAGAAAATAATAAAGATAATTTTGGTAATCAAGCACAAGCTTAATTGCATGATTAGGAAAAACTCACATCTTGTGTGTTTTTATAAACCGCAAGGCAGATTTGCTACCAGAGTTATGCACAGAGCCATGGGGTAGACTTTAATGATGAACTAAATTCAGAAATCTTATAATCAGGTACAAAACAAAAGCAAACCAGACAGGTATAAACTAGATAACAAACATAACTAAGCCTTAAATCAGGCATGGTTGGAGTCTTTAAAATGCAGACAGGACCAGGATGGGGGACAAAAGAACCCAGCAAGCTCAGGGCAGAACACAATGGATCACAGGCTTGGCACAGTATGAACAGGGTAGCAGGCTTACAGATCCTCAGTAACATACAAACAAACAAAATATTGCTGCCCTGAGCAGCTGGCCCAGCCTTTTTTTATAGGGCTGAACCAGGAGTTGATGAGGGGGACCAAGCAGCCCCATTAACCCCAGATGTTAGTGTTTAACTGCAGTTCATGACAAAAGCATGAGAATTTCCTTGTTACTAAATCGCCAGATAGGACTTTCATTTTTTCTTAGCTGGTAATTTAGCAACAGTGCAATTTTCAGCCTTTTATTTTCTCATAAAGTGAATTTTTTCAACTTTTTCAGGCTTTTTTTCTCATAAAGTGTTTTTTTTCAACTCTTATTGAAGACCTAACTGTATATGCAATGCGGTTAACTTTATGTTTTAACATTTTCTAGAGCTCTTAAACAGCCAGGAGTAGTAAGCTGAGATGTATCAGTGGCTGTTGTTGGAGCGGCTTGAGTGGGATGAAGCCTGCTACAAGTGCTGCTGTTTAGGTCATAAGGGGCCCCTGGTGAAGCCCATAGGAAATATGGATGGAGCTTTAACCTGGGGCAAAGTCCAATAGCAGAGGTGCTGAAGAGGTCAGATATGGAATAGACTGGCAACAAAGCAGTAGAGCATATGTGGTGAGACATCGGCACAGGTCAACAACAGGACAGAAAACATATTCAGACGTGGCATAGGTTGGCATCAGTGGAAAAGAGTAAACAGGGTCGGACATGGCTCAAACTTTTAAATGAGCCACCTCCAAACAGCTGGAGCACTGAGTGGGCTGGTTTCTACAGCTTGTAGACAAAGGAGACACTGATGTGGTAGGATTAAAAGGGGCACCTACCAACATCCCAGTCAAGGAACAGAATGGGAGTGGCAGCCTGGTAAGTACCACATTGTGACACGTGCCTTTTAATTAAAATGTAATTAAAAACTTTTATCTACAAGGAGTCGAGCAGGTGCACACATGTGGGTGTAAATGTATTTTCTGTGTATATAACATTTTATGAGTTGTACTGGTTTAATGTATTTTGTATTGGGTAGAAGGTAGGTGTCCCCTTCTTTCCAGTACCACTCCATATGAGCAGGGTTAAATAGGTGAGGGGCATATAGTAGTAGATAGGGAAAAGTAGTATTGTACTTGTAGTACCACTCAATTCAGTACTGTAATATATTTTGAAGTTACTGAGATTGTGATCACAAGAGTGTCACATGGTCATTATGAATGTGTATTTTGTCTATTGAAGAAAAGCATGTTGAATAAAAGACTATGTGATTGCAAAAATACATTGTATATATAGGGCTCTCTTTTCCAAATCAGCAATGGTGTATGATCAATACAGTCTGGGTTGTATTCCCCATTAAGGCCTGTACCTAGGGCAGGGGGATGTAGGGTGACAGCAACCCTACATAGAAAAATAGAATGTTGACAGCAGAGGGAGACCATACAGTCCATCTAGTCTGCCCTTATATGTATACTGTATGTACTCTTTATCTTAGGATAGATGTGTGCTTATCCAAGGCATGTTTAAATTCAGTGACTGTTGATTTTTCAGCTACCTCTGCTGGAAGTTTGTTCCAAGCATCTACTACTCTTTCTGTAAAATAATATTTTCTAACATTGCTCCTAATCTTCCCCCCGACTAGCTTCAGGTTGTCCCCTCTTGTTCTATCATTAAGTTTCTTCTTAAAAACACTTCCCTCTGAACCTTATTCAATCCTTTCACATATTTAAAGGTCTCAATCATGACCCCTCTCCCTTCTTTCCTCCAGACTGTACAAATTAAGTTCTTTAAGTCTTTCCTGATAAGTCTATCTACCATTTTTGTTGCCTGCCTTTGGACACGTTCTATTTAAATGATGTCTTTTTGCAGGTAAGGTCACGAGAGAACTGCACACAGTATTCTAGCTGTGGCCTCACCAGAGCTCTATACAGCGGCATCAAAACCTCCCTCTTCCTACTGGTGATGCCTCGAGCTATGCAGCCGAGCATCCTGCTTGCTTTTCCCACTGCCTGGCTACACTGTCCACTCATCTTGCAGCTATCAGTAATCAGTATCCCTAAATATCTTTCCTACGAGGTCCTGGCTAACACAGTACTGCCCATACGGTACTCAGAGCAGGGATTCCTTCTACCCAAGTGCATGATTTTACATTTAGAGACATTAAACTCTAGTTTCCACAATTTTGACCATCTATCCAGTAAAGCTAAATCATTTTCCATGTTGCAGACACCTCTAGGAGTGTCCACCCTATTACTAACCTTTGTATCATCAGCAAACAGGCATTTTCCTACCAAGCCTTCTCCTATGTCCCTTACAAACATATTAAAAAGAATGGGGCCCAGGACAGAACCTTGTGGCTACGCCTGGGTAACCCTCTTGGTTAAACCTTAAATATGGTTAATTTTTTATTTTATTTTAAGGAACACTACCCTACTGAACATTTCCTGAAGTGCCAAAGTGGGGCATGGGGGCAAGGGCATCTGATAACCTGCTACTACTAAATAGTATATAATACTAATATGCTTAACTTGTAAATTCTGTTTGCCCTGATGCATGGGCTACCTTTTCCTTTGGTCCATGATTCTTATGTTAGGCACTGATTTATAATAGTTGTGTTAAATGGGTGGGCTTTGGTATAAAGGGATGTAATTATTAAAGTGCTTAGAGTGGTGTAAATATTGAATATAGTCTTAAATGCTCTATTCAGTATATATAACCACTATTCAAGCCTATAAAAAGGGAAATGTTACTTACTCATAGAACAGCAACATTTCGCCTGAATAAATCATATTTTCCCAGTTTGTTGATGGATTACTGCTTTCCTCCTGTTTTCTTCTCCTCTGAAAATATATAACCACTTGAGGATCACAAGTTGTAAACCTCCTAAGAACCAGAGCATACTTTTTATTGTAGGCATGCATATGTTTAGTTAATTCTGTGTAAAAAAGACAATCTTAACAATGTATGCATCGCTGCTGTCACTATGGTGGGGGTGAGTTGTACTTGGGGACTTGTGTTCCTAGCCATTCCTTCATTTTACCGTCTGACCTTCTTACCTTTGGGTGTGTTTCTCACTTGCCCCCCTCCCTCCCCTCTGGCCCCTTTTTAGACTGCTGCTGCCTTCCCTCTCCTCCGCTCCCCCTATCCCCGGCGAGTTTTGTCAGGGGGTTGGCGGCGATTGTGCTGTGGTGTCCCGCTATTGTATATTTCCCTCGCAGCCGCGGGTGTACTGCGCTCCGCGGCAAGCAGAGCTTTTTCTGGGTGTTTTACTGAGACTGTCATGGCGTATGGCGTCATGCTCCTGCCCCTCGAGGTGCTCGATCACGGCGCCATCTTAGCGGCTTGCTGCGCGCATGTTTCCTGTGTTCTGGAAGGCTCCTTGTCAGCGTGGGCTGCGGCGGTGACTTCGTTCTGCCTGATCTACCTCCGCGGATCTTCTGACCATACCCCGGTCGCCTGTGTGTGCTGCATGCGCTGCACTCTTGGTCCGTGAGTCCCCCATGGGGGTTTTGTCTTGTTGGGGCATGTACTGTGGGATGCTAATGTGTCTTTTTGCTTATGTCTTTCAGGCGGGATAACAGTGTATTGTGTTTTCTCACCGGCCCATCCCTCTCCCTCCCCCCCCTCTTTTCCCTCCTGGCCTTCTCTGTGGGCATCCCTTGGGGGGCATCCTGGGTGGCCTATGATAATCACCATTTGGAGGCTTCTGGGGATAGCATGCTCAGGGGTCCTTCGGGGCAATCCCGGCTATGTGTCATGTGCGGGGCATCCCCTTTGAGTGGTGGTGGCGCGGTTTTTGTGCCGTGCGCCCAAAGTATTATTGTGGACCAGGTTGGGATTAGCGCTTCTCTTCCCAGTTCTGTGCTCCCCCCGGCATCTCCTACTCCTCCACACCTGCATTTAGCCCCCAGTGAGGGGGATACTAGCAGGGGTTCCCAATCTGATCTGGCACTACGCGTGGCCAGCATTGAAAGGCAGCTGGCCCGACCTGTGACGGGCAAGGCCTCTGACAAGAAGCGGCACCTTGACCCCGCGCCGTCCCTCATTTCCGAGGAGAATAAGGGCCTTGATGTGTTTGGCGGTCGTGACTCCCTAGAGGAGGGGGAGCTTTTCCATGATTCAGACTCCTCTGGGGACCATCAGGAAGGGTACGACAGTGACCTGGGGTCCGCCTCTGATGAGGATCCTTGGCTCCCTGATGACATTGACATTTTTGAGACATTGCACATTGCCCCCCCTGCGGTGGCGAAGAGGAAGCAGGGTGAGCTCTTTCGCCCTGGCAAACAACGCTTGGAGTTCCAGGAGCAGGGCCATTTCTCTGATATGGTGCTCAAGGAGTGGGAACGTCCTAATAGATTGCCCACGGTGCCCAAGGGATTGGACAGAAGGTATCCCTTTTCTGCTGACCTGGTCAAGCGCTGGCCATGTCCCCCTGAGGTGGACGCCCCTGTGTGACAGTGCGGACTGCTGAATGGATCAGCTGGCCTGTCATGCCTTCACCTTTGTAGGGGCAGGCCTGCGTCCGGTTTGTGCAGCAGCCATCACGGCCATTGCCCTTAAGAAGAAGCTCAAGCATCTTGCGGATGGTGCCATGGCTGGTAGGAGGAGGGAGGATTACAGGGCCCTCCTGCTTTGCTCTGATTCTGTTGCTTTTGTGCTGACTGCCATGGATTATGCCGTCCGGCTGGGCGGTAGGGCTTCGGCCCTCTTGGTGGCTATGCACCGCTTTGTTTGGTTGTGCCAGTGGGCAACTGACACTGCAGCTAAGAAGTCCCTCACCGGCCTTCCCTTCATGGGACTTCGTCTCTTTGGTGAGTGTTTGGATGTTCTGGCCAAGGATGGTAGGCTCCCTCAGCGTAGGAAGCAGCCTCTGCCCTTTCGGGGGCACTCCTACTCTTCCTCCTCCTTTCGTGCCCCCAGAGGAGGTCGTGGCTCTCTCTTCTCGGGTAGCCGCAGAGATTCTTGGGGCCATGGCAGATCCCGCAGTCGTCCCGGACTTTCTTGGGGTTCGAAGCCCAAACCCCCTACCAAGGCCCCTCAGGCATGAGGAGGCGCCCTCGCCCATCCGGGGGGGGGGGGGGGGGCGGCTTCGGCTCTTTGCTCACGTCTGGAGGCTTCACGTCTCAGAACAGTGGATTCAGGAGGTGGTGTCCTCTGGTTACAAGATAGAGTTTTCAGCCTGGCCGCCCCCAAGATTCCTCAGATCCCAGATGTCTCAAAATCCTCTGTCTGCTCAGGGGTTGCGCCTAGCGGTTCAACGCCTGTTGGAGTCAGGAGTCATCTGTCTGGTACCCATCCTGGACTTGAAAGGTCTCAACAGGTTTGTCCGGTTCAAACACCTGGAGACTCTACGCTCGGCTGTCAGCACCCTTCAGCCGGGCGACTTCATGACCACCGTGGACATCAAGGATGCCTATCTTCACGTACCAATCTTTCCAGGTCATCAGAGATTCCTGAGGTTCGCTCTGGAGGATCAGCATTACCAGTTTGTAGCCTTACCGTTCGGTATCACCTCGGCTCCTCGGGTATTCACCAAGGTGCTGGCGGGCGTAATGGCTCTTCTGAGGAACCAGGGCATTCGGATCCTCCCTTACCTGGACGACATTCTGATTGCTGCTCAGTCTCTTTTTCAGGCCGAGAAGGATACTCAGGTGGTGACGTCCACTCTCGAGTCCTTTGGCTGGGTGATCAACTATCCCAAGTTTTCAATGTCTCCATCTCTGGCGAGGTCCTTCCTGGGCATGACTCTGGATACCTCTCAGGTCAAGGTATTTCTCCCTCAGCAGAAAGTGGAGGGCCTCCAGATGCACTGCTTTTGTGTCCTCATCCCTCCATTCGGCAGGGGATGCAGTTAGTGGGCCTAATGGTGTCCTGCTTCGAGGCGGTTCCCTTTGCTCAGTTTCACATGAGGCCTCTTCAGTTGCATCTCTTGTCAGTTTGGGATCGGGACCCTGTGTCCCTGGATCAGGAATTTGCTCTGTCCCCTCTGGCCAGGCAGTCCATCTCGTGGTGGCTGGACTCGAGGAATCTTCTAGTGGGCAGGACCTTTCTGCCGCCGTGCTGGGAGATTGTCCCCACAGATGCCAGTCTGACCGGTTGGCGGGGGGTTTGGAAGCCCTTGAAATTTCAGGGTCAGTGGGGCCCCCAGGAGGCCCATGCACCCATCAACATTCTAGAACTGCGGGCGATCAGGTTGGTTCTCTCCCAGTTGACCCCACACCTTTGGAGTCGGGCTGTTTAGATTCGCTCGGACAACCAGATGACGGTTGCCTACATCAATCATCAGGGGGGGACTCGGAGCAAGCGAGCCCTCAAGGAAGTGCCCCTGATACTGTCTTGGGCGGAAGAGAATGTCCCTTGAATCTCAGCAGTCTACATTCTGGGGGGGGGGGGACCAGGAGGCAGACTCCCTGAGCAGAGGGACGTCTTGGCTGGGGGAATGGTCCCTCAGCAACAAGGTATTTCACTTCCTGTGTCTCCGCTGGGGTCAGCCAGATGTGGACCTGTTTGCGTCCTGACACAATCACAAGCTTCCAAGATTTGTCTCCCTGTCGCAGGATCCTCTGGCCTTCGCCACGGATGTGCTGCTGGCTCCTCTATGTGTTCCCTCCCTTTCCTCTGCTGGGCAGGGTGCTGCGCAAGATAGCCCAGGAGGGGGTACCAGCCATTCTGGTGGCCCCCTGTTGGCCAAGGAGGGTGTGGTTCGCAGACGTCGTGCAGTTGGCAGTAGATCGGTACGTCTTGCCCAAGGATTCAGATATTCTCACTCAGGGACAGCTGCACCATCTCAATTTACAAACGCTGGCTTTAACGGCTTGGCTGCTGAAACCTCCATCTTGATGGACAAGGGGTTGCTGGCCTCTGTTGTTGATACTATGATTCAGGCTCGGAAGAAGTTCTCGTCTTTTATCTACTACAGTGTTTGGCATGCTTACATTGCCTGGTGTGAGTCCAAATCTCTTCCTTGTTGGGTGTTTTCTATCCCCAGGACTCTGGAATTTTTACAACATGGTTTGGATTCGGATCTTCAACTTAGTACCCTCAAGGGACAGGTGTCAGCTCTGGCTATTTTTTTCCAAATATCCTTTGCCAATCGCCAGCTGGTTAAGACTTTCTTCCAGGCAGTTACTCATGTGCGTCCGCCACGTAAACCTATGCTACCTGTTTGGGACTTAAATCTGGTTTTGTCTGCTCTGCAGGGTCCTCCCTTTGAGCCTATCCGTGGGGCTGCGTTGCCCATTTTGACTCTTAAGGTGGCCTTTTTGGTGGCTATTGCTTCGGTCAGGCGAGTTTCGGAGCTGGCGGCGCTTTCCATTAAACCTCCTTATTTTGAGCGCCATCAGGTCAGGATAAGGTGATGTTTCGGCTTAAGCCGGATTTCTTGCCTATGGTTGTGTCTGCCTTTCATCTCAATCAGGACATTGTCTTACCTTCCTTGTGTCCTAACCCTGCTAATTCCAAGGAACAGACTCTTCATTCTCTGGATGTTGTCAGGGCATTGAAGTTTTATTTGGTTGCTACTGAATCTTTCAGGAAATCTGATGCTCTTTTTGTTCTTCCTGCTGAACTTAGGAAGGGATTGCCTCCGGCTAAGTCTACTATTAGCAAGTGGATACGTCAGGCTGTGGTACAAGCCTATTCTGCTAAAGGGAAGGTTCCTCCTTTTCGGATTACTGCTCATTCCACTCGTGCTGTTGGTGCCTCTTGGGCCTTTCAGCACCAAGCTTCTGTTGAACAAGTTTGTAAGGCCGCTACTTGGTCTTCTGTTCATACCTTTTCCAAGTTTTACAAGGTTGATGTTAAGGCCTCAGCTGATGCTGCTTTTGGCCGCAAGGTACTTCAGGCGGTAGTGGTTTGAACTGCCTGCTGTTACTCTTTGGGGATCCCACCCTACCTTACGGACACTGCTTTTGGATGCCCTAGATGTAAGGACTTCATGAAACAGGCCGTGCTGTGCATTAGGAAAATTACAATTCTGTGAGTACTCACCTGTAGAATTGTTTTTACTATGCACAGCACGGCCTGTTTCACCCCTTCCTTCTTATCCTTATTCTTGGTTACCTCTTTATGGTGATTTGTTCCAAGTTAGTTGAGAGGGTTTCTACCTTTTTTTACCTTTATTATCTCCCGGCTTCTTGTATAACTGCTTGTCAACACTGGAGGTCTATGTGTGATTTCCATTTTTATATGGGGCCGGGAGGAGCCACAAATCTTCTGCAGTCTGCTGCGCCACCTTGTGGCGGAATACCCAGAGGGCCAGTAAGGACTTCATGAAACAGGCCGTGCTGTGCATAGTAAAAACAATTCTACAGGTGAGTACTCACAGAATTGTATTTTTGTACAACTCTAATTTGCAGGGGGGTGTGGTGTATTCTGACAGATAGTGCTTGAGGAATCAGGCCCTTTATTTCCAAATACTTTATCCTCAAACAGGTGAGATTAGGGAGTATATAGAATACCAGGGTCATAGTGTTCTGAAACTATTGCATAGAGAAATCTGTTAACAAGGTATAGATAGCCCAATGACAAACCAGGTGGGAAGAAAATGAAAAACATTGATAGGAAGGTTACGGCATGGTATTTTGCTTAGCCAATACTATCTCCTCCATTTCTGCCATGAAATCTACTGGCTTAATCCGATTTTGGATTGTCATAACTAATCTGATTGCCAGCTTATTTCCAGTATTTTTGGTTTAAGGAGCAGCTCAACCATATATGGCACAACGTGCATTTAAATGGCCTGCAGCCCAAGCAAAATTCTGAGACCACTGGAAAAATGTGATGCTAAACAGCATTCATTTTGTAACACATAATTAACTTGTAATTAATAATTAACTTATTTTGACAGCTCTTGCACGCTAGGGTGTAGATTTCTGACCACTTTTCATCTGAAATTGACAAGTTAAAATGTGTTTCCCAAACTTTCCTTAGACAGTGCTCCTCCCTACATTTCATCTGTTATCCAGCAATATTAACCTACTGTAGACACAGATCTGCTCTACCTCTGACCTTCTTCTGTTTGCCTGGTTATCTCCTCTCATAGTCGCCTCCAGGATTTTTCAAGTGCCTCTCCCATTTTCTGGAATGCCCTTCCCTGCACAATTCACCCTCCCCAACCCTCTAAGCTTTTCAAAGCACCCTCAAACCCCACTCATTAAGACAAGCTTACAACCTGGCATAAGTAAGTCTGTAAAAGGCACATGCCATAAAACTCAATACTGACTGTTTGTGATCCTTCCCTTTCTTGACCCCTTATCCTTTAGATCAGGGATTCCCGGCAGGTGGCACTCGACACTGGTGGTACTTAAGGTGCTCACAGGTGGTACTCGACAGAGCTACAGACTTGTTCTGCATCTGTTGGTTTAGGTGACCAACAACTCTCACACACCACCTAGGTGGTACTTGATATAATAAGATAATGGCAAAGGACTGTTGGGAACCTCTGCTTTAGACTTTAAATGTGTACAGAAATGGCTCTCTCCTATTGTTTCTTGTATTCAGAATATTCACTGTGAGATCTGTAACACCTCATTCTTAATAATCTAAATACTACACATTCTACCCTGTTTGCAATTGTTACTTTGTACAGTGCCGAAGAAGATGTTCCCTTTTTTATAAATAAATAATCATATTTAAGAAACATCCCAATGATAACAGTAGTTGTCACAAAACACTCAAAATGAACTGTTCCAAATGATTATGCACAAAAGAGTTTCAATATATTTCATAGATTTCATAGATAGAAGGAACTAAAAATGGTCATTTATTGAATTTGCAGAATTTGCAACAGGTCACATTTTCAAAAATATAAATCTATATCAATCAAAACACATCTTAACAGGCCAAGTTACGTGTAAACATATGGACTCGATAATACCTCAACCTATTTTGAGTTTCTGCTTGAATTTCTTTGCAGGATCGCAGAATAGCCTTCAAGAGCTGTTGATGTGGCCTCTCTCCCACTCTTATACTGTATATATATTGCTTGAGGATATGCCAAAGTTTCTCAAAGGGTTGAGGTTAGGGGAGGATGAGTTTCTTGCTTTCTTTCCTTTTTATGCCAATAGCAACCTATGAAAGCCATGAACATTTTGCAACAGAAGGCACTGTTCTTCTTTTTGTACCGTCAAAGAAAGTGGTCAGTCAGAAACGCTATATACCTTGCTGAGGTCATTTGCGCACCTTAAGCGACCTTAAGTGGGCCTATCAGATCTCTCCTCATGATTCCAGCCCAAAGGTGATTTCAACTCCTGATTGTTGGCTTTGCAGCCTGGGTGGCCATCCACCAACCATGCACTACTTCATACCTTAGGACTTTCCAGGGTTGTACAACACTCATTAGTAAACAAGACTGTTTGAATAATAGTCTAAATGTTTGTCTGGGCTGGGATTTTATGCTAAACTTTGCCATTCCCCAAGGAATGTTAGTTTAAAATGAACCCATTTAGCAATGCACAGGATTAGCACATAAGAATACCTTCTATCTCAGTTACATGAAAATAAGCAACTGAATGAACAGACAGTCATGTTTTTCCTAATACATAATTGTATTTTAAATTTTAGTACAATATGATTTATTAATTTGTTGTATATGGAAAAATGTTATTCTGTAGGCATTACTGCGGTGGCAGATATAAAAACACACCCCGTAAGCAGGATTATAGTGAAATACTTCTTCATGATGAAATACTGATTACTAGACTACATTAACTGGGTTCTTATTCTGCATGCATTTGGTAAATCTACTTACTTAAAACTGATTTAATTACTTTGTTACATTCTGTTCAGACTTCTATTCATGTAGTATATCTGTGATTGCTATTGTACTAATTATAATGTTCAAGTCTAATCTAGCAGATTGCATACATTTTAGGGTTTTATTAAATACATTCACAAGAGACTATTACATTGTGCTGTTATTTTTGATGTCTCTAAAAGTGCATATACTGATTTTGGTAAGTGCTAGTGATTGTTATTTTAAAGGAGGGATTTAGAAAATCATAATTACACTTAAAGTAAATTCTCTCTATTCTCTAAATCCTCAGTGGAATTATTCCATTGCACATAGAGGGAAATTAAGTTGTCACTGAATGGTAAAGCGCTGCTATGACAAAAACTCAAGCCTGCTGGAGGTGTCAGTCTTGACAACTTTGTTTTGCCACAGTAATATTTTAATCTATTGACTGTCCTGGGATAAACACATAAAATAACTTCTATTAGTAACTTCTTCACCATCTTTTTCTTCTGTGCTTAAAAAAAAGAAAAAAAGAGTTAATGAGGAAGGTTTGCACAAAACTATTTGTGACCAAGAATATAGCCCTTCAAACTTTTGTGCAAACTATGGGCAGATGAAAACACTCAACTGTTTGCAATTGAGTCAGAACATCAACAAGTCCAAGTGTTGTCCATGGTCAGATCAGCACTTCAGTACTATGTCATCCTGTTTAGGATATCTCAGGGCACCAGTTACAGATGTTTCAGAAACAGTTTAGCCTATACTTCGAAGAGTTCGCTTATTCACTCACCATGGAAATTATTTCATATGCTATTGTGTCTTTACATGAAGCAAACTATCAAGAATTAATCTGTTACTGGTGGCCTGTGCAGTGGCAGGTATTAAAGGTATTATATCTATTGCACATGAAGCCTATTTATTCTAAATAGCAATAGGAACTTCCCACTATGCTTATTGTTTCCTTATACTTAAATGAATTAGAATCAGGGGTGGCAGTGGTATTCCCATATTTAGAGTAGAACATCTCAATTTTAACAACCTGTTAGCCTAATTTTAACCACTTTAGTTTCTGCCCAAACTATTGCATGATAGGAAAACATATTTCAATACTGCAGTAATCTGTATTTTCAGCAGTCAGTTGTATTTTCAGTATAGGCTCAGAGAGCAGTCAACACAAGCAAAAAAAATCCAAAGCTCAGCTCTTAATATCGGTATTCAAACAGGAACAGCTTTTCAGAGGTAACAGGTACAGTGGCATAGCATAAACACAACGTAAAATAAATACAATACTGCTTGTTCTAATACTAGCTACAGAGCGGAAATTCCCTTACTGTCTTATAAAATGTTTAACATCCACCTTGAACAGAGTCTGGTCGACATCACTCTTCTGTCCTTCATCTCTGTGTTCCACTACTTAGTCTGAAACCTCCACCCTCTTAGTCACAGTATCACCCAGCCTGCATCTCACTGTGTCAGTCCTTGGATCAGACTATTCTGACATTTGGGTCCTCTCTCTTTCCAGGTTAGAGACCCCTAGCTTAAAGCCCTGTGGCTTTTAGCAATTTCCTCTCCCTCTGCACTGCTCATCCATAGACTTTAACAAGTCAAGCCGAACTGAACTTCCTAACAATAAGCCTTGAAAAGAGCCAAACTGGACTAGAGCCAGGTACACTTTCCCTTCATCATACCCCATGTTTAGACCTGTCCAGAAGGGGACCTTATGCACGGTAACAATGGATCCACATTGCCTTGTTGAGATGGCCGTTTCTTGTTACATGGCCAACCATGTCTGCACCTCTGAATAAAGCTTCTCAAGAGAAAGGCAGTTCAGGCGGGTCAATTTGAGCACCTTGTAATTAGACATAATATTGGTGTCCAGACGACGGCAGGTATGCCTAGGCTTTGGAGGGTACATGTTTTGCCTGGATGAATTTTAATGCTAGAATTCACAAGTAGATTTGCAGCCCTTAAATGTATAAGGCAATTTAAAAGCTCAAATATATGTATATCTCTAAAATTACACCATGCTGTTGAGTACGTTCATTTGTCAGAACTCCAAGGAAAAGCTAGATGATGCACTTTAAAGAGTTATTTTTATACCTGGCTTAAAAAAATGCTACAAGCAATGTTACAACACAGAAAGCCTAACAGGGTAAAAACATATATTCAAATGAATTACTCATCTGTTTAATATAATCCAGGCAGAAATCAGCAGGCCTCATCCAATCCCCAAACAAGATGGTTGCCGTATTCAGGTTCACAAAGCAAGTCTCTCTATCCCAAAGCAAATCTCGTTATAGTCCGTCTGTCCATCTCTATTCAAAATGCGAATGCACACATGAAACTAAACTCAGGCCGGAAGCTACCAAGCCCAGTCTTCAGAACAAAGGAAAGTCTCTCACCATGCTGCATATTAATCAAGGAGCCAACCATGCTGTCTAAACAAAAGGGGTCATCCTATATGCAGTGCAGTTTTTTGATTGTATAAGATTTTTACAATTTCTTTGGGAACAAAATATATAAAAATATCATAGCATTACAGAACAAAGTCAGCAGACCACACCACTGCAGATGCTCATACTCAGCCAGAAACTCATCAAGAGGGTCCATCACACAAGTCTGCCAGCAATCCTGCAGGCAAAAAGAGGGTGCAATTTTGCATCGTTACTTTATGTTGCTGAGTATCCCGCCAAAGGCAAAATCAAGGCTTAGAATAATGTGCAAGCGCAGGCTAAACGCATAAATTTGGTCTGACAAGTATTAATACGTCTAATACTCATTTACACGTACACAAACCTAAAAGTCCCAAGAAAACAGCAAACTTGGTCCAAAAATACTGAATAGGAAAAGCACTGAATAGGACAAGCCCGAAAAATGGCCAAATCTGAGATTTTTAAGCATTCCCGCATGCGAGAATGCGTACGAGAGAGGTTATGAATCAGGCTTATTGTCATTTTACATTAAGATCTTCTAGGGTAAATAAGTATAAATCAAGATTTAAATACTGTCAGTTTTTATGAACTTTGGTGGCATACCGCAGTGCTCAATTTAATGTGCTATCAAGTTCAGATAGAAATAAAATATTAAAATATAGCACCTGTTAATTACTCAAGCAGTAATTGTCAGCAAGGTGATATATGGTTTGGGATTTTATGAGGCTATCTTCTTTCATGGCTTAATGTTTGTCAAAGCAATTGGAAGACTGGGAGTGGTAATAAAAGCAAAGTGAGTGAATAGGATGTCCATAAAATAGACAGTGTAATTTAGTGGTGTTGTTGTCTGTGTTCCGACTTATCTTTGATTCTGGTGGCTACCTAGGCATAAACAAGTGAGGGGTGGGCTGATTAACGAATCCAGCACATGGTCGCCAATATAACACAAATATCCTGTGATGTTTGCCATTTAACAGCACAACAAAAGTTGTTGTTTTGAAACTCGGCTTTAAATTTAAACCATTTTGGCTTCAATTCTAGAAAACAGCAGGAATTCCTTAGCAAAATGAGAATAGTTAAAAGTCAAAGATGAGGATAAGGCTTTGTCTAATGGCATTTCATGTTGACAGGGGACTTAATGCTTTCTGATATATATAAATGTCAAGCCTTACACCTTTCAGTGTGTTATAATTAAATACAGAGACATTTAGTTGAATCAATGTATTAAACATGCAAATCATCTATCTCGGATAACATCTATATGTAAGATAGCAGGTAGCCCCAGAGTATGTGGTTACCTTGCAAAATAATTATTTGCCCTTTAAATAATGCATCTACCTGGAGGTAAAATCTGTCTGCGCCTCTCTATAGCCCTCTCAAGAGTAACATGTTGCTTATCCTCCTAGGTGATAGTTGTCATTCATTTTAGTAGAAATGTCAAGTTGACCTTTTATTTTACATGCTGGAAAAGTTACATTTGTTTAGTATAAAACTTTATTACTGTCATTACTGATTAACTAATTCAGTAATAGTATTAAAGAAGAAATATGTCTTCTTACAGGAATTATTCAGCTAAGCCTCCCAGAAGACCAGACTGTAAGCTATACCACGGTGACAGTTGGGCAAAGTGTTGTCTTGATCTGTGGAATACAGGGAAATATGAGACCTCCTATCATCTGGAAACGTAATAATGTCATTCTGAACAACCTGGATTTAGAAGACATCAATGTAAGTTGAAAAATAAGAGGCCGATTCATTAATAGCGCCAGGTAGCGACAGATGAGCGACTGTAGCGTGATTTTTTCAGCGCCAGCCAGTATTCGCTGTGCTTGGCCGGCATTAGCTTGATGACAGCGACTCAGTCGGTGTGCGGTAATGTTGAATACGGGCTGGGGGGTCGCTGTTTCACAGGTCCAGCGTTGTATGTGAGCGCCTGACAACGAATGGCCAGAGCGAACGGCTAGCTTCATATTCATCAACAAATCACGCTCCGAATGTGCTGTCGCTGTCCATTCCTTGTTTAAACCCCAGAGCGCTTGCCGCGATGTGTATTAACCCCTAAACAACCATATTTTTTGAATGTAACATTATACATGTTTTTAGAATCATTTTGTAATATGAATACATTAATCTCAGACCTGTTAGATCAATTCTGCACATATTTTTTTTTTTTTTTTTTGACTTAAAAATAAATCCTAACATTGCAGAAGTGGTCTCCGATTTTTTGACATTAAAAAAATAAAAAAAAAAAATAATCCCAATTAATTATGATTAATTATAGATTGCTCCATTGAAATGCATTGGACATCGCCAGGGAGCGACAGCTCATACCTGGCGCTGTGAGGGAATTTGCAGCGGCGCTGTTCGGTCCAAGCGGCTTCATGATGAATGCCGCGCTCAAGTACGCCCGGCGGCGCTCACAATGACGCATTTATCAAGCAAAATGAGGCTAGCGCCGGCGAGAGCCGTCGCTCTCGCCGGCGCTAGCCTCATTTTGCTTGATAAATGCGTCATTGTGAGCGCCGCCGGGCGTACTTGAGTCGGTAGTCGCCGTTAGCTGCCGCTACCTGGCGCTCGTCAGACACTACCTGGCGCTATCGCTTGATGAATAAGGGCCTAAGTCTATCTTTACTATTTTCTTCTAATTAAAAAATTGCCCCAGCCATCATAAAATAATAAAGTATGGCATAAAAAATAAATGTACACCTTCGGTAAAAAATGTCTTAGTTCAAAAATGTCTTAGTTCAAAAATGTCTTAGTTCAAAAATGTCTTAGTTCAAAAATGTCTTAGTTCAAATACTATAAGAATCTGGAATTGCAACATCTTCCGTTTTTAGTCAAAAATCCAGACCAATGAGTTATACGGGTGGGGCTAAATGAGGGGAGTGAGTAACGTCTGCCTGTGTACATTGCAATAATGAACCACAGCACTCAATGCTGCCTTACAGCATATAAGAACTTCCGTATCTGAATAAGGATTATCTGTGTCTACTATAATCATGTAATGCTTCACTTTAAAATCTGACTACAATATGTCCCTAACTGTCTACAATCCAAGCATTAGCATGTCATTTCTATAGTTATATGGGGTGTTTGGATGACCCAGCTGCATGCAGGGTTGGGCGTTACATCCCAAAATTCTGCAGTTTTGGGCAAATTTTTGCAGAAGTATAAAGTAACATTTGCTGACCAGACAGGTTGGTTTGTAACAATGCTATATGGAGTTCTTCTTTAAAGGACTTCAAATTCTCCACCCTTATTAAAATCACCATAGAAACCTTACTTGATCAGCAGATTCAAGTGCAAGTCAATCGTCCGTCACTTCCTTAGTCTGGACAACAGACCACCCCCACCATCAGTCAAAGAAACTATGGAAATCCCCCACCATTCAGTTCAGTGGAATGGGCAGCGATCGTCTGCCAGGAAAAAAAGGTGAGTATAATGTTTTCATGCCTGGACAATGGCTAAAAATATATCTATATAATTCTAGGTTTTCACTGACCCACCATTGGGACTCTCCGCATTGTCCAAAAGTGGTGAAGTTCGATCAAGGCAGGGGGTGTCGGTAGCCCTAAAATGCTCTCTGTAACTGCTCCACAGACCCTTATATATAGATATAAATCAAAATGGTTCAGTTGAAAATGATATCTGCTGCTCAACCAACTTATAACTGACCTGGAAGGTACACATAGATTTAGACGGCACATAAAGTACAGCACTTAGTATTTTAAACCCAGTCTTCCATGAAATTATGTGTATTTTGGGATGATTTCAGGCGTACTTTTAACTTTTATGTAGCGGGACATCACAAAATGCAGACCTTCAGTCACTGCTTGTGTGCATAGATGAGTGGGGAGGAAAAAAAATCCTATATGAGCACAAGTAAAAAATGTCCAAATATGTTGAAAGATCCCCCCTTCCAGAAAAACAAATTCATATATCTTTTCTGCTATGTCCTTGGATGTCTGCTCAGTCCGAACCACCTCTACAGACATTCCAGGCATATACAAAAACAAATTGCACATGCCCACTGGCGTGACTTTGGTGTCTACAGTAAGCACCCCGTCCTACATCTGTATGTGTGTCTGCAGGCTCCCTTGTTGGATTGCGGCAGGGGGATGCATTACAATAATGTCCACTACTAGGCGGTGGTTGCATAAGTATTTGATCAGGAGCAGACTTTTGCAGCAATCCATGTTCTCAGCCTGTGGGCGGGATTGTGAGTGTAGTTTGTTTTTATTGAGCTGTCCCTTTTAATACTACAAGACAGCTTATTAACTTAGCTTTTCAACCCATTTAGAGCTGCCAGGTAGAAGCAGGGACCGTCTTCTAGTATAGTTAAATGAATATACAGTACCAGATTTTTTTTGTAAAAGTCAGACCAGTCTATCTATTCCATTTAAGGGCCAGTTGGTTGTCACATGCACAGTAACCTCCAGCTCTCATCTCCAGACTTTCTGGGAAAAGATTCTTTTTAGGCATATAAAATATTATCACTCTGTACCCAAAGTATTGAGATTGGAATCATCCCATAATCAATAAATGATGCGCAGGTGTGTATTTGTGTGAACCTGAAATATCGTTATCCTGTAAGCTACAAGAGGCTTCATCTGTCCCCAAAGAATAAATTAGCCGAGTATTGCTAAATTACGTACATGTTGTTATCTCATCGCCTGTGTCAGGTAACAAGATTTGTACTCTCAGAGGAAGAACCAGAAAGCTGATTAATGATAACTTTCTACCTGATGAAACCGGAGAGGAAATGTCATCATTGTAAATCATGGATTTTATTTACAAACTAATGGCATATAACCAGCAGATATTTACTAGTAAATTAAAAATAAGAGCAACATCTTTTGTTAATGTAGCAATGTATTTAACCTTATTGCAGATACTAGAATCTTTTGCATGGGTACAATAGTTTGATTCCTCTGTTGTCAATGGACCAAGGAGTTTGTGACCTACTTTTCTACTTAAAATGGAAGTCCAGTCACCTCCCCTTCCTGTTTCTCTTTCTTTGTTTTTGGTTTGAGAGGATATGACTGTAAGATGTCTGGAATGGCTGGATGGTGAGGAAAAAAATTATGTTTAATCAATGAACAAATTTTGACAGTTTACTAACTATGCGAACAGTAAGGTATATGAATAAGAATGATGTGTGGAGGCTGATTTAAGACTAGCACCACGTATAGCCATTTGAGCATCTATGTAGTGGCGCCTAGAGCGTCTGCTAGTGGATGCTGCAAGCGGGTGTCTGGTGCTATAACCTAGCGTAGTGGCTGGACAAATTACGCTGTAGTATCCTGTCCAGCATTGATAAATGTGATGTCTGGAGGGTGCTGTAGAAGCGCTCTCCCTCAATCAATGCATATGTAGTGCCCCAAGGTAAACCGCCCAGAGCAATGCCACATATAACAGGACAAAGCTGCAGCGAGCGATAGTTAAGTGCGTCCGACACTCAGCGCTGAAGCCCATATTTTAGAAAATCAAACGCATAATCAGCATCAGCGCTCTAAAACTGGGCGCTCTACCATCGAGCGCTGGATGCTATATGAAAATAGTTTGTTTCTCAACACACCAGCATCAGAGAGAAGACATATGGAATGACAATGTTTTAACAATGCAATGGCAGTATACATGGAATGACTTGCACATACAATTTTGCATAAAAAAAAAAAAAAAATGTAACAATATAAGTTTTTTAGTTGCTGGGCAGGAGAGGTCACACAATAATTTGATCCTAAAATTGAGAAAAAGAATTAATTAAAACACTATTTATACACAAGCAAAAAAACACCATTGAAATGTATGAGATAACGCTGCTGAGGGACAGGCGCTACATGGCGCTGCTGAACATACAGCTATGGCACTTTACACTGAGCCACCGCTAGTAATACATTCAACGCTACATTCCACTGTTAGAGGCGCTCACCAGATTCACCTTCATATATATGGTTTTCACTGCACCCGGCGTTCACCTGACGCTACATGGTACTACGTGGTGTTAGCGTTTCCTAAATAACCCCCATAAGGGTTGATTCCTGGCTGTGTGCCAAAAAACCTTAAAACCACACTCAAGTGTTTCTGCATACGGGAACTTGCACATGGGTGCACAATTCATGGTAGCATGCGCAGGAATGGCATGCAGTGAGTGCAAGTTTCCGACCCACACACAAACTTGCGCATTGCGCATAAAATTCAGCTCTATGTGGAAAAGACCCAGCTCCATGCTGGCATGTGTTTGATGAATGAATTAAGCAAGTCAGGTAGTCGCCATTTTTAATAAATTAATAAAAATAAGATACTGGAGGTAGGAATTTGGATAGGTAATGTGCAGAATAAGTGGAACAATTTTGGGAGTATCACCATTGTTACTGTTTTCAATCTCTCTAACCAAAAGGAAGTTATAGCAAAGGATTTCTCTTCATCCAGAAGGGACACTTATGGGTGAAGCCTATTTTTTGACCACATTAATGCACAAGCCCGATCATTTTTCAAAGGTTTTGGGAGGCAAATCAAAAGTTTTGTGATGTAAAGTAGGTCACCTGCATACAGATTTGGCTTAAACACTTTTCCTGAAGTCCTAGCCACGATCTTGTGCTTCCACAGTGTGCTCACTGGGGAAGCCTGAATGGACATGCCTGAATGGACATGCCTAGATTAAATGAGAGCCAATCAACTCGGCTCTCTCTAATGATTTTCCTTACAGTGCATAGCACCGGGGATGCGTTCATGTCCTCTTATGCTGAGCATGGCAAGCATTACAGTATCAGCTGTACATGTAAAGCTAGGGCCACGTGGTTGTGTGCAATGCAAACTTGGAGGACATTTCTCTCCCAATTTGCATTGCATAATATACAACCTCACTTACCCGTTTCCAGCAGATGGGTGGGCCCCAAATGCTACAAATGCTATTTTTAAGGGTAAACTATATCTAACATTACCAACGGGGGGGGGGGGGGGCTGTGTACCTGTTGTGTGCCAAGCTCTTTAGTCTCACCTAAACTAGAGAGACTAAATTTTGTTGAGACAATTTTATTCGTTCAAATACCAGAGCAGATTTTCAGATTTTGCCCTCCTTTTTATTTATTCATGACCATCTACGAATATGGTTGCAAGGCCACTCCTGTCCCTCAGTGCTCTTGTTAGACCAGCTAGCCAAAATTTACACCTTTTCAACTGATGGTGGCGAAATGGAAAGGAAAGGCACCACAGACTTTGGAGACCTACTATGGCATCCACAGTCACTGCAGGAAATAGAGGAGAGGCACTTTTTATATTTATTATTTATACATATTTACTGTTTATAGCACCAACATATTCCACAGAATTTTGCAGATCACATAGACAGAAAAATGAAGTAAGAAACATCAGTGACAACAGCTGCAACTGAAATAAATTCTATAATACAGCTGCTAACGTTTATTCTAGAATAAAGGATGACTAAAATGTTGAAATATGTGATTTATATTTTGACATCCTGCTATAATTTTTCCTGGTAGGAATCAATGTTTCGGCAGCTATAATAACTGATTTGTTCTTTCAGGCTCCCCATTGCCTCTTATGACTTGGTAGGAAAAGCATTGTTAGTGAGTACAATGTATGTTCCAGGATAGATGGTGTGTAATAATGTCGCTGATTTGACAAATATTGCCCCTTCCTGCACCTTACAACCTTTATCTTTGTAGTTGGGATAAACATACATAGATTTTTGCCTTCTATTGATTTCTTTGATTTTCTGCATTTCACTTTGTGCAAAGTGACTAGCATAGAGTAGGCTGCATGGCAGAATCTCTCTTAATAGATAGCCATAAAATAAGTTATCAAGAGCCTGATTTAAGAAATATCAGCATCATTAAAATGCATTTAGGGCCAATGGTTGTACCAGTTTCACTTTATGTCTTATTTAAAGCAACATGCAACAGTTAGCACTAGAGATGAGCGAACTTGAAAGTTGAAAGTTCGATTCGGGCGATTCGCCGAATTTCCCCAAGAAATTCGGGTTCGCCCGAATCGAACTTTCACGAATCGCTCATCTGAAAAAAAAAATGCCGGCATGGTGGGAGCGGGCAGGCCGGCTACGCCGGTCAGCCCGCTCCCACCATGCCGGCATTTTTTTTTTAAGCAAAAATGCCGGCATGGTGGGAGCAGGCAGGCCGGCTACGCTGTCAGCGGGCGGCGGAAGCCGGCCCGCTGACAGCGCAGCCGGCCTGCCCGCTCCCACCATGCCGGCATTTGTTTAAAAAGCAAACACTTACCTGCATTGTCGGAGCGTGGAGGCCGGTGCCGCTCTCAGGCGCCCTCTGATGACGCGCCCTCTGATGACGCGCCCTCTGATGACAGCTGAGAGCGGCGCCGGCCTCCACGCTCCGACCATGCAGGTAAGTGTTTGCTTTTTAAAAAAATGCCTGCATGGTGGGAGCGGGCAGGCCAGCTGCGCTGTCAGCGGGCCGGCTTCAGCCGCCCGCTGACAGCGTAGCCGGCCTGCCTGCTCCCACCATGCCGGCATTTTTTTTTTTTTTATCAGGGAAAATTCGATCGGCACGAACCAAAAAAAATTCGGGTTCGTGCCGAATTGAATTTTGCCTGAAATTCGGAGCGAATTCTGGTTCGTCCGAACTGGTTCGCTCATCCCTAGTTAGCACCAATGTATATGCCATACAAAAAACAAATGTATGACTGTATGTGCAGCATCAGTTTTTTGTGGTGCTGAAGCTTAGAATGCCATATAACTCAATGGCAGAAAAAGAATTAAAGAGTTTTATGACAAAGAAATGTTCACATTTAATGCAAAAAAACATTTTGTGTAATCTGTCAAAAATGCAAATGCATGGCTTAGGTGCACCAACTGCTGCTCTTTTACATATTGTTGAAAATCAGTGCATTCATCTAACCTCAATAACTAAAAATGGAATCAAATCCACTACAAAGTTTATCACATTTTTATTGCAGCAGTGTTTTCAGATAGCTTTAATTATATAATGGCAACCTAACCTATAATATCCGCCGCCAACCTCTGCCAAGTGTTAAAAATGCCATTCAACATCAAGAAGTTGGCGAAACAGATTAGTGCACATTGCAGTTAAATCCAGCATAAGGGCTAATAGGTACACAAACAGGCACTGACACCGGCTGGCCTATAGGGAGAAACCTTTGCTGACTGGCTGCGCCATTCAGGAGAGATAACAAGATGATGCAAAATGGCACAGAAAGGCTCACTTCATAAATCAGGCTCTAAATGTTTTAAGGTTTTGTTGTAGCCTCACAGGCAGCAGTTCACAACATGCATGGAAATAAAAAAAACATAGTAACAAAAAAGATTTCTTCCTGTATATCCAAATGTTGCAATCAACATAGGAGATTTAGTGGAACAAAGAGTAAGTAATTGAATCATATATTTTGTCAGAATACTGCAAGATCTTTTTGAAGCTGGAACACAATTCTCTATAGAATATCATGTCAAACTACTGTGTCCACTCCACGTTGATGTAACAAATGACTTCCCCAAGATGTTGCAATTCTTACCTGTCTAAAAAGTGATTTAGATTTTCTTTCAGCGACAAGAGAAAGTACTCTGTACTTCTTGGAGTCTTAGTTATTTTCAAGTACCTAATGACAGGGAAAAAACTGATTTGCAGGAACGTCTATATCTACAAGGAATATACTGTAGATGTTTTTGTTTGATTAGAGTTGCTAGAAATCAGCACTGCTCTATAAATTGATAGAATGCTAGGGATATATACTGTACTGAACCTTGCCTTGTTTATATAACAATGTATTCAATCTATATATATGCAGATTGGTCTAGATTAAAAAGTAACTATTGTCAAACACGACTATAGTCCCTCTTTATTATATAGCAGTGTGGCAGCTCTGCTTTCTTAAGGAAAGTTGAGAACTTTTTGCTCCTTTTTACACTGTAGTAAAACATGCCATTGACTTACATTGTCTTTTTATCTAGTGATTCAGTAACAGTGAAATTCTTATTGATTCAAGACCGTAGAGATACAACCAAAGATTGTATCATAGGAAATGAAATGAAGATGACAACATTGATGAGAACATTCTATGGCTAGGCGACTCCCCCCTCCACTGGTTGAGCGGTAGACCAACTTTCTCAAGTGGAAAGGGCACAGACACAGGTCCCCTGATTGATCCAGCTTTTTATTGTCCCAAACACCTCCAAATCACAGGTGTGTGGCTGCAAAAAAAGCCATGAAAGTCACCTTAATTTAGAGATTGGTAATCTCAAGAAAACAAAGTGAGCTAAAGGGAATATGAATAATAAATAAACAAACATTTGTATAGAAGGGTGAAATACTGTATTTCTTAAAAAAAAGTGAAAAAAAGAGTGCATTGCAAAAAGTGCTGTGGATGAAAACGCAGCCAATGTAATTGGACCAGATAACTGACAAGTTCATGATAAAAGGTAATATTATACAGTTGAGACTGTTAACCCCTTCCCCACATACCAAAGAATGAAACAACATGTGATGGCATTACATGACATGTGTGTTTTACCAATTAAAAAAAATCTTAGAATATATTTGTATATATATATATTTGTACTCACCTGGTCAAGCAGCAGATTTTGTTGGTATGTATGTATGTTGGAATATAAAGCATATAAAGCATCATCCACAGGTATAGCTTCCCGTTATCTAGGTCTCGGTCCCAATGTGTCTTGTTGGTCAAAAATAGGATATGAGAGATCTCTAACGTTTTTGCCATCTTTTGACCCGTTTTTTGGGAGTCTTATGTAAACGTCTTTTTGGTGGTTTCATGCAATTTCTGTTTTAACATTACATTATGTTATTAATGGAATAATAGAGATTAAATAGAGAACTTCCTTTCTATTAGACTTTCAATTAGCATATGTGCTTTGCTGCATGATTACTATTTGAAATTCTAGAGATTAAAGCTTGATTTGGAAGATTAAGATTATTGTAAACCATATATTACTCAATTAGTAATCTGTAGCATAGATTTTATGACTCGGCTCATCTTAATTCTTCATTAATACACTATATAGTATTGAGTTTTGATATATTAGTTTCACAAGACGTGTAATTAGTGTAATTTTTTCTTAATCCCACTTCATAGAAGAATAGCTGCCGAAATAATTATATTTACGTGTGAATATTTTAAAGGGATAAAGAATATGTGGGCAAGTATAAAATGTTAATTAAAATGCATCTTGTCTGCTTAGCAGAACGAAGAAGCAATTGTTGTGATAAAAATTCCAAATGTCTCAAGAATATTAAAGATAATAGAAAGATGAATACTAAATGAGAGGTCACATATGGAGGATGTAAAATAATAGACTAGAGAAAATTTCACATAAATCCTCCTTTATGTAAAGGACGCAGCACTGAAAAGTCTCCTAAGACATTCTAACACATTAGAAGAAATCAAAAATGATAGATACGAGCTTATTAGAAGCTTTGGAATTCATTAGGAGAAGGTCCAGGCATATAATGAATCTATATCATAATTCACCAAGAACATGAATGCTCAAACCATTCTTATTATTTAATCTAAAAAAACAACCTTGAAATGCAGCATTTCCTATGAAAGCCTATTTTTAACGGTGCTCACTTCTATGCTAGCTCAACCTTTACACTGTGACCACTATTTTGTCTACATGTTTATTTAAAAAGTAGTACTCTTCAGAACTGCTATGGCGGGGTTAAGATGTGGGGAACTGGAGAGGCCGTAACAAGAGTCGAAAAAAAGAGAAAGTCAGAAGCAAAGCAGAGGTTGTGTCTGGGTTGATATTTTAGATTGATGATGAAATGTAAGAGGGGGGCCAAGCTGGGGAGCGCTTTTTAGTTTAGAAATTTAAGCAGAGCTGCATGAGTCTAATCAACGTATAATAAAATGACAGGGCACTGAATTTGGCTAAATATATGAGGTTTAGACATATACATTTTGCATGACTCAAGTAAGTTTGTATGATATTTCTTTACTGGTAAAAATTAGCTATTATTTCTTATTCTGATAAGATTAAACTCCTGGTTTTCATACTGTGGCCTTGAAACAAGCACAACTACATTTCTTTAGTAGACTTGCGGTCGGAGCTGGAGACTACACTGCCCACAGGGGCAAATCAACTGTGCCATCACCTCGTCGCCGATCGGCGAAGTCCCTTGTTTCCTATAAGCTATTTTTTTTCTGGCACACCTTTTCTCCCCCTCTCCTCACTGTTAAGTGCTGTCCAACCAAACCCTGCTTCCACTCTGATCCCCCTTCTCCCTGATGGGTACTCATCGACAGCTTGGGATTAAAAGGAGCTGACGCTTAATCTGGGGATGCCCTCCTCTGGAACCTCCCAGGGAGAGTCTGAGATCTCTGTCCTAGGAAACCCTTTTAGCCACAGGAGTTTTATATCCTAATCTCTCTACATCCTAATCTCTCTACAAATTTACCTGGACCCCGGACTTGACCCAAACCCCATTGATATCAATGAGGACCTGAATTTAGGGGCTAAAAATGGTTATAAAATCAGGGGTACCAAGGGCAAAAGGGCTGCAAATAGAGGGGAACACCAGGCCATGCACAAAATGGGCAAGAGAGAGTACTCAATATAGAAACAGAAAACAAATAAATACATTAAAAAATTTTACATTTACATTAATTGAACTATACTTTCTCATTTTTATTCACTCTCCAGTGAATCAAGGAGGTGATGTTATCCTTATAGTGGGGAATTAGCAGGGTGGTCAGCCGGTAATTGGCACTGGTGGCTATGAGAGCAATTTTGTGGTCATTTTGCAGACACTGGAGCATGTAGGGACTCATGTTCTGTCCTCCCTCCAGCCATGCTCCAGTGATGCCCATAAGCTGTGCTGGGTGCCACCCTGCTGTGAGAGAAAGTCCTCCTCCTCATTATCCTCCTCTGAATCCTCTGACATTGACTCACTCAATCATTTTGGATCTGAGACTCCACTATTAATTTGCAGTGCAGTCAGAGGAGCAATGTCAGGGTGGGAATGCCGAAGGTGTGTGCACATGCTACACACTTTATGCAGCAGCTCCGGCATCTTTGCATAATGCACCACCAAGTTCAGCACATGCACCAGGCAAGGGGTGTGCATCAACCCACATTGGCCCAAGGCTGCTACAAGGTTTTGCCCATTTTCGCACACCTCCTTGATGAGCTTCAGGTGCAATGGCAGCAGCCACTCATCTGTCTGCTCGTAGATGCTGGTTCACAGCTTCTGGACGGTGTGGGGTCTTTTGTCCAGACAGATAAGATTTAGCTCTGCATTCTGCTGTTCCCCAGTGGCTGTGCTCAAATTGGTGCAGGGGATGTGTTAACTGCATGATGAGAAAGCAGAGGAGAAAGCAGAGTAGAAGGAGGAAGCAACAGGAGACACCGACTGATTTCCAGCAATTCTGGGTGGTGGAAGGATATGCACCAAAGTGCTTCCCACTTCATTCCCAGCCACCACTATATTGACCCAGAGGGCAATTGCATTGCCCAGTGCACATTTTATTTTCTCCACAACCTGTTGGTGCAGGGCATGTATGACCTGGCAAGAAAAGTAGTGGTGACTGGGAATGACAAATTGTGGGACCTCCATCAGATTTTTAAAAGTGTCTCTCTCCACCAGTTAGAATGGCAGTATTTCAAAGGCTAACAATTTGGAAATGCTTGTGTTCAGGACCAGGGCTCGTGGGTGAGATAGGCCCAGCAGTGTGGAGCAGAAGTGGAGCGGGTGAAAGACAATCTCATGGAACTGGTACCACTGATTTCCATATAATCTATGACTGACAGCAGTATTGGGGTCTACAAAGATACACTCCAAACCCTGAAACCTGCTTGCATCAAAGGAAGGTTTAGCAGGCAAGGATGAAAGAGTCTCTTTTCTTGCAGTACTAGCTCCATCGCCACCACAACCAGTAGCAGCACTGCTGCCACTTCCTCTTCCCTTATTTGCGGCGTTCTGCATTGTTAGACACCTGCAGTTACAGTGGCCCAAAATAGACAACTATAAAAAAAATAACAGGAAAATTACCCTTAAGTGGCCTGAGCAAGTGGATACTCATTTAATTCTTGTTATTAAACAGCAGTGACACCTGAGTGGCCACTAATGTTGTTAAAGAGCATTGACCCAAAGTTGCCTGAACAAGTGGACACACCACTAATACATGATATTAAATATCAGTGACCCCAAGTGGCCTGGCTAAGTGGGCACTCCACTAATGGTTATTAAAGAGTAGTGACACCCAAGTGGCATGAGCAAGTGCACACTCCATTAATGCTTGTTATTAAAGAGCAGTGACAATTAAGTGGCCTGAACAAGTGGGCATTCCACTAATAGTTATTAAAGAGCAGTGAAGCCAAGTGGCCTGAACAAGTGAACACTCCACTTATACTTGTTATTAAATAGCAGGGACATATAAGTCACCTGAAGAAGTGGATACCCCACTAATACTTGGTATGAAATGAAAGTGACAGTTAAGTGGCCAGAACATAACAGTGGATACTCCACTAATACTTGTTATTAACAAACAGTGACACCCAAGTGGCCTGAGGAAGTGAACACTCCACAAATTGTCACTAAAGAGCAGTGACAATTAAGTGGCCTGAACAAGTGGACACTACACTAATTCTTGCTATTAAAGCGGACCAACAGTCCAAAATGACTTGAACCAGACCAACACAACAAACAGTGCTCATATGCATCCCTCCCCAGAGCAATTTAGATTGCTGCACATAAAAATGTATTTACCCTTTTATAACTATGGCTATGGTAAATTTAAAAAAAAACAAAATGGTGGCTAATGCATTTGCAGGCCACCTGCAAACATGAAGTGCTTCCTGTTACTGTGCATTGTCATTTATGTCAGTTGAATCTAGGCAGCAGCATGGCTAAGATGCTGGGAGAGGAAGCTCCAAAATGGCATTTACCTTACTTCTCCAAATGTGCCAGACTGTTGGTCCTGTTAAAAGAGCAATGACACTTTATTGGCCTGAGAAAGTGGATACAACACTAAAACTTGTTATTAACAAATGGACACAAATTCTTATTTGTTATTAAACAAAAAAGAGCCAAATGTGGCCTCAACTACAATGACCCTATCTATCCATCACTTACACAGCTGTCGCTAAATAAATGTCCTGAAAAGGATGATATCATTTTTAACAACAACCTATGTATCCCTTACTCCAGCCACTGTCCCAAAATAAATGTCCTGAAATGACGATATTGTTTTTAGCAACAACTTATGTATCCCTCCCTCCAGCCACTGTCCCTTAATAAATGTCCTGAAAAGGACAATATCATTCTTCACAACAACCTTTTTATCCCTCACTCTAGGCACTGTCCCTAAATAAATGTCCTGAAAAGGGCAATATCATTTTTAACAACAACCTATGTATCCCTACTCCAGCCTCTGCCCTAAATAAATGTTCTGAAAAAGACAATAGCATTCCTAACAACCTATGTATCCCTCAAGCCAGCCACTGCCTCTAAATAACTATCCTGAAAAGGACAATAGCGTACTTAACAACAACCTATCTATCCCTCACTCCAGCCACTGCCCCTAAATAAATGTACTGATAAGGACAATTTTCTTCTTAACAATGTCCTATCTGTTCCTCACTCAGCAGCAGAAACCTCTCCCTACCTAATGCAGAGCGCTCTAAGATTGGCTAGATGAGGACCCTGCCTTTTATGTGGCGGGGTCACGTCCTGCCTGGCTAATCTCAGCCATGCCCAAAATGGCGAAGGCTGTGGTTGCTAGGGCAGCAAGAAGGGTCCGAGCCGAACACCAAGCTCAGACATGGATATCAGTTTGAAATCCATGTTCGGGGATCCAAACTCGCAAAGTCGGGTCCACTCAACCCTACACATAACATAAACCAGAAACGTAACCATTTCAAAACATTAAACAAGAACCTTCTTCCAATACATAACCTAGCACTGAAGCTTATCACATTTTTATTCCCATGAATTATCAGCAGGAAACAACTTCAACCAGAACACAAGGAACAAGGGCATCGCAACGTACAATGGCTTCAACCTTTTCTGCATAACGTGAATGATAAAGAATAACATTCTTATTTACATTAACATAACAGAACATTTTTTTGTGTGTTTTATACATGCAGGCGGCAACAGCAGTTTGCTCTTTATTACTTTTTACATTTTGCAACCAAAAGGAAGGAATATGGTCATCACAGGCTACATGTTGCAAGATTGGGGCAGATGGCCATGGGCATCGATAGGAGACACCTTGACTTAACCACCCCTTTATTCCCACTTTGGAGTGTCCCTCTGCTGTTGCTTCTCTAGTATCTTGGGGATGTCCAAAGGCTGGTTCTGCTGGACAATCACAATATTTATATTTTTGGGGAAGTAGGATCTGGCCTCCCACTGCAACCTCAAACCGGGCTACCCCAGTTACTGGGAGATGGTTGCTGGGTTGCTGCTGTCACAGAGATCCAGGGTGTGGAAAACTCCATCTGATGGGAAGGGAAATTCCTCTGAAAAACTTCCATGGTGTACATCTGGTAACCGGTATCCACTACTGCCAATACTCTTACCCCCAAGATGTTTAGTTCCACTTTAAAACCACAGCACACAATGGGAAGGACACAACTTGGTAGTTGCTCCTCAGATGTTGCTGCTGCTCTGGGAATCCCGGGCATGTTGGTCCTTCCTCTGGGAGACAAGTCTGGGTGAACTTCCCCAGCTATTGGCATAGTCAGCCTACACTCAGTAGGTTGCCTTTCTGGGGACTACAGCAAAGTCAATGGCATGGCAGGAGCAGCAGGGGTATCCACCTCATCCATGGTCATATCCGGTTTGTGACATAGAACTGTAGTTTACAGAAAACTCCCGGTCCCTGGTCCTGGATATTGATACAAGAACAACTGTGTCTGTTTCTTTAGAAAACTTGGGGTTGGGGCTGGAGCCCACCTAAATCCTTTTTATTCATAGGGATTGGGCCATTTTCCGTGGAGTTTGCCTCCAGCTGGGTGGAATCGTTATGGGGGTCAGCTTACCAAGATTCAGAGTAAGTGCAGATAGCCAACAGGACAGTAGCTTGATAGTCTTCTAGTCTGGAGACCATGGTTTATGGTCTCCCATATACACTTCCGTCTACTGCAGGGCAAACAGCTGCGTCACCTTCTCCTCCCCGATCAGCGGAGGAGTCCCTCGCTTCCTATGAGCTGTTCTTCCTTCTGGTTCACTTCTTCTCCTCTCCTCCCCATCTATCTCCTTTTATACCTAGGCCCCACCCAGCCTCCATCCTGCCCTGAGTCTAGCTCCACCTAGACGGGGGAGCATACTGTTTAAGGCTGTCCAGACAAATGCAGCATCCTCTTTGGTCCCCCTTTTTCCCGATAGAGATTCAATAGTACCCAAGGGCCCTGGAGAGCCACTGCTGAATCGGGTGATGCTGCCCTAGAACCTACCCCTAAGGAGGGTCACAGATCTCTCTCCTAGGAAACTGTTCCACCTCTACAGAAGTACAATAAACTGAAACCAGGGCCCTCCATGTACCGAAGATTCACACGATTAGAGCTTTTTTAGTACTACAGGACTTTGGGCTATATCTTGCAACTATTTTTCATTCTGCTAGTACATTGCTATTTTCAGACAATTAAAGCAGACCTCCAGGTTTGTATACCTTAAATAGAAATAAACCTCCCTCATCTTCACTAACCTGAAGTCAGAATTTCAAATTAAATAAATGCTTAACTGCACCATTGGAGGAGTTCTTTACCCCGCTTGAAGTCAGTTTAAGTGCTGTATGTATCGTTGTCACCAGTTTGATGCCACAGGGGATCACAAGTGATCCTTTTGTCACCCAGTCACTCAAGCAGCTGTAGGCTAGAAGACTGAAGGTCCTTTGAAGAATGTGGCAATCTGCTCTGCTGTTATTTGGGAGGTTGGAGGAGAAGGAGGTGGACAGTGTTAAGAGTAAACTGTTTTATTGGGGATGGAAGATGTCAATGTATTATGTATTATGTATTATGTAATTATGTAATTATGTAATGTAATGTATTATGTAATGTATTATGTAAGGCTGCAGTGCTATATAAGTTAATGAGAGAAAAATATGACAAGGTTGCAGAGAGTGGAAGAGATTAAAGTTTCAGGATTTTAGATCCCTGCATAAGTCTGTGTGTTTGTGGACTGTACAAGTAGTAGGTAGGGAAGAAAGCATTCATGTTAGTAGTTTGTGGTAAGGTAGGTGGTTGTGAGAGCTTAGGTGGAGATGAGAAAAGGTTAGATACTGTGCAGAAGTTAGTAAAGAGGAGGTTGAGTCAACTTGAGTGTGTGATTATCTATATTATTGTTAACTGATAACAGCTAATAGTAACTGTTAATGTTATTTTCTGCTAGAAAAGCATCTAATGCTTTTTTGGAGCTGCCAGCTGTTGATGTGGTAACACTCCTCTGTGAGAGGCTATTCCACAGATTTATAGTTCTCATTATTCCAGGCCAAGGGAGTACCCACTTCTATTTATACAGGATTTCACTTGAAATAATTTTTGCCCATTTATATAGTTATATCGAGTTATATATATAGTGTATTTATAGAAGTAAATCATGTCCCCCCTTAGACGTCTTCTCGCAAGACTTTAATTCCAGTAATTTTTCTTCATAACTAAGATCCTTAATTGCCCAGGAAACTGGGGGTTAGATAGGGGTTCACATTCTTATATAGAGGTGGTTTTGGTGAGATGAACTTTTAAACTTGGCTTATCTCTGTGTTTCAATGTCACAATGAGAATTGGGTAAGGGGCAGAGGGGAAGGCCTACCTGGATGTGTACCCATATTTCATGTGAGTTTGCCTTCGACCTGTGCCCCTTGGAGGTGACCTTTTAGCCCAGATTTGAAAATAGAATCAGGGGCCAGTGCTGATGACGTCATGTGCCAAGCAACATAAAGGCAAAAGTCGCTTAATACAGGGATCCACGGCAAATGGATGCATCTCGACAACTACCTATGCTACAGCTCCTAGAAATTAGTAGATTCTACAAGGTGCCATGCCACCAACAAACAAACTCAAGTGCATTATTTACAAAACCCAATAGGCGAGTACCAATAATTTGTAATACCCAACAAAAACGTATACATATCTATTTACATCATAGGAGTACTGAAGAAGCCACCCAGGTGAAAAGTGTCTACTCAGCTAAGCACCCCTTACTACAACCAGTGTGCATTGCAGTGTAGATTGCAACCTACATGCCGGTGAGCTTTTTAGCGCTAACACACAAAAACGTGCAAAAAAAGTATTGTCCTACATTTATCCCCCCAAAAATTACCTGCATACATGAGGGCACATGTTTAGGTATGATTCCACTACAATTTTATCTAATTTAGAATTTTATCCTGCATAGCCCTGTTCTGTTGTTTCCAAATTAACTTAAAAACAAATATTCTTACCTCACTGGAAAAATAATGTACCTAGCCTTTAAAAGGCTCCATTACAGGTACATGTAATTTTTGGGGAAAAAGGTAGAACAAAAATGTTTTTGCAATTTTCTGTGTCTAAACACTAAAAAGCTCATCAGCTTGCACCAGGTTGCACACAGCAATGCACACTGAAAGTCACACTGGCTTCATCAAATGTTTAGCATGATCCCCAATGTTTTGTCTGGGAAAGCTGGAAATATGCAGAGAGACTAGGGCCTGTGTCCTCTGAATGACAAGTAGTGAAAATCATGACGTGGAATGTGCTTGCACACCGTGTTCTGACCAAAAATGGATTTATTAGACTTTGAAGGTTTTTATTTTGAACATAAGGGTTTTATGTAAAGCATGCATGGAGGGACACCTAAAGTTTGTTGGAAGATATTAATTGCTTTAGTAATTTGACCAAAATAGTATGTTTGTTACAATGACCACATGTCAGCACAGTCGTATCCATACCGAAGTGTTACTTATCCATACTACTGTTCCTTAAACATGTGTAAAAGTAGGTCGAGTTGTGTACCATCAGAGGACAGTAACTTGAAATGGTTTTAAAGCTATAATCAAGTGCTCCAGTATGTACTCCTTTACTTGAAGACACAAAAGCTAAATGTTAATAGGCAGCCAAGACCAAAAGTTTTAACTGTAATTATAAAGAGTATAGTTACCTCTAACTATAATGTTACAGAGTTCAGGTTACAACTAATCAGGCTCATGTGAAAAAAACTTGGAATACCAAGTCAGTAAAAATTAGGTTATGGGATTTTTTTTTAAATTCCTAACACTGACATTAACATGCTGTGGAGCTACAATAAGAGGCCGATTCATTAATAGCGGCAGGTAGGGACAGTTGAGCGATGTAGCAGTATTTTCATAGCGCCCGCTAGTAGTCGCTGTGCTTGGCCATTGTTCGGTTGTTGATAGCGACTGAGTCGGTGTGCAGTATATGTTGAATACGGGGTGACGAGTCACTATTTGACAGGTTCGGCTCCCACCATATTCATTAAAAAATCACGCTCAAAATATTCTCGCGCTGTGAAATGCATGTTTAAACCCCAGAGCGCTGGCGGCGATGTGTTAAAAGTAGTTTTTTAACCCCCAAACCACCATATATTTGGAAACCAAAAATATATATATTTTTTAAAGAATTCAGTAATATGAATACAATAATATCAGACCTGTAATATCAATTCTGCACAATTTTTTTTTTTTTTTACCTTAAAAAAATTATCTAGCAGAAGTGGTCACAGGATTTTTCACATAAAAAAAAAAAAAAAAAAACATTAATAACAATTAATTATGAATACTTAAAGATTGTTCCATTGAAATGCATTGGAGAGCGCCAGGTAGCGAGAGGTCATACCTGTCGCTGTTCAAGTTCGGACACTGGCGCTGTGGGCTGAGGCTGGAATAATGATGAATGAGTGGCTATCTGGCGCTATCTCAGTCGCTAAGCCGGATCGGCTTGATAAATGTGTGATTGTGGTGGGGAGCCGGCGTTCTCGTGGCGGTGCCCGTCATTACCGGTCGCTCACCAGTCGCTACCTGTCGCTATTCCTTCTTAAATAAGGGCCTAAATAGCATCGTATGCACTGTCAACTTGTCTCTTATGTATCATCAGGCTGAAATTGTGCTGAAAATTCTAGCTTTATTAAAGCAATTAAAGAATTGCTAGTTTCATATAATCTTTTTACATGATTTCTTGTTTCAGTTTTTATTGAAATGGCACATTTCAGAACCAAAGAGAAAAATGTAGGCATCAGTTGAATCCATTTATGAGAGCTTGGAGTTGGTTCCCATGTTTTCTAAATCGATTTCTGGCAGTTAGACCATTTCTTATCAGAACAATACCAGATTTCTTTAGCGTTGCAAAAAATATATATTTGAACAACCTGCTAGCATTTCGCTAGTTTAAATTACAACAGTCAGGCATGCATAAAAGTTATCATTAACAGCCCACAGCAAAAGTGGAGTTGCAGAAGGTCAGGAATGAAGTTTGAGCTTTGCAAGAAGGAAATTATGGGGGACTTTGGTGAGAAAATAATAGCCGTAATCAATTTGTCTATCACTAGATTTGTCTATCACTAGAAATGGTGTAATAATAAAAAAAAATCAATTCCTATAACCTTGTTTTTACTGACTTGGTATTCCAAGCTTCCTGATTATTTGTAATCTGAACTCTGTAGCATTACAGTTAGAGTTAACTATATATGCTGTATAGGTACAGTTAAATATTTTAGTCTTGGCTGCCTATTAACGCTTAGCTTTCAAGTTTTCAAATAAAGGACTACATGCTGGAACACTTCATTACAGCTTTGAAACCATTTCCAGTTACTCTCATCTTATGGTACACAACACCACCCACTTTTGTACATGTTCAAGGAGTAGTATGGGTAAGTAGCATCTAAAGGTATGGATAGCACTGTGCTGACTTGCGGTCTTACGTAATGAACACATTTCTAAATTAAAATGTGGACATATTATTAATGAAACAATCAATAACTTCTAGCAAACTTTAGATATCCCTTCATGCATGCTTTACACAATTTTTCAAAATATAGTTATGTGCTATAGAACCAATGTTTCGGGAATGGGTGTGCCACTTTTTACTTGTCTGCCCATCAGAGTTTTCGCCGTACTATTCCTGTTCATGCATAGATTGATTTATTTGTGGGAAAGAAATTTTATGGGTTTACCCTGCGCTTGCGTGTGATTCTCATGACTGTCCTGCAGGAGAAATGCATCTCTTTTCCTGACAGCAAGGCACCCTGAAAGGTGGTGAGGTTGGGTTTTTTAAACATTGCGGATATGCCAAATGTCATGGGTGACATTGACTACATGCACATGGCCCTTGTTCCCCCAGCTGCTCAGGAGTATATGTTTTGGTATGTTTAGGGCCACTATTGATGCACCTTCTTGCCCTCTCTCCTGTATTTATGCCTTCTAGCCCCCTCTCCTGTCTTTATACTACACTTGCATCAGCTCTCCTAAACCAGCTTCCTTGTTTCCTTGTCGTGTCTTTGTAGTTTATAATTTTATTTGCAATTAATTACTTGGAGCTACTTTACTTACCCTCTGATTTTTGTCTTTATTTCAGAAACTGCAAGGTGGGCCACTCCAATGCTTCATGGGACTGGATCTTTTTTTAGCATTTTGGCCAGCTTCCCAGGCTCGCCCCATGATACATTCATTTATATACCCTTTTTGAGAGTGGCGAGCTGAGTGTTGGTTGGCTTCTGGGTAAGTGAGTCTATTCTTCTCTCGGATCTGCAGTGTCTTTTGTTAGCATTGCGTTTGTAGATGCCTACTTTTATCCATGCCCTACATCACTACTACTGTGCTCATGTTGCTAGTTACAATGGCCCTGCTTCCTGTAGCTAATCAAAACCCTTGCCCATGCATTCTGCCTTCTGTTTTGCTTGATTGCTCAGGGGTTTGCCTTAGGCAACAGTAATTTGTTGCCTCCTACAAAATGTGTTTCCCACTGGTTCCAACTAGGACTTGGTCTATGCTGTTTGTGTGTTTTGGTCATTAATTGGTGTTAATGTTGGTTTTTGATGTCCTTTTAGGTGATTCGGATTATCCCCTACTTCCCTAGCTCCTGACACCCAGACAGATAGCCAGGAAGCCTATAACTGGGTCCACCACCACTCTCAGGCTGTTGTGGAGTGTGCCTTTGGCTTACTGGGTCACACAGGGGACGCACTCTAATACAAGCCTGACAAGGTTGTTCTTATCATCATGGCCTGTATCGCCCTCCACAATTTTGTCCTAACAGAGAGAGTGTCGGATATGTGGAGGAGCCAACCCCTGCTGCAGTTCCTGAGATACATGGCCTACTGTATTTCGGTACTCCAAGCTGTGCTGCCCAATCTGTTTGCCAGCATTTATTCGACAAGTCTTTTTCTTAATATGTGTTGATGTATTTGTTTCTTCCCTTTTGTTTTTTGTATGTAAAATTAAAACAGCCAAGACAAGTGGATTAATTGCCCCTCGGCAAAAACAAAAGTTTTATCCCCAAAGGTCCATCAGCCGTGATTAGGGTGAAGTGGTCTGGTTTACACTATTTGCTGGTTGGCATGCCTCAGGCAGTGGATGCATACTGCCATTTTGCTGGTTTGCCTCCAACACTTGGCCCAGCAGCACCTCCAACGTTTGGTTGAGCCGCTGTTCCTCCACCACTGCATCCATGCCCTCTTAGATCTTCCTGGTGGTATGGCGCACCACTTTAAAACAGTGGATGGAGTTGCATCTAAAAGTGTGGCTATTGGCCCGCCAGTAAGACAAGTGGCGCCTGGGTACAGGGCAGGGCTGGCTTCCTCCAGTCATTTTGCTGGAGATGGTGTGTCTGCTGCTGTCAGGGAGCTTTTGTGGGTCAAGATTGGGGGAGATGGGGTTTGCCACAGTAGCAAGAGTTGCAGCAGCTGAAGGAGGCATCAGCAGGATATTCAAGGTTTGGTCCACACTTTCCTGGCTGTCTTCCTCAAGCTCCTGTATTGCATCCAGTAGAGGTGCAGTCTTTGAAAAAGAGAATCATCTGTGGCAAGAGAGCTTCAGCTGTGTACTTTTATACCTAATTGAGAGGGATATTGTTATGGAAACAATTTGGTTTATTTAACAGGCCATCACAGGCACCAGCAACCTATAGGCTACATGTGCGTATGGACGCAAACACACTTCCGGGGTCTGCCAGGGTGTGTCGCGGGCAACATACCAAGCTCCAACATGGCACTCACTGTGTTCATCTGATAGCAATAGGAGGAAATTACAGGTGACAGTGGCCGCGGAATACGAGCAAAGGTAAATGGCACCAGAGTAATGGCAGAGGCCTGGCCTTCCAACCATACGGGCCCACAGTACTTTGCTGCCACTGTCACATGGACCACTCTGTCATGTTTGCATGCAACGCAGGGGTGCCTAAGTGATTTATGTTTGACATTTCTATGCAATATGTTACTACTTTGGGATGAAAAAGCTGGCTTCACCTTGTTGTTGGTGGCGGTCAGTGAGCCCTATCCAACAGTAGGAACGGTGTGGAGGGTTAGGTTCACCTTTTGGCCTAGGTGCGTCTGCACTTGCAATCCGCTACTACTGTGGGATGGGAGAGCTGGATTCGTTAGCATTGGCATACACTAGCATATACGAGGCTTGGGTGCTTGCACTGTCCCAGAAAATTACTCAAAGGGGCAGGGATGTGCCTGTGGAGCTAAAGGAGACCAAAACAGTGGACATAAATTAACAATGCAAATCTGTTTGTTGTTTGAAGACATTCATGGATCAGAGGTATGACTTCAAGCCCAACACACATGAAAAGAGAATGTTGGCAGAGAAAATGGCAGCCCATGTGAGTGGCAAGGGGATGCAACATTACACCTTGAACCAAATAATGTAGCACTGGTCGGACCTCAAACTGTGAAAGTGGCACTGGGTGTGGAGGTTCTACAGCCAGAACTTCCCAGGTAAGTGGATGTACAACAGAGAAAGTGATCGATCAGGGTGATGAGTTACATGTTTAACAAAATTATTTTTTCTTTTGTAGCTGGGGAGTTTTGGCTGCGGATCAAGACCAGGCAGAGGGTTCTACCAGTGGGGTGCAAAAGACAGGGTGTGGGTGTAAGGTAGCCGCCCTGAACCCTGACAACTTTCTCTTCCTCCGTGGATTCAACACCACCACTAGCCATGGAGCCTGCTGAAGAGGAGGGTTTGTTGGGCTTGGAGTCACCCACAGCTCCTGCACACTCTGGTAGACCAATACTCCAAAAAACAGAGCTTGTGCTGCATGTAAAGTCTAATAACATGTTTGCTAAGTGCAGGTGTGTTGAGCTTCTCTGCCCCTACAGAATCATCAGATAGTGAGTACGCAGCAATGAGATCACCTGATCCGGAAGCGGCACAAGACAGGTGTCAAGCCAGTGAAGCAGAACAATACCCAAGCCTTACACCAACAACACATGCCAATAAATACTAACTCGGGGTCTTTCCCTCTACAGACCCTGAAGAAGGGATGGCACCTCGGAGGAGGGTGGCCCCATCAAAGTATGCATGAACCAGTTTAGGTAAGTATGTAAAAAACATGCGCACATATACAGGCACACATGTGGACAGAAACAGAAGGTGGCCAAAGTAGGAGGTGAGCAACAGTGGGTAGAAGGAGACAACATGGCAACCAAGGTACAAAGATAAGTATGTACAAGGACCTTCAGACTACATGGGATGCCCTAGATACCAGCAGGGGGAGAAGTTAAGTATGCAAGGACATGCAAACAACATGGGATGCCCTAGATTCCCTAGATGCCAGTAGGGTGGAGAAGGTAAGTATGTGCAAGGCCATGTAGACTTTATTCACAAGCCGCCAAAGGACACGGCACACCAAAAACAATGGGATCCACAGCAAGTTACGCCCGAAAACAGGTAACAACTCAGCTTCCGGCTGCAAATAACATAAATGCTCAGCTAAGGCGTATGCGTACGCAAAACAAATATAGCCGCTTATGCATGAACAAACTTTTCTCAGAACGCAGCTGTGAATGACGAGCATTCGCAATTTCCTGTTTTCCGTAATCAGTTCCGTAAAAAAAAAATGAGCATTCACAGGCGGGCTCTGAATCAGGCTGAATATTAACAAAAATGGCAAGTTTCAAAAAACAGCCATGCATCAGGCCTCAAGTACAGATTCCTGTAAGTATGGTACAATATAGTATGGTACAATAACAAATAAAAAATAATCAAGTCTGCATTTTTTAAATAAAAATAACGAAAATCCATTAGGCCCAGCCCTTTTCTCTAATGTTAGGGATTTTTTCACTGCTTCATGGTCGCAGTTACCAAATCGGTGACATAAAATGTCAGACACCAACCCCTAATGACCAATCACATTAGAATATTACATTTAAAAAACACGCACCTAGACATACATTCAAAAAAACTACAAATCATTGGGGTGTGCAAAATATAAACCAAATATATGTGCAAAATATATTGTGAAAAAAGAGCAAATTCTATTGAACAGTCCTCCCTGCTCCTATTCTGGGCAAATATGCAGTGCTGCAGTGTAATAAAGTGCTTTGAACTAATGAATTCAACAAAAAGATGAGGAGGAATCAATCACATTGACATAAAGAAACAAAGCATCACCTGCAACAATGTGATTTCGGGCATCCAAAAACAATAGCGTCCACGAGGCAACTCCCCACGTGTTTCGCATCACCCTTGGGTAAGGCCATTTCCTTAAGGTCCCACTGGGATTCCAAATGTGGTGCTGGAAGCTGGAAAGACAGGCAGGCCAATAAAATTGGATGGAGACACATTGTAGAAATTCTCATGTTTGCAAAATCTGTGTCGGGTCTGTTTAGCCCTCTTGACTTGATCCCACGTAGACCTACAGGCTGAATCAGTCTGGATGTGGTGCTATCAGCGATAGAGCTGATAAAATCCTCCCCAGCAGACTCTGGTGTGTTTTTTTCTACCTTTTTTCCCCAGAATTACCTGTACATGTGATGGGGCAGTTGTACCAGTTAGGTACATCATTTTTCCAATGAGGTAAGGGTTTTTGCTTTTAAGTTTGGAAACAACAGACCCCTATGGGCTATGCAGAACCAGTTGGTAAAACTTTAGCATAGCCCATAGGGTACTGTTATTTACAAACTTTAAAAATGGATCCTTACATCACTGGAAACTTAATATACCTAAACTGTAAAAATGTGGCATTACATGTACAGATGTAGGACAAAGTTTTTTTTTTTGCACTTTTTTCGTGTGTTATCGCTAGAAAGCTCACAGAGATGCAAGTTGCAATCCATACTGCAAACCACAACGGAAGTCACACTGGCTTCACTAAATATTTAGCATGACACTGACATACATTTTGAATATTCTGGGTCATGGTCCTTGTCCGCGGGACACCCTGATTTGGGATGTCCTATTGTGTAAAAGCCCGCAGGTCACCCTGTAACCTCACATTTCCCGGTCCTAGGGGGCATGCCTGGACTCTCATCCAATCAGCACACTCAGCTGCGCTCATCAAAATCACCTAAGACTCGGCTAAGAACCGAGTCTAGCTAAGAAGACCCGAGCACACCAGTGGTCACATCCCTACTACTATCTAACAGGGTGCCTGTGCTCACCTTTCACAAATGCCTATCATGGATGCGCACTGCTAAAGCTATAACAGACGGTGGCCGTGGCTTGTGCATGTGCCATTGGATTGGGGAAAAGGTACATTTTACAGGAGACTCAGAGGGATTTACACAGCAAGGCATCCTGAATCTGGTTTCCCTGGATGGCACTGGAGTTTCATAAACCGTCCACGCCCCCAAAAAATATATAAATTCAGTGCATTTCCCTGTGCTCTAAAGTACCTAAAAATAAATTGCAATGCAATCACTGTAAATTATCCCTACCGAAAAAAATTCAAATAGAAACTCTGAATCTTATCTTTTCAAAATATGTCTTTATGCAAAGCCATTCTACCTAAAATTTAGTGAGCCACTTACAAGGAAGAGGCCTGTACATGCTCCTCAGCTTTAGCTTTTACCTCTAATTGAGGTATATTTAATAGATTTTGAGAGCCTCTGCATTTTTTGGAGAACTTTCATCTTGCACACACACAAAAAAGAAATTCTGGCAAGAAAAATCCCCTGTCCCAATCGTTTTTTGGAATGGAGTAGTTCCATGTGAAGCTTTTTTATAATTCCCAGTATGCTACTGTGAGTACTGTAATACTGTACATTTGTAAAATAAACGAGTCACAGGAAACACCCTACCCAGGGGCCGGAACCGGATCACTCTGAACTTGTGGCTGCTATGGAGACGGAAGGCAGCTGCGACTATGGAGACGGAAGGCAGTGTGGGAGCCATGGAATTTTAGTCGTTTTTTTTGCATTCGCCCGATAAGACGCACTGATATTTCCCCCCGTTTTTGGGGAAAAATAACTGCATCTTATAGGGCAAAAAATATGATATTTTCTTATCCCCCATTATGTTGAGCGCCATGAGGAAAAGCATCATCTAAATCTTTGGATCACAGGCAGTGGGGGGGGGGGGGGGGCGAGGGGAGTAGGTGTGTTAGAGGCCGATTCATCAATAGCGCCAGGTAGCGACAGATGAGCGACTGTAGCGTGATTTTTTCAGCGCCAGCCAGTATTCGCTGTGCTTGGCCGGCATTAGCTTGATGACAGCGACTCAGTCGGTGTGCGGTAATGTTGAATACGGGCTGGGGGGTCGCTGTTTCACAGGTCCAGCGTTGTATGTGAGCGCCTGACAACGAATGGCCAGAGCGAACGGCTAGCTTCATATTCATCAAAAAATCACGCTCCGAATGTGCTGTCGCTGTCCATTCCTTGTTTAAACCCCAGAGCGCTGGCGCCGATCTGTATTAACTAGTTTTTAACCCCTAAACAACCATATTTTTTGAATGTAACATTATACATGTTTTTAGAATCATTTTGTTATATGAATACATTAATCTCAGACCTGTTAGATCAATTCTGCACATATTTTTTTTTTTTTTGACTTAAAAATAAATCCTAACATTGCAGAAGTGTTCTCCGATTTTTTGACATTAAAAAAAAAAAAAAAAAAATTATTACCAATTAATCATGAATTATTATAGATTGCTCCATTGAAATGCATTGGACATCGCCAGGGAGCGACAGCTCATACCTGGCGCTGTGAGGGAATTTGCAGCGGCGCTGTTCGGTCCAGGCGGCTTCATGATGAATGCCGCGCTAGCCGTCGCTCTCGCCGGCGCTAGCCTCATTTTGCTTGATAAATGCGTCATTGTGACCGCCGCGGGCGTACTTGAGTCGGTAGTCGCCGTTAGCTGCCGCTACCTGGCGCTCGTCAGACACTACCTGGCGCTATCGCTTGATGAATAAGGGCACTAGTGTCTTTGCTGATCTGGGTCCTACCTGTCAAAGAGTTGCCAGAAAGGCTTTCTATCTGCTTGAAAACATTTGTTAAACATTGACACAAAACATTACTTTGAAATCTGCAAATCTGCTTCTGTGAAGTATCAAATTAAATTAGAGACCTGTAATGTTCAAATAATCTCAACAGAAATGTGATGTGTTCAAGCGATATAATCATCTTATTATCACTATAAGGCAGTTTCATTAAAGTGGAGCAAAACATATCTTTTAGATTCTAGGGCCAGGCCGCATGAGTTTTGATCTGCTTTACAGCAGTCTCACAACCGTTTTCTAACTTACAGGTATGGGGTTGCATCGTGACAGGCTCAGGAGGGGGGATCCAGATTTCTGGATCCTGGCCACCAGTTCAAGTCTGGCGCACATAAGGGGGCCAGCCGCCTGCTTTAAAGTGGACCAAAACCTGGGATTTTGACTATCCTGAGTTTTGGTCCTGAACCTGTGTGAAACCCCTCAGCATATCTATGACCTCAGGTCCAATCAGTGCACTCAACTGCGATGAGAAGAGCACAGTCGAGTGCACTGGCGACTGCATTAACAGGGACTGTGTCACTGGCCATTAACAAATGCCTGACGCGGTCCTGTGTCCTGCTAAGAGTATAGCAGGTAGCGGCCGCTGCTCGCTGTGCTGTTGGATTAGGGAGAAGATGAGTATACTGGGTGACCTGGGTTTTTTTTACACAGCAGGGATTCCTGAATCTGGATACCCCTGGGGAGCTTGACCTGGATTTTTATAGACTCTGGATTGGGTTTTGGTCCGGTTTAAGGGTGATGCCAAATCCCGATTGGTTGCTCCAGGGCGCTGTTTCAGCTTGCCTTGCATCAGCCCTGATAAATCTACATCTGCAATTTTGCTTTACATTTGGGATCAGCATGTGTCCTATGGAAAGTAAACAATTTCTGAACAATAATTATTATATTTTCTATTCAAACTTCTTTCATTTCATTTACATAGTGATACAAATGTAATTTTCTCATTGACTAATGTCTGTACATAATTTGATACACTATCACAGGTGTTGTAGTTCGGAAGATAAGTATACAAGCACAAAATGAGAAAGTCAGTGCCAGCTTGCTAGAGAATGATTGGCCTGTAATGCTTTATGATTATCTAATCAGATGCAGCTGCTTCCTCTGACACCCTTCCTGTTTTAATGTGCTGTACTACAATTTATTTCTGAATCCCCGACGCTCATGGAGAAAGTGCAGCTGCTCGAAATTCTTTAAAAAAATATACAATGATATATCTTCAACTTTTATGGTACATTTGTCTATAAAATCTTTTCTATTTCCTAAATTCGGTTGCCAGTCAAACTAAAATATGTAACCAGGCTTAAGCCGTATTATTTTACAAAAATCTAATTGCTGATACGTGGACAAGCTTCCCAAAATATTAATAACTTGAACAGGTATTTAGAAACTAGGGAGAAGCATTCACCTTGGAGGCAACAGCCTCCTTAAAAGATGCCTGGTTTTCTGTTATTTTGGCCCAACCAGTTGATAAAACAAAAGCTTACATGAGCCTAGTTCTGCAGTCGCCTCTTAGATACAAACAGTAGTTAGCAAGGAAGATGCAAGGAATCTGTTATTAGTTTTCTAATAATTTGTATATTTTACTTGAGGGATAATGAAATATCAGAATTGATGCTGAAATTATCCCAGTACATTATCTTGTTGGTACAGGACAAAAGCTGATCATCTTCTTTACAATAAGGTCATGTGTCATTCATTCATTGCCTTGACCACCTCCAAAAATTAGGCCTGAAGTTGCTGTAGTTGCATAGGCTCCTGAAGAGAAGGGGGTAGTGCTCCAGAAGAAGTTGGATATTGGTCATTAAAGGATTTTGACTATCCTGGGTTTTGGTCCTTTCCCCCCGGGGTCTCCCTGATTGAGGTTGCCCTGCTGTGTGAAACCCCCCCAGATCGTGGAAGGCAACTCACCTCTTCCCAGTTCTACAGCGCATGCATGGCCGCTCATCCAATCAGCGCAGTCGGAGCCACTGACATCACGTCGTCTAAGCTTTCTTATAAGGTCAGCGGCTCCGAGCGTGCCTGACAGCCGCATCCCTCGCTTCCCTCTAACGGGGAGCGTGGTTGCATCAGTCATTCACAAATGCCTGGCGTTTGAACGTGTCCTGCTAGAGGGATAGCGGAGATGCAGTCACGGCTCGTGCCTGTGCCGTTGGCCCAGGAAACAAGGTAAGTGTATGGGGCGACCTGAGGGGGGGTTCACACAGCAGGGCATCCCAATTTTGGATGATCGGGGGTGGGGGGAAATCAATCGGCCCGGGAATCTAATAGATAGATTATAAAAAGTAGCACTATCAGGAAATTGTGTAATATCAAAAATACATACAAACAGGTCAGCTAATGAAAGGAGGGGTCACTTATACACCCAAACTGAATAAAACTCGGCTGGATATTTCTTGATGCTGGGTGTATAAGTGACCCATCCTCCGCCATCCAGCTAATTTATATGGATTTTTATCATTGGGCCATTTTTCACGCTAGTGCTCCTTTAGATTGATTGAACACACAAAAAAAAAAAACACACCCTGTTGCCAAGCTGATTGGTCCTAGCCTGGTGAACAGCAATCTGAACACTGGATCCATTCCCACGCTGCTCTGGGCCTGAACTTTATTAACCAGCACTTCCATGTCCAACTTGCACCCCCCATCATTCAAAGAGGTGGGACCAAGCCCTCTCCATTCTCTACAAGACCTTGGCACACTCCCTTCATTGAAATGAATGGAGAGGGCGTGGTAGCACTCCTGTGACTAATGGTGGGTCACAAGCCCGACATGCGATCAAGCAATATTCCTTTGATGGCTGAGAAGGTGGATTGCAGCTGGATATGCAGAAGGCAAGATTTTCAACAACTTACTACAACATGCAGGATTATTGGTTAATAAATTGAGTGGCTATACAATTACAACTGCTGCTCCACAAGATTGTCCATCAGTGGATCTGTGTTAGTGAAATGTCCTGGCCAGTCATCAGAGGGACTCTCGCTTTCCTGCTTCAGTCACTTTTAGGGTGCCCGGATACAGACAAAACAACATACAGAGTTGCAAACAGCAAGACACTCCCACATGACCACAAGCAGCCTATCATCACTGGCTGCTGCTGGCTCTGGAAAATGATGTCTGGCACAGAAGAGGCCCAGCAGCAGTGAGTATCTGTGCACCCAGTTTACTGTTTTAACTGTAGCGATGCACATCGGGGCAGCCCACGCTACCCCTCAGTTATATACTACAATGGAACTATGGTCATTTTTGACCATAGTTCTGCTTTAACTGCTTCTTTTCTTTCCCCCGCAGCTTTATTTCCTGTGATGGGAATTGTTCCACATTCATGTAATAAAGGGCCTGATTTATCAAGCACTTCTGCCAGAAAGTGCCACATGGATGCAAATTAAAGTAGTAAAAAATATAATAAAATATTTTTTTCTACACTTGCGCATGTTGCTGCACTACAATAAGCACATTTACTAAAACATTAGCAGTGCAGCAACATGCTGAAAAATGTATGAATCATATTCTGCACTGCTCTAACTTGCACTGACATGGCATTGTCTGGCAGAAGTGCTTGATAAATCAGGCCCAAAGAATCTAAAGGAAGGGGCAGTGGGGAGCTTTAGACAATAGTAGAAAGTACCACAGCTTGAGCGAGTGAGGGAGTGAAAGATAGGGTGAAAACTAACACCATTTAAAGGATAATTGCACTTTTAATGCCATTTTTTAAAGTTTCCATACTTGAGTGCCAAAATGATGCATTTAATGTGCTAAGTACATCTGTTTTTCTTTTCTATTTGTTTGCAAGGTTGTCTTATAAAAGATAACAGTTTTCCTTAGCAACAATAGGGTTGATTCATGGTCGTGCCGCTGTACATTTGACATGTTATTTGGAGCGCCTCAAAAATTCCGCAATCGCAAATTTGGGTCACATGTTTCGAGGGCACAAATTTGGCAATTTGAAGAGTGATTTTCCTCCATCAAATAGGTGGAGGAAACTGCCAGTTCCAATAAGTAACATGCTTATTTAAATCCGAAAACGCATGGTGACAGCATCCCGCATGTTTTTTTACAATAAAAGTGGCAGTGTTGCAAGTAATTTTTAGGGTTTGAACCCTTTTTTTGTTTTGGGTAAAAAAAAAAAAATTTTAAACAGTTGTCAGAAATCTGAATAATTAAGGATAAATAGAAAAAATGTGTATTTAGGGCCCCAAAGTTTAGAAAAAAAACTAAAAAAATAAAAATAGTAGTCAAATTATTAAGCAATAATATGCCAACCAAACAGGGCTGGGAGGACAAAGCATTTGGCAAAAAAAACACCACAAAAATGGAGAACGAGAATACACTCCAAAATGATGAATAGATCTTCGCAGAAAACACAGAAACAGGAGGGATCAGATCGCTATGTAGAAACACTAATAGAAAGGGGAGAAACATTGGGGCAGTTAAGCGCTTAGCACTCCAAATGCGCATGGGGCAGAGTCATTTGTGCTTCAAAACAGCAGATTTTCCTTGTGGAAGCCACACATTGGAACAAGAAGGGCCAATTTGCTCTTCTCTCATGCTCTTGCCACCTGGTGTGCTTCACGCATGCACCATGCATGCACACAAGGGCATAAATCATTGTTTGCACTTGGTTTTGGGTTTTTGGTGCTCCTACCATGAATCAACCCTATTGTGTTTACATTAGAAACATACACCAAAGTGACATCTTTGATGCACAGATCAGAAACTTACTTTCTCTGGCTTGATATTCATCTCTGGTAAGGCAGAGATGACAGGTTTAACCCATTCTGCTGTGATTTAACTTCTTCAGGTAAGGGGATCACAGTCTTTCAGTAGCTAAAGGGTTACTGACAGCTTTCTCCCCTGGGAGGGCATTACTGCTACATGACTTAGACAAAGCTGCAGATTAGCCAGGAAAACTTCTCCCACTGTAGCAAAACATAGCTTCATGCATATGAGAATCTTGAAGACAGCATGCTGATAAGTACATCACAGGCATGGGGACTCACTCCTAACATAAATGTTTATTTTACATTCCAGAAGAGGAAAACACCAAATACCTGACGAAAAGGGTTTTCCTATAACTATTGTATAGTCACCACGGAAGCAGTACAACCATTTATTGGCAGCCCTTAGTACTTTCCCAATATGCAAACATGTTTTCCTCTAAATTCGGAATAGATATATTTTACTTGTGCAAACAACATCCTTTTTTGCTTTCAGAAAGTTTGTCTCTGAAAGAGTGTGTACGGTAACTCATGCATTATAAATTATTTGGTGATATTCTCCAGACAATATCCTTAGATCTTTATCTTTAATAACATCTGTACATGGGAAGGTGCTTGTCATGGGAGAGAGAGGACTGTATTTCCTGACCTTGCTAAGAATGTTATACAAACCTGACATTGGCAAGCCATTGGCAAGCAAGTCAGCAGACGCTATTACACTGTATTCCTGCCAGACCAGACCATTTCCAGCCTTTTCTCTTTTTCCTCCGCCCTTTCTTCCCCCTCACTTGTTTGTTTTATCCTCAGGTCTCACTTGGGTAATGTTATCTATTCTTTTTCAGCTTGTTGCTTTTTCGGGATTTATTCTTGATGTTCCCACATGAGATTCAGGTTAACACAGAATAAGTAAACAGTTTCTCTCTATCAACTAGGTTACTCGAGCATTTCAAATTTATGTCACAAAATAAATATTGTTATTTATTTGTATAATCCGCAGACTATAAGTCACACAGTATGTTAATTAAAAGCCACTGTGAAATCAAATAACTATCCTCACCTCACAGAGGAATTTTCTGATCCTCTTTTGGCATCCCAAGGATATATATATATATATTTTTTTTTACTCACTTTACTTAAAAATGCAAAGGTACCCGTCACATGGTCCAATATACTAGGTATTTTTTTTTTCTGTCAATATTTTATTTATTTAGGAAAAAGAAAGCGGTACAGGTACAGGTACAGGTGATCAGCCAAGCAGAAATCCATCCCGCGCAGGGGAGGCAAACATTACAGTGATTACAATAATTTACCGTATTCTGACAAGAGAACAGGACACAGCAACTCTGTCTTTCCAGGAACTAAATGGCAGTACAATTACAACATAACTGAGGCATGAATAAACAATTGGTACACTAGGGTCTGCCAGTATCGTGTTTTCATTTATATTGCCTCCTGTGTCGAGGAATAGCAATTTCAAGTATACCGTACTAGCATCTCACCACAGCACACCCCCCGCCACTCAGCCCAAACCACATCAGGCCAGGACATGCCAACTGCCGCAAAGCGCACCCGCATCCGAAACCCATGGCCCAAGAGACCGGCGAGAGGTGGGCAGCAGAACAAGAAGCAAAAGACAAAAAACAAAACAAGGAAGAAGACACGAAGGGTGGGGGGATAGACCCAGTTTAGGAAGCAAAGAGTAGGGTAAGGATGGGGGAGGGAAGGGGGGGCAAAACAGGAAGGGACGGGGGGGAGGGGTCCTCGCGACCCAGCCCACACTGGTCACCTAATTTAGCATATCCGATGGCGCATTAGGCAAGGCTTATTGTATCCAGGGCTCCCAAATGGAGAGGAACTTATCCTGGGTGTCGGCTAGGATGCTTGAGAGCCTCTCATTGACCAAAAACCCGTTCATCCTAGACGACACCTCAGTCTGTTTCTTCCAGGCCCTGGCAATGGTTTGCTTAGCAGCCAAGAGCAAGTAAATGAATAATTTGTTCTGCTTTTTGGTAAGCTCTGGGGATCTACAGTGAAGGAGGGCCACCCAGGGATCATTTCTGATGTTTGTCCGAAATACTTTACCGGCTAGCTTATGTACTTGGGACCAGAAAAGGGTCAGCATGGGACACGTCCACCAAATGTGTATAAAATTACCCTCTACGTTACAACCCCTGAAGCATGTATTGGCCTGCCCTGGGAACATTTTGCCGAGGCGACTCGGCACCAGGTACCAGCGGAACAAAACTTTGTAAGCCGTTTCAGTTGTCAAAACATTTATGGAGCATGAGGAAGCAGCTTTCCAAATTTCCGTTCACCCCCTGTCTAAGAGGCAGGGGCCCAGATCTCGTTCCCATTTCCCCACGTGCACATGTGTGCTTGACCCTATGGTGTTCAGCATAGAATATAACATGGATATTACTCCCCTGCGGAACGGGTCTACACTGCAAACCTCCTCAAGGGGGGTACATCTCCGGAAGGACCCCCCAATCTAGTTAAGGGTGATAACCAGTGCCTCAACTGCAGGTATTGAAAGAAGACCCTTTGGGGAATATCATATTTTTCTCTCAGAGAACCAAAAGGTATGAACCCGTTCTCTGAGAGAAGTTGCAGCACCCTAGTTATCCCATGATCCATCCACCACCTGAAGGTTGGTCTATTTTTCATGCCCGGGGGGAAAGTCGGATTACCCCAGAGATGCACCAGAGGAATGTGAGGAGACATCAGGGAGGCTGAATATTTCACTGAGTCCCACACCGAGAGCGGGTGCCTCATCAGGGGACTAAGCATGCTGGGTCTAAGCGCGGGGTCCATCCAAAGGAGGCCATCGATAGGGGCCGGCGAGCAGTCTGGAAGTTCCAGGAACGTCCAGAGGGGAGGCTTTGAAAAGGAATGCATGGGGATCAGCTGGGCTATTTGGGAGACCTTGTAATACGTACTAATATTAGGGACACCAAGCCCTCCTAGAGACTTATGGCAGAACATAGTACGCTTGGGTACTCGCGGGCGTGAACCGGACCAAATAAAGGCCGATATTCTCCTCTGCATCGCACCGAAGCCTATATGATGGGATCGGTACTGGCAGCATTCTAAAAAAGTATAGAAGTTTAGGGAGGATAGACATTTTAACTGCATTAATACGGCCCAGTCAAGAGAGTGGATACGGCATCCAAGTATCAAGTAAACGTATCAGGTACCCAAATAAGGGTGGGTAATTAGCCCCATAGAGGTCTTCATATTTCGCCGAGATACGTACCCCCAGGTATAAAAGCGGTTCTGTTGACCACTTAAAAGGAAAATTAGCTTTAATTTGGGCCACCATCTCCGATGTCAGAGATATATTAAGTGCTTGAGATTTGTCATTATTTATGGTCAGGCCAGAGATGCGGGCGAAGTGATCCAGGATAGCATATACATTTGGAAGGGAGGTAATGGGCTGTGAAACCGCCAACATAGCGTCATCTGCGAAAAAGAGGGCCTTGTGGTGGACTCCCGCAACTTCCAATCCCTTGACATTCAGATTTTGCCTTATTACTATACCCAGGGGCTCCAAGGCTAATATGAAGAGAACCGGGGGTGAGGGGGCAACCCTGCCTTGTACCTCTAAAAATCTGGAATGTCTCAGAGGTGAAGCCCAAGTACCTCACCCATGCTGTCGGAGCATCATAGAGGGCTTTGATCCAGTCTAAAAATCGTTGCCCGAGACCCCATTTCCTCAGAACCCAAAGCAGGTAATCCCACAAGATGGTGTCAAAAGCCTTCTGTATATCTAGGGACAACAGAAAAGCTGGAATGTCCCTAGTCCGGGCATGGTGAACCAGATGGGCAATCCTCCTGACATTATCTCCTGCCTGGCGAAACGGTACAAAACCCACCTGATCTCTATGTATAAGGCCCTCCAGGAACTTATTCAATCTAGTTGCCAGCACCTTGGCCAACAGCTTCACATCAGTGTTAATTAAAGATATCGGCCTGTAGTTGGGGATTAGCAGACTATCTTTGTCGGGTTTAGGCATCATACAAATATCTGCCAGTAGTGAGCTTGGGCCCAAGGATGATTCAGCGCACATGGCATTGAAGAGGTTGGCCAAGTGGGGAGCCAGGAGAGATGCAAATTTTTTATAATAAAGGCCACTAAACCCATTAGGCCCTGGGGTTTTGGAGGTTTTGGTAGACTTAATGGCCACCAATATCTCCTGGGGTGTGACAGGGGAGTCCATCGCATCGATGTGATCTCGGGCGATGGTCGGTAACTCAACATGCTCAAAGAATCTCTCAAGGTCAGCATTGTCAGCTCTTGGAGGGGCCGAGTACAATGCTGATAGGAACCCCTGAAATGCGGCAACAATCTTGTCCGGGTTGGCCGTAATGGAACCCGAATTGAGCCTAAGCTTTATTGGCTGCCAAGGGCGGCGGCTCTCAATTTCCGGGCCATCATGGTATCGGGCTTATTGCCCCTAGCGTAAAATTTTTGCCTGGCCCAACGGAGCCTTTTCTCAGCCTGATCATCCAGGAGCATGTTGAGTTCCGTCCTAAGTCTGTCTACGGTTTTCTTGTTTCTGGAATTCGGGGCCCATTGCAACTCAGCCTGCTCATATCTTAACGTCAGTTCCTTCAGTCGTTTCTGTCTCTCCCTTTTCCTGAGGGAAGCTATACCTATGATATTACTTCGCATGACAACTTTTTGGGCTTCCCAGAGGGTAATCGGGGAGCGGACCGAATCGACATTCAGTGTAAAACATTCCTTAAGGGCATCATGAATTTTTGAGCATGTGTCTTGAGAGCAAAGGAGGGATTCGTTAAGTCTCAAATTATAGGAGCACCCAGTTGGTACCAACAAGTCAACTGCCGCCATCACTGGATTATGATCAGACCAGGTCGAGTTGTAGATTCTGGAGCTAATGACAGCCGGGAGTATAGCCTGGGGGAAGAAAATATGGTCTATCCTACAGAAGGACCCGTGGGGGTTAGAATAGAATGTGAAATCTTTGGTGGTGGGATTTTTTTCCCTCCAGACATCACAAAGACCGTGAGCGGCGAGAAGATCACCAAAGGCGACTGAGTGAGGGTCCGATCCCTACGTTACATTCGCGGGGCGACCCGTCCTCTGTCTGTCCACCCCAGGATTCACCACCATATTTGAATCCCCCCCATTATCAGAATGCCCTTGGTGTTGTTCCGGACCTGTTGCAGCCGGGTGGGCCCATTTGTGGGTCCCGACTTTTCCCAGGACTCTCAAGCACATGGGAGCCGTGGTACGAGGATCGGGGGTCACCAGCCCCTGTGCCCTGCCGAGGACTATGCAGCGGCCATCTTGTGGGGGGCCGCTCCGCCATGTCCAGGGACGCAGCATGGATATGTGGGGGAGACCCTGGCACCTGTGGTGTGGAGTGAGGAGAAGGCGATCCCGCGCTCCCCCCTCCTGGGCTGCGCTGGGACTCTGGGGCAGGGGGCAGCGCAACGACCCAGGTGGCAGGGGATAATCACTTGACTGCCGGGATGAGAGAAGCGGCGGCGGCGGCGGCAGGGACGGCCGTCCCCTGTGCACGTGGTCGGAGCTCACAGCAGCTCCTACCTCCCGTCCTGCCGGCGGAGTTGCCCCCTTTGGCCTGGGTGGCAGTGGGTCTGACGCCGGAGCTCCGCCATGATGTCGGGCTGATGGGAGCACCTGGTGCCCTTCCTCTACCTGCCCGTCCTCCGGTCCTTCGCTTTAACCCCGCTCTTGCCCATCGGGGAAGGTAGCTGGGGTGCTGGCTGCAAAGCTGAATGGCTGCCTGAGCGGTGTAAATGCTGCTATGGGGCAGGTTCTGTGCTCCGAGGTGCCGAGCACTAAGAGGAAGCAGCCATCTTCCTCGGCGCTTGGCCACGCCCTATACTAGGTATTTTTATTACAACATCCTCTGCTTTTCCCTTCAAATACCTTACTTGTGTAAGGGAAAAACTTATTTATTATAAACAGATAAATTACTGGTGCTAAAATTGGTACGATCATTACTGAAATCATTAATTAACCCTTTAAACACCAAACCCATGAGTCTTGCGTGGTTGTTCTCCAATCGTTATTCACCAAGCATGTGAGACTCATGGACCTGGCTTCCCCCCTGCTAGTGGCCAAAGAAATAAAAAAAAAAACACCTGACCCCTTGTTCAATCCGGCCAGGTCTTTACCCTGGGGGGGGGGGGGGGCATCCGATCGCCCCTGGGGTTCTTCTGCTTTAGGAGACTGACATTTGTAAAAAAGAAAAAAAGAAAAAAAATTACTCACCTGCACCCACAATCCCTCCCACCATGTCTCCTCTTCACCCAGGGGCCTCCAATCCCCCCAGGCTCTTCCACCACTTCCCTACTTCCACTGTGATTGCAGCTAGCCCCTCCTTTTGTGGACAGGGTGGATGATGGAATCCTGTGTCATCCCACTCCTGACGCCGGGATGATTGGTGGAGGATGGTTGAAGGGGTAGGGGACTCTGATCTCCTGCCTACCTAGCCACCCTTCACCGATCACCCCAGCATGTGTCATTGAGATCGGCGGGGACAGTGGTGAGGGACAGGAAACTGAGGATCGGAGGTGAGCAAAGAAAAACAAATAAATGTCATTTTTTCTTTGTAGTGTCTTTTTTTTTTACATTTAACCCTATGTGAACTGGTAAGGGATCCATGAGACCCCTATACTAGTTCACAAGGCTAGGGGTCTGGCAAGTCACCTGCTGCTAGTGGGTGAATTGCTATTAACCCCCAGCCCCCCTATTACCTGCCTCCCTAAGGCCCAGGGGGAGCAAAAGAGCCTAGGGGCCTGAAGGTTATGTAGGCTTGTGGCTCTCAGGATGGGGAAACCGAAGCTGGCCTCTGCCCCCTGTTCTACAAGCCCTACATAGCTGTTCCCTGGGCTGGTTACGCTGGATAGGGGGGACCCCACATCATTTTTGGGGGTGGGTCCCCCTACCCAGCATAACCAGCTATGCAAGACTTGTTTTTAACCCTTAAAAATACCCCCCAAAATGGGGTCCTCCTGGGAGGGGTGACCCTATGTCATATTTTTTTTTGAACCCTTTATATCCTTTCACGCAGCAGGTATAAAAGGCTTCCAGTAGCAGTAGGAGAGCAAAAGCTAGAGTGATTGTGCATGGGACACAGTGCTCAGGTGCTCAGGGATAGATGGGAGGTAAGTATTAAAAAAAAAAAAAAAAAATTACAATATATTTTTTTCTCAATTGTGCGTGTGTGTTATTTACATTTAACCCTTTGTGAAATTGTATTGTCTATGAGACCCCTATACCAGTTCACAAGGCTTAGGGGTGTCACGATGATCCACTTACTTGTCCATCGCTCCAACGCTGTCTCGGAGAGGTGCACTGAGGCGGCTGCCCCCCGGTCAGCATGTCAGCCCCAAGCACCTCTCCTCCTCCTTCTGCATCTCTGCTCGTGTACGCACAAGTTTTTTTACCTCTGCCATTTTCAGATTGGGTGGATGTATTCTCTGAAAAATCTGCTGACTAGCTAACTCCTTACAGAGCCTACAATTGTCCCATTGAGCTGCTACCAGGTACCATGCCCCCTAGGAGTAAGATTTACAATTTGATCCTGCCCGAGGAGGAGTTAGCGATGAAGGAATACATTTCAGAGAATTAAGAAAAAAAGGATTTATCCCTCCATCCACTTCGCCAGCTGGGGTGGGCTTCTTTTTTGTAGAAAAAAATAATGGAGGGTTACGTCCTTATATATCCTATATATTATAGAGGTCTGAACAAGATTACTGTAAAGAACAGATACCCATTACCACTCATTGAAGACCACTTTAACCAGGTTTTTGGTGCCCAGATTTTCACGAAGTTATATTCGCATATATCTAGGGGTTGAATGGAAAAAATCAATGTAAAAGGTGGACACTACGAATATTTATTTATGCCCTTTGTGTTATGCAATGCCACTGTGGTCTTCCAAGAATTTGTAAATGATATCTTTTGAAATTTCGGGGTCAGTTAGTGGTAATTTACTTCACATCAGGATCTGGTTATAGATTACTCCAAGGTGTCAGCAGTTTTGGAGTGAGAACAGCCTAGAACCTCAAAAGCCTTGCAGAGATTGCTTAGATTCGCTAATTTTTATAGGTGTTTCATCAGGGGATTGGGCCATTCATTGTTAAATCAATACTTCTGAACTTGCAGTGGGGGTTGTCCTGTCACAATATTCTCCAGGTCTCCAGAAAGATTACACCCTTGCTCATACTTTTCACGTAAATTTTGTTCAGCCACACAGAATTATGATGTGGGGAACCGTGAACTGTTAGGGGTGAAACTGGCATTATGGAGGCATTGGTTGAAAGGTTCTCTACATCCAATTACTGTATATTCCCACCATAAAAATCTTGAATACATTGAATCCCCCAAGAGGCTCAACTCACGCCAGGCTCGCTGGATGCTCTTTTTCTCCAACTTTAATTTTGGGGTTACCTTTATACCGGGAGCAAAGGACACCAAAGCGGTTGTCTTGTCAAACAACTTTGGGGAGTGTAAGGGTAGGTTTGAAGAGAATTAAACCATTCTGCTCTCTGGTTGTGTAGTTGGTGTCGTGTTGCCAGATTGTTCTAGTTCCTTAGTGTCATTTCAGGCAGATTCTCATCCAGGTAAACCTCCATGTTGCAGATATGTCCCGCCGCATTTATGCCTCTCAGTGTAACAAGAGTTCCATAACACTAAAACGGCAGGCCAATTAGTAACCGCAAATCCCTGGCCCTCACCAAACGCCATGTGTGGTGCCCACCATCAGATGCAATGTCATAGTCTTTGTCCTGTCCTATTTGCAACCAAAACAGGAGAAGACATAGACCCCCAACCGGGTTACTGGCACCCTTAGAGGTTCCTGGTGATCTCTGGACTCATATCTCTATGGATTTTATTGTCCTTTTTCCATGGTCTCAGAACAATACTGTTGGGCGAACTTTTCAGTAACATGGCACATTTTGTTGCCTTGGTGAAACTCCTGAACTGGGCGAATTGTTCATATAGCATGTTTTTCGTATCCACGGCAAATGTTCAGATGCAGAGGGTGAACCAGACCGCTAGAGCAATACTTACACTGTTTCGCGTCTGATTGCCAAGATCAATGGTCCGCAATTAATGAATTTGCTGAATTCACAATTAATAATGCGCCCACTGAATCTTTGATGTTTTTTCTGCAATTACGGTAAAAATCCAAAAACTTTGTCTATCTCTGGACCTTCCTCCAATTTGCTGGCCTTGGATGAGTGGCTTCAAGAAAGAGCGACCATCTGGTCCAAAATCCAGGAGAATCTAAAAATAGCTTTTAAGAGCTTTAAGACCTTTGCCGCCCTACATCTGTTTATGGAGCCACCGCTTCAGGTGGGCGATTTGGTCTGGGTATCCTACCAAAACATTGCCTTGGGCAAACCCCGTTCAAACTGGGACCTAAATACATTGGTCCTTTTCTGATCGTACAAAAACAAAGTGATGTTACCTTCAAAGTTGAGCTTCCGCCTTCTATAAAAATTACTAATGTGTTTCATGTATCCTTAGTGAAATCTGCTGATAACATTCAGGTAGCTTCTCCACTGCCTGTCATTGTAGAAAATGAACCTGAATATGAAATCAATTAAATTCTCTACTCTAGAATGTTGTGTAACTCGCTACAATATTTAATTGATTGGAAGGTATTTGGTCCTGAGGAGAGATGTTGGGTGGCAGGCAGGGATGTTCACGCCAATGCTCTGGTTAAGAAATTTAATCTCGACTGACCTCAAGGTGGGGTAGTGTCACGATGCTCCACTCACCTGTCTGTTGCTCCAGTTATGTCATGGAGTGGCATGCTAAGGTGGCTGTCCCCCCGGTCATCACGTCAGCTCCAGGCACCCGCTCATGTCGACTCAAGCGACGTTGCATTTCTCCTCCTCATTCCACATCTTGTGTACGCATGCGTGTACCCAATATTGTTATGCCCTCCAGTGGTGCTGCAGACAATGCGCTCGCCGGAGGTTGGTTTAAACAGGCCAATGAGTCCCATCAGTGAATGTATGGCAGGTAGCCATTGTTTGTGGTGGACTGATCAGCTTGTGGCTTGTTGTTGGATCAATGAGCCTGAAGCTCCCCTGGTAAATCCCCTGCTCCTTTGCCCTATATGAACATTCCCATCCCTTGCGCTAACTAAGACCTGGGGACATCCGTGTCCAGTGAGTTATATCCAGCGTCCCAGCGAATGGGGGCTTGTCTATAGTCAGAAGCAGCAGCAGAGATTGGGGGGTTGCTGGCTCACCTGAATGCAGGTGTCCCACAGGGCCTGACAGGAGGCTATGCGGGTTTGTAGCTTTCAGGACTCTGGCCTCTGCGCCCTGTTCCTCATGCCCTGCATAGCTGGTCCCTGGACTGGCTATGCTAGGTAAGGGGGACGCAAAAATCCCAAAAGAAAGGCTGCCCTATGCCAGTGGGGGCGACCCCCCACCAATTTTTTAAATTTAACCCTTCATAGTGTGGATAGTAGTTGTATTTTTGTTCTAAATGTTATAAAGTGCTCTTTTCAATTTGAGGAGTCTGCTGGGCAGGAACGAGGGCTACCGATACATATGTGGTACTGCTTTGATCAGGAGAAATGAGTCTTTCACATTAAATTTGGTTTGTTTTAATAAAATACATGTTATATTTACAACAAAGGAGACAAAAAATAATTTGTATTTTTTTTCTTTTTTAACATAAAAAAAAACCCTGGAAAATTACAAACAAGGCATTTCATGTTTAAGGCCAAAATCCTGTGCTATCAAAGAATTCTTTGATGACTTCCAGAAAAATTAGCCCACTACAACAAGTTGGGTACACCTAGAAAGCTTAACATGTGTACTTTCAGGGAATATATAGTTTGTGTGGGAATTTCAAATGTAAACATATATATTACAACAGCTGTAATAACCCCTTAAAAACATGGTGTGCAAATATAGTAAATAAAAACTTGGTGTGCAGATTAATTTCAATATCTATTCATCATAATGTCAATGGTATAACTAGGGACTAACAGCCCAGCTTTTATAAGATATTGAAGCAAAACTGCTGTTTATGATTTACTGTGTATGTGTTTTCTTATTAGTAAGCAGGCCGGTAATATAACTCGGTTTATCATTCATTATTGTAATGAGTGTCTTGCATTGAAATTAATGTGCCACATTGGAGAACATAATTAATGTTACAGTATTAAGATAATTACACTAATATTGTTTTTCTAAAATAATGCCTTTAGGATTTTGGAGATGATGGATCCTTATACATCACCAAGGCTACCACAACCCACATGGGGAATTACAGCTGCCATGCTGATGGCTATGATAAACCGTATCAAACCCATATCATACAAGTAAACGGTAAGCTTAAATTATTATTAAACAAAAATTCACAGTAACAGCGTGTACTTACTACTCATGGTAATTTTGCTTATAATGCTGTTATTAAAGTTAATAGAGTAAACAAGGCAATTGCTATTTGCTTTTGTTGTACAGGATATAAGTGGAAATGGGTTCATGGACATCTAGAAATCTGTTTAGCTGTTTGCTAGTGGCAGAAGTGGCAATTTAGAAAGAATCAATGGTATGAATATTCCTCTGCAAGTAGGTGGAAGTATTTTAGTGTACTGGCCGTGTTCTTGATAGGGTGATGAAAGGGTCACTCATGACTTTGGTGGGGAGACTGCACATAGAGAACTTGGCTTCCAGCGTTGTAAAAGACCCCTTCGATTGAGTGCATACATATTTTTTTTTTTTACGATGGACTGTTTTGAATTTCGGGAACAGAAGGAATGAGAGCCTTTCTTATTGTAGGTACTGTTTCAAAGTTGTCTGCACTTTATATTTTTTTTTCCCCATAGTGCTATTGAAGCACCATTTTAGCTGTGTGAATTATTTTAAAATCTGCTCAGTTAAAAAGGGTGTGGAATTGCCCTGCGGATCAACCGCCTTCAGAATCGTAGTCAGATGGAGCAGAGGTTGATTCAGGCAGCAGACAGGGATGGTCAGATGGAGCAGAGTCAGCAGTAGTAGACACCAGTAGTTCACAGAAGACATAGAACACCAGTGCAACTATTATGGGCATTGTGGCTCAGGCCTGATTGCTATTTAAGGGGAAACTGGCCAATAGGGAGCTGTGGGTGGGCAGAGGGTTGGTAGAGAGTGATTGGCTGGCCCAGGATCCCTGGCCAAACTATCCATACTATTCCCAGGGTCTGGTCAGCTCTGGTCAGTAAGGCTAACCAGCCCCTGATTACTTTCAGCTATCCCGGGGGCTGTGCCACCTGCCTCTGATGGCACAACATCTCCTCAGAGCAAAGTCTGCTGTCAGCAGCGCAGGCACACGAGCACACACATGCACAGCCAAAAAGAAGCGACTTGGGGTGGGCAGGGCAGCCTGCCGCGCTCTCCGTCTTTCGTGAACAATGTGGGGAAGCTGAGCACCCTGCACCAGCCCACCGAGGAGCACAGCGCTGCCCAGAGGGACCAGAGGATGCTTGCCGTGGGCCATCCTGACCAGGTAAGATTATTACATTTCCCTCCCCCTGAGGAGAGGCCACTGGACCCTCCATCCTGGGTCTAAGGAGATATTCCCTATGTAATTTCTTAACTTAACCTCTTGTCATGAACTACCCAACTCCTTTCTCCTGGACCATATCCCTTCCAATCCACTAAGTATTGGAGAGAATTTTGTCGAAAGCTAGAATATAAAATTCAACTGACCTCAAACCTGGGTTGACCATCAACCAACATAGCCAGATGAGAAGAGTCAGGTTCTACTCCAGATGCTGGTTTCAAGAAGGAAACCTGAAAAGAATTACAAATTCTCAAATACTGCGAGAGTTTATGTTTGTAAGTGACCTGATTATGTTTTTGCAAAACAGAAAAGGGACCAATTTACTTTGGACCCAATGTACCCAAAGGTTGGCATAAGGCCAAATTTCTAGTAGAGAGCTGAAATACGGTCCCCAACTTCATAATCAGGATTGTTGGAAGGATGACGATCTGCAATAATATTTTGAGACAGATTCTGTTGAACCTGAGCCCATAAATCTGGCCGTTGGGATAACTACTCCTCTAAGGAGGGCAACTCTGCAGATGGACCTGAGAGGGTCAAACTTGTAAGATCCGGGGCGTGGCCGCAGCATGGTAGCGTGAGGACGCTCATAGTGAGGGCTCCCGTCTATCCTCAGCCTTGAAGCGAATTTTTGGGGCGAAATCCCCTAGCAAATCCCCCTCATACATGGGGAAACGTGGAGGACACAAGAAGAGCCCTCGCGTGGAAGACAAGCGAGCTATTACCCGCTTTCTGAGAGCAGGAGGATCGGGGAGCATGCACCGCTCCAAGATGGCGACGCAGTGTCCGGAGGACGGAGGGAAAGGGGAACGGCTGACAGCAGCAGAGCCGGCGGAGAGGCGGCCGGCGGAGAGTGATCGTGTGCGGGTAGAAGAGGGAGCTGATCTTACCTCGCAGTGCCTCCAGCGGAGCCGACACCGGCATGAGTCACCGGAGCGGGCGGAGAGCGGAGGGGAGGACCCCGCTGCCCGCGGCAATAGACCGGCAGAGAGGCGGCGGCTGGCGGAGGATCAGGTGCGGGCGGAGGAGGGAGCTGATCTCCCCCCGCAGTGTCATCGGCAGGACCGGCTCCCGCAGGCACCTGCCGAGCGGGCGGGAGGCGGGGGAGAGGACCCCGCGGCCCGCGGCAAGATGGCGGCCGCCTGGTCGGAGCGGAGGAGCGGGAGGAAGCTGGCGGCGGAGGAAGACTACCTGCTCTCAGAGGTACAGGGAGAGGCGGGTGGGCGCTCCCTGAGTGGCGCCGGTGCAACAGAAGACCCGGGAGACCCAGATCACAATCGGGGGCTGTGGCGGGGGGCCGGTCCTCACCCCTCCAGCATTGAGACAGTTAACCTGGACTCCCCCCGAAGCGGGGGAGGCCCATTTTGCACGGCCGGACTGGGTGCAGCACCCCCTTTATATCCCCAGTTAACTGAAGCACAGAGCCCCAAAGAACAGGGTAAATTGACACGACTTAAAGGGCAAGCCGCAGACACACATAAGCCCCCTCCGCGCAGCCTCTCCCCTACGTCAGCCCAGGGGGAATGGGGCAGATCCCCAGCGGAGACCCTTGAAGATCAGAGACCGCGGGAATGGTCCGTACAGCCGGGCGGGGGAGGCATCCCGAGCCCATGGCCATTGTATGCGGGTGTCTCATCCCCTCCAGACGACGGGGGTCAGCGGATGGCGTCTCCAGACAGAGCACTCAACTACCCGGCTCTGCTCCGACCCGGAGAGAGGGGATGGGGCGGAGATTCTTGGAGCTCGAGGGGGGGTAGCCCCCAGTCCTCACGTGGGATGCCCACCTCGCCAATCTCTGCGGAATCAAGACTTAACCTCGCAGGCTTGAAGAACAGAGAAACTGTTCACCAAGTAATGGTGCATGCCCCTCAGCAGGGGTCGGACCCCGACCTGCGTTCGGTCCTCCTCTCGCTCCCCACTAAAGCAGACCTGGAGGCAATTCCCACCAAGGCGGATATGGAAGCGATGATCTCCAGAATAGAAAAAGCCTTCAGGAAAGACCTGGAAACCATCCAACACAATGTTGCGGCGGTGGAGGACCGGGTGTCTACCCTGGAGGGTGCAGGAACCTCGATGGAAGAACGCCTTACCCGCTTAGAACAGGCGAACGATAACCAGGTGGCCCAGATTTCCAGCCTCAAGTTGCATTACGACGATTTGGAAAACAGGAACAGGCGGAACAATCTACGCCTCCGGGGGATCCCTGAAACGCCCCAGTTTGTGGATCTGGAATCCGTCGCCACATCGGTCTTCAATACACTATTGGGGAACCCGCCAGGCACAACCATAAAGATGGACAGAATACATAGGGTGGCGGGTCGACCACCGGGCATCCCGGATGGTCCTCGGGATGTCCTATGCAGGATACACCACTTCAAGATAAAAGAAGAAATCCTAAAAAAAGCATGGGAGGTGAGACAAATTGCGCACGGCTCTGCACACATAACCATCCTCCCAGATCTGGCCCGCTCTACACTCTGGATGAGAAGACAACTGAAGCCTCTCCTCCAGAAGATAAAAGAAAGCGGTGCAGTGTACAGATGGGGGTACCCATTTCATCTCATTGTCAGAAAAAATGGAGGTTCCTTCACACTACGTACCCCCGAGGATCTGGACAATCTCTTTGCGTTTCTGGACACTGCTCCCCTAGAGGTCCCGAACTGGCTCGACTTCCCTACATTCCAGCCTCTACCACAGAGGATCAGACGCCGAAGGGCCCCGATCGGTCCTGGTCGGCCGCGGCGGGGGGATGCTCCTCCCCCCATGGTCATGTAACACCCTGACCTACCTTGACACGAAGAAGCGGACTTACTTCCTGCGGCCTGGACTTTCCCCCCTCTCCGTGACGGACTTTCGATGGACTTTTGCCTCTTCTTGCTGCTGACCGCGGCGCCCGTGATCCGAGCTCGGGGGCTTGTTTGAAGGGTCTTGGAGATAATATTTGTCGTGCTGTCGGGGCTCTGGCTCTCCGCCCTGCCCCTCCTCTCCCCTCCCGCCCCTCTCCGGCTCTTGGGGCGCTGCCGTGGTGCCGCCCCGGGCGCCCTTACGGGGGGGCGGGGGGATGTGGACCGGACGGGTGGTGATTTCTGAGCCGATGTCCCGGACTGGGTTATTGGTGCTTGGCCCGCTGGGGTGGGTGGGGGTGGCTCGACTGCACCGGGTGACGGGTTTGTGGCGCCATTCGGGAGCCGGGAATGGTGACACACGGGTTTCTCCGCTGGGTGCGGGCTCCCCCCCCCCCGTGCGTCGGCGCCGTGGCGTCTTGGGGCTCGGACTGGCCGGATTCTCCGGTGATCTGGGCGGCGGGGCGCCGGTTCGCGGGGGGACAGTGGACGTCGACTAGTTATGATGTAGGCCTGTGATGGTCTGGTTATGGGATTGCGGGGCGCCGCGTGTGCCGGTCCGGGCCCCCCCTTCGGCCCCCCGTCCCCTGCCGCTCCCCCCGCTGCCCCTTCTTCCGGGGATGGGCGCGCGATTCTACTCCCCCGCCGCGTGGGGTTTCGCCTGTGCTGGGGGGGCTGGGGGCTGGGTGGGCCGTGGTGGCTCGCCGTCGCCGAGCTTGGGGGCTGGGGATGTTTGACCACTCTGGGTGGAATCCTTTGACGGGTAGGGACGGTCCCTCTGGCGGAGGTGTGGGACATGCCGCGGGGTCCGTGGCCTTGGCTTTCCCCGTTCGCCGTGCCTCCGCGCGGCCCGCCCCCTGACGTGAGGATGCGGCAGGATGGGTCCGTCGCTGGGGTTGCCCCTGTATGGGTCGTGGGTCGGGCCCGTGGGGGCGGGCGGACGGGATGGCCGCGCGGGGAGGGAAGGGTGATTCGCTATGTTTACTGTGTTTATTATGTGTTTTAGATGTAAGCCACATGTTTCTTAGACTGTCACAAGATGGTACCTTACCGGGGAGGGTTTCGGTTTGTTTATAGGTTGTTGTCCTCTCAAACCCCCCTGGGGGAAACTAAGTCTCGGACCGTCCCTCGCAAGAGGGGCTGAGTTGGGCTGGGGAGGCGGGAGACCTCCGTAGCCTTGCAGCGCCACAGTTTCTTTACCCCACATAGGCCTGCGCGCCTGGGCGAACTCGGCCTAAGGCGGGCGCTTTATCTCTTCGTTTTTGTTTTTCTTTCTCTTCTTCCTGCTCCCTACACATCCCTCTTCCCTTAATACCTCCCTTTTCTTGGCCCCTCCCTCTTGCCCCGCCCTCCTCCGGTTCACCCCCCCTCACCTCTTGGCCGGGTGGCCGGATTTCCCCTGGCCTTGAGGGTGAACTGGTTCCCTGCCAGCAACTATTGTGGTTTTGGGCCGTCGCCCTCGGGTTCGTCGCGTGTGGTCCGGGCCGTGCATGGGGGACACGATGGACCTCAGAATCGTCTCACTAAACGCTAAGGGCCTCAACGTTCCCGAGAAACGGAGAGTTTGCCTGAATCTATTCTGGGAAAAAAGAGTGCAAATAGTTTTTGTGCAGGAAACACACTTCCGGAAAGGGAGAGCCCCAAGATTCTCAGACAAGCGCTTCCCCTTGGGATTGCACTCCTACTCTCCTGACTCAAAATCCAGGGGAGTTAGTATCCTAATCGCGGCCAATCTTCCATGGACCTTGTTAGACAACAAGTTTGACGAGGAAGGTCGTTTCATCTTTGTCAAGGGAAAGGTAGGTAGCCAAGTATTCACCTTTGCGAATATCTACGCCCCCAATTCGGACCAGGTCCACTTTATTGGACGTACCCTGGACGTTCTTCAGACGTTCTCGGAGGGAGTCTTGATTTTTGGTGGGGACCTCAATGTGGCCCTAGACCCATTACTAGATGCCTCTAGAAAGGCCTCTCACCTATCGTTCTCGGCCCTTAAGAAACTTAAGAACTCCCTGCGACTCTCTCAACTTATGGACCCGTGGCGCCTACAGAACCCACGAGGTCGAGATTACACCTTCTACTCAGCGCCCCACGACTCCTACTCAAGGATAGATTACCTCTTCGTTGAACACAGATACTTGCAGATTGTACAGAGGGCGACGATCGACCCTATCCTGATATCAGATCATGCCCTGATCTCCCTGTCCGTGAAACTTCCGGAGCGGTTGAATAGGCCGAGTACCTGGATGCTTAATGAGTCACTACTTCAGGATCAGACCCTGAAAGAGGAGATCAGGAAAGAACTTCAGGCATATTTTGAAATCAACACCAATTCGGAGACGTCTCCCTTGAATTTATGGGCAGCGCACAAATGTTATATCAGGGGTATTATCATAAAAATGGCCTCCAGAAAAAAGAGGGAGAGAGAGAAGATGACCGAGGAGTTAGTACAGAAAATCGCTCAATTGGACTCGGAGCATAAAAAACAGAAAGCAGAGAGCACAAGACAGGAGTTAGCAGCGGCCCGTGAAAAGCTAAGAGACCTCTTGCTAACTAAAGCGAAGGTCTCGCTTGTTAAGGCCAGACGCTCCTTTTATGAATACGGGAACAAATGCAGCCGCATGCTAGCTAGGGCAATCAGAGAGCAGAGGGCTAACAACTTTGTGCCTCAGATAATGGGGAGTGGAGGCCGATTGCTCTCTAGACCGGCAGACATTGCCGGCGTCTTCAGAGACTACTACTATAAGCTTTACAACCTGGAGGGGGGAGAAGGTGGCCGGTCGAGTAAACTACAGGAGGCCTTGAGATATGTTTCGACGTCGGGCTTGCCCGCTTTAGGCCGGGGGGTGGTGGAGACCATGGAGGAGCCCATAACGGCACAGGAGTGGTTACAGGCCATAAAGTCTTCCCAGACGGGTAAGTCCCCGGGCCCTGATGGATTTACATTATCCTACTACAAATGGATGACCGATATCCTGACCCCCAGAGCGGTTGCGGCCTTTAACTCCATATCTCCAGAACAGGCTTTGCCAGTAGATATGCTGAGGGCACAGATAACGATAATACCTAAGCAGGGAAGGGACCCACTGCTCTGTTCCAACTACAGACCGATATCATTGCTAAATGTGGACCTCAAAATTTTCGCGAAAATCCTGGCAACTAGACTACTGCCATACTTGGGCAACCTCATAGGTCTGGACCAGGTGGGGTTCACCCCCGGTAGAGAGGCAAGTGATAACGTAACCAGAATCCTTGACTTGATCCACCTGACACACGAGAAAGGAATTCCCGCAATGATACTCTCCACAGACGCTGAGAAAGCGTTCGATAGGGTCCATTGGGACCTTATTCGGGCCACTCTGGAACACATAGGCCTACAGGAGACTATGAGATCTTGGATACTGTCTCTGTACTCCACCCCCTCGGCATGCGTTAAAGCCAATGGGGTCCTATCTGATCCATTCTCAATAAGCAATGGCACAAGGCAGGGGTGCCCGCTATCCCCGATCATATTCATCCTGACATTGGAGCCCTTCCTTCGGAAGGTTAGGGAGAATCCAGATATCAAGGGGGTGACGGGAGGGGGCACGGAACACAAAGTAGCGGCTTTTGCCGACGACCTACTTTTCTGCATCACACAACCAGTGACGACTATCCCTAATCTCCTGAGAGAAATGAGAGAGTACACAAAGATATCAAATTTTAAAATCAACCTGCAGAAGTCCGAAGCTCTCAATATCTCTCTCTCGCAGCGACATATGGACAACATACAGGCCAACTTTCCTTTCCGATGGACATCCGAGGCGATCAAATATCTGGGAGTGCAGATAACACCCCAGTTCAAGGATTTGTTCGCCAAAAACTTCCCGCCCCTTCTAAGCACCATTAAGCGAGACCTCCAAACATGGAAGGACAAGACACTGTCCTGGTTTGGGAGGTGCAACGTACTGAAGATGAATGTCCTGCCGCGGCTGCTCTATCCTATTCAGGTACTACCCATCCACCTACCCTCCGCCTTCCTGAGGGACATTCGTTCTGAATTTACAAAATTTATATGGGGGGGGCAGGAGCCCGAGAATTGCCCAACAAACACTGACGATGTCAAAGACAAAGGGGGGGGTAGGACTTCCTGATATCAGAATGTACTATGTAGCAGCACACCTAAACAGGATTGTGGACTGGAACCTTCATGAGAGCAGCAAACGCTGGGTTCAACTGGAGCAATCATGGGCCCCGGTTCCTCTTGCGGGCCTTCCTTGGTCCCCGGGAGAGTTACCGGGCACGCTCAAATCTCACCCTACAATAGGCCCGACGCTCAGGATCTGGGCGAGACACAGGATGAACGAAAACATAGCCCCGATGCCCTCCCCGCTTCGCCCAATCACGGGGGCACTGGACTTCACACCGAACCGGCTTGATGCGTCTTTTGCGAGATGTCGGGTCCCAGGTCGAGGCGTTGCCTGCGAGTTCTTCGGTGGCTCGGGCTGGAAATCCCTGCAGGAACTGCTGAATTGGGGGGATCCCCCCCATCTATCTTTTTGGAGGGCAATACAGGTGTCTCACTTTTTGTCGAGCCTACCCCCACCCGAGGAATTCGCTAGAGAGTTGACTCCATACGAGCGATTATGCACGACAACTGAAACAAACAGGGGTACACTATCCACAATATACAAAATGCTGGTGGATCCAGGAGAAAACCATATACCGAGCTTCATCACAGTGTGGGAGACGGAGCTCGGGACCACATTTGCCCCAACCCAAGTAAAGAAGATGCTGGAATTGGCACAGCGGGCCTCAATAAGCAACCAGTACCAGGAGGCGGGCTACAAAATACTTAGTCGATGGTACAGATCGCCACAGACGCTTCACCGAATCTTCCCATCAGTGCCGGCTCAGTGTTGGCGATGCGAGGATGCCCCGGGCTCCCTCTCGCACATTTTTTGGGGATGCGCAAAAATAAGAGGCTTCTGGGAGGAGATTGTAAAGTGGATCCAGAAGATAACAGGAGAGCCCATAGAGCTCTCCCCGGAGGTCCTCCTGCTGCATTCCACCAAAAGCTCGGTAGACAAATACAGGAAATCTTTGACAATCCACTTAGTGAACGCTGCCAGAGCATGTATCCCCGCCAGATGGAAGTCAACTGCACCGCCAACTGTCGGCTCATGGATTAGGAGGGTAGAGGACATCAGTCGAATGGAGGACCTAACAGCCCTCCTTCAGCACACAGAAGAGAAACACAGACTCCGGTGGATGCCGTGGTTCCTATTCATGGAGTCAGATGAAGGCAGGACCCTGCGGGACGAGACCTAGGCTGGCTGGGAGATATCTGGGGGTCGGTGTGGGTCTGGAGTGCACGGCCCGGACTGGATGCTGCGGTCCCCTGCCCGTCGCGGCTCGACTCCCCTTCTCCGCCTATTCGGGGGGGCTTGGGCTCCCCCCCGCCTCCCCCCCTGGCCGTCCCCCGTTTGGCCCCCCCCTCGGAGTCGTGGACGCAGATGCATTCCGCGGGGATGTGGTTGGGGGGAGTGTGGGGGCCTTTGTCCCTCACGGCCGGGGGGGGTGCTGGGGGGGGGAGGAACTCGGGGCTGAACTTGGTCCTTGGACTGCCCGGCCCTCCCCTTCCTGTCACCCTCCCTTCTACTCCCCTTTTCCTTCCTATCCTGTGACTTAATCATTGCTTTCCTTAGCACTCCCCCCTACCCCCCGTTCCCTCTTCCTTCCTCTTCATCCCCACACCCCCACAAAACACTTCCACCCCTCCCTCCTCTTCCCCTGTTCATCATAGCAAAAATTGAGGGCGGGAGCGACGAGACACGGTCCTAAACTGAGTCATAGATGATGATCATGACTAGCATATAGCGTATGTGTCAAAAGCGGCGATAAGGAATCTAGATGTTATATTTTATGTACTTTATCCAGGAGTTATACCTGATTTGCTTAATGTGATAACAGTGGCCTGTTTTGTTGTCTCTGCTCTTATCAATAAAGATCTATTGTTAAAAAAAAAAAAATTTGTAAGATCCACACAACAAAGTGTGATACACCCCTGGAAGAATTAATTGCATTATTAAAAGCAAACTCAGCAAAATCTGTTTTAGCGACTAATTGGTCCTCTCTGTCTGACCATTTGACTGAAGACAGAAGAATGATGAAAGAGAGACAGAGAAGCTCAGTAGGACGCAGAAGGCTCTCTAGAAATTGAAAACAAACCGAACTCCTGTATCTGAGACCACATTCTCCAGAATATCATGGAGGAAGATGTGATCCAAGAAGAGCTGGGCCAGTTCCTGAGCAATGGGCAATATGTTTAATAGGATAAAATAAACAATTTTAATGAACCGGTATTGAAATCCATCCCAGACGGGTCCATGGCTTGGATAGAATAGACAGTGGAATTAATTTATGACAGGCACAGGTCTGGCAAGCCATGAGTCATGATATTGCACCAGCACTGCAAGACGATGGGAAAGGGGCTCAAAAGGAAGGTTATCAGGTTTCCCTGAAGGACAATCAGACTGAAACCGATTTAATTCAACCGAGGCTGAATGGCCTCACTCACTCTATGATGTGGAAGAATGGGATCAGAAACTATGGGATAGGGCATCAGCCTTAACATCTACCTGGTTGTACATAATAGTGAAATTGAATATAGAAAATAGATCATCCGGCCGAGGTCTCTTAGCAGACTATATATATTCTAGATTCTTGTGGTCCATATAGACTGTCACAGGAAACTGGTCCCCTTCTACCAAGTGTTGCCAGCCTTACCCTGAGCCCTGCTTCCTGACTCTTAAAGCCAGTCTGGTTGCCTGGCCCAGTTCAAACTATGCTCCCTCCAGCACATAAAGATTAAGGGTGGGGCCTGGTTTGAACTTCCATATCTTGTCCTAGCCTATCTTAAATAGCCCGCGATGAGCCTGGTTGCATTAGAGCCCAGTTTAGACTAGGAACACAGCCGTTACATAAAAGCTATGGGGGCACCGGATATTGTTTTTACGGGGTCCAAAAAATCCTTATGGTGACCTGCCTTCCTCCCCCCAATTTAACACTCAAAAAAAAACGATTGGGTTTTGTGATGTAGTAGTCATTGTCAACCCAGTATTAGAAGTGATGTAACCAAGAAAAGGGACTTGGGATACCTCACACAAGAAACACTTCTTGAGTTTCGCCTAATGGTAATTTTCATGTAATTTATGCAAAACTGTAAATAGAAGAAAAAAAAGCAACCAAAAAATTGCTGAAGATCTCATTCACAAAATCCCAAAAGATTGCTGGGGCCTTACAGAGGCCAAATGGCATCACAAGGTACTCGTAGTGCCCAAGTTATAGGCCCCTCTTAAGTCAAGCTTAGTAAAGCTTAGTAAAGACTTGGGCCCAATTACTTGATTGAACAAATCTTCAATTAGGGGAGGAGGATACTTCTTTTTAACCGTGACAACGCTTACCGTGGGCCTCCCGGACTGTATTGACTTGATGTACAGGTCCTTCTCAAAAAATTAGCATATAGTGCTAAAGTTCATTATTTTCCATAATGAAATGATAAAAATTAAACTTTCATATATTTGAGATTCATTGCACACCAACTGAAATATTTCAGGTCTTTTTTTGTTTTAATACTGATGATTTTGCCATACAGCTCATGAAAACCCCAAAATCCTATCTCAAAAAATTTGCATATTTCATCCGACCAATAAAAGAAAAGTGTTTTTAATATAAAAAAAAATCAACCTTCAAAAAATGGTGTTCAGTTATGCGCTCAATACTTGGTCGGGAATCCTTTTGCAGAAATGACTGCTTCAATGCGGCGTGGCATGGAGGCAATCAGCCTGTGGCACTGCTGAGGTGTTATGGAGGCCCATGATGCTTCGATAGCGGCCTTAAGCTCATCCAGAGTGTTGGGTCTTGCGTCTCTCAACTTTCTCTTCACAATATTCCACAGATTCTCTATGGGGTTCAGGTCAGGAGAGTTGGCAGGCCAATTGAGCACAGTAATACCATGGTCAGTAAACCATTTACCAGTGGTTTTGGCACTGTGAGCAGGTGCCAGGTCGTGCTGAAAAATGAAATCTTCATCTCCATAAAGCTTTTCAGCCGATGGAAGCATGAAGTGCTCCAAAATCTCCTGATAGCTAGCTGCATTGACCCTGCCCTTTTTAAAACACAGTCGACCAACACCAGCAGCTGACATGGCACCCCAGACCATCGCTGACTGTGGGTACTTGACACTGGACTTCAGGCATTTTGGCATTTCCTTCTCCCCAGTCTTCCTCCAGACTCTGGCACCTTGATTTCTGAATGACATGCAAAATTTGCTTTCATCAGAAAAAAATACTTGGGACCTCTGAGCAACAGTCCAGTGCTGCTTCTCTGTAGCCCAGGTCAGGCGCTTCTGCCGCTGTTTCTGGTTCAAAAGTGGCTTGACCTGGGGAATGCGGCACCTGTAGCCCATTTCCTGCACACACCTGTGCACGGTGGCTCTGGATGTTTCTACTCCAGACTCAGTCCACTGCTTCCACAGGTCCCCCAAGGTCTGGAATCGGTCCTTCTCCACAATCTTCCTCAGGGTCCGGTTACCTCTTCTCGTTGTGCAACATTTTCTGCCACATTTTTTCCTTCCCACAGACTTCCCATTGAGGTGCCTTGATACAGCACTCTGGGAACAGCCTATTCAGAAATTTCTTTCTGGGTCTTACCCTCTTGCTTGAGGGTGTCAATGATGGCCTTCTGGACAGCAGTCAGGTCGGCAGTCTTACCCATGATGGCGGTTTTGAGTAATGAACCAGGCTGGGCTTTTTTAAAAGCCTCAGGAATCTTTTGCAGGTGTTTAGAGTTAATTAGTTGATTCAGATTATTAGGTTAATAGCTCGTTTAGAGAACCTTTTCATGATATGCTAATTTTTTGAGATAGGATTTTGGGGTTTTCATGAACTGTATGGCAAAATCATCAGTATTAAAACAAAACAAGACCTGAAATATTTCAGTTGGTGTGCAATGAATCTCAAATATATGAAAGTTTAATTTTTATCATTTCATTATGGAAAATAATGAACTTTAGCACTATATGCTAATTTTTTGAGAAGGACCTGTGTATGGAGAGTTGGAGCTTTCACCATGCTAGGTGTGTTGCGACTCATGATGCTTATAGGGTTACCGCTTAGAAGGTTGGACAAGCTCTCAATGATATATGTGACAGTTCTCTGCCACATTAATGAGCTATCTGTGTCAGGTTTAGAGCTCTCTACTTTACTATATGGTCCATCTCTTTACTTAGTTATGGGAAATGGCTCTACTGTTTTGGAAATTTGTTCACCTCACCTAGAGAACTCCTTCAACTCAAATTCAACCAGATGACTTGCATATAATAATATAACATCTGTTTGCCTTTCAATGTATATTGAGATTGAGAAGTTGCCAAACTTTTAGGACTACCAGCCATCTAAGGGAAACAACTTCCCACATAAGTCGTTAAGCCTGCTCACGCGAGACAGAGAGCTTGCTACTAGAAAGGGCAGTGTACTGACATTTAGTTCAGTTAACAGAAGTGATTGGAGAAGAGTGGAGTAATGCAGACCTAAAATGAAAGAATGCAGATAATAGACAAGGACACCTCAGCACCAGATAGATTATGAGGCCAATTCATTACTAGCACCTTGAGCATCTGCGGAGAGATGATATTAGCACCTCAGCTGCAACGCCAACCACAGGCAGGCGGTACTGTAGGCTACCCATGGCACTGTGTCTTGTTTGTTTTCTTCCAATGGAGATAGCGACAGGTAGCTGTTAGGTCGAGCGCTGCACGCCCATCTAGCAGCACTTCACTTACCTCCATGGCTGCATCCAGCCGTCATCCATTTTGCAGCACTTCCCTCATGGCTGTTCCCAGCTGTCTCCCTTCCCCCCATGCTTCCTTCTCGCATGCTCAGGTGCGCGCAGGTCTCCGTCCACTAGAGGGCGAGCGCACTGGATTCCTGAGATTTAAAGGGCCTGTACAGCACTGATTGGTGCTTGGTCATCCAAGCCTGCATCCACTTCTCCTATTTAAAGAGGCACTTCCTTCAGTGCCGGATCTTGGTCTCTCCATGCTTATTGAAAGTCAGACATTCTTGGATTGCTCACCCGTGTACCGACCTCTTCCTGTCCCCAACTCTGAACCTTTGCTGCCTGCCCCGACCTCGGCTACTCACCTTTACCGCGAACCTGTGCTGCCAGCCCCGATCTCTGCCTGTACTTACTACGCCTTTTGCCTGCCACTTGTGTACCTCGCTGAACCTCGGCTGACTGTGGGACTGGGCCGGGGTCACTCGCCGCACAAGACCAACCTGCCTTGCGGTGGGCTCTGGTGAATACCGGTGGCCCCTTAGACTCCGCTCCCCTGACACGGTACCGGCCATCGGTCCCACAGTTAAAGCAGATCCACACCCGAGTCCGCTCCACCCGGTCCGTGACAGTAGCGCAGGTGGGGCAGGCCAGAAATCATTGTATATAACATGTAAATGAACAGTGCCATTGTGGGTGCTCTGAAACCACATTACTCAGGCATAAAGTGCCATGTGCAATACAAAAAAGACTTTAACTGGGGATGGCAGCACAGTGACCAAGCGAAAACACATGGAATGACATTGGGGACATACGAATGACATGATGCATGATTGGCAGACATGAAAACACAAAACAACAAAACACAAAAGAAAACAGCACTAAAGAAAACAAGTTAGCGGCAGGTAACCTAAGTACAATAATGAACGAAAAAAACATTGTCAACAGGCCGGGTAAAAAAATGGGACAGTCCCAAAAAAATGGTACTGGAATGGATAATGGATAACTGAAGTCTATGGGCGAATGACACCGAGCGCCTGATGTGATGTGGCATTGTAGGGAACACAGCACTGGGGCTAACCAAGCACCTGGTGCTATTGATACATGGAATGCTACATGGTGCTAGGAGAGGGGTTACACTTTTTTGGCGTCAAAAATATGACTTGATGGTGGCACTCACTAAAAATATCTGCCACTACATGGCATTAACGTTTCTTAAATAAGACCCTATGTTTTACCAACAACTTAATAGCCTATCTTCTACAGTTAAGCACTGAAATCATATTTACATGCAGCTGATGATATATTTAAAATAAAGTAAACTTTTTTTTATAATTCTTCTCTACCCTGTCTGATTAAACACACCTTACAAGCTCTAAACCAGTTGTAACCCTGCCCCTCCCCCCGTGTAAAGCGTCAGCATTAGAACCTAAGCCACTGCACATAATTAAACAAATACATACCCTGTGTTTTAACACTAGACAAAAATAAAAATCCCTATAAAACCCCTCAAGCAAATATTGTTCATCAACAACAATAGCCAGGGCTGGCGAACGGGCAGGGGCCGATCAGCCTGGGTGCCAAAGTCATTATGTATGCTGTATGCCTGTATCCCAGCTGCCTGGCTTTCCATAGATGGGATTAGCACTACCTGACACATAGCGGTATGGGACAGGAGAAACATAGATTATTTAAAATTAAAAACAATAACCGCAATCCTCCAACAATCCCTTGTATTGGAAACTGTCAATATAGTATAAGACTAAAGAAGCACAAATGTGACATATGTTTGAACTGTGTGTCTGTTCAGTATATTTAAGTATCATATCTTTTTTGGCATTTTATAGCTGTGGGATATCAACTCCTCAGCAGCAAAATACCTCCTTTCCTCTGAATTCCATTTTGTTCTCATGGTGATAGTCTCTAAAAACAGATGCGGTGTGTACGACTTGTTAACAAAAGATTTTATCATCAATCTGTACAAGCAAGCAAGTAAAAGAAAATAGAAAAGGTCCTCCTTAACTATAGTCAACATTTGTATAGAATTCTATAGCTCTACTTTCAGAAAATAATTTACAGAGGAAACATCTCACAGTGACATTTATTGGGATGGGAGTTAAAAATATTGGGATGCATTATCTATTCCTCCTGCCGAGACAATAACAAAGAAAATGAGTCATTTTAAAAACCTTGCCAGCACTCTGCTGAGAGTTTCATTGTGTTACATTGTTCTTAATTGAATCTAATTGTATCTAAATTGTTTCTATTGTACTCACCTGTGATACATTGTAAAGCAGTCATGTATTATTGGAATGTAAGTAGCTTACAAACAAAGAGCACTTTGACAATTGTCTCTTCTGTACGTGCAATATTTTAGAGTAAAATAGCGTCCCCTTTTGAGTCTAATAAAAAATAAATTAATTAATTTTCTCTTTAACAAATTCGTGAATAATTGTTTTTAGCATGCAATAACTCTTCTTAAAAAGGATTTGGCTATTTGGCAACTGTTTGACTGACTGACTCAAACCTGAAGGCTGATGTGACACACCCGCTGTCCCAATCCCCGGCTTCCCTCTAGTCTGAGATGCAGCCCTACCCTCAGCCTTTCTGAATGGTTGGGGCCAGGAACCTGGGAATGTGTCTACAGCCTCAAACACTGCGGGAGGAAAGGTTTATTTGATTGATTGGCATGGTTTCAAACCGCAGGATGCCCCAAATTGTCCAGTGCCAGCCAGTGCGGGTTTTGATTTGTTTTCATAAAGGACATCCGGTATTATATACAGATGTTTACTGTAGCTTATAGAAGCTCTTACTTTAAATGTAGGTACACTATTTTGATAAGGAGGACAATTTTGGTGGTCTTTTATGCAATATGGGGACATTTGAAGTCTTTAGTTGCTTAGCCGAAAGGCTAATCTGGTTTTAACGAATCTAAAATTTTCAAAATAATGTAGCTGAAGGTAGAAGCACATTCAAGCAATGCTATTCTTTGTCCTGTCATAGCTTGCTGCATAAAACTGCATATAATACTTTTTTTTGTATGCCCATTTATGGGGCTCTTCGTTGAACAGTTTAAGATTTTTGTTATAATAAAAGTTTAATATTTATGAATAAAATTCTGTTTTGTTTTTTCTTCCATAGTTCCACCCGTCATTCGAGTCTTTCCAGAAAGCCAAGCCAGAGAGCCAGGTGTGACTGCCAGCCTTAGATGCCATGCTGATGGAGTCCCTCTTCCCCAGCTCAGTTGGCTTAAGAATGGAATAGACATTACTACAAAATTATCCAAGCAGCTAACTTTACAAGGTAAGTGAAAAGCCTTTCAGGCAGCTGTTTTAGTTTGACAGCAACAGAATGCTGTACTTGTGCTCTATGTCACTGACTGCCCATTAGTCAACCATTAGTCCTAGTAATAGAGGAACCAATGACATTTACTGACTCTGCTAAACATAAAACTTCAAGGGCATCAGTGCGCATGTGTTAAAAATGGTGAATACTTTCATGTCCCCTGGATAAAGTGTGTGATTTTTTTGTTCTACATTGACTAAGGCTATGACATCCCTGGCATTTTTATCTGCCCTGGCTCTAGTAGTAGTGTGAGTGTCCTGCTTACACACTACTCTTAGGACAAAAACTCTGTTCATTCTACTCCTTTTTTAAACCCTTGCCTCATACTATGCTATGGGCAGGGGTCTACAAGTTTAGAATGGAGAGCAGTGTTTCTGTTATCTTAGCAGGGTGTTGCTCCCTTGTTCACACTTTGACAGAACTTAAGAGAATAATTGTTGAATGATCTTAGCAGGACATGCTGCATATTCTAAAGGGAATTCCCCATATAATCTCCCTCCATGTCCCACCCCTCCAATGATGTCATTAGTGCCATGGGAGATATATGATATATATATATATATATATATATATATATATTTCTTCCCATGGTATAAAACCTTCCCTGTCTCGAGGATGCCAGGAAGGGAGGTGTGGGACCTGTGTCCGACGTCACTACAGATGCCGACAGGGCAGTTATAATAGCCAAACCTGTCTGATCTTGAAGAGAAGCCGCTGCCTGGAGGAGGAAATGAGGAAGACGCGGAGAGGTGATTTATTTTTTTCTAACAGTTTTTTTTATAATGCTGAATATTTGGTCCCGGTCTGCACTTGGTCAGCATCTGTTCAGGCAAATTTGCAGTAGCTCATTTTGACTACAGATTCCCTTTATAAAGAACAGTGTGTGTATATATTTATTTATACCGTTCTTGCTTTTAAATAAGGTCACACACCCTCTCAACTTTTCCTGACAGATTCAGGATAGCTTATTATTATTTCCAAAAATATTTCAAATAATGAAAAAGTTACATTACATATGGCTACTACTGCTTCTCAGCATTCTTAAGACTTTTTCCTGCTTAAAATGTTACATCCTAGCAAACTGTTAAGAGGTCCAAAGTAACCATTAACATTACACTTTCTGAGGAGTTGTAAGTAAAAATAAAGAAAGAATAAAGAAGTTAATTTTAGGGGAGAAAAATCATAGTTCATTTTTGGCCTATGGCTACCAGAGAACCATTTATAATGGTTTAGCCTCCTTTGTATTGTGGTGTTATGTGGGTCAGTGCTAAAAATGCATGCTGCTTGACTTTTATTTTGCATTAGTATGAGCAAGCCCCACAGGAAACAATAACCTGTCCTAGGTCTATGTATAATTTTACAGTGCTTCAAAATGCCGAGATGGAGGCATTGTGATTTGCAAGTACTCAAAATATAAATGACCAGTTTTAAAAACATAAACTTTTCGTTTTTTTCCAAATTTTTTTTTACCAGTCACTGCAGTCAAAATAAAATATGTTCAATGCTTTTAACATTACAACCTCTTATTATTTATTCTGAATTCTTAAAAATCTATAATACATTTGTATTTAAAAATGTATAATCTATCTTAAAAAAAAAACATGATAGAAAATACAGTTGCTTATTCTTACATTGTATAGTAATCATGTTGATTGCTGCACTTTTTAATGCCAAAACATGAAGTAGGCTTTTAAATAAATTAATTAAATGAGAATTAATAATAATGAAAACAGTTTTTTTATTATAAAGAGATACTTCTGCAGCATTATTGGAGCTTCTGGCTGAAATGAGGGACAGCCTAATGTATAAGCAGCATACAGCTGTACTGTGCTGTTCTGATGTCAGTCATCCATAAAGTGATAGCTGTCAATCATCCATCAGGGTTGGGTGAGAGCTCGGTGACCCCTTGTAAAGGCACACAGGGTCTTCTTCATCCCCTCATCTTCTGTGTCTGGCCACACAAAAGCATTTCAGAATACTAAATTCTGATTCTGATTAAAATACCTTATGTTTTCTAAGCAAAGCTGTTGACCTCAATTCCATTCCTGAGCACTGCTTGTGACAGGCAATGTGAGCAGTGCTGCTTGATGAACCATGCATGCGCCCTGTTTTGGTTGGAAACGGCAGCGTGACCTTTGTGGCTTCACGTGTTCGCTCTTGCTGGGAACGGCAAGGGACTGAAAGGAATGGGAAGCTTTGGGGTTCTGCTACTGCAGTTACAGAGGGCTTCAGGAAATGGAGGAGAGGCACATGGGGCAAACGTCACCATTTGCAAAGGTGCACTACAGCAAGGTGCGTTATATGCAGCCTTGTTATTGTCATTACCTGGACCTGCTCTTAAGCCTTGCTATACAACAGAGGGAAGTAATCTAGCAACATTTTCTGGGGCATAGGCATCAATTTAGTAAACATTACATTTAATGTTTATTCAAGACTGACGCATGGGTTAGTCCCCATTGCACCAGCATAAGTTAGATGTAAACTATTTCTACTGTCTGGCTGACAGACAACGTAAACACAGCTGGGTGTGGCTATTGTTACATTTTATATCAGCCACATGCCTATAACACAGGAAGGAGTTTGCTGGCTTTTTACCATGTAACAGCAGGGACTCTGACCTGCATATTAAATTGTATAGCACAAGAGGCAGCAGCTAGAGTTTAAAAAAAAAAACTCTCAGCCAAAATGTATTTACTCTCAGTGCTTCTGCCTCCTGCCTCCCCTTCTTTCTCTCCTGGGCAGTAAATAGTACCACTGACTGTAAAACTTAAGAATATGTTGTTGCATAAAAAAGGTTTTACCTTCATTATGTATTCACAATTTTGGTGTTGTATAGTTTGACATCCCGTAAGGATATATATATATATATATATATATATATACAGTATATATATATATATATATATATATATATATATGCTGTGAATCAAAGGCCACAAAAGAATGACATTGCTGAAGAAGCTTCATACTACCATCTGATACAAATGTTTCAAAGTTTCCATAACTTTCTTGCATGCTTTTTTATTATGGAACACAGTTTGACACTGCAGAACATTGGCTTTTAGTTAAAAATGTCCTCATAATTGATTGGCAGGTAATTACAAGACTCTTAGATCTCATGCAAATTGTATTCATTTAATTTCTTGCTCAGCTGCTCACTGATACCACATTGATGCAAAACCCAAGATGTATTAATCTTTGCAACAAATAAAACTTAGGACCTGTCATATACCAGATGTTAGGGAAAAGTGAATTAAAATTATATAACACGGATAGTTTTTGTTGTCATAGTTTATTAACATCACAGACTTTGTAAAGTTTTAGAATTTGAATTTAAATGATAAACATGTTCCCTAAATCAAGGTAATGCTGTATGACCTCATTAATTCTTATTATCAATATAGCAGATGATATACAAGTATAGCAGCTGTCATTCAGAATACCTGTTTGGTATTTAAAGGCACTCTGTAGGCAATGTGCATGAACTGTCAATCAGTAGCTTACCTCATTGTGGCTGCACTCTCACTTCCTGTTAGAACACAACTGCTTCTGGAAGTAGAAGAAGTAGAAACAAGACAAAGAGTAATATCACACCCCCTGAATTCCTGGTGGTCTAAAGCTCTACATCATCAGACTGTGGACACTGGGAGAGAGGTAGAACAGCCAGGGTGATGGGAATGCCTATTTTACAGACCTCATCCATTATGCTGATTGTTGTGCAACATTACAGAGCCAAGGGCCACGCCCAAATATTTCAAAAGATAACTAAAAAGCTGAAACTGTAAACCTTGATATCGCAGCCATTTCTTCTTCATTTTAATAAATGGAATATAATTATAAATGGAAAATAGTTTGGGAATGCCAAACATAGCATTCCTAAACTTGTCCAAGTGTAAACCTAGGAAAAACAATGATCCAGCTCACATGTCCATGACCATGGCGCTAATTCAGCACCAGGTGAAAACTTACACCCAAAGCTTGATAGTGAAAGTGAATTGCAGTTTTCTCATCTGGAGCTGAATAAACCCTTTAGGCATTTATTTTACGCTCTGCATCTTCAGGATCTTTATGAATCAACGCGCAAATAAAAAAAGGCTTCCCCTTAACCACACAGCCCCCTTCCCTACTTTACCTGCTGTAGTGAAGTGATTGTACTGTTTAAAACAATTTAGGGGCAAATGTTTTTTCATAATCACTATAGTGACTATAAACGCAACAGCTAGCAAGTTATCAAGCAGGTCGTCTGATGCTTGTCCCATGTGCCTCTCCTCCATTTCCTACAGTGTCCGGAGGAAGCCATATCAGTGCTTCAAACATTGTCCTCCTTTCAATTTCATCCATCCAGAACCACACAAAAAAGTGGCCTAACAGCCACTCTGTCCCTTGTCAGCATGACAAACCACAGTGCCCCCATAGCATTTTGTGACTACAGTAGGGCATGGCCATGGCTCAGAAAGCTCACCACACCCTTCCCAGCTCAGTCACCTCCCAGAACAGAAAGAAGCTTAAAATACAAAAGGCATTTACATAATCAGAGATTTTGAGATGTGTTGTTCAAAAGGGGGATAAGGTGGGTTAGTGTGTGCCTGGATGGCAACAATAAGTACTGTACAAGTCTAATGAATTGAATTGTAAAAAGAAATGCAATATTATTCTAATAATTTTATTTTTTAGCAAATGGCAGTGAAGTCCACATTAGTAATGTTCGATATGAGGATACAGGGGCATACACATGCATTGCAAAGAATGCAGCCGGAGTGGATGAAGACATCTCTTCACTGTTTGTTGAAGACTCTGCAAGAAGAACACGTATGTACATTGCACACAGAGTGACATAGAAATACATGATTTAGTGTGTGGAAAAATTATTACAGATGTAGCAACAGTTAGTATGACATTTAACCATGTTAAGCAATGTCACTGAAAGTTTTATTTCTAGCATTTTATTACTATTGGTGGGTTTCACTTAGCGCAGCTAGAATTGGGATGCCCTCGAGGCAAGGATCGTAACAGTGAAAAGCCTGGATTTTGTTCCACTTTAAAAGTGGAAACAATGCTATATTGAAGTCTTTACTGCTTTTTCAATGGTTTTTGTGTTTGGAGCCAGAGATATCTGAGCACTTTTAAATCTGCTCCATCTGTACATGTAAGGTATGAGTTGCTAAAATATACAGTATATGTAAAACCATGAAAATTATTTTGATTGCCAAAATATATAATGGGTAATAGCCATCCATTTGGGCTACGGATAAGAAATGTGGGCAGCACCAGTGTATATTTCTATAGGTGCACTGCTCTGTGGGTTAATACCCAAAAAACCAAGTGTATTAGTTTGGGGTAACCTCTACACCCCCTGCCAAAAAGCCCAACAGAGACTCACTATATGCTACAATAAAATGGATTTATAAATTGATTGTTTGAGTGCAATAGTGAGTCTCTGTTGGGCTTTTTGGCAGGGGGTGTAGAGGTTACCCCAAACTAATACACAAAATATATAATGAATATGTGTGCATCAATGAAGTAGATTTAAAATTATTAGAATTAGTATTCATTAGCTAAAATATGAAGAGTTTTGGCCAACTTTGACTGAGAGGTTTCTCAGTCTCCAATGGGAGACAACCAGAGGACACACAGTATTAGCTGGCACATGCTCCAGATGTGCCAGCTGCTAAAGTGTATGCCATGCTTTTCTTGGAAAGACCCCCATGTATTAATTATATATACACCATCTTACTAGAAAAAATTAAAACCATTTTTTATGTTTGATATTGTTGAGCCACTACTGACCCCAGTCAATAATCTCAAGAAATGTTCTTGAGTGAGACATTCAGTAGCTAAAAGTAATGGCACGTCATCTGACTAATAAGATGCTATAAACATTTAATTATATATGGCTAACTTATTATTAAGGTAATTTTACTTTACGATCTAACCATTATAACAGCCATATACATATGATAAGTGAGCGAATAAAACTGGTTATGCCACAATGCTTAATTGTTTCAGTTATACATTATCTTGCACCCTTGGTCTTCGATGCCCTTCTGCCTCTGAGATTATTAAAAATTTAACCTATAATCCAACTTTTATGCTAATTGAGGAAAAAGAAACAAACCTAACCGCACTGTTGTAGGACCCTATTCTCTAGCGGGGGACAGTACATCAAGGCATACTTGAGGGTACCTTAGGGTCTGAATCCATAATGGTATATGCTTAATTTACTTTCACATTGCTTAATAAGTAGCATAAAAAATAACAGGAGCTCAAACATTTGACAATTATGAACGTCTGGAGCTGAATAAACTCTTTCATCTTCAGGATCTTTATGAATCATCGCGCAAATAAAAAAAGGCTTCCCCTTAACCACACAGCCCCCTTCCCTGCTTTACCTGCTGTAGTGAAGCAATTGTACTGTTTAAAGTTACTCACCTCCGCGCCTGCTGGCTCCCGCCGCCTCTCCTCTTCATGGGGGGGAGCTCCGATCACCCCCTCCGACTCTTCCGTCTTCTGGAGGGGGGCATAACAGCCCTCCTCCCGCCGCAGCTTCCGATGGCGGCCGCCATCTTGGATTTTAACGTCCAATGACGTCACCGCCGGGTGTCATCGGGGCACCCGGCAGTTCAGCTGTCAGATGCCGGTGACGGCTGGGCAGAGGACGAGGGAGGTAGGCGATCATCTGATCATCCTACCTGCATCTACTGCATGTTATGAGCCTTTAAACATCCAAGATGGCGGCTCAGGGGACATCAGGCAGCCTGCAAACAGGAAGTGCCCTCTAACTGTGCTGCTCTGCATTCTGGGATTGCTGACCTTTTCCTGACCCCAGCTCTACTCTGTCTGAGCAAAGCACAGCTATAACCCGCCCACCTGTACTTTATCCCGCTCTCCTCTTCTCAGTAAGTGTGATGCTTCTGAGTCAAGATGGCGGTGCCCGTATCCTGAAGTCCTGAACAGAGTTGCAGCCCAGTGGGAGAAAGAATGATAAGTAAGTGACTAAAAACTTAAAATATATTAATTTTAGATGCTGGGGAATCATTTTATAAGGGTTTGGGCTTTTCAATAAATCACGGTGAAGGTCCGGTTTAACAATATTCAATTTGGACACCAACAACTAAAATGCAATGTAAATGCACTGTAAAGTTTGCTCCCTCTATCACCAGTAGAGATGAGCGAACTTTTGAAAAATTTGTTTCGACTGATTCGCCGAATTTTCCGACAAAAATCGTTTCGAACCGAATTTATTCGCGACGAATCGCTATTAAAAACGGCTATTTCTGAGCCTCCTAGAGCCTCAATAGGGTTGTAAACCATTCTGCCTTGCTGTAACACGCATAGGATGCGTGCTGGGTTAGTTAAATAATACTTTGAATAAATATCACATGCAGATCAGAGGCATCGCTAATAGAATCGCAGAGCGGCACAATTGCAGAGAGTTGAAGTGGCATCACTATGAGGGGCAGGAGCCCAAACATTGCTTTAAAGAGACACTGGAGTTGGCAGCAGCAGGAGCCCAAAAATTGGATGAATCACACCCTGGAGTTGGCAGCAGCAGCAGCAGCAGCCCAAACATTACTTTAAAGAGACATTGGGGTTGGCTTCAGGAGCCCAAAAATTGGATGAATCACACCCTGGAGTTGGCAGCAGCAGCAGCAGGAGCCCAAATATTACTTTAAAGAGACACTGGAGTTGGCTTCAGGAGCCCAAAAATTGGATGAATCACACCCTGGAGTTGCAAGCAGCAGCAGCCCAAACATTACTTTAAAGAGACACTGGGGTTGGCTTCAGGAGCCCAAAAATTGGATGATTCACACCCTGGAGTTGGCAGCAGCAGCAGCAGGAGCCCAAATATTACTTTAAAGAGACCCTGGGGTTGGCTTCAGAAGCCCAAAAATTGGATGAATCACACCCTGGAGTTGGCAGCAGCAGCAGCAGGAGCCCAAATATTACTTTAAAGAGACCCTGGGGTTGGCTTCAGGAGCCCAAAAATTGGATGAATCACACCCTGGAGTTGGCAGCAGCAGCAGCAGGAGCCCAAATATTAATTTAAAGAGACACTGGGGTTGGCTTCAGGAGCCCAAAAATTGGATGAATCACACCCTGGAGTTGGCAGCAGCAGCAGCCCAAACATTACTTTAAAGAGACACTCGGGTTGGCTTCAGGAGCCCAAAAATTGGATGATTCACACCCTGGAGTTGGCAGCAGCAGCAGCAGGAGCCCAAATATTACTTTAAAGAGACCCTGGGGTTGGCTTCAGGAGCCCAAAAATTGGATGATTCACACCCTGGAGTTGGCAGCAGCAGCAGCAGGAGCCCAAATATTACTTTAAAGAGACCCTGGGGTTGGCTTCAGGAGCCCAAAAATTGGATGATTCACACCCTGGAGTTGGCAGCAGCAGCAGCAGGAGCCCAAACATTACTTTAAAGAGACACTGGGGTTGGCTTCAGGAGCCCAAAAATTGACTGACACACCCTGGAGTTTCAAGCAGCAGCAGCAGCAGCAGGAGCCAAAACATTACTTTAAAGAGACACTGGGGTTGGCTTCAGGAGCCCAAAAATTGGATGAATCACACCCTGGAGTTGGCAGCAGCAGCAGCAGGAGCCCAAATATTACTTTAAAGAGACCCTGGGGTTGGCTTCAGGAGCCCAAAAATTGGATGAATCACACCCTGGAGTTGGCAGCAGCAGCAGCCCAAACATTACTTTAAAGAGACACTGGGGTTGGCTTCAGGAGCCCAAAAATTGGATGAATCACACCCTGGAGTTGGCAGGAGTTGGCAGCAGCAGCAGCAGCAGCAACAGGAGCCCAAACATTACTTTAAAGAGACACTGGGGTTGGCTTCAGGAGCCCAAAAATTGGATGAATCACACCCTGGAGCTGGCAGCAGCAGCAGCAGGAGCCCAAATATTACTTTAAAGAGACCCTGGGGTTGGCTTCAGGAGCCCAAAAATTGGATGAATCACACCCTGGAGTTGGCAGCAGCAGCAGCCCAAACATTACTTTAAAGAGACACTGGGGTTGGCTTCAGTAGCCCAAAAATTGGATGAATCACACCCTGGAGTTGGCAGCAGCAGCAGCAGGAGCCCAAATATTAATTTAAAGAGACACTGGGGTTGGCTTCAGGAGCCCAAAAATTGGATGAATCACACCCTGGAGTTGGCAGCAGCAGGAGCAGCAGGAGCCCAAACATTACTTTAAAGAGACACTGGGGTTGGCTTCAGGAGCCCAAAAATTGGATGAATCACACCCTGGAGTTGGCAGCAGCAGCAGCAGCAGGAGCCCAAACATTACTTTAAAGAGACACTGGGGTTGGCAGCAGGAGCCCAAAGATTGGATGAATCACACCCTGAAATTGGCAGCAGCAGCAGCAGGAGCCCAAACATTACTTTAAAGAGACACTGGGGTTGGCTTCAGGAGCCCAAAAATTGGATGATTCACACCCTGGAGTTGGCAGAAGTTGGCAGCAGCAGCAGCAGCAGCAGGAGCCCAAACATTACTTTAAAGAGACACTGGGGTTGGCTTCAGGAGCCCAAAAATTGGATGAATCACACCCTGGAGCTGGCAGCAGCAGCAGCAGCCCAAATATTACTTTAAAGAGACACTGGGGTTGGCTTCAGGAGACCAAAAATTGGATGAATCACACCCTGGAGTTGGCAGCAGCAGGAGCCCAAATATTACTTTAAAGAGACACTGGGGTTGGCTTCAGGAGCCCAAAAATTGGATGAATCACACCCTGGAGTTGGCAGCAGCAGGAGCAGCAGGAGCCCAAACATTACTTTAAAGAGACACTGGGGTTGGCTTCAGGAGCCCAAAAATTGGATGAATCACACCCTGGAGTTGGCAGCAGCAGCAGCAGCAGGAGCCCAAACATTACTTTAAAGAGACACTGGGGTTGGCAGCAGGAGCCCAAAGATTGGATGAATCACACCCTGGAGTCGGCAGCAGCAGCAGCAGGAGCCCAAACATTACTTTAAAGAGACACTTGGGTTGGCTTCAGGAGCCCAAAAATTGGATGATTCACACCCTGGAGTTGGCAGAAGTTGGCAGCAGCAGCAGCAGCAGCAGCAGGAGCCCAAACATTACTTTAAAGAGACACTGGGGTTGGCTTCAGGAGCCCAAAAATTGGATGAATCACACCCTGGAGTTGGCAGCAGCAGCAGCAGCAGGAGCCCAAATATTACTTTAAAGAGACACTGGGGTTGGCTTCAGGAGACCAAAAATTGGATGAATCACACCCTGGAGTTGGCAGCAGCTGCAGCCCAAATATTACTTTAAAGAGACACTGGGGTTGGCTTCAGGAGCCCAAAAATTGGATGAATCATACCCTGGAGTTGGCAGCAGCAGGAGCAGCAGGAGCCCAAACATTACTTTAAAGAGACACTGGGGTTGGCTTCAGGAGCCCAAAAATTGGATGAATCACACCCTGGAGTTGGCAGCAGCAGCAGCAGCAGGAGCCCAAACATTACTTTAAAGAGACACTGGGGTTGGCAGCAGGAGCCCAAAGATTGGATGAATCACACCCTGGAGTCGGCAGCAGCAGCAGCAGGAGCCCAAACATTACTTTAAAGAGACACTGGGGTTGGCTTCAGGAGCCCAAAAATTGGATGATTCACACCCTGGAGTTGGCAGGAGTTGGCAGCAGCAGCAGCAGCAACAGGAGCCCAAACATTACTTTAAAGAGACACTGGGGTTGGCTTCAGGAGCCCAAAAATTGGATGAATCACACCCTGGAGTTGGCAGCAGCAGCAGCAGGAGCCAAAACATTACTTTAAAGAGACACTGGAGTTGGCTTCAGGAGCCCAAAAATTGGATGAATCACACCCTGGAGTTGGCAGCAGCTGCAGCAGGAGCCCAAATATTACTTTAAAGAGACACTGGAGTTGGCTTCAGGAGCCCAAAAATTGGATGATTCACACCCTGGAGTTGGCATCAGCAGGAGCCCAAAAATTGGCCTAAAGACATAAATATGTTTTGCACCATTTGGAAAGTGTAAAACGTGGCACCATGCTGAATCTAGTCGCATGCATCAGGCATTGGTGGGTGGAAATCCTGGCTGATCCATCCCTGATTCATTTTGACAAAGGTGAGTCTCTCCACATTTTTAGTTGACAGACGAGTTCTCCTCGCCGTAACTATGGCCCCCGCCGCACTAAACACCCGCTCAGATGGCACGCTACTTGCCGGGCAGGACAGCTTTTCCAGGGCAAACTCTGCTAGTTGCGGCCACAAATCAAGTTTGGCTGCCCAGAAGTCCAGCGGATCCTCAAGGTGTGTTGGCATGGTCATGTCAAAGTATGACATGACCTGCTGGTTCAGGTCCTGCTCCAGGTCCTTCTGCTGCTCATGAGTAGCCTCACTATGCGGGTGTAGAAAGCTACTCATTAGCGACTGAAGACTGAGGCTGCTGCTGATGGAGCTGCTGCTGCTCCTGCCAACCCCCCCCAGCGGCCATGGCAGTGGAAGGTGAGCGCAGAGGTCCCCTCGAGTCAGACCTGCGAGAGTATGGACCATGGCGCAGATAGGCATCGGCCAACTGCCTACGTAGAATGTATTTGTAGTAGTTCAGTTTGTCCTCCCTCTCGGTGGGTTTAAAAAATGCCCCCATTTTGTGCCGGAAGCGAGGGTCCAATAAGGTGGACAGCCAGAAGTCATCCCGCCGACAGATGGAAACAATTCTGGGGTCACTACGCAAGCACGTGAGCATGCTTCCTGCCATTTGCGCAAGTGACTCGGATGGACTACCTGTCTCCATCTCCACTGCATACTGCCACGGTGTGCCCGGGTCCTCTGTCTCGCCTTCCTCAAAAACCTCTAGCTCCTCTGGCTGCTCCTGCTCCTCCTCTCCTGTCCGCTGACTAGATAAACCAGCCATTTCGCCAAGCCTAAACTGTGTTTCGCTGGGCAACTCCTCCTCCTCCTCTTCCTCCTCCTCCTCCAGTTCAGCTCCAACGGGGTTCATGTGGCCGTAAGATGTAAACGCCATGTCTCCAGTGCCCTGACCAGCCATGGTTTCCAACATGTGCTGTAGTACATGAAGCAGTGAAATCACGTCGTTCATCCCGTAATCCTGCCGACTGACAAATAAAGTGGCTTCCTCAAAGAGCCTGAGCAAACGGCAGGTGTCACGTATGAGCTGCCACTGGTTGACATTGAAGTTACACAGGGGAGTCCCCCTATCTGCTTGGATCATCGGGAAATCCGTGATGGCTTTTCTCTGTTCATATAATCGGTCCAACATGTGAAGGGTGGAATTCCAACGGGTGGAAACATCGCAAATCAGACTATGTTGGGGGATACCATTCTGACGCTGTAGCTCAAGAAGGGTGTGTTTGGCGGTGTATGAGTGGCTGAAGTGCATGCAAAGTTTCCTTGAAGTTGTTAGGATGTCTTGCAGATGGGGGGAACACTTCAGAAACCGCTTGACAACCAGATTGAAGACGTGAGCCATGCAGGGGGCATTGGTCAGGCTTCCTTGGCGCAGTCCAGACAAAATGTTCTTCCCATTGTCGGTAACCATGATTCCCATTTTAAGTTTTCTTGGAGTAAGCCATGTTTGGATTTCCTGATGAATACATTTAAGCAGTTCCTCCGTACCTCCGTGCCCTGCACACATGGTAGACTGGAGGGGCACTGAGACTTGAGCCTACAGTGGAGGGTGAGGAGATGGCGGAGGATGAGGAGGCCGAGTCGCACGGTGTCACAGGCCCAACGGGCAGGGAGCGCGGAGGCCGAAGCGGCGTGACCTGTCCAAGTTGCTGCTGCTGCTGCAAAGGGACCACATTCACCCAGTGGGCCGTAAACGACATGTACTGTCCCTGACCGTAGTTACAGCTCCAGATGTCGGCGCTGCCATGCACTTTGCTACACACCGACAGGCTCAAGGACTGGCCCACCTTCTGTTCAACAAAAGTGTGCAGCGCTGGTACTGCCTTCTTGGCAAAGAAATGACGGCTTGGGACTCTCCACCTCGGCTCGGCACAAGCCATCAGTTCTCTGAAAGGTGCAGATTCCACCACCTGAAAAGGGAGCGACTGCAGCACCAGCAACTTGGACAGGAGCACATTCAGCTTCTGCGCCGTAGGATGAGTGGGCGCATACTGCTGTCTCTTGGACATGGCTTCGCTGATGGATTGCTGGCGGGATGCATGACTTGGAGGAGGAGGAGGAGGAGCAGAAGCGACAGAGGATGGGTATGACGCACAGCTGCCTTCGGCTGAGGTGCTGGAGCCTTGGCTGGCAGAAATTGGGAGCGGCGTGCCACTCGGTGAGGAAGCAGTCTGGCCCACCTCTCCGGAGCCTAGGTTCTCCCAGGCCGCTTTATGGTGACGCTGCATATGTTGACGCAGGGCCGTGGTGCCAACATTTGGACCCTGGCCACGCTTCACCTTCTGCCTACATATCTTGCATGTGGCCATGTTACCCTCCTGCGGATGCTTCAGGTAAAACTGCCACACTGCCGAGTAGCTACTTTTCCCACCAACAGGCCTCACTGATTCGCTGCTGCTGTTGCCAACTCCAGGAACCCCTGCCCCACTACCTCCCGATAAGGTAGCCTGCCGCGCAGCAGGTGCTCTACCCCGACCCCGGCCCCGTTTGGCTCCAGGCTTTACAATTGTGCCCCCATGCTGCCTGCCAACCATGCTGCTAACACCTTGCTGCCTGAGCTGCTGACTCCGGGGCAACCTGCGCCCCTCTTCTCCTGATGATGACGATGAAGCCCCTTCATCACCCGGCTCCCAAGTGCGATCGGCTTCATCGTCATCATCATTATCACCGAGTTGTGGCTGTACGTCACTGATGTTCGTGGATTCGTCAACAGTGTCTGGCGCAGGAGCTGGAACGCTCGCAGCACCCACGACACTGTCCACATCACTATTTGTCTGCCTAGCTAAAGAAGCCACCTCCATTTCTTGGCTGGGCAGTAGCTGCTGACTGTCCTCTATCTGATCGTCCTCCTCACTAAAGAGTGGAGCTGAACCCAAAGCATAGGATACGTCGCTGGGGGAGGGAACAGCGTAGGACAGAGGCAATGGGAGGACAGGGACTGCTCTCGGGGCATGCCAACTCAGGGTTGTGTCAGAGGAACCTACCGACCCTAGACTGGGGGTCTCAGACGTAAGTTGTGATGATGTTGTTGATGAGCGCGTCAACCAATCTACCACGGCAGATGCGTTACTGGTGGAGACCCGACCGCTAGCAGATACTGGCAGATTAGGTCTCTCAGCGTGACTCCTGCTGCTACTGGCCCCCAGTCTGCTGCGAGCTCTGCCTGCGGAATCTTGGCCTCTGCCACTCCTCTTTTCACTTCCAGGCACTTGTCTGCCCGACATAGTCTAACTGGCGTGGTAGTAGGTGATATTTTAAGAACCCCCAGGCAGCGGTGGGTCTATATGAAACAGAATATAATGCACACCAAAAGTGAGCAGTAACACTCAGCCTCCAACAGGCCTGCTTAGTGTAAATAAGAGAGCTGCTTAGTGTAAATAAAGAGGGGTATGCTATGTTACAGAATGGGATGCCCCAACAGCCAGCAGTGCACCTGGCAGCAGTACTACTATGCACAGCAAAAGTGTCTTTATCAGGCCAAATTTCTATTAGAATAAGTGCAAAGGGTTATAGTATTAAATAGAGGCTGGTGTAGTCACAGAATGGGATGCCCCAAAAACCAGAGAGCACCTGGCAGCAGTACTACTATGCACAGCAAAAGTGTCTTTATCAGGCCAAATTTCTATTAGAATAAGTGCAAATGGTTATGGTATTAAATAGAGGCTGGTGTAGTCACAGAATGGGATGCCCCAAAAACCAGAGAGCACCTGGCAGCAGTACTACTATGCACAGCAAGTGTGTTTATCAGGCCAAATTTCTATTAGAATAAGTGCAAATGGTTATGGTATTAAATAGAGGCTGGTGTAGTCACAGAATGGGGTGCCCCAAAAACCAGAGAGCACCTGGCAGCAGTACTACTATGCACAGCAAAAGCGTCTTTATCAGGCCAAATTTCTATTAGAATAAGTGCAAATGGTTATGGTATTAAATAGAGGCTGGTGTAGTCACAGAATGGGATGCCCCAAAAACCAGAGAGCACCTGGCAGCAGTACTACTATGCACAGCAAGTGTGTTTATCAGGCCAAATTTCTATTAGAATAAGTGCAAATGGTTATGGTATTAAATAGAGGCTGGTGTAGTCACAGAATGGGATGCCCCAAAAACCAGAGAGCACCTGGCAGCAGTACTACTATGCACAGCAAGTGTGTTTATCAGGCCAAATTTCTATTAGAATAAGTGCAAATGGTTATGGTATTAAATAGAGGCTGGTGTAGTCACAGAATGGGATGCCCCAAAAACCAGAGAGCACCTGGCAGCAGTACTACTATGCACAGCAAAAGTGTCTTTATCAGGCCAAATTTCTATTAGAATAAGTGCAAATGGTTATGGTATTAAATAGCGGCTGGTGTAGTCACAGAATGGGATGCCCCAAAAACCAGAGAGCACCTGGCAGCAGTACTACTATGCACAGCAAGTGTGTTTATCAGGCCAAATTTCTATTAGAATAAGTGCAAATGGTTATGGTATTAAATAGAGGCTGGTGTAGTCACAGAATGGGATGCCCCAAAAACCAGAGAGCACCTGGCAGCAGTACTACTATGCACAGCAAGTGTGTTTATCAGGCCAAATTTCTATTAGAATAAGTGCAAATGGTTATGGTATTAAATAGAGGCTGGTGTAGTCACAGAATGGGATGCCCCAAAAACCAGAGACCACCTGGCAGCAGTACTACTATGCACAGCAAAAGTGTCTTTATCAGGCCTAATTTCTATTAGAATAAGTGCAAATGGTTATGGTATTAAATAGAGGCTGGCGTAGTCACAGAATGGGATGCCCCAAAAACCAGAGAGCACCTGGCAGCAGTACTACTATGCACAGCAAGTGTGTTTATCAGGCCAAATTTCTATTAGAATAAGTGCAAATGGTTATGGTATTAAATAGAGGCTGGTGTAGTCACAGAATGGGATGCCCCAAAAACCAGAGAGCACCTGGCAGCAGTACTACTATGCACAGCAAGTGTGTTTATCAGGCCAAATTTCTATTAGAATAAGTGCAAATGGTTATGGTATTAAATAGAGGCTGGTGTAGTCACAGAATGGGATGCCCCAAAAACCAGAGAGCACCTGGCAGCAGTACTACTATGCACAGCAAGTGTGTTTATCAGGCCAAATTTCTATTAGAATAAGTGCAAATGGTTATGGTATTAAATAGAAGGTGGTGTAGTCACAGAATGGGATGCCCCAAAAACCAGAGAGCACCTGGCAGCAGTACTACTATGCACAGCAATAGTGTCTTTATCAGGCCTAATTTCTATTAGAATAAGTGCAAATGGTTATGGTATTAAATTGAGGCTGGTGTAGTCACAGAATGGGATGCCCCAAAAACCAGAGAGCACCTGGCAGCAGTACTACTATGCACAGCAAAAGTGTCTTTATCAGGCCTAATTTCTATTAGAATAAGTGCAAATGGTTATGGTATTAAATAGAGGCTGGTGTAGTCACAGAATGGGATGCCCCACAAACCAGAGAGCACCTGGCAGCAGTACTACTATGCACAGCAAGTGTGTTTATCAGGCCAAATTTCTATTAGAATAAGTGCAAATGGTTATGGTATTAAATAGAGGCTGGTGTAGTCACAGAATGGGATGCCCCAAAAACCAGAGAGCACCTGGCAGCAGTACTACTATGCACAGCAAGTGTGTTTATCAGGCCAAATTTCTATTAGAATAAGTGCAAATGGTTATGGTATTAAATAGAGGCTGGTGTAGTCACAGAATGGGATGCCCCAAAAACCAGAGAGCACCTGGCAGCAGTACTACTATGCACAGCAAAAGTGTCTTTATCAGGCCAAATTTCTATTAGAATAAGTGCAAATGGTTATGGTATTAAATAGAGGCTGGTGTAGTCACAGAATGGGATGCCCCAAAAACCAGAGAGCACCTGGCAGCAGTACTACTATGCACAGCAAGTGTGTTTATCAGGCCAAATTTCTATTAGAATAAGTGCAAATGGTTATGGTATTAAATAGAGGCTGGTGTAGTCACAGAATGGGATGCCCCAAAAACCAGAGAGCACCTGGCAGCAGTACTACTATGCACAGCAAGTGTGTTTATCAGGCCAAATTTCTATTAGAATAAGTGCAAATGGTTATGGTATTAAATAGAGGCTGGTGTAGTCACAGAATGGGATGCCCCAAAAACCAGAGAGCACCTGGCAGCAGTACTACTATGCACAGCAAAAGTGTCTTTATCAGGCCTAATTTCTATTAGAATAAGTGCAAATGGTTATGGTATTAAATAGAGGCTGGCGTAGTCACAGAATGGGATGCCCCAAAAACCAGAGAGCACCTGGCAGCAGTACTACTATGCACAGCAAGTGTGTTTATCAGGCCAAATTTCTATTAGAATAAGTGCAAATGGTTATGGTATTAAATAGAGGCTGGTGTAGTCACAGAATGGGATGCCCCAAAAACCAGAGAGCACCTGGCAGCAGTACTACTATGCACAGCAAGTGTGTTTATCAGGCCAAATTTCTATTAGAATAAGTGCAAATGGTTATGGTATTAAATAGAGGCTGGTGTAGTCACAGAATGGGATGCCTCACAGCAGACTTGAGATCAGTTCAGTATATATGCACAGTTAGTGTATAAGCAGCCTGAAAACGCTAACAAAGCAGTCAGCCAGCCAGTAACACTCAGGCTGGATGAAAAAAAAAAAATCTCCCTGTGACTGCCTCCGATTTTTCCTAACTTTCCCTGCTTTTCGCTGACTTTCTGTCTGTCTCCTGCCTGTCTCCAGCCTGTCCCTATCTGTCCCTGTCTGTCTAACTGTCTCTCCCTGCCTACAGCAGCGTCCTGTCTCTCACAAATGCAATAGAGAAATGAGGAAAAGCAAGATGTCTGCCGACTTAAATAGCGCTGTGACGTCACCGGGCTTGCTGGCTGCTGATAGGCTGCATGTGACTGCCCCAGCTTGCACTGGCGCGGGGTTGATGTCTGGACATGTCCCGTCCGCCATCTTAGAATGCCTGTAATGTAAATGAATGGATGTTAAAGGAAAACTTGGAGCGATCGAATCGCGGGGAAATTCGGATTCGATCCGAATAGAATTTTTCATGAAATTCGGATCGAATCCGGGTTCGTCCGGATCGATTCGCTCATCCCTAATCACCAGCAGTGATGTCTTGTAACTGTAATGAAAAAACGCTGACCATCATCAGCAAAAATACAGCGCCCAAAATTTCAAGGAGGAAAAATGTCATAAATATGCTGGGAAGTGCCAGAATAACAGCAGTACAAAGGGGCACTCTCTGGTGCTGGGATATTCGGACGCTGGGTACAACAGGCGCTGACATAGGCCGGCCAATACCAAATGCCAAGGCCAATGCCAAAGTGCAACAATCAACGCTAATTAGTATCGTTCACCGCAGGGACTGCTAGCGCCAATGTAGTGTAGAGCACAGCGCCAGACAAGATGGGAATGCCGGTGCTCCGAAGCTATAGTTAAGCCAAAAAAATTATACTAAAAGGTGAACATCATAAATAATGCCCTTAAAGGACAACTATGATTGTATGCATTATTCTTTTGAAATGTTTGTGTGAGTTTCCAGCAACAGCTTAGCCTTTACTTTCTAACTTAGCCAAATAGATCCTGTTTTTTTTATTCCCACATGGTATGTAATTGTGATGAATATCAAGTATTCTTTCAAAATTATATAGAACCTTATTTAAGAAGTGTCAGCGCCATACAGCACCACTTTTTTTGGCCTCAGTAGACTCTAACTCAAAAAATAAAAAAAATCAGCACCGATGTGGCCTCCAGCTAGCATCTTATTTAGCACTAGCACCATCAAGATCCCACAGAGCACAATGGGCAGAACTAGACTGAATTGTTTAATACTCATAATTAATACTAGAACTAAGGAAAAATGGAGGGAGACCGCACCAAACAAATACAAATATAAATTCGTGTGCTGCACTAGTAGGGGTGTATACACACCACCCCCAACCCCTACAAAAACAGTGGCACCACTATGAAATGCGAATGAACATCACATTTTATTAATACATATATTTACAGGATAGTGCTATATAACAGATTAAAACCATTTAAAAGACATATAATACACTAAACAAAGGAGGGGGGGGGATGAAAAAGACGGGAGAGACATGGCACGCTGCTCTCAACTAAAACCAAGTAAAAACCAATTAGATGACAACCCATAATCACCTCAAAGATGGATAAAATCCTATCAAAAACTACCTACTTAGACCACTATATTGCGGTCAATCATAAAAATGTGATAATTAATGTAAATATACTATATAAACGGTGCCCCTACACACTAATATCTATATAAGTGCCAATATATCTCTGTGCAAATAATGCTACAACCTAAAGCGACCAGTGCAAAACAATAAACTGAGGACCCACCGGGTGAAACCAAGCCAACAATAAATATAAACCCAAGGATATTAACAAAAAAAAAACTCACATATCCAGAGCAGTCTAACAGGATGGTGCCCCCCCGCACCCCCACACACTCCTCACCGCTCCTTCCTCAGGGCGGGTTCATAATTAATACTAAACACATTTATTTGTACAGAACTTGCATTGGGACTTATTTAAAATTGATTGTAATGTCTTCTTTTTCTAACAATGTGTAATTTGGACAACAACAACTAAAATGCAGCCTAAATACACTGTAATCTTTTCCCCTTGTCCCCAGCAGTGATTTCTTGTAACTGTAATGATTAGAAGGCTGACCAGTGGGAGGAAAATACAGCGCTAAAGATTTCACGGTGGAAAAAAATATGCTGTTGAGCGCTGGAAAAACGATGAGCCAAAGCGGCGCTCACTGGCGCTGGGATAATAGGCAGCAAGGCCCAACAGGTTTTCACATAGATCAGCCAATACTTAGTGCAACAATCCAAGCTAATTAGTTAGCATTCTGCGCAGCGACTGCTAGTGCCAATGTAGTTCACAGCTAGGGATGAGCGAATCGATCCGGACGAACCCGGATTCGATCCGAATTTCAGGAAAAATTCGATTCGGATCGAATCCGAATTTCCCCGCGATTCGATCACTCGAAGTTTTCCTTTAACATCCATTCATTTACATTACAGGCATTCTAAGATGGCGGGCGGGACATGTCTGGACATGTATCCCGCGCCAGTGCAAGCTGGGGCAGTCACATGCAGCCTATCAGCAGCCAGCAAGCCCGGTGACGTCACACAGCGGTATTTAACGGCGGCCATCTTGCTTTTCCTCATTTCTCTATTGCATTCGTGACAGACAGACAGAACGCTGTGTAGCTGAGGCAGTTAGACAGGCTGGAGACAGGCTGGAGACAGGGACAGACAGGGACAGGCTGGAGACAGGCAGGAGACAGGCAGGAGACAGACAGGAGACAGACAGAAAGCCAGGGAAAGGTAGGAAAAACGGAGCTGGCTGACAGGGAGATTTTTTTTTTTCATCCAGCCTTTGTTAGCGTTTTCAGGCTGCTTATAGTAACTAACTGTGCATATATACTGAACTGATCTTAAGTCTGCTGTGAGGCATCCCATTCTGTGACTAAAGCAGCCTCTATTTAATAGCATAATAAACATTTGCACTTATTCTCATAGAAATCAGGCCTGATAAAGACACTTTTGCTGTGCATGCTCTCTGGTTTTTGTGGCACTGGCATCCCATTCTGTGACTAAAGCAGCCTCTATTTAATAGCATAATAAACATTTGCACTTATTCTCATAGAAATCAGGCCTGATAAAGACACTTTTGCTGTGCATGCTCTCTGGTTTTTGTGGCACTGGCATCCCATTCTGTGACTAAAGCAGCCTCTATTTAATAGCACAATAAACATTTGCACTTATTCTCATAGAAATCAGGCCTGATAAAGACACTTTTGCTGTGCATGCTCTCTGGTTTTTGTGGCACTGGCATCCCATTCTGTGACTAAAGCAGCCTCTATTTAATAGCATAATAAACATTTGCACTTATTCTCATAGAAATCAGGCCTGATAAAGACACTTTTGCTGTGCATGCTCTCTGGTTTTTGTGGCACTGGCATCCCATTCTGTGACTAAAGCAGCCTCTATTTAATAGCACAATAAACATTTGCACTTATTCTCATAGAAATCAGGCCTGATAAAGACACTTTTGCTGTGCATGCTCTCTGGTTTTTGTGGCACTGGCATCCCATTCTGTGACTAAAGCAGCCTCTATTTAATAGCACAATAAACATTTGCACTTATTCTCATAGAAATCAGGCCTGATAAAGACACTTTTGCTGTGCATGCTCTCTGGTTTTTGTGGCACTGGCATCCCATTCTGTGACTAAAGCAGCCTCTATTTAATAGCACAATAAACATTTGCACTTATTCTCATAGAAATCAGGCCTGATAAAGACACTTTTGCTGTGCATGCTCTCTGGTTTTTGTGGCACTGGCATCCCATTCTGTGACTAAAGCAGCCTCTATTTAATAGCACAATAAACATTTGCACTTATTCTCATAGAAATCAGGCCTGATAAAGACACTTTTGCTGTGCATGCTCTCTGGTTTTTGTGGCACTGGCATCCCATTCTGTGACTAAAGCAGCCTCTATTTAATAGCACAATAAACATTTGCACTTATTCTCATAGAAATCAGGCCTGATAAAGACACTTTTGCTGTGCATGCTCTCTGGTTTTTGTGGCACTGGCATCCCATTCTGTGACTAAAGCAGCCTCTATTTAATAGCACAATAAACATTTGCACTTATTCTCATAGAAATCAGGCCTGATAAAGACACTTTTGCTGTGCATGCTCTCTGGTTTTTGTGGCACTGGCATCCCATTCTGTGACTAAAGCAGCCTCTATTTAATAGCATAATAAACATTTGCACTTATTCTCATAGAAATCAGGCCTGATAAAGACACTTTTGCTGTGCATGCTCTCTGGTTTTTGTGGCACTGGCATCCCATTCTGTGACTAAAGCAGCCTCTATTTAATAGCATAATAAACATTTGCACTTATTCTCATAGAAATCAGGCCTGATAAAGACACTTTTGCTGTGCATGCTCTCTGGTTTTTGTGGCACTGGCATCCCATTCTGTGACTAAAGCAGCCTCTATTTAATAGCACAATAAACATTTGCACTTATTCTCATAGAAATCAGGCCTGATAAAGACACTTTTGCTGTGCATGCTCTCTGGTTTTTGTGGCACTGGCATCCCATTCTGTGACTAAAGCAGCCTCTATTTAATAGCACAATAAACATTTGCACTTATTCTCATAGAAATCAGGCCTGATAAAGACACTTTTGCTGTGCATGCTCTCTGGTTTTTGTGGCACTGGCATCCCATTCTGTGACTAAAGCAGCCTCTATTTAATAGCATAATAAACATTTGCACTTATTCTCATAGAAATCAGGCCTGATAAAGACACTTTTGCTGTGCATGCTCTCTGGTTTTTGTGGCACTGGCATCCCATTCTGTGACTAAAGCAGCCTCTATTTAATAGCACAATAAACATTTGCACTTATTCTCATAGAAATCAGGCCTGATAAAGACACTTTTGCTGTGCATGCTCTCTGGTTTTTGTGGCACTGGCATCCCATTCTGTGACTAAAGCAGCCTCTATTTAATAGCACAATAAACATTTGCACTTATTCTCATAGAAATCAGGCCTGATAAAGACACTTTTGCTGTGCATGCTCTCTGGTTTTTGTGGCACTGGCATCCCATTCTGTGACTAAAGCAGCCTCTATTTAATAGCATAATAAACATTTGCACTTATTCTCATAGAAATCAGGCCTGATAAAGACACTTTTGCTGTGCATGCTCTCTGGTTTTTGTGGCACTGGCATCCCATTCTGTGACTAAAGCAGCCTCTATTTAATAGCATAATAAACATTTGCACTTATTCTCATAGAAATCAGGCCTGATAAAGACACTTTTGCTGTGCATGCTCTCTGGTTTTTGTGGCACTGGCATCCCATTCTGTGACTAAAGCAGCCTCTATTTAATAGCATAATAAACATTTGCACTTATTCTCATAGAAATCAGGCCTGATAAAGACACTTTTGCTGTGCATGCTCTCTGGTTTTTGTGGCACTGGCATCCCATTCTGTGACTAAAGCAGCCTCTATTTAATAGCACAATAAACATTTGCACTTATTCTCATAGAAATCAGGCCTGATAAAGACACTTTTGCTGTGCATGCTCTCTGGTTTTTGTGGCACTGGCATCCCATTCTGTGACTAAAGCAGCCTCTATTTAATAGCATAATAAACATTTGCACTTATTCTCATAGAAATCAGGCCTGATAAAGACACTTTTGCTGTGCATGCTCTCTGGTTTTTGTGGCACTGGCATCCCATTCTGTGACTAAAGCAGCCTCTATTTAATAGCACAATAAACATTTGCACTTATTCTCATAGAAATCAGGCCTGATAAAGACACTTTTGCTGTGCATGCTCTCTGGTTTTTGTGGCACTGGCATCCCATTCTGTGACTAAAGCAGCCTCTATTTAATAGCACAATAAACATTTGCACTTATTCTCATAGAAATCAGGCCTGATAAAGACACTTTTGCTGTGCATGCTCTCTGGTTTTTGTGGCACTGGCATCCCATTCTGTGACTAAAGCAGCCTCTATTTAATAGCATAATAAACATTTGCACTTATTCTCATAGAAATCAGGCCTGATAAAGACACTTTTGCTGTGCATGCTCTCTGGTTTTTGTGGCACTGGCATCCCATTCTGTGACTAAAGCAGCCTCTATTTAATAGCATAATAAACATTTGCACTTATTCTCATAGAAATCAGGCCTGATAAAGACACTTTTGCTGTGCATGCTCTCTGGTTTTTGTGGCACTGGCATCCCATTCTGTGACTAAAGCAGCCTCTATTTAATAGCACAATAAACATTTGCACTTATTCTCATAGAAATCAGGCCTGATAAAGACACTTTTGCTGTGCATGCTCTCTGGTTTTTGTGGCACTGGCATCCCATTCTGTGACTAAAGCAGCCTCTATTTAATAGCATAATAAACATTTGCACTTATTCTCATAGAAATCAGGCCTGATAAAGACACTTTTGCTGTGCATGCTCTCTGGTTTTTGTGGCACTGGCATCCCATTCTGTGACTAAAGCAGCCTCTATTTAATAGCATAATAAACATTTGCACTTATTCTCATAGAAATCAGGCCTGATAAAGACACTTTTGCTGTGCATGCTCTCTGGTTTTTGTGGCACTGGCATCCCATTCTGTGACTAAAGCAGCCTCTATTTAATAGCATAATAAACATTTGCACTTATTCTCATAGAAATCAGGCCTGATAAAGACACTTTTGCTGTGCATGCTCTCTGGTTTTTGTGGCACTGGCATCCCATTCTGTGACTAAAGCAGCCTCTATTTAATAGCACAATAAACATTTGCACTTATTCTCATAGAAATCAGGCCTGATAAAGACACTTTTGCTGTGCATGCTCTCTGGTTTTTGTGGCACTGGCATCCCATTCTGTGACTAAAGCAGCCTCTATTTAATAGCATAATAAACATTTGCACTTATTCTCATAGAAATCAGGCCTGATAAAGACACTTTTGCTGTGCATGCTCTCTGGTTTTTGTGGCACTGGCATCCCATTCTGTGACTAAAGCAGCCTCTATTTAATAGCACAATAAACATTTGCACTTATTCTCATAGAAATCAGGCCTGATAAAGACACTTTTGCTGTGCATGCTCTCTGGTTTTTGTGGCACTGGCATCCCATTCTGTGACTAAAGCAGCCTCTATTTAATAGCACAATAAACATTTGCACTTATTCTCATAGAAATCAGGCCTGATAAAGACACTTTTGCTGTGCATGCTCTCTGGTTTTTGTGGCACTGGCATCCCATTCTGTGACTAAAGCAGCCTCTATTTAATAGCATAATAAACATTTGCACTTATTCTCATAGAAATCAGGCCTGATAAAGACACTTTTGCTGTGCATGCTCTCTGGTTTTTGTGGCACTGGCATCCCATTCTGTGACTAAAGCAGCCTCTATTTAATAGCATAATAAACATTTGCACTTATTCTCATAGAAATCAGGCCTGATAAAGACACTTTTGCTGTGCATGCTCTCTGGTTTTTGTGGCACTGGCATCCCATTCTGTGACTAAAGCAGCCTCTATTTAATAGCATAATAAACATTTGCACTTATTCTCATAGAAATCAGGCCTGATAAAGACACTTTTGCTGTGCATGCTCTCTGGTTTTTGTGGCACTGGCATCCCATTCTGTGACTAAAGCAGCCTCTATTTAATAGCACAATAAACATTTGCACTTATTCTCATAGAAATCAGGCCTGATAAAGACACTTTTGCTGTGCATGCTCTCTGGTTTTTGTGGCACTGGCATCCCATTCTGTGACTAAAGCAGCCTCTATTTAATAGCACAATAAACATTTGCACTTATTCTCATAGAAATCAGGCCTGATAAAGACACTTTTGCTGTGCATGCTCTCTGGTTTTTGTGGCACTGGCATCCCATTCTGTGACTAAAGCAGCCTCTATTTAATAGCATAATAAACATTTGCACTTATTCTCATAGAAATCAGGCCTGATAAAGACACTTTTGCTGTGCATGCTCTCTGGTTTTTGTGGCACTGGCATCCCATTCTGTGACTAAAGCAGCCTCTATTTAATAGCATAATAAACATTTGCACTTATTCTCATAGAAATCAGGCCTGATAAAGACACTTTTGCTGTGCATGCTCTCTGGTTTTTGTGGCACTGGCATCCCATTCTGTGACTAAAGCAGCCTCTATTTAATAGCACAATAAACATTTGCACTTATTCTCATAGAAATCAGGCCTGATAAAGACACTTTTGCTGTGCATGCTCTCTGGTTTTTGTGGCACTGGCATCCCATTCTGTGACTAAAGCAGCCTCTATTTAATAGCACAATAAACATTTGCACTTATTCTCATAGAAATCAGGCCTGATAAAGACACTTTTGCTGTGCATGCTCTCTGGTTTTTGTGGCACTGGCATCCCATTCTGTGACTAAAGCAGCCTCTATTTAATAGCATAATAAACATTTGCACTTATTCTCATAGAAATCAGGCCTGATAAAGACACTTTTGCTGTGCATGCTCTCTGGTTTTTGTGGCACTGGCATCCCATTCTGTGACTAAAGCAGCCTCTATTTAATAGCACAATAAACATTTGCACTTATTCTCATAGAAATCAGGCCTGATAAAGACACTTTTGCTGTGCATGCTCTCTGGTTTTTGTGGCACTGGCATCCCATTCTGTGACTAAAGCAGCCTCTATTTAATAGCACAATAAACATTTGCACTTATTCTCATAGAAATCAGGCCTGATAAAGACACTTTTGCTGTGCATGCTCTCTGGTTTTTGTGGCACTGGCATCCCATTCTGTGACTAAAGCAGCCTCTATTTAATAGCATAATAAACATTTGCACTTATTCTCATAGAAATCAGGCCTGATAAAGACACTTTTGCTGTGCATGCTCTCTGGTTTTTGTGGCACTGGCATCCCATTCTGTGACTAAAGCAGCCTCTATTTAATAGCATAATAAACATTTGCACTTATTCTCATAGAAATCAGGCCTGATAAAGACACTTTTGCTGTGCATGCTCTCTGGTTTTTGTGGCACTGGCATCCCATTCTGTGACTAAAGCAGCCTCTATTTAATAGCATAATAAACATTTGCACTTATTCTCATAGAAATCAGGCCTGATAAAGACACTTTTGCTGGCCAAAGCCCTACTGGACCCTGCCAGGTCGATTCCTGCCCGGGGCATCCCATTCTGTGACTACAGCAGCCTCTGTTTAAGACCATATAAGCATTTGCTCTTATCATATTTGAAATTAGCCTGATAAAGACACTTTTGCTGGCCAAAGCCCTACTGGACCCTGCCAGGTCCATTCCTGCCCAGGGCATCCCATTCTGTGACTAAAGCAGCCTCTGTTTAAGACCATATAAGCATTTGCTCTTATTATATTTATATTATAAGACACTTTTGCTGGGCATAGGCTTACTGCTGCCTGCCAGGTGCACTTCTGTTGAGGCATCCCATTCTGTAACATAGCATACCCCTCTTTATTTACACTAAGCAGCTCTCTTATTTACACTAAGCAGGCCTGTTGGAGGCTGAGTGTTACTGCTCACTTTTGGTGTGCATTATATTCTGTTTTATATAGACCCACTGCTGCCTGGGGGTTCTTAAAATATCACCTACTACCACGCCAGTTAGACTATGTCGGGCAGACAAGTGCCTGGAAGTGAAAAGAGGAGTGGCAGAGGCCAAGATTCCGCAGGCAGAGCTCGCATCAGACTGGGGGCCAGTAGCAGCAGGAGTCACGCTGAGAGACCTAATCTGCCAGTATCTGCTAGCGGTCGGGTCTCCACCAGTAACGCATCTGCCGTGGTAGATTGGCTGACGCGCTCATCAACAACATCATCACAACTTACATCTGAGACCCCCAGTCTAGGGTCGGTAGGTTCCTCTGACACAACCCTGAGTTGGCATGCCCCGAGAGCAGTCCCTGTCCTCCCATTGCCTCTGTCCTACGCCGTTCCCTCCCCCAGCGACGTATCCTATGCTTTGGGTTCAGCTCCACTCTTTAGTGAGGAGGACGATCAGATACAGGAGGACAGTCAGCAGCTACTGCCCAGCCAAGAAATGGAGGTGGCTTCTTTAGCTAGGCAGACAAATAGTGATGTGGACAGTGTCGTGGGTGCTGCGAGCGTTCCAGCTCCTGCGCCAGACACTGTTGACGAATCCACGAACATCAGTGACGTACAGCCACAACCCGGTGATGATGATGATGATGACGATGAAGCCGATCGCACTTGGGAGCCGGGTGATGAAGGGGCTTCATCGTCATCATCAGGAGAAGAGGGGCGCAGGTTGCCCCGGAGTCAGCAGCTGAGGCAGCAAGGTGGTAGCAGTCAGCATGGGGGCACAATTCCAAAGGCTGGAGCCGGCCGGGGCCGGGGCCGGGGTAGAGCACCTGCTGTGCGGCAGTCTACCTTATCGGGAGGTAGTGGAGCAGGGGTTCCTGGAGTTGGCAACAGCAGCAGTGAATCAGTGAGGCCAGGGGGTGGGAAAAGTAGCTACTCGGCAGTGTGGCAGTTTTTCCTGAGGCATCCGCAGGAGGGTAACATGGCCACATGCAAGATATGTAGGCAAAAGGTGAAGCGTGGCCAGGGTCCAAATGTTGGCACCACGGCCCTGCGTCAACATATGATGCGTCACCATAAAACGACCTGGGAGAACCGAGGCTCCCAAGGGGTGGTCCAGTCTGCTTCCTCACCAAGTGAGCTCCCAATTTCTGCCAGCCAAGGCTCCAGCACCTCAGCCGAAGGCAGCTGTGCGTCACACCCATCCTCTGTCGCTCCTGCTCCTCCTCCTCCTCCTCCAAGTCATGCATCCCGCCAGCAATCCATCAGCGAAGCCATGTCCAAGAGACAGCAGTATGCGCCCACTCATCCTACGGCGCAGAAGCTGAATGTGCTCCTGTCCAAGTTGCTGGTGCTGCAGTCGCTCCCTTTTCAGGTGGTGGAATCTGCACCTTTCAGAGAACTGATGGCTTGTGCCGAGCCGAGGTGGAGAGTCCCAAGCCGTCATTTCTTTGCCAAGAAGGCAGTACCAGCGCTGCACACTTTTGTTGAACAGAAGGTGGGCCAGTCCTTGAGCCTGTCGGTGTGTAGCAAAATACATGGCAGCGCCGACATCTGGAGCTGTAACTACGGTCAGGGGCAGTACATGTCGTTTACGGCCCACTGGGTGAATGTGGTCCCTTTGCAGCAGCAGCAGCAACTTGGACAGGTCACGCCGCTTCGGCCTCCGCGCTCTCTGCCCATTGGGCCTGTGACACCGTGCGACTCGGCCTCCTCATCCTCCGCCATCTCCTCACCCTCCACTGTAGGCTCAAGTCTCAGTGCCCCTCCAGTCTACCATGTGTGCAGGGCACGGAGGTGTCACGCAGTGCTTCACATGGTTTGTCTTGGCGAACGGAGTCACACAGGGGAGGAACTGCTTAAATGTATTCATCAGGAAATCCAAACATGGCTTACTCCGAGAAAACTTAAAATGGGAATCATGGTTACCGACAATGGGAAGAACATTTTGTCTGCGCTGCGCCAAGGAAGCCTGACCCATGCCCCCTGCATGGCTCACGTCTTCAATCTGGTTGTCAAGCGGTTTCTGAAGTGTTCCCCCCATCTGCAGGACATCCTAACAACTTCACGGAAACTTTGCATGCACTTCAGCCACTCCTACACCGCCAAACACACCCTTCTTGAGCTACAGCGTCAGAATGGTATCCCCCAACATAGTCTGATTTGCGATGTTTCCACCCGTTGGAATTCCACCCTTCACATGTTGGACCGATTATATGAACAGAGAAAAGCCATCACGGATTTCCTGATGATCCAAGCAGATAGGGGGACTCCCCTGTGTAACTTCAATGTCAACCAGTGGCAGCTCATACGTGACACCTGCCGTTTGCTCAGGCCCTTTGAGGAAGCCACTTTATTTGTCAGTCGGCAGGATTACGGGATGAACGACGTGATTCCACTGCTTCATGTACTACAGCACATGTTGGAAACCATGGCTGGTCAGGGCACTGGAGACATGGCGTTTACATCTTACGGCCACATGAACCCCGTTGGAGCTGAACTGGAGGAGGAGGAGGAGGAAGAGGAGGAGGAGGAGTTGCCCAGCGAAACACAGTTTAGGCTTGGCGAAATGGCTGGTTTATCTAGTCAGCGGACAGGAGAGGAGGAGCAGGAGCAGCCAGAGGAGCTAGAGGTTTTTGAGGAAGGAGAGACAGAGGACCCGGGCACACCGTGGCAGTATGCAGTGGAGATGGAGACAGGTAGTCCATCCGAGTCACTTGCGCAAATGGCACGAAGCATGCTCACATGCTTGCGTAGTGACCCCAGAATTGTTTCCATCTGTCGGCGGGATGACTTCTGGCTGTCCACCTTATTGGACCCTCGCTTCCGGCACAAAATGGGGGCATTTTTTAAACCCACCGAGAGGGAGGACAAACTCAACTACTACAAAGACATTCTACGTAGGCAGTTGGCCGATGCCTATCTGCGCCATGGTCCATACTCTCGCAGGTCTGACTCGAGGGGACCTCTGCGCTCACCTTCCACTGCCATGGCCGCTGGGGGGGTTGGCAGCAGCAGCAGCAGAAGCTCCATCAGCAGCAGCAGCCTCAGTCTTCAGTCGCTAATGAGTAGCTTTCTACACCCGCATAGTGAGGCTACTCATGAGCAGCAGGAAGACCTGGAGCAGGACCTGAACCAGCAGGTCATGTCATACTTTGACATGACCATGCCAACACACCTTGAGGATCCGCTGGACTTCTGGGCAGCCAAACTTGATTTGTGGCCGCAACTAGCAGAGTTTGCCCTGGAAAAGCTGTCCTGCCCGGCAAGTAGCGTGCCATCTGAGCGGGTGTTTAGTGCGGCGGGGGCCATAGTTACGGCGAGGAGAACTCGTCTGTCAACTAAAAATGTGGAGAGACTCACCTTTGTCAAAATGAATCAGGGATGGATCAGCCAGGATTTCCACCCACCAATGCCTGATGCATGCGACTAGATTCAGCATGGTGCCACGTTTTACACTTTACAAATGGTGCAAAACATATTTATGTCTTTAGGCCATTTTTTGGGCTCCTGCTGCTGCTACTGCCAACTTCTGCCAACTCCAGGGTGTGATTCATCCAATTTTTGGGCTCCTGAAGCCAACTCCAGTGTATATTTGGGCTCCTGCTGCTACTACTGTCAACTCCTGCCAACTCCAGGGTGTGATTCATCCAATTTTTGGGCTCCTGAGGCCAACTCCAGTGTATATTTGGGCTCCTGCTGCTGCTACTGTCAACTCCTGCCAACTCCAGGGTGTGATTCATCCAATTTTTGGGCTCCTGAAGCCAACTCCAGTGTATATTTGGGCTCCTGCTGCTACTACTGTCAACTCCTGCCAACTCCAGGGTGTGATTCATCCAATTTTTGGGCTCCTGAGGCCAACTCCAGTGTATATTTGGGCTCCTGCTGCTGCTACTGTCAACTCCTGCCAACTCCAGGGTGTGATTCATCCAATTTTTGGGCTCCTGAAGCCAACTCCAGTGTATATTTGGGCTCCTGCTGCTACTACTGCCAACTTCTGCCAACTCCAGGGTGTGATTCATCCAATTTTTGGGCTCCTGAAGCCAACTCCAGTGTATATTTGGGCTCCTGCTGCTGCTACTGTCAACTCCTGCCAACTCCAGGGTGTGATTCATCCAATTTTTGGGCTCCTGAAGCCAACTCCAGTGTATATTTGGGCTCCTGCTGCTGCTACTGCCAACTTCTGCCAACTCCAGGGTGTGATTCATCCAATTTTTGGGCTCCTGAAGCCAACTCCAGTGTATATTTGGGCTCCTGCTGCTACTACTGCCAACTTCTGCCAACTCCAGGGTGTGATTCATCCAATTTTTGGGCTCCTGAAGCCAACTCCAGTGTATATTTGGGCTCCTGCTGCTGCTACTGCCAACTTCTGCCAACTCCAGGGTGTGATTCATCCAATTTTTGGGCTCCTGAAGCCAACTCCAGTGTATATTTGGGCTCCTGCTGCTGCTGCTGCTGCCAACTTCTGCCAACTCCAGGGTGTGATTCATCCAATTTTTGGGCTCCTGAAGCCAACTCCAGTGTATATTTGGGCTCCTGCTGCTGCTGCTGCTGCCAACTTCTGCCAACTCCAGGGTGTGATTCATCCAATTTTTGGGCTCCTGAAGCCAACTCCAGTGTATATTTGGGCTCCTGCTGCTGCTACTGTCAACTCCTGCCAACTCCAGGGTGTGATTCATCCAATTTTTGGGCTCCTGAGGCCAACTCCAGTGTATATTTGGGCTCCTGCTGCTGCTACTGTCAACTCCTGCCAACTCCAGGGTGTGATTCATCCAATTTTTGGGCTCCTGAAGCCAACTCCAGTGTATATTTGGGCTCCTGCTGCTGCTGCTGCTGCCAACTTCTGCCAACTCCAGGGTGTGATTCATCCAATTTTTGGGCTCCTGAAGCCAACTCCAGTGTATATTTGGGCTCCTGCTGCTGCTACTGTCAACTCCTGCCAACTCCAGGGTGTGATTCATCCAATTTTTGGGCTCCTGAGGCCAACTCCAGTGTATATTTGGGCTCCTGCTGCTGCTACTGTCAACTCCTGCCAACTCCAGGGTGTGATTCATCCAATTTTTGGGCTCCTGAAGCCAACTCCAGTGTATATTTGGGCTCCTGCTGCTGCTACTGCCAACTTCTGCCAACTCCAGGGTGTGATTCATCCAATTTTTGGGCTCCTGAAGCCAACTCCAGTGTATATTTGGGCTCCTGCTGCTACTACTGCCAACTTCTGCCAACTCCAGGGTGTGATTCATCCAATTTTTGGGCTCCTGAGGCCAACTCCAGTGTATATTTGGGCTCCTGCTGCTGCTGCTGCCAACTTCTGCCAACTCCAGGGTGTGATTCATCCAATTTTTGGGCTCCTGAAGCCAACTCCAGTGTATATTTGGGCTCCTGCTGCTACTACTGTCAACTCCTGCCAACTCCAGGGTGTGATTCATCCAATTTTTGGGCTCCTGAGGCCAACTCCAGTGTATATTTGGGCTCCTGCTGCTGCTGCTGCCAACTTCTGCCAACTCCAGGGTGTGATTCATCCAATTTTTGGGCTCCTGAGGCCAACTCCAGTGTATATTTGGGCTCCTGCTCCTGCTGCTGCCAACTTCTGCCAACTCCAGGGTGTGATTCATCCAATTTTTGGGCTCCTGAAGCCAACTCCAGTGTATATTTGGGCTCCTGCTGCTGCTGCTGCCAACTTCTGCCAACTCCAGGGTGTGATTCATCCAATTTTTGGGCTCCTGAAGCCAACTCCAGTGTATATTTGGGCTCCTGCTGCTGCTACTGTCAACTCCTGCCAACTCCAGGGTGTGATTCATCCAATTTTTGGGCTCCTGAAGCCAACTCCAGTGTATATTTGGGCTCCTGCTGCTGCTACTGCCAACTTCTGCCAACTCCAGGGTGTGATTCATCCAATTTTTGGGCTCCTGAAGCCAACTCCAGTGTATATTTGGGCTCCTGCTGCTACTACTGCCAACTTCTGCCAACTCCAGGGTGTGATTCATCCAATTTTTGGGCTCCTGAGGCCAACTCCAGTGTATATTTGGGCTCCTGCTGCTGCTGCTGCCAACTTCTGCCAACTCCAGGGTGTGATTCATCCAATTTTTGGGCTCCTGAAGCCAACTCCAGTGTATATTTGGGCTCCTGCTGCTACTACTGTCAACTCCTGCCAACTCCAGGGTGTGATTCATCCAATTTTTGGGCTCCTGAGGCCAACTCCAGTGTATATTTGGGCTCCTGCTGCTGCTGCTGCCAACTTCTGCCAACTCCAGGGTGTGATTCATCCAATTTTTGGGCTCCTGAGGCCAACTCCAGTGTATATTTGGGCTCCTGCTCCTGCTGCTGCCAACTTCTGCCAACTCCAGGGTGTGATTCATCCAATTTTTGGGCTCCTGAAGCCAACTCCAGTGTATATTTGGGCTCCTGCTGCTGCTGCTGCCAACTTCTGCCAACTCCAGGGTGTGATTCATCCAATTTTTGGGCTCCTGAAGCCAACTCCAGTGTATATTTGGGCTCCTGCTGCTACTACTGTCAACTTCTGCCAACTCCAGGGTGTGATTCATCCAATTTTTGGGCTCCTGAAGCCAACTCCAGTGTATATTTGGGCTCCTGCTGCTGCTGCTGCTGCCAACTTCTGCCAACTCCAGGGTGTGATTCATCCAATTTTTGGGCTCCTGAAGCCAACTCCAGTGTATATTTGGGCTCCTGCTGCTGCTGCTGCTGCCAACTTCTGCCAACTCCAGGGTGTGATTCATCCAATTTTTGGGCTCCTGAAGCCAACTCCAGTGTATATTTGGGCTCCTGCTGCTGCTGCCAACTTCTGCCAACTCCAGGGTGTGATTCATCCAATTTTTGGGCTCCTGAGGCCAACTCCAGTGTATATTTGGGCTCCTTCTGCCCCTCATAGTGATGCCACTTCAACTCTCTGCAATTGTGCCGCTCTGCGATTCTATTAGCGATGCCTCTGATCTGCATGTGATATTTCTTCAAAGTATTATTTAACAAACCCAGCACGCATCCTGTGCGTGTTACAGCAAGGCTGAATGGTTTACAACCCTATTGAGGCTGTAGGAGGCTCAGAAATAGCCGTTTTTAATAGCGATTCGTCGCGAATTTATTCGGGTCGAAACGATTTTTGTCGGAAAATTCGGCGAATCAGTCGAATCGAATTTTTCAAAAGTTCGCTCATCTCTATTCACAGCACCAGATAAGACCAAAATCAACATTTTGTTCCGGAACTGGCACTATAGCTACAAAAAAGATGGTAAATGGCGCACATCATTATAAGGCCCATAGTCTTCTTTTTCTAACAATGTGTAATTTGGACAACAACAACTAAAATGCAGCCTAAATACACTGTAATCTTTTCCCCTTGTCCCCAGCAGTGATTTCTTGTAACTGTAATGATTAGAAGGCTGACCAGTGGGAGGAAAATACAGCGCTAAAGATTTCACGGTGGAAAAAAATATGCTGTTGAGCGCTGGAAAAACGATGAGCCAAAGCGGCGCTCACTGGCGCTGGGATAATAGGCAGCAAGGCCCAACAGGTTTTCACATAGATCAGCCAATACTTAGTGCAACAATCCAAGCTAATTAGTTAGCATTCTGCGCAGCGACTGCTAGTGCCAATGTAGTTCACAGCACCAGATAAGACCAAAATCAACATTTTGTTCCGGAACTGGCACTATAGCTACAAAAAAGATGGTAAATGGCGCACATCATTATAAGGCCCATAGTTTAGCTTAATATTTTATTATAGACAAAACATCTTTTTTTTATATCCACAGGTCCACAGGTTTCAGCTTCCCAATCTAAATCTGTGTAGCTGAAGTCGCCCATGATAATGAGAACCTGTAGCCACTGAGAAATCAGCCCTCTGGGTTCTCAATAGCTCCTACCAATAATCTATCATTCTCAATAGCTCCTACCAATAATCTATCATTCTGATCTGCAATATGCCAACCTCAAGTGCCAGAAAGGAAAAACTCCACTGAGCATTTTTAGTCTTTGTGACGAATTGTCACAGCCACCCCTGAACTGATACTTCCCTCATCTGCCAACTTGGAAAAGTTATTAGAAGGGTGCTAGATCAGGACTAGACCCCAACCAAAGTCAATACAATCTAAGGTTTCCTAAACTTAAGTCACAATTTAGACAAAAACATACACTGGCTTAAAGCTCTCCCAAGCTCAGACATTGATTGTTCCTCTTCAATTAAAGATGAACTGCTGTGTGAAATCCCCAGGATCATTTCATTTACTCATCTTGTCACTGATCCCCAGGTGCATATGTCGGCTCTTCTTTATTCAGTAGTTAGCATCTCATTCAGCTTTCTAAGCTGCTCCGACAATACAGTGGAATAATCAGAGAGGTGGGCATAATAAGGCAATCTGGGTGATTTCACACAGTGCGGCATCCCAAATCGGGATGCTTTAGGGATAGGTATTTGGCCAGCTCTAGATTCTTTTAGAATCCAGGGCAGACCAAAAAGGAATTTGTTTCTCTTTAACGATTAACCTGATGATATATACTCTTATTATAATGGGATACAATCTATGTACCTAAGGTGTCTGGGATGTAAAACTGACACCATATACAGTAAGGAGCACAAATTAACAGGCACAACCCTATGATGTTCAGATGGTTGGGGTCTAACTGGTATGGCACAAAGAGTGACACTGTAAATATGCAGTAGACTGAAGTTAGCTAAATGAGTAAAAAAAATTATATTGACAAAAACAGTTGAGCATCTGCTGATTAATATAACACTCCTTCATAGTTAGAAAACCTGTATTTCATAGTGTTATTTTTGTAATAACAGCATCAGAATTTTTTTACATAAAGCAAAAAACAACAACACCTTAGCATATGCTGTGGCTGATATTTCACTATATTTTATGCTATGGTTCAAAAATAAAGCTGTCATCTTAGCACTTAACAATGCCTTTTTTGTTAATTTCCAAAGCTATAATATAAACAGACACTTAATTTTAATGTCTGTGCTTGTATGCTATATGTAAACACTATTATTTTTGTATTATAGCTTGCTGAGACACTAATGCATGCAAAGTAAAATTTCTTAAATTTAGTGCATGTCTCTAAAAAGCTTTTATGACATTAGTGTCAAAATATTATTAAATTCGACCAGATTATAATGCAGAAGTCTTAATTTTTAAATGACCAGCAGCAATAAAGAAGAGGCAAAACACTTTCTGTAAACCATAATGTTTTAAAAAGAACAATTTAATCTAGTCACCCTTGCTTCCAACCTTTTATCCGAGAACAGCATTATTTTTTACTGGTGTCTGATTGGCTATCAAAACTGAGAGGCAAGCAATAATGTAGGGGGCATTGTGAGAACTACACCCTAGAAGTAAGCATTTGTACCTGCTTTAAAATCGACCTATCACCAGAAGTTGCACCCGTTCATTTGTGCTATCTAAATGGCTGGGCACGAGAGTGCACCTCAGCTTCTGTGGTGTTGGGGATGAGGCCACGGCCTCCGACATGGGGCCAAATTGGGATGGGTCTAGGATGTATTATGTCAAATTTGAAGCAGAATTGCACCTATGGCATTGCTTTCCCTCACCAAGTAAACTCATGTGCTCTCCTCCCAGCCCTTCATTTAGCTCTAGTCACAGCGAACACCGCCACTAATTTGGAGGAGGCACAAAGCTATAGGTGTTACTAAGATCAGAGGGAGTTCAGTATCGCCGGAAGCAATATCAGTATCATGTTGCCTATTCGTTATATCTGAAACCACATTCCACACACGCCCCTGCTATTACAGTCTAGCTGCAGTATGCCGGAGGCATGGCTAATACAGCTTTTAATGTCCTGAAAGTACTTAAACAATAGGTTCTACTGAACTGCAGTAGAAATCCGTATTCCCCCCTAAAAAAAAAAAAAAAAAACTACAAGCCACCCATCTCTAGCAGCAGATATTGACTTAAATCAGAATAATTTAATTCCAGTTTCAATAAAAACATCACCAAAGTATGATTCTGCCTCCAACATGCTCTCCTGTGGGTATGGTGTTTCTTGGTGATATGCAGTGTTGACTATGACTATGCCACAAACTTTTGTTATGGCCAAAAATTATAACCTTGGAATATTCAGGCCATAATATGTTTTCCCACATGTCTTTAGCAAATTTTAATTAGGTTTTGGAAAAACATAACCATGCTTGGGAAAATGCGTCTATCTTGCCACCCTACCCTATAGTTCAGATATATAAAGAATATGGGAAATTGTTTCCACTTGTAGAACTTGCCAGAAATTCCCACAGTTCCTTTGGTGTTGCTGTAGGCCTCTTGACAGCAACCCAGACCAACTTTCATCTTATCTTTTCAGCAATTTTTGAGGGACATGCAGTTTTTGGTAAAGCCACTTCTTGGTAAACTTCTTTTCTATGTTCTATGGTATATTTTTCGCCTTGGATTATTTTGTGCCCTTTAACTGACCCATACTTTTCAACAATGAGATCCTTTTGATGTAGTTTAAGCTCTTTACAGAACATGGATTTTGCTGTATTATGCAACTTATCAAATGAAAGAAAACTTCTACTAGAAGAACTGAACTTGTTAATCATGTTAATCAGAATCACTTATAATGATGGCTGTTGTATAGTGACTTATGTCTAACAGAAGTTTTAGTGTGGTTGACTAATACAACAATTTTGGAGTGCCAGCACTTTTGTCTGGAAGCGCTAGAAGTTGTGGTGCCAAATGCTGACTAACTTGCTTGGATTATTGCATTAGGTATTGGCCGGCCCGTGCCAGTGCCTGTTGGACCAGACTGCCGATTATTCCTTCGCCAGTGTGCGCCACTTTGTACCCCCATTGTTTTGGCGCTGCACGGCGTGTTTATGAAATTTTTCCTCCTTGAAAAGATTGATGCTGTATATTTCCAGCGCTGGACAGAGTTTCATGATTACATTTAAAGGCAATCCCTGGGGGGGGGGGGACTGATTCCTAAGACACTTAAAGTAGGCCTGTGGTGGTTGTTGGTAAGGGGGACTGATTACTGTAAATTTTTGGGAGTAGGCCAGACAGTGGTTTGGTCCCCTTACAACATATAATACAACAATAATAATGCCCAGATAAACACATCAAAAAGATCAGCTGAAATTACAAAGGACAGAGAAGGGATGCTTTGGAGGCGCTAACAGAGGTAATCAATTTTGATGTTAATAAAACTCACTTTGGGAAGGTTTACTACTGGTTGTGCAGATGAATTATTGGATAAGTGGAAAAAGCCCCTGGTACGCATTTAGTGGTGGACACTATGTATTACGGGGACCAGATGAAAGTGCTTGGACTGCTTCAGAGGTGATAATGCTGAAGTTGCAACTCTACTGGCAACTCTACTCAACTGTACTTTACTGGCAATTTACCGACTCCAAGCCCAACACACCCTCCCATTCAGTGGCCCCCATGGAGGAGTAAGAGGATGTTGGCAGGGTTCGGAGCCACCGCCATACACCCATAACCTGTCTTCTTAGCACCACTGGTTGGACCCCTCATCTCTAAGTGGGCTTGATCCACAGCCAGAACTCCCCATCTTAAAAAGAAAATTTAAAATGATCAAACATGTTACTCAGTACCCTGATAGCTCACCTTCTCTGTTGCACATCCACTTACCTGGGAAATTCTGGCAGTAGAATCTCTGCACCCAGGGCCACTTTTGCCGTTTCAGGTCCAACCAGTGGCGCATAATTTGGGTGTGTGTGGGGTTACATCCCCTCTCCATTCACATGGGCTGCCATGTCCTCTTTTCATGTGTGTTGAGCATGAAGTGATACCTCTGATCCATGAAAGTCTGCAAACAACAAACAGATTTGCATTGGTAACTTATACCCTCTGTTTTGGTCTCCTTTAGTGACACATGGGACACTGCAACCACCCAAGCCTCCGATATGCTAGTGTATGCCAATGTTAACTAATTAATCTCTCCCATCCCATAATAGTAACAGATTGCAAGGATAGGCGCCAAGAGGCGCACCTAACTCTCCAATCTGCAACTACAGTCGGACAGCAACAAGTCAAAACCAGCTTTCCCATCCCACAATAGTATTGTATTGCATGCGCAGATGCACTTAGGACAAAAGGTGCGACTACTGTCGGATAGGGCTCGCTGACTTTGGCCAGCAACAGGGCGAAGCCAGCTCTCCCATCCCACAATAGTAGCATAGAATAGGATTGCATAGAAATGTCAAACCTAAATCACTTAGGCACCCCTGTGTTGCATACAAACATGCCAGAAAGTGTTGTGGCCCTGTGTGCCTTCACTCGTACTTCACGGCCACTGTCACCAGTTGGCACCTTGGCAGGAGTGTAATGGGGCACACATGCATAGATGAATGGCATGAAACTGTGACTTACCATCATTATTTCCTCCTGCTGCTTACGGATGAACACGATGGGTGCCATGTTGGTTTTCGTTGGATGTCATCTATATGACGCACCTCTGCGCCAAGGTCCCACTCAACCCCTAAAGCATTGTGGGAGCAGTTATGGTTGGAGATTGCCCGCAATTTGATGGGACAGGCCAGAGCCCAAGGATGGTGGCCAGGCCAAGAAAAAGTGAGATGTCCTAAAGGTGGTGGTTCGGAGGAAAGCACCAGATGGGCTGAGGGGTAAGTGCTGAACATCCAGAGGGCTACTTGTACAGGAAACATTGGACAGCTTGTTAAAGCCACCCTTTCCTTTATATAAATCTACCTTTAAAACTGGTGGTGGACTCACTACAATTTACCTATGCTGAGGAGCGGGAGTTGGGGATGCTCCGCTCCAACACTTACCAAGGGGTGTCATGCACCATAGACACCGATTGACAGCATGTGCCCACCAGTGGTAAGACTTGCTAGCAAATTGTTGATTGGCACAGGGGGGAGTAGGCCAACCAAACAAGCCACACACCAACCTTGGGGACTACACCTATCAAGGATATTGGGCAACCTTTATATGTAAAATGGATGTAAGCAGACCACAATTTGGGGACATGCATCATTGTGAGACGCAGGTTGGGGCGCTGGTGGAGGCCAACCAGGTTGCCCCTCAAAGGCTGGAGACCAACCAGGTTGTCCTTCAAAGGCTGGAGAAGCTTGAGGCACAGCAAGCTGCAAACAACCAAAGCCAGACAACATCCTAACACCCTAACCTGGCATGCTGGACTTTGAGTTGTGGGGGAGTCCCAAAGCTTTAGTTATGCTGGACAGGTGCATTTTTAGGTATCATTTTTCTGTTGACCTCCATCCACAGTTGTGCCATAACCCAACAACTCTGAATCACCCAAAACAGAAAAGTTACCGAATGTGGGCATTTCACGTTATTACTGTTGGAAGGAATCTGTGCGAGCGAGGCTCTGAGTCCACCCCAAGAAGTTTATTTTTCACCCATCAAGTTGGTGTAATATTTCCATGTCCTTTTTTGTTGCCGCTACAAAGATATACAGTAATCACATCTTTATCTTATTGGGGCTCAAGGCTTTCCCCACTCCATTCAAAACTAAAATAAAAGTTTTGGTCATGTGAAGGACATATTTGGAAAATCTGAAGCCTTCATATTTCCTATAAATACCTTATTTTTGAAATCTTGCCTACTTTTATGGTCTGTGGCATTTGTGCCATTTCATTTTACCGAAACCTCTTCATTTTCTTTTTTCCCCATTATTGACTCTTGGAACGCGCAAAGCTTCTTTCAAAACGATCCCCATCTTTCATATTACATTATTTCAGGTCTGCTAATTTTTCAATCTCTCACCTCTGTCATTCAAAATTTCTTCAGATTGCTATTTTTTCTTTTCTTGTATTAACTCAAGTGAACTGTAAAATGGGAAAACTGAGAATGTTTCTTTTCCAAATGTTGTCATTAACTTTGAATCCTCTCGCAGTTTTTGGAGTATGGATTTTAGGTATTATAGTTTATTAATTGTACCATGCTTACAATTTGGCATACCTTAAAATGTATTCTTTTGGATTATTTTAAACTTAATTACCTATTGAAAGAATTGTGCAGGAAAATTTCTGGGTCTTACTGTCTAGTTTACCACATATGCAGAGATGATATGTGGTGTCAACTAAATTGATATATAACACTGTTTTTGAGGCTAATGTTTTATGTAGCTAACATGTATGTCTGCTCTCTTGTATGCTTGTATGCTACATAGGAATGTAGCATTGAAGCATTGTTTTTGTTTAATACAGTCTGCTTACAGTTAATAACAAGCATGAGCCTGTATTTATTCAGCTGGTGAACTCTTAAACTGTGAGTAATTAAAGCTGATCAAAACTCTGATTAGAATTAGAATTTTGGTTCAATTGAATTATTTCCAAGGGGACAGCCCAATGTGGGATATCCCACAGTGGGATTCACTATAGTATAGCCCCTACCATGCTGTCACTGCTGGGCCTTCAGAGTGAAGTAAACTCTACTGCACCATCTTCAGCACTCCATGTCACTGACACAGGAAGGGGTGAGTTTGCAGCGCAGTCCAGGGCTATACAGCAGTCTTTCCCAGTGTTGATCATCCCAAATTGGAGCTAACATTTTTAGTGTCAATTTATTTTAAGAAAGAATAAAGAAAGTACAGTTACTCTCCTGCATTTTGGGAGGATTTCGGGAGAATTTCATAAATGCTCATGTGTTCAAAAGGAAAATTATTTGAGGAGCTTCTAAAAAGAATCTGGGAATTTAGTATAGAAGACTATTTAGGTAACTGATGATATATGTAGTTAGATTCTGGTTCTGAAGCTAGGGTTCTAAGGAGAGGGCATATGAAGAATTAAGAGCAAGATTTGGTTGATAGTATGCGTGAACCAGAATATCATATCTATTATTGTAGAGGATTATGAATCTTGAGAATATATATATATATATATATATATATATATATATATTAACATTTCAACTGCTAGAGGTGGATAGAGGTATGTCGGGATATCCAGAGTAAGGGAGAGGTAGGAGGAGGAGTAAGGGGAATAGAGTAGGAAGAAGAGGCATAATGAGATACAGGGAAAGGTAGAGAGCTCAAAAGGGATTAGAGAGTTTATAACCTATTAGGTAAGAGGAAGCATTGAGGAGGCAGAGGAGGAAGGGAGAGGGGGGCCCTGATCCAGGGGTTCATAGAGGTATATTGAAGTGATGGGCCCAGGGGGTCCAGATCTGTTCGAACTTTAGCTGATTGTCATTAACAATACTAGAGATTTTGTCATTAACCATGATCCATTTCATTATTTGGAGAACTGTAGAGAATGGAATGTATGGAAGTTTCCACGAGACCGCTTTTGTAATTTTATCCGAAAGTAGGATATTGGCTGGGATGTTGATCTGGGGATCCTCCCAATCTTGCTATTGCGCAGGTAGATTCTGGGAAAGAGGGGAATTGAAATATTATTAAATGTTAGTGATATCTTTTATTTTCTATTATGTTTCAATCTCACTCCAGAACAGGCAATCGGACAGGTCCACCATATGTTCCCAGATACGTTATATAGTCTGAAGCAACTGGGGGAAGCGCTTGGAGTGCTTGGGAAAGCCTTGGATATCCTGGCTGGAACCATTCAGACCACAACTAGCAGGCAAACTCACAACAGCACCTCATAATCCTACACTCAGTAATCAAAAAATATGGCAGACAAATGCAGAATGGGACAAAAACAAGCAAATGGGTTTCAAAGATGTCTTCCCCCTGTACTTACCTGTCCTTTTGAAGGATTTCAGCCGGAGACTCGCACAGCCACGTACTCACACCAATTTATGGACTCCCACCTTTATGGTGGTTTGCGAGGGCACGTTTGGGGGCGTGCGAGGGTGCTTGCAGGGATGCATGGGTGCATGCGAGGGCACATGCTGGGGCATGTGGGGATGCAAAGGTGCGCGTCCACGAATGGGCGAAAATGCGAGACCGGCAAATGAGAGAGTATAACATAAAAGCATGAGTTGCGGTCAAATATGCATGTTTGCAAAAAACAAGGCAGAATTCACGCCAGACTGCTTCAGAAGTAATAACATGTCTGGACGTGGACGCCGACGTGGAGGGCCTTCTTTGTAGACCGAAAACATTTAGCTAAGTCGAGGGTCCATACCACCTGTGGTCAGCCCACACCACAGAGGCAACATGTATCTCTAGTTCATGACCAAGGAAACATGTCAGCTGAGGTCAGATCTGTGCCCATGTTGACATCTAACAGTGGCCAATACTTTAACAGACATGCTGAATCCTGGGCAGAAAGCCACACACATGCTGGTGCAGGGAGCTGCCCTGATTGCAGTGCTGGTCCGAGCTGGGCTACAGAGCAAGCCCCTGGGTCCAGTCCTGTCTGTAAGAGGTCAAGTTAAGAGACGTGCAGCAAGTGTGGCGTCAGGTGGTGATGCTGACATGGATCTCTCACCACTCCCCAAACTCGAAGGACCAGAAAAGGTCCACAGACAGGATCAACAGCCAAGTGTGGTCCAAATTTTATTTATGAAGAAAACATACCCTGTGTAAACTGGTCAATGAGAGTTTACACAGCCTATATAGAGATTGCGCACGTGTCTTAGGAAATGAAGGTAAAAATGGCATTTGGGCCCAAATAGCAGAACAGATAAATTGCTTCTCATCAAACAGACAGTGTGGCATGCACAAAAAAGGTCCATTCTCTTTGGGGTTTTCTGTGAAAAAAAGTAACCAAAGAAATTGATATAGAACGAGGAGTCATTTCATGGCATGGCATCTGTGACACAGATGAGTCTGAGAACTTGGCACCTGGTAAGATTTGGCACAATATTGTATTTTTATGCATAACATGCTTTCCTGGTATGATAGCTTACTGTTGGCTGCTTATACAGATTAGCAGGAAGTGGATGATCCACAAGAGCAAGTCAGTCCACCATCAGTGGAATCTTTCAACATGAATGTCCCCACACACAGGAGTCCTACTCACCTTCATTTATAAATCATTTTCATTTATAAGTGCATATGCCTCAAATATATATTTTTTGCTATAGGTGATAGCAGTGCTACAGTTGTTCTGCTGGAAAACTTTGAGGAGCTTGTGGGTCTGTAGGTTTAAACTATGCATAGTGCCCCAGGCCACAAACATGTGACTTTAATATGTATATGTATATGTTTTACCTCACCTACACAGATCTCTATAATTTGGACACACTCCAGGAGGAAGAGGACTTCCATTGTCCCAAGAGCAGGTAATGTCCTTTGGCATCCTTTTATGAGCTGAATATTTGTAGTACATGTTACTTTAACACATAAAAGCACAAACAAATGCTCCCCTTATGTTAGGTGGGCATATTTATTGTTATCCGGTTTACCTACTTAGTTCCAGATAACCACTATGTGAATGAAGTGCCCATGTTCCCAGGTGAATGGTGCTCACTTGTCTTTGGTTCATACCCTGGGTTCACGCATAGGAAACAAGGACAGACAGCACTTGGGCACCAAGGGATCAAGAAGGGCCCCAACTTTGTCCAAGGTAACCAATGTGTGAGTGTGTCAAGTGACCATGTACCTAGGTGACTTCTGCTAACTAGTCTTTTATTGATGCCCTGATTACAGCTGCCTGACCTATGAGAGACACACCTTTGTCCCCAAGTGACCCAAGAAGGGTTCCAACTTTGTCTCAGGTAACAACTGTGTGAGTGTGTCATGTGACCATGTTCACAGCTTAATGATGCTAACTTGTCTTTTTATCATGCCATGGTGTCATCTGCAGGAACCTGGGAGAGAGCCCTTTGCCAGAGGAGGAGCCATGCATCTGGAATCACATGTAGCTCCATATTCTCTTCCCCACACCCCTCACTGCTTGTAAAGGTTTTGTTTATTTAGCTTCAATTTTATTATAGGAAATCATGCCTAGTCTAGGCAAACCAGCAACAGACCATGTTACTGACAATCACATGGGTGTTTCTTTCCTTACAGGTGGCGGACAATGACTACATAGGCCTAGATTTTGAGGAAAGCAATGTGAATTTGACTGAGGTTTGTGGTTAACAGTTGCTTTACTGTTTACATCCTTGCCTCTCCTGAGAGTCACTACTAACTGCAATTTCATCTATATGTGACAGACAAACCAGGGTGCCATTTTGGCCATGCCTGAGGTAATACTTTGCCAACATTTCTCTGTGTAGTTTGGGGGGAGGGAGGTGTTGTGTGGCCTTTGAAATGTCGCTGTTGGTTGCCCAATGTAGTAATTGACATAAGTGAACCTCAATACTGAATAAAACAGGGCTTGGTTTCCTAACCCCTGTCTTTAGACGCCACTCCGAGGAATTCCAAATCAGGATGCCCTGCTGTGTCAAACTCCACAAGGAGCTGGTTTCTTTTTTTTTTTTTATATAAATTCTTTATTCAATTTTTAAAGGGAAACAAATACAAGCAGACAATATTGCATTACAGGAGCTGGTTTCTAATACCTCTTCCTTGGTCCAAAGGCCCATGCGTGCGCTCCTGTGCAGTCTGAGCTTCCTGCTGAAGTAACACTATCTGGAAGGTCACTCAGATTGAATAGAATGTGGAGCAAGAGTGGTTGAATCTCCAGTGCGCGTGCACTTCAGCACCAAGCCTATCTGATTAGCAGGAGCAGTAAAGCGCTTCACAGCCAAAGGATGCGGGGATGTGCCAGCTCTGACTTCACATTCTACCCAATCTGAATTGCCTGCTTGATTTATTAAGTTCAGCAGGCAGCTCTGCTTGGATGGTAGCCTGAACATGTGCCATAGAACCAAGGATGAGCTAACCTAATCTAGCTCCAGGGGAGGTTGATTTACAGATTGCAAACCTTGAATCTGTTAGATTCCATGCTGGCCACTGCTGTGTTTTGTTCATTGTTCACAATGCACATAAACTATGGGCAGTAAAGGACATGTGTACGTCACGTCTATTTACTTTGTTTCTGTTCGTTAACAGCCTAATGCCACCAACCAGACAACAGCCCACATCGCTCATCGGCCCAGACCTGTGTCAGCATCTGCTAGCACACTATGGGACAAACCTAGAATGTGTGGACCATCAAGAAGGCGGAACTTCTGCTAACAATGCTGAAATTGCTGATTGTGAAAATCCAGCCCTAGGCAAGGTTGTTGGTGATGCTGTCACCAGTGCCCATCAGCCATGCTTTCAAATGTTTTCTGAGGCAATGTTGGTGCTGCTGTCACCAGTGCCCATCAGCCATGCTTTCAAATGTTTTCTGAGGCAATGTGCTCTTTCAGCCAGCAACAGAAAAACATATTAGTAAACCGAAAGTAATGTGGGGAGCGCCTGTTCCATGAGCAAGCCAGAACAAATGCTTTGCTAAGCCAAAACTTACAAGCCATGTATTCCATTGTTAATCACCTCATGTTACACATCTTTAACCCACAGCATTCAAATCCTTCATTTACAAACCCTACACCTCCCCCCCCCAAACAGGCTGAAACTGTAGAAACCATCATTAGAAAAACAACAGAGATATGGTATTTCTAATTATAAGGTACAATATTACAATCAAGCCTATTATTAGGAAGACAATTGTGACAAGTTAAGCTAGGGCTAAATATTGCTGCACTAAGCCTTCATCTAGAAAGCCATGTTGGCCCACACATACACCATTCCAGAAGGCGTCATGCAAGTGTCCTGAGGGTCAGGTGGGTGGGCTAGCTTGTTCTAAGCAGAAGGGTTTATTTTAATAAAATTAAACACCCCCCCCATGCATTTTCATTGCATATGAGTGAGAGAAGAATAAGTTGTCATGATGTGTGGGTCACAGTGTGTTTCAGGGCCAAGTATAGTCAAAGAATAAGCACACTTGACCTTGGAAAGGGCAGGAGCGGTCAAGAAGACAGGTAGACAAGAAGTAACATTCCATGAACCCTATACTTAGGGGAGGAGGAGTTGGACTAGTAAAACCACACTGTACGTACCAGCAGAATGTGGACTGCTGAAGTGGGATGGTGGGAAAGGGCCTTCCATGCCAATGTCTGACTCTATGAGGCCAAAAAATGTAACAATTATTGATAAACACAAAGAAAGTATTAGACAAAAATTAGAAATAACACGCCTCGACATTCTATTAAGCTATGGGGCAATAGAAGGCTATCAAGCAAGGTTGCCACTTCAGTGCATAGAGGGCCACTTTCCTCCAGGTAGCAATTCTAAAGTGTACTCACATGTGCAAAATCATTGGCTAAGCACAGATTCGATTGTTGTGCATGCTGGAGACAACTTACCTGGTGGTGACATTAATTCCGGGTCTGATGCCCTCCCCTCGCTGATGTTCTTGTCAATGGCTGTTGGAGGGGGGGGTCCTTCCACCACTGGAGCAGCCACATGCCTAGGCAATGCCTAGGAAATCCCCAAGAAAGGCTTTTTAAGGGCATGTGGTGCCCAGTTGGTGGAAGGCTCTTCGTCTGCCTCCTCATCCTCCTGTAAGCCTAAAAGTTGAAAATTACTAAAAGTTTGAATCAAATAAACTTGCAAAGAGTCCAAGCAGTGAAGATAGTCAAATTATGGGCATTTTGAAGCTATAGCTAAATATTAATAGACTAATCCAGCATCTCACAAATCGTGGCATAGACTGGTTCTTGAACCAACAATATCCCAACCTTTACCACTCCAAGTCCACTGCTCTGGCAATTGTGCTGTTTGCTGTAGTGGTGTGGTTCTTCCCTGGGTCCTAGAGCCGCATTGTTTGACCTGACCTGGCATTAATCATGCTGTTAAAGTGGACCAACACCCAGGGGTGATCGGCCCGGGAATCTATAAGATTCCCGGGCCGATCGCCTCCCTCACCGCGGGACACCGAGATCGGGATGTCCCGCGGGGTGAAACCCCCCCAAAACTGCAAAAAAACCTCACCTTATCTGCGGCAGCCGCCGCCGCCTCCCGCGTGCCCCTCTAGACGTGCGCACGCTCGCGCTGGCCATTTGTGAATGGCCGGTGCAGGCGCGCGCCCTGTAAGAGTGACGTGCAGGTGGCGGCGGCGGACTCGCTGTCTTGTCCGTCGCTGTCACCCGCTTGTCCGTCGGCGGGGATTGGACGATTTGAGTTTTTGGGGCTTTCTGGGGGGTTTCACACAGCGGGGCACCCCCAATCGGGGTGCCTCCCCAAAGTGGACCAAAACCCAGGATAGTCAAAATGTTGGTCCACTTTAAGGTTTCTATAAATGCATGTGCTTGGCCCTGCCCCTGTTGTTGTATCATAGCATTGTCTTTTTGTAGCCTAGCCATTCTCTCCAACCTGCCTGCATACCTCCATGTCCTTTATGACCTTTGGGCCTTCCCGCTTATGTCTTGTCTGTGCTGGGGCTCACAGCCCTTCATAGTTTTTGTATCTGTCTGTACTGGGGCTTATTGCCCTTTATAGTTTCTGTCTCTGTACTGGGGCTTACTGCCCTTTATAGTTTCTGTCTTTGTCATTGCTGTCTGTGCTGGGTCTTGTGGTTCACCACAGTTTTGCCCTAGTCTGTATTGGGGCCTGCGACCCTTCCAGTTTCTAGCCGTGTGTCTTGGGCCTACAGCCCTTTGTTGTAGGTTAGCCTGCACTGGGACCCAACTCCACCACAGCATGGTCTGGGACCCAGTTTTGCCACAGCCTGCACTGGGGCCCCAGCTCCATCATAGCCTGCACTGGGACCCAGCTCCGTCATAGTCTGCACTGGGACCCAGCTCTGCCACAGCCTGCACTGGGGCCCAGCTGAGCCACAGCCTGCACTGGGGCATTTTGTTTGTGTCTTGTGTACATCTGCCCTGTGTTTCCCCTTCCCAAGTCCTGGACCACCCACACCTAGGCTGGTCGGCAGCAAGTATCCACAAAGATCAGTGACTCTATAACCCAAACAGCAAAAAAATAAAAATAAATGTGCTAGAAAAAGGGCCCAACTTATGAGTCATTTCCACATCATAGATAAGGTAGATAGTGGGTGCGTGAAATCTCTTCAAATCACTCCACTGCCCACAGATCTGGTTCCCGCTGTAGCTTGCCACATTTTGTCTTGAGGGCATTGGAAATAGACTCCTTAATGTGCTGCTTCCGATGCAGGGTGGCGGCATGATCATACTCCTTGTGGAGCACCATCTGTGTCAACAAAGAAGGGAGGGTGAAATTAGACATGTGACCAATGTTTGGTCGGAAAAGCTCTATTTCTGTCTATTTCTGTCTATTTCTGATGCTATAGACGGTGAAGTAGTTGCAGGATTGTGGTATGTGAAATAAGTGGGTGGAGAAATGTCAAATAAGGTGGTAGTATATGTGCAATAATTGTGTATGGTTTTAGAAATCAGTTGCAGGTGTGCACAGACCTATTTCACATACCCCATTCCTAATTTCACATACCCCACCCCTTATTTAAGATACCTCACCCCTATTTCATATACTCCATCCCTTATTTCACATATCCCCACCCTCTCATTACACAAACATCTCCCCTTCTGTGATACCCTGCCCCTTATTTCTCATACCACAACAACACAATAATGTCACATACCTCGTCAGTGTGGGGAAGGGAAATTCTGCAGATGGATAGCAATCACCTAATTGACAGGCCTAAGGCTGCCAAAAAAGCATTCTGAATTGAAGCAATGCAGTTCACATAACAGTGTATTACCCACAGGAATGACCTAGATGGCTTACTCTTATCACCATGCACCTGGAGGAGTCTGAAAACTTGGATACAGGCATCCTGTGGCTAGCGTTGTCATGCTCACTAATGGGCACTTATCCCAACTCCTTGGCTTCCTGGTACACGACACACGTGCACTGGAGCAGTCTGGCATTTGCTAGCAATAAGGCAGAAACTTGCAAAAGTAGCATAAGCAATGCTAAACAATATTGTATGCTGTCCTTCACAGGCGAATTCTGCATTTTTTGCATAGCTTTTACCAACATAATCCATGCTCAACCTGATGGCGCAATGATCACTAGTTTGTCCTTAGAAAATGCACTTGCAAATTTTAGCTTGTTACAGTACTTGAATGCAGCAGCAAAAGATGTCTCTTGAGTCAGAAGAGAAGTTTTTGGGAGCTGTTACACCTTTCGGAAAAATACATTTATAACGTTTGTTTAATATGACAGAAAAAAAGACAGATGCATGTGTATATGTGTGCTAGGTATTGGATGCTGTTAGGGGCAAGGCACATTAGGATAAAGATAATCAAGCTAGATCAGGGATGATTTTACAAGCAATCTCCAGACTTTAACATTGTTTCCTATGACTTGCGGCACCGAAAGCTGGTGAATAGCCACACCGTTCACAGGCCATCGCCTGTCACTGATGCATTCGCGGAAATATGACGAAAGAGCTCATTGGAGAGCATTGGAGCAGATATTCAGTAAAAGCCACGCATACAAAGCATGAAAAAAAGCAGAAATGGCAGAAATTGGGCATCTGATTCTGGGACAGGGTGAATTACATTTTTCTAATCCTCTCTACCTATATTCAACTGCAGAGGAGGGCACACTACAATCTGATTGTGAGGAACATTAAATAATAACCACCGATCAACATGGGCTAATTACATATGTGTGAAAAAACATGAGATATCCAAAACATTAAAGCTTACAGCACAATCTACAATGTGTTAGCTATTTAGAAGTGTTAGGATTAGGGTTAAGCCTTATTAGCTGAACAACATCAATAGCTTATATAATAATAATAATATTTTTATATTTATTTATATAGCATCAACATATTCTGCAGTGCTTTACAATCAGAGGGTTCATTTACAAACAGAATAAAAAATTACATAGCAAAAAAATAAAAAAAGCTGTCCATTGAAACAAAAAGAATGAGGACCCTGCTCACAAGGTTACAATCTAAGAGGAGAATGACACAAAAGATATTAAGTGCTTTGTGCCATGGTCCAGCCATCTAAGCCATCTGTATGGGCCAGCCACAAGTTGATTTTGGGGGCAAAGGTCGTGGTGTATAGTGTTTCGATAATGGATCGGTTTCAGAAAAATAATGTAGAAGATTAATTTGAGAGGAGGAGTTAGATTAGGGGATGTTATAGGTAAGCGTTTGCTGGAAGGCGCAACAGTTTGTGATAGTGAAGGAGACAAGGTTGTAGTCAGAGAGTGGGAGAGGAGAGTAAGTAAGGTTAGAGACTGAGCAAAGTTGGACGACGAGGTCGGGGCGAGTGTTGCCATCATTGTGTGTCTGGGCATTTGTAAGCTGTGAAAGGCCAAAATTAGAAGTAGAGAAGATATCTAGACCTTTTCCTTTGCATCAAACTGAACCATTATATCTATAATATAAGCTTTATAAGCTTTATGCACATATCATAAAGTTGTCACTAATTTTAGTTAACTGTTTTATAGGTCTGTTTGACCTCATCTGGCATTAATCATGCTGTTAAGGTTCCTATAAATGCATGTGCTTGGCCCTGCCCCTGTTGTTGTATCATAGCATTGTCTTTTTGTAGCCTAGCTATTCTCTCCAACCTCCCTGCATACCTCCATGTCCTTTTTGACCTTGGTAAAAAATGCTAATAATTTAGGTAAGCGAGTTTAACTTTGGATATATTTTTGGGTGTGGACTGAAACATCAAACAAAATATGTTTTCTTATAGAAATCACTTGCACTGGCACTTTGTACCCAGCTTTGTGAGTTCGGCTTCCCAAACTGAACACGTACTTCGGCCAGTAGCCCGAACGTGGAAACGCTGGTTGATGGGCTGCTGAGCAGCCCATCAAGCAGCTTCACCAAAGGTTGCACCAGCAGGTTGCTATAACTCACCTATGCTCAAACCTCTTCTGTCAGTACGGTGGAGCTGGGCTGGGGCCAGTTGGAAACCCTGCTGCCGTGCTGACAGGAGAGGATCGGGCAGAGGTGAGTTTAAGCAGCGCGCTTCTGCTGCACACTTTACAGGTGAGGTAAGAATCATTTTTTGACAGCAGCTCATGGAGTATGCTAAAAAAAATCAACAAATGTTTCTGAAAAGCCCATAGGGTGCTGTTATTTTTAAACCTAAAAAAATTAGAGCAAATGATTCATTGCACTTTTTTTGTGGTAAAGTTAAAAATCTCAATAAGATGCAGATTGCAATTTACACAGCAAGGCACACAAAGTTAAACTTGCTACACCAAATAATTAGCATGTGTAAAGAAGATCCAATATTGTTCCCGTATTGCCTCTCAGCATGCATAGCTGGTCAGCACACCTTCCTTGCATCCTCTTTGAGTGTCCAGCCCGCTTTATGCTCTTATGTGACTATGTGCTGCCAATGACTGGCAGCACACCTGCTGGAAGAAAAGTCAAACGGGCCAAGGAGCCCTGAAGTTTTTATAGGGCTATTAACCCTTTCAAGCATAGTGGGCTAATCATCCCTGAGTTTTCTGTGGGTCCATGAGGCCTTGGGGGAATCACACCAATCACCAGTCCCCACCCCTTAAAAGCTGACTCAGCCCATTGTCAATGCACTCATTAAAGCCATTGCTTGGGTGTGCTTATCCGTGTCTTTGTTATCCGTTATCCACCATGTATGACCCTGAACTTCATCCTTATCTGATCTTCCTGTGTTGTGCTCTTAAGATATACTGTGTGTGTGTGACCCCGGACATCCTCTCATCTCCATCTCTGCCTGCTGATATTGTACCTCATACTGTGTCTACCCATGAGTGACCATCAGCCTGACCTTTGACCCTTAGTACTCTTGACCCTTGTACCTTGATGCCTGTGCAGACTGACCTTTTGTATTATCCCTGGCCACATCTTGACCACCCATTAGAGCTCTCCCCCCTGCAGTCCCAGCTCTCAAAGGATATTGTCTGCGTTTCCAAGTCCCAAGGGTCAACAGTGTCCGGTGAGGCGTTCTCTGCGTCCCTGCGAATGGGGGCGTGCTATGAAGCATTGGTGAAGATATTCTCTAAGCTGGCTTATGTGAGTCTGACCTCCAGTGGCATTAATTCAATTTCTCTTGGTATGCTAGCTGGAAGGTGTTGGAGGCTTTGCAAGTCTTTGATATTAGGGCCATCTTGAAGCACGTGGGTGCTTCTTTCCCCAGCATCTCAGCTGTGCTGATGCCTGACATAATCCACAATGCACAGTGACAGGAAACTGAATAGCATTTCCTCTTTTCAGACTACTCACAGGTCCATAAAAGTGAGGGGGTATCAACCTCAGCAGGAGTTACAAAAATGTAGATTCATTTATATGTGCATCAATCTAAATTACCCTGAGGGGGCATGCATATAAGCACTGTTTCTTGTAAGGGTGTTGGTCCCGGAGATAAGTTATACTTATTTAAAGAAGTTGGTCTCCCCAAGCTAATTCAAGTATTTTTAGAATCCATCTTGTAAGTCCTGTAAATCTATAATGCCAGAGGTCCCCTTAAGCCTACTGTATTTTTATACTGAAAAGGGGAGTTTTTTCCTTCATTTGTTAGTTAAAGGAGCATTCCTAGTTCACACTTAAAGTACATAACTTCACTAAAAGGCAACTTTTTCACTCTAAAAATATACTAGTTGTGGACATCTGCAATTATTTAAAGACAAGTAATTAATGCTAAGGGGTTAAATCTGTTTTGCATAAACATTGGTTCATCCGTTGTTTTTCTGCATATGCTGCTTTGAACACTGAAACGACCATAAACCAGCTTCACCTAAGGTTGCAGCAGTAGGAAGCTGCTGTAACTCACCTTTGCCCGATCCTCTTCTATCAGCTAGGTGGAGCGGCAGCATTATATGAAACTGGCCCCAGCCAGGGCTACAAAAAGTTGGCTGCTGACTCCCATGAAGACATTTCTAGTGCTTGCACTGGAAGTGTTCTTCCTCATGGGAGCCAGCGACCACCTTTCTGCACCCCTAGCTGCGGCCAGTCTGAAGTTCTGCTGCCACTCTGCCATGCTTACAGAAGAGGATCGGGGCATAGGTGAGTTTAAGCAGCTCGCTTCTGCTGCACACTCTGCACCAAGGTCTGACACAATGTAAGAAATTTTGACCCTACTTATGCCAACAAGCACTTCTCTGTTCTGCCAACTTATTTATGCTGCATGCCATATTTACTCATTCTTAACAAGTGGTGAAAGTTGGTGGTGTGTCTTCTAGGCACTTGTTGCCATAATGCCATGACAATGAGATCCATTTGCCAAATAACAAAGTCACGACAGATAGCTCCCACCCAGGTGGTGTCCTGTAGAGCAGGAGTCCCCAACCATCCTCCTCAAGGCCCATCAACAGGTCATGTTTTTTGGTTGGCAACATAGCTGCCTCTATAGCCAGTCTGGCACCAATGAAAACTGAAACACCGCAGCTTGTATAACTCCTATGTGAACTGGAAATAAGTTGCATTAAATGGCCTTAATTCAGTAAAGCTGATTTAAAAAATCAACTCATTGGCAGTTGTGTGAGGATGATGTTTTATAAAGAGGATTCTTTAGATTTTGAGGTGTGCAGCAATATAAGTCAATAGTCTTGGCACCAGTGGTGCCTTATTTGGTGTATCAGATTCTTGTTTGCAAAAAGTGTAACCTTACACTTTAAGGTGGTTACAGTATTTTTTCCTCATAGCCGCTTTAAAATGTATCTTGTACTGTTCGCTTGCGTTAGTTAAATAAGGGGTGATTCAATAAAGGGAGAAAGTTACAGCATAATTTGTTCCATAAACTCTGGAGCAATGTATTTTTTTTTTTTTTTTTGCTTTTTGATGTAAAATTTAAGTTTTACAATCAGTGGATCTTTTTGGCCAAAGTGAAAGTGCTTATAACAAACATATGTGCACTTTTATGCACTTATAAGCTCATGTAATGCTCTATGTTCTTTGAATCACACCTTATCTGATGTCTTATTTTTAAACAAAGCACAGCATGGCCCTTATTTAGGTGAGATATTTTAAGGAAGGTTACTGAATGAACGCCAATATCTTTACGTGAGGAGTTCTTATCACCTACTGTTCAAGGAGAAAAGAGGTTCTTGGGACCCATTACCAGTTTAGAATTAGTGTAAATAATACATCATAACTCCACCTCTCTCTAAAAATAACAGTTTAAAAACAAAAAATATAAGTTTGACTTTAGGCTCATCCCTAAAGAACATTATGTGACATCAATAACTCAGTATCAGAAATCCAATTTGTTGATTGCTAAAACAAGATTACAATGTGCAATACCCCTTGGAATTTTTTTTTTATTTGCCATACAGAAAGGTTATTTGTATTGGTAAAATAATTTAGAGGGATTATGTATTCGATACTGTTTTTTATAATTTCTTCCGAAAGACTCTTTCTTGACATTTCTTGATGTCCTGTGGCAGCCTGCACATTGTTTTTTTTTTGTTTGTTTTTTTCTATACACTTTCTTGACATGCTGCTCTTGTATGTTTTGACAGTGTTGGCTATATTTCAAGATGTAGTAATCTAAACACACAGCATATGTGGGTACATTCAGTAATAGAATCTTCCAATCAGTCAAATATGTTAGATGCTAGCTTTCAGTATAAATGTGACTTTAATTACAATGTTCATGTTGTGAAATATTTTTGTTTATGTGTTACCGAAGTGCATAATAAATGAAATATGATTAATCCCAATAATTCACCATACAAATTGTAATATTTTACAACTCTTCACATAAAAGACTCATTGGAATAAAAGGACTTCAATTCACTGATGTTTAACTTATTTTGAAAAGATACAACATAGAACTTGCTAAAATTCTATAATGATCAAAAACAAGTACAGACACAAGGGGTGCCCCAACCCCAAAAGGGAGTATGACCAGAGACTAACAAAGGCACTCCATTAATAATGATCCATATTCAATTTTATTTTAAGATTATTAGATTCTCACAATATCAAGACACATTAAAAACTATTAAAAACATATAACACATATATAGTCTGCCATCAAATGAGGGACGGAGGGGGTTAATTATTGAAGTGGCCAGTGGAAGAACCTAATGTGTCAATAATTAATTAATAAAGCTATATTTACAAATGAATTCATAAAGTGTCAAGTGCTTCCAAAGGGCATCAGATCCCAAATCTATATACAAACATGATAACATAACAATTGCCGAGAAAGAGGTAGGTGCAAATCACAGACAAAATACATACAGTGATTTTATCTTACTTGCCAAAGTGCCATGTGCGGACCAACCACTGGGACCCCCAAATTCCCTGCAACGCGTTTCGTGACCTAGAGTCACTTCTTCAGGCAGAGTACACAGTTTTTAATGTGTCTTGATATTGTGAGAATCTAATAATCTTAAAATAAAATTGAATATGAATCATTATTAATGGAGTGCCTTTGTTAGTCTCTGGTCATACTCCCTTTTGGGGTTGGGGCACCCCTTGTGTCTGTACTATATTTATTCTAATAGGGATTCACCAGAGCAGGGCACCTGTACCGTAAGTTATTGTTTGGTGCCACCCATTTTTCTTGCTTGGTAAATGATCAAAAACAAGTTTGGATACTGTAATGTAATAAAAACATTTGCCAAGTAGATAGACACATTTACATTCACCATTGGATGCTTAAAAGAGCTCTATTGTAAATGATATACCTAGCTGAGAAACCAATCTTGCCAAGCTTGTGATTTTTTTCCTACTGGTAGAAGGGCTGACAGGTTTTTGAATGTACCATTTCACTTTTCCAGTGGAGAACTGCTCACATCTCACTGCTGATGGGTAAACAGTCCCTCCCCTAGAAAAGCACAATGCATATTTAAAAGATTTGATCTCTAAGGGGGTTATTTAAGAAGGGATAGCGCCAGGTAGTGCCTCCTAGCGGTGAACGCAGGGCGCTGTACGCAAAACCACATTTAAGAAAGTAATTCTGGTGAGCGCCTCTAACAGCGCCATGTAGCGTCTGATGTATTATTACAGGCTGCTCAGCGTATAGCGCTGGCGCTCAAGGTTCCAGAGCGCCATGTAGTACCTGTCGCTCTGCAGCGCTCTCCCATACATTTCAACGGGCTTTTCATTAGTTGTGTATAAATAGCGTGTTTTTTGCTCAAATCATTGTGTGACCTCTCCTGGCTACAAACAAACACTTTTAGAAACTTTTTTGACTTTTAATATTTTTATGCAGAATTGCATTTACGGGTCTGGCACTAAAGTGTTAATGTTACAGTGTTAAAACAATGTCATTCCATGTGTTTTCGCTTTGTTACTGGTGGATATGTGTTCAAAAACAGACTTTAATCACACAGCGTCTGGCGTCTGGCTACAGCGCCCAGCTTTAGAATATCGACGCTCTGTATGTCTAGTTTTTTCTTGAATATGGTGTCGCTACCTCTCGCTCGCTGCAGCGATATACTGTTGTTACAGCGCCCAACATACATCACATTCATCAATGCTGGCCAGGTTAAAGTGGACCATCACCCTCCCGTGATCGGCCCGGGAATCTATAAGATTCCCGGGCCGATCACCTCCCTCCCCGCGGGTCATCCGAGATCGTGATGTCCAGCGGGGTGAAACCCCCCCAAACACCCCAAATCCCCTTACCTTGTCTTTGGCGGCGGCCGGCTGCCGCCGCCTCCCTCGCGCCCCTCTAGACGTGCGCGAGGGATCGGGGGGGTTTCACACAGCGGGGCACCCCGATCGGGGGTGCCCCACCGAAGTGGACCAAGACCCAGGATAGTCAAAATCCTGGGTGTTGGTCCACTTTAATACAGCGACTGAGACACTCTGTTATAGCTCCTGATACCCGCTTACAGCGTCTACTAGTGGTCGCTCTAAGCACTGCTATACAGACGCTCATCTGGCAATACCTGCCGTTAGTAGTGAATCTGTCTCCATGTGTACCTCCTTCCAGTATAAAAAAAGAAAAATTACCACAGAACAATAGGACCTTAGGCTATGTCCTTTCACCCAAATGTTGCGTCAAACACTAGATATATTAAAACTTACATATTTTATTAATAGCTATATCTATAACACTGACTAATCTGAATTCAAAGAAAGTCCCTGTGCAAATTTGCAAGTCAATAAATGAATGTCACACTACATCACCGGCATATCTATTATATCTCTTACACGTCAAAGATTGTAAACGTTATAATAATAATTGCATCTGTCATAAATGGTGGATAGTTTGGTGGACGCTTTCTCAACACCACTTTCTTTCTTTCTTTGTAAGCCTTCAAATAGGTACATACTCAGAGCATTGTATCTCTGTGCAAGGTTGGGGAAGAAGTGTCTCTTGCTCTAGGTGTCTTGTATAATATATTGCCGCCTAATGCAAAGGAAAACTCCTTGATTGGTTCAGGAGTCTGGAGCTATGCTCGTGGTCCGGTGGGGAAACAGATTAATAGCACCACACACTAATGTAAGAAGCAGTTTCACTGTCTGGTGTGGGTCTGCTCCCCTGGTCGGTGTATTCTGACCCTGTCTGCACTCGTTTGAGGGGCATTTTTGCTGGACAGCTATTACATCAGTGTGGGATTCTCTAGATCTGTTTCTCCATCTGAACACCAGCACAGCCCCAGATTTCCAGAGCAAATAAGGCATTTCATTTTGCATTATGAGATAAAACAAAACACCCAGGGGGAGAGATACTTCTTCCCCAGACCATGCACAAACTGCTGCACAATAAAAAAAAAATCAGGTAGTTAAATCGCTGCTCCTGATTTAGGTGAGGTGAAGCTCTGCAGCTGAGGTTCACAACTGAAAAATGTTCAAATTTGTAAAGAGAGTTTTTCCATATTTTGATAAATACCCAACAAAAGAACATTCACAGCTGACATATCTGTTTCTGACTCCTTAGGTCAGAGGTGTGGGATTGATAAAAGTCAGCAGTTAGAATAGTGTACTTGCTGCATTGAGACTCATTTGGAGATGCTATGGACACAAGGGCCCTTATTTAAGAAGGGATGGCGTCAGGTAGTGGCTGGTTAATGAGAGGTAGCGACAGGTAGCGACTGGTGAACGCCGGACACGGCACGCAATTACACATTTATCAAGCAGAATCTGTTTAGCGACTGGGATAATGCCATGTAGCGTCCGATTCATCATTTTCACAGCCTCAGCGAACAGCGCCGGCGTTCAGCCTTGCACAGCGCCAGGTATGACCTCTCGCTACCTGACGCTCTCCCATACATTTCAATGGACGATCCGTTTCTTCTCTTTAAACGGGTTTTTTTTTTCAAAAAAATCACAAATAATTCTGTGACCTCTTCTGGCATTGAAATAGCAGTTTTTTCATAATTTTTTCATTTTTTATATATTTCCTCAGAAATGACATTACAGGTCTGGCATTAAAGTGTTCATGTTACAATGTTGTTACAATGTAATTCCATAAGTTTTTGCTTTGTTACTGGTTGATAGATGCTGAAAAACAGACTAAACACACCGCCTCTTGCGCTATGGGCTACAAACAAGCAAGTTCAGCGCCAGAGATTTGTGAGGCTGTTTTTTTGCTGAATATGGTGTGAGTCGGTCGCTATGAGCAGTCGCTAACATGCGCTCCCATACAGCGCTGTACTGGTCAAATAGCGACTCGTCACAATGTATTCAACATTACTTAACAGCGACTGAGTCGCTATAAAGTAGCGACTCACGGCCGAGCACTGCGACTTCTAGCGGGCGCTCTGAAAATGCCTGCTACAGACGCTCATCTGTCGCTACCTGCCGCTAATGATGATTCAGCCTGAAAGGCTCAAATTCTCTTTGATTTGGGGAAGGCTCCCATAATGTGCAGGAGCTTTTCAAATGATAACACCCCCAACAATTGTTCCACTATTAATACAAATACTTTAACCTAAATGTATATTATTTCTCATTTTACATTTCACTGTCTCATCTTTTTGTTTTTTTATTTTTTCATTTGTATCTTTTTTCTTTCTAACATGCTGCAGTGTCCAATATATTATGGCGAAAAGAAGGTATTTTATAATCAAATATGTAGTACATAAATCATTTTTCTCCTAACAGCAACACTTTGTTTAACCTAAATGCTGTTTTACTCTTCAAAATCAAAATACTCTTGATTTTCTATGGCAAATTTCATGGTGGGGCGATATACCGTAGTTTTCGCCCTATAAGACGCACCTAGGATTTTGGGGAGGAAAATAAGAAAAATAATATTTTTAACCAAATAATAGGCAAAGTGCAGTATCCTCCAATTACAGTAATCCCCCTCCCATTCCCATAGGCAGTGTGGCATTCCCCCATCCCATTCCCATAGGCAGTGTGGCATTCCTCCCATCCCATAGGCAGTGTGGCATTCCCCCATCCCATTCCCCATATAGGCAATGTTGCACCCCCTCCCATTCCCCATATAGGCAATGTGGCACCCCCTCCCATTCCCCATATAGGCAATGTGGCACCCCCCTCCTATTCCCCATATAGGCAATGTGGCACCCCCTCCCATTCCCCATATAGGCAATGTGGCACCCCCCCCCCTTCTATTCCCCATATAGGCAATGTGGCACCCCCCTCCTATTCCCCATATAGGCGATGTGGCACCCCCCTCCTATTCCCCATATAAGCAATGTGGCACCCCCTCCTATTCCCCATATAGGCAATGTGGCACCCCCTCCTATTCCCAACATAGGCAATGTGGCACCCCCTTCTATTCCCCATATAGGCAATGTGGCACCCCCTCCCATTCCCCATATAGGCAATGTGGCACCCCCCTCCCATTCCCCATATAGGCAATGTGGCACCCCTTCCCATTCCCCATATAGGCAATGTGGCACCTCCCTCCCATTCCCCATATAGGCAATGTGGCATCCCCCTCCTATTCCCTATATAGGCAATGTGGCACCCCCCTCCTATTCCCCATATAGGCAATGTGGCACCCCCCTCCTATTCCCCATATTGGCAATGTGGCACCCCCCCCCCGTTCACCATAGGCACACAATAACAAAGAAAACAAAAATAAACTCACATGTTCATGGCGCTCCCGCGTTGAAGATGGAGGCGCGTCCCCGCCGCTGCTCCTTACTGGCCGGGCCGCACAGACACCCGGCCCCATGAAACGGGTGGGCGTGGCCTGCGCCGCATCGGCGTGCATCGCGGCGCAGGCCACGCCCACCCGGTCTATGGAGCCGGGTGTCTGCGCGGCCCGGCCAGTAAGAAGGAGCGGCGGGGACAGGGACAGCCGCTCCTTCCTCTCCTCCGCAACTTCTCTGCTGCCTCTTCCGGCAAGGGCAGGAGTGAACAGCCGGGTCCGTGCAGCGAGTGGGCGTGACTTGCGCCTACGCGATGCAGGCCACGCCCACCTGCTGCATGGACCCGGCTGTTCACTCCTGCCCTTGCCGGAAGAGGCAGCAACTGGAGCGCAGGAGATGATGGCGGAGCGGCAGGCGCTGCCTCCGTCCCTGCCGCTGCTATCACTGCCAATAGCAGTGGCGGGGACAGAGCCCACCGCTCTTCTGTCTTCTTCTGGCCTCCTGCAGTGTGGCAGGCAACGCGGGAGCGCCGGGAACGGGTGAGTTTAATTTTTAATTTTTTTTTTAATTTTTTTTACATTCGCTCGATAAGGCGCACTGGCATTCCCCCCCCCCCCCCCCCCCCCCACACTTTTGGGGGAAAATAAGTGCGTCTTATAGGGCGAAAAATACGGTATACCTCTAATTGTAGTACTGGAGTGCTTTGAAAGCCAGCCATTCCCATGTGGTCTCATTGATATTTCCCTAAATGATCAAACTCCTGGCCCAGCTTAATGTTTTCTGAACATTACAAGCGGAGGGCAGGTCTAGCGTTCACCACCCTTGAGTAGGTATGTGGCACTGAGAAGTAGCACTATTGCTTTCTACTAATTTAAAATTGTAATTTCTTAATAATTTTAATTGCTTTGAAAGTACTGGGTAATGAGATCAAAACCTTGATGACAATGCCTAGAGGCGAAAGTCCCCAAGCAGCCTTGTCTTATACTTTAAGCCATAATTCAGAAAAATATTTTCAGTATGGTTTAGAGAAATGAAAGAAGATAACTAGTATTTTTCTAATATGTCTCTGTTATATTATGGTGCAGTTTGGCTAAATAATCATATTCTGCAGGCACACAAATCTAAATACTACTCAAGTCTATGAAGAACAAATTCTGTCATTCTGTTCTGTTCACTGAGGAAGCTAAATGCCTCTAAGTTGCACAGAAAACATTCTAGAGAACATTTTACCAAATAAGTAGTAAAACATGTATATATGTAGAGTAATAAACCCCCCTTTAAGTTGACACTGCAGTAAAAAAACTGGAGGGTCACATGACAAGCTAATATGGGTGAGAGGATCACCTGTGTATAAACCGTCCCGCAATTCTCACTTGCTGCCAACAGTCACAGACTTCCAGTGTGGGTATGAGGAGTAGGACATCCTTTAATTGGATGCCCCCCTTATAGCCAAGTTCAGCAACCCTCCTGTAATCTTTTAATGGTTTTCTTAAACAAGGAACACAGTCACAAGCCGTAATGTGGAGACACCCATGTTAGGCTTATTATAGGGGGCTAAAGAGACAAAAAGACCCTCTACTTAAAGGTAAAAAGAGTTGCTTTCCCAAAATGGTAAGTATTTACAAAGCACCTAATGCAAGGAATAATAGGTTCACTCTGTGCGGTGGGCTGAGCCATGCTAATTTCAGTCTTTTTCAGTCTTGGACACATGTATTGAGCATGTGGCTCTCATCACCACAAGGCTAGTATTTAGCTGTACGGCGGTTGAGACTTAGGCCCTTATTCATGAAGGGATAGCGTCAGGTAGTGCCTTGTAAATGAGAGGTAGCGACAGGTGAACGCCGGAGACGGCACGATATTACACATTTATCAAGCAGAATCTGTTGAGCGACTGGAATTACGCCATGTAGCGTCTGATTCATCATTATCCCAGCCTCAGCGTACAGCGCCGGCGTTCAGCCTTGCAGAGCGCCAGGTATTACCTGTCGCTACCTGCCGCTCTCCCATACATTTCAATGGACGTTCTTTTATTTCATTTTAAACTGGGTTTTTTTTTTTTTTAATCTCAAATAATGTTGTGACCTCTTCTGGCATAGAAAAAGCCATTTTTGAAAATATTTTCCATGTTTTATATATTTTTGCAGAAATTACATTACAGGTCTGGCATGACGTGTTCATATTACAATGTTATTACAATGTAATTCCATATGTTTTCGCTTTGTTACTGGTGAATACATGCTGAAAACAGACACACAGCCTCCGGCGTTTTGGGGTTCAGAGAAGCCTTTTTGAGCGATGGAGTTGTTTGAGGCTGTTTTTTAGATGAATATGTTGTGAGACGGTCGCACTGACAAGTCGCTAACATGCGCTCCCATACAGCGCTGTACTGGTCAAATAGCAACTCCTCACAATGTATTCATCATTGCTGCACAGCGACTGAGTCGCTATGAACTAGCGACCCACAGCGACTACTAGCAGGCGCTCTGAAATGCCTGCTACAGATGCTCAGCTGTCGCTACCTGGCGTTAGTGATGAATCAGCCTGCCCGTGGGTAACAAAACAGTCACAAGCAACCATGTGGAGAGACACATTAGGCTTAATATATGAGACCCTTTACTCAAGGAAAAGAGGTGCTTTGCTCAAATGGAAAGTATTTACACAGCACCAAACACAAGAGATAGTAAATGTATCCATCACTCTTTGCAGTGGGTGGATCCATGCAAATCTCTTTATGTCTTTGGGCCATTCAAGCCACCCAGAAAGTTGCAATGCCAAAGATTTGCTAAAACTACACCTACAAGCTGATGTCAGGATTGAAATGCCACCCGGCGAGCACATCAGTGCATAGATTAAAATGCTTATAGCAAGATATAAAGTAAATATCTTTGTTGTCATTGGAGGATTTGAGTTACAAACATTATTAATTCTCAAACTGACCATTTGGAAATGAGCACCTCAACTTTCTCGAAAATTCCTTTACACATTGAGTTGGCCCACTGAAAATACTTTGCAAATAGCAAATAAACCACATATGCTCAACCTGTGGCTTCTGATGTGGCCCCTGGCCTGCTGTGGGGAAAATGGGAGGGGTAAATAGAACTGATGTGTAAAGGAGTTAAATAGAGGCTCACGAACAATGACAGGTTGTAAAGAGAGTGATAAAGAAGGGCCACATTGCAAAAACAGAGGTGGCAGCAGTAACTTGGAGTGACGTGGCAACATTAATAGTGCAACAAAAGCCCTTGGTGAACTCTCTGGCACTATAACAAGATTTTACTACATTTTATTTTATGTTCAGCATTGGTAGGCATTTATATAATGTAAGTATTGGTAATATGGTTAGGATCTGATACTGATGGGGGGATTGGCCAATAAATAAGGACGCCCATATATTTAAGGTAAGGCAATCAGCATGTGCATTAATACCATAAATTTGGGGATGAAGTGGTGTGGTAGAAGTTCAGACGAGTGTAAAAAATCAATCTTATGGAGTTTGTTTTGTTGTGGCCCAGGACCAGTTTCCAAATAGCCGAATTAAGTGGCAGTGCTCTTCAATGGTTTAAACACCCCTGAAATTAACTGTGTTCTCTCTCAACATATATTTAGCAACACTGTGTTATAAAAGACAGTTGTTCCATTGTTCATAAATGTATGTTAACCTCCAGTTCATTCAGCAGTTCCACAAATTGATCTTCTATAAACTTTCCAATATCAAGGATCCCACCTGGTTAAACTCCAGCCCGGAACATCCTATTCTCCAGTGTCTTAGACCTAGGAAGGGACATTATGTTTATGTACTGTGGATGGGGGATCCGGGGGATGTAGGTAAAAGGAAGCATGTGATAGTATGGTACATAGGCAGCAGCACTGACAGGACTTACATTGTGAACATCCAGACAGCTCCCTGCTGTGTATTACATGATAATCAGCCGGGTATATGGCTGCTATACAGGACATTGTTACACGAACAACTCCATGCTGTGGCATGCTCTTCTTCAAATTCTTGTATCATAAAGGCAGCAAGGTTGGGTAGAAGATCAAGGCTGTTATGGAGAGCAAGGGGAAAAATAAATATTCATGTTGCATCACTGCACAATACATGCCATGCCCTGTTTGTGGTCTATGCTTTAAAAAAAAAGGCCCTAAATGGCCAGGAATTACCTCCTGCCTGCTCTCACCCCAGACCCCCCTTCCCATACTTATTGGAATGAAAGTAGTAAACAATAACCTGCCATTTTTGGCCATAATATGCTGGGAGCTCGTCTTTCAGATTGCTGCAGATCAAGGCTGCTGCTACTAAGAATAGGTAATGAGATAAGACACACGAGGCCTGCAGCAGCAGCCCTTTTATCACTGCCCCACTTCCATTGCTGTATTGGAGGTTTTAATTCATATTGTACCAGGCCTGGGATATGATTATAGAGTCGCTTTATTATTTATAGTTCATGGCTGTTAACGTGCACCTACACCTATTTCCAAGCTAATGGGTGTGTCACGTGGGTCGGAGTTGCATTCTTGGCCTCGCCCACCTAAAGGACTGGTCCACATGACCACCGCCAGCCAAACGCTGGTCTGCATTTCCAGCCGAGGTTCAAGGATAAGGTAAGGATTACGGGAAGCAATGTGCGAGGGGGGCTCCAGAAATCTGGGTTTCCCCCCAACTATTCTCAATGCAGCTGGGGCCAGCCAAAACCCATTAGCAAGGAAATGGGCGGTGGCCCGCCTTGACTCTAATATCAGTTACCTGTTAGCAAATGCAGTACTGCTACTGTACAATCCATCTCTACATTTTCTTAGACGGATACTCTCCTTTAGTCCCCCAAAGCTGCTGGCCTGGTCCCTTGCTCCAAGCCTGTCATTTAACAATTACCCGATCCACCAATTCTGGGACCACACTGTCCAGGCCCCATCAACGGTTTCTTCTTTTGGAGGATTCCACCACTCAGAATGCCCCCTCCATTACTCCGTTACAGTGAATGGAGTGGATATGAGAATGACATGCTGACTGATGCAGTGGGGCAGCCCTGTGTCCTGGAGGCCTTGACAGGTTTTATAAAACAAACCAGCAATGCAGCTTGGAAAGCATAGGCCCAAATAGGCTAGGAGTGATCAGCTGTGAAGGACAAAAGGTCAGAATTTTTGTTTTACTTGGGTCACCTACCTTAAGCCCCTGTCCAGGAACACAATAACTTCCTACTACCCTATCCCCCTCTAGAACAATGTAAAAGGAGCCATTTCAAAGCATCTCAAAATCTCCAATTATATGTAAATACCTTATGTATTCTAAGCAAAAATGATTTCTTTTCTACAATTCCTGGGTTTTTGCTGAGCTGGGAAGGGTGTGCCATGGCACAGCTTTATGAGTCATTCACGCACACTGCTGTGCTGTGTGGCAGCTGTGGGACCACTGTTACTTGCCAGGCTTGCTCACGAGCAGAGCACCAAGGGACTGTTTTTTAGACCAATTTTTTATGTGGTCCTGGAGAAATAAAATTGAAAGGAGGACACAATTTGGAGCCTGCTATGGCTTATGTGATACTGGAAACAGACATCAGGTGAGCTGTTTGATACCTTGTTATTGCTATTAGGTTTATAGTGCCTGTAAGAGCAAATCATACAATGCAAGATAATAAAGACAAGCTGCCAAAGCAGATGGTTTAAATTGGTATTTATATTGACCAAGTTCTAATGAAAGTAATTGGTTTGTAAATAGAACAATATACTGGAAGACTCTCAGTCTCCCAGTAATTAATCCTGTCTATGGATAAATTATGGAGAGCAACTGTACTCTCTCTGAGCCTCTTAGCTTACAAAAATAAAAGAATTTAAATCTAAAAAATATATTATTTACCTATTTTCTCACACACATGCTTTCATGGGGGAACACATTGTCATTTATAAGAAATCCATCCAGTTTCAAACTTGAATTTTCTATTCTATTCTATTGGCTGTCAAAATACTAATTATAAGTCTATTTACTTGCATCATTAAGGAAGGAAAAAGGGGAAACCTTCTTGTGGCCATATAATTCAGCAATTTTGTGACAATAAGATAGGGAAGAGCTTTTTGTGTATCTACCGTACTCCTTATTCCACCACCAAAATTCAGCCCCGTGATTTTCTGTGTTTATGTGGTCCACACTGTTTATGGCCGCTGATAGTCCATAGTCCTGGCCTCATAACCACCACCAGCCAATTGTGGAGGTGAAATTCACCAATGGAATGGGGAGCAAGTAATATTATATTAGTATGCAATACAATACTCTATCCCTGCACACATCCATCCCATCCCCCATTTCTCAGTACACAAGGGCAATAAAAGAAATCACTCACCTGGTCCAGGAGCAAGCCTAATCTCATGGCAGAGCTCTGCAGTTTCTTTTTTTGCTGCATATCCTGAATGGCCATTGCTGCTGTGAATGGGTGAGAAGATGATGCTGAGCTGTAATGGTCACCAAAGACAGCTGTGCTTCCACAGTGGGTTGGGTCTCACCGACAGGCCAGATTGATTCTTTTTGGTTTTTTTTTCCTCTTTTAACTGAGCACTGGGAGGTGGAGGTAAGAGCAGAGAGGGGTTATATTACAGATTTAATGGTCTCTTTATGTAACTTACCTTACCAATCCAATACAATTTGTCACTTCACAAAAGCTTTTTACTGTGCCCTCTAGATAATATGATATCAAGGGGCCATTGCAAACATTTTGTTGGTAGGTGCTACTTAGAAAAGAATTTAATCTAATTAAAATTTAAAATTACACTTACAAAGTTATATTTGTGGCTTCTGGTCTGAACTGAGAGACTCTTTAATGGCTTATTTACGTGTATATATATTACAGGAAATATATGTTTTATTTAACCTTTTTGGTAAAACGTAACTATATTTTTAAAGATAACAAATTTCTAATATTTGTTAATTGATTGCACTTTTAATTTAGGACATAAATCGATCTGTGAAAAAAATGTATTTTTAAGCAGTTTAAGTAAAATATAGATTTTTAAAGTGCCTTTTAAGATTAATGTCTTGTTTTAATCTTGTGTCGTATTTAGAATCTTTCCTTTTAAAAATCTATGCAACATACTGTACTTTTAATCATACTTTTACAATTTACAAAATGTGTAGTGTTGCATTCACATTTTGAGTGTACCTTTCAGTAGTTAGTTGGTAATAAACATGTGTACATGTAGCACATTTGGTAGAAACATTTTAAAATACACGAAATTGTAAATAGTAAATAGTTTAACCAAAAAATGTTTTCTCTATAAGGTCTTGGAATCGGAAACGTGTTTTATGTGTTCAGTGAAGATGGCATCAAAGTGATACAACCTGTAGAATGTGAATACCAAAGACATATTAAGATGACAGAAAGAATTTTTGGAACTCAGGTAATTTACATTTAGGTTACATGTGTTATAAAATGTCTATATAAAAGTAAAATGTATTAGACAAGAACTCAGTTATTAGCCATACCTGTGTCTATAGTAATGCACTTACTCAGCAGCTGTATTAATATCATGAGCGGGGGTGCATAGTTTCTTCCTCATTCTATTACTTCAAATTCCAACTTAGGAAGTTTGACCTATCCCAGAACCTGTAAGTAATATTCTACGATTCTGTGATTGCTTTGATATTGCGCTTTTCCTTTTACAACTTGAAGTAGGATGTTATAATGTCATATTGGAAAAACTAAAGCTGCAGAGATCGAACACAATTGCTGGAAACATAATTTGCTGATCCCTTTCTCCAGTTAAGGACAAAAAGAATCAAATTGTGTGCCACTAGAATAATTAAAGATTCCTGTCACCTGGGCCTTTTAATCACTCAACCCCTCGTCTGGTCAGACATTCAGGGTCCTTTTATGTGAATATCAAGAATTTTCCAATAGCCATTAAAAAGCTAAAGACTGGCCATCAAACTTTAAAGGACATAATGTCTGCATTTCTGTTTTAAAGAGAGCCAAAACCCACTCCAGGGCAAGCATACCCCCCCTCCAGGGCATCCAGATTCAGGATGCCTAGCTGTGTAAAAAAACCCAGGTCAACCAGTAAACTCACCTTCTCCCTGATCGAGTGGTTCATGTGCAAGCAGAGGTCACTCTCTGCTATACCTTTAGCAAGGCACTCAGCAGGAATTTGTGAGTGATTGATTGACACAGGCACGTTCCCTGTTAGTGGTAGTGGGGATGTGGCTGTCGTCGCTTGGCTCAGCTCGGCTGGAGCCAAGTCTTAGACGGGCCTGGACAAGTTTGCATCTGCACAGTCGAGTGCACTGATAGGAAGGTGAGTTTGAGTGGGCTACCTGGGGGGCTTCACACAGCAGGGCATCCCACATCAGGGTGCCCCGGGGGCAAGGACCAAAACCTCGGGTTTTGGTCCAATTTAAATATCCACTACAAAAACTATAGGTACTACTTTAGGTACTACTTGACACAATTAATAATTTGTTATATCGATGTTATGCAATTTTACATATAGATATTTCCCACTCATGCCACTTTCACCTCCTGCCTCTTGTCACAGAAAATAGTATGTGTGCAGGTACCTAGCAGAAAAAAATATTTTGATTCTGATTCAGATTCTATTGGCGATGTGGTTTTGTATGGCCAATGGCAATGAAAGAGAACTGCTATTTCAACATCTATTGGTTAACTTAGCTTTCAAAACCTACTAGGTTTTTCAACCAGTTTTTACAAAAATCTTATATTTTTTAAATCAGATATCATTTAAAATAACCTAATATCTAGCTCTCACTGTGTGGCACTATCACATTGCCTAAGCAGCATGCCAGATGTTTAGATGCCACTCTTGACTTTGATCTGTCATTCACCCACTATGTTCAATCACTTTTCAATTCATGCTGCTTGCACCATAAAAATATCCCTAGAATCCACTCCTTCCTTACTGTAGAAACCAAAAAACTGTAATTGTTGCCCTGATTAATTCTCATCTTGGTCACTCACTGTAATTAACTACTAACTAGATTTCTTCTCAGTAAACCCTCTACTCTCCAAAGCAGCCAGAATGATCTATCTATCTAACCGCTACTGCACCCTCTGTTAATCATCACACTAGCTGCCCATACAGTAAAGTATTAGAATTGAGCGCATGGATCCCTTATTAGTTCACAAAGAGTTAAATGTAAAAATAACATACTGACACACAAGAATCATTTTTTAAAATATTTTTTTATTTTTTCCCCCCATACTTACCTCTAAGCCATCACTGGTCTACACAGATTTCAGCACTGTGGCCCACACCCTTCGCCACCCCGATCCTCTGATGTCACTGACAGCCAGAAAGATCAGCAAATTTTTATCCAGGAAAATGGGGTAAAGATGGTTAAGGAGACAAAATTCCTTGGGTACACAATACTTAGAAGTCTGCTGCATCAGACAGTTAACACAGTTTGTACTGCCAAAGAAGTTGCTCATAATCATCTTCAACTTAATCATTAGGGCAAGATTGTGCTCTTTTCAGCTTGTGGTTTGGGGATGCCCCTAGGAATGACCAGAAAAGACTAGAAGGGACAAAACAGGAGAAAGAATAATTGGTTTCCAATACTTCCCACAATCACAGATTAACTCTGGAGCCAGGACAATTATAGATTACCCCCTGCACCCATGCAATGCTCTCTTCCAGTCCCATCAGGCCCCTTCAACTAGAATCTGTGAGACCAGCTGATTTCAAAATAGTTTTTTCCCATGACCCATAAAAGCCAGAAACAAACATCTGATCTAAATACCAGTTATCATTTTTTTTCAGATTTAACAGATTTTGACAGCGATTTGTAGGGTAGCCATAACATTTGCAGAGACTTTCTATAATAGAATAGAGAGGATCCAACATTTTAACAAATACCCCATACAATGATGTTTTTGCATATTTTTACCTCAAAGGGTTTTCAGTGGAGTGGTTCTACAAATTAGGTGGAGAAAATTCCCAACCATTTGCAAAGAATTTAAAACAATGATTTAGAGTTTTGTTGCGCTAGAGAGGTTCTGTGTATTTGTTTTTGAAAGAGAGACTTTCAAAATGTGGAGCCCCTATCCATATATTTAGCAATAGCATTATCTTTTTTATGATTTTTCTCCTGCACATACTTACTTTTTCCCAACCTTTTTAGCATCCTATTAAAGAGTAAACAACTATTTCAGAAAGAAATTTTCAGTAAATGCAGTAAGATATTTTGGAGCAAGAAGAACAGTCTAGGCATCTTTGATATAAATTGTATCAGAAGCTAAATGACACAGACAGCAACAGAATAAGATAAAATATGATCTTAAAGGTTATACTTGCCGTAAAACAACATTGACAGCTCTGAAAGCACAACAGAGGACCACAGATTCCAAAAATTAGCCACATCCAACATGTGTCAATTTTTTCATTCTCGGAGAAAATTAAAGTTTTATTGCCCATTTTCTGTCTACTGAAGTACATCATTTTTATTCATTTGGGAGTGCTTACGCGGCCCTTGATTCCTTATGGACTTCATTGACTTACTGTCAAATTACCTTTGTAGGATTACAACCAAAAGCTGAAGAAAACATTGTGTTTGTTGTTCCTTAGGGGACAATTTTTGAAAAAAATGAAACTTTAAAACACAATGCACCTCTAAAGCAAAGTGCAAAGAATAGATACAGTACTACAGTATATATACAATATATAGTTTTTTCTACAATGAAAAACAATGAATAATAGCATACATGTAAAATACATTTGTTACCACTTGTATAAATATGTGAGAGTTGCAATAAAAAGATTTTTTTAAATTTTTAAAAAATCTAAAGCAAATTTAGGTAGTGATTTATATTTTTAGTTAATGTACATGCTACATATTTTACGAGCCCAATTAATAACATTGTGTGTACAGCAGAATATATACCACTGGCACATTGTTACATAGGCCCTAATTTAAGAAGGGATAGCGCCAGGTAGTGGCTGGTTAATGACAGGTAGCGACAGGTAGCGACTGGTGAACGCCGGACACGGCACGCAATTACACATTTATCAAGCAGAATCTGTTTAGCGACTGGAATAGCGCCACGTAGCGTCTGATTCATCATTTTCACAGCCTCAGCGGACAGCGCCAGCGTTCAGCCTTGCACAGTGCCAGGTATGACCTCTCGCTACCTGTCGCTTTCCCATACATTTCAATGGACGATCCTTTTCTTCTCTTTAAACGGGGTTTTTGTTTTGTTTAGTTTTTTTTTTTTTTACAAAAAAAAATCACAAATAATTCTTTGACCTCTTCTGGCATTGAAATAGCATTTTTTTCATAATTTTTTCATTTTTTTATATATTTCCTCAGAAATGACATTACAGGTCTGGCGTTAAAGTGTTCATGTTACAATGTTGTTACAATGTAATTCCATATGTTTTCGCTTTGTTACTAGTTGATAGATGCTTGAAAACAGACTTTAAACACACCGCCTCCTGCGCTCTGGGCTTCAAACAACTATTTTTCAGCGCCAGAGATTTGTGAGGCTGTTTTTTGCTGAATATGGTGTAAGTCGGTCGCTATGAGCAGTCGCTAACATGCGCTCCCATACAGCGCTGTACTGGTCAAATAGCGACTCCTCACAATGTATTCAACATTACTGAACAGCGACTGAGTCGCTATAAACTAGCGACCCACGGCCGAGCACTGCGACTACTAGCGGGCGCTCTGAAAATGCCTGCTACAGATGCTCATCTGTCGCTACCTGGCGTTAGTGATGAATCAGCCTCCCCGTTACATAGTTAATATGGTTGAAAAAAGACATATGTCCATCAAGTTCAACCAAGAGTGTTGGGGTAGGGGAAGTTAATTTTTATTTTATTTTATAGGGGGAGCTATTTATTTACTTTTTTGTTTTTTGTTTTTTTTTTGCTGATAACCGCTAATAGTAACTGTTGATGTTATTTTCTTCTAAAAAAGCATCAAATCCTTTGAGGCAAAATTACATCCCTATCCCTGGATTCCATGCCTCTTTTAATGCATGATAATATCTTGGTGGCCTTGGAAGCAGCTGCTTGGCATTGCATGCTGTTATTTAGCCTGTGATCTACCAGTACCCCCAGATCCTTCTCAACAAGTTACTCTCCCAGTTTTACTCCCCCGAGGACATATGTGGCCTTCAGGTTGTTAGACCCCAAGTGCATGACTTTACCTTTTTCCACATTGAACTTCATTTGCCAAGTGGATGCCCAGACACTTAAAGTGTCCAGGTCAGCCTGAAGCTTGTAAACATCTTCCATAGACTGCACTGTGCTACATATCTTTGTTTCATCTGCAAAAGTAGAGACAGTGCTTTTAATTCCATCTTCTATGTCTTTATAAAAAAGTTGAATAATAGTGGGCCCAGCACTGAACCCTGGGGTACACCGCTTACAACTGGTAACCATTCAGAGTAGGTATCATTAACCACAACTCTCTGCACACGATCCTTCAGCCAGTTTTCAACCCAGTTACAAACTGTGTTTTCTAATCCTGAAGATCTCAATTTCCCCAATAAGCGTCTATGGGGGACAGTGTCAAATGCTTTAGCAAAATCCAGAAAAAATAAATTCACAGCCGCCCCTTTGTCCAGGCTTCTACTCACCTCCTCATAGAACATTAGTCTGGCAGCTTCTGTCCTTAGTAAAACCGTGTTGGTTGTCAAGCAACTTCCCCACAATGGATGTTAATCTAACAGGTCTGTAATTGCCCAGAGAAGACCTTGAGCCCTTTTTAAAAATGGGCACCACATTTGCCTTGCGCCAGTCCCTTGGCACTATACCAGTTGCTAGTGAGTCTTTAAATATCAACAACAAGGGTGATGAGTTCTTTGAGAACTCTTGGGTGAAGTCCTGCAGTCTTATTCACATTTAAATTATTTTTAAATAGTGTACACACTATTGTGTGATACAATTTCTTGGTTTCCTGTCAAATGGAGCAATGCAAGGGCCTGGTTTATAAAGTGCATCTTTCTGTGCCATTTAGCACCATTTAACAGACATTAGCTTTGACCTTGGCACATACGCTTACATTTTTTTTGCCACAGTTATTTTTCTGTAGGTGTGCATTGAAAGGCACAGCAAATCAAAATGGCTGTTCTTAAATATCAGATTGCCTTGGCTCACTAGGGGCATTATTTATGAATTGCGACTTTAAGCGCCATTTTGCTGGCATACCGACAGTTCTGAATCCCGGCATTATATTTTGGCGTTGTTATTTTTACCACTGCAAACTTAATTTATCACATGGATAATAAATTAGACTCAGGCTGGCAGACGCATCAGCACTGATTATTTGTTAAATTGAGTGCTGCTGAGGTAAAATAGTGGCACTGAGTAGCATTGACTGGTGCTGACGCTTGATAGGCTAGTCTTTGTACCGCTATGCTGGATTTAACAGCACCAATGTGTGCTAATCTGTTTCTCCAGCTTCTTGATGCTGCATACTATATTTGCTCATTTCTAACATGCAGCAGAGGTTGGCGGTGGATGCTATAGGCCAGGGGTACTCAACCACTTCTTGTGAAAGGTCCATTTAAAGGCATCTGGTAAGAGGCAAAGGTCTGTTGCGGGGGGTGGATAGTTAGAAATCAGCACACTGAGGGAGGGGCTATATATTCCCCAGGCAAAACTGAAAATGGCTCCTACTGGCCACTAGGAATAAATGCTTTTTTTGGTCCCACAGAACCTACAGCTCTGGCCCACAGCACACTGCTTTAACCCCCCCCCCCCCCTTGCATTCTGTGCTGGCTGTGTACAGGGGTTGACTAGGACCCAAAATGTTACTGACAATAAAGTATGGTAACAAGAATGGATAGGGCTTGTGGGAGAGGGATGAATGGAAGAGAAGCAGTAAGGAAGAGGGATGGATAGACAGAACAGGAAGGACTCGGCGGGATAGAAAGAGCTGGGAAAGGGATGGATGTGTAGAACTAGGGGTGGATGTCCAGAGCTGAAATAAAGAGAGTATAGGATTGGCAAACCTGGGAGGCTGAAGATTTAATGGGCAAAAATGGATGAGGGCAGAGAGACTGGGCTCGATGGGGCAGAGCTGAAGGGACAGGGAATGGATGGGCAAAGTGGGGAGGACAGGAAAGGATGAGGCAGAGAGACTGGGCTGAATGGAGCAGAGCGGACGGACAGGGGTGGATAGGGCAGAGCTGGAGGAGACAGAGATGGATGGGGAAAAGCTGGGGAGACATTCATGGATGGGGATGGGATGGATGGGGCAAAGCTTGGAGGACAGGAATGGATGGGGCTGAGATGGGGGGACAAGATGGTGGGACAGGGATTGGGCTGATCTGGGCCGGGGGAAAATTGTGATGACACTTCATAAATCAGGCTCTAAGTTTTCCTGTACAGCGGGGCTTTTTGTGATGAAAAGGGCAGGAAAGGGTACATGCAGACCAAGATGCTCCTTGAAGCACAGTAGCTAAAAAAGGTTTAAGCCATCTATAGTCTCTGCCTTTAATGATACATGGTTTGGTGCCTTACTCTATATAAAATGCTAGATAATTAGTATTATTATTATACATTTTTGTGATACATTTATGTATTTTGTCACTTTTCTCTAGGATGAAGTATGTCCAAAGCTAGAAGGAGCTCAGAATCAAAGCTGTGTATGGGCATCAGCTGTTAATGTGAAGGATAAATTTATATATGTGGCTCAGCCTAAATTAAACAGAGTTCTACTTGTGGATTTGCAGGCTCAAAAAGTTGTGCAGGTATTATTTAAGCATTTTTTTCCTATTATACATTATGAGAAACAACTGAGTACAGTTACAAAACAAAAAACACTTGATCTGAGTGTGTTAAAATGTATATATGGTGGTTATCAGGATACTGTAAGCAAACGGCTGAAAGGCTTCATTAACATACAATTACCAAATGACCTTCCACATACTTCAAACAGAATAAACTAGATGACTAGCTGGTGACCGAATGTCACAAAAAGAACTGTTGGTGATCTTATGACACACATCTCACAATTTACGTATGGCCTAGACTGGGCTCTCTGCTGGCTCTCACATGAACTTAAATTAATTAACCTAAATTAGGTTTACAGTCTCCTTTTTTGGGGCACATTTTCCCAGGACATCATTAATATTTTTGCTAGTGTCCCTTTTTAAATGATCAGAAAAAAATACATTTGAACTGGGTAACATCTACCTATTTAAGGTAGCCCTAAGACCAATTTAAATGTAAAAAATATGACCAAACTGTATTATTAAATTGGTATTTTTAGTTTTGATTATTAAAGTTATACTTCTATCTCTAAAGCTAGCCAAACACCTAACAACATGTACTTTTATAGATCCTCACCTATGTAGTATAGGAACCTCGTTAGCTAGGCCTTCATGCTACATGATTGTGGATAAGATTGAACAAATGTTCAACAATTTGTAATATTTTTTGCCCAGCTTAACAATATCATATTGGCAAAGTGACCTTACTCTCACTGATAGCGCTTTCTGTGGCAATGTATCAAAAGTGAAATTAAAGAGGTGAGGAGTAATGTTGGACACTACAAGAGCAAATTGTTTTAAAAGATGCCACTTAGAAAATGATTTTGGACTGTGATGAAGGATTAAGTTGTTTTATGGAAATAAGTGAGTAGTAAGAACAACAAAAATAGTCAAAAATGGGTTATGATGATAAGTGATAAGTCCAGGTGACCACAAATGCAATTGTAACTCATTGTGCCTGATAATACATAGCATACAATAAAGAGCTGATTTGTTTTGTAATCCTTTGAAGGGCAGATTGATTTAACTTACTAGTTATGAGTCAAAAGAAGGGCTAGTCAGGAATAGTCAAAAAACACGAATATCAGCATGTGGGTATTCATCAAACATTACCAGGCTTGACTAAAGAACACATCACACAACATCATGATAAACTTGAAGGAAATATACACTGCCTGGCAAAAAAAAGGCACACACTTTATTGGACCACCTTAAACTTTGATTAGAGCATGCATTTGAGGTGGCATTGTTTCCACGAGCTTCTGCATTGTCACAACATTTATTTCTGTCCAGATTTGCATTCATTCTTCCCCAAGATTTGATGATGGGATATTTGGACCACTGCAAAAGTCTTTTCCAGCACACCCCAAAGATTCTAAATGGGGTCAGGTCTGGACCCTGCAGTGGCCAATCCATGTGTGAAAATTATGTCTCATGCTCCCTGAACCACTCTTTCCCAATTTTAGCCCAATGAACCCTGACATTGTTTTACTTGAAATATGCCTCTGCCATTAGGGAAGAAACAATCTATTGATGGAATCACCTGGTCATTCAGTATATTAGGGTAGTCAGCTGTCCTCATTCTTTGGACGCATAACATTGCTGAACCTATTGCTGAACCAATTTCAGATCATAGCAATATCCCACAGTAGGAGCTAGACATGATGGGTTCATCACTTCAGCCATCTCCTGATCCTGATGCGCCCTTTATTCTATAACAGGGTCAGTCTGGACTCATCAGACCGCATGATTTTCTGTTAGTCTTTAGGCGCTCTAGCCAACTAAAATCATTACTGCCTGTTAGCCTCACTGACAAGTTGCTTTTGCATTGTGTGTCTAGAAACGCTCATACTTTCACTATTTTACATAGACCTGATTTCTACTGCTGTTTTTCTACAGTTTGATTTTACCAAACATTTAAAAGGAAAAATCCCCCCCCCCCCCCTGTCAACTACAGTATATAAGACTGGTGGCGATGGTCTCTCTCTCTTTATGGGGAATTTTGAGTTAGGAATTCACCACTGAAACTCCAGGGTACTACTCCTAGTGCACTAAGGGGAGCAGCTGCATCCTCGCTGTATCTCTAGCTAGGCACATACCCGTGCCAGGCATTTCTGACTGGATTACTCAGCCATGCCCAAAGCTAGAGGTGTAGAAACAGGCAGCGCACCATTTAGATGTTTTTTTTTCCACACTGTGCTCAGAGTAGCAAAGAAAATCTAAATGAAATGCAAGGTGTGTGTTGGACAGTTCTTACCCTGATTTCACTATTTTCAGTAACGTCTCTAGATGTTTTCTTTGCTTCATGTGTGCCAGTAACAGATTAACAAATTTTATATGACCACAGGATGTGTAAATAACGTGTTGCCAGCTGAAAAATAATCACCCATTCAGTCATTTTCTGATGGGGCTCTTACTTTTTTCCCTAGTTAAAGCCAGATATTTAACAGTTTTAACAATGGATAGGTTATGTTCATATTAAAAATGTTTAAACTTTATAGAAATTTCAATTTTACTATAATATATAGTTAAAGGACCATTTCAGACAAAAGTGAAAATTCTGACTATAATGCAAAGTTTCTTTTCCTTACCTATTTTATTGTGGCTTGTGCCCATCTAGCTGCTGCTTGTCGATTAAGCTGAAAGATTTCCTATTGTAGGCAACCCTTATTATAATGGTAAACATTAAATTAACTCCTAATATTAATGAACAATTAATAATAGACTAGATTACAGGATAAAAGGGAGGGAACGAGAAATGTTGCATCTCCTTAGTGTTGCAATTTTAGTGATGTTGTTGTAGTATTACACATATACGGGTCAATTCATGGTCGGTACGCCAGTGAGTTTGCTTCCGCCTGATTCATGGTCATAAAAATGGGATGTGCTTTCGTTTTACCGTCAATTTGTGCCTGAAATTTTACACTACCGTCCTTTTGTGCACCAAACTGTCTCTTGCGCCTGATTTATGGTATGTTTAGAGTATGTAAGAGTGAACTTCTTCCAGCAAATAGGTGGAGGAAACTGTCGATTCCAAAGAGTTACATGCTTATTTAATTCCAAAAACACATGCTGGCAGCATCCTGCATGTTTATGAACAATGAAAGTGTTGCAAGTTCTTTTTAGGGATTGAATCCTATTTTTCGTTTGAGTTCCTACACAAAATGATAAAAAGTTTTCAAAAAACACAAAAATGAAGGTTCAGGCAACAAAAATGGGGATATTGTGCCCCAAGGTTTAGCAAAAACAAAAACAATAAAACATATAGTTAAATAATTACGTGTTAATATGCAAAACTAAAAAAGGAGGGTCACAGAGAAAATCTGGGGCAAAACTTTAGGAAAAAAAAACATTAAGGGTTAAATGGTATCAGAAAGCCCCCACCCCCCCAAAGAAAAAATAGAGAGCACAGGTTCTCCAGACAATACATTCTGAAATGGTGAATAGATCTTAATAGAAAACACAGAAGCTGGAGAGATCAAATCACTATGGAGAAACAGTAAAGGAAAGGGGAGAAACATGGGGGACCATTGGGAGCAGTTAGCTGGCAAAAATGCACATGGGGCAGGGCTATTTGCACTTCAAAACAGCAGATTTACATTGGGTCCTGTGCGCTTGCCATTTGGTGCAATTCGCATGTGTGCCTGCCCCGTGCATGCAGCCATGAATTATGCGTCTTGGCACATGCGGAATGGCTTGCGAGTGTTTTGGGGCACCGACCATGAATGGACCCTATAGTGCTTCCCTGTACAGTCACACAGTAACTTCCTTGGGAACTGTGTAAGAAGATCCTTTTCAGAGCATCTCAAAATCTCTGATTATATGTTAATAGCTTATGTATTCTAAGCAACCGCCCTTTTTTGCTTCAATATTTGCATCTTAGGCCTTTATTTATGAAGGAATAGCGACAGGTAGCGACTGGTGAGCGGCCGGTAATGACGGGCTCCACCACGAGAACGCCGGCTCCCCACCACAATCACACATTTATCAAGCCAATCCTGCTTAGCGACTGAGATGGCACCATATAGCGACTCATTCATCATTATTCCAGCCTCAGCCCACAGCGCCAGCGTCCGACCTTGAACAGCGACAGGTATGACCTCTCGCTACCTGGCGCGCTCCAATGCATTTCAATGGAACAATCTTTAAATATTAATAATTAATTGTTATTAATGTTTTTTTTTTTTTTAAATGTGAAAAATTCTGTGACCACTTCTGCCATTTTAGATATTTTTTTTAAGGGAAAAAAAAATAAAAATAAAAATTGTACAGAATTGATATTACAGGTCTGATATTAATGTATTCATATTACTAAATTATTTAAAATAATTTTTTTTTTTTGGTTTCCAAAAATATGGTGGTTTGGGGGTTAAAAAACTACTTTTAACACATCGCCTCCAGCGCTCTGGGGTTTAAACATGCATTTCACAGCGCTTGAATTTTTTGAGCGTGATTTTTTGATGAATATGGTGGAAGCCGGTCGCTCTGACCAGTCGCTATCATGCGCACCCATACATCGCGGAACCTGTCAAATAGCGACTCGGAACCTTGTATTCAACATTACGCCACACCGACTGAGTCGCTATCAACAACCGAACAACGGCCAAGCACAGCGACTACTAGCGGGCGCTGTGAAAATACCGCTACAGTCGCTCAACTGCCGCTACCTGCCGCTATTAATAAATCAGCTTCTTAGTGGAGATCAAAAGTACTCCAGTCATGCTAGCTAGGAACTAATCTTTTTTTTTTACAGCAGTCTCAAATACACATATACTTAATTACCTGAAACCTGCTGAATTCAGTATGTCAAATATGTATATGTTTTTATTCACGCAGCACTGCTATGTCATCTGTAAACCTGCAAATGATTAGATTTAAGTGAATATCTGGGATTTAGAGGGTTAATTGCATGAGCAGGACAACACAGCAGGCTTACCCGCGGTCTTTTCCAAGCTGTTACCACAGTCTGTTCTTTGGTTACTGCTGAGAGGAAATGGACTTTAATATTTATCCTTCTGGCATTTAAAATGGACCTAAATTAAAATTCAAAGATTATAGATGCAAAGAGGTTTATATACCTGGGGCACTAAATTATCCTAATGAGACTAATCTGCCAGCTAAAATTATAACCCATCTATTTAATACAGACAAAAATGACTAAAGCCTGGATAGGTTCTTACTATGATAGAACAGGGTATCTGACTTTCTGAATTTCCAGATGATTTATATGTTTGCTCTATGAACCAAACTTCCTAAACTGCCAGTATGGAAACTGGTTTAACGGTGCCTAACTAAAACTAAATGCTCTACTTATTTGTATACAAGGTGCAAATGGCACCACTACAAAAGATTCAAGAGGGTGTGTTAGACCAGAGTGAGAATATATCCTAGGCCTGTACAGCAAAATAGGGACAGAGTCTCTCTCCCCAAATCCCACTCTATCAGTGATCACACCACTCAAAAACGTCAAAACTCTTTAGTATAAGGTGAAAACAACTATGACCATTTTACTTTTGAGTAACTACCTAAACACAAAATATATAGACAGCTGAAAATATAAGCTCGGGGGAACAAAAGAATTATCACCTGAAGTACTTGATAATCTATATTGTCGTGGGTGTTCATATCATAGAGTTAGGTGAGGCAAATGATACCAGGCCTATGGCAGAGGGAGGGCGAATGCAAGCTGCCTCTTCCCTGCCTTGCAGCACCTGTGGCAACAGCAATGGGCTGGGGCCACAGCAGTATGCAGCGATGGTGCACTGTCTACAAGGAGCACTGTAGGTTCTGCAGGGCAGAACTAAGGTAACAGTATATTGTTTCCCCCTTTGGCACTCTTTGTATATGACACGCAGGGAAACAAGCACCCCAGGAAGACATGGACCTCACCAAGCCCCACCAACCTGGGACACACAGTGCACCAAAAGTACCAATACCTCCAATCAGTCCCTGACAGTGTTAGACTGGGGTGTCTGTGGCCCACCATGAGAATGAACCTTGGGGGCCCACCTTATAGTTTAATTCAAATATTACTGGCATATTATCAGGGCTCATACACACAGACATTAAACCTAATTGTATTGTCCGTGAATAGATAAGCCATAATTTCCTGCCAGTGACATCCAGCATTACTTAGTGTTTCTATCAGAGAAATATAGATAGAACCATATATATGCTATCCCATAGTGCCCCATCCCTTTGGAAATGGGGGCTCCAAAAGCCCCATAAGTTTTGGGGCACTGATCGGCTGATTTTATTTTCAAACTTCCAAAATAAAATACCTGTCAATTGGAAATCTCATTAGAAATAATTTGGTCCTCATCTGTAGAATTCCATCATAATTTTCCCCCTTATTGTATGCTGAGGGGTTCCTTAAATTGAACCATTACTGTTCCAAAGGCTCAAAATCATTATTTTTAACATAGTAACTTAGGCCCTTATTTAAGAAGGGATAGTGTCAGGTAGTGGCTGGTCAATGAGAGGTAGCAACAGGTAGCGACTGGTGAACGCCGGACACGGCACTCAATTACACATTTTTCAAGCAGAATCTGTTTAGCGACTGGGATAGCGCCATGTAGCGTCTGATTCATCATTTTCACAGCCTCAGCGAACAGCGCCAGCGTTCAGCCTTGTACAGCGCCAGGTATGACCTCTCCCTACCCCTACGCTCTCCCATACATTTCAATGGATGATACTTTTCTTCTCTTTAAACAGGGTTTTTTTTTTTTCAAAAAATATCAAATATTGCTGTGACCTCTTCTGGCATTGAAAAAGCAGTTTTTTGACAAATTTTCCATTTTTCATATATTTCTTCAGAAATGACATTACAGGTCTGGCATCAATGTGTTCACGTTACAATGTTGTTACAATGTAATTCCATATGTTTTCGCTTTGTCACTAGTGGATAAATGCTGAAAAACAGACTTTAAACACACCGCCTCCTGCGCTCTGGGCTTCAAACAAGCATGTTTCTGCGCCAGAGTTTTGTGAGGCTGTTTTTTTGCAGAATATGGTGTGAGTCGGTCGCTATGACCAGTTGCTAACATACGCTCCCATACAGCGCTGTACTGGTCAAATAGCGACGCCTCACAATGTATTCAACATTACTGAACAGCGACTGAGTCGCTATGAAGTAACGACCCACGGCAGAGCACTGCGACTACTAGCGGGCGCTCTGAAAATGCCTGCTACAGACGCTCATCTGTCGCTACCTGCCGCTAGTAATGAATCAGCGTGCCCATATTTAGTAGAATACGCTAGAACTTTTTAAAATTCTCTGCACTTTGACGGTTGCTCAAACCTCACTGTGACACTTTTTAATAGTTTAAGAAGAAGCTTTCAATCAATGTTTAAGGCAAAGTTTTAGTAAAGGTCATCTAATGTGTGTATATATATATATCTTACAATTTTAAATGCCTTCAGCCCTGGTTAGTTTGTTCAATTTGTATATGCAACTAATTTTAAGCTTGAAGTTTTGTAGATGGTATAAGTACTGTAAGTTACAAAACTCATGCCAATTGCATTTGCAGAGCTCTGTCATTTCCTGGGAAATAATAGATTCTTGTTGCTGCCAATTATTCCTTACAAGCTGTAGCAAGATTTGATAAAGGCGGTCCATCTTGTTTTTGTAGCAGCTTTCAATGACGTTCTTCATATTAATTCTGTATAATAATATACATGGTGCTGTTCTTTACTTCTGTGTTATTTCATAGAATTCATTATGTTCAATTGCATACTTACAATATTAGGTTTCAATAATTTGCAATTAAATAGTTTTATGACATGTGGGCAGTGCCCCTTTTTGTCAAAGCCATTTTGAGTTTAGATTTAGACAATGAAAGTGAACTGTACATTTTAATTGTATAAAGGGTATATAGTTCCAAAAATTGCTTCCTTGGTGACTAAACTTTAGAAATGCATATAAAGGTCCCTAGGTTTAGTGTGCCTATTATTATCACGATAGCAATGGAATGAAAAAAAATACAAAACAGAAAAACTTTTACTGATTACAGGTCAAATCAAATGCGTCTTGCCAAAAACTTCCATAAAAAGCACATAGATAATTACTGTAGGTGATTTAAAGAGAACTTTCCTAAACGAACAAAGGGGGGTGGGAGCAGCTCAATCACTATTTATACAAAATTATCAACATTATTATTCAGGGCCTGGGAACTAATTTACCGCCCAGTTTAACCCTCTCATCAACTAAATATCAAGCAACAAACATGTCTAGCTATGTGGAAAGACAGAAATTTGGTTGCATATATCTGCAGATACATGTGGAAGCCACACTGCCCCGGCAAGGCACTCTGTGTTTAGTGTGGTCCCTACTCTTAATTCTGAGTCCCCAAAGTTGGGACATGCAATGCAGACAAATATCTGAGAGCTACTCACCTGGGAAGCAGCCAGCCTCCCTTTAGAACACTTCACAGGGAGAAATCCATATTAACTGAATTCCTCCCTGCTTGTGCTCATGGCAATTCAAATGAACAAAGGGGGGTGGGAGCAGCTCAATCACTATTTATACAAAATTATCAACATTATTATTCAGGGCCTGGGAACTAATTTACCGCCCAGTTTATGGATTTCTCCCTGTGAAGTGTTCTAAAGGGAGGCTGGCTGCTTCCCAGGTGAGTAGCTCTCAGATATTTGTCTGCATTGCATGTCCCAACTTTGGGGACTCAGAATCGAGAGTAGGGACCACACGAAACACAGAGTGCCTTGCCGGGGCAGTGTGGCTTCCACATGTATCTGCAGATATATGCAACCAAATCTCTGTCTTTCTACATAGCTAGACATGTTTGTTGCTTGATATTTAGTTGATGAGAGGGTTAAACTGGGCGGTAAATTAGTTCCCAGGCCCTGAATAATAATGTTGATAATTTTGTATAAATAGTGATTGAGCTGCTCCCACCCCCCTTTGTTAACTTTCCTAAACTAAAAATATTTATATGGCACATACAGACCAAGAACAACAAGTTAGACCTATTATTCTTATTGAGTAGGTGGAGCCATACAAATATACTCAGAAATACACTGTGATTGGTATGTTTGGGTACAGTTTCTCATATTTACACACGTCATCATTTGGGAAAGTGAAAACCTAAAAAAAACTGAAACACGTGTCCAATATTAAAAACTTTAAACAAATATTACATGCTTTTTGGCTTTTTTTCTAATTGATTGGGACAGCATAGAGACAAAAAGAGATTATATGTATGGCTCCACCTACTCACTGAGAATAGTAGACTGTTCCTGGACTGTATGTGCACTTTCCATTTTTTCACAAAATGAGTGTTATTCCTAGTGCAGAAGGGTATCCCAATTGTGGATGCTCCCTTGCTCATTATCCCTGTTAAACCAGAGAAAGTTTACCTATCTCCTCAGTACCTCAGCAAAAAAAGAGCGATGATTGGTCACCATGGTCATGTGGTTGCTGATGACCAGATACCAGGAAGAAGCCTTCTGACCTCATGACCCCGTTTGCAGATCACAGTGTTCAATTTCACTGGGGGACCAAAGAGATAGGTAAGATTTCTCTGGTTTAACAAGGTTAATGCATGGGGGCATTTGCATTCGGGATGCCCTACTTGGCTAAAAGCAACTATCATTTTGTGAAAAATTGGTTTTGTTCCAGCTTAATATCTCTGCTTTAATACATTTATAAATTAAATTAAATAAATTTGTGTAAATGTCCCAGATTCACTTTGTGGCTAATATAGCCTAAAGTGACTTGGTCCTTTCTGTAGGTGACGGGGAGGCCGATTCATTAATAGCGCCAGGTAGCGACAGATGAGCGCCAGTAGCGTGATTTTCACAGCGCCCGCTAGTATTCGCTGTGCTTGGCCGGGGTTTGCTTGTTGACAGCGACTCAGTCTGTGTGTGGTAATGTTGAATATGGGCTGGGGGGTCGCTGTTTCACAGGTTCAGCGTTGTATGGGTGCGCCTGACAACGAATGGCCAGAGCGAACGGCTTGCTGCAGATTCATTAACAAAACACGCTCCGAATTTTTTCGCGCTGTGAATTCCTTGTTTAAACCCCAGAGCGCTGTCGGCGATGGGTGTAAAATAGTTTTTAACCCCCAAACAACCATATTTTTTGATTGTAAAATTATACAAGTTTTTATAAACATTTTGTAATATGAATACATTAATATCAGACCTGTAATATCAATTCTGCACAAATTTTGTTTTTTATTTTTTTTACCTTAAAAAAAAATCCTAACATTGCAGAAGTGGTCACAGAATTTTTGACATTAAAAAAAAAAAGTAAACATTAATAGGAATTAATTATGATTAATTAAAGATTGCTCCATTGAAATGCATTGGACATCGCCAGGGAGCGACAGGTCATACCTGTCGCTGTGATGGGATTAGCAGCGGCGCTGTTCGTTGCAGTCGGCTACATGATGAATCCCGCGCTAGCTGTCGCTCTCGCCGGCGCTAGCCTCATTTAGCGTGATAAATGCGTCATTGTGACCGCCGCCGGGCGTACTTGAGTCGGTAGCCGCCGTTAGCTGGCGGTACCTGGCGCTCGTCAGACACTACCTGGCGCTAGCCCTTGATAAATAAGGCCCTTAGTCTGTGTAGTTTGTCTTTAAATATGTGTTTTGTATAGCCTCAGCTATGGGATAGGGGCAGAGTTAATTCCCATGGATGTTGCAGCGGTGTTTTAGGTTTCTATTCATTACCCATTTTGCTCCTTTTCCCTGTCTAGGGCTTGACTTTATAGCTTATATAGTGGTTATATAGGAACTGCTTTTGTCCACTTTGTGACTTGGGCAAGTATGCTTTTTAAATAATATTTTCTGGCAACTGTTTAAGTCTGCTGTAGCTGGGTAAACATATATCCACCCTGACGAAGCCCCGGTAGGCGGGGCGAAACGTACGTCGGCGGCGGACGGCCGGCCCCTCCACGCCCTTTCCTGGCTTCCCTCCTCATACACACTGGCCGCATGTGACTCTGACGTGGGATTGGCTGTGCGGCAGGTGCGCGGTGTCCGGGATAGCGAAGACTACCTGCAGCTGCGTCCCCCCCTCGTTGAGAAGGTACCTGGCGGTCGAGTGGTGCCAGGTATATTGGCCCCCAAAAAATGTGGCCTGACCTGTGCGTCTCCCGCCGGTATATACTGATCGTTATTTAGTGCGTATATGAACTTGTGAGCACGTGTTTTGAGCTCCGTTCTAACACAGCTGGAAAACTGTTGTATGGTATATCAACTGAATTGCTGTTAGAGTGAATTGGAGCCGTGTGCCAATAACGGCATTGAAAGCATTTGCACTTTATACCTCAGTGCCTTCTTATAGTTGTGGAATCACTGCACAGGACTATCGATCTATTTGCTGCTATGTGTGATGGGAACCGCTTGATTTAACCGGCCCTGGAAGCATTTGCACCTTAACCCCAGTTATGCTGGATCAGTGACTGCCCGTCCTTCATTCACAGTTTCCCCATCCTCCTATCTTAGTTGGCTGGCCAGCCATTGAGAATTAGGTGTGTGTGGTTGTGAGGGATGAATGTGTGCCCAGGAATGTGGCTGTATGGGGGGGGCCCCCGTGTTTAGTAGGCTAATTAGCTTTTTAATCTTTTTAGGGAATTAGGGTGTCATTTATTTGTGTGTTGCTTTAAATAAACATGTCTTTATAGCAGATTACCACTTATTTTGAGTTTTTTGTTAAAGTGCCAGCCCTATAGGAACCCGTTTGTCTGTATGTGTATTTGTAGCAAATCGTTCTTGGGTTCATGGGCGCCCTGTAAGTGAGTTCTGGGCAGAGCACTGCATTATACTCTAGGTTCTCCCTGGGGCCTTTTAGCTTTCTTCAAACATATATCCTTGCTGTTCCAACCAGGGCTGTGGAGTCGGTAGATAAATGTTCCGACTCCTCAGTTTTTTGTACTTCCGACTCCGACTCCCCGACTCCGACTCCTCTGTATTAATATGTGAATGTATTTTATACATTCCTTGAAGGAAAGAAAGGCAACATACATGTCATTACTTCTAGCAGAGAGAGGTAGTTGGGCAGAAGCTGCCTTCTCCTTTCTGTGTGCTGATCTTCTGCTGAAGATAGGGCAGTGGGAGGATCCAGATAGGGGCCTTTATTATAAAACATGATTTCCCTAGTAGAATCCCATAGTCATGTTTAAAGTTTAAGCTAACAATCGAAGTTTACAAGTTTTTATAGCCTTTTGCTGAATGACAGCAGTTTTTCCAATGGTACAGCTTCAGTCTTGAACTATTGATCCTCCATTCCCTTCACTTATACAAGTGTCTCTAGTCCTGCAAAAACATATTTACTTTATTCCTTTATCAGTGAGAGGCTAGGTTACCCATGGGTTCCCTGTAACAGCAGAACACAACATATGCAAAGTATAAGTATTGCCGCTTCTAATTGTGCGTTGCGTGCCATATAGTGAAGCACATGAAAAGCATGCTTCTTCATGGTCACTTAAAGTGGACCAACACCGATCAGACCCCTGACTGCGGGGCACCCTGATCGGGGGAAACCCCTAAATCCCTTCCTTATCCACGATCCAGCGGCACCCGCCACCGCCTCCCGCGCGTCCCTCTAGCAGGACGCGCACCCACGCCGGCGCGCTCTCTTGTCCGTCGCTGCCTCCCGCTTGTCCGTCGGCGGGGATTGGCAGCGGCGGTCACGTGGGAGCGAGGAGAGGTGAGTTTTTCAGGGTTTCTCACACCGATCGGGGGTGCCCCGCCGAAGTGGACCAAAACCCAGAATAGTCAAAATCCTGGGTGTTGGTCCACTTTAACGTGTTCGTTTTGCGGTTACGTGAGGCACTGCATGCATTGGTCTTTATTCTTACAATAGAGAAGTAATTTATTATAACTTTTTGTGAATTGGGACATTTAAACTTGCTAAATCAAAATTTAGTAGGAGTCGGAGTCGGAGTCGGTGCATTGTTTGCCGACTCCGACTCCAGGTACCCAAAATTTCCTCCGACTCCGACTCGTCGACTCTGACTCCACAGCCCTGGTTCCAACTGCAGCAATCATAGGCCACTTTGTGCCATGTACCTGAAAAAATCAATGAATCATTTGTGCATGCCAGGTAAAGCAAGTCTGGGTGTCTTCTGCACTGTCCGTAGGAATGTCTGGGAATTCAGGCACCAGTTTCCACGGGCTCTTAAATTCAATGGAGTATGCAGAGATTGTGTAGCACACAGCAAGCAATGAAGCAATGATTACTTTGGACACCTTCTCTGGACTGTACAGAATCTCCCCTCCCAGCCGGGCCAAACATAGGAAGTGTGCTTTCAGCTGTTCAATGCTTTTTTCAACAATGCATCTGGTATTGCGGTGAGCTGCATTGTAGTGCACTTCAGCTGCGGTATATGGTTCTGCACAGGGGTCATGAGCCATGTCTCCTGCCCGTATCCTTTTTGAGCTAAATACAAACACATGCATTAATATGGATTTCAACACAAATGCACACCCCTATCTGGTTTGCTGCATTTTACGTTCACCTTCCCCTCCCCCCTAGTTCTGCTGGTCCACTGTTTATAGGTCTTACAATGTGACCACGTACTTACCTAGTAGCCATCCCGGCGGCATTTCATTGTTCTCAAATTTCCAGTACAGGGCAGTTTGGTGCAACACATTTCATGGCAGGATCCTGGAAAGCCGGACCTCATTATCACACACAACCATGACATTAATGGAACGGAAGCTCTTTTGGTTGTGGTAGTACAGCTATTGTGCTCGAGGGGGGCAGAAGGGAATATGGGTGCCATCAATGCGGCTAAGCACATTTCTGCCAGATTGATGTTTTGCACCTCTTCCTCATCGGCCAGAAAAATGATGTAGGTAGGGATGAGCTCACAGATGGGCAGGACCACCTCACAAAATATGCAGTACATGATAGGCTGGCTAATGCCGCTTAATAGAGCAGCAGTGGCCTGAAATGTGTCCCTCCCAAGGATATTTAAGAAGGCACATATTCCAGATACTGCGCGGCTGTGGCCAGTAGTGGGCTCAATTTTATGGCGGACTTGGTGGTACAGTTCCAAAAGGGCACCACAATTCAGACTGAAGCGGCTGTGGATTTGCTCATTACTCAAATCCGCCACAGCCAACCGGGTGTTAAACACGCAACACACTGTCAGTCCACAATTGCACCACTGGTGCTTCCTCACTCTCCTTCTCCTCAGCAACAACCACACAACTCATCCACGCATCAAACATCAGACCAAAATTGGGCTCTGCACTGCACTGCACTGCATTGCCACTGCAACCACAAATGCACAAACTCAATCATCAGCAAACATACACACATACACAATACACACCTCCAATAAACCAGCTAGCCACACACAGACACTGCAAACGCAAAAGAAAAATAAGCCACTTTTCACCTCACAAAGCATTTCTTTTATACTTAGCTGTCAATATGCTTTGATAGCAGCACTGCCTCATTTTCACCAACTTCCTCCTGCATGCTAGCTTAACAAGGTAGAATGCTAATGGGCAGGCTGATTCATTAATAGCGCCAGGTAGCGACAGATGAGCGACAGTAGCGTTATTTTCACAGCGCCCGCTAGTATTCGCTGTGCTTGGCCGTTGTTCGGCTGTTGACAGCGACTCAGTCGGTGTGTGGTAATGTTGAATACGGGGTTATGAGTTGCTGTTTGACAGGTTCCGCGCTGTATGGAAGCGCATGACAGCGAACGGCCATAGCGAACGGCTCCCAGCATATTCATTAACAAATCACGCTCCAAAAATTCTCGCGCTGTGAAATGCTTGTTTAAACCCCAGAGTGCTGGCGGCGATGGGTTAAAAGTAGTTTTTTAACCCCCAAACAACCATATTTTTAGAAAAAAAAAACGTTTTTCAAAACATTTTGTAATATGAATACATTAATATCAGACCTGTAATATCAATTCTGCACAAATTTTTTTGTTTGTTTTTTTAGCTTAAAAAAAAAATCTAACATTGCAGAAGCGGTCACAGAATTTTTGACATAAAAAAAAAAAAAATAAATAATAGCAATTAATTATGAATATTTAAAGTAAGCTCCATTGAAATGCATTGGAGAGCGCCAGGTAGCGAGAGGTCATACCTGTCGCTGTTCAAGGTCGCTCGCTGGCGCTGTGGGGTGAGGCTAGAATAATGATGAATGATTCGCTATCTGGCGCTCTGTCAGTCGCTAAGCAGGATCGGCTTCATAAATGTGTGATTGCGGAGGGGAGCCGGCGTTCTCGTGGCGGTGAGCGTCATAACCGTTCGCTCACCATTCGCTACCTGGCGCTATCCCTTGTTAAATAAGGGCCCAGGTGTATTGGAAGAGGCCAGCACCTGCAGCTTCGCGTTTTTGGCCATTTTCTTGACCAACACATATATGCCACTTCCATGATTTCAGCCAAAGAGAAATGCTAATCATTTTCTGAAAAAACGTTACATGCTGCTCTGCACTAGTGCTACACAATGCTTGCGCCTTAATGATTTTTGATATTAATGAATGCTATCATTAGCATTTTTTTGAAAAACCATTACAGCATGCATTTATTACCTATTGGTCATTTGCAGGGTCCACATCCCCCATACAACCCCTTAGTGTTTCGTTGGTTAGCATCTCAAGCAAAACTCTGAACCTGATTGGTCCTACATTCACATAAATGTAAAGGACAACCACCACCATCTTGCTGCTGTGTCTTAGAGTGAGAGTACATATGTTTGTTGCTCTGGCATCCTTTTCTTGGAATGATGGCACCTACTAGGCATCACACCCATCCACTTGTCCATTCTCCTGTGGGTCACAACTCCAGAGTTTGGCTCATAGCTGTGGGATAGGTAATGCTCTTGCTCATGCTGTGGTTAGAGGGCGTGGTGGCAGAAATAGACGGCACAACAACATGGTTTTATTGAGTTCAGTGGCTCCTGCCGATGTTTCCCAAAATGCTATTGGACTACCTTGTGTTTGTGGTCAGCAGATCCACCACCCCACAGTTGCTGAGCATCAGCCACATATGTCTGACACCCCTGATGTTGCCGCAAGTGTGTTGGAGGGGAGCAAGAAATAGTTCACAAAGAGTGAGCCAGAGTTCAATGCTTGCTGATAACATCAAGCTGGTCAAGCTCACCCTTGCTAAATGGTCACTTTTGTATGAGCCACAGGGTCGTGGTCCAATAGCACCGCTGAATATCAAAGGACCACTGCAGCAACTAAAAAAAAAGATTCAACATGCTGTGGAGGGCCCTCACCAAAAATGGAGTTGGATGTGCTCATTAAACAGGAATAGCTACTGTGAATATGAGGTCATGTTGAAGCACAAGATATCTTTATGTCGCCTGCAGGGTGTGGATGTATAGGATGACACAACAGCCTTGGGCGAAGGTAACTGTTTCAATTGTGGTTTCACATATTTCACAGTCCCTGTTTAAAGTTCTTGCTCAAACGATTGCTTTGTGGTCCGGCACAACTGCAGATCAGGATCAGATTCGAAGGGCCAAGAAGATCCAGAATCACAACCTGACAACTGCCAACAGCTGGAAGTCAATGTTGAAGCCAGCACCAGTCACCAAGTCCACACATTCATAGAAAGCTGTTCCTTAAGAAAATGGGGGCCTGTCTGTAAGTGGAGTAGTCACTCCTTTTGGTCATTTTCCTGCTGCAAATTAGCTTTTTCTGTGTTTTCATCTTGGTCTCCTTTATTCTGGTTGTTCGACCACCGTATCAACACCCACAGCCAGCTGTTCCTCAAGCCAACCGGAGTCTGTCTATAAGTTGAGTCTTCATAGTCTATAATCAAATTATCTGCTGACATTTGCTGGTACCATGGTTGCTGACTGCTTCAGTTGTGTTTCCTGTTTTTTATGTTCAGGCATAATGTTTTATGGACACAATGGGCCCCACTAAACACGTGGCACAAGCTTCTGGTTTGGTCAGCCTGATTGGCTTATTGTGTTGTTATTGGCTTGGTTATGTTTTTCCTGGACATTGCCGCACTTTTAGAATAACTTTAGATTAGTCCCTGTTGCAAAAAGTTCTGGTTTGTGTGTTTATGTAGCATTGAGGTCCACCACACCTATGGATTTTAGGAATTCTCTATCACCGTCAATTTGTTTCTTATTTGTGTGGGTTATGTAATGTTTGGCTGCTTTTTCAAATACTTATCTAGACAATTGCTATTTCTCCACATTCTCATTTTGTGCCCTTCATACAGCTTGTTATGATTGCCCACCATTATCCGATGAAGACCAGCTGTCCACACCACCACAGATGTGAACAGTGAATTTAGAGCTTGATCCAACTCACAATTTAGGCTTAGAATGTGTGCATGTTGCTGGATGGCTTTGTCTGCCACCACCATTCTCATTGGACATGTGTTGATTTCCAGGATGATCCATTGCTTCCTGCGCTTATGCAAACACCATCTGTAAGGGAGACATCCGGTGATTCAGGTGTACCTGCTATCTGGATCTGCCTTAGTTAATTTGATTTTAAACATTGCACACCATGTGGAATCCTTTAATGTTGGCAGGCCAACACCTAACAACACACGAAAAACAATATTAATTTTGAGCTGATTGGTTAACATGAACCAAAATACTAACCCAGCCATTTGGCCTATTGACCTTCCTTGTCTCATTTTCAGGCTCTCTTTTTGGTAGTTGCGGTGACAAAAAGGTGACCCAGTAGTGTCCAGCTATATGAGCTGGATACCCAAATGCTTAACGCATACAATAGGCAACAAAGTCATGGTCAACTGGCACAGGAACAATGGGTTGAGCTACAACAGCAGGCAGCACATGCACAGGAACAACATGTTGCAATAATTGCAGCCATCTAAGAGACTCGGAGGGAAATGCCAGAATTGCTGCAGGTACTTAACCAGCAGATGCAGCAGCAAAACATATTTTTCAGGGTCCCGCTTGGATCGAGGGCAGGGCGTGCCCCGCCAGCGCATAATAGACGAACAACACCAATACCACTTGTTCCTTCAGGCTGCCAATCTGTGGATGGCCAACACCATGATAGTTCTTCAAAATATGGCCATGATGGGGCATAGTAATTTGAAAATGTTTATATTTTTCACCTTTGTGGGCATAGTTTTGCCAATAAATTCTCAGTTCTCACAAGCAAATCTGTTGAATGTGTTCATGGTTAACCCCTCTAATGCCAGCTATGTAAAATTTACGTAGCTGCCTCTCCCACTGTTAAACGCCAGCTACGAAAATTTTACCTACCTGCTTTTCCCCCTGCTAGCGCCCCCCCCCCAAAAAGACATTATCCAGACTAGTCTCCTCTTCCCCCCGGAGGCCTGCAATTCCCCTTTGGCTCCCGCAGCTTTAGGAGAGGGCCCGGAATGGGCCCCCCTGCATCAGCCACCACCAGCATTTACTGCAAAAAAATGACATTTGCTTACCTCCATGCGTTATCCCTCCCACCAGGCTTATCCACAGTGAGAAGGCCTGAAAGAGGCCTCATCCCCCACCTCTGCTGTCATAGATGCTAGCCCCGCCTCTTGTGGGTGGGGCTGATTACATCACCCTGTGATGTCATCACGCTCCTGGTGTTGGGCAGTCAAATGCCAGGGGTGATCTCTGGTGGCTAGCAGGTGACTTGCCATTAACGCCCAGCCCCCATTACCTCCCTCCCCAAAGCCCGGGGGGGAAGAAGAGCCCAGGTGATTTAGGCTGTATGGGTTTGTAGCCTGCAAGGTAGGGGGGCCATGACAGGGAGGCCTCATCCCCCACCTCTGCTGTCAAAGATGCTATCCCCGCCTGTTGTGGGTGGGGCTGATTACATCACCCTGGGCGGACTGGGAATAAAAAACGGCCTCAGACTTTTTGGGGCACACCGGCCCTACTGCACTTTTACTGCCCAGTATAGCAACTTAAAGGAGCACTATCACGGAATTGGGTGATATTAAAAATTCATATAAACACATTGGCTAATGAGAGGAGGAGTCACTTAAAAACAACCAAACTGAATAAAACTCCCGCCAAGCTTGTGGTTTATTCTCTCCAGATAGGAATAAAATCCAGGTCTAGGCTATCAGGGGTGACAGAACCTGTCACCCGAGATGTTCTTTTCCTTCCATTAAAATAAAGAAAAACAAGCCTGGCAGGATATTTCTTGATGCCGGGTGTATAAGTGACCCCTTCTCCACCATCCAGCATATTTACATGGATTTTTAGCACTGGGCCATTTTTTCACGATAGTGCTACTTTAATGTCACATTATATATACCCCTAATTTTTCGTTCCACAACATGCACCCAGGGTTTAGAAGACAAAAATTAGAAAGAAAATATTCTGAACCAAATGATGTGATAAAATTCCCCCATCACAGACAGTGTGCAGAATCACTCCATTACAGGCAGGGAGCGGCATCCCTCATTACAACCAGTAAGCAGCATCCCTCATTATAACCAGTAAGTAGCATCCCTCTCTACAGCCACTGGGGGCAGCCCTCTCTACAGCCACTGGGGGCATCCCTCAGGACAGCCACTGGGGGCATCTCTCAGGACTGCCACTGGGGGCATCCCTCAGGACAGCCACTGGGGGCATCCCTTAGTACAGCTTACACACAGTGGGGGCATCCCTCACTACAGCCATGTGCAGCATCAGTACAGCCAGTGTGTGTGTGTATGTGTAGGGCTGTGGATCAGACTGGGAGACCGAGATGAATGGGCCTTTGGTCAGACTGGGAGTTACAGGTGAATTGGGCCATGTGTCAGACAGGGGTGCAGATAAATGGGGCTGTGTACGGGGTACCTGCTCTTGCTGGTGATGTCTGGATTCCAGCTGCCAGTGTTGTGCTGCCCAGAGAAGGGGACAGGATGCCCAGGGAATACAAAGCCTGAGCTGCTGCAGGATGAGCTGAGGAGAGAGGGGGGTCGGGCTTAAGGAAGCCTCCATCTAACATCCAGCACAGCTCACCTCCAGCATCTTCTCCTGGCCCCGCCCCCTCCTTGGGCTGCGTGGCAGGCGATTGGCTGCTAGGCTTTCTTCCTCTGAGTTCTCTCTGCCTCCTGCACATTGCTGGCTATGACAGCAAATCTTTAACTTGTCCAGTGCCGCCTGGTTGCTTTTTTTTAGCAGCTGTAATAGCCCAGTAAAGCAGGGAGGGCAAAATAAAAATACCGGCATTTGAAAAGCAGCCGCTCAGCCCTGGACAACTGAAGCTTTGCTGTTATAGCAAATTATCTCCCAACTGGTGAAATATTGACTTCACAGTTCTCTGGTGCCTTCTCTGGTGCTGGCCTACCGGGATTTTGCCCGGTATGCCCTATGGCCAGCCCACCCCTGTGTACATGTAGTGTTCCTATATTTTACATTCATTAGCATTCATGTAAGGAGATATCTAAATAATGGAAAGTAAAAACATAGTAGGGGATCTTTCACATGGGACACAAATGTATGATGCATACACCGTAGTGTTCCATTGATTGCTACAGTAAGAACAAAAGGCATTGCTTCCCTGAATAAATGAGTTTAGTCGCTATTTAAAATGCAACTTCTTACATAATGAAATTTGAGGCGGGGTGTAAAAGAATGGTCAAATTTCAGGGAAACACTTGTTTTTCTGTAAAACCAAAGTAACTAAAGGGGATGCATGTTGGAATCCACAACACAATACACACTGCAACTAACAATGCCACTAACAATGAACAACAGTTCAGAAGGAAGACCAATGTGTAGCACTACCATAAACTAGATACCAGCAGGGGCAACATATGCTGATGCTAATCTATATCCAATAACCAAACTAATAACACCCAAATGTGGATTTTAGAATACACACACACACTGAGGGACTCCACATAGATCCAGGTGTTAATGATGGAGTGGATGTGCAATAAAACACAAAGGGGGAGGGTTTATTTTAAGATTTGTGGTACCACGCTGTGCACAACTACCTGCATACATGAAATAAGGTATGATAGAGAGAAGCATAAGTTATCTGTTTACTATGTTGTCTTGCACCAGATAAACTTTTTTATTTTTGGTATGTGTTTGTGCATACCACAATTATCTGACATCAGCTCCAGGGAAAATCCTGGAAGAGGTGTGGAGGAGCTCACTAGCCTATGATGCCCTGAAACAATAAGAACAAAAGAAAAACAAAACATAAGACACACACTTGTCACTTTCACAATAGTTAGCCACATTACTAAACACAAAGGCTACTTACCAGGGGACAAGGTACTGGCCTCAAACCAGGGAGGGCTGCAAGCGGAGGAAGTGTGAGCTTCGTTCCTCCAAATTGGACTGCCGGAGCCCAACTCTGAGGGGCCAGACTCCTCCACTCCCCCTCCTGCACCCTCATGGAGAGGTGGGGAGTCCACCATCTCCTCCACCTCAGGACTTCCCACCTGAGAATGGCCCAAATGCTTGCCAGACTCCGGTGTATCTTCATCGAAGGAGCTAATTACCCACACAGCCCCCAGCTCACTGGCCGATTCCTCTGGAATGTCCTCATCCCCTTCCTCCCCTGGGTCCTCCACCTCGCCATGGTGCTAAGCACCCTCCCCCACAAATCTGTTTGGGGGCGGGTGAGATGTGGAGACAAAAGACAAAAGAAAGGCATAAATGACAAGTCCTTGTTTGAGCTCCTACAACAACCAATGCTGTCCTGCATTCTTCATTTACCAGAGACATAAGGATCTTAGAACCGGTAGACCAATGCTGGGTCCCGGTGCTTGAAGTCTGCCCACCGCTGGCAGATTGACTTGGCCGGAGCTTCACTTTAAAGCGATGGTCCCCTTCTAGGCTTAGAGTCAGCCATAGTCATTTTCCAGCTGGCACATGTCATACATGAGAATAAACAAATACAGAAAAAAAGAAAAAAAATCCAGATCATAACAGTAACCAACAATATGTTAGTATTTAAATAACATGATAATGATAATGGGAAAAGAAGCATATAAAAATAGTATGCATGCAAATAAGCTAAGCTCAACGCTAAGTTTTCTCTATTAACAAAAAAAAACCCTATTAATAAAAAAACACTACAGTTGCCAAAAGAGGCCTGAGTCTGGAATAAAGTAGAAGGGACAACACGGCAACAAACGCAAATAACAAGATTACATGTGCATAAAACACTGACAAAAAGGCATAAAGTAGGGTCAGAAATAGTTATGAAGGAAACAGAAGGAAAGACACATCTACAGAAAAATAGCAAGTGCAGCAAACACACAATATACACTTACCTTCATAATCTGGCCCTTGGTCCAAGGATCCACAAGCTAGCACACGAGCCAGCCTCAGACCCACTGGAATTGCTGCTGGGGCTGCGGGTTTGCCTGCGTTTGGGGGGAGGAGAACGAGACATAGCGCCATTGCTGAATGCCCGAAACCTGGCGCTCTAGACAATATTTATGAGCAAAAACCACAGCGCTAGCATGGGCGCTGTAGGACTGGGTGCTAAGGCGCACAGCGCCTGATGCAGGATTAAAAAAGAGCCAGAAGGAAATGGGACACAGCGAAAACGCATGGGCTGACATTGGGGACACGCATTGGGGACACGCAAAGGCACTGCCACTTGAAGGTCAGGCACAAAAATTGTTTACAAAAAATAAATACTTTAATGAGGATAAAATACATCCCAAGCAGGCCAAGGATTCCTTGTCAGTTGATTGTTGCCAATAAAAGGAAAAACGATAAGCAGAAGTTGTACAGATAACATCACTAGAAAACTCAATGGAAGTGTATGGGAGAATGCCACTGATATGATGTGTTGCTGCAGGACAAACAGCGCTCTGATGACACTGGGCGCTATTCATACATGAAAGGCTACCTGATGCTATGAGAGGCACTAGACTGCAGGAGCTCCGCTAAAATACCTGCCGCTACATGGTACCATATGGCGCTAGCGTTTCTTTAATAAACACTTAAATCTTTTGCTTGCTGCACAACAAGATGGGCAGACTGGATATGAAAAGTAAACTTTAATTAAAAAGGACTCATGTAACAATTGCTTCCTAATACCCCCACAGTTACTATTTGTTTAAAAGATTACAAGTATTTGTTCAATTAGTTTCTGCTCTGGGTAACACACAAAACTATGTACCAGCCCCACAAAAAAACATATAAGCCAAACAAAAATACTACAAAAGGCATACAGATAAAACCTACACACAAGAGCACATTTTGGGGGTTATTTAAGGAGGGATAGCGCCAGGTAGTGCCTTGTAGTGGCAGGCGGTGTCTGTTGAATGCTGGGCACTGTAGGCAAAACCACATTTATGAAAGCGAATCTGGTGAGCACCTCTAACAGCGCCATGTAGCGTCCAATGTATTATTACAGGCGGCTCAGCATATAGCGCCTGCATTCTAGCTTCCAGAGCTTCAGGTATTACCTTTCGCTTACTGTTGCTCTCCCATACATTTCAATGGGCGTTAAATTGCTTGTGTTTAAACAGCGTGTTTGACAATTTTTTTTGTTTTTTTTTTTGCTCAAATCATTGTGTGACCTCTCCTGGCTGCAAACAAACACTTTTCAAAATGTTTTATATTTTTATGCAGAATTATCATTACAGGTCTGGCACTAAAATGTTAATGTCACAGTGTTAAAAGAATGTCATTCCATGTGTTTTCGCTTTGTTACAGGTGTTCAAAAACAGACTTTAATCACACAGCATCTGGCGCTCTATGCTATAGTGACCAGATTTAGAGCGCCGGCGCTCTGTGCGTGTCCTTTTTTGATAAGTATGGTGTGGAGCGCTCAGAGTTGGTTGCACTGAGCTGGCGCTACCTTTCACTCCCTGCAGCGCTGTACTGGTGTTAGAGCACCCAACACACATCACATTCATGAATGCCGGCCAGGTTACTACAGCGACTGAGGTGCTCTGTTACAGCGCCCGATACCCGCTTACAGCATCTACTAGTGGTCGCTCTAAGCGCCGCTATACAGATGCTCATCTGCCGATACATGGCGTTTGTAGTGAATCAGCCTCTTTTTGGTTTGCCACAATAGTTGATGAAGATCCAAAGAAGCACAATGTACTGACACAATGATATCAATAATATAATTATTTACAATGTGAATGCTTTATCATTTGAATCTTGTGGGATTTGCATATCAATAGCTGCTTGTGGTTAGGTATAGTCCTGTTGTATTAATTGGGGCCTTGTCTGCAAGTGGTATCAATTAATGTGGAAAAATCCAAAGATAAAGTATTACCATTTTTTAGCTAACTAATTTGATTGAAAAGACAAGCTTATGAAGCATGCTAGGCTTCTTCTTCAGGCAATACAGATCTGTAACCTCCAGCCATACACACACACACACACACACACACACACGGTGCTGGTCCATAGTTTTTTGCCCCTACAGTTAAAGACCTTTAGGAAGCCAATATCAGGAGCCCTGTATGGTGAGGGACAGGGAATAGGTACACACTGCAATGAAGCCTTACTGTTGTTGTGATGGGTAAGTTAGGTTAGTTTATTGTCCCAGTAAACCACGCACATGTAAGTCTGCTTTAAACATAAAACTTAAACCTAGTGTATATAGTATCTGTCCAGTTAAGGAGTGAATTTACTGTCTACACTTGTCATAGTTCATTCTTAAAAACAACGGGTTTGTTTGTACTTGGTGAACAGGAAGGCTGGTTAAGATGGAGTGAAGCAAAAGCTTCTTGAAAAAACCCAAGAGTGCTCTTATGTGTCATCAGCAATCTCAACTAGTCATTAGTGCGTTATCCAGAGAACCTACATCATTAATTTAAATTAGCTGTACTTAATTAGCCAGCTGCTACCTTCCTTGACAAACAAGGCATGCCATGCAGAAATACAGGAAATATTATACCCATTTAATAGTTAGCCAAGTCTACCTGCAAATAATTTCTGGGGTTAAGGCAGAGTAATCATTTGTGTGCAATGCTTGAGTTAATTTTTTTGCAATATGTTTCTGCTTTTCAGCATCTATCTACAGATGCGCTTTTTTGTTTTCAATGATGTTTCTGGAATTTTAAGTTTATTCTGGCTAGAGATGAGCGAACTTCTTGAAAGTTCGATTCGGGCGATTCGCCGAATTTCCCCAAGAAGTTCGGGTTCGCCCGAATCGAACTTTCGTGAATCGCTCATCTGAAAAAAAAAAATGGCGGCATGGTGGCAGCGGGCAGGCCGGCTATGCCTGTCAGCGGGCCGCCACCGCCCCGCTGACAGCGCAGCCAGCCTGCCCGCTCCCACCATGCCGGCTTTTTTTAAAAAAGTAAACACTTACCTGCATGGTAAGTCGCCCGCTGACAGCGTAGCCGGCCTGCCCGCTCCCACCATGCCGGCATTTTTTTTTTTATTTCAGGGAAAATGTGATCGGCACGAACCAAAAAAAATTTGGGTTCGTGCCGAATCGAATTTTCCCTGAAATTCGGAGCGAATTCCGGTTCGTCCATCCCTAATTCTGGCCTTGATTCAGTGACCTTTCTAATGAAAAGAAGGGGCATTTCATGCTTTATTTTCGAATAAGGCATACTGTAAGCTAAAATAAGTTGTGATTCAAAGAGGAAAGAATATTACAGGAGTGTATAAGTGTTGAAATGTGCACATATGTTCAACATTAACACTTAAAACATTCACTTTGGGGTGGTAAAAAAAAGCGAAACATAAAATTTACTGAAGTTTTACTTTACAATGCAAATTAAATAAGTTATCACATCGCTTTAGCAGATGTTTTAGGTGTAAATCAGGCTCGAACATTCTCTATTTAGTTATTTTAACTCATGCCTTAATTTGAAATAATTTCCATGAGTTGTTTGAAAGTTGACCAAAAGCCATCTTGGGCGGTCTTAGAATCTATAAGACCCCAGGGCCTCTTGATTTCCTCTCCCCAAGGCATACAGACTGTGTGAGACCCTCTGAGTCCCCAGTAGAACCTACCTGAACCCTGATCCAACAGCCTATTACACTATTCCTTTAGCCAGATGCTCAAGGCATTTATGAATGGCAGGAGCGGGCACACCCCCTGCTAGAGGCTAGCAGGGATATGTAGATTGGCACACTTAGCTGTATTTGGCTCTATTCTGCCCCATGCCCGCACATTTGCCAAAAGGTTTTTGTGGCTTGTGTGTTTCACATGGCAAGGACCAAAACCTGAGAGTCAAAATCGTGGGTTTTGATCCACTTTAAGGCACGTTTAATTGAATTTTCCTAAGATATATGCACATTACATGATCATGGAGAGCCTTACTAAGTGATCTCCAATCTCTAATAAATACTTTTGCACTTACGGCCTTATTCATGAAGGTATAGCACCAGGAAGTGCCTGTACAGCGGCAGGTAGCATCAGGTAGCGTCAGGTGAACGCCGAAGACGGCACGCAATTACACATTTAAGAAGCGGAATCTGGTGAGCAACTAAAACAACGCCATGTAGCGTACAATTCATCATTATCCCAGCCTCAGCGTACAGCGCCGGCGTTCAGCCTTCCAGAGCGCCATGTCTTACCTGTCACTACCTGGCGCTCTCCCATACATTTGAATGGACGATCCTTAAATCCCTTTGCTGATCCAAATTTTTTTTTTCTTAAAAAAACCTCAAAACTTCTGACATATATCCTGGCCAATTAAATAACATTTTAGAAAACTTTTTTTGATTAATAACATTATTATGCAGAATTGTCCTTACAGGTCTGGTATTAAAGTGTTCATGTTACAATGTAATAACAATGTTATTCCATATGTTTTCGCTTTGTTATTAGTGGATACATGTTCAAAAACAGACTTTAATCACACAGCCTCTGGGGCTATGGGCTACAACTACATGATTTTGAGCGCCGGCGATGTTTGAAGCAGTTTTTTTAATGAATGTGGTGTGAGTCAGTCGCACTGAGCTGGCGCTACCGTTCGCTCCCATACATCGTAGTACTGTGACTAACACATCATATTCATCAATGCCGGCCAGCGACGGAGGCGCTCTGAAACAATGATCCATGGGCGAGCACAGCGACTACTAGCAGTCGCTCTGAAATCTGCTCTACAGACGCTCATCTGTCGCTACCTGGCGTTAGTAATGAATCAGCCTGCCCGTTTTGAGATTGCCTTCAACTTAAAGTACCACAAATTCAAGATTAGATTCCGAAAAACTGATTTTGAAGTTTGGGTTGAAAGCAAATCACCAGTCAAAAGATACTGGATACACTCTCACACCACCACCCCTGAACAAAACCCACTGGTGACCGCCCTGGAATCTAAAAGATTCTAGGGCTGGCTGGTATTTTTCCCCCTGGGGTATCCCAAATTGGAATGCCCCAGTGTGTGAAACCCCCAGGGAGCCAGTAATCACTTACCTTTCCCCAGTCCAATGGTGCGTGTCATTCACAATCCAAGAAAGTCAAATTCCTGGGTTTTGTTCTGCTTTAAAGGTAAGAAGCCTGAAATGCCCACTGTTAGTGAGAAAGGGTGCCCAAGCAGGGCAGGAGCACAGACCCAGGGAGTTTAGTTTAAATTATGTTTGACTTGTTTAAAAATGAATTATAAACCCAATAATAATAATTAGACAGTAATCAGCTTATCTGATATTTGTCCCATGTGCCTCCTCCATTTCCTGTAGTTCCAGGTAGAAGTCATAGCAAGAATCCAAAGTTTGCTCGCCTTTCAATTTTATTTCTCCAGGATCACACCAAAAAGTGGTCTAACAGACGTTCTGTCACTTTGTGCACTCAGCATGAGAGAGCATGGCAAGCCAGTTTTTCTGCAGCTGTCTCTGACCACTGCAGAGCATGCTCATGATGAATAAAGATGCAGCATGATAAGCCCCTCCCAGCTCAGCCACACCCAGAATTTGAAGTGAAGAAAGTGGCTTTGCTTAAAATACATAAGGTATCTAAATATAATCAGAGATTTTGAGATACTTTGAAATTGCTTATTTTACACTGTCCATGGGGATGGTAAGGTGAGAAGACGTTAAAGCAGACCTCCTGCCAAGAAAATAAAGTTTAGTCATTTACTTCCCTAAAGCCCCCCTTCACGTTTATCATCAGTGGCATATACTGTTTGAGAGGGCCTAACCTAATGCAGATATTGTGGAATCGCTGCACTCCTAGAATTGCATGGGACCAGCCATCCTGGATCCTGCTTACACGTGAGCATGAAAGGGGGATGGGAGAGAGCATATGTCAGCACACAGACACATTGCAGTTGAGCTGGGAGCTTCCTTATGGTCAGTCCCACCAGCCAGAAATTGATATGAAATCCTTCTCTAAATGGATGCATTGATGTAAAGATCATCATGACTGCAGTGTGTCTGTGTGACAATATTTCTCCACACAAGGCAGCCTGTCAGCAGCTTGGGATTTTGCTATAAACAGCCCACACTAAACTGAGAGAGATTTGTCTCAGAAAATGGACCAGCATGTCTGTCATGTTATACACATTCACACAATAAATCAAGCTGCTGCAGGGAATTAATGTAACTATGTATCAATGTAAGGCAATGGCCTGCCACAGAGCATTGCAACAGTTGTTTACAATGTTGATACAATGTTTAGGAGCTCTTTGGGCAGTGATGAGTTATAACAGCTGGTGGTTTTTTACTTCTGGCACCAAGATTTATGGTAGTTTTGAATGTAGGACTGTCAAAATTGTGGCAAGATGGGCACTCCCATGCAGTTCAGTAGCATAGAATCTGCTTGTTATTCCATAACATCTGCATAAGGTTAAGGGTGTAGGGTAGCAATTTACAACATTGTTTGACTGGAGGTCCACTTTAATGTGTACCTGGACAGGTACATTTTTGCCTGGTTGAGTTATCTTAAATTAAAATGCTCCAGGGGCAGAAGTGTTAATGAACCTTCATTTGTGAAGGTTTGCCTTAATGTACAATAAGGGGTTAACTGCAGGATGTTTCCAATATGTTAGGGATTGGAAATTAAACTCTTTATATTGAAAGGTGAATCAGTCCACTGGATTTACTGGAAATCGCCAGAAACACACATAAGCAAGTAGCCAGGGCTACAAAACTCAAAGCACAAAAAAAAATACTCTTCCCTTCCACTGGATTCTGCAGGAAATCTATCCATCACAGTCCAGCACTATAGGGTTGATTCAGAGCCCCTTTCTCGCCTTTTTTTTGCATGAATATTTCCATTCTCGTTCATTTTTTCCCCTCGTCTGATTCAGCAAAGCCTTTTTTCTGCGAGAACTTTAGTGTGAAATGTTTTCATTTTTGCATGATTTTTCGTTTGGTAGCAAGACCTCCATAAAAATGATGAGAAAGGGGCTCTGAATCAACATTGGTTCCTCTGCTCTTAGCTTTGGTGCTAATGCACTCCTGCTTCGGAGCATCCACTTCTGAAGCACGTATCATTGGTGGTTGATGATGATGTGCCCTAGCTTCCAATCAAGGCATGAGCCAGCTCCAGGAATGACCACAAAGATGCCAGCCGTGAAGCATGCTGTGAGCATCAGAGCTAAACAGATGAACTGAGGTGATTCATGCTGCATCCACTGGGAGCTGAGGTGTCCTTGTACCAGTTGTTCTAATACTGATCAAAGTGTTTGCTGTGCCAGGGCTCTAAACATGACCTTTTGCGATGGTTTTCAATTGTTTATAGTTGTTTGTCAGTGGCTGACAGCATACCGGGTAAACTAGCTTATTTTGTTTTCTGTTACAGTGCCGTCTCATACTGTAAGGCATCCATAACACATTGATTGGTTTGACCCAATAAAACTCACACTCAGTGCTGATACACAAAACAAACATATTGATCTCCAAGGTTGCCTGGATCTGTTATACTAGAGTTACTTTTTCTCTTGACTAACTGCAACAGTCCATAATACAGCACTGAATGTTATACACAGATCTGGCTTTATATATCAGCCACTAAATATTTTTTTTACAGTGTTAAACCAAAAAAAAATCCCTTTAATTATTTAGATTTTATTAGTTACACAGGTAATTAGACTGAAATAAAGAGAAGTGTCTTGCAAGTTCAGCCTTTGAGCCCATTCCCCCCATGTTTTAGTTCAAGGGAAGATGAATCAAAAACCCTTCAAGAAGTAGTCTATTTCTAGAAAATGTTTATCTCTAACAAATTGGTGCCCACCTCTATTCTCTTCAGTGCCTGTATGAGAAGACATTTTTTCCTCTTCCACTAACATGGTTCAAAGTGGCTTCTTGTAGCACCAGTTACAGAAACAGCTTCTGCTTTGTTGCTAATGGACTCTTGAATTAAAGTGGTACAAACCCCTTTTAAGGACTCTGCTTTTGATAGTGCTCCAATTCCTCCCCCATCCTTCTCCTGCTCATGATTTTATTCTTGAGGAGAATAAGCAGAGCTGTGGGAAAGCAGCAACAAGGCTTGTTGCAGAAATAAAAGCCGATCGATTCCTGACAATAACTGGCTCACACCATATCACCATAAGTTTCTGGCAAGCCAACAAGAGGGTCGATTCATTGTCAGTATGCAAAAACGCACAAACAATTCCGCATGTGCCCAGGTGCATGATTTATGGCTGCGTGCGTACCCCAGGCGCACGTGCAAAATGCACCAAAATGGCATGGCACAGCACGGGAGAAGCGCAATTTGCACCTTCCGCAAGGTAAATCTGCCTGAATCGCTCGATCATGACTTGATGTTCCAAATAGCGTGCGCAAACTGACCGGCACACCAACCATGAATCAACCCTAATGTGTACAGTCTTCTGTTACTACCACATAACGTACGTACACATTATGGTGCTCCTTTACTAGGGTAGCCCCATAAACCATTGCTGCTCTGTTTGACTCACTTTACTACGGCCAACAACAGATTCAGTTAATCTACTTAGCTCATCTTAACTTTTATCTGTGGGCAGACAGGGGTGCAGACAGATTGCATGGAGGGGGGATACCAGGTGAAGGTGAATATATTTTCTAGTAACTTCTAGCATTGACTTATCTGTGTTTATTCTTCAAGAACTAATGTTTTTAAATGTGTTTTTTAGGCAGTAAACACTGATCCCACCCCAGTAAAATTACATTATGATAAGTCACATGACCAAGTCTGGGTACTTAGCTGGGGCAACATGGAGAAAACATCGTCTACTTTACAGGTACAGTATATATCAATCTATATAAATATATGGTATTATTTGTTACTCTTTTTGTTTTTTTGAGAGATAAATTTTTCTCGCACCATGTTTAGCTACGCAATTAAACAAAAATGTTCAGCTAAATATGCTGCATTGAGGAAAAAAAATCATAAGAAAAAGCTTTTTCTATCAGTAAAAAAATGAGAGAAAAATACGGCGCTGAATCAACCCTACAGTAACTCGTCACTATGATAAATGAGTGATAAATGAGTGATGACTTTTGCCTACAATGTGTCCTGACATGTCAACTTACAACTGGTGCATATTCTGCACTATAGATTTTTTAATTGATGTTTATCGGTGTGTAACAACTCACATTATTCCCTATTAGTAGAGATGAGCGACCTGAACCACAGATTAGAGTTTACCAGATTTGTAGTAACAAACGTTGCGAGTTCTAGTTCCCAGATCTGCATTCAAGTTCAGCATCCGGTCTGAACACAGAATAGCAGCCCATCAGCCAACTTCACCTAAGGTTGCTGCAGCAGAAAGTTGTTGTAACTCACCTCTCCCCAATCCTCTTCCTGTCAGCGTTGGCAAAGCAATGGCAGCATTTGAAACCAGCCCCAGTCGGGGCTACAAAAAGATGGTAATTGAATCCTATGAGTGAGGACACTCCTAGTGCTGGCAGTAGAAGGACAGGATGTATGTTTCACTGGGAGGAACTAAGAAGCCTCCAGCTTGATTTCCCTCTATACTCAATAGGCAGTGCAAAGGGGACCAGTGTCTGTGGCAAACAGCAACGGTCCTTCAAATTTCCTGGCTATATGCAAGTCAGTGTTGTGCTAGGGGGGAAGTAGACTACTTAGCGATGACCAACCACCTTTGTTATGGTTTAAGTTCTCCCCTATGTGTACCCTGACAACACTAATTCCCCAGCATACACTTACCTTTCTGCTGTTTCCATGTTGGGTTTGTGAGGCCCCAGCCTCCCAGCAGTTATAAATGAATGGCTGGGGTGGAAGCTTGTCAAAGACCACATGGAGGACTAGAATGCAGCTGCTCTGTTTAAAACAGGGCCATATTCCATTTATTAATATAAATGGCATGTTGTGCTGATTAAACAAGAGCTTGCGCATTCACCATGGGAATATCAGGAAGTGTGCCTGGGGGTTACACACAGCAGAAAATCCCAAATCAAGATGCCCCAGGGGCAGGAGGGATGGGGGGAGTAGTTTAATACTGTTGATGCTGGGGGCTGGCCTGAGGGGGCCTATTATGACTTTTGCTATGGACCCTTGTGAAAGCTATGTACGCCCTGGTGCCTATGGTGTTAACAGAAAAACAGACCAAAATTCAAGCCTGGACATAGGAATTTAGCTCATGCCCAGCCATTCAGACTGGTTGGGTGCACACTGCATAGAAAACTGGGGATGCATCCAACATCACTCCCTATGCTGGCTCTCAGTCCAAAACAACGGCATTATGCCATGCATTAGTATGAATGGCATAAAGTGCTGATTGGAGGAGAGTCCACATGGGAACAGCGGAAAGGTGAGTTGAGTGGGTGATCTAGGGGTCTTCACACATCATCGCAGATTTGGATGCCCCAGGTAAGAGGACCAATCACCAGGATAGTCAAAATCCTGGTTGTTGGTTCAGTTTAATGTATCACATCAGGTTCATAATTTAAAAATTATGAAACATCAGCTACAGCCTAGATGAAACATGTAAACATGTAAGTTTTTCAAAATGTAAGATAAGGAGTCATCTTGCTTGTTACGTTCATCAGGAGGGAGAGGTAAGATTTTTTATACTCCCAGCACAACTTAAAGTGGACCAACACCGAGAGGTGATCGGCCCGGAAATCTATAAGATTCCCGGGCCGATCACCTCCCACCCCGCGGGACATCCGAGATCGGGATGTCCCGCGGGGTGAAACCCCCCAAAAAACCCCCAAACACCTTACCTGATCTTCGGCGGCGGCCGTCCGCCGCCGCCTCCCTCGCGCCCCTGTAGGCGTGCTCGCGCCCGCGCCGGCCGTCTGCGAATGGCCGGCGGGGGGCGCGCGCGCGCCGAAAGTGACGCGAGGGAGGCGGCGGCGGCGGCAGCCGCTTGGACGTTCCTGATCCCCGCCTGGACGTTGGCGGGGATTGGACCGTCCAGTCACGTGGGAGCGGGGACAGGTAAGATTTTGGGGCTTTCTGGGGGGTTTTGCACAGCGGGGCACCCCCGATCGGGGTGCCCCGCCGAAGTGGACCAAAACCCAGGATAGTCAAAATCCTGGGTGTTGGTCCACTTTAAGAGTTGCCTCTGCCAGCAGCCAATCAAGTTCCAAAGTGCATGCATCAAGCATGGCATCACACCTCCCACCACGCATACCTACTGACTGCTGGTGGTCACATGTGGTATGAGAGTTGCATGGGATCGGTGACCGGGTTATTTAGCATGATTTCAGCAGTCCCAAGTATCATTTGTTAAAGGGGCATTCTAAATTGGGATGCTTCATTGGTGAGGGGCTAGCAGGCATAAAACTTTTAATTTCTTCATCGCAAGCTGTAGTCTGGAGTAAATTGAATTTTTTGAATGTTTTATGTAGTTATCTACCTCTTTGTTATAAACACATAAAACAAGACATACAGTTTTGTTAACCTTTTTTTGATTTTTCAAAAGCAATTGTAGGTGCAATATTTTTTTAGAAAATCTCAATTTTTCCTTAGCTTGCTAACTAAACAGATTAGTAATGTGTTTGAAAAGGCACTTTACTTTTTATCTTGTGAAGCAGAAATAAAATGTAATAAAACGTAACATAAACTAGCAGAATATTGTGAGTCACATAATAGATAATGTCTAGATTCAGGATTGGCTATTGCACCCATGGGACACACTAACTGGGCATTCTTAATGCATCAGCATGTGCAGCATGTGTTTTCTCTTCATGATGCATTATAGGCTAAAATAAGTACAAACTGTTTTTTATGGTATTTCTTGTTGTACTATGAGAAGAGCAAAATAGCAAATAATTTAAATGATATTATATGATTAAATGCATTAATCCACCCAAGAATAGCTAATAAAATATTATCTCAGACAATTGCAGGCAATCATGCAAAACACCTTTTATGTTATGGACAGGGTCGTAACTTGAGGGGGCGGTCGGGGTGGGGACATCGTTGTTGATTTTCCACCTTATTTATCATGTTTGTGTTCACTTGTCATCATTTAGATAAAGCGAGCAAAATTTTCCTCTGCTTTTTCAGTCATTAGTTGTTTAGCTGCATCCAATTGAGTCAAAAGACCTAAGTGCCAAGCACGTAGGTGTTACGTGCTTGACTTTCCCCCCTGCTAGTTAAAAAAAAATGTAAGAAAATACTCAACTGACTCACCCTCTATCGATCCGTCTGGGTCTCCTCTTTAAGTTGGTGCCATCTGATCCCCCCTAGGGGCTCGGATGGCTCCAGGAGAACCCCCAGAATACTTACCCCCCCCCGCTTTTGTGCTGGGCCGCTGTTAAGTTAAAAAAAAAATGCCTCCCGCAGGGTCTCTTCTTCACCGGGGGGGGCCTTCGATCACCCCCCCCCAGGCTACTTAGTCTTCAGGAGAGGGCTCAACATGCCCTCTCCCCCTGCTTCCCAATGGGCACCGCCATCTTGATGACTAGCCACGCTCCCTTGGGGGCGGGGCTTATGACATCACTCACCGGGTGTCGTCCTGGCTCCCCGCGGCTCAGCTGTCAGATGCCCTGGTGATTGCTGGGCAGAGCAGTAGAGGGGTAGAGGATGATCTGATCCCCTGCACCCCCTCCGCTGGCCAGCGATCACCAGGACATCTGTCATCTGATCGACACAGGAGCTGACAATCGGAGGTAAGTAAAGGAACTTCACTGTTAACCCTTTGTGATCTGGTAAGGGATCCATGAGACCCCTATACCAGTTCACAAGGCTGGGGGCTGGCAAGTCACCTGCGGCTAGCGTGTGACTTGCCATTAACCCCCGAGCACCCTCATTACCTGCCTCCCTGCCCAGGGGGAGGCAGAAGAGCTCGGGTCCACAGAGGGTATGTGGGCTTGTAGGCTGCAGGGTGGGGGACCACAAAAGCTGGCCCCTGCACCCTGTTCCTACAAGCCCCCATAGCTGGTCCTGGGCTGGTTATGACGGGTAGGGGGGACCCTACGTAATTTTTGGAGGGATTTTTAAGGGTTAGGGTTTTAATTAACCCCTTATGCTCTGTCGGCCAGCAGCTATAAAAAGCTTCCAGCAGCAGCAGGAGAGCATAAGCCAGATTAACCCAACGTGGGATTATGAGAAATATAAAAAAAATATATATATATATTTTTTTTCTCCATGTGTCTGTGTGTTTTTTTTTACATTTAACCCCTTGTGAACTGGTAAGAGATCCATGAGACCCCTATACCAGTTCACAAGGCTGGGGGCTGGTAAGTCACCTGCGGCTAGCGGGTGACTTGCCATTAACCCCCGGCACCCCCAATTACCTGCCTCCCCAAAGCCCAGGGAGGGGGCAGAAGAGCCCGGCCCACGGAGCTTGTAGCTGGCAGGGCGGGGGGCCACCAAAACTGGCCCCTTCGCCCTGTTCCTACAAGCCCCCATAGCTGGTCCCGGGCTGGTTATGATGGATAAAGGGGGACCCCACGTCATTTTTATTTTTTTATTTTTAAGGGTTTTGAATCTGCAGGAATATTGCAGACTGGTGCATCATCTCTTGTAAGATTAAAAGGCAATTTAAATGTGGAGTATGCGATTCTGCCACCACTCATTAGCTTTGCTGTTATTCCAGATTTTGCAGCAGCAACAGCAATACTACACATACTACTAACCTTGGAAAGAAGCAGGTTGAGAAGAAATGTCTTGCCAGTTCCACCTGGAGCATCAAGAAAGAACAGACCTGTGAAATGCTAGCTTCTGTTGTGGTGCTTTGTTCAGCTGAGACTTCAAATTGACTTCAGCCAACAGCTGTGTTTTGTCATAACCTGTTTCCTTGAGGTTCAGTAATGGCAGCTGTGAAACTGAGTGGGGGTTATTAACCTCTTGGCAAGCCAGATATAAAACATCATCTGCAATATTATGCCAGTGTGTATCCCAAACAGCATATGGAATGGCTGGGGCCATTCTGATAGGATCATTTAATTAATGCTAAAGACCCGTCCTAGCCCTCCCAGCGCTTCACCTCTCATAAGACTTATGGTCTGCCTACTCATTTCCCACCGGGCCAATCCAAGGAGGCATAACTAAGCAGATCAAGAGTCTTTTGAAACTTTTGCTCCACTTTAATGAGGAAAGTTGGCCTCCTAGGAAGGCCTATTTCCTCATTCTGGAGGCATCCCAAATCAGGTCTTTAAGAATGTGTGTATCTCCAGGGATCCCCAAGTGATCCCACGGCGGATGTGCAGGCCACAGCTACATCCCTGGCTTCCCTCAGCTCAGAAGATACTGCGTCAGCCAGCCACTGATCTGAACCCCCACTTACCCTCTCCTCCCCAGCCACTGACCTGCACCCTCAACTACTCTCTCCTTCCCAGCCACTGACCTGCACCCTTGCCTACCCTCCCCTTTCCAGCCACTGGCCTGCTCTCCCACCTAACCCCCTTCCCAGCCACTGACCTGCACCCTCACCTATCCTTTCTTCCCAGTCGCTGACTTGCAACTAATGCCCCAGCTTCTGAACTGCACCATAACCTAACCCCCTCCCCAGCCACTGACCTGTAGCTAAACCTAACCCTTTTCCCCAGCCCATTACCCCCACCCTCACCTAACTCCCTCCCCAGTAGCTGACCTTCATCCTCACCTACTCTCCTCTTCCCAGCCGCTGACTTGTACCCTGACCTAACCCTTCTCCCCAGCCCCTTATCGGCACTCTCACCTAACCCCCTCCCCAGATACTGACCTACTTCCCTTTCCAATCTAACTTTTCCCAGCCACTGACCTGTGCCCTCATCTAACACCCCTTCCCAGCCGCTGACCTGTACCCTCACCTAACTCCCTTCTCAGCCACTTACCTGCACCCTCACTTGTCCCTTTTCCCCAGCCTCTGACTTGCAACTGACCCCCCAGCTTCTGAACTGCACCATCACCTAACCCCCTCCTCAGCCACTGACTTGTACCTTAATCTAACCCTTTTCCCTAGCCCATTACTCGCACTCTCACCTAAACCCTCTCCCCAGCTACTTACCTGCACCCCTTACCTATCTTCCCCTTCCCAACCACTATACCCCTCACCTAACCATCTCCCCAGGTGCCGACCTGCACCCCTCGCCCTAAACCTTCTCCAAGCCCCTGACCTGCTAAATCTCTCACTTGACCTCTAAATTGGCCTTATTACTAGGAGACCAGGGTTCTTTACTGTTGGTGTACAGTTCAGACCTTCATCCCATTGAAGACCCTAGGAAGTGGACCTTGGTTGAGTATCCCTGCTGTAAGGGTTGTCCCAGGTGGATTTTGCACCCTTTCAGCTAGATTACACATCTGACCATTTACAAGATGCATACTGAGGTGTTGAACAGTTGGAAAGCTGAGATTTCTCCAAACTGACCCATTAGAGCTTATGTAACATGCAGCTTGGTATTGCCGGACCTCATACTGCAAATAATTTACAGCTGCAATGCCAATTTGATAGCTTTTGTGGAGTAGTGGACTTTAAGGCATCACAAAGTGGTTACCAAACTCAGAGTCATTAGCTTTGAAAATCAGTTTGCTATCAACAACCTGCATCATGTTGACCTTTTTTGTAAATGTATAGCCAGGATCTACAGATTCATGGTATTTCTGCAGACATGACAGAGTCAATCTCATTTGGCTTAATTTTTTTAATCAGCCAAATCAATATAAGCATGTGGCAGACCTCTCTTCTGCCATACAATAGAATACATCCAGCACCAGGTTGAATGAAAGATGTGCCCTCTGTTAATCACATCACCCAATCTCTTTAATTTTTGGCAAAAGACTCAAGCAATCAAGTCTTGCCTATCTTTTGAAGACTGATTCTGAGCAAATCTGTATTGTCTATCAATAAATGACTTGAAAAAAAATCTGTAATAAACAGGTCTGGCCATCCATACTTTCGAACGTAAGTCATGGCATCCTGAGCATATTCATGCATGTAACGTGCTTGAGGGCAAAATAATTCTTCCTAAAGCCTTCCCAAAGTTTCAGCTGACCTATCATTATGAACAGAATCTCCTACATGAATATAATTCTCCACACTGACCTCTTTCTAGTGGACTTTCAATTTTGGCATACATATCCACAATAAACTGGTAAAACAGGTCCCTGTATGCCAACAAATGATTTACGATGTCATAATGTTGATAATAATGGCAAATTATGAACTGATGTAGCATGTCCTGTAATTTGAGTATTGTTTCCAGCTTGATGGTTGGAAATTTACTGTGGCGGGCATTTGCCTCTACCTGATCCATCACCCATGAAGTAGATCTGTAGGAATGCATGTAGGAATGCTTGTTCCTGATTCCATACAGGGATATCTGACCTTGTATATTAAATGTGGGTGTATTAAATGAAACCACTGGGTTTCATTTAATACAACCAGTTGCACCAAATGAAGTAATGTGAAAGCGGTTATTATAACTTATAACTGTATTTTGCTAAGAAAATCTCTTGATTCTGGGCTGTTGTGAGTAAACAGTGACTTCAGTGGCTCTGGAGAAGTTGGAAAATCTGGTATATGTACCTTGTTTCCAGAGCAGCACATACCTGGTTGCTCCTTGGTAAACTTTAAGACACCACAGGAAGCACATAAAACTTCTATCTATTGTTGGTCATAGGCTATGGTTGGATCATAAGCAAAAGCAGCATCATACATGAAGAATATCAGTTTCTTTTCTTGCCTGAGTTTGCTGAGGAGATTCAGCAGCTGGAGCAGCATGCTGTATTTTTTTTCAAAGGCCTGAGTTACCTGCAGCGCTTCAGTAGCTCGAGAAGCAGCATGCTGTATTTTATTGATTTCCCAATGTGCCTGAGTTTCCTGAGGCATTTCAGCAGCACTAGCAGCAGCATGATATATCCGATCAACTTGCCGTCTGGCCTGAGTTTCCTGGGGTGTTTCAGAAGCTCGAGCAGCTGCATGATGCATCTGACAAGCTTGCTGTCTGGCCTGAGTTTCCTGGGGTGTTTCAGAAGCTCGAGCAGCTGCATGATGCATCTGATCAGCTTGCTGTCTGGCCTGAGTTTCCTGGGGTGTTTCAGAAGCTCGAGCAGCTGCATGATGCATCTGATCAGCTTGCTGTATGGCCTGAGTTTCCAGGGGCATTTCAGCAGCACTAGCAGCAGCATGATATATCCAATCAGCTTGCCGTCTGGCCTGAGTTTCCTGGGGTGTTTCAGAAGCTCGAGCAGCTGCATGATGCATCTGACAAGCTTGCTGTCTGGCCTGAGTTTCCTGGGGTGTTTCAGAAGCTCGAGCAGCTGCATTATGCATCTGACAAGCTTGCTGTCTGGCCTGAGTTTCCTGGGGTGTTTCAGAAGCTCGAGCAGCTGCATGATGCATCTGATCAGCTTGCTGTCTGGCCTGAGTTTCCTGAGGCATTTCAGCAGCACTAGCAGCAGCATGATATATCCAATCAGCTTGCCGTCTGGCCTGAGTTTCCTGGGGTGTTTCATAAGCTCGAGCAGCTGCATGATGCATCTGATCAGCTTGCTGTCTGGCCTGAGTTTCCTGCGGCATTTCAGAAGCAGCACATTCATGGTTCTAGAGCTCTGGCTGCACGCTAATTACCTGCAATTCTAATTATGTCACCTTTGCGCTTGTGTGGAGATTCTCCCATTCATTTCTATGGGCCGGTCTTCCCTATCTAACTCCTCTTCTATACATCTGGCAAGAACGGGGGGTCAAACTGCTCAGACAGACAGACGGACACTCATTTTTATTATATATATATATATATATATATATATATATATTTTTTTTTTTCTGGTGGCTTCCATTGCTGCCTTAACTAAAAACAGCACAGTGTTTGCTCCTGGAAGCGGTCTCTGCATATATTACAGTAGCTTCAAGTAAATTTTCCTTGGCAGACCTCGCCAGACCTACATCAACCAGAAACTGCTTCCTCTTCTTCCTTGCAATTGATGCATTCTTATTTGAGTTAGCAGTTTCCCTGAAGAAATATTGTGGTACACTATGCTCCTGCACCTTTGTTCTTTAATTATGTTTCCCCTGAGAAAAAATACTCATTTGACGAACAGGAGCTCCTTGCAATCAAGCTGGCATTGCTGGAATCTTGTCAACCTCTTGGGGTTAGCCCTCAAGAATTGTTGCTGATAAAACAGTACATTGATTACTACCATAGTGTGGCCCCCTACACATAGACTATTGCTAAACTGGGTACATGATTATGAGTTTTTTGGGCACCCTAGTTGTCAATGCACCTCTGAGATCCTGGGTTATTGTTTGAGATGTCAATATGCAGTAATACTAGTAAAGCTCCATACAATAATGTACAAATAAAAAGTATATTTTTAAACATTGTTTGCCTCATTTGGTTATAGGATGAACTGAATAATTGTCTAGTTGTGGTGCAAAAGTTTCATTTTTTTCACAAATTAACCTACAACATGTGTGTAATCTGTTGCCACATTATACCCCCTATGTAACTGGTATTGCCTTTGATTATTGCAAAAAGTATATTTTACCATGGGCACCCTTTGAGACTCGCTGTGGGTTACATAAAACAAATTAGAGGACGGTTTGCGACCCAAGATACATGATACATGAATTGTCTAGCATTGTTGCCAATCTTATTCTCAAGTGCCATCAGCATAGATCTCCACACAGATATTCATTTTATTCACCTTCGTACACCAGTATTAAAGAGAGTCACTCTGACTCATCACACAATAATCCAAAAGATTTTAACAGTTTAAGAATACCTCACTTTTTATACCTGTGTGCTTCGACACGGATGAAAGTGAATTAAATGTAATAATATCAATGGGTCATGTGCGTAGGGGGCTTATAAAGCCATTATCCATACAGTCTTGCAGTTTGTTGTTTTTTTTTTTTTTTAAATCCTTTGATTAATTTGTCAGTGCAGTTTAAAAAAATCTATTTTGTTTTGTTTACAGGTCATAACGCAAGCAAGTGGAAGTGTTTCACATCATACCATCCATACTCAGCCAGTTGGAAAACATTTTGACAGAGTTGATGACTTTTTCATTCCTAGTACAACGCTAATAATTAATCATATCAGGTACATATCCTCTGATCTTTACATAAAGAAGATGAGTTTCATAAATAATTAAATGTTCAGCTCCAATGAAATCTCAAATTAACAGTCTTTTAGGACAAGACTTTCATAACTTTTTCTAAGTAAATGTCAGTATAGATTTACAACTAACAAAGAGCAATACACTATCCAGTGCTTATGGGAATTTGTAAAACAAAAATGTAAAAAAAATATAAAACATAAAATATGTGTTCACATTTTGGAACAAAAATATATATCAAGAGGTCAATTAATAATTACAATTCTGTACATTCATACAATATCCAATTAGGGTAGAATACTCATAATCTGATAATCTGATTTAAAATTACAAATAATTGTGTGTAAGCAGGCACCACTGTGCTTTCAAGTCCCTGTCCAGCACATGCTAACTCCCCACCCCCATCTCCCATGGGGACTGTATAAAATGAGCCGTTTAAAAGCATCTCAAAATGACTGAGGGCCATCAGAACTTAACACCAACTTAACAAGTGAAGAATACAAACAGAGGCAAAATAGGAGGGAGACCCTGGGCCTTTGATATAACAGAAAAAAGTAGAGGAAAGAACGCATAACCATCAGTGAGACTGTTAAGTAAGACAGACGAGAGAATATGGTCATCCTGTATGTAGCTGGGGTGTCGAAAAAATGAAGGAATTTTATCGCCCGTGTCTAATTCTAAGCCGAGGCAGCAGCTGGTTCACCCAAAAGACCTAACCCTAAACACAAGAAAAGTAACATTGTGTATGCAGTCAGTGCAGTGAGCAGTGTCTAGATAGGTATGTTGAGGAAATAAAACAGCAGGTACCTGGGCCGATGGTGCAGCACAGAAGAGCCAACTCGTCTAGCCAGACCTATGTTTCCCTGGTTTGTTCCTACAGATACAATCTGTCTTAGCAACTACTGTTGCACATCCCGCTCATCAGACCTTAGCAAACATTGACCTCAACAACAGAGGCGCCTATATAGTGCCTATGCCTATAAGTGCAATATTTATGGCAGGAATCCTGTTTTTAATATTGTTAAGTTGGAGATGTGAATCCCAATTTCTTTGCTTGCCTGCCACAAGTTAACATGAATATAGTATGGTTTTATACCCTAACATTAAAATTATTTCTAACATTATGTATTTCAAATCTCATTCAACAAGTAATTCACTAAAATGCGTCAGTCTTGGATTATTTTTCATCGGGGGATTTTGTTTAGTAATTAGTGACAAAATGTCTCTAGCTCATTAAAATTTGCCTGCACCTCACCCAGGAAACCGACCTTTATAAACCATATTATCCCAAACATCTTTGTGCAGCAGCAGGAAGCAGCTGTACAACTTACCTTGAGCCTTGAATTTCTTTCCTCTGTCAAAATGTCTACAGCTGGGGCTTCTGAAAGATGTCCTCCTCCCTGAGTTTCTGAATATTTCTCATATTTCTGAAGCCCCGGCCATAGATCGCAGGGCTCAGGTAAGTGTACCGCTGCACTCACTGCATTAGGGGACCTCCCTCCACCCCCCCCCACTTCTCACCCACCTGTAATTTTAATAAAGAAATTCCAGTGGGGGCCAGGTGAGGAGCCTGAGAAGCCTGGGCCATTTTTGGGCTGAAAATTCAGGTCCCCATTGATTTCAAGAAGGACTGGGTTTGGGTTTTGTGTTTTGTTCAAGGTCCACCCAAACTCACCAAACCCGAACTTACAGGTGTTCACCCAACACTAGTAATGGGTGAGAACATTCTCTATTTGAGGTACAAATGTTTTTCAATAAAACAGAGACAATTTCAACAAAGTAATAAACAATTCCTATGTGTTGATATTAACTATAGCTGGTCTCCCCACTGTCATGATGACCCTACCTGCTCCCCAGTCTTGCGGTGTCCTCAACCACCTACTCAAGTGGCATCAGCCCAGGTGGCGTGCTGGTGCCTGCTCGAGCAGCGCCAGCTCAAACACCACTGCCGCCCTCCTCCTGCATCCCAGGCTCCTCTCTATGTGCTTATGCCCCAGTGTTAATCAGCCCTCATATTACTCCTGGGCCAATGAGCTTGTAGCTGCCCCATCCAATCCCCTGCACCCATGCCCTATAAAAGTATTCTCATGTCACTCAGTCCTTCCTAGTGATATGAGGGCTGATTAGCCTGAGCATTATGCTGGGTGTTAGACTTCAAGCCCCTCCCTTCCTCTGTACCACAAACTCTCTGACCACTTGAGCCTTGACCTTTCTACTGCTACTCTCCTTTGTGCCACATATGGTGAGGACTGTCTTCTCATGTATGACCCTGGACAGCCGACATTGCCCAACCTAGTACCTGGTTCATCTGCCTTCACCCTGTAAGTCCACATCCTTTGTGCTACCGGGGGGGGCAACCCTGTCATTGAGCCGTATGAAGCTTCACAGCGAACGGGGGCTTGTCTATAGGCAGAAGCAGCAGTGGAGGTTGGAGGTTCCAGACTCACCTGAATGTGGTTGTCCCATGGGGCTTGACACCCACATTTTAGTGATCATGGTACAAATCCAGTACTGCTAAAGTCCAAGAAGCCTTTTGCAGATTCCTCAAAAATATAGTGTTTGAGCAAACCTTTATACCATGCAGGGCCGGATTAAGTGGAGGCCCCTGGCACAAAGTCTTGTGGAGGCCCCAGATACAGTATTTTTTTCCTTTAAAATAATAGTCCAGCCAATTTACTGATTGGTGGATGTCTGGCACCCGTCTGCTTACTTGAACCTCAGATTGAGTGACAGCCCTGCACGCACCCATCACTGTAACATTGCTGATGGTGACTATGCTGCTCTAGACTCTCTGTCCTGCCCTGTGGTGGCTTTGGCCACCCAGACGCGGGGGGACCCCACTGCCGCCGATAGCTTTGTTGCTGACCCCGTGGCCCGTCAGACCAAAGACTGAAAAGCCTTCTGGACAAGATCATAACCCAAAGGTTGGTGGACCCCCCCCCTTTGCAGGAAACGTGGTGGAGGCCCAGGGGCTCGCGCCCCTTGCGCCCCTCTCATAATCCGGCCCTGATACCATGTAGAAAATCTGGAAGGGCATTATCGGCATGCACAAAAAAAGCTATTTTGTTCTCTGAGTTCTGCCAAATAGCATTAACCCCTTTTACGTCTATGTACATAATTATTACACTGAGAAATCAAATAGATCTCTACCCAATTAAAGAGGAAAAAAATCCACACTAGAGTCTAAATGACTCATGCATGTCTAATGCATACACAGAATTTCATTTTGGCATATATATTTGTAACAATTATTTAACGCAGAACTGTAAGCAATTAGCTTCCTTTATTGTTATTATTATTACTCACAATAGGGACATAAGACACATCCTGGCTCAAGAAATTGTGGAGGAAACAATTCCTATCTACACTCTTCTCCCATGCTGATTCCAAGAAATATAACATTTATGCAAGTCAGTATGATTGGGCCACAACATTTACCTCCCTTGTATTCAGTCTTTGTAGAATGTTGCCCTGACTAACTCAGGTCTGTAGGACACCAACAGGCTGATTCATTACTAGCAGCAGGTAGCGACAGATGAGCGTCTGTAGCAGACATTTCAGAACGCCGCTAGTAGTCGCTGTGCTCAGCCGTGGTTCACTAGTTCAGAGCGGCTCAGTCACTGTGCAGCATTGATGAATACATTGTGGGGAGTCACTATATGAGCAGTAAAGCGCTGTATAGGAGCGAATGGTAGCAACTGGTCAGTGCGACCAACATACACCATATTGATAAAATAAACAGCCTCAAACACCGCCGGCGCTCAAAAATGCTTTGCTGTAGGCCAGAGCGCCGGAGGCTGTGTGGCTGTTTTTGAACATGTATCCACCAGTAACAAAGCGAAAACATATGGAATTACATTGTTATAATGTAACAATTATGATTGTTACAAATTGTTATAAAATTGGGACATGAACACATTAATGCCAGACCTGTAATGTCAATTCTGCATAAATATATAAAAAATGAAAACTTTTTAAAAAATTGGCTTTTTCAAGGCAAGGAGAGGTCACAACATTATTTGAGATTAAAAAAGAATAATAATAATAAAAGCCCCCTGTTTAAAGAGAAGTAAAAGAACGTCCATTGAAATGTATGGGAGAGCGCCAGGTAGCAAGAGGAAAGACGTGGCTCTCTGCAAGGCTGAACGCCGGCGCTGTACGCTGAGGCTGGGATGATGATGAATCATAGGCTACATGGCGTTATCCCAGTCGCTCAACAGAATCGGCTTCATAAATGTGAAATTGCGTGGCCAGATTGGGCGGTGTTCTCATGCCGATACCTGCCGCTACCTGTCGCTTAACAGCCACTACCTGTCGCTATCCCTTCATGAATAAGGCCCCAAGTCCAAAGCAGTTTTATTGGCCACTAAACAAATAATTGGTTATTCAATAGATAATTCATTGTCAGAATAAATGCATAAACATTTTCAAAAGTAAAAAGTCCAAAAAGCCAGCACTTGCCATATGAATCATATATCAAACATAATAAAATCTTATTGTGTCTTTTATTTAGCCCAGGGGCAATGCTAAATATGAATAGGCCCAGGTGCATACATCCAAAGCAGCCCCATTATTACTTATGCAGTAAAATGTTTTACCAGTTTTTTTTTTTACGAGGTACAATTAGGCCCTTATTTATGAAGGAATAGCGACAGGTAGCGACTGGTGAGCGGCCGGTAATGACGGGCCCCGCCACGAGAACGCCGGCTCCCCACCACAATCACACATTTATCAAGCCGATCCTGCTTAGCGACTGAGGTAGCGCCATATAGCGACTCATTCATCATTATTCCAGCCTCAGCCCACAGCGCCAGCGTCCGACCTTGAACAGCGACAGGTATGACCTCTCGCTACCTGGCGCTCTCCAATGCATTTCAATGGAACAATCTTTAAATATTCATAATTAATTGTTATAAATAGTTTTTTTTTTTTTTTTTTTTTTTAAATGTGAAAAATTCTGTGACCACTTCTGCCATTTTAGATAATTTTTTTAAGGAAAAAAAAAAATTGTAAAGAATTGATATTACAGGTCTGATATTAATGTATTCATATTACAAAATTATTTAAAAAACTTTTTTTTGGTTTCCAAAAATATGGTTGTTTGGGGGTTAAAAAACTACTTTTAACCCATCGCCGCCAGCGCTCTGGGGTTTAAACATGCATTTTACACCGAGAATTTTTTGAGCGTGATTTTTCAATGAATATGGTGGGAGCCGGTCACTAGGGCCAGTCGCTATCATGCGCTCCCATACAGCGCGGAACCTGTCAAATAGCGACTCCTCACCCAATATTCAACATTACGGCAAACCGACTGAGTCGCTATCAACTACCGAACAACGGCCAAGCACAGCGACTACTAGCGGGCACTCTGAAAATGCCGCTACAGTCGCTCAACTGTCGCTACCTGCCGCTATTAATGAATCGGCCTCCCCGACTACTACTACTACTGACTACTACTGAAGACTGAAGAAGCAGAGACTGATTATTATGGTGAAAGAGCAACACTGGTGGGCCCCCCTGACCATATGGGTCACAATTCAGCCACTACATCTGCACCCCCTATAATTACACCCCTAGGCTAAACAATGTTATTTTCAACTAATACTGCTGGAATATGCTGCCAATGATGTCTGACAGGGGAATTCACATTTTCTGTTTTGCTCTTGCAGCCAAAAGGTTTACTGTGAACAGTTAAGCAAGTTAAAGATGGTGAATCCCTTTGGCAATTTTTTTTTTAATTTTCATCATTTACTTTAAAAAATGCATTAGTTATAAAGGGAACTCTCTAGCATTATATACAGATATTTTACAGACATTTTACTAAAAGTAGAAATATTTTTTTCATTAAAAGACATCAGTTGCCTAAAGGGGGTGCTCTTCTATTTTCCGCAGATAAATTAAATGGTTATTTTTTTTATTTTGCACCACCAGATGGCACATGGATCAATGTTCAGCAAGTCACACAATTCATCAGCGGAATGAATACTATGGCTGACACACTATTTAAAAAAATACTTTATTTGCTGTTTTTCAATCACAGTGCCATAGTCCCTCCCCAGTTGGATGCTGGTATTCGGCTGCATTGCCATAGGGCCTTATTCATCAAGGGATAGTGTCAGGTAGTGCCTTGTAAATGACAGATAGCGACAGGTAGCGGCAGGTGAACGCCAGACACGGCACGCAATTACACATTTATCAAGAGGATTCTGGTGAGCGATATTTTTTTTTTAAATATCGAATAATTTATGACCTCTCCTGGCATAGAAAAAGCCATTTTTTTTCATGTTTTATATATTTATGCAGAATTGATTGACATTACAGGTCTGGCATTAATGTGTTCATGTTGCAATGTTATTGTAATGTAATTCCATATGTTTTGGCTTTTTTACTGGTGGATACATGTTAAAAATACAACTTTTAATCACACAACCTCCGGCGGTGTGTGAGGCTGTTTTTTTGATGAATATGGTGTGAGTCGGTCGCACTGACCAGTCGCTAACATTCGCTCCCATACGCTGTACTGGTCATATAGCGACTCCCCACAATGTATTCATCAATGCTGCACAGCGCTCTGAACTAGCAAACCACGGCTGAGCACAGCGACTACTAGCAGGCGCTCTGAAATCAGACGCTCATCTGTCGCTACCTGCCGCTAGTATTGAATCAGCCTGATAGTCACTTCCCCAAAGCCCCGCCACATCCTAATGCCTGAATTTTAAGTTTCCAAGAGTGGTTTGACAGGACTTTTTACTCTAATCCCTATGTAATCCTGTTGCCTTGGACTGACTACAATTTGTTTTATCTCTTAAAAAAGGCTTTGGATGCTGATATTTGGGTGCATTTTCATAGTCATTTTCCAATTGCCCCGCCACGTACTGCTTCCGATCCCTAAAGTTTACATTTTCAAGGCTGGTTTGACAGGAATTTTTACTTTTATCCCTATGTTATCCCATTGCCTTAAACCCACTACAATTTCTTAAATCTTTCAAAATATATTGGGATCTTGTTTTTAAAAAAACGTATTATGGAAACCCTTATTCAACTGCAACTTTCTATTCTCTATCCCTCCCCCAGCATAGTCAAGATAAAACTGTAGCCTATGCAATGGTTAGCTTTTCGAAATAATATGCATCCGCAATACTGTGCTGATAAACATGCATGCTTGGGACCATGTACGGTCATGCATGGTCCTGAGTGCAGTATTGCGAACACACATTATTACTAAAAGTGTGTGTGTGGCTCAGGAGCTGCACACTCAGAAGGTGCACGCTTGGGAGATGCACACTCGTGGTAACGGCCACACACGCAATGCGGATGCAGAGTTTTTACAGTAGCCAAGCCAAAGGCTTATTTCATGTTGGGAGGGCAGGAAAATCACTTCCCTTCAGGGTGGGCCAACACAGGCCAATGATGCTGACATGGGTGGGGGTTGAATAGCTTTGAACCTGACTGCTACAGGAAGTACACATACAATACTAGCATGGTTTCCCCTTCTGGGGTCAGCACAAATCAGCACTGGCACTTTAGATCCACAAATACACAGCCACTTAGATTACTAGTGCTCATACTATACAGAATTCGTCTGCACACAATCCATTTTTAAAATAAAGAAAATACAGTATTATGCTCTCTCTAACCAGGCCCCTTCCTACATTTCATCTCTGATCCAGCATTACCAACCCAAGCGCAACCTCCGCTCTGCCTCTGACATTCTCCTGTCCTCTTCCTTGGTTACTTCCTCGCACTCCCGCCTTCAAGACTTCTCCCGTGCCTCCCCACTTCTCTGGAATGCACTTCCCCGCTCAATCCGCCACTCTCCATCACTCCAAGCCTTTAAAAGCGCCCTCAAAACTCACTTCAGACAAGCATATGACCTGGCTTAAGCAACTCCTATAACCTTCAATGGCACATGCAGCCATATTCAAGCTCTACCACTTGTGACCCCGCCCCCTTTGTCTCCACCCCCATCCTTTAGACTGTAAGCTCGCAAGGGCAGAGCACTCCTCCCTATTGTCTCCTGTGCTCACAACACTTGGAGGCCGATTCATTAATAGCGCCAGGTAGCGACAGATGAGCGCCAGTAGCGTTATTTTCACAGCGCATGCTAGTATTCGCTGTGCTTGGCCGTTGTTCGGCTGTTGACAGCGACTCAGTCGGTGTGCGGTAATGTTGAATACGGGGTTAGGAGTCGCTGTTTGACAGGTTCTGCGCTGTATGGGAGCGCATGACAGCGAATGGCCATAGCGAACGGCTCCCAGCATATTCATTAACAAATCACGCTCAAAAAATTCTCGCGCTGTAAAATGCTTGTTTAAACCCCAGAGCGCTGGCGGCGATGGGTTAAAAGTAGTTTTTTAACCCCCAAACAACCATATTTTTGGAAAAAAAAAAAACATGTTTTTACAAACATTTGTAATATGAATACATTAATATCAGACCTGTAATATCAATTCTGCACAAATTTAGTTTTTTTTTTTTTACCTTAAAAAATATATCTAACATGGCAGAAGTGGTCACAGAATTTTTGCCATTTAAAAAAAAAAAAAAAAAAACATTAATAGCAATTAATTGAGAATATTTAAAGATTACAGTAATGTGAAGAACCCGCGCTGCTATCTTAAGGCTTGAATTTAGAAAACACTATGGTTACTTAAATTGAGAACTGCTCGACGTGTTAGAACCTCTTATCCCAAATAGAGAGTGTATAACAAATATAAATATATAAACACAGAGCAGAAAGAATGCCTCTATTAGGTCTAATTAGGAGGTATTGGCTCCTTGGTTGGCTCCTATTCTTAGAGACACTACTCCTTTAACACTTCTAGTGTCAAAATTCAAATTAGGAATACAGAGCTCATTCTTAGAACGCTGCACCTTTAGCACCTCAGGTATCAAAGTTCAAATTGTAAATATAAAACTACAGAGAAATGCTGCTAGCAGTTTTCTTAACAGGTGACACTGGCTCTTTAAATAGTCCTTGTTTATATAGTGGTAGAGCTATAATTCTTCCTCTTCCATTCAAAGTGATATCTGGCTGTAGTTCTTTCTTATACAGTATTTTCAGTGCCCATAAACTTATAAAGTCACCACTGTGCCCGTCACCGTTGCTAGGTACTCTTACCGGCTGGTGAATGAATATAGAGCTGTATATATTAACTCCTCTTAGATCTTTCTCCTCTGTGTAGATATCCAATTAGGGGCTATAGGTGCTGGTTGCACTAGATTTCAGCTCACCAGGGTAGTACAGGTGTAGGATAAAACAAAAGAGAGAAAATCTAGTGTATTCCCGCTTTTTAATGTTAAAAATTATAAAATGCAACCTACAAGTGCGCACTCACATTTAAAAAGTGACAAATCGCTTGTTTTAAGGATAGGCGAGGCTCTCACCCGACTCCAGTCACCACGGCCGTTGGTGTTACTGTTTAGAAGGGCGGGATAGCTATCGCAAGTGGATCCTCTTTGGTTTCATATGCCTGTCGCCGTCAACGCGTTTCACTGCCAGCGGCAGCTTTATCAAGAATATTTAAAGATTGCTCAATTGAAATGCATTGGAGAGCGCCAGGTAGCGAGAGGTCATACCTGTCGCTGTTCAAAGTCGCTCGCTGGCGCTGTGGGGTGAGGCTGGAATAATGATGAATGATTCGCTATCTGGCGCTCTGTCAGTCGCTAAGCAGGATCGGCATGATAAATGACAAAATATCAGAAAACAGTGTGCATAACTATCCACCCCTCCAAAATAGTCAGTACTTTGTTGAGCAATTACAGCTGCTGTAGATAAGTCTCTATGAGCTTGTCACATCTTGCCACTGGAATGTTTGCCCATTCCTCTGATCAAGCTCCTTCAAGTTATATGTTTTCCCCTGGTAAGCAGCAATCTTCATGTCTGAAGACAGATTCTCAGTTACATTAAGTTCTGAGTTTTTACTGAGCCATTCCAATACATTTACCCTTAAACCACTGAGTGTTGCTTTAGCAGTATGATTTGGGTCATTGAACCTCCATCCCAGTCTCAAATCACCTGAATCAGGTTTTGCTCAAGAATGTGCCTGTATTTTGCACCATCTATCTTCCCTCAACTTGGACCAGTTTTCCCAGTCCCTGCTGCTGAAAAAACGTGGTTTTCGTAAGCATGATAAGATTGGTTTTGGTTTTGTGCCAGACATGGTGTTTTCCTTGGTGGACAAAGCGTTTTTCGGTCTCATCTGACCAGAGCACCTTTCTCCATACATTTGGAGAGTCTCCTACTTGCCTTCTGACAAACTCAAAATTAGTCCTCTTATTTTTTCCTATAAGTAAAGGCTTTTTACTTGCCACTCTTCCATAAAGCCAGGCTCTATGAAGTGTACAGACAATTGTGGTTGTATGGACATTTTCTGCTTGGAACCTCTGCAGCTCCTGCACGGTTACCTTTGGTCTCTGTGCTTCCTCTCTGATTAATGCCCTCCTTGGCCAGTCTGACAGTTTGGTGTGCAGTCCTCTCTTGGAAGATCTGTTGTGATATCTTGTTCTTTCTATTTGAAGTTAAAGGATTTTATGGTGCTCTGGGGAATCATCAGAGCTTTGGATATTCTTTTATAACCCAATTCTGACTACTCTCAACGACCTTGTCCCTGACAAGTTTGGGGAGCTCATTGGTCTTGTGTGTTGTTTGGTTACTGGTTCCCTTCGCTTAATGGTGTTGCAGTCTCTGGGGCCTCTCAGAAATAGTGTGATTATAGTGACAGACCATGTGATGCTTAAATTGCACACAGGTGGACTTCATTTCACTAAAGTTAATTGGTTGCACTAGAACTTTTAGGGGCTTCATAGCGAAGACATAAATACATTTGCACATGTCAATTTTCATTTTTAATTTAATACATGTATACAAGTATATATATTTTTCTCATTTCTTTTAACCAAATAAGACAATGTTATGCATCACAAACAATTCAGATTTAAATACAGATTGTAATGTAACAAAATAGGTAAATTGGTTTCTCTGGGGGGATCCTGCTTCGAGGTGACAAAATAAGGCATGGGACTCTTTGTGATGGGGACGTGACATTTCTGCGCACTGTACTGCACTTGTTCCTAATTACACGGATTGCAAATAGAAAAGAGTATCTACCATGAAGGTTTGAGTTTGTTTGTTTATTGTCCATGTGAATAAGGACTCTCCCTGACACAGAGGTCTGCTTCAAGATAAAAAGGCTGATATGTCAATTTTTTGTTAGAAAAAATAGGAACATATCTGCAAGATTACTGTAAGTAGAGCTGCATTTAAAATACATACAAACAGAAACAGTGGCTATGGATAGATATATATATATATATATATATATATATATATATTTTTTTTTTTTTTTTTTCTGAGTGTTAGAATTGGTGATACATTTACTTTAATTACAAAGGCAGATTAAGGCTTTTGAAATGGATTCATAACCATATCTGTAATTCCAGACCCTGGGAAAAAAGTGTCATTAACATGAATCCATTTTTTTTTTTCAGGTTTGGCTTTATCCTTCATAAAGAAGAAGCATCTCTTCTAAAAATTGATCTAGAAACAATGTCCTACATCAAGACTGTCAGCTTAAAAGATTACAATTGCATCCCCCAGTCTTTGGCCTACACTCACCTTGGAGGATATTACTTCATTCACTGCAAACCTGACACAACAGGAGCGATTCTTCCTCAAGTAATAGTGGATGGTGTAACAGATGCTGTCATTGGGTATAACAAGGATGTGACTGGTGTTCCATATGTCTCCCCAGATGGACACTACCTTGTCAGCATTGATGATATTAAAGGAGTCATGAGGGTGCAGCTGATAACGATCCAAGGAGAAATTCAGGACTTATTTGATATTCATACCAATCTGCATATATCTGATATAGCCTTTCAGTCATCCTTCATAGAGGCTCATCAGTACAATGTCTATGCAAGTTCAAGCACACAAACTGATGTCCTTTTTGTAGAGCTCTCATCTGGAAAAGTGAAAATGATAAAAAGCCTTAAAGAGCCGGTCAAGTTAACCGAATGGCTGTGGAGCTCGAAAAATCGTATTATCATTGAGAGTGGTCTCTTTGGACAATACTTAATGACACCTTCTAAGGACTCATTGTTTATATTAGATGGAAGACTAAACAAATTAAACTGTGAGATTACCGAAGTTGAGAAAGGCAACACAATCGTCTGGGTTGAAGAAGCATAGAAAATGTACCACAGACACTAACCCTTTTCTCTATATTTTTCTTTATTCAGATAAAAGTTTGTGCTTTCTTGGCAATTACGCTGCAAATGTATTTTGAAATAATTTGCAGTTCCCAAACAGATTTTCAGACTCAAGTGAGTTGCTCTTAACTGTGTACCAGTTGCTGTACACACAAATTGTACAGTAATATAACTTTGTATAGTTTTCATAAAATTCTAAATGAAAAGAAATTTGTTCCAAAAATAAGTTTAAGTTTAATTTAGCAACTGCTTATTATTCTGTTTTTTTTTTTAAATATAAAGAAACAGATATTCTCATTAAAAGTAAAATACTTGTTTCTTTTGTCTATTAAGCTGCAAATGGATGTATTTTGAAAGGATTTGCAGATTCCAGAGTTTTTTTTTTCATTTTTTTATTTTGTTGCACTCAATTGTTTACTAATTAACTGTGCAAACATATTGTACAGTTCTATAACTTTGTATAGTTTTCATAAAAAGTTGTCTAAAAGACAGAAACAGAAAACTGTTTTCTGGAAACAAAAATAAGCATTTTCATTTATAAAAAAAAAAGGTTTCATTGGTCAAAAACCTGTCAGAGAATACTTAGTCCTGTTCCTTGTTTGTCCGTGCCTTGGGTGGAATATTTTTAAAGAAACAAACTACAAAAAGAGCATAAGAAAACATTTGTAATGTACATGCTAATTTCTAAAAAGGAACCCGAACATTTCGTCTATCATGCATTAGGAACCACATGTTACCATTATTTGTTTCATTCCACTGGGTTTCTTGAAAACTGGTTCGAATAAGTTATTTAGTGGCCAATAGTACTGCTGCCAGGCCAATCAAGAACACCACTAGTCCCAGAAAAAAGCAGGTAAGGGATGAGTGCTTGGATAATAAGAGTCTTGAAAACTTGATGTTAGTATAGTCCTTCTTCAAGTATTCTTGTTTTTTGTTTATTAGTGACCACTAAAGTATGTATAACAATATTATTTAGTTGTTTCTCTTCTTCAAACTGACAGCTAGAAAAGGTAGGTACATTAAAGAGCTTGCAGAAATACTCCACCATGTCTATCCTGCTGCTCATTCTGGGTGTCATTGTACCACCAAGCAAACAGTCATGTACCACATTCTTGTCCACTGAGCTTTTTACCAAGAACGACATCACTCATGAGCAGAGTTGCTCATCAGATTCTTCATGACTTTATGGTTAGGAAGAAGACTGGTAAATATTTAGAGGCAGCAGCTGTAATTGTAATAAAACGTGTGGTGTTTTAAACTTATACAGCTGCTTCTCTCCCTCATACTGTACAATGTAACAAGTAAGATATTACATTTTTAAGCCTTTAAAGCCGGCCAGATCCTTGCTGTGTTACATTGTAACCATGAGACTTGTGGCTGCTTTTGCAGTGTTACAAGAACTGCTTCCTTCTGTGTTACATCATAAAAGCAACAACACACCTGCTGTAACAATATCATCAGCTCACAGCAGGCTCATGATGTGTGAGTGATCTCCCATTCATGCTGCTGCGATGAGGAGATCACACAGAAGGATGCCACATCTGTATGAGGTACCTCTTGTTTGAGGTGTGTTGGTGGCCAGCAGATTGTACACTGCCTTCTGTCTGCCATGGGAGGGGGTATGTTAAGGCGATGAGTTTAAGGAATGTAGATAAATCAAGAGAACCAATGTTATTTTTAAACAAACTACTGTATAATGTTCTAGTCTTTTTATATCCCCCTGAATGTCAATATTATATATTATATAATAATTTATCATCAGTTTCCTGTAGGTCCCTAAGTTGAGACCCATATGTAGACCTACCTGCTCTTGGGTCATCTAGTAGACCTTAACGGAAGTGAACCACAGCAGCCGGGCCCTGGAATCTTTCAGGCCCCGGCAGCTAATCTGCCCCCGGGGATCCATATTGTAGGGTGCCCCACTGCATGAAACCCCCAGGGTCACGGGTAGACTCACTTTTCCCAGCAGCTCCTGTGAAGCTGTAAATGCAGGCTGCCAAATTTCCGGCCTCCCTGTAGCTGTGCACGGCCAGCCTACCTGAATGGCTAAGTGCAGGGGGTGCACATGTCCAAACAATGAGCTGGGGATTTGGCCAGCTGGCTGGAATGCATCGGGTGGCACCATTGAGATCAGCCTATTGGCAATCTTAGTGGTGCCACTGGGGGGGGGGGGGTTGTGGCAGCGGGGCAATGCTGCTGTGCAGTGGCCTGGCTTTTTCTACCGCCAGGCTAGCAGCATTGCTCCGCTGCCCGGGGAAAGGGGGTGGGGATGAGCAGAGGAAAACCCAGAAATTGCTTTCCATCCACTTTAACTATATTGTCCTCCTTCACTATATAGCCATACAAATGGTGTAAATGCTTTGCAGATTTATATAATTATATAAAACTAGAGTACCTTTCTTTGTATCATTCTGGAGGGTTATAGCACATAATTGCAACTTAAAGCACAAGAGAATGTTCCACATTAATGAATATTGCTGCCATGTGATTGTTTTCTTGTTAATATCCCAATATGTCATATGTTTATAACTGTTTATTAGATTATACATGAACCAAATCCTTTTATTTTCCCAGACATGCCATATTTTATTAGGGCCTAATTAGGGCATTAAAACACTGTAATGATAACAAAATGCTCTCTTGTAATTTTCATAATGAAGTCATTTGTACAGTTGCTGGCCCCCACCGGTTGCAACTCCCCTAATATGTAACTGAATTGATAGGGCATCTAAGCAACCCTTTGACTAATTTAGAGTAGAGTATATATGCTTAGTTAAGGTGGCTATTCACCCACAGTGAAGATGTCATCCTATTATATAAACCCTGGTGTGGTTGAATAGGTCATCGCCCCCTGCCCTGGCCTCACTCCCAGGGTACTGATGCTTTGTTGTCAGGATTGGAGGGGGAATAAAACACCTCACCTGTCCCAGGAACCCAGTGCTGTAACCAATGCCACAGGCAGCAGCCACAAAAAGGCTAAGGAAAATGGGTGGGCACATGCACACAGACTGAAGGACAACGCTCTGTGCAGCATGTCCAAGATGGATACTTCCAGGGCTAAAATTTCCATGGGAAATTTGCTGGAACTAACCTGCCTTGGTACCAGATAGGGAGATAGGCTGGAGCAGGACTGGACTTCCACTTGAATTATCCACTTGCTCTGGTAAAATTGCAACTGTACTGGGTGACAGTATATTATGTTCATTCATTTACTGTTTGCACTGCTGCATATCCTCTTGTTGTAATGTGTGTATGAACAATAACATTACTGTCATTACCAAAGATAGCAACACTGTGGTCCAGATGCAAAATACCTTCCCTAAATAGCTCATGAAAATAAGGTGTATTTCATGCTTTATCTGAAAATACACCACGAGTTAAAATGCGGCATAATTCAAAGAACAGAGAACATGACAGGAGGTTAGAAATGCTTGAAATTCCTAATATGTTGGTTATTAACACCTAACATTTTCACTCCAGGCAGCTAAACAGTAAATCAGTCCTCCCTTGTTCTTTTCTCTTTTTTGTACTGTGCCGTATTTTGACATATACCTTATTTTGCAATTAAGCACTTCCTTGTGAGAAGAGTTTCTTTACATTTCTTATCTTTAGACACTTTTTTATCTTTAGAAAACTGATTAAAAGCTAAACTCAACTTTCTGCTAAACAACTTTGTTGCTATACTGTATTTTGGTGTGATATCTTTTTCTGACATCAAAAGACCTTGCCAGGAACTGCCACCAGGACACCTGGAGTGGAAGTGTCTTATGACCTTGTGGTTCTTACTCACTTAAAATAGCTATTTTGAAGATGCGGCAAGTTTAAAAGTCCCCACACTGTGGTTGGGGCAGGGGCAGAGGAGGGAAATTTTAAAACATGCATCAATCTGGTTTCAAGAATCTGCATAGACCAAGTTTAAACTCCATTTACATTGTCTTAGATTTTCAGAATATTTTAGTTTAGTTTTTAGAATAGGTTTGGTCCTATAGTAATTATACATAGAATAGGACAACATGAAGCTTAATTTATAGCAGTTCCTAAAACCAGAGACCATATCTAATCTTTTCCTATTTGGATATGTTTAGAATAATAGAAGTGAATTAAAAAACTGATGAGTTGGGGCATTTTCAAATAGCCTGTTTTTAAATAAAAATGAGTAACTTTCAATTGAAGTAACCAATAATAAGCTTTAGGGTGAAACTGAACATGGAGTTTTTATGTATTGCTTTTCATTTACAGTGAAAAAAAATAGACGTGAGTTTAGCTGGTTAAGTCACGTTGCATAAAAACATTCCTCTTCGTCAGGTACAGAAAGTAAGCCATCTTTTTTGTAATAATTGATTTATAAATACTGCAATCAATCACTTGCACCATGCAGTAGCCTACAAGATAAAAATATGACTATTAAGATGCTTACTGCATGGTGAGATTTACCAATGTTTAGAAAACATCAATATCATTTGACCATACAGAAAGTGAAACATCAGAAATATTTAATGGCCAGGCTTCACGTATCTTAATAATAGTAAAGTAAGACAAGTAATACAAACATGTAAGCTGTGCACAACTGACAATCTGTCACAGCTGATTTTAGTTTAGTATAAACTACCTGTTTGGAACAGTTCATGTTTGGGTTTTGGGTAGTTACTTGGTCTTCAGGTAGTCACCTATATCAACCTAATTTTTTTGTAAGGGATTAAGGGTGTTGACACTATGATAGCTTTGTAAGCAAATTATAATATAGCATTAGTGGATAATTCTAGCAATGCAGGCGCATAAAGATGATACATTCATTGTATGTCAGTTAACATAATAAACAAAACCTAACAGTTAGAAAGTAACATGAGATCTACGTTTTAGCAACTAGGCTGTAAAACAAAGCTCAGACTTAGAATGAAAGAACAGTAGCAGTCTGGGCAGGGAAGCAGGACAAAGAGTTGTGTGCTACATTTGTCCAGGACCATAGTGTATTTCTTGGGCTAACGTCTCATAGCATTTCTAGTAACCATATTATTTTTTTCATTTTCTAGTTTCTAAAAATATTTTTCTTTCAGAATTTTTGTTGTGAAAAAACTTTGTAAACCGTGTAAGATCTGTGTTAGTTTGTCTGTCTCTTTTGTTATATTCTTAACACCATGTTAATGTTCTGTATGTAACAAATGCTTGAAAGAGAATAAACCCTTATGTTTTAAGCAGTAGCATGTGTCATGACTGCTCAGTGTACTTAAGCTGCAAGTCCACATACAGCCCTCCTGGTGCCCCTTCAAACCACTAAAACATACCGATTCTTGTGCTCAGTCTGTCATACAAAATCATCTTGGGGTGGGGTAGACTGCTGTTTGTCCCTCTGGTGGCACAGGTGCCCTGCCTCCTTGTTACTTGTATGTTGCCTTCTACCTGTTCTTAGTCTGTCCTCCTACTACTTATTGCTAGTTTATTCACCTGCCTATGTCAGTCAGAGCCATGGCTAAGGCATGTGATCAAATTTACATTTAAACTCTAGCACAAATACTCATAAAATTGATTATTTTAATATAATCCACCTTGTATTATGAAATTCATTATAGGATACCTGATAGTTGTGACCACGCCTTTATTTTAAGTGAGTGTAAATAAAAATGGTCTAAGGGGGAACCTGGGAACTACAGATCGGATTAGAGAAGTTTAACATCTGTGATGGGCAAGCAATTTGAAGGTTTTCTAAGGGATGTTATCCTGGAGTATCTCTGTGAAAATTACCTTGATTCTTCCTATCAGCATGGCTTTATAAGGGATCACTTCTGCTAGACAAACCTATCAGCTTTTATGAGGTGGCAAGTTCAAGATTGGATCAGGGAAGTCATTGGATATCATATATCTTGACTTCTCTAAAGCATTTGATACTATGTCACTTAAGAGGCTGCTACAAAAGATGAGAATATGGCTTAGTTTCTGGGCCCAATACTCATATATATATATATATATATATATATATATATATATATATATATATGACATAGGAAACAAATTAAACAGTTAAGGATTTATCTTTGTAGATGATACTAAGCTGTGTAAAGTAATTAACGCAAAAGAGGACAGCAAGCAGCTACAAACAGATTTATATATATTAGAAGCATGGCCAGTAAATTGTCAAACCAAGTTAACACAGATAAATGTAAGGTTATGCACATGGGAAGGAGAACGTTGTGCCATGATTATCTACTAATTAAGGAAATGCTTGGTAAAACTACAATAGAAAAAAGACTATAGGATTTAGTTAACTATAAATGTAACTGTAGTGATCAATGCCAGACAGCAGCTGCCATGGCAAACAGGATCATGGAGTGCATCAAGAAGGGCATAGTCATTGGTTAGGCCCCATATGGAACACTGCGTACAGTTCTAGGCACTAGTGCGCATGAAGGACATATCATAACTGGAGCGCGTTCAAAGGAAGACAACTAAATTAATAAATAGTGTATGGGGACTAGAGTACCCTGAAAGATTGTCAAAGTGAGGTTTATTTAGTTTGGAAAAGAGATTCCTGAGGATTGATCTTATCCAGGGTCAATACATAGATCTACTTAAATCCTGGAGTGTAACCATAATCCAAAGTCATCCATTAAGGTTAGAGGAAAGGTGCTTACCCCCCTGACATAGGCGGGGATTCTTCTCTGAGGTATAAATAGTGAGCCCTCCTCTAAAGAAGCACACAAAGGAAAAAAAAGGAACCCACTAGATCAACGATACTCAACTGGCAGACCGGGGTCCGAAAGCGGACCTCAGCGCCAGATTTCCGGACCCGTGCCATGACAGCCCTGGAGGGGCTATGACAGAGATATGGGCCTCCAGGGTTTGTCCAGGGAAGGGGCATGCCCCAGAGACACTGTTGAACACCCTTGTCAGGAAGGCGAAGAGCTGCCCCCCAAAGGTGCCATAGAACCGTGGAGTGAACCCATCCGGGCCCGGACTCTTTCCTGCAGGTGTCCCCTTAATGGCAGCTCTCACCTCGTCCTCAGAGAACGGCTCCTCCGGGGAGTCCCTGGTATTCCTGTCTATAGGGGGTATTGCTGTGTCATTCACATATGCTTCTATACGGGTGTCTAAGTTTTCAGCAGGCAACGAGTCCCAACACCCCTTTATATTGTACAGGTCGGAATAAAATTCCTGGAACTCGCCCACAATCTGCGCTGGCTTATTTACCTCACGGCCTTCCTTGCCCTTACCACCGGCTCGTATGTCGAATTTTGTCTGGGGTGCAGCGATCTAGCCAGCAGTTTCCCGCACTTGTCAGAAAACTCGTAGAACCTAGTTCTGCATTTATCTCTGTACTTTAAGAAGCTCTGATCGTAAAGTCTCCTCAGTTCTTCCCTGGCCTTAATCAGCTGCAGTAGCTCATCATGTGTAGTGGACTGTTTATGAGAACTTTCAAGTGCTTGAATTCTGTCTAGGGTGTTCTGGATCTGCCGCGTTCTTTCCTTCTTCAACCTCGCCCCATGCTTAATAAATACCCCACGGAGGACGCATTTCATAGCTTCCCACTGAATGGGCAAGGGGGTGGAATTATGTCTGATCTGCAAGGAAGTTAGCTATAGTTTCTCTAACCTCAGAAAGGCACAGGGTATCCTTGAGTAGATTGTCATTCAATCGCCAGGTAAACTGTCGTTTGGTCCCGTCAGGGATAGGGAGGGTAAGGAACACTGGAGCATGATCTGACCTTAGATAAGGGGATCACCAACTTACCCTGAGAAAAATCCACCCTCGGGTCCAAGGTCATGTTAAAATCCCCTCCCAAAATTATACCTCCCTCCGCATAGTCCTCTAGTAAGCGCAAGAATCGCAGTACCGTCTCTGTTTGATTAAGGTTGTGTAGGTAGATATTTGCTACCGTATAAGTGTCTCCATTCACTATAAATTTCATGAAGATATATCTGCCCTGTGGGTCCACTTTTGTGTCTAGAGGCTCCACAGGGGAATTTCTGTGGATGGCAATCGACACCCCTTTTGACTTAGTGTCAGGGTTCGTTGAGTGAAACCATCTGGGGAAGTATTGATTTTTGACCTCTGGCATCTTTCCTGCACAAAAGTGGGTCTCCTGGAACAGTATAACATCCACCTTATCTTTATGTAGGCTGTAAAGTATTTTGGCCCTCTTTTCCGGGATATTGAGACCCCTTGCATTAAGGGAACATATTTTCAAAAAAAACAAATGGTGAGCAACCAGTCAAGCTTACCAGGGCCCCCCAATTATCTATGCAGATAGGCCGCTCTACAAAATGTATGTGTATATACAGATAATTTTAGAATATTATCAAAAGATCCATATTTTACTATAAGCCAAAAGAAAAAGAAAAACATACATTTAAAAACACATAATTAAAAACATATCCGTGGGGTATAGTGGACTGTAAGTTGGACTATCACAAACATATCAATGGAATCAGGTACACTGGAGAAAAATGTTCCAAAAGGACTAAAGATAAAAATAAACTACAATACTAACATACATATACTAACAAATACATCAATGTACTGGTTAATGCCTCGGGAGCTTCCCTTCAGAAAGTGCTCAAGTGCTTGTGCAAGGTGCAAAAATCGTGCAAAAGTGCAAAAAGGTTTAAAAGTGAAAAGTTAAGAAGTAAGAGAATAAATACACAAACATAACAAAAGGAGGGACCAGAGTGTCCCAATAATTGAAATACCTGCACCAATAGGTGCTAAAGTGCTAAGTGCTAATAAATGTGGCAGAGATAAAGAGAAGGTAATAAACTCCCGGGCATAAATCACAATACTATTGGAGCAATAATACTGTTGAAGCAAGGGTCCAAGCTGTGAACGCTCCAATAAGCCAAATATATACAGATTATAAGTAGTTCAAAACAAAGTACATTACCGTATCATATGGTCCAATTCATCCCACCCTCACGGTGCCAACACTGACGCGTTGCGTGGCCGAAACTTACGCCACTTCATCAGATTGTGGCCTGGTACTACCTATCCCTGATTATATAGCCCCACTTAATTGCTATTTCCAAATCCTCCAGGAAGAGGAAGCTCCAAAAACCGCCAAAATGTGAGTAGAAGTAAGGGCGGAAGTGAATGAGCTTAGCCATATGGATATATACTTCCGCCAGGACATAAGGGCGCTTTGCTGGTTGTAATCACTGTAATAAACATAGATGATCTCTGCTGTCTCATAGTGGGGCACCGTATCCCTTGACAATGTGACAATGGTATATGTAGTATATCCAGGGGCAGCGGTGCGGGACGCGCTGGGCTGTCAATTACAGCCAGCGCGCGTGTGCGCGGGTAGAGGTCGCGCGCGCACCACGCCAGGCCCCTCGATTCTCGCGCTTGCGCAGAGAAGAGGAGGGGGCCGGGCGCCAGCCCCACAATAACCGCAGTCAGGATGAAGGTGTGTGCGCGCATCACGCCGGGCCCCTCAATCCTCGCAGCGCGAACGCGCATGCGCAGGACGGGAAGCCAGGCGCCGATGCCATGGCAACGAGTGTCAGAGGTGCCGGTGCCGCTCTATGAACAGGAGGGGGGGGAGCAAGAGAGGGGGGGGAGGGGGTAAGGTAGTAGCTATTTAAGCACATAATTACAAATAAAACTTACACTTAATTACATAAGGCTAATCTAAATGTAAATTAGTTAGGTATTGTACATATTGTGAGGATTATTTTAACATCAAGTTATCCTTAACGTTCTATCGGAAAAGTTGCTTGGGCCGTCTTATATAGTGGAGTTATGAATGGTATAGGGTCCACTTGAGATCTACACTAGCAGAGGGAAGGGAGAAAGTCTATACCTCCACATGGGGACAGAATATACTATATGACTTTAACAATTTCATCCAACCACTTATAAATCATCTCTTACTGATGCACTTACTGCACCTTTAATGTCCAGGTACATATTACCAATGCAAAGACAAATCATGACCTCTGGCACATAAACCCAAATGGGAGCAAAAATTATATATGGTGCATTGGGTTTGGTATTTCCCAAGATCCCATACATACAGTCCGGTGGTCATATGAGGAAAGGTGACCAAAGCGGAAAAGGGGAGGAGAGAAGGCTTCCAAGACGTTCATGTCTTCTCTTCTATTCTGGATCCAAGAACCAATATCTTGGGCAGCATGATCCAAGTCGTCCAAAAGGTCCTGGGCAATCCAATTCGATTTTTGTTGTTATTGTCCTCAGGACAGCCTCTCTTCATTCAGTGCAATCCATAAATGACACAATGGAGGACAATGGAGTCATTCACTTACTGTGATCTAAGGAATTTAAGGACATAGCAGTGAACAGACATGTATGTACACAAGAACGAAAAAACAGGCATGTATATGTGTACACAAGAACAGGGGACCCAGACATGAGCTTGATCCAAAGGTGTAATTGTGAGCTTCTTTGCTCATGCAATTAGCCAAGTGTCCTTTATAAGGACTAACCTAGACGGCCCCCTTAAAAAGACGTGGCAATGTATGTGTGTCCATGGTAAGTATGTCTATAATGAGTGTCCGGCCTCCCTCAGCGTCCTAAGAAGGAAGCGAAAGAAAACTCCTCGTTAATGCCCAGGGGTGCCCTGGTGCCTAAGTTGAAAATCCATTCCAACTCCTTTTGTTGGAGTTTCTTTTTAATATTGCCTCCTCTACCTCCCATATTAATTTTATCGACATAAGTGATGGTCAAGTTTCTACTTTCACCATTATGGTGATGAAGAAAATGGGCGGCTACTGGGGAGATAATCTTACCCAGCTCTTGGTCTCTCTTAGCCAGTTTTATGTTTGATAAATGCCCCTGAATTCTTATCGCCGCCCTATTCTTGGTTTCGCCGACATATTGTCTCGGACACCCACATTGTAAGACATAAATTACGCCTTCTGTTTGACACGTTATCATTTCTTTAATTTTTATTGTGGTATTTGTGCTGGTACTCGTGATTGTGTCAGTTTTTCGAACCAGAGGGCAAACACTGCACGGTCCACAGGGCTTACTGCCCTTCGTAGTTAGTTGTGCCAACCAAGTTTTTGGGGTTCTATAGTGACTATGGCATAATTTGTCACGCAAGTTGGGAGCGCGGCGTGCTGTCATTTTGGGTCCTTTCTTGACCCATTGTCTTAGAGCGGGATCCGTGTTCAGGACCCGCCAATGTGTCTTCATGATGTTCCTTAAGGTCGGCCAGTCACTACTGAACTGGGTAAAAAATCTCACCTCTTCTTTTTTTGTTCTTCTTATTTGGTTCCGTCGTCTCTTATACTGTAGAAGGTCTTCTCTAGGTGTCTGCGATGCTCTTGTTATAGCCCTTTGGATCACTCCCATGGGGTATCCCCGTTTCTTAAAACGTTTCTTCATATCCAAAGATTCTTTTTGGAAATCCACATCCCTGGAGCAGTTTCTTCTTGCCCGTAACAGTTGTCCCACTGGTATACCTTCTTTACATCTCTGTGGATGAAAGCTGGAAAAGTGTAACACGCTGTTAGTCGATGTTTCCTTTCGGAACAATTTAGCTACAATTTCTCCAGTTGTTTCAATTGACACCACTAGGTCCAAAAAGGTGACCTGGTGTGGAGATAATGTGCAAGTCAGGTGGATATTGTGGGGGTTTTGATTCAATTTCTCCAGGAACTCCACTGCCATCTCTGATGTTCCATCCCAAAGTATCACGATATCGTCAATATATCGATGGTAACTCAAGACATGTGTGTGGTAGTTTACATATTCCTCCTGCCAGACCACCTCTCTTTCCCACCAACCTAAAAATAGGTTGGCGATGGAGGGGGCACATCTGGCTCCCATGGCAACACCCCTGATTTGGCGGTAGAATGCCAAATCAAAGGTGAATGTGTTATGGGAAAGGATGAATTCAAGCAGTTTCAACTGAAATCTATGTTCATTGATTTTATCTAGTGATTCAGTTTCTAGGAAGTACTTGACCACATATAGGGCCATGTCGTGAGATATGCACGTGTATAGGGACTCCACGTCACAAGTTATGAGCAGAGTGCCAGGTGGTACATGCATAGTATTGAGCCGATTGAGAATGTCTGTAGTGTCCTTTATGTAAGAGTCCAAAGCCAACACATGTGGCTGAAGGGTGAGATCTAAATATACACATGCAAATTCTGTTAGTCCTGAACCACCAGGTAGACCAATAGTACCCGAAACTATTGGTCTACCTGGTGGTTTCTCTGGATTTTTGTGTATTTTAGGTAGAACATAAAAGGTGGGAGTTCTGGGGAACTCCACTTCCAAAAAATCATGTAGTGTTCGTGTGATAACACCTTCATCTAACGCCTGTTTTAGTTTCCTCTTCCTGGAGTATTTGGAAATAGCAATTAAGGGGGCTATATAATCAGGGATAGGTAGTACCAGGCCACACTCTGATGAAGTGGCGTAAGTTTTGGCCACGCAACGCGTCAGTGTTGGCACCGTGAGGGTGGGATGAATTGGACCATATGATACGGTAATGTACTTTGTTTTGAACTACTTATAATCTGTATATATTTGGCTTATTGGAGCGTTCACAGCTTGGACTCTTGCTTCAACAGTATTATTGCTCCAATAGTATTGTGATTTATGCCCGGGAGTTTATTACCTTCTCTTCATCTCTGCCACATTTATTAGCACTTAGCACTTTAGCACCTATTGGTGCAGGTATTTCAATTATTGGGACACTCTGGTCCCTCCTTTTGTTATGTTTGTGTATTTATTCTCTTACTTCTTAACTTTTCACTTTTGCACGATTTTTGCACCTTGCACAAGCACTTGAGCACTTTCTGAAGGGAAGCTCCCGAGGCATTAACCAGTACATTGATGTATTTGTTAGTATATGTATTGTAGTTTATATTTATCTTTAGTCCTGATTCCATTGATATGTTTGTGATAGTCCAACTTACAGTCCACTATACCCCACGGATATGTTTTTAATTATGTGTTTTTAAATGTATGTTTTTCTTTTTCTTTTGGCTTATAATAAAATATGGATCTTTTGATAATATTCTAAAATTATCTGTATATACACATACATTTTGTAGAGCGGCCTATCTGCATAGATAATTGGGGGCCCTGGAAAGCTTGACTGGTTGCTCACCATTTGTTTTTTCTGATACACATTGTCCCCTAGGGGTTGGCCTACCCCTGGCCAGCATCCAGAATTACATACCTAGATCATAGGCAGTGCGTGAACATTCTCAGGAACATATTTTCAAGCTGGCCATGATTCCAGGCCTCCCCACCCAATCTCAGGCAAAAGTTCTTGGGACCAGAAGAGGGGTATGACGAGGAGAGGAGAACAAAAGAACAATATCAATGGTGTGTGAAATGTGTTGATATCCAAAGAGAGAGAGAGGAAAAGCCAGATAGGAGAGGAGGACAGACAAGGACAACGAACAAGAGTAGAAAGAACGAACAGCCCTCCCTATAGAGAGAGAGAGCAAAACCTAGGGATGGAAATACTGTTTCCTATTCTACTTATTCCCACGGGGTCGTGTCCCGGCGGGAGGAAGCAGAAAACTAATGGGGTAAAGTGACCTCGCACCGCGGGGGCAGGGCTCCGAACCCCCCGTGCTCAGTCTACTGAAACCAGACTCTCAGCAGGTTTCTGTGGACAAACCTCCAGTTTCCCGCCCATGGCATGGTAAAACCCTTTGTTTAAGTAGGGTAAGCTAAAACGTGGCACAATAACAGTTATAACACAGCAGAATGCTTAAAACGTAACTTAACATAGAATCTCAACAGCTTAGTGATCTAAATTATAGAAAGGATATCAATCTATATGGGGCGACTCGACTTCCAAGGAGACGCAGGGCCGGGGCTCAGCACGTTATCTTCGAGACCCCAGGCGAATCGCCCCCCCGGCCCCTCCCCCCCGCCGACCCCCCCACTCTCGTCTTCCCCCCTCAAGAAGTGGATCCGTGCTGAAGTCCAGCCAATCAGGAACCGCAATGGGATTGATATCCAAGAACCGGAACAACTCTGGTAGATCTTCTTTCCGTTGTAGCAGAAATACGCCATTGTCCTTCTGCACGATGAGGTGGAAGGGGTGTCCCCATTTGTAAGAGATGTTGAGCTCTCGCAGCTTGTCCAGAAGAGGGCGCATAATCCTCCTCATGCGTAAGGTGTGTCAGGAAACATCAGAGAGGATCTTCACTCTATAACCAAAAAATCATGTAGTGTTCGTGTGATAACACCTTCATCTAACGCCTGTTTTAGTTTCCTCTTCCTGGAGTATTTGGAAATAGCAATTAAGGGGGCTATATAATCAGGGATAGGTAGTACCAGGCCACACTCTGATGAAGTGGCGTAAGTTTTGGCCACGCAACGCGTCAGTGTTGGCACCGTGAGGGTGGGATGAATTGGACCATATGATACGGTAATGTACTTTGTTTTGAACTACTTATAATCTGTATATATTTGGCTTATTGGAGCGTTCACAGCTTGGACTCTTGCTTCAACAGTATTATTGCTCCAATAGTATTGTGATTTATGCCCGGGAGTTTATTACTAGAGATGAGCGAACTTTTGAAAAATTCGATTCGACTGATTCGCCGAATTTTCCGACAAAAATCGTTTCGACCCGAATAAATTCGCAACGAATCGCTATTAAAAACGGCTATTTCTGAGCCTCCTACAGCCTCAATAGGGTTGTAAACCATTCAGCCTTGCTGTAACACGCACAGGATGCGTGCTGGGTTAGTTAAATAATACTTTGAAGAAATATCACATGCAGATCAGAGGCATCGCTAATAGAATCGCAGAGCGGCACAATTGCAGAGAGTTGAAGTGGCATCACTATGAGGGGCAGAAGGAGCCCAAATATACACTGGAGTTGGCCTCAGGAGCCCAAAAATTGGATGAATCACACCCTGGAGTTGGCAGAAGTTGGCAGCAGCAGCAGCAGGAGCCCAAATATACACTGGAGTTGGCTTCAGGAGCCCAAAAATTGGATGAATCACACCCTGGAGTTGGCAGGAGTTGACACCAGCAGCAGCAGGAGCCCAAATATACACTGGAGTTGGCTTCAGGAGCCCAAAAATTGGATGAATCACACCCTGGAGTTGGCAGAAGTTGGCAGCAGCAGGAGCCCAAATATACACTGGAGTTGGCCTCAGGAGCCCAAAAATTGGATGAATCACACCCTGGAGTTGGCAGAAGTTGGCAGCAGCAGCAGCAGGAGCCCAAATATACACTGGAGTTGGCCTCAGGAGCCCAAAAATTGGATGAATCACACCCTGGAGTTGGCAGAAGTTGGCAGCAGCAGCAGCAGGAGCCCAAATATACACTGGAGTTGGCCTCAGGAGCCCAAAAATTGGATGAATCACACCCTGGAGTTGGCAGGAGTTGACAGTAGCAGCAGCAGGAGCCCAAATATACACTGGATTTGGCTTCAGGAGCCCAAAAATTGGATGAATCACACCCTGGAGTTGGCAGGAGTTGACACCAGCAGCAGCAGGAGCCCAAATATACACTGGAGTTGGCTTCAGGAGCCCAAAAATTGGATGAATCACACCCTGGAGTTGGCAGAAGTTGGCAGCAGCAGCAGCAGGAGCCCAAATATACACTGGAGTTGGCCTCAGGAGCCCAAAAATTGGATGAATCACACCCTGGAGTTGGCAGAAGTTGGCAGCAGCAGCAGCAGGAGCCCAAATATACACTGGAGTTGGCCTCAGGAGCCCAAAAATTGGATGAATCACACCCTGGAGTTGGCAGAAGTTGGCAGCAGCAGCAGCAGGAGCCCAAATATACACTGGAGTTGGCTTCAGGAGCCCAAAAATTGGATGAATCACACCCTGGAGTTGGCAGGAGTTGACACCAGCAGCAGCAGGAGCCCAAATATACACTGGAGTTGGCTTCAGGAGCCCAAAAATTGGATGAATCACACCCTGGAGTTGGCAGAAGTTGGCAGCAGCAGCAGCAGGAGCCCAAATATACACTGGAGTTGGCCTCAGGAGCCCAAAAATTGGATGAATCACACCCTGGAGTTGGCAGAAGTTGGCAGCAGCAGCAGCAGGAGCCCAAATATACACTGGAGTTGGCCTCAGGAGCCCAAAAATTGGATGAATCACACCCTGGAGTTGGCAGAAGTTGGCAGCAGCAGCAGCAGGAGCCCAAATATACACTGGAGTTGGCCTCAGGAGCCCAAAAATTGGATGAATCACACCCTGGAGTTGGCAGAAGTTGGCAGCAGCAGCAGCAGGAGCCCAAATATACACTGGAGTTGGCCTCAGGAGCCCAAAAATTGGATGAATCACACCCTGGAGTTGGCAGAAGTTGGCAGCAGCAGCAGCAGGAGCCCAAATATACACTGGAGTTGGCCTCAGGAGCCCAAAAATTGGATGAATCACACCCTGGAGTTGGCAGGAGTTGACAGTAGCAGCAGCAGGAGCCCAAATATACACTGGAGTTGGCCTCAGGAGCCCAAAAATTGGATGAATCACACCCTGGAGTTGGCAGAAGTTGGCAGCAGCAGGAGCCCAAATATACACTGGAGTTGGCTTCAGGAGCCCAAAAATTGGATGAATCACACCCTGGAGTTGGCAGGAGTTGACACCAGCAGCAGCAGGAGCCCAAATATACACTGGAGTTGGCTTCAGGAGCCCAAAAATTGGATGAATCACACCCTGGAGTTGGCAGAAGTTGGCAGCAGCAGGAGCCCAAATATACACTGGAGTTGGCCTCAGGAGCCCAAAAATTGGATGAATCACACCCTGGAGTTGGCAGAAGTTGGCAGCAGCAGCAGCAGGAGCCCAAATATACACTGGAGTTGGCTTCAGGAGCCCAAAAATTGGATGAATCACACCCTGGAGTTGGCAGGAGTTGACACCAGCAGCAGCAGGAGCCCAAATATACACTGGAGTTGGCTTCAGGAGCCCAAAAATTGGATGAATCACACCCTGGAGTTGGCAGAAGTTGGCAGCAGCAGCAGCAGGAGCCCAAATATACACTGGAGTTGGCCTCAGGAGCCCAAAAATTGGATGAATCACACCCTGGAGTTGGCAGGAGTTGACAGTAGCAGCAGCAGGAGCCCAAATATACACTGGATTTGGCTTCAGGAGCCCAAAAATTGGATGAATCACACCCTGGAGTTGGCAGGAGTTGACACCAGCAGCAGCAGGAGCCCAAATATACACTGGAGTTGGCTTCAGGAGCCCAAAAATTGGATGAATCACACCCTGGAGTTGGCAGAAGTTGGCAGCAGCAGCAGCAGGAGCCCAAATATACACTGGAGTTGGCCTCAGGAGCCCAAAAATTGGATGAATCACACCCTGGAGTTGGCAGAAGTTGGCAGCAGCAGCAGCAGGAGCCCAAATATACACTGGAGTTGGCCTCAGGAGCCCAAAAATTGGATGAATCACACCCTGGAGTTGGCAGGAGTTGACAGTAGCAGCAGCAGGAGCCCAAATATACACTGGAGTTGGCCTCAGGAGCCCAAAAATTGGATGAATCACACCCTGGAGTTGGCAGAAGTTGGCAGCAGCAGGAGCCCAAATATACACTGGAGTTGGCTTCAGGAGCCCAAAAATTGGATGAATCACACCCTGGAGTTGGCAGGAGTTGACACCAGCAGCAGCAGGAGCCCAAATATACACTGGAGTTGGCTTCAGGAGCCCAAAAATTGGATGAATCACACCCTGGAGTTGGCAGAAGTTGGCAGCAGCAGGAGCCCAAATATACACTGGAGTTGGCCTCAGGAGCCCAAAAATTGGATGAATCACACCCTGGAGTTGGCAGAAGTTGGCAGCAGCAGCAGCAGGAGCCCAAATATACACTGGAGTTGGCCTCAGGAGCCCAAAAATTGGATGAATCACACCCTGGAGTTGGCAGAAGTTGGCAGCAGCAGCAGCAGGAGCCCAAATATACACTGGAGTTGGCCTCAGGAGCCCAAAAATTGGATGAATCACACCCTGGAGTTGGCAGGAGTTGACAGTAGCAGCAGCAGGAGCCCAAATATACACTGGAGTTGGCCTCAGGAGCCCAAAAATTGGATGAATCACACCCTGGAGTTGGCAGAAGTTGGCAGCAGCAGCAGCAGGAGCCCAAATATACACTGGAGTTGGCCTCAGGAGCCCAAAAATTGGATGAATCACACCCTGGAGTTGGCAGGAGTTGACAGTAGCAGCAGCAGGAGCCCAAATATACACTGGAGTTGGCCTCAGGAGCCCAAAAATTGGATGAATCACACCCTGGAGTTGGCAGAAGTTGGCAGCAGCAGCAGCAGGAGCCCAAATATACACTGGAGTTGGCCTCAGGAGCCCAAAAATTGGATGAATCACACCCTGGAGTTGGCAGAAGTTGGCAGCAGCAGCAGCAGGAGCCCAAATATACACTGGAGTTGGCCTCAGGAGCCCAAAAATTGGATGAATCACACCCTGGAGTTGGCAGGAGTTGACAGTAGCAGCAGCAGGAGCCCAAATATACACTGGAGTTGGCCTCAGGAGCCCAAAAATTGGATGAATCACACCCTGGAGTTGGCAGAAGTTGGCAGCAGCAGCAGCAGCAGGAGCCCAAATATACACTGGAGTTGGCCTCAGGAGCCCAAAAATTGGATGAATCACACCCTGGAGTTGGCAGGAGTTGACAGTAGCAGCAGCAGGAGCCCAAATATACACTGGATTTGGCTTCAGGAGCCCAAAAATTGGATGAATCACACCCTGGAGTTGGCAGGAGTTGACACCAGCAGCAGCAGGAGCCCAAATATACACTGGAGTTGGCTTCAGGAGCCCAAAAATTGGATGAATCACACCCTGGAGTTGGCAGAAGTTGGCAGCAGCAGCAGCAGGAGCCCAAATATACACTGGAGTTGGCCTCAGGAGCCCAAAAATTGGATGAATCACACCCTGGAGTTGGCAGAAGTTGGCAGCAGCAGCAGCAGGAGCCCAAATATACACTGGAGTTGGCCTCAGGAGCCCAAAAATTGGATGAATCACACCCTGGAGTTGGCAGGAGTTGACAGTAGCAGCAGCAGGAGCCCAAATATACACTGGAGTTGGCCTCAGGAGCCCAAAAATTGGATGAATCACACCCTGGAGTTGGCAGGAGTTGACAGTAGCAGCAGCAGGAGCCCAAATATACACTGGAGTTGGCTTCAGGAGCCCAAAAATTGGATGAATCACACCCTGGAGTTGGCAGGAGTTGACACCAGCAGCAGCAGGAGCCCAAATATACACTGGAGTTGGCTTCAGGAGCCCAAAAATTGGATGAATCACACCCTGGAGTTGGCAGAAGTTGGCAGCAGCAGCAGCAGGAGCCCAAATATACACTGGAGTTGGCCTCAGGAGCCCAAAAATTGGATGAATCACACCCTGGAGTTGGCAGAAGTTGGCAGCAGCAGCAGCAGGAGCCCAAATATACACTGGAGTTGGCTTCAGGAGCCCAAAAATTGGATGAATCACACCCTGGAGTTGGCAGGAGTTGACACCAGCAGCAGCAGGAGCCCAAATATACACTGGAGTTGGCTTCAGGAGCCCAAAAATTGGATGAATCACACCCTGGAGTTGGCAGAAGTTGGCAGCAGCAGCAGCAGGAGCCCAAATATACACTGGAGTTGGCCTCAGGAGCCCAAAAATTGGATGAATCACACCCTGGAGTTGGCAGGAGTTGACAGTAGCAGCAGCAGGAGCCCAAATATACACTGGATTTGGCTTCAGGAGCCCAAAAATTGGATGAATCACACCCTGGAGTTGGCAGGAGTTGACACCAGCAGCAGCAGGAGCCCAAATATACACTGGAGTTGGCTTCAGGAGCCCAAAAATTGGATGAATCACACCCTGGAGTTGGCAGAAGTTGGCAGCAGCAGCAGCAGGAGCCCAAATATACACTGGAGTTGGCCTCAGGAGCCCAAAAATTGGATGAATCACACCCTGGAGTTGGCAGAAGTTGGCAGCAGCAGCAGCAGGAGCCCAAATATACACTGGAGTTGGCCTCAGGAGCCCAAAAATTGGATGAATCACACCCTGGAGTTGGCAGGAGTTGACAGTAGCAGCAGCAGGAGCCCAAATATACACTGGAGTTGGCCTCAGGAGCCCAAAAATTGGATGAATCACACCCTGGAGTTGGCAGGAGTTGGCAGCAGCAGCAGCAGGAGCCCAAAAAATGGCCTAAAGACATAAATATGTTTTGCACCATTTGGAAAGTGTAAAACGTGGCACCATGCTGAATCTAGTCGCATGCATCAGGCATTGGTGGGTGGAAATCCTGGCTGATCCATCCCTGATTCATTTTGACAAAGGTGAGTCTCTCCACATTTTTAGTTGACAGACGAGTTCTCCTCGCCGTAACTATGGCCCCCGCCGCACTAAACACCCGCTCAGATGGCACGCTACTTGCCGGGCAGGACAGCTTTTCCAGGGCAAACTCTGCTAGTTGCGGCCACAAATCAAGTTTGGCTGCCCAGAAGTCCAGCGGATCCTCAAGGTGTGTTGGCATGGTCATGTCAAAGTATGACATGACCTGCTGGTTCAGGTCCTGCTCCAGGTCTTCCTGCTGCTCATGAGTAGCCTCACTATGCGGGTGTAGAAAGCTACTCATTAGCGACTGAAGACTGAGGCTGCTGCTGCTGATGGAGCTTCTGCTGCTGCTGCTGCCAACCCCCCCAGCGGCCATGGCAGTGGAAGGTGAGCGCAGAGGTCCCCTCGAGTCAGACCTGCGAGAGTATGGACCATGGCGCAGATAGGCATCGGCCAACTGCCTACGTAGAATGTCTTTGTAGTAGTTGAGTTTGTCCTCCCTCTCGGTGGGTTTAAAAAATGCCCCCATTTTGTGCCGGAAGCGAGGGTCCAATAAGGTGGACAGCCAGAAGTCATCCCGCCGACAGATGGAAACAATTCTGGGGTCACTACGCAAGCATGTGAGCATGCTTCGTGCCATTTGCGCAAGTGACTCGGATGGACTACCTGTCTCCATCTCCACTGCATACTGCCACGGTGTGCCCGGGTCCTCTGTCTCTCCTTCCTCAAAAACCTCTAGCTCCTCTGGCTGCTCCTGCTCCTCCTCTCCTGTCCGCTGACTAGATAAACCAGCCATTTCGCCAAGCCTAAACTGTGTTTCGCTGGGCAACTCCTCCTCCTCCTCTTCCTCCTCCTCCTCCTCCAGTTCAGCTCCAACGGGGTTCATGTGGCCGTAAGATGTAAACGCCATGTCTCCAGTGCCCTGACCAGCCATGGTTTCCAACATGTGCTGTAGTACATGAAGCAGTGGAATCACGTCGTTCATCCCGTAATCCTGCCGACTGACAAATAAAGTGGCTTCCTCAAAGGGCCTGAGCAAACGGCAGGTGTCACGTATGAGCTGCCACTGGTTGACATTGAAGTTACACAGGGGAGTCCCCCTATCTGCTTGGATCATCAGGAAATCCGTGATGGCTTTTCTCTGTTCATATAATCGGTCCAACATGTGAAGGGTGGAATTCCAACGGGTGGAAACATCGCAAATCAGACTATGTTGGGGGATACCATTCTGACGCTGTAGCTCAAGAAGGGTGTGTTTGGCGGTGTAGGAGTGGCTGAAGTGCATGCAAAGTTTCCGTGAAGTTGTTAGGATGTCCTGCAGATGGGGGGAACACTTCAGAAACCGCTTGACAACCAGATTGAAGACGTGAGCCATGCAGGGGGCATGGGTCAGGCTTCCTTGGCGCAGCGCAGACAAAATGTTCTTCCCATTGTCGGTAACCATGATTCCCATTTTAAGTTTTCTCGGAGTAAGCCATGTTTGGATTTCCTGATGAATACATTAAAGCAGTTCCTCCCCTGTGTGACTCCGTTCGCCAAGACAAACCATGTGAAGCACTGCGTGACACCTCCGTGCCCTGCACACATGGTAGACTGGAGGGGCACTGAGACTTGAGCCTACAGTGGAGGGTGAGGAGATGGCGGAGGATGAGGAGGCCGAGTCGCACGGTGTCACAGGCCCAATGGGCAGAGAGCGCGGAGGCCGAAGCGGCGTGACCTGTCCAAGTTGCTGCTGCAAAGGGACCACATTCACCCAGTGGGCCGTAAACGACATGTACTGCCCCTGACCGTAGTTACAGCTCCAGATGTCGGCGCTGCCATGTATTTTGCTACACACCGACAGGCTCAAGGACTGGCCCACCTTCTGTTCAACAAAAGTGTGCAGCGCTGGTACTGCCTTCTTGGCAAAGAAATGACGGCTTGGGACTCTCCACCTCGGCTCGGCACAAGCCATCAGTTCTCTGAAAGGTGCAGATTCCACCACCTGAAAAGGGAGCGACTGCAGCACCAGCAACTTGGACAGGAGCACATTCAGCTTCTGCGCCGTAGGATGAGTGGGCGCATACTGCTGTCTCTTGGACATGGCTTCGCTGATGGATTGCTGGCGGGATGCATGACTTGGAGGAGGAGGAGCAGGAGCGACAGAGGATGGGTATGACGCACAGCTGCCTTCGGCTGAGGTGCTGGAGCCTTGGCTGGCAGAAATTGGGAGCTCACTTGGTGAGGAAGCAGACTGGACCACCCCTTGGGAGCCTCGGTTCTCCCAGGTCGTTTTATGGTGACGCATCATATGTTGACGCAGGGCCGTGGTGCCAACATTTGGACCCTGGCCACGCTTCACCTTTTGCCTACATATCTTGCATGTGGCCATGTTACCCTCCTGCGGATGCCTCAGGAAAAACTGCCACACTGCCGAGTAGCTACTTTTCCCACCCCCTGGCCTCACTGATTCACTGCTGCTGTTGCCAACTCCAGGAACCCCTGCTCCACTACCTCCCGATAAGGTAGACTGCCGCACAGCAGGTGCTCTACCCCGGCCCCGGCCCCGGCCGGCTCCAGCCTTTGGAATTGTGCCCCCATGCTGACTGCTACCACCTTGCTGCCTCAGCTGCTGACTCCGGGGCAACCTGCACCCCTCTTCTCCTGATGATGACGATGAAGCCCCTTCATCACCCGGCTCCCAAGTGCGATCGGCTTCATCGTCATCATCATCATCATCACCGAGTTGTGGCTGTACGTCACTGATGTTCGTGGATTCGTCAACAGTGTCTGGCGCAGGAGCTGGAACGCTCGCAGCACCCACGACACTGTCCACATCACTATTTGTCTGCCTAGCTAAAGAAGCCACCTCCATTTCTTGGCTGGGCAGTAGCTGCTGACTGTCCTCTATCTGATGGTCCTCCTCACTAAAGAGTGGAGCTGAACCCAAAGCATAGGATACGTCGCTGGGGGAGGGAACGGCGTAGGCCAGAGGCAATGGGAGGACAGGGACTGCTCTCGGGGCATGCCAACTCAGGGTTGTGTCAGAGGAACCTACCGACCCTAGACTGGGGGTCTCAGACGTAAGTTGTGATGATGTTGTTGATGAGCGCGTCAACCAATCTACCACGGCAGATGCGTTACTGGTGGAGACCCGACCGCTAGCAGATACTGGCAGATTAGGTCTCTCAGCGTGACTCCTGCTGCTACTGGCCCCCAGTCTGATGCGAGCTCTGCCTGCGGAATCTTGGCCTCTGCCACTCCTCTTTTCACTTCCAGGCACTTGTCTGCCCGACATAGTCTAACTGGCGTGGTAGTAGGTGATATTTAAAAAAACCCCGGGCAGCGGTGGGTCTATATGAAACAGAATATAATGCACACCAAAAGTGAGCAGTAACACTCAGCCTCCAACAGGCCTGCTTAGTGTAAATAAGAGAGCTGCTTAGTGTAAATAAAGAGGGGTATGCTATGTTACAGAATGGGATGCCTCAACAGAAGTGCACCTGGCAGGCAGCAGTAAGCCTATGCCCAGCAAAAGTGTCTTATAATATAAATATAATAAGAGCAAATGCTTATATGGTCTTAAACAGAGGCTGCTTTAGTCACAGAATGGGATGCCCTGGGCAGGAATGGACCTGGCAGGGTCCAGTAGTGCTTTGGCCAGCAAAAGTGTCTTTATCAGGCTAATTTCAAATATGATAAGAGCAAATGCTTATATGGTCTTAAACAGAGGCTGCTGTAGTCACAGAATGGGATGCCCCGGGCAGGAATCGACCTGGCAGGGTCCAGTAGTGCTTTGGCCAGCAAAAGTGTCTTTATCAGGCCTAATTTCAAATATGATAAGAGCAAATGCTTATATGGTCTTAAACAGAGGCTGCTTTAGTCACAGAATGGGATGCCCTGGGCAGGAATGGACCTGGCAGGGTCCAGTAGTGCTTTGGCCAGCAAAAGTGTCTTTATCAGGCTAATTTCAAATATGATAAGAGCAAATGCTTATATGGTCTTAAACAGAGGCTGCTGTAGTCACAGAATGGGATGCCCCGGGCAGGAATGGACCTGGCAGGGTCCAGTAGTGCTTTGGCCAGCAAAAGTGTCTTTATCAGGCCTAATTTCAAATATGATAAGAGCAAATGCTTATATGGTCTTAAACAGAGGCTGCTTTAGTCACAGAATGGGATGCCCTGGGCAGGAATGGACCTGGCAGGGTCCAGTAGTGCTTTGGCCAGCAAAAGTGTCTTTATCAGGCTAATTTCAAATATGATAAGAGCAAATGCTTATATGGTCTTAAACAGAGGCTGCTGTAGTCACAGAATGGGATGCCCCAACAGGAATCGACCTGGCAGGGTCCAGTAGTGCTTTGGCCAGCAAAAGTGTCTTTATCAGGCCTAATTTCAAATATGATAAGAGCAAATGCTTATATGGTCTTAAACAGAGGCTGCTTTAGTCACAGAATGGGATGCCCCAACAGGAATCGACCTGGCAGGGTCCAGTAGTGCTTTGGCCAGCAAAAGTGTCTTTATCAGGCCTAATTTCAAATATGATAAGAGCAAATGCTTATATGGTCTTAAACAGAGGCTGCTGTAGTCACAGAATGGGATGCCCTGGGCAGGAATGGACCTGGCAGGGTCCAGTAGTGCTTTGGCCAGCAAAGGTGTCTTTATCAGGCCTAATTTCAAATATGATAAGAGCAAATGCTTATATGGTCTTAAACAGGGGCTGCTGTAGTCACAGAATGGGATGCCCCGGGCAGGAATGGACCTGGCAGGGTCCAGTAGTGCTTTGGCCAGCAAAAGTGTCTTTATCAGGCCTAATTTCAAATATGATAAGAGCAAATGCTTATATGGTCTTAAACAGAGGCTGCTTTAGTCACAGAATGGGATGCCCTGGGCAGGAATGGACCTGGCAGGGTCCAGTAGTGCTTTGGCCAGCAAAAGTGTCTTTATCAGGCTAATTTCAAATATGATAAGAGCAAATGCTTATATGGTCTTAAACAGAGGCTGCTTTAGTCACAGAATGGGATGCCCTGGGCAGGAATGGACCTGGCAGGGTCCAGTAGTGCTTTGGCCAGCAAAAGTGTCTTTATCAGGCTAATTTCAAATATGATAAGAGCAAATGCTTATATGGTCTTAAACAGAGGCTGCTGTAGTCACAGAATGGGATGCCCCGGGCAGGAATCGACCTGGCAGGGTCCAGTAGTGCTTTGGCCAGCAAAAGTGTCTTTATCAGGCCTAATTTCAAATATGAAAAGAGCAAATGCTTATATGGTCTTAAACAGAGGCTGCTTTAGTCACAGAATGGGATGCCCTGGGCAGGAATGGACCTGGCAGGGTCCAGTAGTGCTTTGGCCAGCAAAAGTGTCTTTATCAGGCTAATTTCAAATATGATAAGAGCAAATGCTTATATGGTCTTAAACAGAGGCTGCTGTAGTCACAGAATGGGATGCCCCGGGCAGGAATGGACCTGGCAGGGTCCAGTAGTGCTTTGGCCAGCAAAAGTGTCTTTATCAGGCCTAATTTCAAATATGATAAGAGCAAATGCTTATATGGTCTTAAACAGAGGCTGCTTTAGTCACAGAATGGGATGCCCCGGGCAGGAATGGACCTGGCAGGGTCCAGTAGTGCTTTGGCCAGCAAAAGTGTCTTTATCAGGCCTAATTTCAAATATGATAAGAGCAAATGCTTATATGGTCTTAAACAGAGGCTGCTGTAGTCACAGAATGGGATGCCCTGGGCAGGAATGGACCTGGCAGGGTCCAGTAGTGCTTTGGCCAGCAAAAGTGTCTTTATCAGGCCTAATTTCAAATATGATAAGAGCAAATGCTTATATGGTCTTAAACAGAGGCTGCTTTAGTCACAGAATGGGATGCCCTGGGCAGGAATGGACCTGGCAGGGTCCAGTAGTGCTTTGGCCAGCAAAAGTGTCTTTATCAGGCTAATTTCAAATATGATAAGAGCAAATGCTTATATGGTCTTAAACAGAGGCTGCTGTAGTCACAGAATGGGATGCCCCGGGCAGGAATGGACCTGGCAGGGTCCAGTAGTGCTTTGGCCAGCAAAAGTGTCTTTATCAGGCCTAATTTCAAATATGATAAGAGCAAATGCTTATATGGTCTTAAACAGAGGCTGCTTTAGTCACAGAATGGGATGCCCTGGGCAGGAATGGACCTGGCAGGGTCCAGTAGTGCTTTGGCCAGCAAAAGTGTCTTTATCAGGCTAATTTCAAATATGATAAGAGCAAATGCTTATATGGTCTTAAACAGAGGCTGCTGTAGTCACAGAATGGGATGCCCTGGGCAGGAATGGACCTGGCAGGGTCCAGTAGTGCTTTGGCCAGCAAAAGTGTCTTTATCAGGCCTAATTTCAAATATGATAAGAGCAAATGCTTATATGGTCTTAAACAGAGGCTGCTTTAGTCACAGAATGGGATGCCCTGGGCAGGAATGGACCTGGCAGGGTCCAGTAGTGCTTTGGCCAGCAAAAGTGTCTTTATCAGGCTAATTTCAAATATGATAAGAGCAAATGCTTATATGGTCTTAAACAGAGGCTGCTGTAGTCACAGAATGGGATGCCCCGGGCAGGAATGGACCTGGCAGGGTCCAGTAGTGCTTTGGCCAGCAAAAGTGTCTTTATCAGGCCTAATTTCAAATATGATAAGAGCAAATGCTTATATGGTCTTAAACAGAGGCTGCTTTAGTCACAGAATGGGATGCCCTGGGCAGGAATGGACCTGGCAGGGTCCAGTAGTGCTTTGGCCAGCAAAAGTGTCTTTATCAGGCTAATTTCAAATATGATAAGAGCAAATGCTTATATGGTCTTAAACAGAGGCTGCTGTAGTCACAGAATGGGATGCCCTGGGCAGGAATGGACCTGGCAGGGTCCAGTAGTGCTTTGGCCAGCAAAAGTGTCTTTATCAGGCCTAATTTCAAATATGATAAGAGCAAATGCTTATATGGTCTTAAACAGAGGCTGCTTTAGTCACAGAATGGGATGCCTCACAGCAGACTTAAGATCAGTTCAGTATATATGCACAGTTAGTTACTATAAGCAGCCTGAAAACGCTAACAAAGGCTGGATGAAAAAAAAAAAATCTCCCTGTCAGCCAGCTCCGTTTTTCCTACCTTTCCCTGGCTTTCTGTCTGTCTCCTGTCTGTCTCCTGCCTGTCTCCTGCCTGTCCCTGTCTGTCCCTGTCTCCAGCCTGTCTAACTGCCTCAGCTACACAGCGTTCTGTCTGTCTGTCACGAATGCAATAGAGAAATGAGGAAAAGCAAGATGGCCGCCGTTAAATACCGCTGTGTGACGTCACCGGGCTTGCTGGCTGCTGATAGGCTGCATGTGACTGCCCCAGCTTGCACTGGCGCGGGATACATGTCCAGACATGTCCCGTCCGCCATCTTAGAATGCCTGTAAATGTAAATGAATGGATGTTAAAGGAAAACTTCGAGTGATCGAATCGCGGGGAAATTCGGATTCGATCCGAATCGAATTTTTCCTGAAATTCGGATCGAATCCGGGTTCGTCCGGATCGATTCGCTCATCCCTATTTATTACCTTCTCTTCATCTCTGCCACATTTATTAGCACTTAGCACTTTAGCACCTATTGGTGCAGGTATTTCAATTATTGGGACACTCTGGTCCCTCCTTTTGTTATGTTTGTGTATTTATTCTCTTACTTCTTAACTTTTCACTTTTGCACGATTTTTGCACCTTGCACAAGCACTTGAGCACTTTCTGAAGGGAAGCTCCCGAGGCATTAACCAGTACATTGATGTATTTGTTAGTATATGTATTGTAGTTTATATTTATCTTTAGTCCTGATTCCATTGATATGTTTGTGATAGTCCAACTTACAGTCCACTATACCCCACGGATATGTTTTTAATTATGTGTTTTTAAATGTATGTTTTTCTTTTTCTTTTGGCTTATAATAAAATATGGATCTTTTGATAATATTCTAAAATTATCTGTATATACACATACATTTTGTAGAGCGGCCTATCTGCATAGATAATTGGGGGCCCTGGTAAGCTTGACTGGTTGCTCACCATTTGTTTTTTCTGATACACATTGTCCCCTAGGGGTTGGCCTACCCCTGGCCAGCATCCAGAATTACATACCTAGATCATAGGCAGTGCGTGAACATTCTCAGGAACATATTTTCAAGCTGGCCATGATTCCAGGCCTCCCCACCCAATCTCAGGCAAAAGTTCTTGGGACCAGAAGAGGGGTATGACGAGGAGAGGAGAACAAAAGAACAATATCAATGGTGTGTGAAATGTGTTGATATCCAAAGAGAGAGAGAGGAAAAGCCAGATAGGAGAGGAGGACAGACAAGGACAACGAACAAGAGTAGAAAGAACGAACAGCCCTCCCTATAGAGAGAGAGAGCAAAACCTAGGGATGGAAATACTGTTTCCTATTCTACTTATTCCCACGGGGTCGTGTCCCGGCGGGAGGAAGCAGAAAACTAATGGGGTAAAGTGACCTCGCACCGCGGGGGCAGGGCTCTGAACCCCCCGTGCTCAGTCTACTGAAACCAGACTCTCAGCAGGTTTCTGTGGACAAACCTCCAGTTTCCCGCCCATGGCATGGTAAAACCCTTTGTTTAAGTAGGGTAAGCTAAAACGTGGCACAATAACAGTTATAACACAGCAGAATGCTTAAAACGTAACTTAACATAGAATCTCAACAGCTTAGTGATCTAAATTATAGAAAGGATATCAATCTATATGGGGCGACTCGACTTCCAAGGAGACGCATGGCCGGGGCTCAGCACGTTATCTTCGAGACCCCAGGCGAATCGCCCCCCCGGCCCCTCCCCCCCGCCGACCCCCCCACTCTCGTCTTCCCCCCTCAAGAAGTGGATCCGTGCTGAAGTCCAGCCAATCAGGAACCGCAATGGGATTGATATCCAAGAACCGGAACAACTCTGGTAGATCTTCTTTCCGTTGTAGCAGAAATACGCCATTGTCCTTCTGCACGATGAGGTGGAAGGGGTGTCCCCATTTGTAAGAGATGTTGAGCTCTCGCAGCTTGTCCAGAAGAGGGCGCATAATCCTCCTCATGCGTAAGGTGTGTCAGGAAACATCAGAGAGGATCTTCACTCTATAACCCTCCCATTCCACCTGACGCCTCTCCCAGGCCTGTCGCAAAATGTCCTCCTTCAATGTGAAGAAATGGATGCGGCAAAGGACATCTCGCGGCGCATCTGCCTCTGCCACAGGTCGGCCTGTCACCCTATGGATCCTGTCTATAATGACCTCAGTGTCCCTGGGTCTCCCAAGTAGGGAGTTGAAAATAGCTGATGCCGTGGACCGCAACAGGTTCAGAGAGACCGGCTCAGGAATGCCCCGAAGCCTTAGATTGTTGTGTCTGTTACGATTTTCAAGGTCATCTGACTGCAGGAAGGTGAGCTGCTGTTGTTGAGCATGGAGTATCCGCTCTAACTCCGTGATCCGATTTTCGTGGCTCACACTGGACCCTTCTATTGTGGAGACTCTAATGTCCAGGGCTGACGTTTGTTGCTGAAGATCCTCAATCTCCTTCCTCATGGCCCGTTCAATCCTCAGCGCAACTGCTTCCAAGTCTTCTTTTAGGTCTGCTTTGGTGGCAAGAAACTGAAGCAGGAGCTTAAGGCTGGGATCTAGCTCAGTAACGTTTTCAGAAAACTCATGGTCCCCCTCTTCCACTTGACTGGTTTCCCCCCTCTGGGGGCGGGATTCTTCCTGCCACTGTCTCGTCACGGGGTCTTCCTCAGGGCCAGGGGACCAACCCCCACATGACTGCTGCGTGGACGGAGCAGGTGACCGGATAGGGCTGTGCAGGGGAGTCCATCTACAGGGGGCGTCACCTGCGGGGGCATCCCATGGTGTGCTTGGTGGAGTTCCGGGGGATCCAGCACTGCCATCGTCCGTCTGTAAGCGTTGCCGCCCTGGTATTGTCCCTCCATGCTGATCTTGTGAGTAGGGGGTGGGGGTGCCCGAACCACCCCCCCTTCTGCATCTCCCTATGGCTGGTAGCTGTGTATGTCACTTTAGGTGAAACTAATGGGGGCATTAGGGGTTTTGCTGGCTGACCCCCTTGTGACTCCCCAGCATGGGGCTCTGATGTCAGCTGCTGTACTTTATTGAGGTCACTGGGCATCTCTCCCTCTCCTCCAGCTCGAACCGCCGCCTGCATATGATCGTCAGCAGCCTGTGCTGCCACTCCTCGCAGAGCTTGTGCAGGCGGCGGAAGCCTCGGCTCGTCATGCGGGGACTCCTCTCCCCCCTCCGCCTCCGCGGTGGCTGTCAGTGCTGCAGAGCAGCTCTTCACAGCGGGCACGCTCACATGCGCTCTTTACCTGGGAGCTGAAGCCCTTCGCCCGCTCTCTGACCATGCGGATCTCGCTGGGGGAGACCCGGTCCTCCTCCCTCCGCCGTCATCTTGAGCAATCCCGCCGCCGGCCGTGCCGAGGATCCAGGAGTCAGGTAGGGGTCAATCCTCTCCTCTGACTTGCTTCTCCTCTCTGCCGCCACTCTCTTCTTTTTGTTGCCCCTCATTACTGCAGTAAGTCTTGTCGCCTAATCTTCAGAAACCGAGGATCTGGTCGGAGCCCCACCAATGTGCTTCTTCACGCCGCCATGCGTAGGCCACGCCCCCGACATGCCAATGTTTTGATAGAACTTCATTGACCTGTTTCCATTGTCTGTTGAAATCTGACACAAATCTCACAGGTTCAACGCCACTTCCCTGTTTTAGTCTCTTTTAGAGTGTGATTTGAGCAAGTCTGACCTCTCAGACAGCCTAGCTCTCATATAGGCCTTACCAATTACCCTCTCTGGATAGCCTCATTAAGAGAATTTTTTTGCTAGATTTGAGGCCTCCTGTTCAAAATCCTCTACACGAGTACAGTTCCTGCGAGCCCGCAGGAACTGTCTGGTTGGGATACCATTTTTAAGATGTTGTACATGGGTGCTGTCATACTCTAGGAAACTATTTACTGCCGTAGGTTTCCTAAATAAGCTGGTCTCTATTATACCATCGGGCCGAAGGTATAGTTTGGTATCCAGAAAGGTTACCTCAGTCCGTGAGATGTTGGTCCTAAGTCTGATGTTTAAGTCATTGTGGTTCAGCTGATCCAGAAATCCTGGCATGAGGATTCAGTGCCCTGACAAAAGAGTAAAACATCATCAATGTAGCGGTACTACCCCAAGATCACGGGGTGATACCGCTCAAGATCTACATTGAAGACAGTGCACTCCTCCCACCACCCTAAAAACAGATTTGCCACTGAGGGGGTGCATTTTGCCCTCATAGTTACACCTGAGATTTGTTGGTAATACTGGCCATTAAACATAAAAAAGTTGTGTGTGAGAACGAACTCCAGCAATGACAGTAAAAATGTATGCAGTTGTGCCCTATCCGGCCTAACTGGTGCGGTATTATGGTGTAGAGTGACTCTACATCGCAGGTCACTAAAAGAGTGGAAAAGAGTGCAAAAAGAGTGGGAAAGTAAGCGGAGAATAACCCCCACCACTCTTTCCCCACTTTTACCAGGACCAGTTGCCACACCAGGGGGTGCACCGCCTAATCCATATACTGTGCTGCACTATAAATCCTAAACACAAATACAAAAGGTACGGTGGACAATTAGTCCGCCTCCACCCCAACCATAGGAGCACCACTCAGTATCAACAAGAAACAATATTAATTATATACAAAAATATTTATTGTACAGAAATAAAACATAAAAGACAATTACAATAGACAAGACAATAGTTAAAAAACACTGCACAAACCTCCAAATGCATCCATTGCTGCCGCACCGCAGGCAGACAATTATATCTGGGAACTCAATATGTGAAAGGAACGGAACCCACAAAATTTGCAGTTTTTTTGTGCCGGCACAAAACCCCACCCTATTATTAAATTTTTTTTTTTATAAAGGCTGATAAATCACTAAAGTGGCGGCTTAGCTAGACACACATTGCAAGCAAGGACACTACTTACCCAAACTTGTGCTTCCATGCAAACGCACATCTGGAACTCTTTTTTTGGTGTGTGTATACAGTTCTATTTTTTCATATATTTTATTTGTTTTGTACAGAAGCGGGTCTATTCAGCACCAGGAGAAAACATGCACGACATTTTAGGAGAGAAAACTGCCAATCATTTGAAAGTAAAAGTTTTCTCTCCTAAAATGTAGTACGCTTTTTCACCTGCAGCATCAACCCTATTGCCAGTGACATGGGGGGGGGGGGGGGCATAGGTTAGCAAAGAACATTCCAGGGGGGATGTTGAATAAGTTGAAGGGGACTCCTGGGTGACTACATGATTAACACAGATGGGGGAGCAGTGATAATTGAAACATACAATAGGATTTTAAAGGACTACTAGAAAAGCCAAAACAGAATAAACAATTTAAAGATAGATACATTAGAGCAAAAAGCATATCTAAAACTAATTTAATTGTAAACATTGCACTAAAACAGTTAAGAGAAATAGATGAAATTATTAAAAAACTGAAAAAGGAAAGGCAAGTTTGAACTGACAGAAATAACAGTAAGCTGAAAATATCTTCGCTTTTTGCAAAGATGCTTATAAATTTGCCTAAGGTAGAAAGCATGTATCTATTTGCAGATACATGCATTGAAAGTTATGGGTGCTTAGATATTATTAAAGATTTGCTTAGAGCAGACATGTATCTAATTGTACATCCATAAGCATCCATGTATGTATATATTCGCACAGATCTGCCGTTTCTGCAGACATTTCTGGCCGTTCCACATGCGGATGCTACTACTTTTGCATCCATGTAATAGATGCATGTAATGGATTTGAAGTGCTGAATCACACATGTATTCAAAATTAAACCACACGTAAAGTTCGGAATTGGCTCTTATATTTTAGAGTCTGAATGCTGATCCTTGGCTTGACATTGACCTCACTTCTGTTTACCTTCCTTTTGGCTTGATGAATAGATGTTACACTGGCTTTAATATGTATATGTTACTGACCCTTGCTTTGGGACCTCCACTGGCTATGTTGCTTAACAGGACTGAAAACTGACTATAAACATCAGTATTTCTTTACATTTCCTACTATATTTGCTTATGGACTCCAAACTAGAGTATTGTGCAGGTCTGGGACAGCAGACTCGCAGGTCAATATCCACAATCCTGATTGCTGAGTGGAAGAATGTAAATGCACAACATAAGTGTTAAGTAAAAATTGTGTGTGTATACACACACACACACACACGCACGTATACACACACACACACGTATACACACACACACACACACACACACACACACACACACACACACACACTTACAAATCATTTTTTCTACCCATAACTGACAAATACAATTTTCAGAACCTGGAGCTTGGTGGTATTTGGCATGAATGGTACCTTTCAATGAAGTCCATAAAACAACAGGATCAAACAAAAATGCCCTTGGCTAAGTCATGGGTGGCTGGTGTAATTCATTCTGCTGAAATTCAACTTCTTCTGTTTGGAATGATCACAGTCTTGTGTTCCAGTAGTAAGGGTTAATGGTTGGGTTCACAGCTGGATAGGCCAATAGGCGGCTTAGACATAGTCAAAGTTGCCCTGTTTTTGCTCAAGGCCATGAAAACCCCCCACTGTAGCAAAACAGAGTCACAGAAGAATCATGGAAAGACCATGCTGATAAGTAAATCCCAAGTATGGGATGCTACAATTCTAACACAAATGTTTACTTTACATTCCAAAAGACAAAAACAATAAGGCAGACCATCAAAAACCTGACAAAAAGGGAGTTGAATTCCTTTATCCATCTGGTCTATTCTTCAGATGTTATGACTAATATTTATTCAAAAAATATTTTAAAAAATCTCAAAAGCTTAGCTGTTTGATAAAATGAGGCATCAACAGTGCAGGCGTCATAGGTACTCCGGGTACCATGGTCAGGTGGTTACTTGGAGGTGCCAGATCCACATTCATGGTCTTCGTGCCACCAGCACCAGGTGCTTTAAATCCCCTGGGGGAGCCCTAGAGTGGTGTGTGAAGGAGGAAGGGGAGCAGCTTTCTCACATACTGATGTGGAGGATGAGCAGGTAGAAGGATGGGTTCGGCAAGGAGCAATCATACACACAAATTGTTCTGGCATGCTGCACTCCATCCTACATGGCTCAGACAAGTGACGCGGTGTCACATTTAATTGGTATCTGGGGAAAGGGGGTTCTGCCACACTTCACAGCAGGGTAGGCCCAGTCCAAAGTTTTGCTCTGGGGCTTATTGGATTGTAGTTACGCCACTGGTCATCAATACTTTTTTATACATAGACCGCTGCTTACTGATTTATTAGAAAAACAAAGTACTTCTAGTTTCAAAACTGGCAGCCTTATTCTTTGTGTGATGCTTTCATCATCCCTCTTATATATGACCTCAAAATTCTTGGTAACTTTACTCTCATATTAAAAACATAAAAGAGTGAGATCTTGTTATGTTAAGATCACATTATGCTAAGGGCCACATCAAAGAAAGTTTCTAAGAAAAATGAAAGTATTTTATAGTCTATGTTATAGTATATTATGTCAAAGCATGCATTCCAATTCACACGTTTGTATTTTTCCCTAATGATCATGATATTTCTTCTTTTTAAAACCAATCTGTGTCCAAATATATGGATTATGTTTGTGCCTCTGACCTTTGAAAGGGAATTATTAAAGATATTGCCAACTCTAGTAAACAGCTGTGACTTTATAAGGCTGAAGTTCAGGAACATTTTGTTTGCTTCTGTTCACTGGAGGTTTGCTTTATTCCTGGTTTACCTTTTTCTGCTCTTTAGTTTGATATATCATGATGTGGAAATGGGCTGGTGAAGATAGCTTACATTTATATAAAAGGAGAAATTGAGAGCAATAGTATTCAGCACAAATTGATTTTCTCTTTATCATTATGAAATTTCCAGACATCAAAGAAAAGTTTAGTCCTTTCAGAAAGGAATGCAAAGTTAATGAAGAACAGTTTACATGTATCTTTTTGTAAACTATTACTGAAAACGCTCCTCTCTAGAGATGGGTGAACCCAAAATGCAAAGTTAGGGCTCATACCGAACTTTGCAGGTTTGGGTTCCCAAACCCGAACACGCACTTCAGTCAAAGTCCATGTTTCGCAGTCCAGCCTGAACATGGAAAAGTAGGTTGATGGGCTGATTGATGGGCCATCCACCCGCATAAAGCTGCTGTAACCCACCTGAGCCCCGATCCTCTTCTGTCAGAGGAGGCGGAGTGGCGGCAGTGAAAACAGCAGTGTTTCAAACTGGCTCAAGTCAGGGCTACAAAAAGATGGCTTCCATGAGTGAGGATGCACCTATTTCTGGCACTCACTTATGGAAACCGGTGGACAATTTGCTGCAATCCCGGCTGGGGCCAGTTTGAAACTCCGCTGCCACTGACAGAAGGGAATCGGGGCTCAGGTGAGTTACAGCAGCGCTTCTGCTGCACACTCTGCAGCCGCCACAGTTTATTCTCCAGCCAGCCTATCAACACCCCCCCCCCCCCATAGAAGATAAAGATTTCATGTTCATATTTACTTTCACACCACACAGAAATAATAACTAAAACAAATCTGGAAAACGGGTGGTGACAGATGCATAAAAATAAATAGCTAGTCTAGAGACGCCAGAAAAGTTTGCTTTGAGGCCAAACTCATGGGTTATATTGGGTTAGCTGTCTCTGTCTTTACAAGGCAACTTAAACTGGACCAACAGTCAGTCTTGCACAGTTGAAAAAAACTCCCCAAACTCACTTCCTGCAACTGCATGCATGATACTGAATCATTTTCAGCACATTCAAAGCTGAAATTCCAGCTGACTGATTTTTTCCAGGTCACGGTCAACTTCGATCACCTGGGAGGGTTCCTTTGCCAGCATCCCAGCAGTGCTGCTGCCTGGATTTAACCAACATAACCCACAATAGACAGTGGCAGGTAATAGAGTGGCACTTCCCCTTTGCAGGTCTGTGGCAGATCCATACAAAGCCACTGAGGGGGAAATAGACTACTGCAGGAGTTACAAAAAAAAGTAATAAAAATGTTTGTATTTTGACCTGGGGCAAATATTCAAATATTTAATTAAAGTAAACCAAAACCCAAGCTTGAGTCTAAAAGACCAGTTCAAGATCCCCTTAGGGGAATCTCGATTTGGAACCCTGCAATGTGAAACCCTCTAGTTTACCTGTATACTTACCTGGATCCTCGATCCCACACTACCGCACATGCCGGGAGGGAGAGAGGATGCTGTGGAGGGCTGGCTAAGCTTTGCTGCAGCTTAGAATAAACTGTGTGATTGAGTATAGAGGGGGGTATGGAAAAAATGGGGGGGTTTCATTGTGGTGCATCCTAAATCGGGAAAATCTCTAAAAGTGATCCAGCATATTCATATTAGTTTTGGTCCACTTTAAACAATATTAGAACACTCACAGTCTTCAAGTTCTTTCCCAAAATATAAGCCGGCTTCTTGCTTGCTCATTTACAGAAAATAGCTGGGGTTTGCTATAAACAAAATCCACGTGTATTCTCTCTATTTCAATTGTACAAAAAACAGCATAACCAGTCTGGATCCAGCTATGGGGGGCTCCCATTCCCCTCCATTCCTCTGGCAGGCGATCATCGCATCTGACAACTGTCAGGCTGGGAGCACAAAGGGGTGCAACTAGTGTTGTTGTCCATGGAGGAAGCAGGGGAAGGGGGCTTGTTAGGACCTCTCCTGATGACGTAAGATCCCGGGGGGGGATCAGAGCCCTCCTGGTGAAGAGGAGACCCGGCAATAGGGATCGCACGTGGAGGTGAGTAAATGTAATTTTTTTTCTTACAGGAGATGCCGGGTGCTGCTGAAGTGGGGGGGTGACCCTATTCCAGGCCCTCTCCTGCAGTCGGAGGAGCCCGGGGTGGGGGGCTGGGACTGGGACTCCCCCCGGGTGAAAAGGAGAGAGACGGCCGGAGAGATAGAGGGGTCATGTGAGTGTCTTTTTTTTATTTTGGCTGCTAGCAGGGGGAAAGTTAGGCACGTTGAATTTACGTGGCTGTTGTTTTTTGCTCGGAGGCTGGCAATAGAAGGGTTAATTCAACTTAGCCTTAGCCATCATTTTAAAGTAAAGAAAGATAGAAAAAATAACCAAGTCTTAAAGGGGCCACAGCACTCAACCCTGTTAGCTTGCAGCCAAACCTATAATCTGTCTCTAAATCTGATTAAGTCTTGGTCCACACACATCTGTAGAAGTATGCTAAAGCTACACCACCAAACGCCATGGTGCCTCTGCGATGTGCAGTTCTAACTCTAATCTCTGAGAGCTTGCTTTGGGACATGCAATTTGTGCTGTTACACAGTTAATATTTCATAATTATGTATGGTACCTATATAGTTAATTCCTGTATTGCTGTTCTATGGACATTTCTATAGTCAGTTATGCTGCCACCTTTGGTCATTTTTATGTATTGCACTTGAGGTCAGAGCTTTGACTCATCTAAACCACTCCCATCATCTCCAGGGAGCATTTCCTGGTTTATTGTTCATTGTCTTTCTGCCTTATAAGACACACATGTGTATTCTCCATGCTACTCTGATCAAAGCATCATCTTTTGACCGCCGCATGATGCTGAAATCCATTCATTTTGCTGTATGGTGAGTTCAGCTATCTGATAAGGATCGTCCCCAGCGTTTCTGTAATGGGTTGGCACTGCTCTTACAAGGGAAAGAATCGCTATCACAACCTTCTGAGTCAGAATAGTCAAAAGATGTGTAGAATCCCTACAGCCTGTTGTGTATATGTGTGTGCCTAATCTGCAATCAAACTCAGTGCCATTCGCCATCTTGTGAAAGCACATGTCGCATAAGCTTACTGCACTCCATGTGGAAACTGTTTCTCTACATTAAACTGTATCTCACCTGCCATAAGCTGATGCTCGGCTTCTTAAAGAGACAGTACCATTTGTTGCAAAACTTATAAAAATGTCTAGACCGGCTCTGAACATTTGTCTATGAAAGAACCAATGCAGAAACGGCATGCCCCCGACCAGCAGACATGCAGGGAGCAGATTCTGCAGATATCACTGAGCAGAGCGTAAGACCCAAACGTATAATAAAAAAAACGACACAGAAAGTCATGGAAAACTATGAAGCCACTAAAACTGACTTCTCCATTAATCTATCAGACCTCTGGGACAGAACCTCACACTGCATGTCAGTTATGTCACGTTTTAATAACCGACCAGTCGAATTGAGGGACTTACATGCTGCATATGAACGTTACCAGCGGCTGTCTCCAAAGTACTCCGCCTTTTTGCAGTACTCTAATACTAGAGATTCTTCAGCAGAACAGACAAGGATCGATACACTGAACCAACAAAGGGACCTCGCAGTGCAAAGTGCTAAGTGTAAGGCAGAACTCCGCATCACTCAACTGGAGGAGATCAGATCTCACAGATCCACATCAAGCAAGTGCAGCTCACTCTCTTCTAGATCCTCACGCTCCAGGGGCTCAACGTTAAGCGAGAAGCTAATAGAGGCCCGCACTGATGCTGAATCAAAAAAGCCACAAAGATCCTTCGCCAAAAAGGAAGCAGAGATAGAAGCAGGCAAGGCTGCTCAACAAGCAGAAGCAGACTTTCAAATAAAGATTCTACAAATGGAAGGGGAGGAAGCAGCTTCCCTGGCAAGGCTCAAAGTCCTTGAACAAGCAATAGGACAAAGTACTAATTCAGATGTCTTATCCCAGCAGAACTGGAAGATCCAGTTGAACGCACCAGTGACTACGTACTAAAACATAACGTTTGCAAGGACACAGAATCATTTCCTGTGCCCCCTACTAAAGACACTGTTCTGACTCACAACACAGAGACCTCTTAACTCCATATGCCTGAGCCTCTACAAGTCTTCAACGCAAGCGCAGCGACGCAGCAAACCACATCAGCTCCTGCCAACAACAACGTAACATCCAGCGGCAAGACGCAATTCAAGCCACTGCCAGCACCGGTCTTAGAGACTAAACCACGGTTAAACGCTCATGCAAGATCATTCTACCCTGGTAGACCTCACCCTACAGCACCAGAAAACTTTCACACCCAAGGGGTTCCACAAGTTATTTTGGCACCACAGAGTGAGAGATCAGGTTTGACGATTGTGCAGAGAGCTACAGGGCCTGGAAATCAACCTTCAAGGATGCTATTGCTGACCTCAATCTTACTACTAAAGAAGAACTCGATTTGCTCATAAAGTGGCTGGGACCAGAGTCCGCATATCGCGTTAAGAGACTGAGAACAGTACACGTTGACCACCCAGATGCAGGTCTTGTTGCTGCATGGGCAAGACTCGAGCAAACCTATGGTAGCTCTGAAGCCATAGAAAGTGCTCTATTCAAGAGACTGCAAACCTTCCCAAAATTAGGAAACAAAGACTATCGCAAGCTCCAAGATATAAGTGACCTCCTTATGGAACTAGAGTTGGCAAAGACATACCCACGTCTACCTGGACTAAGCTTCCTGGACACCGCTCATGATGTCAACCCAGTGGTATCTAAATTACCATACAGCTTGCAAGAGAAGTGGGCACAACAAGGATCAAGGTACAAAAGAGACAATAACGTTTCCTTTCCTCCATTCTCATTCTTTTGCAGGTTCATTAGCGATCAAGCCTGGATGAGAAACGATTCCAGCTTCAGCTTCAGCGAAACCAACTTGCCTGCTGTATCATCAAGGTATGATAATACACCACCTAAACATAGAGACTTTAATAGAGCAATATCTGTCAAGAGAACAGACATCTCACCCCCCACTAGTACACCTAGCGATAAAGGCGTTGCTGATGATAAAGATAAAGACCCTAATCATCAGTGTCCGATTCATAAGAAGCCTCACCCCCTTAAGAAATGTCGTGGGCTTAGGGCAAAGACTTTACATGAGCGCAGGGGGATTCTCCAGAAACTTGGAATATGCTTCAAGTGCTGTGCTTCTTATAGCCATCTCACTAAAGACTGTAAGGCTGTTATCAAGTGTACAGATTGTGGTAGCGACAGACATGTTACAGTTATGCATCCTACTCCACTTCCTGACAACCCACAGCAGCTACCTACCTCCATCCCTACCTCAAATCATGGCGGGGAGCAGCGAGGCCCCTTTCCAGCGAAGGATAATGTTTCTTCTTCATGCACAGAAGTCTGTGGAGAGGGTTTGGATCACAAATCCTGCGCCAAGGGCATATACCCTTATATACCCAAAGGGCTATTCTGAGAAGGCCGTCAGGATGTATGCCATAATTGATGAACAGAGCAACAGATCCCTGGTGAAGCCTAAATTCTTTGATGTCTTCGGAATAGAGGGTCACGCCACACCGTATACTCTCAGAACCTGTTCTGGTCGTATAGAGACCTTTGGAAGAAGAGTCGAGGGGTTCATGGTCTCTCATATCAAGGAGGGGGAGGGCATACTCCTACCAACCTTAGTCGAGTGTGACCAGATACCAGATGAAAGGGAGGAGATTCCTACTCCGGAAGCTGCATATCACCATCCTCACTTAAGACACCTGGTTGATGAGATTCCTGCAATGGACATGAGTGCTGAAATTTTGATCCGACTAGGAAGAGACATTCTTAGAGTGCATAAAGTACGCGAACAATGCGATGAGCCTGACGACGCTCCTTGACCTAGGCTGGGTAATAGTGGGCGACGTATGTTTGAACAGAACTTGTGTGTCATCGGAGATCCACTCCTTCAAAACTTACGTGTTGGGAAACGGACGTGCATCCCATTTCAAACGATGCCCTCACCATTATGAAGTGAAGGAGAAGCCCCTTGACATCCTTCAAGTAGGGCAGGTTACTCCTGACGACAACCTAGGTACTGCATTGTTTAGTACTACAAGTGATGACGACAAAATAGCCTTGTCAGTTGAAGACAGAGAGTTCATCAAAATAATGGACAAGGAATTCTTCCAGGATGAGTTTAACAGCTGGGTTGCGCCACTGCCTCTTCGTGCTGCAAGGGCCAAACTCCCAACCAATCGTGAACAGGCTCTATCCAGATTCAACTCATTGCAACGTACACTAAAGAACAGGCCAGAAATGAAGGAACATTTCATCGCCTTTATGAAAAGGATCTTTGGCAATGATCATGTCGAACCAGCGCCACCACTTCAAGAACAAGATGAGTGCTGGTATCTACCTTTCTTTGGAGTATCAAGTATCAAGACATATCCCCGAATGATGTTCTTCTCACGGGTCCTAATCTAACCAACAACCTTGTAGGTGTACTGATGAGGTTTAGAAGAGAGCCAGTTGCAATAACTGCCGACATTGAGCAAATGTTTCATTGCTTCATTGTACGTGAAGACCATAGAAATTTCCTAAGGTTCGTGTGGCACTGTAACAACAACATGGACGATGAGATTATGGAATATCACATGAAGGTACATGTTTTTGGAAATAGCCCCTCACCCGCTGTTGCAACATACGGTTTACAAAGGACTGCTCTTAGTGGAGAAAAAGAGTATGGAACAGACGCTCGACAATTCGTTGAGAGAGACTTTTATGTTGATGATAGACTTAAATCTTTACCTACAGAGGAAGAAGCCATAGATCTGCTTCGAAGAACACAAGGTATGCTATCTGAGGCTAACCTCAGGCTACACAAGATTGCTTCAAATAGTGTTGCTGTTATGAAAGCCTTTCAACCTGGCGATCACGCCCCAGGGTTTAAAGACCTAAACCTGGGGATGGACATGCCACCTGTACAGAGAAGTCTAGGCCTACGGTGGGATTTATTAAAGGACACCTTCGGTTTTCAAGTCAGCTCTACAGACAAGCTATTCACTAAGCGTGGTGTGCTATCAGTGGTGAACAGTCTATACGATCCACTGGGATTTGTGGCTCCCATCACCATACAAGGGAAATCCTTGCTTAGACAGTTCTCAGAGACGATTAAAGATTGGGACGCTCCTCTGCCAGCAGACAAGCTTTCAAAGTGGGAGTCCTGGAGAAAATCTCTACATGCCTTAAATGAAATCTGTGTACCGCGCTGCTACACTTTAACTTCCGTCGCTACAAGTCAGAGAAGGGAGCTGCATATCTTCTCGGATGCATCTACTGAGGCTATAGCAGCTGTTGCCTACCTCAAGGTAAGAGACTCCTCCAATCAAACTCACATAGGGTTTCTCTTTGGGAAAGCTAAGTTAGCACCTAAACCTGAGCACACCATTCCTAGGCTTGAACTTTGTGGGACTGTGTTGGCTGTAGAAATTGCTGATTTCATAATGCGTGAGCTAGACATTCAGATAGATGACGCCAAATTCTACACAGACAGCAAGGTTGTCCTGGGCTACATATACAACCAGACTAAACGTTTCTATGTGTATGTCAGTAACCGTGTAGAAAGAATCAGGAAATCATCTAGGCCTGAACAATGGCTTTATGTCCCATCTGAAATTAATCCTGCAGATCATGCCACCAGGCCAGTGTCTGCAAGTGCCTTTGCCTTTGAATTCCTGCTGGACAATCCAGATGAGACCACAACTGATGTCTTCGGTCTTCTAGAACCTGACAAAGATCCAGAGATTCGTCCAGAAGTTAAAACCCTCATCACCCATACTAAGCAAAGACCTATCTTGGGCTGCCATCGCTTTGAACGTTTTTCTAAGTGGACAAGGCATGTATGCACCATCGCAAGGTTAGTCCACATTGCACGCTGCTTCTACACAAGGCCCACTGATATTCAATGTCAAGGTTGGCACATGTGTCAAAAGCTTCTTTCTGCAAACAACATTGCTGAAGGTGAAATGACCATAATGCGCATTGTACAACGGGAAGTATTTGGCTCAGAAATCAAATGTATCCTTGACAAGAGAGACATTCCAAAAAATAGTCCCATTGCTAACCTGAACCCATTCATTGACAATGATGGCATGTGGACGCTTAAACAAGGTCGAGCTGGGAGGACAAGTGTGAAATCCTCTCATCATACCTGCTCGCCACCACATTACCACTCTCCTCATATGGCACTACCACGAAGGGGTTAAGCACCAAGGTAGACACTTCACAGAGGGTGCCATAAGAGCTGCAGGCCTTTGGATTATAGGAGCAAAGAGACAAATTGCAACCACATTACACAGCTGTGTTCACTGCCGTAAACTAAGAGGTAAACATCAGCTACAGCAAATGTCAGATTTGCCAACTGACAGGTTGAGTACTGACCCGCCGTTCACTCATGTCGGTCTAGATGTCTTTGGACCATGGACAGTAACAGCTCGCAGAACTAGAGGTGGTCAAGCAAACAGCAAAATATGGGCAGTGCTGTTCACTTGCATGAGTGTGCGTGCAGTACACATTGAAGTGATAGAGTCTATGGATGCCTCGAGCTTCATCAATGCTTTTAGACGATTTCTTGCAATCAGAGGACCAGTCAAAACACTGAGATCCGACTGTGGAACTAATTTCGTTGGTGCCTGTCGAGAGTTACAGCTCAACTCTAGGCCAATCCAAGACCTTTTAGCTGAAAAGTGTTGTACATGGATATTCAATCCTCCTCACTCTTCCCACATGGGTGGCTCTTGGGAGAGAATGATAGGTATCACATGTAAAATACTTGACTCTATGCTTATGAATTCGAATTCCGCAGGACTTACCCACGAGATTCTAACAACCTTCCTAGCAGAAGCATCTGCCATAATCAACTCCAGACCACTTGTTCCAGTGTCTACAGACCCAGAGAACCCAACCATCCTTACTCCAGATACTCTGCTTACCCAGAAGCTTGGGACAGTTCCTGTTCCACCTGGAAACTTTAAATCAGGAAATCTGTGCTATGATCAGTGGAAGCTAGTACAACACCTCACCAACTGCTTCTGGAATCGTTGGAAGATGGAGTATCTTTCTACCCAAGATCGCAGGAAATGGCAACGTATGAACCCTAACTTACAAGTAGGAGATCTCGTTTTGCTCAAGGACCAACAAGCCGAGCGTATAGAATGGCCTGTGGGACTTATTATAAAGAGCGTTCCAAGTGATGATGGTAAGGTCCGCAAAGTGGAAGTGAAGGTTGCAAGACAAGGGTAAAGACCTTCCTCAGACCTATCACGGAACTTATTTTGCTCTTGCCTTTTGGAGAATGAACTGTCTTGCGTAGACTGCTGGATCTTGCCTACTACCTCAAGAAAAGAAGTTACACTTGAAGTCTGACAGTATGGTTGTTGCATTATTGCATGTTCTCTTTATGTTTTTCAGGTTTTCAAGATTTCAAGAAAATTACAAAAGTTATTAATTTGCATTGCATAACTACCATTGTGGTTTAAATAGTGACATTTTTCAATGCCAGACGGGGAGTGTGCTGTTACACAGTTAATATTTCATAATTATGTATGGTATCTATATAGTTAATTCCTGTATTGCTGTTCTATGGACATTTCTATAGTCAGTTATGCTGCCACCTTTGGTCGTTTTTATGTATTGCACTTGAGGTCAGAGCTTTGACTCATCTAAACCACTCCCATCTTCTACAGGGAGCATTTCCTGGTTTATTGTTCATTGTCTTTCTGCCTTATAAGACACACATGTGTATTCTCTATGCTACTCTGATCAAAGCATCATCTTTTGACCACCGCATGATACTGAAATCCATTCATTTTGCTCTATCCCACTGTTGTGATGGACTGAATAAATCGGCTTTGTGGATGAACACAGTATTTGGTGAGTTCAGCTATCTGATAAGGATCGTCCCCAGAGTTTCTCTAACTTACACGGGTTGGCACTACTCTTACAAGGGAAAGAATCGCTATCACAACCTTCTGAGTCAGAATACAATGCAATATTTAAATTGGGACCAGCTTACCTGAGGTTGCCTTATAACCTTAGGTGCAGCTCATGGGATGGAAGGGTCGAAAGTTTTGCAGTACAGCTTCAGACTCCCCCCTTCATGTGCTTGCACAAGATCAAAGAAGACAAAGGAGGAGTGGCAGGTACTCAGACCAATTTATAACCAACCTGGGAGGTGCACTTGGGCAATTAGGATAACCAAGTCTTAAAGGGGCCACAGCCTTTAACCCTGTTAACTTACAGCCAAACCTAAATCTGGTTAAAAACAGAGGTCTTGGCCCACGCACATCTGTAGTGTTAAAGCTGCACCGCCAAACACCACAGTGCCTCTGTGTGGTGCAATTCTAACTCTGATCTCTGAGAACCCCCTTTGGGACATTCAATGCAGTAGGTAAATAGGGAGCAGCTTACCTGAGGTTGCCCTATAACTTTGAGTGCAGCACGTGGGGTTTTTAGAGACAGAGACGGCAAGCTAACAGGGTTGAGTGCTGTGCTCACGTGCACTTCCCAGGTTAGGTATAAATTGGTCTGAATGGCTGCCACCCCTCCTTTATCTCCAAAGATAGAAAAGGTCTACTTCAACAATAATATTTGTATTTATATAATGCTAATTTTCTTCTTTAATAAAAAGTCCTTTTTTTAGAAAGAAAGAATATTTAAACGGAATATGGATTATTTATTTATAACTCTTATTATCTCTCTCCTTCTCTCTCTTAAATATTTAAAGGAAAACTGCCTTCTTGCATGTTCTGGTGCTCTGCCTTATTGTTTTCCCCCTTTGGAATGAAAAATTATAATTTGTGTTAGGATTGTCCCCATACAAGTGATTTGATTATCAGCATACTGTTTCAGTGGTTCTCATGGGACTATTCATGGGACTATGTTTTGCTACAGTGGTAGTGGTTTTCATGGCCTTGAGTAAAAACATGAACTACAAGTTCCACAATTCTTCCAATGTAACAGGTGAACTCTTTAGTAGCGTTGGCTAGGTCTAAGGAGCCTAATGATATATCCAACCGAGAACCCAGACATTAACCCCTGTTACTGGAAAACAAGACTGTCATCGTTCCAAACTGAAGACGTTGAATTTCAGCAGAATGGGTTAAGCCAGTCGCCCATGCCTTAGCCAATCAGATGATTAGCAATCTAGAGTAAAGAAGTATATATATGTACTCAAAATCAGTATTTTGGTGTACATAGCTAAGGTAAACACATTGTTGCTATGGAAAACTGTTTTATTTTATACACATAATTGCAAACAAATAGAAAATAAAAAAAAACAGATAGGGTCAGCACACTGAAGACATCATTTTGGCACTTTTAAAAATTCTATTGGAAGTGGAATTACCCCTTAACTTCTGTTTTCTGTGTTCACACTGTTTTATTACTCTTTTCCAATCCTGTCCTGTCTAGTCAATATTCTATTTTAAGTGTGATTTTCAGGGCATGACACAGCGGTCTGCCTGATAGCAGATATTCGTTTTTGGCTTAAATTAGAGAGACATTTTACACCACATCAGTATTATATTATATGAGATTGATTACAACATGCACCTCAGGTAATTTTTTATTATCTATGGCATACTTTAATAGTATCTGCCAAAAAGCAGACTTTTTATTATATCATTTTATGTATATAGACACATGGATAGCAGTTTTTCCTTTACTTAATTTCAATTTTGAATAAAGTAGGGGAATTTGAGAACTGATGTAGTGATTTGGTGTCTGTGAGCCCTATTCTGGAAATGTTATCCAACTTTTTCGGTCCCTGGTGACAGAAACCATAATCATTAGAAATTCCCTGGGTGTCACACAAGGGTATTTCTGCTGTCTGTCGGAGAACCCCAAAGTACCAAATATTCATGTACTGGGCATGTCTATAAAAATTGATTTGGGATTTTTCTGGAAAGGCTGGGTTTGATGAGGCAGTCAGAGCTGGAGATGCAGAAAATAAAGAGGTGATATACTGCATATTTAGTGGTCCTGTTCTAATATTTAAAAATAACGACAGAAGGTCCACAAATATATTTAAAAAACGGACCAAGTACCTCTCTTTACAGCTACCTTTTCCCTACTTCATCACAATGAGATACCGTACTAACTCAATAAAATGCGCCTTTAGTCCCTAAACGTGGGAAATCTAAAATGAGCCTCTCAATTAGGGAATGGTTTATGCAGATTAACCATCTGGAGCAGATGGAGAAAAGCTCTCACTCCAAACAGGGTGCAGTGCAGAAATGTTGCCAGACTTGGTTCTAATGAGCTACTTTTAAGGCAAATCCTGCATTTTTGAGTTCCCTTTGTATTAGTGTTCGTCAATGTACCATCCTATTCCAAGCATGGTGTGTACTTTTCAGGACTTGCTCATATTCTCTTGCCCCCCCCCCTCCCTCCTTATCAGCCTCCCCTATGTCCTCCTGTCTCCTCCATCCCTCTAATTCCTACCTATCTTGCTACCATATTGCAGCTCCGTTCCCTCAATCCCTTCCCTTCTTCTATTCTTCCTTTACCACTCTTCTTTTACACCTGGGCAACTGCCCTACACAAAATTAGGTAGGGAAAGTACTCAAAATAATAACTGAAACTAAAAAAATACTAAAGAAATACAGAAATAAATATATATATATTTTTTTACAGGTATCAGAGGTCAAAAAGGGGGGTAACACTAGGGAGATTGCCCTGCACAAAATGGGGTAGGGAAAGTGCTAAAAATAATCACATAAAAGTTAAATAAATACACTAATAAATATATAAATGCACCGATCAATATATACATAAATGAATAAATAAATAAATAATAACATTAATAAATAAATTTAAAACATTTTTTACAGGTGTCAGAGGTCTGGGGGAGAGGGGGGAGGTGGTGATGGTGGATGTGGCAGTGTAGGTGGAAAAGGCGAAGGAGGTGGCAAACACTTAGAAGGTACATAGAAACATAGAAGGTTGACGGCAGAAGGAGACCATACGGTCCATCTAGTCTGTCCTTAAAACACTCACTCAGGTGCTGGCAAGTCCTATGGCATCCACACCTGATTTATGTTAAGGAATGTAAATATGTCCACATTAGATGTGGATAGACGGATCCCCCCCGTCAGTGATGACCCCCCCTGCAGTGCTGAAGACATTATCTGATAGGACACTTCCCGCAGGGCAGACCAACATCTCCATGGCACAGAGGGCAAGTTCTGGCCTAAGTGATGGATGTAGTGGACAATTGCCGCCACTGAGACCTCAAATTCAGCTGCGAACTTTGCCAATAGTGCATCTACCAGAGTGCAGGAATCAAGGAGGCAATGTTGCCTTTATAGCAAGAATCCAGCAGGGTGCCCACCCAGTAATCGGCACTGGTGACTATTGGGGCAACTCTGCGATCGTTCTGCAGGCACTGAAGCAAGTAGGGACTTATGTGAGCCAGGAGTCAAGGAGAAGCTGTCCTTAGTGTCAAGTCTCCTCCTTCTCCTGCCCCTCCCTCCAGCCATGCCATCTGCTGTCTGGACAGTGAAGGACAGGACAGTGGCCTTCTCGGCCCTCCATTCCACTCTGCGATCCACGTATGCCCTGCTCTGATGCCTGGGAAAATGGGCCTTCCTCCTGTGGCACCATCCCATCCTCTGTAATGGCCTGAAGGATTTTTTCCAGCGGGCAAAGGATGGGTATGGTAGCGCTGATGATGGGTTCATCGGCGCTGACCATATTGGTGGTGTGCTGAAAGCACTGCAGCACCGTAAAGATGTCCCACATGAAGGCCCACTCATTGGCGGTAAAGTGCTGTTGGTGTGCACTTCTAATTACCCAGGCATTTTGGAGCTGGAATTCCACTATTACCTGCTGCTGCTCACACATATATACACACCACCTGGTCAGCAAGTCACTTATGAAGTGGAGGGTGGTAGGGCCGAAGTCCCTCTGCGGTGCAGAAAGGCAAGCAGCAGCGTGGGAATGCCAAAAGTGTGGGCACACAGCACGCACTTTATGTAGCGCTTCTGGATAATGGGCCAGAAAGCTCTGCACCAAGAAGTTCAACACATGCAAGATTTATGTCAACCCAACTGGGCCCAAGGCTACTTCAGGGTTATGCCCATTGTCACACACCACCTTGCTGAGCTTCAGGTCCAATGGCAGAAGCCACTCATCTATCTGCTCCGGGATACCAGTCCACAGCATCTTGGTGGTGTGAGGTCTTTCGCCCCAGTCAGATGAGTTTTAAAGAGTGCCAACAAGTGAGTAGTTTTATCTAACCCCCAGTAAGTATAATGCAAGGGGTGCCAACAAGTGAGCAGTTTTTTTCTAACACAGTAAGCAGAATGCAGGTGGTGCAAGCAAGTGAGTAGTTTTATCCAACACCCAGTAAGTAGAATGTAAGGGTTGCCAACAAGTGAATTTTTTCTAACCCCCAGTAATTGTTATGCAAGGGGTGTCAACAAGGGACTAGATCTTTTCTAACACAGAGCAAGCAGAATGCAAGGGGTGTCAGCAAGTGAGTAGTTTTTTTTTCTAACCCCCAGTAAGCAGACGGTAAGGGGTGTCAACAAGTGAGCAGTTTTATCTAACGCCCAGTAAGTATAATGCAAGGGGTACCACCAAGTGATTAGGTTTTTTTTAACCCCCAGTAAGCAGAATGTATGGGGTGCCAACAAGTGAGTAGTTTTTTTTTTTTCTATCACCCAGTAAGCAGAATGAAAGTGGTGCCCATGAGCAGTATTAAATTCCCAGATGTGCCACAGCATCTGCCCGTCCTCAGGGTGCAATGAGAATGGGCAGATGCATTTTTCCCTTGCTGTCCCTCACTTACACCGCCCGCTCCCCCTAACTAGGTGCCCTCAAAAAGATAGTTTGAGATGCTGCGTCCTCTCTCCTCATATGTTTTTTTCCCACAGCTCTTCCTGTCCCTCACTCAGCAGCAGCAACCTCTCACTATCTACTCAGCACTGAAATGGCAATGGCGGTACATGTGACCTCAGCTTTCATACAGCGGAGTCACATGTCCCGTCTGGCCAATCACAGCCATGCCTAATATGGGTATGGCTGTGGTTTCTAGATGTAAAAAACTGGTTGATTGCCTAATAAGCAGCCAATCAACTGGCATTCTGGGATCGGTCGAACACTGAACTTAGGCATGGACTTCTCGTTGAAGTCCGTTCTTGGGGGTTGTGAACCCAAGCTTGCAAAGTTCGGTAAGAACCTGAACTTTGCAGCTCAGGTTCACTCATCACTACTGACAAGTTCAACCAAAACAGCGAAAGGCAAAAAAAAGCAACAATTGCTTTCTTAAAATAATAGCTGTTGTTAACTGTTTACATATTTTTTGTTTAAAGGGGGCCCATAATCATTTCTATCTAATGGGTTTGGAGTGAAGTTGCGACAGGCTCGGGGGGGCATCCAAATTGTTAGAGCCCTCCCACACATAGATCACGGAAACCCCCACAATGCTAACCTAAACCTTGATTCCCTGGTGAAATGCGACCCTGCAACTGGCTGCTGGTAGTCATTTGGCCAGTGGAACGTTCTAGGGAATGTATACATTTATATTACATGTGCCCAACCTGCAGCCCTGGGGCCAAATGTGGCCCTCAGAGCCATGTTATATGGCATCTGAATTGCTGTGGGGGTGGTGGGTTGGATACATAGAGTTGGTGTGTAAAGGTTTTATAGGGGCACAGTAAGCATGGGAGGTTGCACTGAGAGTGATGTAGGAAGGAAGCATTGGCAAATAGTGGTAACAGCAGTAGATTTGAGAACATTGATTGTAGAACACCACCCATTGATGAAATCTTTAACAGAATATTTTGGTAAAAAAGTTTTTCTACTGTATCATAATTGTATGCTTAGCATTTATTAGTGTGGTAGAAGGGCATACAAGTGGAGTTTGTGGAGACATTCAACCTATATGAACCTCAGACAGCTCATATTTTCCAAGTCATCCTTCAGCTTGACCGACCACATGGAGAGATTATGCTCCACCCCCTGGGAGGAAACATAAACTTAATACCTCCACCTCTTCCTCTTCTCCTCAGTTCTTTGTATTTCCTCCCTGGGAAACCGTTGGACAGAGAGGTGCCTGATTATGTTAGACTTCGGCCAGCTTGTTATTTTAGTTTTTTATTTTACGACCTCCAACATGCTGTCCCAGACCAAATACCAGCGGAGTCCCTACTGGGCTCTGCATGCTATTTCCCTCATAGCCTTTTGAAGCACTAGTTATGCGATATACCTTTAAAATTAAATTTGAAAATATAAATTAAAATAATTCAGGGTAGTTCAGGATAATCTTGCCGTTTACTTTTACTTCTGGTTTCCTGTCATTTTTTATTATTAATATTAAGCAAGAGTTAGCTTCTATGCTGGACGCCCCCAAAAATGTTGTGGTTCAAAAGCCGTCAGGAAAGTATTGGATGATTTTGAATCTGAAAAGTTTAAACAAATTCATACGATACAAGAGATTCAGAATGGAATCAATTTATTCAGTGAGAAATGTTTTGATAGAGGAGGCCTTGATGGTAAATCTAGACTTACAGGATGCTTACCTACATATTCCTATTCTAGCAGCACACTGCAAATACTTGAGGTTCGCGGTTCAGCTGGATCGGAAAGTCCTATACTTTCAGTACAGACAACTGCATTTTGGCCTATCCTCATCTCCAAGGATTTTTATCAAGATCGTGGTGGAACCTATGGCCCACATCAGACAACAGGGAATCATTGTGATACCCTATCTGGACTAATTGCTTCTGTTAAACAAGTCATGGGTTGGGTTTTTAGCAGACCTAGAAAAGACACCGGAGATTCTAAAAGGTCTGGGATTGTTAGTAAACCTGGAAAAGTCCAGTCTGACACACAGTCAACAATGCAGGTTTCTGGAACTATTCCTTCCAGAGTGCGCAGGCGTGCGGGTCGCAGATGGCTACTTAGACCCACGGCTCTGCAGTTCTCGGGCATTCCGGGTCTAGCACACTTCAGAGAGCGTTGTTTCTCAGCTGCAGAGGATCGGGCACCCGTCTGGTCCTCCCACAGCTATCTGTGTCACAATTGGAGAGAAGGCAGCTGCTCCCGGGGGTAGGTGATGGGGAAGAGAAGCTGCCACCATTTTGACTCTGGTGCACGGGCCACAGCTTATTATCTGCAACCGCGGCTTTGCTTCTTTAGCTAGTCCTGACCCCGCTCTCCCCTGGGATGATGCAGTTTCACCACTGGGAGGCTCAGCCACCCTTAGAGAAGCCCGCAGATAGCATATTTGGCCCTGGAGGAGAGTTCACCAAGGCACCATAGCGTGCACTTAAAGGACCGGAACACCTTAGCCTCTTATTAAGCGTCCGAGCACTGCATGATTTTGTATGGAGGAAAGGGGGAAGCAATTCCAACACCTAGCTCAGGTCTCAGTCCCCCTCCCACACTTTAAATTGCCCACCAGCTCAGCTGGTTTAACAGCTCGGTCACAGGCCATTTTGTCCTGATTTGCACCACAGTCCCAAAGCCAATCTTCCAGTGGCCTGGGCTAAAACGAGGGACTCAAACAATGGCTGAACCCGTTACCCCCAAAGCGCTTGCCAAAACATGTCAGATCTGTTGCCAAAAGACGAGTCCTGGATGGATGAGTCGCTACACGTCTCACCTGCCAAGCCCCAGCCTCCGACCCTGGATAGATATGAAAAAATGTTAGAAAGGGCGCTGGAGAGATGGGCTCAAAATATCATGCTGCAGATTACCAATAATCTTTCAGCAGAAATTAAAGAGCTGGGCCAGAGAGTGGCCAAACTGGAGCATCGGTCGTTGGCTCAGGCCGTGGGTTTGTCCTCCTTGGGTGCAGACATAAAAGCAATTAGGGATGAAAACCTGATCCTATACCACAAGCTGGAGGAAGCTGAGAACAGGTCTCGACAGTCCAACATCATGGTCAGGGGGATACCCGAGTCAGTGCAGGACTCCACTGTTACGGCTTTGTTCCAGGAGCTCATTCTGTCCATTCCCATTGAGAGGTTGGAATTTAACAGAATTCACAGAGCGCTGGAGAAAAAGAGGGCGGATGGTCTCCTGAGAGACTGCATTTCTACCGCACCAAAGACCAGCCATCTAACGGGATCAGATACAAGTGGAGGTTCCCTTTTAAGGTTACATTCAACCATCTGCATAAGCGTTTTGAAGTCACCAGCCCTCAGGAGTTGGAACTTGCATTAAACTCTGTAGGAATGAAAGCCACAGTCTCGACTGCTCCACCACAAAAGAAGAGAGCGCTCTCCTTTTCCCCGGCTGCTAAAGATAAGCGTGAGCACCGGAACAGCACCCTGGCAAGTACAAGGTAGGGAGATTAAGTTAGTTTCTTTGAATGTCCAAGGTCAGAATGTCCCCCAGAAGCAGTTTAAGGCAGTTGAGGCAGATGCAGGAGCTGCACATGGACATTCAATTTCTTTGTGCTGACTACCCCTTGTTTTTTACGGCCTCTGCAGATGTTAAACAACTGGGAGTTCCAATTGCCTTTACGTGTTCCATCCCCTTTTCATTGGAACAGGAGGTGTGCAACGCTATGGGCCAATACCTGATCTTGCTGGGATCTATTCAAGACTCGCCGGTCATAGTAGCAACTTACTATGCACCGAATCAGAAACAACCCTTCTTTGAGGAGTTCTTTAGGGTCCTGCTCCAAGCTAGAAAGGGACTTCATATTGTCGCTGGGGACTCTAACCAGATTCAATACCCCGCCCTGGACAGGCAAGATCCTGGGGGGGTATCAAACAAGACCAAGCATGGTTCCTCTGGGAAAGCGTTTTGTGCTATCTTGAATCAATATCAGCTGGTGGGTGTGTGGAAAGTGAGTGTTATCCAACTCAGCGGGAATACACTCATTACTCTTGCCCCCATAAGTTTTTTAAATGATTGACCATGTCTTCCTGCAGCAGCCATGTCTGTCTCAGCTAGCAAATGCGACCATAGTTCCCATCATATGGTCAGACCATGATTTAGTAGCGGTCGAACTGGTGTCCCTGATACAGCGGCCTCCTCAAAAGTGGCTGATGAAGCCTTACTGGATCAGATCCGTAAAGGGGTAGAGTTATTTCTCCATAACTCAGGGTTGTTGAGCTCTAATGTTACTGTCTGGGAAACCCACAAGGCAGTAATACTAAGCGGGACAGAGAAGGGATAGTTATAAGAAAAAGCGTATTTTCCTGACAGATGCATATAAGGGGGCCTCAAATGCTTTCAAAGATAATCCTTCAAAGCGGAATAGGGTGCTACTTAATCAGGCGAATGATCAGCTCAATCTCTGTCTATCAGGTGAGACCGAGCGTTAAATAAATCGGTTCAGGTTTAAATGGTATCGCATTAGCAACAAACCAAATACCCCCCTGGCCAGAAGACTTAGAGGTATCAAGCAGAGATCCAAACCGATCCTCATTACAACCGCGGAGGGTCCCCTGTCTAGTAATCCAGCAAAGGTGATTGCGACTTTCCGTTGAAAAACTATATAAACATAAAACAGTCTTAAATGTGTCTTAAAAGGTGGTGGAGAACTTGTTTAGTCGATCTGCCTGTTTTTCCCCCAGATGCCAATGCCTATTGAAGTGGTAGAGGTACAAGAGGCTATAAAAAAAACTTAATCAGGTATAGTCTCCACACCTGGTGGGGGCATTGAATGCAGTGAGAGAGGGGGTCCCGTGGTGCCCCAAATCCCTCACGGCAGCAGTGAGTATGATACCCAAGCCTAATACTGATCGCACAATTTGGTCTAATTACAGGCCCATTTCTCTGTTCAATATCAATGTTAAGCTTTTGGCGAAGGTCCTCGCCACCAAGCTAAACAGATATATTCAAACCCTGATATCTAAAAAAAACAGGTGGGATTTATACCCCAGCGCCAGGCGGGAGACAAAATCCAGAAGAGTGTAAATCTAATATACCATGCAAGAGTGGAGGGGCGGTAGGCTATGTTACCGGCGTTGGACGTGCGTAAGGCATTCAATACAGTTGCATGGGACTATCTACATTTCATCTTGAGGAAATGGGGTCTAGGATCATTCTTCATTAACTTGGTATCCTCCTTGTACTTGAGCCCGGGGACATTTGTAAGGTATTCTGGCTATATCTCTGACCGCTTCACCTTGGGCAGGGGTACTAGGCAGGGGTGTCCCCTCTCTCTGCTGTTATTTGCATTGTCAATTCAACCACTGTCTAGGTTACTTCAGAGCAATGTCAATGTAGCAGGAATCAGGGTGGCAGGGTACAAGCATAAAATACCGTTGATTGCCGGCAACATCTTGATGGTGGTTGCAGATCCGGTAACATCTCTGTCAAACTTGTTCGGGGTTCTGGGAGCTTTTGGGTTCTCTTACTAAGATTTCGGGCCTCCAAATTAACTGGGCAAAATCGCAGGCTCTTAATGTATCCCTCCCTGAAAATACAGTGAGTACTGTTAAAGCCTCATTTGACTTCTAATGGCAAGCACATCATATTAAAGGAGCACTATCGCGAAAAAATGGCCCAATTATAAAAATCCATATAAATATGCTGGATGGCAGGGGGAGGGGTCACTTATACACCCGGTATCAAGAAATATCCAACCAGACTTGTTTTATTTTATTTTAATGGAAGTACATCTTGGACACCCCTCATAGACTAAACCTGTAACTTCAGGATTTTATTCCTACCAGAGGAAGAAAACCGCAAGCTTGGCGGGAGTTTTATTCAGTTCAGGTGTATAAGCGACCCTCCCCTTATTAGCTAAAGTGTTTATATGGATTTTTAATATTACACTATTTTGCGATAGTGCTCCTTTAAGTACCTAGGTGTGTATCGGCGAATTATAGTTCCCTTTATGCAACCAACTACCCCGGGATGTTTAAAAACCATTGGTCTATAATAGTCAACTGGGCTAAGCTAAACCTTTCGTGGTTGGGAAGGATTGCTGCAGTGAAAATGACGTGGCTCCCTATATTGAGACCTACTGTTCCCCGATCAGTATTGCAAACTTGCTATGGTTGCCCCCCACGGCCTATAAGGGCATCTGTAATCCTGTGTTAAACCACTCCCTTAGGGTGTGGAAGGCAAATAATGTGTGCAGGAAACTCTCTTCTCAGTGCAGGCCATTGCTATCCATGCTGGGTACTCCAAAGTTCCTCCCTGGTTTCTCACATCCAGCAGCATTTGCTTGGTGGAGAGCGCAAATTTTAACTAGGATTAAAGATATTCCTATGCCGAGTGGGATGCTCACGTTCTCCAGCCTTAGGTCTTCTAGGGATATCCCCAACAGTGAGTTTCTCCGCTTTCTACAAATTTCTCACTATGGGAGGACCAAAATGAAAGCAGATGTTACCCCACTCAAGCCCTCGGCTTTGCAGAGATTGTGTGGGGAGGACCCTCTGGGGAAAGGAGTGATTGTGCTGGTTTATAAGCAGCTGTGTGGGGTGGAGGGGGGGCACCCTTTAAAGTATGCATTGAAATGGGAGACCGGCTTCAATATGACCCTTTTGAACCGCGACTGGAGGGCAGCTTGAAGGCAGTCATTTTAAAAGATACCTAAATGAAGGTGCTCAAGATGTTAATACCAAACCTAGGTATTTCTTAGGTGGTCCCTAGTTCCAGGGAGGGTTCAGTTGGTCTTGCTCAATCTTAAAGCCCCCAGGCTGTTCGAAAGTCTCGTTTTGACTCATAAAGCATATCACAACAGCGGCCTAAACAATTGTAGCACATTCCTGGAAGAAGCTGGACAACCTTCTTGGGAGTCTGATTTCAGGTATCATTCAGGATATGCTTTTGAGAAGATGGCGACTTCCATGCAAAGGGACCTGACTCCCTTTTTAGCTACCTTGGAGGGCTGGATATCTCATTTCCTGGAGCTTCTGCTGATTTAGGGTGCTAAGTTAGCCTCTTAGTGGAATGGTGGAGGCCTGGAACCCATTCTTTTTCTTTTTCTCTTCTTTTCTTGTCTTTCCTTTCTTTTTTTCATCTTTCTTACCTTTCTTTCTCTGTCCTACCGTCTGTTCCACAATCCCGCTCTCGCTCCTCTAAGTAACATGAAACCAAATGAGAACCCTTTCTTCCTCCCCCTCCCCAGGCCAAGGAGCAATGTCTCTGGGGCAGGGTTGGGGGAGGGAAGTTGAGGTGTGGCCTTTGTCAACAACGGGTCGACCACCAAGCTTCTAACTCGATGTTAAAGCTCTACTTTATGAACAAAAACTTTTGGATGTCAGTTTTTGATCTGTGATGTCTATTCCTTCCATAAGAAAAAAGAGACAAAATTGCTGCATAGGTGGCAGCTCTAGCAAGGAGTCCTCGGGTCTCCCTAAGGGGTGTAATGAAAGAGGTTTATAACCTTGGCAATTCCCGCAGTACTCTGGGCTCATACAAGGACCCTGCAGAGATTTCTGTTAGAAAGATGGAGCAATACACAGAGCTCATTAGATCAACTGGTTCAGTTGAACCAGGAAGCACTAAAGGATCTAATTTGGTGGATAGATCCAGAGAACCTGGAAAAGGACAAAGGTGGAGACAAACCAACCCAGGTATAGTCACAACAGATGCAAGCAACTAGGGGTGGGGGGCCCACCAGTGAAGCTCGCACTGGAGCACCTTCAACCATTAATACTGAACAGGGAAGTGCAGATAATATCAGACAATGCCATGACTGTGGCATATCTAAACCATCAAGGGGGATCCCGGGCCTTAAGATTAATCACAGTAGCAAAATAGAAACTACTTCCCCTCCAGCATCCAGTCATTGTCGACAGTTCATCTGAAGGAGACCTTAAACACTCTTGCAGATTACCTAAGTGGAATAAAAGTTCAGCAGACGGAGTGGTGTCTAAACCAGTGGTGTCTTCCCACCTTTCAGAATCCTGCCTCAATAAAAAATAATCAAATATAATAATTTTTGCCAAAAACTGTGACTTCAGGTAACAGATCACAAGAGATAGTTCTTCCAACATTGTCAAATGGAGCAGGCAAGGAAGCAGATCTCTCACTGCTTGATGTCAGAAGAGCCCTGATCATTTGCTTAGAAAGATCCAGAGAATGGCAAATAGCAGAACAACTCTTGGTAACTTAGAAAGGCTCAGCAGCAAGAGCAAGTCCACTATAGCCAGATGGATAAAACAGATTATTGCTCAAGCTTACTCTACTAGGGCGGTGTCTCTCTCAGAAATCTTGGCCCATTCTACAAGAGCTATGGCTACATCATGGGCAAAAAGAACTGGAGCATCCATAGATGAGATCTGCAAAGCAGCAATGTGGTCATCGCCCCACACCTTCCTCAAACATTATAGACTTGATTTACTATCTGCAAAGCATCAGGCCTTTGGTAGAAGGGTACTACTTGCAGCTTTTCACCCCTAAGGTATAATTACTTGTCTATTCCTCTCCATGTGGTCAGTCAAGCTGAAGGATGACTTGGAAAAACCACCTTAAGACTTAATGGTAATAGATTTTTTAGGAATCCTTCAGCTTGACAGCTTATTACCCGCCCATAGTCCAAGGGTGGTTACGTTTATTACTTTGCTATTATTGAGGAGAGAGAAAGGGATGGGGCATTAAACCACTGTTCAAGTTTGGGTTTCCTTCCAGGGGGTGGAGCTTAATCTCTTCATGTGGTCGATCAAACAGAAGGATTCCTTAAAAATCTGTTACCAGTAAGTCTAACGGTGGTTTTTCTGATTACTCCTGCTGCATACGAACAGTTATTTTCAGGACAAGTTCTAGGCAAAAAATGCTGCCCCTCCTTACCCATCCTGTTCCACATACAGGTATGTGCCATGCTGTGCATCTTCCTTAGCAGTAAACAGTGCAACTTAACCATAGCCTCGATTCAGAGACACATTCGTCCGGGCTTCCGTAGCTGTCTGTGAAAGTTTTGGTGGGTGTTTGTCATTTTTTTGCTTTTTTTCCGTTAGTTCGGATCATTTTCCAAACAAAATCGGAAATTTTCCGTTCCTTCAGAAAACTTCCGTTGATTCAGAGAGCTTCCGTCTGATTCAGAGAGCTGATTTCCGACGGATCACCACCCTATAAATTCGTTTCATTTCCGATCCACTTACGAGACCTTTGAGGGCTCGGATTGCTATTGTTGAACATGTTTTGCGGCTATATGCTCGATTCAGAGAGACACAAACAAACTTTCGGTTTGGTGCCGACGTCGTAAGATTTTCAAAATTTCCCGCTCTCGCATGAACGTTCGATCGATTCTATGCATGCTTCGTAAACCTTCCGTAGCGCGTCCGTGTGCTCGTATGCCAGAGTACGCAGACGAGGATGTCATTTTCCATCGAAAAGGTTCAGATTTATTTTGCCCAACTACCAACGTAGCCTTTCGTTTTTGCCCTTTTCTCATCGTATCCTCACACGAATCCTATCATTTTCCCGCTACATCCTGCTTCATTTTTTCCTAAAGTATCTGTCCAGACGAAATTCTTGCGATATTGCGCCTGCGCACTACAAACTTCTCTCATTAAAGTGTTCGCCTACATAATTTCACTTCCATCACTAAACTCACCCTAACCACTTAGCGCTCTCCTGCCTTTTCCCTGGAGCTCCCTTAAAGCTCACCCTAACCACTTAGCGCTCTTCTGCCTTTTCCCTTGACCTCCCTTAAAACTTACCCCAATCACTTAGCGCCTTGGTTCTTCTTCCATTTTTGGTCCCTAAAACTTACCCAAATCACTTAGCGCCTTGGTTCTTCTTCCATTTTAGGTCCCTAAAACTTACCCCAATCACTTAGCGCCTTGTTTCTTCTTCCATTTTTGGTCCCTAAAACTTACCCAAATCACTTAGCGCCTTGGTTCTTCTTCCATTTTAGGTCCCTAAAACTTACCCAAATCACTTCACGGACATCACAATCTTGATTTTCAAATATGTCATTGTCCCCTTGTTTTTTTTCAATGTATGTGTGCAAATAAATGGGACAACATTTTTTTTTTTTTTTTTTGGTTTTTAATTGCTCAATTGCCATTTGTTGGCAAAATTTTTCTGGCAACTTTGGGCCAAAAAAATTAATAACTATATACAAATTGTTTTGGCTTTACTAAAAATATATACACTGTTTTTGTTAAAAACTTTAAAAACTATATACAATTTACAACTTTTTAAAAACCAGAAAACTATATACAAAGAAATTTGGTGTTTAACCAAGAAAACTATGTACAAATACAACTATTTACAAATCTACAGGGCCAGGAACCAGGACACTAGTCTTCCTCTTCTGTTGTCCCCAACGTGTCCCGCATCGCCTGCAGATCGGCCACCAACTCAAGGACCCTCCGATTGATATCAGCAAGTCGCTGTCTTGTGGTCCCTTCCCAAAAATCAGAAATTCTAATTATTCGGAGAACAATACATGTTTATCACCTGTGTAATTAATGTATTTAAAGAAACAAATTAAGTATAATGCACATATGATTAATCACAGGAATTAAGGTTAGTAACTGGCCACAGGACAGTTGGGCAACTAATTAAGCTAATTCAGTGGCCACAGGACAGTTGGGCAACTAATTAAGCTAATTCAGTGGCCACAGGACAGTTGGGCAACTAATTAAGCTAATTCAGTGGCCACAGGACAGTTGGGCAACTAATTAAGCTAATTCAGTGGCCACAGGACAGTTGGGCAACTAATTAAGCTAATTCAGTGGCCACAGGACAGTTGGGCAACTAATTAAGCTAATTCAGTGGCCACAGGACAGTTGGGCAACTAATTAAGCTAATTCAGTGGCCACAGGTCCCTCTTATATTGGCATTGACTAGGGCATTATGTGTTTTTGTGTTCATGGGAATTTAGACCGAAATCTCTAGAATGACATGACTACTTACTTGGTTGGTGGCCGAGAGATGGCTCGTTGGGGACAACACCCTGAGGTCCTGGTTCCTGGCTCTGCTGTGAAGAAGTGCCTGTAGAAACATGGGCCAAATGGTTAGTTTGGATGTCTGATTCCGCAGTCCTCCAATGTTTTGAGCTAAGTCTGGGTCACATCACTCACCTTCTCCAGGGTCTTGTGGGCTCCTATCTGCTGCCTCCTGACCCACTACTTCACCCGCAACCGAAACATCTACAAATACAGAATAAAGGATTCAGTTTGGTGATATCAGGAGCTAGCAATTCTCTTTTTTGGTGTAGACATGAAGAGTGACATACCCGAGGATCCCGCATGCGTGGCAGGGTACGACTGCCTGCCCACGCTGTGCCGCCCCTCCTCTGTGGTAAGGTCCAGGGGCTGGTCTGAGGAGGCCACAGAGGAGGGGTCGGCCCGTCGCCCTGGAGATCCACCACCTTCACTCCCAGCTGCAGAATCATGCAGCACTGGTCGTCCTCTGCGCCTCCGGGTGCGGCGAATTCGGTAATCCATTTCCAACACTAGAAAAGAAAAGGCATTCTAAGTAAAGTCCTACCTTCTGTCTTAGTTACATATTGCATGCAATCGCAATCTACTTACTTGGAAAATGGATTCCGAAGAACCTCCGCACCCGGGGCATGTGCAGCCGTTTGAGGTCCGACCAATGCTGCATGATCTGCGTGTGGGTGAAGGTGGTGTTGGTCTGCTGTTGGATGGTGGAGATTATCTCCAGGGCGACGTGGCGTTTTTCAAATGTGTTGGGCAGGTAGTCGTACCTGCGCTCCAGCATGGTCTACAAAACAGAAAGAAAACCTCGACTTTACTTCTCAATACATATCAATATGTGTCAGCAAAACATTTTTTGGGGTAATTACATTAACACACACACATTTCTAGTGTTTATTAATTTCACAATATGGCCTAAATGTTGTTTGGCACGTGTGTTGCGTGCCTTTGGTTGTGCATGTAGTTTATCACATTTTTAACCAAAGCCATTTATTCCTGCGCTTCCTTCACATATAGAGCAGCATTTCCTAATCTAACAAAAGTCCATCGAATACACTTACGAACATGATGATCTCTTCTTGTTGGCGGGTGAAGATAGTGGGTGCCATCTTGCTTCTTTTTCTCGGCAGCAGATAAGTAACGCCCCAGCGCGTTCCGCACGGCCGTGCGAACGTACGGAATGCCTCAGCGGGTTCCGCACGGCCGTGCGAACGTACGTCACACGCTGGCTTGCTTACTTAAAGGTCCCTGCACACCCAGCTGATTATTTGAGAAAATCAAAATGGCACCCAAAAAACCTCCGGGCAAAACTGGAAAGGAGCAAACGGGGAAGAAGGCAGCCAAACGGCAGGAGCCTTCCGAAGGGCCCAAAACCAGGTCGCAGCAGCCAAAAGCAAAATTACGGCCTAGTACCAAAACGCCGGCCAAGCCAACTACCAGCTATGGGCAAAAAAAGGAGCAGGCAGGCAAACCAAAGACCCAGGCCACAAAGGCTAGTATGGCTACTGGGCCAAAAACGGGTAAGAGGGTCCGAAGACCCACCCCACCCTGCCCCACTACAACACCCACAATAGTCCGCAGTAGGTCCCGCAGTCCCCCTCGAGGCCGAACCAGGTCCCGCAGCCCCCCTAGACGCCGCAGCAGGCCACGCAGCCCACAAAGAGGCCGAACCAGGTCCCGCAGCCCCCCTAGACGCCGCAGCAGGCCACGCAGCCCACAAAGAGGCCGAACCAGGTCCCGCAGCCCCCCTCGAGGCCGAACCAGGTCCCGCAGCCCCCCTAGACGCCGCAGCAGGCCACGCAGCCCACAAAGAGGCCGAACCAGGTCCCGCAGCCCCCCTAGACGCCGCAGCAGGCCACGCAGCCCACAAAGAGGCCGAACCAGGTCCCGCAGCCCCCCTCGAGGCCGAACCAGGTCTTGCAGCCCCCCTAGACGCCGCAGCAGGCCACGCAGCCCACAAAGAGGCCGAACCAGGTCCCGCAGCCCCCCTCGAGGCCGAACCAGGTCCCGCAGCCCCCCTAGACGCCGCAGCAGGCCATGCAGCCCACAAAGAGGCCGAACCAGGTCCCGCAGCCCACCACGAGTGTGCCCAAAAAAAAAACAGAAGAGGGCCGGCCCTGCAAGATCGCCCTCACCCTTGGTCCGCCCTACTACCTCCAAGGGCAGCACTACTTCAGGCTCCGAACGAAGCTCTCCTGCTCGCCCACATTTGGCACCGGCACAGGTGGAAAGGCAAGGTTACTATGCCACATCAACACCTGGGACTTCTGTGGCCAGCCAGGCCAGAACACCCAGTCCCTTGCCCAGTCCAGGCCAATCCCCAGGCAGCCACCATTCCCTGCATTATACCCCACAAACCCAGCCAAGGATGTCACCCCATTTGGATGACACCATGGAGGACCCACAACCCAAAACAACCGGCCGCACATTGCGAAGAGGGCAGTTGAGTGGGCGTTTTGGTGAGGCCCAAATTATGGCCTTGGCTAGTGGCCTGACCTTAGTTTATGATGAGCTATATGGGCGCAGATCAAAAAACACCACCAAACAGCGCAGAGCCAACATCTTGGCAGACCTAACCAGACAAGTGAATGCAGCGGGGGAAGAGTTAAAGGATGTTGTACAGATTCAGCGCAAGATATCGGACCTCAAATATGCTGCACGGAAGAAAGAAAATCAAAGGCGGATTGACAGGTAAAAATGTTAGCTTTAGGATTAGACTGGATGTTGTATTGGCCACCTGGTTCTAAATTACCCTAACTCTGTTTTGCAGCATGAAAACTGGAGGAGGTTTTCCCTCCAAACTCAAGTTGACCCCGGCTGAGGAGATGATTTATGGATTGATGCATCCAGTCGCCGTCGAAGGCCACGCGGCCCTAAGGGACACAGATTCCCCGACCCGTCCTGCAGGTGAGTAAGATGTATGTGACCTTTACAATTAGTGAGCATGCACAATTAGCCAGTAACACATCTGGGAAGCCAGGCACCTAGGCTGTGGCTTGTAGGTGATTTCTGTGTTGGGCCAGGGTGTGGCATGTGTGTGGCCACTTAACTGTTGATTTTTGGTCCACATACAAGACGTGAATGTACATTGAACCCGAGTGTAAAAGTTTGTGGGTTCCCATTAAACCGGACCTTCACCATGATTTAATGAAAAGCACAAACTCTTATCCAAAAAATCCTCAGCATCTAAAATTAATATATTTTACATGTGTAGTCACTAATGTATTATACTTTCCACCACTGGGCTGCAACTCTGTTCGGCAATTTAGGATACGGCCGCCGCCATCTTGACTCCGAAGCATCACACTTACTGAGGAGAGGAGAGTGGGATAAGGTACAGGGGGGCGGGTTATAGCTGTGCTTTGCTCAGACAGAGCAGAGCTGGGGTCAGGGAAAGGTCAGCAGTCCAAGAATGCAGAGCAGCACAGTCAGGAGGCACTTACTGTTTGCAGGCTGCCTGATAAGATGGCGGATTCCATAAGCCGCCATCTTTGATGTTTAAAGGCTCATAACATGCAGTAGATGCAGGTTGGAAGATTTGTAATGTGGTCAATCTGTATGTACAGGGTGTGGGAAACATAGAAGCTAGACTCTTAATCAGAGTGAAGGTCCACTTTAATGGCCTCTAAGGGATGTGGTCAGCCACATAACAAGCTGAACTTGAATGTTTGGCTTAGTTGAGTAGAACAATGTGGAAGTAGTTGTAGGCCAAAAATTTAACAACATAATGGCATGGAAATTGAAGCTTATTTGGCCCCGTTGTTGAAGTGCCCATGACAGTTTTGACCCGTTAACTAATTCGGCATATGTCTTTTGACCCGTCAACAATGCATAGGTGTGTGTTTACATAGTGTCTTTGCTTCTCATGCAGGCCACCATCATCGCTCAGCTACTGTGGAATCCACTGCCAGTGTGGACATGCCGTCAACTTCCGTGCAGCCTAGGAGGGAGGAACCGATATATTCGGTAAGTTTATTGAGCAAATGTCGTTTAGCCATGTAACTTTGCATGTTACTACTAACAGATTGACATATGTAGTGGGCAAGCTAACATCTAATTTGTCTCTGTCCATACAGACCCACACACTCATGGATGAAATCCAGGAGCTGGAGGAGGATGGATCCTTTATGTGCCCTTCTGAAGATCTACCCCTGGCCCAGAATCTGCAACTGGTCCAAAATGTTTCACCACCAACTCAGCAGCAGCAGAGGGAATCTGGCAGCATGGTGGCTGCACATGATGGCCAGCATGCACAGACTGACAGTCAAGTCCCCAGTGTTGTCTCTGCTGTTGAGGATAGTGAAAGCATGCCTGTGTCTGTTGAGGGGCCCAGACCAACAGCCTCGGCACGACCCCGAACCAGGGGATTGGGGAGGCGGAATCCGCTACGGCGCAACCAGGGGAGGGGCATGGCAATGTTGGACGCATGGCACCACGAGAGGGTGACCTTCCAGCAGCAAAACCAACTAAACCGAGAGGCACTGCATGGCCGGATCGAGAACCTAAATACCACATTACAGGCTGTGCAGAACGAATTGAGGACCCTCAACAGCCACATGGAGACTGCCAACAATGACAACCGTGCCTACAGGGGTGAAATGGTAAATATCATGCGCAACATTTTGGACCAGTTGCAGATTCAGAATGCCACACAGGCCCACGTTCGGGCCAATCAGCAAGGGCCACCACCTGGGTACTATGGCCATCACCCATATTAATGTCTCCACAACATGAATCTGTACAACATCTTTGCTCTTAATCCCCCCTGTATTGACTTGTCTGGTGAGGCAAACCAAGATACCCTTGGTGTATGCCTTGGGTTGTGTGTTTTTGATTTGCGCCCATAGAGCTCCTTAGAGTGGTGAGGTAGGCCACTAGCCAAGGCCATATCTGAATCCTCACTGAACGTGCCACTCAAGCTTCTACCCCTGTACCAGGTTTACACCTGTGGCAGGGCCAAATGTGGCCAACCAGGATTGTTTGTTTTTTTCATTATTGCCATGGTTGATCTAACCATTAATCCTTTGTGTTTACCTCAATTTTTTGAGCAAATTGGAGTGAGCAGCAACTCCAAGTTGGAGCTCTTATTTTTTACAAATAAACAGTTAAAGACACCTGTGGCTCCTAAATTTTATTGTCTCTTTTTTGGGTGTCACAGAGAAATATATACTTGGACATTCACACAGTTCACACATCCAAAAAAGAGAGTTGGAAAGCATTAGGCCTGTGGTGAGTAATTACTTTATTACTTATTTGAACACCACAAACATAACGAAACATACACAAAGGGAAATAAAACTAAATCAACAACACAATGTTAAACAAAGGCCAATACAGGTTACATTAAGCAAAATGGGTCGCGATCAAATTAGTCCGCACACTTTGGCCAGACACACTACTGTGTGTGTCCAGAAATGACTCCTCCTGGTCTTCGCTGGGTGGAGAGGGAGCAAATTCTACATACCGGGGGACCCGTTGTGAAATAGCAAAATTGTGAAGAACAGCACAGGCCATTATTATGTCTATGACCTTTTTCGGATCATATTGCAGGGCGCCCCCGGTATGATCCAAACAACGAAACCTAGTCTTCAAAAGACCAAAGGCCCTCTCTACCACAGCCCTGGTCTTGCGGTGCGCACAGTTGTAGGCATCCTGGGAGGCATCCTGGGGCCGGAGTACTGGCGTCAAGAGCCACGGCAGCAGCGGGTATCCTGAATCACCTTATACATAAGATTAGGAAAACAAACATGTAAGACCATCAAGGCACCAGCAACATCAATAGGAGGCTATTTGTCAATTGTGTGATCAACATGAGGCAACATTTGCCACTGTCCCAGTCCCAAACTAAACATCTGTCCTAGAGGTTTACAAAAGGACAACATACAAAGAGTGAGGATGAGGGACAATCATACATATGGATCCCAGCTCTGGGTTTCAAAGTGTGCTTAGGATGTAGGTTTTGCTGACCCCTTATATGCTTTGTGTGAGACCAAAACAGCAGAAACACGCCACATGCACTTTATCCCGCTCTACTCTCGTGTGGAAGTGCAAACCAGCTTAGCAAAGATGGGTCCGAAACTATGCTCAAGTTAAGTGCACGATTCCACACAAGGGTGGTGTAAGAGGGATTATTAAATTAGACCAACAGATAATTTAGAATGTGGCTAATGCAGGCCAAACTTGGCGAAACGCTTGGTTGGTTAATAACTAACATTCAAGTGTGGTTTCACATGGGCAGAAGTTTATTTAAGGTGTAAGTTTGGCAGACATTACTGCCAAATGCTAATTAAAAACAAACATCCACAACTACATTATGTGGTTTATGTTCACTTACCAAGGAGCCATGCACCGGAAAATTCCCCAGACTCAAACCGTCGGTACAATCCTGATCGTCTAAGGATGTACGCATCATGGGCTGAGCCTGGGTAGCCGGCGAGGACGCTAAGGAACCGCATGTCCGGCCCCACCACTGCCTGCACATTAAAGGAGTGGCCCATTTTGCGGTTCCTGGAAAAAAAGGAAGACAAGAAAACATTAGGAAGGCATTTAGAAAAATGAACACACACATTTCGATAAGGAGGGACCATTACAAGGTGGGACCATTACAAGGTGGGAGCATTACAAGGTGGGACCATTACAAGGTGGGTCCATTACAAGGTGGAGCCATTAGAAGGTGTAAACATTACAAGGAGGGACCATTACAATGTGGGACCATTAAAAGGTGGGACCATTACAAGGTGGGTCCATTACAAGGTGGAGCCATTAGAAGGTGGAAACATTACAAGGAGGGACCATTACAAGGAGGGACCATTACAAGGTGGGAGCATTACAAGGTGGGACCATTACAAGGTGGGAGCATTACAAGGTGGGTCCATTACAAGGAGGGACCATTACAAGGTGGGAACATTACAAGGTGGGAGCATTACAAGGTGGGTGCATTACAAGGTGGAACCATTAGAAGGTGGAAACATTACAAGGAGGGACCATTACAAGGAGGGACCATTACAAGGAGGGACCATTACAAGGAGGCTTAACCTAAAATGAAATCAAAAATTAAAAACATTACTTACCTGTATATGTACTCGTCGGCAGCAGGAGGCACCAGGGCGACGTGGGTACAGTCAATGGCACCAATGACGTTGGGCATGTCGGCGATATTATAAAAACCAAGCTTAATGGCGTTTCTGGCTACCATATCATCGGGGAAAAAAATATATTTGGGGGTTAGGGTAGCCATGCCTTCCAAAAAATGTGATAGTGCGCGGCTCAGCGTAGGCTGTGAGATCCCCACGGAGAGGGCACCCAGCCTCTGGAACGAGCCGTTCGCCAAAAATTGCAGGCAGCCAAGCATCTTGGTCATACCTGAAATTGCATGCCCCTTCCTTGTGGTGCGGGCTAACCATGGCCGCAGCTCACTATACAATTTATGGAGGGAAGCGCGATTAAGCCTGGTCAGCTCGAACAGCTCAACGTCATGCATGCCATTGATGTTCATGCGTCGCCGCCGGTGCAATCTGGGCTCTGACCTCAAGATCCCATCAATGCCAAACAGAAGAAGACCTTGATGCTCTTCAAAGTCACTCTCCATCACGCTTGGCTGCCTAGTCCCGAGGTCAAAAAGGTGCCGTAAGACGCTCGACAAGGAAATGACTATATGGGCGTCGGAATACTTGGCAATCAGCTCTCTGAATTAATCGCCAGCCCATTGCAATGACGTAAATGATTTGACCGATCGAAACATTTTCGATTTCGAAGGAAAAAAGTCCAGAAGTTGCGTAAAAACACAAAATGAATTTCGATGGACGAACGAACATATACGTCTATGTTCGAACGTTCGTGCGAGTCGAAAATGGCCAAAAAAAAAGGAAAAAATGACAAACACCCAACAAAACTTTCGATTGCAAATACGAACATAATGACATTTGGGATTTTGAATCGAGCCTTATGTGGAGGAGTCTGCGCGCCTTTAGCACCAAGGCATTGCATGTATCAGCATGGCCGAGGCCATAAATTGTATAGCAATGCATACCTGAATCAATACATTTCATGTATGCCTTATAGAAGCATTTTAATGCTGACCTAAATTAGTCCTTAGCATGTAAACATTTATTTTCCCACACATCCATATAATTGCACATTTTTTTTAGACTTATGTCCTTTGTGAATTATATTTGGATTGTTGAACTTGAATCTTAATTTGTGGTAGGAGTGCCACTCGCCCTTGCTCCTGATGCCCGTTCTTTGCCTGCAGAATGCGGGCCAGGGGTTCTCTAATCGGGCACTATGCAAAACCCGGGCCGTGGTGGCGAGGGCCCTCTGGCTTTTGAAGTCCAGATTTAGGTGTTTGGACCATACAGGGGGGGGGGAGCACTGCAGTATGACTCCAACAAGGTTATACCAATATTTTAATTTATGTTTTTTAACAGGGACCACACGTGCCAGAGTGTCAGGGTCCTTCAGTTGGTGGGCGAGATGCAGGAGCTGCGCAACTCGGGGACCACAGATGAAGAATAATGTTCTGTGACCTGCCATTGCTATGTATTTTGTTTTTTATACATTTTAAATTTTATGATGGCATCCCCAAAAAATGTTACAGTGTCATTTCTTTTACAAAATACATTAACACAAAACTAATGGACCCAGAAATATTTAAAGATGAATATTCACAGGACCAAGAAGTGGTTTAGGTGAGCTTTAAGGTTCCAAAAGGGAAAATGGAGGATAGTGCTAAGTGGTTTGGGTGAGCTTTAAGGGGCCAAAAGGGAAGATGGAGGATAGTGCTAAGTGGTTTGGGTGAGCTTTAAGGGGCCAAAAGGGAAGATGGAGGATAGTGCTAAGTGGTTTGGGTGAGCTTTAAGGGGCCAAAAGGGAAGATGGAGGATAGTGCTAAGTGATTTAGCTAAACATTGTAGTAGAAGTGAGGGTGGCAAATATGTATGCGAGCACTTTAATGAGTTAAGTTTGTAGTGCGCAGGCGCAAGATTGTAAGGATTCCGTCTGGACGATTATTTTTTGTAAAATGGAAACAGAATCTATCGGGAAACGTAAAGGATTCGTTGGAGGATACGATGGGAAAAGGGCAAAAACGAAAGCCTACGTTGTAACGTGGAAATGAAACGGAAAAGTCTGGATGGAAAATGACATCCGCGTAATTCGTAATCTGCCGTACGAACGGACGGAAACTTTACAGATGGTTTTCAATGCATGCACAGATCGGAACTAAAACGGAAGTTTTTTGTGTCTCTCTGAATCGAGGCTCATGAGTCCATTTTGGAGGAAAAGGGCCTGTCTTATGGCCTGCACCACTAACAGTGTCCCTGACCCACCAGAAAAAACACGATGGCTAGGATAAAGGCACCCCCTATGGCTTTGGCACTCAGGGCGAATGCCCTGTCCACCCTTCCCTAGAAACAGGGACTGGTTATTTCTTCTAAAATGATGGTTGGATTGCTTTAATACCCTATTCCAATAAGGTCACGTAAGGCTTCTCTAGGCCCCTTATTATTGTAGGTGCCTTTCACTGCACTTTTTCTAGTTCAGTGACATCTTTTTATGACCCAGAGGCCACGAATAGCCATCAAATCCAACCGGGAGCTTACTTATTTGGAAATAGTAACCAAGGTGCCTCTTTCAATGCAAGGGCATCTTTTAATACAAGGATTCTTTATCATTTTTATCAGCGATTCCCCCAAATCAAAACATCCCCTAGGTTGGGACATGTAAATTTAGGCCACCAGATGTCTCCCTTTACACGTTCCATGCCCACTCCCACAATAAGGTTGATTCAGCACCATTTTTTGTTTTCTCATAAAAAAACCTGAGTAAAAACATATGTGGCCTGATGCAGAGCCTCCTCTGAACTGACCTTAAAACCCTCCGATTGTCCGGGGCTCCCGTTTGAATCGTGGCTCAAATGTGATGCAGAGCCTCCGTCGGAATGGCTCCCTAACTGATCCGTCAATTTCACTTTACTCGGAAAGCTTTTTTTGCTCTCTCGGGTGCCTTCAATTTGATCGGGGCTCCCGTTCACGTTCACACGGGCGGCCCATTTTTCCCTGATTTTTCCTGGCTTTTTGAACGTACCTGCTTGGTTTCCGTCGTATTTGACCTTCCGTTTTGGTGGTTTTAGCAAGTATACTTACATCTCCATGGCTCTTCAGTTGCCAATCTGGCTACACGCAAGCGCACATCCCTCAAACTCCCTTGGAATATGCATATGGCCACAAATGCAAATTTGACCCACATCTTTTTTTTTGGGGGGGGGGTTTGTGGGGGTTTCCTTGTCCTTAATGCATACCTTAATCATCTAGTAGTTCCTTCTTCCTTGTCCTTAATGCATACCTTAATTATCTAGTAGTTCCTTCTTCCTTGTCCTTAATGTATACCTTAATCATCTAGTAGTTCCTTCTTCCTTGTCCTTAATGCATACCTTAATCATCTAGTAGTTCCTTCTTCCTTGTCCTTAATGCATACCTTAATCATCTAGTAGTTCCTTCTTCCTTGTCCTTAATGCATACCTTAATCTTCTTGCTTGTTCCTTCTTCCTTGTCCTTAATGCATACCTTAATTGTTTGTGTGTTTTTCTAATTTATTGTCCCATATCTAAACCTTTGGTGTCATGGAAATGTGTGCTGATGTTGTGTGATTGTACTTTTGCAGGAAAGCCAACTCTCAAAATATGTTAATTTTTTTATTATTCAAACGTTGTTTTTTTGGTGTTTTTTTTTTAGGTTTTTTTTTGGGGGGGGGGTAAAACAGAAACAAATCTTTACATTTTTAAAATTGTTAACAAAATTAGGCCTCGGGGTCTTCGGGATGTTGTCTTCTTTGATCTGTGAATGAAAAACAACATTAGTTTAGCATTGTTTTTTTGGTTTGGTTGGGCGTGGTTTTTTTGGGGCCCTTTCCCAACCGGACCTTCTGCGTGATTTCATGAAAAGCACAAACTATTTTTAAAAGATTCCGCAGCATCTTAAAATAATATATAGTAAGTTTTTAGTCAATCAATTATTATTATTTCCCCCACTGGGCTGCAACTCAGTTCAGGAATTTAGGATACGTGCGCCGCCATCTTGACTCTGAAGCATCACACTTACTGAGGAGAGGAGAGTGGGATAAGGTACAGGGGGTGGGTTATAGCTGTGCTTTGCTCACACAGAGCAGAGCTGTGCTCTGGAAAAGGTTGGTAAGATGATTTGTAAGGTGGACAATCTGTATGTACAGGGTGTGGGAAATATTTAAGATAGACTCTTATTCAGAGTTAAGGTCCGCTTTAAGTGCTTTTTTTATAAAAATTAATTTGGAAATGTCTCTGAATTTTAGTTTTCAAATGTAATTGTTTGCTCATTTTCTTTAGTTTAAATAAACACCACTTACAAGGTTTGGGCCGCACATTGCGTCGGGGGCGGAGTCTCCCTTCAGCCTCCCTCTGTTGCTGTTGTGAATCTGTATGGATGACAAACACACTGATATTAGAGACTGTTGTTCTTTCATGAATAGAATATTAAGTTAGGCTTCTAGGCATCAATCTACTCACCTTCCCCAGCAACCTCTTCCTCCTCGCCCCCTTCCTCACTCATCCCTTGGGATGTTCCAGCAACGTCTGAATCTACAACAATAGTGCACATGAGTATCTCTATTTAATGCATGTATTTCCACACATCTAACTATATTTCCCTTACCGGAGTCCGGTTGAGGCTCTGTTATGCTCGACTCCCTGCCGTCAGATCCCCCCCTCCCCTGCATGCTGAGGCCCAGCGGCTCCTCCGAGTCACTTACAGAGGAGGGGGTGGCCGTTGACCCTGGCGGTGGGCCACCTACACCGTCACCTGTTTCGCCCAACACTGGGCTGCTTGTCCTGGTCCGGGTGGGGCGGAACCGTAGATTCCATTCATGGGCTGAAATACAAACACAATCATTAAACCACGCCCAGGCGATGCCAGGGTTATAGGTGCATTTACATTTTCTACACTTACATGGAAAATGTTTGTTGAAGTACCGCCTCACCTGGGGGCTTATGCCTTCTTTTTAAATCAGACCAGTGTTGGGCGATCTGGGTGAAGGTATAGGTGGTTTGGGTTCGGCGTTCTATCGCCTCCACCACCTCCAGGGCCAACGTCTGTTTGGCATAATCAGACGGCAGGAAGTCGTAGCGATTCCTCAGCATCATCTGTTAATAAAAAATACAAGGACACACCATTAAGCCACCAAATACATTAACAAGTTTCCTGGCCTAACTCAAGTCACTTTATTAACCTCTTGCTGCCTCACATTGCCCTAGTTCTGCTCTCTGCATGTAGGCTAGTTTGTTGCTGCGTACATGTGTTAAACTAAGGTGGGCTGGTATGTAACGTGACAAACTAAGTTGTTTCAGACTATTCTTGTTTTTTGTTTTTTTTTAATTACAAGGAATGTATGCGCGCACATAAACGCACGCTCGCATACTCACATCCATGATGATGTCTTCCTGCTCCAGGGTAAAGATGGCGGGCGACATCTTGTCTTCTTTACAAAGCTAGATAGCTCTGACGTTCCCCCGCGTTGACGTGCACCTTGACGTGCATGCGTGCGCGCAGGCGCGCACTGGCTGTTGTGCACGCCCACACGGGAAACATATTTGAAGAACAAGCCACTTCGCTCGGTGTAGGATACCATATCAATATTGGCAGACCTAAAGTGAGCAAAAATTGGCAAGCAAGGCCAAAGGCACATAGCAGCCGCACACATGCCTCATTCTAAATAAAACAGAAGAGCAGGCACAACACACATGCAGAACATGCACCAACTTAAACGGTGGGTACTCCACAGACACAGGCACATTCCCCAAAACGCAGGAGCAAGGAGACATTAACCCATTCACCCCCGCCAGAAAAAAACAAACAAACACACCAGGGTGCTAAATCTAGTAAGACCCTGCAGCATACTCAACCTCAACACACCAAGCATACCCACAAAACCTAAGCACAAAGCATGGCTGTTGCCAATGCTGTTTGGGTACATTATGGGGTTCTGTCCGTCGAGATACTAAACAAATCAAGCGGACAGTTGTGGACCTGAAATGGACATGCGCCGGCAGCAGAGGTAAAGCCCAAATGCATTTAGAGTCGCTTTTGGACCAGCATGTAACACTTCTTAGGTGTGATTTAATCTTCCCCAGCCTGCAGACAGGGGGTGGTTTCAATAAAATACATTGGCCACAAGGTCGGCACGGATTGTGTGTGCTGGCCCACTTTGTGTACCAGTGTAAGGAGGGGTCTGCTCGTCAGAAATAGGTAAAGGTTCTGCACCCAGGTCAGTATATCGAGCAATCCTGCTTCTAATGGCAAGGTTGTGCAGGACCCCACAAGCAATAATTATTTTGATAACCTTGCCAGGCTGATACTGAAGAGAACCCCCACTCTGATCCAGACATCGGAAACGCATCTTCCACAACCCAAAGGCACGTTCCACCACAGAGCGAGACCTCCTATGGGCTGTGTTGTAGCGCCCCTGTGCCTGGGAAGATGGGTGCAGGATGGGTGTGAGCAGCCACGGTAACAAGGGATAGCCTGAGTCACCTGCAAAAATCCAAAAGACAAACATAAGGTGGATGGCTAAAAAAAGGTTTAGGTGTGCATAGAAACATTAGTACACAGGGACAAATCGGTGAGCTAGGTATGGTGGTAGTAATTGACATTTTTAATGAGCCTACAAACACATGTAACCTGTACACTCATTAAAAATGTCTGTGTAATGCTACTTAGATAAGAGTGCCAAAACATAAACCAATAGTGGTGAATACTTTCACCCATTAATTTATAAACAAACTAAATAAAAAACATTTTCACATTTCAAGGAAAGGTCTCACAGATTAGTGGGGTAGTGGCAAATCCACATTCAAACCTGGGGCCCAACTAATACAACTTTAATACACATACCCAGTAACCATCCTCCAGAAATATCTCCAGATTGAAACCGTTGATAGAGGCTGGAGTTCCTCAAAATGTGCGCATCATGCGTGGACCCAGGAAAGCCAGCAAACAGACTGAAAAATTGAAGATCAGGGCCCGCCACTGCCTGAACATTGATGGAATGGCCCATCTTCCTGTTCCTGCACCAAGCAAAACAACAGTGGAATTAGTGTGAGCCTTAATAAATGTTTGTTAATCAGCAAAGAAGCAGAACCAAACCACATACCTGAACAGATATTCCTGGTCCGCAGGGGGGATGAGCGAGACATGTGTGCAATCGATTGAGCCAAGGATGTTGGGCATGTCGGCTATGTTATAAAAGCCCAACTTAACCGCATTCCAGGCTTCCCCTGTTTGAGGGAAAAAAATGTAATTCTGTGCCAGGGTAGCCATGCCATCCAAAAACTTGGTTAGGCTGCGGCTCAGCGTAGACTGGGATATCCCCAGGGAGAAGGCACCCAGTCTCTGGAACGAGCCGTTCGCCAAAAATTGCAGGCAGCCAACCAATTTGGTCATACCTGCAATTGCATGCCCCTTTCTTGTGGTGGGGGCTAACCATGGCCGCAGGTCGCTATACAAGGCATGGAGAGAAACACGGTTAAGGCGGGTGAGCTCGAATAGGTCAACGTCACTCATGCCATCGATGTCCAAAGGCGTGCGCTGCAGCCTGGTTTCTGCCATACTCAGAACTATCAGACGCCGTAGCTGGCGCCTTTGATGTTGGCCCACAGAGGAATGCATTCCCAAAAAGCACGGAGCTCCAATACGGCTGGTCAGACTGGCCGTAAGTGAAGGCTCGGCGGCCCCGTTTTATTAGGCTGATTTCAATCGGAAATCAAGGCTCTGCATCACTGGAAAAAACGGGCCAATGAACGAGGCGTCCGTTTTCCCGGGAAAAAGCCTCGTGCGAGCCGACAATCGGAAAGGCGGCTGAGTGCACACCTGAGCGCATAAGCGCACACTAAAATCAATGTAGCACCCTTTCCTGACCCGATCAAAGCCCAAAACCAACGGGAAAACGTACGGGAAAAGTGAACGGGGAGGCTCTGCATCAAGCCAATGGTGCTGAATCAACCCTATAACTCTATGTCATTCTGTAAAATGGAGACATCAATGGATTATATTACACTACAGATACTGATGTTTATGCCTTCTGCAAAAGCAATAACTATACCTGGATTTCTGGTAGAATAGGTAGAAAAGTAACAGTCACAAAAGTGAGCCCTGGATTACCCCTAATAAGCTTTGACTAACCACAGTAGGAGCTATTGGCTGCCAGCTATCTAATTTTCTGTCTTTTTATATATGGAATCATTAAAGTATATTGTAATGTCATTTATGAATTAGGCATATACCTTAGTCAAGTCAAGAAACGGTGGGGTCACGCTAAATATTTGGTGATGCAACTTTAACCCTTCTAATTCCAGCTACGTAAAATCTTAAATTGTACGCAAATTGTTAATTGTACATACCTGGGCTTCCCCCCTGTTAGCAGCCCCAATAAAAAAAAAGCCATGCACCTGACCCATCGATCGATCCAGCCGGATCTCTTCTTCAACCAGTGGGTCTCCAATCCCCCCCCCCCGGCTTCAGGAGAGGGCCCGGAATAGGGAATCGGAGAGAGGGGTGGAGGGGCATGGGATCCAGAGATCACCGCATCCGTCATCAAGAGACAGAGAAGCTGACGACCAGAGGTAAGTGAAGAAATTTCTTTTTTTAAATAAATGTCATTTTCTCATGTGTGCCTGTGTTTTTTTTTTTACAGTTAATCCTTTGTGGATTCATGAGACCCCTATACCAGTTCACAAGGTTTGGGGGCTGGCACGTCATGTGCAGGTAATGGGTAACTTGCCTTTAACCCCCAACCCCCCATTACCTGCTTCCCCAAAGCCCAGGAGGGCAGAAGAGCCTGAGGCCACATGGCTACGCAGGCTTGTAGCCTTGCAGGACGAGGGCTACAAAAGCTGGCCCCTGCACTGTGTTCTACAAGCCCTGCATAGCTGGTCCCCAGGCTGTTTATGCTGGGTAGAGGGGACCCCCTGTCACTTTTTTTTATTTTTAGGGGTTTTTAAAACAAAATGGGGCACCCCATTTTTTTTGTTATTTAACCATTTATAGTGTCGATAATAATTACATATATTACATATAATTTTAGATGTAAATATTATAAATATATATAGGTGTGAATAGCCGTTGTACTTTATCTGAAAATCTCCTAAAACTCTGTTTCAGTTTGGGGGAGTCTTCTGGGCAGGAAAGGGTGTCTACCAATACATATGTGATACCATTGTAAATGGGGGAAATTGAGATTTTACATGAAATAAGATTTTATTAAAAAACTTTTTTTTATTATAGAAAAAAAACTACAGTTTGTAAAAATTGATTTTTTGCACACATTTCGCTCCAAAATATAACACACTTTAAAAACAATATATAATTTTCCTGGGAAATCCTTGGAAATCTCAAAAATCACAGTTTAACATGTGTAGTGCAAAGAAGGGAAAAATGGTCTGGCAACAGAGGGTGACAGAAACTCTAGGTAGGCTGCCACTTAAAGGGTTAACTTACCTTACCCACAAGTCTAGATTGGATAAAATTGAGGTCACCCTTGCCAAAGGGTTCCCTAACAATTCTCTTCATCATCTGAAATTAGAGATTCAGAAGAGCATTGTTTCTAGATGGGGCATTTGCAAACAGTGTCATGATTAGTGATGGGCTTTGGACAAGGCATGTGTTAAATTATCCAGCATGTCACCTTCCGATACCAGCTGGGTCCCTTCTGGTCCATCTGGCACTGGTCTGCTGCTGGCAGGCAGCTGCTATGGCAACCTCTTCTCATCTGTGGTGTAAAAGCTTCCCTACCTCAGCAGCCCAACATTATCTTGCTGGAACCCCAAGGAAGGAGGCTGGGGATTGAAGGTGACGACATAAACCTCATTTCTGGTTATAGCATCACTTTAAGGCATGCGCTCTGTGTTTTCTCTGGTGCATTTTTAAGGCATGCATGCTTACTAATTTTTCTGCTTGTAAACTCTTCAAGAATTAGAGTTATGATTTATATCTTTTAATGACACTATATAATTTACATAGAAGCACCGCAAATGTCATTTAACATGTGTTACACTGAGGTTATCTTAAGGAGTCCTTTGAGTCTTAACATTATGGAACATATGTTTTGGATTCATAAACCTTGCTAACTGTGGTGTCATTTTAAGATGATACACTAGGCACTACTAACAACTAACAGTTGCTGAATAATAATTGCATGCTCTGCTGACCTTCGATTCATACTATAAACAATAGTAAAAGCAGTTGCCCACATAAAAGAAAATTCTACATGCTATTTGAATAGTAGATCATTTTTCACCCATTTGTTGCATGCAACACCAATTACAAAATTGGTACATTTTAATAAAGTGACAGCAACACTTGGGCCCTTATTTATCACGGGCTAGCGCCAGGTAGTGTCTGACGAGCGCCAGGTAGCAGCAGCTAACGCCGACTACCGACTCAAGTACGCCCGGCGGCGGTCACAATGACGCATTTATCAAGCAAAATGAGGCTAGCGCTGGCAAGAGCGACGGCTAGCGCGGCATTCATCATGAAGCCGCCTGGACCGAACAGCGCCGCTGCAAATTCCCTCACAGCGCCAGGTATGAGCTGTCGCTCCCTGTTGATGTCCAATGCATTTCAATGTAGCAATCTATAATTAATCATAATTAATTGGTATAAATTTTTTTTTTTTTTTTTTTAATGTCAAAAATTCGGAGACCACTTCTGCAATATTAGGATTTATTTTTAATTAAAAATAAATTTTTTTAAAAATTTGTGCAGAATTGATCTAACAGGTCTGAGATTAATGTATTCATATTACAAAATGATTCTAAAAACATGTTGTCAGGACTGTACCTAACACCCGTCTGTCTTGAGCTGGTATCCCCCAATCTCCGCCGCCACTTCTGCCTATAGACAAGCCCCCGCTTGTAGGAGACGCGGGTAATGCCTCTCCCAGTCGGTTGCCCCCAGGACTTATAAGGCGCAAAGGATACCAGCTTAAGGTGCAGAAAGATGTTAGACAGGGAATCCCGAATGAGGATGCCGGATGGCAAAAGTCCGAATTACAGGCCGAGGTCAAACCAGGAGGTCACGGGGCGTGGTATCCGAAGGAGGTAACGAAGGGGTGGTCGAGGCTAGCCGAGGTCAAATCCAGGAGGTCACGGAGCGAGGTATCAGAAGGGTCAGGCAAAGGCGTGGTCGGGCAAAGCAAGAGGTCAGGGCAGGCAGCAAGCAAGAGTAGTCAAAGTCCAATATCCAAATATTCACAAAAGACCGCGGGGGCGTTGCACAGGCCGAAAGGCATTACTAGATACTCATAATGCCCTTCAAGGGTATTGAAGGCCGTCTTCCACTCGTCCCCTTGCCTAATTCTAATGAGGTTATAGGCCCCCCGGAGATCGAGTTTAGAGAAGACCTGCGCCCCAACCACCTGTGTAAATAGTCCCTCAATAAGTGGTAGGGGGTACTTATTCTTTATCGTGATGTTATTTAAACCCCGATAATCAATACAGGGGCAAAGTCCCCCATCTTTCTTCTCCACGAAAAAAACCCTGCCCCTGCTGGGGAAGATGAAGGCCGGATAAACCCCTTCTCTAAGTTCTCGGCAATATATTCCCGCATGGCAAGGGTTTCCGTTCGGGTCAAATTAAATATTCTCCCTCTGGGAGGCATGGTACCGGGGAGAAGTTCAATAGGGCAATCCCATGGTCTATGGGGAGGAAGTTTGTCTGCCGCCCTTTCAGAAAAGACTAACCACAGTAAGTGGTGCACCGCTAAAAATATATGCTATAGATTGTGCTACACTGTAAGAATGAGACCAGCATCTACAATGGGCTCATGGGACATAGCCCAGAAACCCAATTAACAGGAGCACCACATAATGAAAAGTGTAGTTACATTTATTGAAACATGAATCAGGAGACACATACACAAAACATTACAACACTAACAATTTAAAACACTGCATATCCCTTATTTCATCCAGTGCTACAATTATAGCAAAAATATCTGGGCAACTCCTATACTGTCCAAACAGTATTAAATCCCGGACCTGTAAGATCTATTTTTGTGCCGGCACAAACCCTAATCCCACTGTCTAAAAGGATTCCTAATGTTAAAGTGACTGTGCAAGACCACTAGTATATACTAACATAAACATCAAAATGACATATCCAAAATTGGTTCCAATGTGCAATGTGCAAACAGTGATTCAATACAACAATAATAAAACTGTATACATGTTAAGAAAATATGAAGTGTAAAAGATATAGATACATATCAAAAAAGTTGGTCATGAATACAAAAAACAGTGCAGCTAGTAATGACTATCAAACCAAGAAACAAAGACCAATACTCAGCCTGGCACCGGGTAAGGACACAAAAGTATGGAGTGGGGAGTCTGCAGAGGGGACTACCCGGTGCCAGACGCTTTCAGAAAAGACGTCAGCAAACTCTAAGTATGGAGTGGGGACCCCAACCGGTGCTAGATGCGCGACCCTGAGTGGAAATTCTAAGCAGCTCTGAAAACACTGGCTCCCCCACTTAGTGATTTGCCCTGAGACCCAATCAATTTGGGGATTGTGCTCCCGCAGCCATGGCAATCCCAAGATTAAAGGGGTACTAGGCATACTCAATACCAAAAAACTGATAACTTCAGAATGATTGGCTCCCACTTTGATTTGTATAGGAGGGGTTTGGAACCGAACTAACCCCCCAGCCACAGGAGTGCCATCAATGGCTGAAACCCGGATGGGAGTCGGCAAGGGCTGGACCATAATTCCTAAAGTCTGCGCTAGATCGGAGTCTAGGAAGTTCCCAGCTGCTCCTGAATCTAGGAGAGCCTTTAGATTCAAATACTTAAGATTAATCTTAATCTGAACTGGAATAAGAACTGGAGACGATACTTGAGGAGATACCTTACAGCCTAGGAGGGCCCCCTCGAAACCCCCTAGGCTCTGGAGTTTCCCGACGGCTTCTTTGGGCAAAGTCTGACCATGTGGCCGGTTCCACCACAATACAGACAAAGCCCCTCGGATAGACGTCGTCGCCTCTCGCCTTCAGTGAGCCTTGTGGCACCTAGTTGCATGGGCTCTTCCGAAGGTTGTACGACCGGGACCTCAGACCTTGAAGCAGACTCGGCATGCGACCCTTTTTCTAGGCGCCTCTCCCGAAGCCGACGATCAATGCGGATGGCAAGGTGCATTAATTCGTCTAGGGTCTGAGGTTCCGGGTAGTTCACCAAGGTGTCCTTGATGGTATCGGCCAATCCTAGCCGGAATTGGCCGCAAAGAGCAGGATTGTTCCAACGAGAATCTACCGCCCAGCGCCGGAATTCTGAACAGTAGTCTTCGGCTGGACGGCGTCCCTGGCGAAGAGTACGTAACTTGGCATCAGCTGTGGCCCCTTTGTTGGGATCATCATAGAGAACCTCCATCGCAGAAAAAAAACTATCCACAGAGAGACGGATTGGGTCCTGAGCTGATAAGCTGAAGGCCCAGGACTGAGGATCTCCTTGAAGAAGGGAAACAATCAAGCCGACCCTTTGCTCTTGTGACCCTGAGGAGACAGGACGGAGCTGGAAGTACAATTTACAAGAGTCCCGGAAGTTGGCAAATTTTGCCCTGTCGCCGTGGAATTTTTCAGGAAGTGGGATCTTAGGTTCCACAAACATTGCGGCCGGAGTCCCCTGAGGACTGGGGACGTTAGGAGCAGGACGGTTCTCCTGAGCCGCAACCTGGTGAGCCAGGTGCTCCACCGCCGCTGTCAAGGCTTGCACCTGCTCCAGGATTTGGTCCATTCTTCTGGCCCGTTATAATGTCAGGACTGTACCTAACACCCGTCTGTCTTGAGCTGGTATCCCCCAATCTCCGCCGCCACTTCTGCCTATAGACAAGCCCCCGCTTGTAGGAGACGCGGGTAATGCCTCTCCCAGTCGGTTGCCCCCAGGACTTATAAGGCGCAAAGGATACCAGCTTAAGGTGCAGAAAGATGTTAGACAGGGAATCCTGAATGAGGATGCCGGATGGCAAAAGTCCGAATTACAGGCCGAGGTCAAACCAGGAGGTCACGGGGCGTGGTATCCGAAGGAGGTAACGAAGGGGTGGTCGAGGCTAGCCGAGGTCAAATCCAGGAGGTCACGGAGCGAGGTATCAGAAGGGTCAGGCAAAGGCGTGGTCGGGCAAAGCAAGAGGTCAGGGCAGGCAGCAAGCAAGAGTAGTCAAAGTCCAATATCCAAATGTTCACATAAGACACAGCAACGCACATCCAGAACCCAGAAGCTATAACGGGCACTGGGATGAAGGAGCAGAAAAACTTTATAGGGAATGCTGGCCAATAGGGAAGGGCGCAATTGGGGGGAAGAATAATGATTGGTGCATACAACTAAAAATGGGATCGGTCCCAGGAGCCGGACGGCCCAGGCCAGACAGGCCGACCAGTCCCTGGGCCCGATCCCAGGATCCGGCTGCCAATAGGTCACCTTAACACTCGCCCCCGGCGGGCGCGCTGGAGGAAGCGCCGCCGGGAGGCATAAGAAAGACGTGCTCGCGCGCGCGAGCACGACGTGAGCCAGGCGCGCCCCCGCCCGGAGGAGGCAGCGTCACGCCACGCGGAAGCCCAGCAGGCCGGCGCAGCCGCGCGGAGCGGGCCACGACGCGGCCTTCAGCCGCGTGCTGCGCCGACAGCCCCCGGACCTCACAGGGGCGCCGAGGGGACGGACGACCCGGGGACGGACGAGCAGAGGCCCGCCGGGGCCCCCTCAACAGTGCGCCGCGGGACCCGGAACGGCGAGCAGGTAAGAGTCTAACACATGTATAATGTTACATTCAAAAAATATGGTTGTTTAGGGGTTAAAAACTAGTTAATACCCATCACCGCCAGCGCTCTGGGGTTTAAACAAGGAATGGACAGCGACATCACATTCGGAGCGTGATTTGTTAATGAATATGAAGCTAGCCGTTCGCTCTGGCCATTCGTTGTCAGGCGCTCACATACAACGCTGAACCTGTGAAACAGCGACCCCCCAGCCCGTATTCAACATTACCGCTCACCGACTGAGTCGCTGTCATCAAGCTAACGCCGGCCAAGCACAGCGAATACTGGCTGGCGCTGAAAAAATCACGCTACAGTCGCTCATCTGGCGCTACCTGCCGCTATTAATGAATCGGCCTCCCCATGTATTATGAAAATGAATCCTCTAATATCTCATTAGGTCTAATTTTCAATAAATAATTGACTTATCTTGTTAAATATTATTGCATTTCAGTATGAAAAAATGTTAATTTGCACACATTTTTCAATTGCAGCTTTCAGTTTCTGTTCTGCTTACAATATAAAATATTTCTGGTTTTAATTAACACATTTACATTTTGATCTTGCATATATTATCCCGGGCCTCTCATGTAAGCTCTGAAGCCTTTTTGTTTAGCTGTCTGGGTCTAGTTGGGAGGAGTGTTCCTAAATCATATAAAAGCATTTAATTTTCACAGGTGTGTAGCTATTTTACATAGAGGGGTATGGAAGTCAATTTTTGATCACAAACCATACAATTGGTGCAAAAATATATATTTTGTTTATACCCTATCTGTCTGTTTGGGTTTGTGATTCAGCAGCTGTACAGGTGAGGTGCATCCTCGGGCACACTGCCGGTATCTTTAGCTGGACAGAGGACATAGATACTCTGTCCTGTGTTGGGCTCCCAGCAGATAGCTCTCCACCGCAAGGAAGAGCTATTTAAAAACATGGAGTAAGCAGTGAGGTGTGTTTTTTTTTAAATTTCAAACCCCTTTGAACAGTGTTTTTTATTTTTAAGGTTTTAAAAATTATAAAAATAAAGTATTTTTGTAGTGAGGGTTAAAGTAAAAAAAACACACCACACGTCAATACCTACCTCCTTTCTTGCTATCCATCACCGGGCGGCATCCTCATCTATCTCGTGCTGTCTGCCACTGTCCTGTGCCAATCACATTGAAGACAGTGGGGCATAGGACATAGATCCTATGCCCTGCACTGGGCTCCCACCACCTTGCTCCCCACTGGGACTATTCATAGGTGAGAAGTGAGGTGGCTTTAAAAGCCAACTCAATCCTTGCCTATAAATAGACCCCCGTGGCAGGGAGGGAGGTGGTGGTATCCTATGCTCTGCTGTCTTCACTGGAATAGCGGGGGGTGGACAGGACAGTGATGGAGCAGGTGAGTTTTTGTTTTTTTTATTTAAGGATTTCAAGAAAAAATTGTTGGCAGGAATCACAGGAAAATTTGGAACCATGCTGAATCGATGTTTCCCTTAAATTCCGAGCAAATTGTATTTCAGACAAATCAGTTCGCTCAGCAGTTTTTATCAAGCACACAGAAAACCTACAACATTCTTGAAGGTATGATTCATAGATTCAGTGTAGTGTAGGGACTGGGGGGTCTTGGATTCTCATATGAAAACATTAAGCTATACACAGTTCCGAGCTGATTTAAAAATTATGAAACACAGAAATAATGACTCCTTTTTAAGAGATTCAGGCAGGACATCTTCTTTGGATGCCGCCCCTTGCCTAGATGACCAAAGCAGATGAAGAAGAGGATACCGTCTGGCAGGGGACAAAATCAGGAAGAAGCAAAGTAAAGTTAAATTAATAGTAATCAATGGGTTTTTGTGGTGGTTTTGAGTGAAAAAAAAAGCGAGATTGAGAAGCCTACTTTTTATTCCTGCTCTTGACAGGAATAAAAAGTCTCCTCAAAAAACTTGCAAAACATGTTACAAGGCACTCCAAATCACCTGACTTTATATCACTGTTTTATCAGAGTTTTTCAAGAGATTATTTTACACTTTCCACAAATTTTATTTACTTGTGTGAGATTAAAAGTGGAGAAAATACACAGAAAACATCTTCTGAATCAGTCATGAGTACATTTGCATATTTTCGTACTGAACATAGGGCCAGAAGTAGAAAATGGTGATTATGTTGCTCCAAGTGCTTAATAGACAGCACTGTGCACCATAGGGCACACAGAAAAGGTAACCGGTAGCTGGGCCCCAAAGTGGCTTATTAATTTGGGGGCCCAAGGAGTAATACACTCCAAGCCCACTCTCAGATTTTTACATTTTACAGTAATATGTTGCAGAACAGTTTCTAATTGTTGCACTGTATTAATAAAGTGATTGTTCTTGCTTATCACCATCCTTTGTATAAAACAATGTGCCTATGTTACACCTGAATAACCTCTTTTAATCAGAAGGATTTTAGGTTGCATTTCTATAAACTGCAGTATGTACTTTTTATTTACATCTCTCTTATTTACATTTACAATCTAGGAGAATATAACAATACAATTTAGTCAAGGCTGTATTTAAAGCAGCAAAAACTGTAGAATTGACCCTACAAACAAATTGGTCAAACAATTCTTAGTGAGGATTTATGGAACTATTGTGAAACATCCACAGTGCAGTTATGTACATGTTATGTACATATTTTCTGTTGTTTTGATTGTACAATGAGAGTCAGTTCCATGACAACTCAGGAATCTCCCAATACGCATGTCCCATCACTTTCTACCCTTAAAATAGTAGAGCCAGAATGGGGACAATCTTGCTGGAATCTGGAATCTGGCATTTCCCACAATAGCTCCAGCAACTACACAAATTGTGAACTGATATAGGGGTTCCTTGGACTCCTTAGCAAATTACCCACAGTAAAAAAGTTTGTGATGCAGGAACAGGGTCCTCTATCATTTTTACAAAGAATCTGGGGAATTCCTGCTATCTTTTGAAGCATAACTACCTTCTTAATTCAGTTGAGGACAAGGCGTTCGTGTGCTTTAAGAAAGGGTCTCTTTGCCTCTTTGTCTGTGTACCATTGTCAGAAACCTATGACAGTACGTACTTTGAATATGCCTGAGAAGCCATGTTCCGCCAAATCTGTTATAGCAAATATTCAGTAAAAATCCATGTGCTGCTGTAAAAACCTTTGAAGTTCTGTCCCATAATACCCAAGCACACCCATGGCACCATTCACCATGATTTCAGAAAAAAAAAGTGGTTGGGTCAAAAATTAGTTCCCCTATCTCAGTTTCTGGCATTTCACTTTATCAGTCAAAATCAACTTACATTTGGCATTAGGAACTTTCAAAATGACCCATTGTGCACCCACCAATAAATTGTCCATATTAATTGAGTGGGAGTATTTTAAAGAATAGTGGAGTTTGTTGAAAGAATGGAGTAACAAGGGAGAGGAAAGAAGAACTGTAGAAATGTGTTAATTAGTAAGAATATGTGCTCAGAGCCCAAAGGTAACTATATATAACTTATAAAATATATCTTGCTGTTAATAGCATTAATATTAGTGATGATAAAATACTAAGGCCCTTATTTAAGAAAGGATAGCGTCAGGTAGCGCCTGGTTAATGTGAGGTAGCGACAGATAGCAACTGGTGAACGCCGGACATGGCGCGCAATTCCACATTTATCAAGCAAAATCTGTTTAGCGACTGGGATAGCGCCATGTAGCGTCTGATTCATCATTTTCACAGCCTCAGCGAACAGCGCCAGCGTTCAGCCTTGCACAGCGCCAGGTATGACCTCTCGCTACCTGTCGCTCTCCAATACATTTCAATGGACGAACCTTTTCTTCTCTTTAACCCTTTAAGTGCCAGCCTACCTGCAGCATTTCCCACTCCCTGTTGCCAGACTGAGTTTCACTGTTTCGCGCTACACATGTTCAACTGTCATTTTTGAAAGGATTTCCAGGGATTTCCCAGGAAAATTATATATTGTTTTTTTCAACAGAGTCTGGGCTTTAACATGAAATGTCTTGTTTGTATTTTTTAGGTGTATTCTCAACATTTTTGGGTGAAATGTGTGAAAAAAATTAAAAAAAATATATTTTTTTACAATTTGTAGAGTTTTTTTGTAATAAAAAATGTAAGTTTGTCAATAAAATCTTATTGCGTGAGAAACCCCAATTTCTCCCGGTTACAGCGATACCACATATGTATAGGTAGACACCCTTTCCTGCCCAGAAGCCTTTTATAGCTGCTGGATGACAAATGGTTAATTAAAAAAAAAAAATGACATAGGGTCCCCCTTCCCGGGGAGGGGGACCCCATTTTTTTTTGGATTTTTAAGGGTTAAAAACCCTTAAAAATCCAAAAAAAAAAATGACGTGGGGTCCCCCTTACCCAAAGTAACCAGCCCGGGACCAGCTATGGGGGCTTGTAGGCACAGAGTGGGGGGGCCAGCTTTGGTGGCCCCCCCACCCTGCAGCCTACGAGCCCACATAGCCTATGTGGGCCCGGGCTCTTCTGCCCCCCCCTGGCCTTTGGGGAGGCAGGTAATGGGGGTGCGGGGGTTAATGGCAAGCCACCCGCTAGGGCAGGTGACTTGCCACCCCCCCAGCCTTGTGAACTGGTATAAGGGGTCTCATGGACCCCTTACCAGCTCACAAAGGGTTAATGTGAAATAAAAACACCACACAATAATAAAAAGTATTTTATTCAAAAAAAAAAAAAAATTTTTAACTGTACTTACCTTCGATTGCAAGCTCTTGTCCCTCGCCGCTCAGCTGACAGATGCCTGTGATCGGCATCCAGAGAAGGAGAAGGCAGGAGATCAGAGGATCTCCTGTCACCTCCTTCCAGGGCACCGATCACCGGCATCTGAGAAGCTGAGAAAGCTGAAGCCGGTGATCGGGACCGGGATGACGTCATAAGCCCCGCCCCCAAGGGGGCGGGGCTTAGAGGCAAGATGGCTGCCACCATCGTGAAGAAGAGAGGAGAGAGCCTCCCAGGCTCTCTCCTGAAGATCGGTAAGTCCTGGGGGGGGATCGGAGGCCCCCCAGGTGAAGAGGAGGGACAGCGGGAGCCAGCGCACACACAGGTAAGTGAATGTCATTTTTATTTTTTATTTTTTTTTACAGTTAGCAGCTGCTGCTGCAGAAGCGGGGGGGGGGCGGCCTATTCCGGGGGCTCTCCTGGAGCCATCCGACCCCCCACGGGGGATCGGATGGCACCAAATTAAAGAGGAGACCCGGCCGGATCCAACAAGGGGTCAGGTGAGTATTTTTGATTTTTATTTTTTAAACTAGAAGCGAGGAAAGTCAAGCACGTAACACCTACGGGCTTGGCACTTAAGGCCCAGCCAAGCCAGCACGTAGGTGTTACGTGCTTGGCAACAAAAGGGTTAAACCGGATTTTTTTTTTTTTTTCCCAAAAAATCACAAATAATTCTGTGACCTCTTCTGACATTGAAAATGCAGTTTTTTCTCATTTTTATGATTTTTTATAATTTTCTTCAGAAATGACATTACAGGTCTGCCATTAAAGTGTTCATGTTACAATGTGGTTACAATGTAATTCCATATGTTTTCGCTTTGTTACTAGTTGATAGATGCTGAAAAACACACTTTAAACACACCGCCTCCTGCGCTCTGGGCTTCAAACAAGCATTTTTCTGCACCAGGGATTTTGGAGGCTATTTTCTTGCTGAATATGGTGTGAGCCGGTCGCTATGAGCAGTCGCTAACATACACTCCCATACAGCGCTGTACTAGTCAAATAGCAACTCCTCACAATGTATTCAACATTACTGAACAGCGACTGAGTCGCTATAAAGTAGCGACCCACGGCTGAGCAAAGCGACTACTAGCGGGCGCTCTGAAAATGCCTGCTACAGACGCTCATCTGTCGCTACCTGGCGTTATTAATGAATCAGCCTCTAAGTATTTCAATTCAGCTCTGACCTGCTTTTTTGAAATGACACCACTATGACTTTTTCTCCTGCTAAGCTGATGAATTTTGTGTCAGCTCAGCATCTGAATGAGGATCGCTCTTGCCTTTATTAAACAAGAGTAAAGCTCATGATGAGCTCCAGCATACGTGGCGTGTTTTCTAAGAGATGATTGCTCAGTATCATAATATTTCTATTCAAACCCATGCTGATTTAATGTAGAAAGCAAAAGCTCAGTAAGAGAAAGTGTCACTGTTTTCAGAACATATGGAACTAAAAATGTCTAAATAATAATTTACAAACAGAGGTTATTTGTGAAATGGTCATGATTTAATCATCTATCTTTTTTAACCAATTGATAAACCCTCCAAGCCTCTAGTAGTCTGCATGTCACCAGGACTTTGCACTTGCTGTACTGTAAATATCTTTCCCACCTGTTTTAATTCAGGTGGCATCTGGCATTTAAAATAAACAGCTGAAAGCAAGTGACCAAATGGCTGTCTTTTGTAGCCTTGCTTCTGATAAATGGAGAACATGATAACAACTTCATGGATACTAGGCGAATTTATTGCTCTGAGACAACAAAATTGAATCTATAAAATGTACTAGTTTATGCTGGCAAAGACTATAAATCTACCCAACAGTACTGTGAATTGTAAAATGCAAATCTAGAAAGTAGAAAAAAAAAACACACACACACACCCCTATGTATCTAAAATAACCAGGGATTATTAAAAATATGTAGATCAGTCATAATTTTTTTAAATAAAAATGCTATAGGTAATCAGACTCATTAGCTAGACGCTAGGGAATTATTTGCTGTGCACACAACTTTATTTTACCAGGAAGTGGAAAAAGTAGGTTGAAGTAATTTAAATGAAATAGAGGATAAAAAAAGTATAATAAAAAGATATTAAAAAAATAAGATGGTATGATGTGTTTGGATGAGAAATGTTTGCATGGCTAGAGAAAGATAGCACTAATACATGCAAAACTGCACTCCATTGCAGTGTTAAACCTGACCAACACCTATACAATAAAGTAAACCATACTGATATGCATTCATCCCCAGGGCAATTCAGATTCCTGCACATAAAAATGGATTTACCTTTTTGTAACTCCTGACATGGTTATTTGTTCCCTCTTAAATTAATTCAGCAAAAACAAAAAAACAAAAGGGTATTTACCTTATGTCCTCCGCTGCTGATTGATGCTAGCCTGGTGATCAGCAACTCAAGCCTATGACCCTGCATCCTCACAGGCCTTAAACTCCATTCATTGTTTTTTGGCCTGCTCAATCACTTTAATGACATCCTATGGAGCTGCAGGTAGCCAGAGGAAGTGCTGCTGGGTTTCCTGCCTCTGTGCATTGTGGGCTATATCAGTTAAATCTAAGAAGCAGCCTGGCTGGGATGCTGGGATATACAGTATATTAGTTTCAGGGTTAGCAGCTGCATATAGTGCAGAGTTTTGGATTTCCCTCTAGTATGGGTCATTGCTATAAAAATGGCCAATTTAAATATATATTAGGAAATTTGTATAAGGTAGGTAACAGAGATGACAAACTTTTGAAAGTTCGATTTGAGTGATTTGCTGAATTACTTCCAAGAAATCTGGGGTTTGCCTCAACCAAACTTTCAACAAACTAGCTCAAAAAAAATAAAAAAATAAGCTTATGTCTGTCCCTGATCCAGCAAGTGTCATGTCCTCATCCCCTGGCACTGTCCCAGGCTGGTCTCTGCAGGATCCAGTGCCCCGACTGGGCTTCTGACAGATCGGCCCAGTGTGGGGTCCTCCCTATCCAGTAAAAGTGGCCAGGACACCAGCTATGGGGTCTAGTAGACCAAGGCTACCAGCCAGCATAGCCCATGGATTTTAAGCCCTTCTGCCCTCCAAGCTTTGCAGAAGGTTAATGGCAAGTCACCCCCTTGCTGGCAGGTGACAGCCCCTCTTGCTTTTTGAACTGGTTATAGGGTCTCAAAAACCCGTTACCAGTTCACAAAGAGTTAAATGTAACTGATTGACAAAGTGGGGCAGGACAGATGGAGGACAGCGAGCAAGCAGATGAGTGAGGATTTCAGGGAAAGTTTGGTTAGCATGAACCCCCAAAAATATGCATTCATGCTGAATTGAATTTTCCCTGAAATTCTTAGCGAACTGGTTCACTCATCTCTACTAAGTAATATAAAGAATAAAAAAGTATGTCTTTGGTTGCAACCGTTAGCCAAAGGTCCATCAATTTATGAAACACAGACATTGCATAGAATGACTAGCCAAACATACCACTGGTATGAAACCAGTCAGCTTTCACACATTTTCTACGCATTCTATGCAATGCCAAAAGACAATTGGAACAAAGTTTGAGCTGTTACACATTCAATGCTATGCAAAAAGACAATGGTGGCAAAGTATGGAAGATCCGATTAATTTGGCAAGATGATATGATACAATATGTTACAATATGTGGGGTGTCCATGTGGACTACAATATGTTATTTGTGAGGACTAATGCTAAAAGCTGTAAAATAAAGGCATTTCTATTATCACAAGTCAATTTGATCTAAGAAGAAGCAGACTACTGTAAGTCCTAGACAATGGGGAATTGAACTTTGTAACAAGAAGTGGTTGTTGGAACTATGAGATTTTCAAAGATGCTGAGTAAGTCAGCAGAGTGGTTATGTGTGCTTGTAGGGTGGCATCAATTGTGTGACACTGATTCTGTCAGGGAGCAACAACCAGAGATTATGGTTCTTCCGGAGGGGGGGGGGGGGGGGTGTTGGATTTTGTGGATTTTGGGGTAAAGTCAAGAAGGTAGGTGTTCTTGAGAAAAGGAGTGAGAAGATATTCATACTAATGTTTATCAACCTTCTAACCTGTGGAAACGTAGATGATTTAAATCCAGTTCATCTTGTTTGAACTCTTCAGAGGAGGACTTTTGGTACAGCCCTTGTTAGAAAGTATTTCTTTATACATCTTCATGTATTGGTCTTGAGACTGTATAGTTATGTAGCTATTAATCACTAGCTGGGTGTCTTTGAGGTATTGTGGGGATTGTTGTTGGGCACAAGTAAGGTTGGTGTTGGCTGACATTGGTGACATTAGCTAATGCCATTTTGTAGTTCTGTACAGAAGTATGAAAGGTGTATATTGCAGGATTGGTAATAAGTGGTGGAAAGAATGAAAATGTTTTAACTTTTTTTGTTGTTTTGCCTGCTGTGACATTTGTTGGTCCTTGTCCTCTGAATCAAAAAGTGAGAGATCCTGTAGGTCCTCCTCGTCTTTAATTGCCCCTGTATTTGTTTCTTTCATGTCAGAAGAGTTCCATATTATGCCTACCTAAGTGGCCTTACGTGTCAAGAGGTGAAGCTCTTTTATTCTGGGTCTACTGGTGTTGTTTCTGGGAAACTATTCTAATATCCTAGATAATAATCAGAAAAGATAACAAGAATGCATGCACAACACATGCTTGACATCCTTAGTAACTTTTATCAACCCAGAGTAAAGTTATGAAACAAATTAAAAATGTGTACCTAGATTTGTAACTAGAACAGGAAAACAAGCTCTTAGTGGAAAAAGGACATAGCTAAATTATAGATGCCTCAAGTAATTGTTGTTTTGTGTGGCATAAACTCTAGTCATAAAATCCCTTCTGTCTCTCAAACAACTGTTGCTACAACCTTTCCAGGTGACTGCTGCACATTAAATTTGAAGTTATTGACCCCTGGTGCCTCTATTGCATGAACTCTTGTTTGGTCTTAGAATCATGGTGGTAAACACATAGTTATTATTATTATTATTATTTATTTATAAAGCACCAATGTATAAGTGTAGGGGCCTGGATATAACTAGGAACACATTAATTAACTAATAAGAATCCTTTAAATAGAGTTAACCATACATAAAGCTCTTTTGTGGTTTCTACACACGGAAGTGCATTGGGAGTGCCATAACTTAATAGACTCAAGATGGCAGAAGAGGGTTTAGGCCATAGACTAGCGTTAGGCCATAGGCTATAATGGGGAATATTCTAGAAGGTGAGGTCATAAGGGTTGTCATAACAGGAGATATAGTAGTAACATAGTTATAACTAGAAGGTAGTGATTGGTCAGAGGGTTTAGTAACTAATCAGATGTCGGACATGAGGCCGAACATGTGATAGAAGGTTCTGGAAGGGATAAAGGGAAGCCCCCAACCCAAAGCCAGTGTGTGTGATTCACCATCTTGAATTGTAAAGGAGCAGGAGCACAGACTATAAGAGAGAGAGAAGGGAGAGATCCAGCAAAGGACATTATTCTCTATGGGAAGCAATGCTTTATGATTGTACCTGACTATTGAAAGAAACAGAAATGTTACTGGATAGAAATGTGCTTCTTCCGTGTTTGCTTGTGGATTAAATAAAGCATCTGCTGGACTGCTGTACATCTTTTCAAGCGGCAACAGTGAGTACTAACCTTTCCCGCAACTCTAACCCTTACCTACTCACAACAAACAACGCTGATCACCCTGGACCCAGAAGAACCTGCTCCCTGCTGTCATTCGCCGGATACCCCAGTGCGAGAGGGCTACATAAAGCATCACATGGTTTATCACCCATAGCAATTAAAGTAGGGAAGTTTCCTGGATTTTCTCTGAGCACGGGAATATTCTCCCGGCTACATTGCTGGAAATTTGTCTTTTTCTTAGGCATCAACTTTTGTCGCATGAACTGGAACTGGCCTTTGACATTATCAAAGCATCACAAATGATAATGGAAACCATGTTAGGAGCTATAACACTGACTTTTACCTGGAAAATCATGACCTTCACTTTTCCTCTGAAGATGCTTCAACAAGTTGCCCTGTCATCCTATATTGACTCCCTACCTCATTGAAACAGCTTGGTGCAAAAATGTACCTTGTTTACATGTACTTTACATGTATTGTAGTAGGAAGGGGCATCATTAACATATACACTAAACATCCTTTTATGAATTCCTTTAGGCTTTTTTTCTTCCTATGCAAAAAATATAATCTCAGAACAAAGCTCCAAATCATCCCTCACTTTCTTTGTGGAACCAAACTGAACTGCACTTGCCATCCTGTCACTTTTCACATTGTGTTCCACTCACTAATATATTGGGGTACATTATTTAATGAACAACCTTTATAAATATTTATATATATTTTTCAAAGACAGATAACATGCACTATGAATGCACGGATACCAGGTTAAGAATATGTTTCAGGATCATGTTAACATGTTAAATCTAACAAATGCAACATCTGTAATACGTCTTCAAAATGGCGTTCACAGCTCTATTAACTGTAACAGAAGGGTTTTTCTGGCACTGCCTCAGCTCATTCCCTATGCAATATGTGCAGAGCCATGCTTGGATGATGGGATCCAGACAAAAATAGAAATGATAGAATAACCAAACCAGGTGCCATTGCATGCAGATATTGCCTTTAGGACACCTAGCAGCATGTTTGTGAGGAACTGAGCTCCTGAGAATGTTCTGATCAAAGATTAAAATTAAACGCTTAATATTAGATGCCTATGCAAAACTGAGCTTCAAAAAAAGTAATTAACCAATCAGCATGCAAGATTTGTTCATGCTGAATTTTGATCACTGAGGGACTTGCCCTAAAATATCTTAAGTAAATAAGATTTATTTTAAAATAAGGCATGGGATAAACTAAGATGTAATTCCGTAAAGGGAGAAATTTAGAGCATGATTTGCACCTTAACCTTTGACTAGAACAACGTGATGAAGCAAGACAAATAGCAGGTGAAAGGGCCCAGGATGAACTCCTGAGGGACACAAAGAGAAGAAGGGACCCCACAAAAGGTGTCCCCATTCTTGTGACTCAATATAGTACTACATTTAAATGGTTAAACACATTGTTAACAAACATCTTCCTTTACTTGTCTGTGACCTGGATTTACTTGATATATTTAAGTGGGATAAGGGAGGACAGTATAGTATAGTGTAGTGTAGTATAGTGAGCAGGAGAGCTCCCATTATCACTTTATCACAGAAATTATCGCCGAGCCTTGATGTGGAGAAGATCCAACCCACAACTTGGCTTGGAACTGCAGGAGTTTTTAGATGTGGGTCAAAAAGATGCAGTACTTGTCCTGTACTGAGTAGTTAAGTCCTATTCCACGGAAGAGTCATTTTGCATAAAAGAACTGTAATCTAATATCATGTACTTTGTGCCACCTACATCTGCTCAAAAAAAAGAGTGGCTGAACATATTAATTGAATCAGGTCTGAGAATGTTTCAAATGATTCCAATGTATCCAAACTTTACAGGGAGCTATAACGGGTCTGCGATACATTGCTATTTAAAAGTGAGTATGGGTGTTAGAGGAGGGGATAGATGGGCCAAATTGCTGCATAGGGAAACTTTTTGGATATTTAAATTAGGAACTAGACATCCAACCAGATTATATCACTGGTGGGATGTAGATTTAGAGGAAAATATTAAGCATTATTCTGTTTTCTTCTCCCCCCTCTAAACCATCTCACCTATATTTTAGACTTATGGCCTGAATCTCAGAGTTTTCTGGTTAGTAGGTTATTATTTACTGGTAGGTGACGATAGCCATAAGTAAGAAATGCGACATCAGGCCATAGATCTATATGCTTAAATATTGATAATTCTGTTTTTTCTATTCCTTGGATGCTGCTGTTGCCAGTTGGTGTTTCCGCTGTTGGTCAATGTACCCAAGCCGCCCCTTCACTAAGCCTATGGTGGCCCGTCGCTTGCTGTTGATGGATTCTCCATGGCTATGGGGGATTGCCACACCTTCCTTCCTTTCCCCCCATCTTGCCCACTCCTGTAAGTTGCCGTGCTGACACTGCAGAGATGCAGTTTATCCCACCACTCTGCCTGCATCTATCTGCATCTACTTAGACTTTGGCTATGTGTGAGAAGACGGTAAATGAGACTGGTCTCCATTTACCTGCCCCTCTCCTATACTCAGCATTGCGAGGTCTGTGGGCGGAGTCATGGAGGGGGGTGACTGGGCTGACGTGCGGGCAACATCGGCAGGTGTCAGATGCTGCTGGGAGATCCTGTCAGGAAAATGTGGTTTGTATTTAGAGATGAGTGAACTTCTTAAAAATTCGATTCGGGCGATTCGCCGAATTTCTCCAAGAAATTTGGGTTCGTCCGAAGCGACCTTTAAAGAATCGCTCATCTCTGCCGGCATGTAGGTAAGTGTATGCTACATGCCGGCATGGTGGACGCGGGGAGGCCGGCTGCGCTGTCAGCGGGAGGTGGAAGCCGACTTTCGCCACCCGCTGACAGCGCAGCCGGCCTCCCCGCTCCCACCAAGCCCTGAAATAAAAAAAAAAAAATGCCGGCATGGTGGGAGCGGGGAGGCTGGCTGCGCTGTCAGCGGGCGGCACTGTCAGACCATTGAAATCATCAGGCTGCCAAGATACAGCGCTACTTCCCCACCGGAGGTCCATCCGACATGGAGAGCGCAGAACCCAATATGGCGACGGCCTGAGGAAATGGTGGGCAGAGAGGCAGAAAGGAGAAGGGGGCGGCGGTCGCCCGAGAACCGGAGGCTCCCCTGGGGAGGGGGAGCGAAGGTTTGGAGCTGCAGTCCCTACCTGGGGGCCCTGCATGGCCAGAGGAGGCGAGCGGTGACGAGGAGGCCGGCCGTGACAGCCGGCATGATGGTGGCCCGACGGCTGCAGCTTCCGGCCCAAAGACCAGGTGCGGGAGTGAAGAGGACGCGTCATCAGAGGAGGGAGAGAAGACGCACAGAGCCAAGCTGCGGGGGAGCCGTCTGAGTACAGCGCTGGCTCCGACCGCAAGACAGGAGCCGGGGGCAGAGCGGGGGGGGCGCCCTCCTTCCCCATGCGAGCGATCCACCGCGGAGTATAGAAAGGCAGATGAGTCGACAGCCGTCGGTGACAGCCTCTGCTCAGGGGAGAGCGGGGGCAGGGGGAGGGAGACCTGAGTGGCACACAGCCCACCCAAATGGACCAGGGTGGGCAGGAGGGAGAAGCGGTTCCAGCGCATGGTGGGAGCGGGGAGGCTGGCTGCGCTATCAGCAGGCAGCGGAAGCCGGCTTCCGCCGCCCGTTGACAGCGCAGCCGGCCTCCCCGCTCCCAATATACAGCAAACACTTACCGGCATGGTGGGAGCGGGGAGGCCGGCTGCGCTTCTGCCACCCGCTGACAGCGCAGCCGGCCTCCCCGCTCCCACCATGCCGGCATTTTTTTTTTTCATTTCAGGGAAAATTCGGTCAACACGAACCACCAAAAATCCGGTTCGTTCTGAATCGAATTTTTCCTGAAATTCGGTGCGAATTCAGGTTCATTAGAACCGAATCGCTCATCCCTATTTGTATTCTAATAATAATAATATTTATTTATATAGCTCCAAAATATCCCACAGTGCTTTACAATCAGAGGGTTCATGTACAAAAAAATGTACAAAATTACAAAGCAAAAAAAATAAAAGGCTATCTATTGAAATAAAGAAATGATGCTCGCAAGCTTACAATCTAAGAGGAGAATGGAGGTGACACAAATGTGCTTTGTGCCATGGTCCAGCCACCTAAGTAAAAATAATAGTATACACAATCTGTATGGTCCAGCCACAAGTTGATTTATTGCTTTTGGAGGCAAAGGTTGTGGTACATAAAAAATAATGTAGAAGACTGATTTGACAGGAGGAGTTCGATTAGGGGATGGGGAAAGCTACCCTAAAAAGATGCATTTTTAGTGAGCGTTTAAAGCTTTTGATGTCTTGAATCAATCTAATTGTTGGGGGCAGGGCATTCCAGAAAACGGGTGCAGCTCTGTAAAAGTCTTGTAGGCAGGAGTGGGAGGTTCAGACTAAAGTAGATGTAAGTTGTATATGATTTGCAGAGCACAGGTTATGGGTAGGGCTGAAGCCAGGGATTAGGGAAGACATGTAGAGGGGTGCAGCACCATGGAGAGCATTGTGGGTATGGATGAGCAGTCTAATCTGAATCCTACACTGTATGGGTAATCCCCCAAAAAATGACATTTACCCATCATAACCAGCCCAGCACCAGCTATGGGGGCTTGTAGAACAGGGCGCAGGGGTCAGGTTGGTGGCCCCCCACCCTGCCGGCTACAAGCTAACATAGCCTCTGTGGGCCCAGGCTCTTCTGCCCCCCACCGGGCTTTGGGGAGGCAGGTAATTGGCGGTGGCTGGGGGGTTAATGGCAAGTCACCCGCTAGCTGCAGGTGACTTGCCAGCCCCCAACCTTGTGAACTGGCATAGGGATCTCATGGATCCATTACCAGGTCACAAGGGGTTAACAGTAAAAATGAACACACCACACATACATTTTTTTTTTTTCTTTTCTTTACTCACCTCGATCCTCTGCTGTCTCCCGGCGATCATGTCCCACAAAGCTATGATGACAGCTGCCGGGCGATCGGTGGAGAAGGGCTGGGGGCAAGAGATCACAGCCATCTCAACCCTCCCACCTTCCTCCTCTGTTCACCCGGCATTACTGATCATCCCGGGGCGACCCAGAAAGTGAGGGAGAGGGCAATTTCTCGCCCTCTCCTCACCATGGAAGAGGCTGGGGGGCCATTGGATGCCGGGAAAGAGGAGACCCGGCGGGAGGTATTGCAGCCACAGGTGAGTAAACTTCATTTTTTTTAGTTAGCAGCGGCCAACTGCGGGGGACACTATTTCGGACGCTCAAAAGAAGAGCCCCTAGGGGGATCGATTGGCACCAAATTAAAGAGGAGACCCGGCCGGATAGATAGATCATGTGAGATAAGTGTTTTTTTATTTTGTTGGCCTCTAGCAGGGGTAAATGCCAGGCCCATAAAATTTGGCTGGCACTTAAAGGGTCGGAGAGGCAAGCACGTAAAATTTGCATGTTTGGCACTTAAATTGTTAAACCTAGATGCTTTTTTCTAATCAACAAATACATTATGTGAAAGAGCCAAGCTTGAATAAAACATGATAATAAAAGTTGGCATAAAGAAAGTGAAATGACTTACTACTCACATTCCTCATCCATTTACATAAAGTTTAAACTCTAATTAAATAAAAAAAATGTTCCAACCATTAAATAGCAGTACTGAAAGTCTTACTCTTAGATTTAACAAGCAGTGCGTCTCCAAGATCATTCCAAAGACAGAATGCATTCAAATGCTTGCACATGCCTGATGACACAAGACTATGGGCTGAAAATGTTCTGGAACTGACACTACAAAAAGAGAGAAAAAACACAATGATGTCAAAATATTTGCACAACCCTGAATATGGTGGTCGCAACAACGCCAACAGTGTGTGGGGATAGGTCGACTGTAATAGTGGAGGCACCGTCTGTGAGAGAAAGCCGCAGCATGGTTACTCAGCAAAGATAACAAAATAATAAAACAAGGAATATTTTCCAGAAAAGAAATCTTATGATTTGGAAGCTTCAATGTCAGCAGTTTCCAGAGCTTTATCTAGTAACTGAGATTTAGCTGTTTTCTCCCTCAGTCGCAAGAGGTGATAGTTCCCACTTATTAAAGCAAGGAATTTAAAAGCCCTTATATCACATATATTATTACTGCTGGACAAAAGCTTAAAATGGCTCATGATGCTGGGACTGCTGGTTTTTAAAAATATTTTGAGAATATAGAGTGAAGAATTGATACTATAGAAAGAATCTAGACTCAATCAGCATTTTTGGGATCAATGCAGACAGACCAATCTCAATCTAAAATAGAAAAACAAGAAAATAAGTCTAGAAGATATAATTTTGGGGTGTGAGGCATTCCTGAATCCATCACAGAGCTATGTTACCTCATGCTGATGAAGGTCAGTTACTCCTTGGTGCATAGGGCACTCACAGGAGTGATGTAGAATCTATATGTCATATCAAACCATCCACTTTCTCTAAGTTGAAAGGTGCCCTGCCTCTTTGTGGGTGTGGCTTATCGGTGTAGCTTTCCAAGACCACTTACGCAATATCCAGCTTGGTTATGCTTAGCACCCCATAGGTATTTCCAATGTATCGTATGTCAGCTCTAATCTATGTATATCCAGTTTGTCGTATATTGTAGCATTGTGGTTCAACGTATGTGTGGTATGCAATCCTTGTAAAAATACATCTCCAGACACATCTGCTGCACATCCCAGTGGTGCATGCGCAGTGTGCATTCCTTGAAAATATACATGTCCAGACACATTTTCTGCATATCCCAAACAGGTCCAGACAAAACCCCACTGCAATTGTGTAGGTCTGCTATTTAATGTGTATAGATTTGTAGATTTATCTGGTGTATTGATGGATGGTATCATTGATGATGTATGATCTTAACAAACATAGTGGCCTATATAGCATTCATCATTACAGACATACACGCATATGAACAGCACAACCTGAACCTTTAAATTTTAATGAAGCCCCTTAAACCATTGTATAGAAAACAATGTTAAATGTTGATTGAAAACAAAATATGTGTATAAATTTACATGTGTAACTATAGTAACAAAGTATTAAAACATAAATTGCCTAATGTTTACAAGTTTGAAAAATTATATACAAACATTAAAAATGATAGTGTTAACAATATTTACATTGTCATAGCATAGCATTAGATTTAAGTTCAAAATTTCATAATTATATTCAAGATCATAATTATAATGTTAGCCATGTAGCTTGTAATAAGGGTAGAACTCTTTTCTTCGGTAGCAATGTGCCTTGTGCTATTGCGGGTGATGGTGGTCCATATAATCTTTGGTTGAAAGACGATTGTGTTGTGGTATTACCGACATGTAGCTTTAAATTCTCCAAATGTTTTCTGTTTGAAGAATTGCCAACAACTGTTGAGGGCACATATATTTCTGCCAAGGATGAGTGAAAGTCTCCCACCCATGAGGGCGTCTGCTATTTAGAGCACATATTTAGGTTGTTGTAGTGCGGACCAAATTCAGCATGTTAGAGCCCGGAACAGTATCACATTTGTAGACCTCTGTCATTCCATTTGGTGATGTCGGTGACTTGTTTCATTCTATTTAGCAAGACTTCTGCATTTTTCTTGTCAATATCTCATAATATGTGTCAATATCTCATACATACTGTTAGATATTGCTGTTAGATATTGCATTTGTCATTTGTTGATTTGTAGCTATATTTATCAATATTAGATTTGACATTTCTTTAGCACCCTATCTAGTAAACACCAAGTAACTTTGTAGTACAGCTGTGTACTAGTCTAAATGGTGCTTTACAGTCTCCCGTATGTCAAGTGGCACTATTGATGGTCTCCTCAACTTGTCCAACTAATGCTTGGGCACCAAACACATTTTTTGGGCATGAGCTAACATGTTTAGGTAAAAGTCCTATTAGCTATTAGGCTTGTAATTACTGGTAATACGAAAACCAGGAGCAAGCCTAAAAAACCTTCGAGATTGATTCACTAGCTGTTTTTTGCTGTTAATTGGGCAGGCTTTAACACTCAGCTTCTTTATTTCTTCCTGCTCTTTTAGTTATTTTGCGCAGCTGGGCTTGTGCTTTTAAAAGCTCCCATATGCGCTGTAACCTGCAAGACATTCTAACGGGATAATCCGAATGATACAGATGATGAAAAAATAAATTTTTAGAGCTAGTTTTTGCTGGTGGAAAATTAACAACATTTCTTTTTCAAAGGAATTCAGGGACTTACCCAGCTTTGCGTATTTGGCAGATAACTTTATTATATCAGAACCTGAAGCTTCATCGAATTGTATAACACAGAGATGCAGCAATTGTTGTACAAGTTCATCTAAATAATCTTCGATCCTCACCCAGCGGTGGTATGTGTCACTGATGTGTGTGAGGGCTGCCTGGACAATTTTATTCCATACTCTATGGCCTGTAAATTGCAAAAGTTGTGTATAATCAGTAATTGCAGGCACATTCATTTCAGCTACAATGTCACTTGTCTGTGTTTTAACAATTTGTTGATATGGCGTGCAGTTATCTGTCATTGGTTGCTTGACACAAATCTTTGTATCTCGGTTGTCTGTCTGTGTTTCTGTAACACATTGCCTTTTGGGGGCTGGGCAGTTTGTGAATGCTAGATGTCTTTTTACATTACCTATAGTGTGTGTTGTCAGTGTCAGGGCTTTGTCTTGAAAACCTCATTTTGTTAGAGTGTTTTGGTCGTTGTCGCACATTAGCTATATTGCTTAGAAATAAGCATGCCGACTCACCATTACCAACAGTTATTTGACCACCTTCACCAGCTTTGCATATCAGCGATAACCCTGCATATCTGATGGAGCCATTATGGGTTTGCGCGTTAGTCACATTCATAGTTTTGTTAGTTGCTGCCCCTAATGTACAGCTAGATGCTGGGACATTGGCAACCAGCTTTTGGGTTTTTTTAGCTGTTGTTTTATCGCTGCCTGACAACGTTTTAACAAAGTTTTTTGTTTAAACAAAGTTTAAACAAAAGTTTAAACAAAGAACATTATTCATCTTCATATACAAGGCTTGAGATATTCAACACCATTATATTTACCTACATGTATTTTGTATGCTAGGCACCTTGCTAAATTTATGCTTGTTGCCACTTTTGATGCAGCTTCATTTTCTTTTATCATAGCTGCATTCGCAGTTTTACCTGGGGAAAACATTTTTCATCAACATCAAGCTTAGCTTATACCTTGCTGGTATAGCCTTTTGCAGATTTTAAACCAGGGTTTAAAGGGTACTTGCATTGGCATCATCCAGATTTGTGCCTGTCACAGCAGCTGCATGGTGGCCTGCTTCTCTGGCGATTGTCGGATTTCTCAGATCTGCATTTTTCTTTAATGTTTTACCTGGGAAGCAACATTTTTGTTAGTATAACATATCAGCATCTTAGCTATTGCTGTATATAGTACATGTACTGTGCTTAAATATATAGGTTTTTCCAGCATTCTTTGAATAAGTCGCAACTGCCATGGGCTTGACAACAACCAGACTTACCGTATTTTTCGCCCTATAAGACGCACTTATTTTTCCCCAAAAGTGGGGGAAAAATGTCAGTGCGCCTTATCGGGCGAATGTAAAAAAAAAAATTAAAAAAAAAAAAAAACTCACCCGTCCCCGGCGCTCCCGCGTTGTCTGGCACACTGCGAGAGGCCAGAGGAGCGGCGGGGGCTCTGTCCCGGCCCCGCCGCTGCGATCGCTGTCTTTTCAGGCAGCGATGACAGCGGCGGGGCCAGAGACAGAGCCCCTGCCGCTCCTCCATCTGCTCCTCCACACGCGAGCACGAAGGTCCGGGCAGCGGGTGGGCGTGGCCTGCACCGGCGAGGGCCACGCCCACCCGCTGCCCGGACCTTCGTGATCGCATGTGGAGAAGCAGATGGAGGAGCGGCGGGGGCTCTGTCTCTGGCCCCGCCGCTGTCATCGCTGCCTGAAAAGACAGCGATCGCAGCGGCGGGGCCGGGACAGAGCCAGCTCGTGAATGGGGTGGGCGTGGCCTGCGTCGACGCTGCGGCGCAGGCCACGCCCACCCCATTCACGGAGCCGGCCGCTCAGCGCAGCGGTGTCAGCGGACAGGTGAGTTTAACTTTTTTTTTTTTATTACTATGGCGCCTGCCTATACTAACGGGGGGAGGGGGGTGGGGATGGGGATGCCACACAGCCTAAGGGGATTGGGGGGATGGGGATGCCACACAGCATTTTGGAATGGGGGGATGGGGATGCCACACAGCCTATGGGAATGGGGGGAGGGGGATGCCACACAGCATTTGGGAATGGGGGGATGGGGATGCCACACAGCCTTTGGGAATGGGGGGAGGGGTATGCCACACAGCCTAAGGGGATTGGGGGGATGGGGATGCCACACAGCCTATGGGAATGGGGGGAGGGGTATGCCACACAGCATTTGGGAATGGGGGGATGGGGATGCCACACAGCCTAAGGGGATTGGGGGGATGAGGATGCCACACAGCATTTGGGAATGGGGGGATGGGGATGCCACACAGCCTAAGGGGATTGGGGGGATGGGGATGCCACACAGCATTTGGGAATGGGGGGATGGGGATGCCACACAGCCTAAGGGGAATGGGGGGATGGGGATGCCACACAGCCTTTGGGAATGGGGGGATGGGGATGCCACACAGCCTAAGGGGATTGGGGGGATGGGGATGCCACACAGCATTTGGGAATGGGGGGATGGGGATGCCACACAGCCTAAGGGGATTGGGGGGATGGGGATGCCACACAGCATTTGGGAATGGGGGGATGGGGATGCCACACAGCCTAAGGGGAATGGGGGGATGGGGATGCCACACAGCCTAAGGGGATTGGGGGGATGGGGATGCCACACAGCATTTGGGAATGGGGGGATGGGGATGCCACACAGCCTATGGGAATGGGGGGAGGGGGATGCCACACAGCCTTTGGGAATGGGGGGAGGGGTATGCCACACAGCCTATGGGAATGGGGGGATGGGGATGCCACACAGCCTTTGGGAATGGGGGGAGGGGTATGCCACACAGCCTATGGGAATGGGGGGAGGGGGATGCCACACAGGCTATGGGAATGGGGGGATGGGGATGCCACACAGGCTATGGGAATGGGGGGATGGGGATGCCACACAGGCTATGGGAATGGGGGGATGGGGATGCCACACAGCCTTTGGGAATGGGGGGATGGGGATGCCACACAGCCTAAGGGGATTGGGGGGATGGGGATGCCACACAGCATTTGGGAATGGGGGGATGGGGATGCCACACAGCCTAAGGGGAATGGGGGGATGGGGATGCCACACAGCCTTTGGGAATGGGGGGATGGGGATGCCACACAGCCTAAGGGGATTGGGGGGATGGGGATGCCACACAGCATTTGGGAATGGGGGGATGGGGATGCCACACAGCCTAAGGGGATTGGGGGGATGGGGATGCCACACAGCATTTGGGAATGGGGGGATGGGGATGCCACACAGCCTAAGGGGAATGGGGGGATGGGGATGCCACACAGCCTAAGGGGATTGGGGGGATGGGGATGCCACACAGCATTTGGGAATGGGGGGATGGGGATGCCACACAGCCTATGGGAATGGGGGGAGGGGGATGCCACACAGCCTTTGGGAATGGGGGGAGGGGTATGCCACACAGCCTATGGGAATGGGGGGATGGGGATGCCACACAGCCTTTGGGAATGGGGGGAGGGGTATGCCACACAGCCTATGGGAATGGGGGGAGGGGGATGCCACACAGGCTATGGGAATGGGGGGATGGGGATGCCACACAGGCTATGGGAATGGGGGGATGGGGATGCCACACAGGCTATGGGAATGGGGGGATGGGGATGCCACACAGCCTTTGGGAATGGGGGGAGGGGTATGCCACACAGCCTATGGGAATGGGGGGAGGGGGATGCCACACAGGCTATGGGAATGGGGGGATGGGGATGCCACACAGGCTATGGGAATGGGGGGATGGGGATGCCACACAGCCTATGGGAATGGGGAGAGGGGGATGCCACACAGCCCATGCTAATGGGGGGAGGGGGATGCCACACAGCCCATGCTAATGGGGAGAGGGGGATGCCACACTGCCTATGGGAATGGGGAGAGAGGGATGCCACACAGCCTATTCTAATGGGGGGAGGGGGAAACCCACACAGCCAATGGGAATGGGGGGAGTGGTGGATGCCACACAGCCTATGGGAATGTGGGGAGAGGGATGCCACACAGCCTATACTAATGGGGGGAGAGGGGGATGCCACACAGCCAATGGGTATATGGGGAATGGAAGGGGGGGATGCCACACTGGATATATGGGGAATGGGATGGGGGCATCCCACACTGCCTATGGGAATTGGATAGGGGAATGCCACACTGTCTGTAATGGTGCGTTTTTGATTGAAAATTTTTTTTTCTTATTTTCTTCCCCCAAATCCTAGGTGCGTCTTATGGGCAGGTGCGTCTTATAGGGCGAAAAATACGGTACTTCAACAATTAAAGAAAAATTAAATAGGTTATTGCTTTATAGAATTATATATCAATTGCATACACTACATCACAACATTAGACTAAATTGCTGCTTACAGTGTTAAATGTCAAAGCTTACCTTTGTAGCCAGGAGGCCTGACAATCTGAAAGGTCATAAATAATTACACCGCATATATAAAGGTTTTATTTGAAATTGAATAACATGCAAATTTCATGAGGCATGCATGCCTGTTTGTAATCACAACATTCATGGTTTGATTTCAAATGTCTCATACATCTCTTTACAAAACATGTTGTAGAAGAAATCCACAGCAATGGCCACAAACTGTGCTAGTATTGTCCTGTAGCTGTCTGTTTTGAAAACATATATTTGTTGAGTTTCTTTTAAAAAAATGAATAAAATTACTTGGGAATAGTGGACTTTCTGGTAATAACCCATAACTATCAAAATATAGACCTGTTTTCATTACATAAAATAATAAGCATCCAATGTTTTCCAGGGCTGCCTCTGGATGGATCTGTATTAACTATATAAGCTGCAGGCTTATCAATTATCTTATAAAGTGGTAAATAATCTAATGGAACCATAAATGCACAATTTGACAATGGATCTACTTTTCCAATACCAGCGATTTCTAGATTATTCATATTCAAGTTGCTTATAAAGTACTATGAATGTATTAAAAAAGCAATGTATCTTGAGAGATACCGTATTTTTCGCCCTATAAGGCGCACTTATTTTTCCCCAAAAATGGGGGAAAAATGTCTGTGCGCCTTATCGGGCGAATGTAAAAAAAAAAAAAAAAAAAAAAAAACCTCACCCGTTTCCGGCGCTCCTGCGTTGCCTGTCAATCTGCAAGAGGCCAGATAAAGACAGAGGAGTGGCGGGCTGTGTCCCGGCCCCGCCGCTGCGATCCCTGTCTTTTGTCCTTTCTGACAGCAATAGCAGCGGCTGGGGGCCGCTCCGCCATCTGCTGCCTCTTCCGGGTGGGGCACATGCGAGCACCCAGGTCAGGGCAGCCGGTGGGCGTGGCCTGCACCGACTCGGTGCAGGCCATGCCCATCGGCTTCCCTGACCTGGGTGCTCGCGTGTGCCCAGGAAAAGGCAGCAGATGGCGGAGTGGCAGGCGCCTGTCAGAAAAGACAGCGATCTCAGCGCCGGGGCCGGGACAGAGCCCACCGCTGCTTCTTACAGCCGGCTGCGTGAATCGGGTGGGTGTGGCCTGTGCCGGCATTGATGCGGCGCAGGCCAGGCCCACCCAATTCATGGAGCCGGCCGCTCAGCGAAAGTGTCAGCGGACAGGTGAGTTTTCCTTTTTTTTTTTTTTTTTTTTTTTTACTTAAGCTGACTGGGGGGAAAGGGGGGTGCCACACAGCCTATGGGAATTGGGGGGAGAGGGGGATGCCACACAGCCTATGGGAATTGGAGGGAGAGGGGGATGCCACACAGCCTATGGGAATTGGGGGGAGAGGGGGATGCCACACAGCCTATGGAAGAGGGGGATGCCACACAGCCTATGGAAGAGGGGGATACCACACAGCCTATGGGAATTGGGGGGAGAGGGGGATGCCACACAGCCAATGGGAATGGGGGGAGAGGGGATGCCACACAACCAATGGGAATGGGGGGAGAGGGGATGCCACACAGCCTATGGGAATTGGGGGGAGAGGGGGATGCCACACAGCCTATGGAAGAGGGGGATGCCACACAGCCAATGGGAATGGTGGGAGAGGGGGATGCCACACAGCCTATGGAAGAGGGGGATGCCACACAGCCAATGGGAATGGGGGGAGAGGGGGATGCCACACAGCCTATGGAAGAGGGGGATGCTGTCTGTAATTGTGCGTTTTTAGTTTAAAATATTTTTTTCTCATTTTCCTCCCCCAAATCCTAGGTGCGTTTTATGGGCAGGTGCGTCCTATAGGGCGAAACATACGGTACATAAATAATATTATCATATAATGACCAGCTAGATTCAAATTTGATGACTGTGATTCAACTCCAGAACAGACACATTGACAGAATAAACTAATATAGTTATCATCACTGGCATTGGTTCACTGAATCAAAATTCAGCCCTCAAGTTTCCAGACTGTACAAGAGAGGAATGTCCACTAGGTTCTTGGTCTGGTGATAGAAAGGCGAATAATGTGTAATTCATAAAATCTTCTAAATCGTTGTTCACCCTGACTTTCCCAGCTGTATGCCATATACAGTATTCACGGATAGCTGTCCCAGTTGGAAAATTGGGTTGACATGACCTCACTGAAATTTGGTGTCCACCTTGATATAATTTATATTATAATGGTTAAAACACAGTGGATTGGTGTTCACATTGCCACTGAAACCCTCATTAGCTATAAACCCTATTATTACAGTTTTTCGGTACTTCCCCAGAAAATTTTCATGGTTAGTGACACGTAACCAAGCTGGTATACTATACAACTTAAGACTTGTTAATAGCACTTGGCTGTGTCCGATATGAACTGCGGGTCTGCCTCTGCAAAAATGAGGCTGAATGAATCATGATTGCACATTAATTTAATCTTGAGATCAATTCCGTTTAAAATTAGTTTTGGTTGGTTTAATATTCCACCATGAATTAGCCCAATAATTTCCACAGGTCTAGAGCGGGCCATCAGACTTGCTTATTTAACAAAACCTGCATTGTGGCCATTCACTCGTCTATCATTCAGTCCAGATGTAAATTGTGATTGCAAAGCTTGTAGGCTATAATTTAAAATGTTTCAATGTATGTACGATATATATAAAGATTGTCAGATTGTGATATAAGTCTGTTATATCAACTTGATTAAAAAGGCTGGCTCTAGAGTAATTGACAAGTGCAACACATGCACCATAAGCTATGTCGGTGTTGTCATTTTTAACAATCCTGCAAACGATGTACAGTAGTGTAAGATCATAGTAATATTAACCACTCCCCAATATGTATAATTCAAGATGCGCATTTTCAGCCAAAGCATACATAAATTGATTTTTCACTGCTTGTTTGAGCTGGCGGTATATGAAAAATATCCAGTTCCGATTTTATACATTCATGCGATGAGAGATGTAGAAAAGCCATAGCTTTCTATTAGAATGTGTCACTCAGAGACCAATCTGTAGATTTCTGCCGAGGAGCACTTATAGGTCTTGCTGTTTTGTTCATAAAGGGTGGCAAAATTTTATTGTTATTACATTTTCTATTATGTGATTTTTTTATTGATGTAAATGATGCCAGAACCATCTTGCTGTTGTGATTAACTAGCAATTTTGTCCATAACAGCTGATGATACAGAAGTCATGGCATCCTTTGCAATATTCCTAGCAGCCATTTTTACAGGGCTGTGAAATATACTGGCAGTCCAGCACCATGCATGAATTCAGATCCGTGGAATCCTTGTAGACCATGCGCAACTTGTGTATGGTAACATTGGGTACAAATGTTGGGATCACCATATACATCCTTGTTCAGGATTTTTAATATTCCTTCCGCTGTCTAAAATGTAATCACACTATACATTTACTGTACTGTACTGTACTGTATCAGCATTTTTTGCTCTTCAGGTTTTACAAAGTTGTCTGTAGAGGGTACGGTCTGGGTCTTTATAGCCAATGCATTTTTTTGCATTGGCAAATGGATATTCAGGTCTAAAATAGCTTCTCATCAGCTAAAAAAGTTTTGGTGGCTGTTCCTATTACATAGATATTTCTCTTGTTTTCATCATAACGCCTTTCATCTTGTTTTTAATCTGCACACTTCCTAATTTGGCATTTATATTTTTGACAAGCTATGAGATGCTGTAATGATGTTGATGTAATATCCTGCTTTATGGAAATATTGTTTAACATCGCCGCATCGCTGCTTGCTTTACCAGGATAAAAAACTCTTCTGTTGTTTAAAGATTTTGTGAGTTTGGTAGTGCAGCAGGTGATTGTATTATCTGGATAGATTTTTGAAGATGTGTTACTCGGTAATGCTATATAAAGTAACCCCCTCCTCCATGTTCAGTTGTAAATGTGTGATAGTGTGCCTTGATGTTGTTTGATAAGTTTATATTAATAGACAATTATTGTTTGAACTGACAATTCAGGGTACTGCCCTTAAATATGTCATTAACAAGTAGTCGAATTGACACACACATGAACTACACAATGAAAGGCCCTCCCGATGCCAAAAAATTCAATAGCGGTGTTAATAGACAATACAGGGCTATGACCTTATATATGTATGACATTACCAAAAGGCCAATTTGGCACACACATAATTATCAAGGGGGCAATTTGACATGCACATATTTATCAACGGGCAAATTTAACAAACATGTGCTTCAAATAGGATCCTCCCCTGAGGTCAAGAATTCAACACTTGGGATTTGAATATACAATGCATGAGCTCTGACCTTATATATGACATTAACAAGGTAGGTGATTTGACACTCATACGTGGTACAATGAGCCAGCTATTGTGTGGACAGCTAGTTGCAAACAATGTGTAGTCATATATTTGACAAACATTTGTTACAATGCCTTATGTATTATGTATTATGTATTTTAATATAGTTAATAGCCAAACATTCATGTGAAATCATACAAAACTACGATATTTTACATTGACTGTCTAGATTTGATGAATTCTGATGAATTTTGATTCTCGATTTTAACATCCTATTAAAATGCTCTATATCAGCGGCTTTGACATCTTTGTTGGTAACAAAGTGTTGCATTTGCGTGTTGAGGAATTTGGTGCCCCTGTTTGTTTTGTAGCTTCCGTGGCCATTTTTTTAAAATATAGATTCAAATGCTTTTGGGAATATTTCTATAAAACCTATTAACTCCACTGTATGAGCCAGGTAACTACAGTTATAATACTGTTTTTCCAGGGTTTGTGTAGTAGATTGTTTCCCAGCCATGGTTCTAAAACATGAAACACACACTTGTTAAGAACACATTGTTATGTATATTTATAATGGGATTCACTATAAATTTCAGGCTATAAAGTTCTATAACGTTTAGGCTGTGTTGTTCGTATGCGTGTATGTTTGTAATGATGAATGCAATATATATGTTTGTTAAGACCATACTTTATCAATGATACTACACCAGAACAATCTACACTCTCTGATATTAAATAGCAGACCTACACAATTGCGGTGGGGTATTGTCTGGACCTGTCCAGGACATGCAGTGGATGTGTTTGGACATGGATTTTTGCAAGGATTGCATACTACACATGTGTCTAACCACAACGTTATATGATAAGACGGATATACGTAGATTGGACTGGACATATGATGCACTGGAAATACCTATAGGGGCAGGCTGAGCATGACCACGGTGGATATTGCATAAGTGCGCTTGGAAAGCCATGCTCACAAGCCACACCTACAAAGGGGTGGGGCACCTGTCAATTTAAAGGAAGTGGGCAGTCTGACATAACACATTGATGTGACACTGCTCACAGCACTTAGAAGTTGATTCAGAAGAACATTAAATACAAATGGGCTTTCCCCTTTCATTTGAACTTAACTTTGAAAGGCAAGAATTATTCTTTTTCTGAGAGAGATTTACTCTTTGATCTTGGCATAATGTCACCTGGGGGAATCTTCTAGAAGTGCGGCTAAACCTTGACCTCTTTCTCCTTTATGGAAGAAAAATACATTTGGAAAATCTCCTAAGCGTTCCAGAGTGGATGCCTGAGTCAAACAAGATTCTTTCTGCTTGTTTTTTCAACATTTAGTTATTTTAGATGTCTAGGTTGTTGATGTCTTTTAACACTTTGATCATAATAGGAGAATTATGAGGAGAAGAGAATAAATACATTTACAATTACTTTCATGAATACTTTTGTGTTGTTAAGGTTAATATAAGTACTTATTTTAACCAGAATTTGAGGGTTAGAGATGTTTTGAAAATGTAATTTTTTACTATTCATTATTTGGTGTATTTGGGCTCTGTTCGCACTATGTGCTTACTCTGCATTGCTGTGCTGCAGCGCAGTTGCAACGTAGAGGAAACACTGCACATTATTCTGAGGTGCATATCATAGACTTTACCATTTACTTAATATACTAAAAATAATTTAAGTGGCACGGCATAAGTGCAATGCAAGAGCATTGCTAACGCATCAAAAGTACAGCGTGACCAAACGCTTGCTCTTACTGCTACGGAAAGGTGTGATCCCAATTCAATTATAGTGTTATATATATTTAAAGAAATACTTCATTAAATAAATAGACTTTATTTGTCTTATGGGTTAATATTTTTTTCATATATGCCTGCTGGATGAGGTCATGCGCCCAGGGGAAGACTTGCTTTTTTTTGGGGGGGGGGGGGTAATCTTGTGACTCAACTCTTTCCTGGAACACATATGTGTTCGTAACATCCGTATTGGGTATTTTTTGGGTTCTAATTAAATACAGTGTAAGCACAGCGCAAAGATCCTAGGATTGCTCAAAACGTGTGAACAGACTGTCTTATTCCCACAGTAAAGATAATACTGAAAATGAAGAACACAGAGCAATCAAACACGAAAAATTCAAAAGAAAAAAACTTGATTTCTTCCTATTGAAATTTCCAATATAATCAGGGAATCCCACGGTGCATGCGCGCATTAAAAGAAATTGTGTAACAGAATCCTCCACCTTCCAAACCAACTGCTTACCAGAAAATGGGGAAATGGAAAGCCTTTTAATAAAATCCACTGTCGTTTTTCTTTATTTGATGATGTCCCTCAGATGTAAGTGATGCCAATAAAAATCTCCTAAATTATGCTCAATCCAAAGAGCATCCCAAAAAAAAGAAGGAAAAAAAGGAAGAAAAATCTATTGCAACTTTTACGAAGCCTTCGCTAAAGTTGCCAAGCAACGAAACGCGTCAGGCGGGATATGGCTTCATTTTAAAACGTTTTACCCTACTACTGCTTATGTCTATTTGGGTACATTGGACGTCTTTGGTTTGTGGTGGATCATTGAGAAACATTTCATTTTGTGATCTTAATCTCAGTGAGACCCCTATACCAGTTCACAAGGCTTGGGACTGGCAAGTCACCTGCGGCTAGCGGGTGACTTGCCATTAACCTCCAGCACCCCTATTACCTGCCTCCCCAAAGCCCAGGGGGGGGGGAGAAGAGCCAGGGCCCACACAGGGTATGTGGGCTTGTAGGCTGCAGGGTGGGGGGCCACAAAAGCTGGCCCCTGCACCCTGTTCCTACAAGCCCCCATAGCTGGTCCCGGGCTGGTTATGATGGGTAGGGGGGACCCTACGTCATTTTTTGGGGGGGATTTTTAAGGGTTAGGGTTAGCCTAACTCTAACCCCTAAAATTCCAAAAAAGAATGGGGTCCCCCCCTGGGACGGGGGACTCTATGTCAATTTTTTTTAAATTAACCCCTTATGTTTATAGTGTGGATAGTAGTTGTATTTTATTTGTAAATGTTATGAAGTGCTCTTTTCAGTTTGGGGGGTCTCCTGGGCAAGAATAGGGGGGCTACCGATACATATGTGGTACCGTTGTAATTGGGAGAAATGGGGCTATCACATGCAATATAGTTTTTATTAATAAAACAAATGTTTTATTTAAAATAAAGGAGACAATTGTCTAAAAAATATTATTTAATTTTTTTTTGTTTTCTTTATGCAAAAATATTTAAAAAACAGTAGAAAATTACAAACAAGACATTTCATGTTAAAGTCTAAACTCTGCTGCACAAAATATGTATATAATTTTCCTGCAAATTCCAGAAAAAATCACGGTTAAACATGGAGGAAAATGGTGAAAAATGGCCTGTCAACAGAGGGTGACAAAACTTCAAGTAGGCTGGCAATTAAAAGGGTTAATAGTACCTATGCATGTTGGGTATTGTTCTGCTCAGGGGACCTTGCTTATTTTAGGAAAACATGTTTTTTATTCTGCTTTTTATAATTTTTTTTAGGGAAACCCTGTGCAACCTAAGAATTCTTCAAGGGAATACTTCCAGAAAGATGAGCCCACTACAACAAGCTCAGTACGCTTAGAAAGCTTAACATGTGTACTTTCAGGTAATATATGGTTTATGGGGGATATTCCAAATGTAAAGGGTTGTTTTGGTTGAAAAATTGCAAGGTGCGCACCTTGACAGCAGAGCTTAAATTGTCTAGTATAATTACCGTTATGCACATGCTTTACTTTGGGGTGTTTGGCAACTCTTACCTTGACAGTAGCTATGTATTTTGGGTACCATTCTGTTCGGGGGATATTGCTTTTTCAGATTTTATACACGGAAAGAAAAGTTGGGTATAGGTCAAACCCACACAGCTGCGACCTCCATGTGTGACCACGCCATTAGCACAAAATTAGTTCCACCATTCAAATGTTTAATACAAAAAGACTTTATTTCTGCTAACTTAGCAGTTGCTAAAAAGGATTAAAAGGTAACAGGAGGGGAAAACGTGGCCTCCCCCTACTACCACATGTACAATGATGTCAATTAGCTATCATGGGTTTCAAAGGCCCGTGATTGAAAGGATACATACAATGGGCTATAACATGATTGATCCAGTCCTCACAGACAATGGACTTGGTCAGTATTGAACAGCAAGCGACACAAATTGGTATTATGGCATATACATAATGTTTACATAATATTGATCACACCAAGGTCAGTATGGAATCATTCACAATTCCTCAATGGTAAAACAAGGTGGACTAGTTTCGCCCACAAACAGGGCTTCCTCTGCACCTCAAATCATCAATACAATACGTGTGCACCTTCACTGCGGTGCTACTGTGATGTCATCTTTATTCTATAAAGAAAAGAAACAGCCAGAAAGCAGACAAGAGACAAAAGTGAGGAAAAAACAGCAGGAAAAATATACAGCCATTATGAATTATTTATGCTGCACCTTATGGTCCAATTGGCCAAAATGTCAATAATCATATAGGGGTACCTGAATGTCCCTGTAGTCACTAGGAACTGGCAGTATAATGCTGGGCTCAGAGACACCTTACAGTCCCGATGTCCTCATCAGCATCAGAGACAATCTTAGTACCATGTGTTCAGCCACCTGATCAGCAGCCTATATTGGGAAGTTGTTAAAATCACTATTGGCTAACGTGCATATTTCCATCATGAAGGAGGATAAATCAGTAAAAGTACACTTACATTGGGGTTCAGCCGCTGTAGAACAAGAGGGGGCAACGACAATGCCTCCCTAGAATGCAGATCGTACAGCTGTAGGGAGGTGGCTGCACCTCTCCTTGGTAGCAGCACCCGACCTATCTCCCTCTTGCCCAGCCCGGATGTGTGAAAGCAGCTGGCGGGCTTTGTATAGCACTGCGTCAGCTGCGTGCTGGGGCCACGTGCCACTTCCGGGGCAGCCGGATCCAGAGATGACGTCACCGCCAGGCCCGAGATTGACACCTCCCCAGCACCCAGGGGCGTGCATATGGAGACAGGGACGAGGGGAGGGGAGGGGACGGGCCGCGCCCGCTGGAGGGCGCCACGCCCCTCCACTGCTCCACCGCGCACCCAGTCCCCCGACGGCCAGGGAAACAGGGCGGGCAGCGGCGAACAGCCACCCCGGGCAGGCAACCGGACGCCGCGCCCCGCACCGCGGCCGCTCGTCCCCGGCTGCTCACCACCGCCCGGCCCCCAACCCACTCCGGGCAGCGCAACGGTGGGCAATAGGCCCAACCATTCGACCCCCCCCCCTCCACCTCCCGAAGGAACTCCCCCCCCACCCCGTTGGCATCGTCTCCAATGAAATGGGGACCCTCTGGGGGGACAGGCCACCCAATTCGTGGGTAACCCCACTAGCACCACCCCTGGAACCACATCCAAACCCTCTATCTGTCTGTTAGATAATATATATGTATATCTCAAAAAGAGAGAAAAAATATATCACCACATTGCTGCTTATTTTCAACACACCATTTGAAAGTGATATAAAAAGGTAGTTGAGGGGGAGACTAATCCCTGAAGTGAAAAATGGGTAAACTCGAGATTATTGCCCCATTTTCCATTGCCCATCAAAAAATCTGTGCTTTGATCCTCAATTGTTTTTTACAACCCGCTAGTAGTACCTGCCAGTAGTCTCATAACAATATATATGATTGAGAGATTTCTTATCTACACTCACATCATCGGCCAGCTTAGCTACGGCTGTAACCAACATATATACACAATCTATCCCTACTCTATATAAAAAAAAAAAAAAGGAAGAAGAGATTTTTTAACCTAAGAAGGGCGCAAAGCTAATTGTCTCATTCAGACCAGGATAGAGGTGTGCTTTCATTTTGCTAATCCAGCGGGTTTCCCTCTGGAGGGTAATCCTCTCTATGTTACCACCTCTAGCGTGTGGATGAATCCGGTCTAAACCCTGGACCGTTAATCCTTTCGGTTCGCTATTGTGATGACGGGCAAAATGCCGTCCTATCGGAGTCTTAGTATTGGCAGTGCGAATATCATATTGATGTTCATATATCCTCTTTTTCAAAGGTCTATTTGTTTTTCCGATGTAGAAGCTCCCACACGGACACGTAAGTATATATATCACGTGGGGAGTTTCACAATTGACAAAGTGTTGGGATTGTATGGATGCCTGTCCAGGTATATTGATAGTTTTGCCCGGTTTGATGAACTGGCAGCAGCTGCACCTTTTTTGGCATTGATAAGTGCCACCGGTTTTACAACATTTCTTGGGATCCCTCTCCGTGTAGTGACTTTTGACTAGTTTGTCTCTGAGATTCCTTGCCCTTCTAAAAACAAACTGTGGTTGTAACGGCAGAATCTCCCTAAGGCTTTGATCATACATCAACAGATGCCAATTACGTTGAAATATATTTTTCAATGAGTGATGTTGGGCCGAAAAGGTCAGGGTAACGGCCAAAGGTCGTTTGTTCATCTGGGGTTTAGGTTTGTACAAAATTTCCATCCTGGGCCTCGCAACAGCTTTTTTGTAGGCAGACGACAGTATTTTCTTGCTGTAACCCCTTTCCTGCAATCTACTCTTTATCCCGTCCGCTGCTTTTTTAAAATCACCATCATCGGTGCAATTTCTACGCGCCCGGAGATATTCTCCATATGGAATACTGCGTAGTAGATGTTGGGGATGAAAGCTTGTCGCTCTTAGGATTGTATTGGCCGCTGAGGTCTTCCTAAAAAAGTCTGAATGCACTTGTCCCAGTGCATCTATGGAAATTGTCAAGTCCAGGAAATTAATCCTCGACTCACTGATTTCATGCGTAAATCTTAGATTTAGTTCATTGCGATTTAGGGTTTGGATAAACTCCTCCAGTAACTGTCTAGGACCAGTCCACAGCACAAAAATATCGTCGATGTACCTGTGCCACCTGTGCCAGATTTTACTTGTTTTTTCTTGTTTGCATATAGTTTTTTTTAGGTTACTTCCCCAAAACTACACCCACATAAACAAGCCTGGTACGCCTAGAAAGCTTGAGGCTAGTACTTCCAGAGAATATATAATTTGTGGGGCGTATTTCAAATGTAAAGGGTTGTTTTTCTGGAAAAACTGCAAGGTGCGCTTAGCTCGTAGCATAGTTGTATTTTATCTGAAAATCTCCTAAAGCACTGTTTCAGTTTGGGGGAGTCTTCTGGGCAGGAAAGGGTGTCTAACAATACATATGTGGTACCGCTGTAACCGTGAGAAATTGGGGTTTCACACGCAATAAGATTTTATTACTATTATTATTTTATAACTTACATTTTTTATTACAAAAAACACTACAAATTGCAAAAAATAGATTTTTTTTTTTTTGCACATATTTCACCCAAAAGTGTTGAGAATACACTAAAAAAAGCCCAAACAAGACATTGCATGTTGAAGCTAAGACTCTGCCGAAAAAAATATATATATAATTTTCCAGGAAAATCCCTGGAAATCCCTTTAAAAAATCAAGGTTGAACATATGTAGCGCCAAATAGTGAAACGTGGTCTGGCAACAAAGGGTGACAAAAATTCTAGGAAGGCTGGCACTTAAAGGGTTAAGACATACCATTTTCTCAATTATCAGAGGTTCATAGGGATATTTTTAAAAGTGCTATAGAGGAAGAGGAGACCAAGATAAAGGCAATAATGCAATTGAAGGTCTCCAAGGCCCCTGGACCTGATGGTTTTACTAACATTTATTATAAAATATTACTACAAATTCAAATACCTCATCTTGCTTTATGGTTTAATAACTTGATGACTGATGAAGTGAGATTACAAGATTTAAATAAAGCACACATTTGTGCCCTCCCAAAGCCAGGAAAAGATCCAGGAGATTCAGATAATTATAAACCCTTTTCCCTGATAAATACTGACTTGAAGCTTCCTACTAAAATATTGGCATTAAGGATTAACTCCTTTATGGCTCAGTATATGTATCTTGATCAGGTGCATTTTATGCCAGAAAGGCAGGCCTCGGATCTGACCAGAAGAGTAATTGATTTAATTTCTGCAATTCAAACTAATTGAGATCCAGGAGAAGCAAGAAGGTCTATGCTTCTCTCGTTAGGTTTACATAAAGCTTTTGATGCATTATCTTGGGATTGTATGTTTTATGTTTTGGTAAGACAATATTTTGGAACTACATTTCAAAATATTTTGAAAAATGTATTTTTGGATCCTCATGCAGTTATAGGGATAAAAGTATTTGACTTAAAGTATTTTAATATACACAGGGGTACTGAACAGAATTGTCCTTTGCCATTATTATTATTTGTGTTGTCAATGGCAAGAACAATTAGATTGAGCAGGGATGTTGGAGTGGAGTGTGGGGGGAGGGAACATAAATGTGCAAATGTGCATTATTTCCTCACCCCACACTTCACTTCCTAATTTTTTTCAGATGTTCAAAACATTTAGCTAAATTTAATGATCTAAGTTATTGAAGTATTGAATTTGACAACTAATCCTTTAATCTAATTTGGAAAACTGATAGTATTAATTATTTTGGGTTCAAACCAACCCCCCAGTTTCATTTATTATCGAAAAACAATTAAAATTCATTATTTCAAAAATGGGGAGGTGACATGAGCCCCTGGTCTGGTCTAAGGCTGTCCTGGTTGGGGTGCATTAGGTCAATTAAAATTACTTTGTTACCTAGATTGTTATATTTTTTCAAAACACTTCCTATTCCTATAATGAAGACAGGTTTAACTATTTAAATGCCAAGCACGTAGTTTCTACGTGGTTGCTTCTTCTACCCTTAAGTGCCAAGCACGTAGAAACTACGTGCCTGGCATTTCCCCCTGCTAGTTAAAAAATAGAAAAAAAAAAACTTACCTCCTGTATCGATGTGAAGCTGGGGGTCTCCTCTTCCTGGGGGGGCATCTGATCCCCCCTCGGGGTCTCCCGTCTTCAAGAGGGGGCCCGAAACCGAATGCCCGCCTCGTTTTCGCCGCTGACGTGCGGCTGCAAAAAAAAAAAAAAAACAATGACTCACCTCCTCGCCCAATCCCTCCTCCGCGTCTTCTCTTCACCAGGGGGGGGGTTCCGATCCCCCCCCGGGCTCTGCAGGCTTCGGGTGAGGACCCTCTTCTGGGTCCACACCTCTTCTGATGACGGCGCTGGCCGCTGCCCCAGGTCCGCCTTTTGTGGGAGGAGCAGGATGATGTCATCCCGCCCCCTCATATACTGTCACCCGCACCCGGCTCTGTCAGATGCCTATGGTGATCGGAGCAGGGCAGGTGAGAGGCGAGGAGGCTCAGATCGGAGCCTTCTCTCCTCTCACCCGCCCTGCTCCGATCACTATCGGCATCTGTCACTGACAGATGACAGCGGCAAGAGATACAGGATCGGAGGTGAGTAGAGTAAAAAAAAAAAAGAAATAAAGGTCATTTTTTTCTTGTGTCAGTGTCTTTATTTTTTACATTTAACCCCTTGTGAACTGGTAAGGGGTCCATGAGACCCCTATACCAGTTCACAAGGCTGGGGGCTAGCAAGTCACCTGCGGCTAGCAGGTGACTTGCCATTAACCCCCGGCACCCCAATTACCTGCCTCCCCAAAGCCCAGGGGGGGCAGAAGAGCCTGTGGCCATGGGCTATGCGGGCTTGTAGCCTGCAGGGCCAGGGGCCACAAAAGCTGGCACCTGCCCCCTGTTCCTACAAGCCCTGCATAGCTGGTCCCGGGCTGGTTACTTCGGGTAAGGGGGACCCCATGTCATTTTTGGGGGGATTTTTAAGGGTTTTTAACCCTTAGAATTCCTCAAAAAAATGAAGTTCCCCCACCTGGGAGGGGGGACCCTATGTCATTTTTTTTTTTAATTAACCCCTTATGTTCTGTCACCCAGCAGCTATAAAAGGCTTCCAGCAGGTGAGCAGAAGCCAGTGATTGTCAAGGAACACAGTGCTCCAAGATGAATGGCAGGTAAGTATTAAAAAAAAAAAACAAATAAAAATTTTTTTTCTCTGTGTATGTGTGTTTTTTTTTTTTTTTTTTTTTTACATTTAACACATTGTGAACTGGCAAGGGGTCCATGAGATGGCACCCCCAATTACCTGCCTCCCCAAAGCTCAGGGGGGGCAGAAGAGCCCGTGGCCATGGACTATGCGGGCTTGTAGCCTGCAGGGCCAGGGGCCCACCAAAGTAGATGTTATAAAGTACTTGTTTCAGTTTGGGGGGTCTCCTGGGCAGGAACGGTGGGCTAGCGATACATACGTGATACCGTTCTAATCGGTAGAAATGGGGCTTTCACATGCAATATGGTTTTCTTTAATAAAATACATTTTTTTATTTAAAATAAAGGAGACAATTTTCTAAAAAAAAATTATTTATTTTTTTTTATTTTACTTAATAATATTGCTAGCGATACATACGTGATACCGTTCTAATCGGTAGAAATGGGGCTTTCACATGCAATATGGTTTTCTTTAATAAAATACATTTTTTTATTTAAAATAAAGGAGACAATTTTCTAAAAAAAAATTATTTATTTTTTTTTATTTTACTTAATAATATTGTAAAAAACTGAATAAAATGTACAAATAAGACATTTCATGTTAAAGCCTAAACTCTGCTGAAAAAAATATATATATAATTTTCCTGAAAATTCCAGCAAATGGCGCAAAACGTGGCGCAAAATGGGGAAAAGTGACCTGTCAGAGGGTGACAAAATCTCAAGGGTGGCAATTAAAAGGGTTGAAAGTAGCTATGTATGTTGGGTATTGTTCTATTTGGGGGACCTTGCACTTTCAGATTTAGCTTGTTTTTTCTTGTTTGCATATTTATATTTTAGGAAAAGGTGTTTTTTTATTCTGCTTTTTTATAAATTTTTTAGGGAAACCCTGCGCAACCAAAGAATTATTTGAGGGATTACTTTCAGAAAGATGAGCCCACTACAACAAGCTGGGTAAGCTTAGAAAGCTTAACTTGTGTACTTTCAGGAAATATATGGTTTGTATGGGGTATTCCAAATGTAAGGGGATGATTTGGTTTAAATATCGCAAGGTGCGCACTTTGTCTGCTGAGCTGAAATTTTCAAGTAAAATTACCGCTACGCACATGCTTTACTTTGGGGTGTTTGGCAACTCTTCCCTTGACAGTAGCTATGCATGTTGGGTATCGTTCTGTTCAGGGGATTGTTTTTTTCTTGTTTGTCTATAGTTTTTTGTGGCTTTGATTTTGCTATTTTATCCTTTTTTAGGGAAACTCTTTGCAACCAAAGAATATATTGAGGGATTTCTTCCAGAAAACGGTGGCCACATCAACAAGCCTGGTACGCCTAGAAAGCTTGAGATGTGTACTTCCAGAGAATATATAGTTTGTTGGGAGTATTTCAAATGTAAAGGGTTGTTTTTCTGGAAAAACTGCAAGGTGCGCATAGCGCATAGCATAGTTGTATTTTATCTGAAAATCCCCTAAAGCGCTGTTTCGGTTTGGGGGAGTCTCCTGGGCAAGAAAGGGTTTCTACCAATACATATGTGGTACCGCTATAAAAAATTGGGATTTAACACGCAATAATATTTTATTGCCAAACTTTTTTTTTATTCTTTTGCACATATTTCACCCAAATATATTGAGAATACACCTAAAAAATGGCAAACAAGACATTTCATGTTAAAGCCCAGACTATGCTGAAAAAAACAATATATAATTTTCCTGGGAAATCCCTGGAAAACCCTTCAAAAATCACATTTGAACATGCGTAGTGCAAAATAGTGATAAATGGCCTGGCAACAAAGGGTGACAAAAACTCCAGGTAGGCTGGCACTTAAAGGGTTAAAGACATTTCAATCTAAAGTGTTGAGATTTATTTGGGCAGGCAAAAGTAGAAAAGAAATCAGAGAATTTTATATATAGCAAAACATATTTAATATATATACACATACACCATGTTTATTAGTGGAGAAAAGCCCAGCTGGTTAATGATAGACAAAAAAATATGTGATTTGTTTTCCATGTATTTTCTTCTGTGGATAGCTAAGGTAAAAAGGCCAACTACATTATGTCCTGTATTGTCTAGTGCATTAACTCTTTGGGACAATATTAACAAAAAACACAACCTGATTTCCTACACTGGTGCCCCCCTTAGGGGAAATTTCTGACTTTGAGCCTCGGAGAAAAAGAGCATATCTAAAATGGTGGACACAGGAAGGTCTCTATAGAATTGTAGACTCCAAGTGGATTACAGAGCATGGCAAGAAGAGTACACACATAGACAAATAGAGCAATTTTTAAATCCTAGGATAATTAAAGAAGGGGATAGAGTCAATATTACTATCTTTGAGAAACTATGTCTAACTCATTATGGAGGTAAAGGTGGTATTTCTTAATACTTCACAGATGTAGAGGGCAAACTTAAATATATGATGAAGTGGGAAGTGGACTTTTAAAGTTGAAGAGTGTGTTAAATGTGCAGTTCGGAGTTCTAAAGGTTCTATCAACACTTCACTGTTAGAGTTCAACTTGAAGGTATTTACTCTTTGGTATATGGTCTCCAGTAGGATGGCACATATATATGCTAATATATCTCCTTTATGTTTCAGAAATTGTGGACAGGTGGGTGATATATTTCATATAAGGTGGTAACTTTTTGCAACCAAGCATTTGGTATTATAAGCAAGGTCACAGGAAAATGGGTGGAAAAATCGCCATTGGTTGCCTTATTAATTAAACCAGTTGTAGGGATTTCCAGATTTCCCAATACATTTATTTTCTATGCTTGTTTGGCAGCTAAATTGACTATTGCCATGAAAATCTCATAATTTGAAACTTCAAATGTTTATTGGCTAATGGTCAACCAGAATCTGAGTAGTATTTTTCTTAATAAAGAGTCCCAAATTTAGGAAAATTTGGAGTCCTTGGTCTTCTGTATTGAATTCTGTAGCCCTGTGTGTTTTCTTTAAGTCCCCATATTATTTATAGTATTATTTAAAAAATCCCAGCCCACATGGGCATCCCATTTCAGCACATTTGACCCTATCTGTTACACTAAAGCAGCTTGTAAAGGCTATTTCTCATAAATATATTGCAGTTTGAATTGTTTTTGTGTGTGCTGTAAAAACACCAGCCCACATGGGCATCCCAAACCAGCACATTTGACCGTATCTGTTACACTAAAGCAGCTTTTAAAGGCTATTTCTCATAAATATATTGCAGTTTGAATTGTTTTTGTGTGTGCTGTAAAAGCACCAGGCCGCAGGGTATCCCAGACCTGCACATTTGACCATATCTGTTACACTAAAGCAGCTTTTAAAGGCTATTTCTCATAAATATATTGCAGTTTGAATTGTTTTTGTGTGTGCTGTAAAAACACCAGCCCACATGGGCATCCCAAACCAGCACATTTGACCCTATCTGTTACACTAAAGCAGCTTGTAAAGGCTATTTCTCATAAATATATTGCAGTTTGAATTGTTTTTGTGTGTGCTGTAAAAACACCAGGCCGCAGGGTATCCTAAACCAGCACATTTGACCATATCTGTTACACTAAAGCAGCTTTTAAAGGCTATTTCTCATAAATATATTGCAGTTTGAATTGTTTTTGTGTGTGCTGTAAAAACACCAGGCCGCACGGGCATCCCAAACCTGCACATTTGACCCTATCTGTTACACTAAAGCAGCTTTTAAAGGCTATTTCTCATAAATATATTGCAGTTTGAATTGTTTTTGTGTGTGCTGTAAAAACAGCAGGCCGCAGGGTATCCCAAACCTGCACATTTGACCCTATCTGTTACACTAAAGCAGCTTTTAAAGGCTATTTGTCATAAATATATTGCAGTTTGAATTGTTTTTGTGTGTGCTGTAAAAACAGCAGGCCACAGGGTATCCCAAACCTGCACATTTGACCCTATCTGTTACACTAAAGCAGTTTTTAAAGGCTATTTCTCATAAATGTATCGCAGTTTGAATTGTTTTTGTGTGTGCTGTAAAAACAGCAGGCCGCAGGGTATCCCAAACCTGCACATTTGACCCTATCTGTTACACTAAAGCAGCTTTTAAAGGCTATTTCTCATAAATATATTGCAGTTTGAATTGTTTTTGTGTGTGCTGTAAAAACAGCAGGCCGCAGGGTATCCCAAACCTGCACATTTGACCCTATCTGTTACACTAAAGCAGCTTTTAAAGGCTATTTCTCATAAATATATTGCAGTTTGAATTGTTTTTGTGTGTGCTGTAAAAACAGCAGGCCGCAGGGTATCCCAAACCTGCACATTTGACCCTATCTGTCACACTAAAGCAGCTTTTAAAGGCTATTTCTCATAAATATATTGCAGTTTGAATTGTTTTTGTGTGTGCTGTAAAAACAGCAGGCCACAGGGTATCCCAAACCTGCACATTTGACCCTATCTGTTACACTAAAGCAGTTTTTAAAGGCTATTTCTCATAAATGTATCGCAGTTTGAATTGTTTTTGTGTGTGCTGTAAAAACAGCAGGCCGCAGGGTATCCCAAACCTGCACATTTGACCCTATCTGTTACACTAAAGCAGCTTTTAAAGGCTATTTCTCATAAATATATTGCAGTTTGAATAGTTTTTGTGTGTGCTGTAAAAACAGCAGGCCGCAGGGTATCTCAAACCTGCACATTTGACCCTATCTGTTACACTAAAGCAGCTTTTAAAGGCTATTTCTCATAAATATATTGCAGTTTGAATTGTTTTTGTGTGTGCTGTAAAAACACCAGGCCGCAGGGTATCCCAAACCTGCACATTTGACCCTATCTGTTACACTAAAGCAGCTTTTAAAGGCTATTTCTCATAAATATATTGCAGTTTAAAATTGTTTTTGTATGTGCTGTAAAAAAAACAGGCCTCGGGGTATCCCAAACCTGCACATTTGACCCTATCTGTTACACTAAATCAGCTTTTAAAGGCTATTTCTCACAAATGTATCACAGTTTGAATTGTTTTTGTGTGTGCTGTAAAAACAGCAGGCCGCAGGGTACCCCAAACCTGCACATTTGACCCTATCTGTTACACAAAAGCAGCTTTTAAAGGCTATTTCTCATAAATATATTTCAGTTTGAATTGTTTTTGTGTGTGCTGTAAAAACACCAGGCCGCAGGGTATCCCAAACCTGCACATTTGACCCTATCTGTTACACTAAAACAGCTTTAAAGGCTATTTCTCATAAATATCACAAAAAAAAGTTTGAATTGTTTTTGTGTGTGCTGTAAAAACACCAGGCCTCAGGGTATCCCAAACCAGCACATTTGACCCTATCTGTTACACTAAAGCAGCTTTTAAAGGCTATTTTTCATAAATATATTACAGTTTGAATTGTTTTTGTGTGTGCTGTAAAAACAGCAGGCCACAGGGTATCCCAAACCTGCACATTTGACCCTATCTGTTACAAGCAGCTTTTAAAGGGTTGTTTCTTATAAATATATTGCAGTTTCAATTGTTTCTGTGTCTGCTGTAAACAGCCCTGCCCACAGGGCATCCCATATTGCCAATTTTCATAGTATCTGTAACAGAGAAACATTTCCTCAGTTTATTTAGCTTCTGGTTTTTAAAGTAAACACATTTTTTAAAGTGCCTATTGCGCATTTCAAATACATAAAAATGTCAGGCAGACGAGTGCCTGGATGTTTACAGAGTAGTGGCAGAGGGCAAGATTCAGCAGGCAGAGGTCACAGCAGACTAGGGTCGAGTGGCAGCAGGAGTAGCGGTGAGAGACCTGATCTGCCAGTATCTGCTACCGGTCGTGTCTCCACCAGTAACGCATCTGCAGTGGTAGATTGGTTAACGCGGTCATCCACATCATCACAAGTTACATCTGACACCCCCAGTCTAAGGTCGGTAGGTTCCTCTGACACAACCCTGAGTTGGCATGGCCCGAGAGCAGTCCCTATCCTCCCATTGCCTCTGTCCTACGCCGTTCCCTCCCGCAGCGACGTATCCTATGCTTTGGGTTCAGCTCCACTCTTTAGTGAGGAGGACGATCAGATAGAGGACAGTCAGCAGCTACTGCCCAACCAAGAAATGGAGGTGGCTTCTTTCGCTAGGCAGACAAATAGTGATGTGGAGAGTGGCGTGGATGTTGCGAGCGTTCCAGCTCCTTCATCAGACACTGTTGAGGAAACCGAGAACATCAGTGACGTGCAGCCACAACTCGATGATGATGATGATGATGCCGATCGCACTTGGGAGCCGGGTGCAGAAGGGGCTTCATCGTCATCATCAGGAGAGGAGGGGCGCAGGTTGCCCCGGAGTCAGCAGCTGAGGCAGCAAGGTGTTAGCAGCATGGTTGGCAGTCAGCATGGGGGCAGAATTGTAAAGCCTGGAGCAAAACGGGGCCGGGGTAGAGCACCTGCTGCGTGGCAGGTTACCTTATCGGGAGGTAGTGGAGCAGGGGTTCCTGGAGTTGGCGACAGTAACAGTGAATCAGTGCGGGCTGTTGGTGGGAAAAGTAGCTACTCGGCATTGTGGCAGTTTTTCCTCAAGCATCTGCAGGAGGGTAACATGCCACATGCAAGATATGTAGGCAGAAGGTGAAGCGTGGCCAGGGCCCAAATGTTGGCACCACGGCCCTGCGTCAACATATGATGCGTCACCATAAAGCGGCCTGGGAGAACCGAGGCTCCGAAGAGGTGGTCCAGGCTGCTTCCTCACCAAGTGGCACGCCGCTCCCAATTTCTGCCAGCCAAGGCTCCAGCACCTCAGCCGAAGGCAGCTGCGCGTCATACCCATACTCTGTTGCTCCTCCTGATGCTCCTGCTCCTCCTCCTCCTCCAAGTCATGCATCCCGCCAGAAATCCATCAGCGAAGCCATGTCCAAGAGAAAGCAGTATGCGCCCACTCATCCTACGGCGCAGAAGCTGAATGTGCTCCTGTCCAAGTTGCTGGTGCTGCAGTCGCTCCCTTTTCAGGTGGTGGACTCTGCACCTTTCAGAGAACTGATGGCTTGTGCCGAGCCGAGGTGGAGAGTGCCAAGCCGTCATTTCTTTGCCAAGAAGGCAGTACCAGCACTGCACAATTTTGTTGAACAGAAGTTTGGCCAGTCCTTGAGCCTGTCGGTGTGTAGCAAAGTGCATGGCAGCGCCAACGTCTGGAGCTGTAACTACGGTCAGGGACAGTACATGTCGTTTACGGCCCACTGGGTGAATGTGGTCCCTTTGCAGCAGCAGCAACTTGGACAGGTCACGCCGCTTCGGCCTCCGCGCTCCCTGGCCGTTGTGCCTGTGACACTGTGCGACTCGGCCTCCTCATCCTCCGCCTTCTCCTCACCCTCCACTGTAGGCTCAAGTCTCCGTGCCCCTCCAGTCTACCATGTGTGTAGGGCACGGAGGTGTCACGCTGTGCTTCACATGGTTTGTCTTGGCAAATGGAGTCACACAGGGGAGGAACTGCTTAAATTTATTCATCAAGAAATCCAAACATGGCTTACTCTAGAAAACTGAAAATGGAAACCATGGTTACCGACAATGCTGCAGAACATTTTGTCTGCGATGCGACAAGGAAGGCTGACCCAATGCGCCCTGCATGGCTCATGTCTTCAATCTGGTTGTGAAGCGGTTTCTGAAGTCTTCCCCCCATCTGCAAGACATCCTAACAACTTCAAGGAAACTTTGCAAGCACTTCAGCCACTTATACACCGCCAAGCACACCCTTCTTGAGCTACAGCGTCAGAACGGTAGCCCCCAACATAGTCTGATTTGCGATGTTTCCACCCGTTGGAATTCCACCCTGCATATGTTGGATAGGGGGACTCCCCTGTGTAACTTCAATGTCAACCAGTGGCAGCTCATACGTGATACCTGCCGTTTGCTCAGGCCCTTTGAGGAAGCCACTTTATTTGTGAGTCGCCAGGATTACGGGATGAACAACGTGATTCCACTGCTTCATGTACTACAATACATGTTGGAAACCATGGCTGGTCAGGGCACTGGAGACATGCCGTCTACATCTTACGGCCACATGAATCCCGTTGGAGCTGAACTGGAGGAGGAAGAGGAGGAGGAGTGGCACAGTGCACAGTTTAGGCTTGGAGAAATGGCTGGTTTATCAGGTCAGCTGACAGGAGAGGAGGAGCAGGAGCAGGCAGAGGAGCTAGAGGGTTGTGAGGAAGGAAAGACAGAGGACCCAGACACACCGTGGCAGTATGCAGTGGAGATGGAGACAGGTAGTCCCTCCGAGTCACCTGTGCAAATGGCAGGAAGCATGCTCACGTGCTTGCGTAGTGACCCCAGAATTGTTTCCATTTGTCAGCGGGATGACTTCTGGCTCTCCACCTTATTGGACCCTCGCTTCCGGCACAAAATGGGGGCATTTTTTAAACCCGCCGAGAGGGAGGACAAACTGACCTACTACAAAGACATTCTACGTAGTCAGTTGGCCGATGCCTATCTGCGCCATGGTCCATACTCTCGCAGGTCTGACTCGGGGGGACCTCTGGGCTCACCTTCCACTGCCATGGCTGCTGGGGGGGTTGGCAGGAGCAGCAGCAGCAGCTCCATCAGCAGCAGCCTCAGTCTTCAGTCCCTAATGAGTAGCTTTCTACACCAGCATAGTGAGGCTACTCATGAGCAGCAGGAAGACCTGGAGCAGGACCTGAACCAGCAGGTCTTGTCATACCTTGAAATGACCATGCCAACACACCTTGAGGATCCGCTGGACTTCTGGGCAGCCAAACTTGACTTGTGGCCACAACTAGCTGAGTTTGCCCTGGAAAAGCTGTCCTGCCCGGCAAGTAGCGTGCCATCTGAGCGGGTGTTTAGTGCGGCGGGGGCCATAGTTACGGCGAGGAGAACTCGTCTGTCAGCTAAAAATGTGGAGAGACTTAGCCAGGATTTCCACCCACCAATGGCTGATGCATGCGACTAGATTCAGCATGGTGCCACGTTTTACACTTTCCAAATGGTGCAAAACCTATTTATGTCTTTAGGCCAATTTTTGGGCTCCTGCTGATGCCAACTTCAGGGTGTGCCTTTCAGCCAATTTTTTGGCTCCTGCTGCTGCCAACTCCAGTGTCTCTTTGAGCCAATGTTTGGGATCCTGCTGCCAACTCCAGTGTCTCTTTCAAGCAATATTTGGGCTCCTGCTGCTGCTGCTGCCAACTCCAGGGTTTCATTCGGCCAATTTTTGGGCTCCTGCTGCCAAATGCAGTGTCTCTTTCAAGCAATGTTTGGGCTCCTGCTGCTGCCAACTCCAGTGTCTCTTTGAGCCAATGTTTGGGCTCCTGCTGCTCCTGCTTCCAACTCCAGTGTGTCTTTCAAGCAATGTTTGGGCTCCTGCTGCTGCTGCTTGCAAATCCAGGGTGTCATTCAGCCCATGTTTGGGCTCCTGCTGCCAACTCCAGTGTCTCTTTCAAGCAATGTTTGGGCTCCTGCTGCTGCAGCTTGCAACTCCAGTGTGTCTTTAGTCCAATTTTTAGGCTACTGCTGCCAACTCCAGTGTCTCTTTCAAGCAATGTTTGGGCTCCTGCTCCCGCTGCTCCTGCTGCCAAATCCAGTGTCTCTTTCAAGCAATGTTTGGGCTCCTGCTGCTCCTGCTGCCAACTCCAGTGTCTCTTTCAAGCAATATTTGGGCTCCTGCTCCTGCTGCTGCCAACTCCAAGGTGTCATTCGGACAATTTTTGGGCTCCTGCTGCCAAATGCAGTGTCTCTTTCAATCAATGTTTGGGCTCCTGCTGCTGCTGCTGCTGCCAACCCCAGTGTCTCTTTGAGCCAATATTTGGGCTTTTGCTGCTCCTGCTGCCAACTCCAGTGTGTCTTTCAAGCAATGTTTGGGCTCCTGCTGCTGCTTCTTGCAACTCCAGGGTGTCATTCAGCCAATGTTTGGGCTCCTGCTGCCAACTCCAGTGTCTCTTTCAAGCAATGTTTGGGCTCCTGCTGCTGCTGCTTGCAACTCCAGGGTGTCTTTTGTCCAATTATTTGGCTCCTGCTGCCAACTTCAGTGTCTCTTTCAAGCAATGTTTGGGCTCCCGCTCCTGCTGCTGCCAAATCCAGTGTTTCTTTCAATCAATGTTTTGGCTCCTGCTCCTGCTGCTGCCAAATCCAGTGTCTCTTTCAAGCAATGTTTGGGCTCCTGCTGCCGCCAACTGCAGGGTGTCATTCGGCAAATGTTTGGGCTCCTGCTGCCAAATGCAGTGTCTCTTTCAATCAATGTTTGGGCTCCTGCTGCTCCTGCTGTCAACTCCAGTGTCTCTTCCAAGCAATGTTTGGGCTCCTGCTCCTTCTGCTGCCAACTCCAAGGTGTCATTCGGACAATTTTTGGGCTCCTGCTGCCAAATGCAGTGTCTCTTTCAAGCAATGTTTGGGCTCCTGCTGCTGCTGCTTGCAACTCCAGGGTGTCATTCAGACAATTTTTGGCCTCCTGCTGCTGCCAACTCCAGTGTCTCTTTGAGCCAATGTTTGGGCTCCTGCTGCCAACCCCAGTGTCTCTTTCAAGCAATGTTTGGGCTGCTGCTGCTGCTGCCGCCAACTCCAGGGTGTCATTCGGCCATTTTTTGGGCTCCTGCTGCCAAATGCAGTGTCTCTTTCAAGCAATGTTTAGGCTCCTGCTGCTGCCAACTCCAGTGTCTCTTTGAGCCAATGTTTGGGCTCCTGCTGCCAACTCCAGTGTCTCTTTCAAGCAATGTTTGGGTTCCTGCTCCTGCTGCTGCCAACTTCAGGGTGTGCCTTTCAGCCAATTTTTGGGCTCCTGCTGCTGCTGCCAACTCCAGGGTTTCATTCGGCCAATTTTTGGGCTCCTGCTGCCAAATGCAGTGTCTCTTTCAAGCAATATTTGGGCTCCTGCTGCTGCTGCTGCCAACTCCAGGGTTTCATTCGGCCAATTTTTGGGCTCCTGCTGCCAAATGCAGTGTCTCTTTCAAGCAATGTTTGGGCTCCTGCTGCTGCCAACTCCAGTGTCTCTTTGAGCCAATGTTTGGGCTCCTGCTGCTCCTGCTTCCAACTCCAGTGTGTCTTTCAAGCAATGTTTGGGCTCCTGCTGCTGCTGCTTGCAAATCCAGGGTGTCATTCAGCCCATGTTTGGGCTCCTGCTGCCAACTCCAGTGTCTCTTTCAAGCAATGTTTGGGCTCCTGCTGCTGCAGCTTGCAACTCCAGTGTGTCTTTAGTCCAATTTTTAGGCTACTGCTGCCAACTCCAGTGTCTCTTTCAAGCAATGTTTGGGCTCCTGCTCCCGCTGCTCCTGCTGCCAAATCCAGTGTCTCTTTCAAGCAATGTTTGGGCTCCTGCTGCTCCTGCTGCCAACTCCAGTGTCTCTTTCAAGCAATATTTGGGCTCCTGCTCCTGCTGCTGCCAACTCCAAGGTGTCATTCGGACAATTTTTGGGCTCCTGCTGCCAAATGCAGTGTCTCTTTCAATCAATGTTTGGGCTCCTGCTGCTGCTGCTGCTGCCAACCCCAGTGTCTCTTTGAGCCAATATTTGGGCTTTTGCTGCTCCTGCTGCCAACTCCAGTGTGTCTTTCAAGCAATGTTTGGGCTCCTGCTGCTGCTTCTTGCAACTCCAGGGTGTCATTCAGCCAATGTTTGGGCTCCTGCTGCCAACTCCAGTGTCTCTTTCAAGCAATGTTTGGGCTCCTGCTGCTGCTGCTTGCAACTCCAGGGTGTCTTTTGTCCAATTATTTGGCTCCTGCTGCCAACTTCAGTGTCTCTTTCAAGCAATGTTTGGGCTCCCGCTCCTGCTGCTGCCAAATCCAGTGTTTCTTTCAATCAATGTTTTGGCTCCTGCTCCTGCTGCTGCCAAATCCAGTGTCTCTTTCAAGCAATGTTTGGGCTCCTGCTGCCGCCAACTGCAGGGTGTCATTCGGCAAATGTTTGGGCTCCTGCTGCCAAATGCAGTGTCTCTTTCAATCAATGTTTGGGCTCCTGCTGCTCCTGCTGTCAACTCCAGTGTCTCTTCCAAGCAATGTTTGGGCTCCTGCTCCTTCTGCTGCCAACTCCAAGGTGTCATTCGGACAATTTTTGGGCTCCTGCTGCCAAATGCAGTGTCTCTTTCAAGCAATGTTTGGGCTCCTGCTGCTGCTGCTTGCAACTCCAGGGTGTCATTCAGACAATTTTTGGCCTCCTGCTGCTGCCAACTCCAGTGTCTCTTTGAGCCAATGTTTGGGCTCCTGCTGCCAACCCCAGTGTCTCTTTCAAGCAATGTTTGGGCTGCTGCTGCTGCTGCCGCCAACTCCAGGGTGTCATTCGGCCATTTTTTGGGCTCCTGCTGCCAAATGCAGTGTCTCTTTCAAGCAATGTTTAGGCTCCTGCTGCTGCCAACTCCAGTGTCTCTTTGAGCCAATGTTTGGGCTCCTGCTGCCAACTCCAGTGTCTCTTTCAAGCAATGTTTGGGTTCCTGCTCCTGCTGCTGCCAACTTCAGGGTGTGCCTTTCAGCCAATTTTTGGGCTCCTGCTGCTGCTGCCAACTCCAGTGTCTATTTGAGCCAATGTTTGGGATCCTGCTGCCAACTCCAGTGTCTCTTTCAAGCAATGTTTTGGCTCCTGCTGCTGCTGCTGCCAACTCCAGGGTGTCATTCGGCCAATTTTTGGGCTCCTGCTGCCAACTCCAGTGTCTCTTTCAAGCAATGTTTGGGCTCCTGCTGCTGCTGCTTGCAACTCCAGGGTGTAATTCAGACAATGTTTGGGCTCCTGCTGCCAACTGCAGTGTCTCTTTCAAGCAATGTTTGGGCTCCTGCTGCTGCTACTTGCAACTCCAGTGTGTCATTCAGCCAATGTTTGGGCTCCTGCTGCCAACTCCAGTGTCTCTTTCAAGCAATGTTTGGGCTCCTGCTGCTGCTGCTTGCAACTTCAGTGTGTCTTTTGTCCAATTTTTTGGCTCCTCCTGCCAACTTCAGTGTCTCTTTCAATCAATGTTTGGGCTCCTGCTCCTGCTGCTGCCAACTCCAGTGTCTCTTTCAAGCAATGTTTGGGCTCCTGCTCCTGCTGCTGCCCAATACAGTGTCTATTTCAAGCAATGTTTGGGCTCCTGCTCCTGCTGCCGCCAACTGCAGGGTGTCATTCGGACAATTTTGGGCTCCTGCTGCCAAATGCAGTGTCTCTTTCAAGCAATGTTTAGGCTCCTGCTGCTGCCAACTCCAGTGTCTCTTTGAGCCAATGTTTGGGCTCCTGCTGCTCCTGCTGCCAACTCCAGTGTCTCTTTGAGCCAATGTTTGGGCTCCTGCTGCCAACTCCAGTGTCTCTTTCAAGCAATGTTTGGGCTCCTGCTCTTGCTGCTGCCAACTCCAGGGTGTCATTCGGACAATTTTTGGGATCCTGCTGCTAAATGCAGTGTCTCTTTCAAGCAATGTTTGGGCTCCTGCTGCTGCTGCTGCCAACTCCAGTGTCTCTTTGAGCCAATGTTTGGGCTCCTGCTGCTCCTGCTGCCAACTCCAGTGTGTCTTTCAAGCAATGTTTGGGCTCCTGCTGCTGCTGCTTCTTGCAACTCCAGGGTGTCATTCAGCCAATGTTTGAGCTCCTGCTGCCAACTCCAGTGTCTCTTTCAAGCAATGTTGGGCTCCTGCTGCTGCTTGCTACTCCAGAGTGTCAATTAGCCAATGTTTGAGCTCCTGCTGCCAACTCCAGTGTCTCTTTCAAGCAATGTTTGGGCTCCTGGTGCTGCTGCTTGCAACTCCAGTGTGTCTTTGGTCCAATTTATGGGCTCCTGCTGCCAACTCCAGTGTCTCTTTCAAGCAATGTTTGGGCTCCTGCTCCTGCTGCTGCCAAATCTAGTATCTCTTTCAATCAATGTTTGGGCTCCTGCTACTCCTGCTGCCAACTCCAGTTTCTCTTTCAACAATGTTTGGGCTCCTGCTCCTGCTGCTGCCAACTCCAGGGTGTCATTCGGCCAATTTTTGGGCTCCTGCTGCCAAATGCAGTGTCATTTTCAAGCAATGTTTGGGCTCCTGCTGCTGCTGCCAACTCCAGTGTCTCTTTGAGCCAATGTTTGGGCTCCTGCTGCCAACTCCAGTGTGTCTTTCAAGCAATGTTTGGGCTCCTGCTCCTGCTGCTGCCAACTCCAGGGTGTCATTCGGCCAATTTTTGGGCTCCTGCTGCCAAATGCAGTGTAATTTTCAAGCAATGTTTGGGCTCCTGCTCCTGCTGCTGCCAACTCCAGGGTGTCATTCAGCCAATGTTTGGGCTCCTGCTGCCAACTCCAGTGTCTCTTTCAAGCAATGTTTGGGCTCCTGCTGCTGCTTGCAACTCCAGGGTGTCAATCAGCCAATGTTTGGGCTCCTGCTGTCAACTCCAATGTCTCTTTCAAGCAATGTTTGGGCTCCTGCTGCTGCTGCTTGTAAATCCAGTTTGTCTTTAGTCCAATTTTTGGGCTCCTGCTGCCAACTCCAGTGTCTCTTTCAAGCAATGTTTGGGCTCCTACTCCTGCTGCCAAATCCAGTGTCTCTTTCAATCAATGTTTGGGCTCCTGCTGCAAACTCCAGTTTCTCTTTCAAGCAATGTTTGGGCTTCTGCTGCTGCTGCTTGCAACTCCAGTGTGTCTTTAGTCCAATTTTTGGGCTCCTGCTGCCAACTCCAGTGTCTCTTTCAAGCAATGTTTGGGCTCCTGCTGCTGCTGCTTGCAACTCCAGGGTGTCATTCAGCCAATTTTTGGCCTCCTGCTGCTGCTGCTGCCAACTGCAGTGTCTCTTTGAGCCAATGTTTTGGCTCCTGCTGCCAACTCCAGTGTCTCTTTCAAGCAATGTCTGGGCTCCTGCTGCTTCTGCTGCCAACTCCAGGGTTTCATTCGGCCAATTTTGGGGCTCCTGCTGCCAAATGCAGTGTCTTTTTCAAGCAATGTTTGGGCTCCTGCTGCTGCTGCTTGCAACTCCAGGGTGTCATCCAGCCAATTTTTGGCCTCCTGCTGCTGCCCACTCCAGTGTCTCTTTGAGCCAATGCTTGGGCTCCAGCTGCTCCTGCTGCCAACTCCAGTGTCTCTTTCAAGCAATGTGTCAGTCTCCTCGCCTTTCCTACCCTTTAAGGCATCGTGAGCGCGCCATACCACGGATTGCATGCAGCAGCAGACATGCTCGGCTGCATGGTTTTAACAGAGCAGGCTCTTCTTCTGTCGCATGCTCCACAGTGACACCTGCTGTTCAGCCCATTGGAAGTGCACAAGGCCTAGAGTGTAAGCTCTTGGACTTGATTTCACTTCCTGGTGTCCTGAGTTTGAATGGACAGGAAGTGACTTCACCAGACTCTGGCACATTCCTCCCTGTGCTGATTGATAGCCCTATTTAAGAGGACAGCTGGCCTACAGCCAATGCTGTGTTATCAGCTTACTTCCTGGACCTTGTTTCCCTGATTCCTGAATTCCTGGATTTATACAGTGACGGATAACCTGATTTTTGACGCGGATTGCTTATGGACTTTGCCTGTTTTCTGCCTGCCTCTGACCCCGGATTCACCCTTGGACTCTGCTCAGACTTTTTATTTGCTCTTCGAGTTTTTTCTGCTTCACTTCGCCCCATACCTGGAGCTCAGCTCAGCTCTCCCCTTGATTGTAGCCAGGAGGTTTGACAGTATAACACAGCCATAACATGAGCTCCGGTGGGGAACCTCGTCCCTTTGATATTTTGATGCAGCAAGTCTTTTCCCTCTGTGCAGCCATCCAGGGCTTACAGGGAGGCTTTACTCAGCTTGTGGATCGGCTAAATCAACTCACGCCCCCGACAGTATCTTCTGCTACAGCTGTTCCTACCACACAGGGGGCAGATTCCGGGGTCACCCCTGAACCCCAAGTTCCTTTCCCGGAATTTTTCTCAGGAAATCGCCAGAAGTTTCGTGCTTTTAGGAACAGTTGTCAGTTATTATTTTCTCTGCAACCACGAACCTATGCTGCTGAGGAAGTCCGGGTCAGAATTGTTATTTCCCTTCTGCAAGGGCCTCCCCAAACATGGGCCCATTGTCTTCTGGAGCAAAATCATCCTTGTCTGGCCTCTGTTGATCTTTTCTTTTCTGCTATGGCAGCCATCTATGATGATCCCGGACATGTTGCATCAGCAGAGGCAGCTCTCCGTAATTTGTGACAGGGTCGCCGTCCAGTTGAGGAGTATGTTGTTGATTTTCTATTTCAATAATTTTTATTGAATCCAGCATATTCATTACGCAAAAGTCTTACATCAGATATAATGTTATAAAGTCACACTACATCATACAGGAAAACTAAATAGATAACCAATCTCGTACAAGTCGGATGTAGCACCGTCTAGGAGAAGGAAGAGCCCTCTCAAAGCATAAAAAAACTATCTTCGGAAATAGCTTACACAGTTTTGCGTTGAGATTATAAAAAAAAAAAATCCGTCATTTTTCTTTTCATATAGAGCTATATTATAAAAAAACACTTATAACAACTAACTTAAGACTTTTCAAAGTCTATAAAATTATTTACCAACTAGAACAATATTAAATTGGTACTCTGTTCGTACCCTACCCAATATGCGATAAGAAAAAACTTATATATAGATATATTACTAGAATATGTGTATTAACATCTGTAACTGTCCCCGAGACCAAACCTGAATGGAGAAAGGGGGGGAAAGAGAGAAAAAAAAAAAAAAAAAGGGGGGGGGGAGAACGGAGAGGAAAGGGGAGGAAGAGAAGAGAAGAGTTTTTCAAAGAAGTCAATCGTTTGAAACTAAAGCAAGTTCAATTGTTAATTGCACCTCCACACATTTAGATAGTCAGTAAATATCGATCAAACGAGTCAGGGAAAAAAAAACCCACCCAAGGTTCCCACAATTCTCGGAACTCCTCCATCTTGTTGTTATGAATGGCCGATATCTTATCCATAGCCATTATATTGTCCACTCTGCATTTACATTCCTTAAAACTTAACGTAGCAGTTTTCCATGCTCTAGCTATAGACAGTTTCGCAGATGAGCAAATATTATATATCAACAATCTCTGCTTAGTGGTACTATTTATGAGAGGTTCATTTAATAGAGCAATCCACGGATCTGGATCGACTACTCTTCCCATAATTTTGCTGATAATTCCAAACACCTCGATCCATAGGGATCTCACAACCTTACATCTCCACCAAGTATGGCCATAGGTACCTAACTCGTCACAGCCGCGGAAGCACTTTCCCTGATCTATACCCCGCATGTGTGACAATTGCTCCGGCATCAAATACCACCGCATAATAACTTTCAAATTTACCTCTATTACTGAGGCCGACGCTCCTTTGCCAAATGAGGCAAGCCACATTTTTTGCCACTGAGCCTGACTCCTATTCTCTCCTAAATCTACTTCCCATCTATTCCTATAAGGAATGACGTCACTGCTATTCCCTAAGATTAATGAGTAATAAATGGCCGATACAGCTCCTTTTCCATTTGGATCTTTCCTACATCTTGTTTCAAAAAATGTCATGCTGTCCGACTTTGAGCAATTCCTTATCATTTGTTTCACAAAATGAGCCACTTGCAAATAGCTAAATAAATCACTTGCTTGAAGACCAAATCGATCCCGAAGTTGCTGGAAGGAGGCCACCCCCGAACCCTGCAAACAGTCCACTATACGGCAGACCCCCACTTCTCTCCACCTGCCGAATCTTAACGGGTCCATAACCCCCGGAGGAAACATAGGATTACCCCATAAGGGCATCAATGGTAAGTACTGAGAGGCCAAACCCCCCGAATATTTAACCTCATCCCATAGTCTTAAGAAATTAGCCAGTATAGGATTATCACCTAAATATCTATGTTTAGGGACCAGCCATAGTAAGTTTTCAATTGCTATTGGGTGAATTAATGAACCTTCTATCTGGACCCAGCTAGGAATGTCTTCTGTCGTATGGTAAGATAATAACTGCGCAATCTGCGCTGCCTGAAAATATCTTCTAAAACATGGAAATCCCATCCCCCCCAAACCTTTAGATTTGATCAAGACCCGGCCCGCTATTCTCTGTTTCTTCCCGTTCCATAAAAAGAGCCACAAGCTTGTCTGAAGGTCTTTTAAAGTCTTAGACGGAACATGAACTGGTAAGGTCCTGGCCAGGTAAAGAAATTTAGGAAGTATATTCATCTTGATGGCGGCGATCTTACCCAACCAAGATAAGATATTCCCTCCATTTAGTCAATAAAGCCTTAAGCTTATTACATAGAGGTATATAATTTGCAGTAAACAATGCATTGTACTCATTAGTCAAATTTATCCCCAAGTATTTAATCGCCTTATTTTCCCAGCTAAAATCATAATTAGCTTGTAGCTGTTGCCATAACACCAAGGGGATATTAATGTTCAATGCTTTCGACTTAGAGGTATTAACAAGAAGGCCAGACACCTCAGCAAATTGCTCTAATACTTGTAACAGATTTGGTAGAGTAACACAAGGATTTGAAACGAAGATTAACACATCATCTGCAAAGAGGCAGAGCTTGTGGTGGACACCTCCAATCTCAATCCCAGAAATGTCCAAGGATTCTCTAATCTTTTGAGCCAGCGGCTCCATTGCCAGGGCAAATAGTAATGGAGATAACGGGCAACCCTGTCTCGTCCCTCTAGCGAGGTTAAAACGGTCCGATTTGTATCCTCCATATTTAACAAAAGCTGAAGAAGCAAAATATACAGTTCTTAGAATCCCTAAAAATTTAGGACCGAATCCCCATTTTCCCAATAATCCAAAGAGATACTCCCATGACACGGAGTCAAAGGCCTTCCTAATGTCCAGGGAGAGAAGCAGGAGAGGCACTTTTCTTTCTCTGGCAATATGGGAGATCTGTATCGCCCTCCTAAGATTGTCTCCCGCTTGTCTCCCTGGAATAAAGCCTGTTTGGTCGTTGTGAACCAATTGGGGTAGGTATAATGACAGTCTATCAGCTAAAATTTTGGTTAGAATTTTTATATCTAAATTCAATAACGAAATCGGTCTAAAGTTAGACCACATGGTGTTATCAGCCTCAGGTTTCGGCAGCATACTAACAGACGCCATTAAAGACTCTCGAGAGAAAGCTCCACCTTTCCGAATAGCGTTAAGCGCAGCTGTTAACTTAGGTGCAAGAATAGCACTAAACGTCCGGTAATATGCTGCAGAAAAACCATCAGGTCCCGGGCATTTATTGATTTTAAGGCCCCTTATCACCTTCAATACCTCATCCGTGCTAAAATCATTCTCCATAAGTTCCTGCAACTGATTAGGTAAGTTTGGAATATTAACCCCTTCTAAAAATGTCAATATTTTATCTGGGTCTTGGGGGTGAGGATTAGAATATAATTTAGATAGCTGAGAGCGAAAAAGCTCCACTATTTTATCAGGATTACTCGTTAAAGTGCCCCTATCGCTACGTAGTCTAATCGGGCAATAATGCTGGTCAGGGGTTTTCAGCATTCTAGCTAAGAGAGAATCAGGCTTATTTGCCTTGCAGTAGAATTTGTGTTTGAGCCTTCGCAAGGCATTTTCGGCCTTGCCCGCTAAAACTAGATTAAGATCTCTGGTCACTTGATTCAACTTACCCCGGATAGCCGGGGACAAAAAAACCTTGGCTTTCTCCCTTAGATCTAAATACTCCTTTTCCAGTTTTTCCACATAAGCTGCCCTTTCCCGTTTTCTTCTGGACGCTAATTGTATTATTTTCCCCCTAATTGTTGGTTTATGAGTCTCCCAGCAAAGCACTGGTGATGTCTCGGGAGTTTCGTTTAAATCAAAATATTCCTCTAACGCCTCAGCAATAGACTGTGTTATCCCTTGATCAGACAGTAGAGAAACATTTAAAGACCATAGAGATCCCATTGGCCTACGAAAGAGAGAATCAAGCCTAAGCATTATTCCCTCGTGATCTGACCAAGAAACCGGGATTATTTTTACACTTTGTACCTGTGCCAGGGTATCTATTGGCAGAAAAATATGGTCTATCCTGGTATAGACTCGGCATGGATGTGAGTAGTGAGTAAAATCTTGGGTTCCCGGGTGGGCCTCCCTCCAGCAATCCGCCAACAAGTGAACATCTAGCAAGTGTCTGAACTGCCTAGAATTCGCTATTGCCTTGGCGCCAATCATAGTAGTTATTGTAGATAACCTATCTAGAAACGGGTTTAAAACCAAATTTGAGTCGCCACAGATAATCGTTTTACCCTTAGCTACAGTCATTACTTTTTAAAAAAAGTTAATTAAAAATGTGATCTGATTCACGTTTGGGGCGTAATATGTAGCCACTGTCACCTCCACGTCTTGTAATTTGCCTGTTAAAATTAAATATCTACCCTCAGGGTCACTCTCTTCATACTTACATTGAAACTGAGTCCCTCTCCTAAAAGCTATCATCACCCCCTTCTGTTTTGAACCTGCGCACGCCAAGTGAACCTGTGGATATTTAGAATCAAAATATTTTGGTTTGGAGGTGACCGAGATATGTGTTTCCTGTAGGCATAAAACATCGGGATGAAGTGCATTAATCTTGCGAAAAGCCAAGTTCCTCTTATTTGGGGAGTTAAATCCCTGAACGTTTAAAGAAAAAATTGTAGTCATATTAAGATACTTAAGAGGCAATCAGTATGTCAATGGGAGAAGAAAGAGAAGTAAAGAAGAGGGGAAAAAAAAAGAAAAAAAAAAAAAAAAAAGGGGAAAGGGGAAAAAGGGGGGGGGGGGGAGAGGGGGGAAAAAAGTAAAGAAGGGCCCCGAGGAGAGTTCAGAAATACAAATATCAATATAATAATAGGACTAAATTAAAAAATTACCACCGTATAGGACAAGTAGTGAGATCTCCAGATCCAGGAGGAACCAGCCCCCAGCCAATCACAGAATCTTTTTAATGCCAAAATGTACTGAAGATCCAACTACTGTTCACAAAACTTTATATACAGACTAGTTTCAACCCCCTTTAATTTAAGGAGGCAGAAGTAGATTATATAAATTCAACTATCGCTGGTCCAGAGCACCTCAATCAATTTTGCACCACAAAAGAGTGCAAAAAGGTAGGACCAAAAGAGATGTCCCTTATGGTTCTACTAGAAGGCAACATGTCAATGCCACCGGACAAGCGAGGGTATGGAACTAAATTAGAAAGTTCACTTTATGAATCTTTAAACATATGCATAAGCTTTATAACAGTAAAAAGGGGAAAGTATCAATCAAGCTTAAAACCTCACTGGTAAGAAGATTATTCCTGTTCTAAGCATTGCCAACCTTACACTACTATTATTCAAAGGCACACATAATACGTTAACTACCTAATAAGATGCTAATAAACTTGTAAAAAATACACCGAAGTGAGACAAGAAAACCTTTTTCTTCTCCATCCACTCCTCCTGGGTGGGATCAGAGATCCTAAAAATAGTTAAAAAGAAAGACCAGAGCAAACAACGCCTCAAACAGCTTCAAGTGTCTCCAAAAGGCAAACGTGAGCCTCGGCTGCTTGGAGGATTCCCACGTTTCTGTCGCTTGCCCACACGTTGTAGCTTGGGTGAGTTATCTTCATATCTGGGGGATTTAGATGAAGTGACTCTGGATATATTCAAAAATGCCAAGTGCTGTTGGAGCTCTTCCATGGACACTGCAGAATAGGATACATTTTCATGGGAGAAGGAAACCCTAAACGGGAATCCCCATTTATATTTAATATTATGGTCCCGCAAGATGGCAAGTAATGGTTTCAACTCCCTCCTCCTCATCATCGTGGCACCAGAAAGATCAGAATAAACTTGGTATTTTATGCCCTGAAATTCCAGGTTTACCGCATCCCTAGCCGCCTTTTGGATGCGCTCCTTAGTAGCATAATAGTGAAACTTCACTATAATGTCCCGGGGAGGGTCTTCGGGTGGCCTACGAGGACCAAGAGCCCTATGGGCCCTATCCATTTCTAGCCTATCCGCCGAAATCCCTGGTAACAGTTCCTGGCATAGGGCAGTAATGACAGCATTAGTGTCTTCCAAGTGTTCTGGAAGCCCCCGAAACCTTAAATTTTGTCTGCGTTCCCGATTTTCCATGTCCTCCAGCTTAAAGTTTAAGGCCACATTATCACGTTTTAGCTGTAGTAACTCAGACTCCAATATTTCCTGAGCTGAGGATACTTCTCCCAGCTTTTTGTCTAGATTAATCAAACCACAGGAAACTTTCTCCACTTCAGCAGATAGATGTTGCATCAAAATCTTATTGTTAGTAGCTAACGCAGTTTGCAGCATGTGCTCAATCTGGGGTAGAAAATCACCTCTAGCCCCTGGCTGTGTGGAGGGGCCAGCTTGAATAAAATCCTCCTGTTCACTCACCAGGAATGACGCCTCACTCGATTCCACTTCATCCATCTCTGCGGCTGACAAAGCTGCTGCCATCTTGTTCCCGGAGTTGCAATTTCCTCACACCTCTGATGTCTGATGTCCAGCAAGTACCCCTTTCTCCTTTGTCCACGGCGCTGTTAAAGAAAGTCCAGCCGCCTCTATAATAGCCTCCAAATAACCAGCGAGTACAGAGCGCAGTACAGGTGCTTCCTTCGGCCCCTTAATAAAGCCGTTCACAAGGCCTCCGCCATCTTGTCTCCCGGACCGCGGACCCCCGCCGACTGTCACCGCTCACCCGCCGCCTGCACCTCCTCGCAGCTTCTGCCTCAATCTCCCGGAGGGTAGCTCTTACGATCCACAAATTCGTCCCCACTGTCAGTGAGCCGGCAAGCGCATCTGCAGCCTCGAAATGTCCGGCGGGCGCGGAGCGCTGTTAAAACACCGCCATCAGCACGCCACGCGCATGCGCCTCCCCCATGTTGTTGATTTTCATTGCTGGAGTTTTGACACCCAGTGGAATGAGCCAGCTTTAAAACATCAGTTTCGTTTAGGTCTTTCTGAACTGATTAAGGATGAACTGGCCCACTTCAACACTCCTGAAACTTTAAATGAACTTATTCTTGCAGCCATTCAGGTGGATCGCCGGCTGCGGGAACGCCGTGAAGAGCGTTCAGCCCTAGCCCAATGGTTTGCTCCACGGTCCTCGCCTGCATCACCTGACTCTCCGCAGACCAATTCGGGGGTTATCAAGCCCATGCAACTGGGAACCATCCGGGCTGCTTTGTCCCAAGAGGAAAGACTGTGCCGGAGACGGCTAAACCTTTGCATGTACTGCGGGAACCCCGGACACTTTCGGGTTAATTGTCCTACCAGACCCACAGCTATGAAGAGATCAACACCTCTTGTTAAGAGCACACCACTTCCTGTGCCTGGTTCTCACCTCTCTGTGCTTCTTAGTTTACAACTTCCCGGAGGAAGGGTTGAGACCAGGGCCATGATTGACTCCGGGGCCTGCAGCTGTTTCATGGACTTAGAATTCGCACAGACTCACAATATTCCATGTGAAGTTCGGCCTACCCCTCTGCTTTTCACTTTGGCCGACGGAACTACCGTCAAGTCCGGACCGGTGTCCCATAGAACTAAATCGCTTGGCTGCTCTACTCCTGATGGACACTCAGAATTAATACACTTTGATTTAATGCACTCTCCTTTGTATCCTATTATTTTGGGTTTCCCGTGGCTCTCTATACATAACCCCGTCATCGACTGGTCTTCCGGTTCAGTTTCTTTGTTCTCTCCCTATTGCAACCAATTTTGCAGACAACAGGAGAGTAACCTCTCTGTAGTAACCCTTAATCCACCGGATTCCCTTCCGCCTGCGTATCTAGAGTTCTAGGATGTGTTCGACAAAAAAGGTGCAGACCAGCTTCCTCCTCACCGCTCTTATGACTGTCCAATAGACCTTCTACCTGGGTCGGCAATCCCTTTTGGACGTATTTATCCGTTGTCTGAAGCCGAGTTACAGACTCTCCGTGAATATATTGATGAAAACCTGGCTAAGGGTTTTATTAGACATTCCACTTCGCCTACAGGAGCAGGGATATTCTTCGTGGAGAAAAAGGATGGGTCTCTGAGACCCTGTATAGATTACCGGGCCCTCAATCAAATTACACTCAAGAACCGATACCCTTTGCCCTTGATTTCTGAACTCTTCCAGCGTTTGGGGTCCGCTCGGTTCTTTACCAAGTTGGACTTGAGGGGAGCCTACAACTTAATTCGGATCCGTCAGGGTGACGAATGGAAGACGGCCTTCCGCACACGATATGGTCACTTTGAATACCTGGTCATGCCGTTCGGACTCTGTAATGCCCCTGCAACATTCCAGCACTTTGTAAATGACGTGTTCCGGGATTATCTTGATATTTTCGTCATCATCTACGTGGACGATATACTAATCTTCTCTTCCTCCCTCTCGGAACATCGGGAGGATGTCCGTGGATGTCGTGTCCTTCTGCGTCTTCGAGAGCATCAATTATACGCCAAACTGGAGAAATGTCAGTTTGAACAACCTTCTATTCAGTTCCTGGGGTTACTTATCACCAGTACCGGCATTGTGATGGATCCTGAGAAGGTGGCTGCCGTCTTGGACTGGCCACAACCTATGAATCGCAAGGAAGTACAGCATTTCATTGGCTTCGCCAACTTTTACAGACGTTTTATTAAAGATTTCTCACAGATAGTCCGCCCTATCACCGATCTCACCCGTAAGAATACTCCATTTGTCTGGTCTGAAGCTGCTGAGGAGGCCTTCTCTCATCTCAAGGAGCGTTTCACTTCTGCCCCTATCTTGAGACATGCCGACCCCGAGCTCCCTTTTGTACTTGAAGTAGATGCCTCCGTCAATGCTGTAGGAGCAGTACTCTCTCAACGAGAATCTGAGCAAGGAGAACTCCATCCCGTAGCCTTCTTTTCCAGAAAACTGTCTTCAGCAGAGCAAAACTATGATGTTTGTGACCGAGAACTTCTTGCTATCAAACCTGGAGGAATGGCGTTATCTATTGGAAGCTGCCAGACATCCAATTTTGATCCTCACGGACCACAAGAACCTGAAGTCCCTTCGGTCTGCAAAAAGACTCCGGCCACGTCAGGCAAGGTGGTCACTATTCTTTTCCAGAATCTCCTTTCATATTTCTTACCATCCAGGAAACAAAAATACCAAACCTGATGCACTCTCCCGCCTTCATCCTTCTGACCAAGGTCCTGAACCTGTGGAACCCACTATTTTGCAACCGAACCATTTTTTGTTACTTGAATCTGAACTCATTGCTGAGATTCGACGAGCATCCGATTCTATCCCAGAGAACCTACAATCTGAACTATCACGAGTAGATGGAATTCTTGTCCATCAAGAAAAGATTTTTGTTCCTGAATCTTTACGTTCCAGGGTTCTGGCCGAATTCCACGATCACCCCTTGGCAGGCCATTTCGGGCTCAAGAAGACGCTACATCTGATTCAACGTCATTTCTGGTGGCCCACCTTAAGAGCAGACTGTATATCACATGTTTCTTCTTGTGGGACGTGTGCCCGGAATAAACACATAACCACCAAACCTGCAGGTCTTCTCATGCCTCTCCCAGTGCCAGAACGTCCCTGGGAACATATTTCTATGGACTTTATTGTAGAACTTCCACCTTCTGACAACAACAACACTATCTTGGTGGTTGTGGACTATTTAACCAAGTTTGCTCATTTTATAGCTCTCCCCAACCTTCCTTCGGCCTCGAAGTTAGCACAAGTTTTTGTGAAAGAGATTGTTCGTTTACATGGCCTGCCGTCTAAGATTGTGTCTGACCGCGGTTCCCAATTTACTGCCCGGTTCTGGACAGCGCTCTGTAGGAGTTTACGGATCACTTTGGCCCACTCATCGGCCTATCATCCCCAGACCAACGGACAAACTCAACGGGTGAATCAATCACTGGAGCAGTACATACAATGCTACTCCTCGGCCCTGCAGGACAATTGGACACAGTTACTCCCATTAGCTGAACTGGCTTATAACTGGCTCCCATTCTTCGACCCGCCTCACTCCATTTGCTGCAAATTATGGATTTGATGCCAAGACCTTGCCTGATACCTGCATCCCAGTGAATGTACCGGCAGCTGCAGATTTAGGAGCTCATCTAACTGCCACTCATCAGATGCTCCGAACAACCCTTCGAGCTGCCCAAGAACGTTACAAAAGGACAGCAGACACTCATCGGTCTTCAGCTTCCAATTTTGCAGTAGGAGATCAAGTCCTGCTCTCTACCACTCATCTAAGGCTTCATCTTCCCTCTAAGAAGTTGGGTCCTAAATTTATCGGGCCTTTTAAGATTAAGAGAGCTATTAATGAAGTTGCCTTTGAATTGGAATTACCTAATCACCTGAAGATGCACCCAGTTTTACACGTGTCCCTTTTAAAGAAAGGAACTTTTAGAGATTCCCAAGATAAACCTCCTGATCCAATTATTGTGGATGGTGAAGAGGAATATGAGGTTGAACAGATCCTGGATTCACGGAAGAGAGGTGCCTCCATTCAGTATCTTGTTCGTTGGAAAGGTTACGGCCCAGAGGAAGATTCCTGGGAGCCATCTAGTAATCTCAATGCTCCACAATTAATTAGAGCTGTTCAGCAAAGACTCTCTAGATTGGCCGCCCAGAGGCATCCTTTAAGGGGGGGGGGCAATGTCAGTCTCCTCGCCTTTCCTACCCTTTAAGGCATCGTGAGCGCGCCATACCACGGACTGCATGCAGCAGCAGACATGCTCGGCTGCATGGTTTTAACAGAGCAGGCTCTTCTTCTGTCGCATGCTCCACAGTGACACCTGCGGTTCAGCCCATTGGAAGTGCACAAGGCCTAGAGTGTAAGCTCTTGGACTTGATGTCACTTCCTGGTGTCCTGAGTCTGAATGGACAGGAAGTGACTTCACCAGACTCTGGCACATCCCTCCCTGTGCTGATTGATAGCCCTATTTAAGAGGACAGCTGGCCTACAGCCAATGCTGTGTTATCAGCTTACTTCCTGGACCTTGTTTCCCTGATTCCTGAATTCCTGGATTTATACACTGACGGATAACCTGATTTTTGACGTGGATTGCTTATGGACTTTGCCTGTTTTCTGCCTGCCTCTGACCCCGGATTCACCCTTGGACTCTGCTCATACTTTTTATTTGCTCTTGGAGTTTTTTCTGCTTCACTTCGCCCCATACCTGGAGCTCAGCTCTCCCCTTGATTGTAGCCAGGAGGCTTGACACAATGTTTGGGCTCCTGCTGCTGCTGCTCCTGCTGCCAACTCCAGGTTGTGTCTTTCAAGCAATTTTTGGGCTCCTGCTGCTGCTGCTTCCAACTCCAGTGTCTCTTTCAGCCAATGTTTTGGCTCCTGCTGCTGCCAACTCCAGTGTGTCTTTAGGCCAATTTTTGGGCTCCTGCTGCCAACTCCAGTGTCTCTTTCCGCCAATGTTTGGGCTCCTGCTGCTGCTGGCAACTCTCAATTTTTGGGCTCCTGCTGCCAACTCCAGTGTGTGTTATCAGGCCAATTTTTGGGCTCCTGTTGCCAACTCCAGGATGTCTTTCAGCCAATATTTGGGCTCCTGCTGCTGCCAGCTCCAGGGTGTGTTTTTCAGGCAATATAGGGGCTCCTCATTGTGATGCCACCTCAACTCCCAGCACACATCCTATGCGTGTAAAAGCAAGACAGAATGGTTTACAACCCTATTGAGGCTCTAGGAGGCTCAGAAATAGTTGTTTTAATAGCGATTCGTCGCGAATAAATTCGGACCGAAACAAATTTTGACGGGAAATTCGGCGAATCAGCCGAATCAAATTTTTCAAAAGTTCGCTCATCTCTATTAATGATGTATACAGTATATTTTTCAGTATATGAACTAAAAACAAAGAAGCTATAAGGAAAACCAGGACAACACAGGAAGTCATTTTTAGATTTCAAGTGGGTGCAAATTTACTATGATGATTAAACCCCCACAATTCTTGGCATACAGACTTGGGGCCCATTGGTCCTTAACCCTTAACACCAAGCCGAAATTCTCATTTGGTTGCTTCTCCTCAGTTATTCTCCAAGCACGTGGGAGCTTCTTGTCTGCCCCCCCCCCCCCCACTAGCCGCTAATTAAAGTAGGCTTCAGTAGGCAAAGGGTAAAATCAAAACATACCTTTCTTACCTCAAAGACAGCTCCTTTGTCCCTAGTCTCCAAACCCAGAAGGGTGTGTTTGCTGAGTTTCTGAACCTGTTTTATAACCATGCCCCAAGCTTCTTCTTTGACCACAGCTTTGAACTGAATCCTGTCCTTGCCTTCATCACAATGTATAAACAAGTCCATTTCCTATGCACCAAAGTGCTGTCATGTTTGAAAGACAGTATTTTTCTGCTCTCTGGTGCATTTCATCACTTCTGCTATTCTGGTTCACGTATATAGATAACATAGGTGAACTGTAAATGTCAGCTAGTACTGACCTTTTCCTTGGATAGCTGGTTAATATTTTCACATGTTTCCACCTTTGGTGTGTATCAGGTGATTCCGGCCTGAATATCAATTGCAACAGCAGAGACATATATAGGTTGAAGTTGTTGCGTCTGTCAACGGGCCATTTAGTATTATTTTCACATTCGGAGTATGATTGACTAACATTCTAGCTCATTATAAGTGTCCTTTCACCAGATGCATAACAAGGAGAGAAGGGAATGGGAAACCTAGATTGACAGTTCTGTAAAAGAGAGATGTGGGTGTGATTACCACATATCATGTGTTCAGGTGAATAATTCATATATGTAATATAGATTATAGTAAAATAGATAGAATTTATTGAGAAATGCATCCCCAGCCTCGTTAGCTTTAATCATCATTTAGAGTAGTTCCACTTGTAATGTGCTTCACACATGTTAAGTTGTAGATAAAGTAGGGTGTAAGTGTATATGATTGTACTTTATTAATGGTAGATATCACTAAGTAGATCTGTTAATATGTAACTGCACAATCATAATGTTGTTGTCTTCATGTATTGTAATGTTCTTGCGCACGATCCCCATGGGTGTCCTCTTTCTCACCTGCCTTCATTCCTGTGTCCGCCCGCCGCTGCTCTCTCCTCCGCATGCGCACGCATACCTCGTTTCTGCTGGGAGGCACGCTTCTGTGTTGTGGCACGCACGCTGTCCCTCTGACACGCTTCCGGCCGGGGCGCGCCAGGGATCTTGCTCTTGCTGACGCGCTTCCGTCCGGGGCTCGTTCGGTTATTAGCGTGCTGGTGGCGGGTGGTGCGGGAACGCGCCGTTTGAGTATTTAGAGCCGACATCTCTGGGGATAATGTGCGAGCCTTGCCTGCCCTGAGGAAGTGACGTGCTGACATCACGCAATCCGTCGGCGGCGAGCAGGTGACACTGCATGGCATTGGTGATATGTGAGATTTTTTGTTATCTTTGGATTGTGTGTTTCCTCTTGTACCTGGACCCGGCTGGTCCTCTTTGATTACTTATAGAGCACTTTAGCACTTAGCACTTTACTAAATGGTAGGCACCTGTCAGATATTCTTAGGATATTTTAGAGTAGTGGACACTGGTATAGCACTTTTTATTTGTGTTTCCAGCTTGGTTAAAGAGGGCCCAGAATCCAAAAAAATTCTGATGTGGTAGTTATATATGGCCTTTAAAAGCAGCTCCTGTGACATCTGTTCCCCCGTTCACCTCTCAGGCTATGTCTCATGTTTCTTAGTCTGTTTTTAACATGTCTTAATGTGTATAATGGTAGATACATTCATGAATAAAATATTAGATGTTTTGATATCCATATAGTGGTACCACGTTCTTATTAGGGACTCCTCTCTTTAGTAGATTGCCATTTTTGAAAGACAGAAGAGACAACTTGCTCTGAATTTGTAACTTCTGTGAAAGGAATATAGTGCCCACCCCCAATTTAAGTATTATGAGAACAAACCTGACTTGTAGTAAAACATAGGTTTAAGTTTGTGTACACAGATGCCCTGCTGATTGGCAGTGAAGTCTGGTGGAAAATGAAATAAACAGATAGACGAAGCAGATCCACCCTGAATAACAAAGCTTCGGAGACACACATGCTTTTGATGTGCTGTGGTCAGTGGGACAAAATTTAGGCCATAGCTATACTATTCTTTGAGAGTGGCATGATAAGAGGCATGACTATAGAACAGAGGGTGAAATTAGAAATGATAGATGAGCTTTAAGTTGCTTTAAAGCTCAACAAAACCTGGGATTTTGACTATCCTGTGGTTTATTCCCTGCCCAAGGACATCCCAAATCCCAAAGCTGCGTGAAACCCCCCTGACTGCCCCCCCAAAAATGTCCTCTGTCCTCATCCAATCAGAGCCATTTGCCATGTAGAAACATAGAAAGGTGACAGCAGAAGGAGACCATACGGTCCATCTTGTCTGCCCTTATGTTTATACTGTATGTACTCTTTATCTTAGGATAGATGTGTGCTTATCACAGGCATGTTAAAATTCAGTGACTGTTGATTTTTCAACTACCTCTGCTGGAAGTTTGTTCCAAGCATCTACTACTCTTTCTGTAAAATAATATTTTCTAGCATTGCTTCTGATCTTCCCCCCGACTAGCTTCAGGTTGTGCCCCCTTGTTCTATCACTAAGTTTCTTCTTAAAAACAATTCCCTCCTCAAACTTATTGAATCCTTTTACATATTAGGTCTCAATCATGTCCCCCCTCTCCCTTCTCTCCTCCAGACTGTACAAATTAAGTTCTTTAAATCTTTTTAGTTTAAGTTTAAGTCCTTCCACCATTTTTGTTACCCGACTTTGGACCCGTTCTATTAGAATAATGTCTTTTTGCAGGTAAGGTCTCCAGAACTGCACACAGTATTCTAGCTGTGGCCTCACCAGGGCTCTGTACAGCGGCATCACAACCTCCCTCTTCCTACTGGTGATGCCTCGAGCTATGCTGTCGAGCATCCTGCTTGCTTTTCCCACTGCCTGGCTACACTGTCCACACATCTTGCAGCTATCAGTAATCAGTACCCCTAAATCTCTCTCCTCCGAGGTCCTGGCTAACACAGTGCTGCCCATAAGGTACTCAGAGCAGAGATTCCTTCTACCCAAGTGCATGATTTTGCATTTAGAGACATTAAACTTCAGTTTCCACAGTTTTGACCATTTATTCAGTAAAGCTAAATCATTTTCCGTGTTGCAGACACCTCCAGGAATATCCACCCTATTACTAACCTTTGTATCATCAGCAGCAAACAGCCAAACTTTTCCTACCCAGCCTTCTCCTATGTCACTTACAAACATATTAAAAAGAATGGGGCCCAGGACAGAGCCTTGCGGCACACCACTTGTAACTCGCCTATGTTCAGATTGCATGCCATTAACAACAACACTCTAATACCGATCCTTCAGCCAACTGGAAATCCACTGAACTATCCAGGGATTGAGTCCTACCTTCAATAACTTATCTATGAGCTCTTTATGTGGTACAGTGTCAAAGGCTTTGCTAAAATCCAGATCAGTCAATATCCACAGCACCATCTTCATCTAACACATTGTCAAAGAAATCAATAAGATTGGTCTGACATGATCTGCCCTCAGTAAAACCGTGCTGTTTTGGGTCCAACAGGTTGTTAATTATTAGGGAAATTATCTGTTTTTTAAGAGAGTTTCCATTAGTTTGACCACCATAGATGTTAAAATAACTGTCCTGTAATTACTAAGTTCTTCTCTACTCCCCTTCTTATGGATTGGTACGACATTGGCCATTCTCCAATCATCTGGAACCTCACCAGTTGAAAGGGAATGGTTCAGTAAATCAGTCAGAGGGGCTGCAATCACAAATCTAAATTCCCTTAGAACTCTGGGGTGGATTCCATCTGGACCCATCGCCTTACTTACCTTTAGATGTTCCAGCTCCTGCTATGGGGTTGAAAGCCACTATCTGAAAATACTGAACAAAAGTAGCTATTCAGATGGTCAGCCACAGCCTTATCTCCATCAATATAATTACTCTCCCTATTTATAATTTTTGAGACTGCACTGTTTTTCATCTTTCTGTCGCCAAGATATAGGAAAAAGGTTTTATCTCCCTTCTTCACAGATTTGGCAATTTCTTCCTTCTTTTTCCCTTTAGCAGCATTTATAACCAGTTTTGATTTCTTCTGTTTAACTTTATATGCCTCTCTGTCAGCTTCACTTGTACTTTCTTTATACTTCTTATAGGCAGACTTCTTTTCTTTAATGACAGTGCTGACTTCCCTAGTAAACCATAGTGGTTTCTTCCTTTTCTTCTTGCTAGTTTGTTTCACGGATTGCTTAGTTGAATTTAGGATGGCCATTTTTAATAGTGACCACTGGGCACTCAATTCTGCTACTCTGTTCCACTCACCTAATTCCCTTTCTACATAGTCTGCCATTTCCTTGAAGTTTGTTTTCCTTAAGTCTAGCACCTTGATTCTGGTGTGTGATTGTACAATGTCTGTTTTTATCCTGAACCACAAGCACTGATGGTCACTGGAACCAAGTTTTTCCTCAACCCTGACCTCAGACACCAGATCCCCATTGGTCAGAGCTAAGTCCAGCATCTTATCTCCTCTAGTTGGTGACGTCACAAGTTGTTTTAGAGATGCTCCGTTAAGGTCTTCTTATATATTCCTGCTCTTGCATGTCGAGGCACTTGGGATATTCCAGTCCACATCAGGCATGTTGAAGTCACGCATAATTACAATGTCCTACTTCACTGCCTTTCAATTGATTTAATCTATCAACAGGTTATCTAAATGCTCACATTGTCCAGGGGGGGTCTATATGTCACACCAATTCTGACCACAGCTTCCTCCTTAGTCTGCATGGTAAGCAGAACTAGAGAATTTCTGGTTCATTATGTGTATGCTGAATAAACATTGGTTAAAGCATTTTTGACATAAATTGCTACTCTACCACCCTTTCTTTCTAATCTGTCTTTTTTGTACAATGTGTATCCAGATATGGTTATCTCCCACTCATTGTGATCCTTCAACCAAGTCTCTGTTATTGCAACAAGTTCCAATTCATTTCTGGATATGATAGCCATTAACTCACAGAGCTTGTTGCCTAAGCAGCGAGCATTGGTACACATCACGTGGATGTTGTTGGTATTGCATTCTAGTTTATTCTTGATCTTTTCCACCTCTATCCTACCACTGACCAGGTTCCCTGAAGTGCCAATGCCCTGCTTCATCCTAAATGGCTAGGCCCTGACAAGTCAAATCTCTGTCACCTTCATCTAGTTGAAATCTATATCAAAAAATGCTCTGAGTTCCATTCCAAGTACTTCTGTGCCTTTCTGTGACGAATGCAAGCCATCCCTCTTGTACAGCTCCTTGTCTGACCACTTTCTAACATCATGACTAATACGGCCAAAACCTTTGTCTTCACGCCTCTGACGTAACCACACATTGAACTTGGCGATGTTGAGTGCCTTTTTTGCTGATTACAAACTGGCAAAACATCAGAAAAAGTGATAGAACCTGTTACTTTGCAAAGTTCCTGATCTTTTTGGGATAATTCATTTGTGCCAAGATGTAGCACAATGTCTACTCTGTTGTATTTGCTTGCAGTCTTGACAATATGTCTCTTACTCCTATTAACAGTGGCACCTGGGAGACACCTCGACTCCTTTAGCTCTTCTTTATCCTGTCCAAAGTCCACACCTTTAATTGTTGAATCACCAACCACATGTACATGTTATGTTTGGCAAACTGCTCTGTTTATGGCAATTAGAAGCAAATGGCCACATCCTCGACAGTGGACACACTCCCTTCCCCAGCCTATCTGAATGTCTGGGAGGAGCTGGCAAAGCCAAAGGATGCTGGGGATAACGCCGGATATTTACATCAGCGAGGGAGCCAGGAGGAAGGTGAGTTTGATGATGCCCCGGGATGAGAGGTGTTTTACACAGCGGGGCACCTTTTAAATTTCAGGGCCAACCCTGCTGGAATTGGTTCCACTTTAGGTAATTAATCTCATTAATAAAACACATTTAAACATTTTTTGGAGGCTTAGCAGCTTCAATCAGCTTCTCCAGCTGCACATATTGATGCGTGGCTAGAGAAGCTGAATGGAACCCCTAGCCACACTTATGAGCGGAATCTCCTCAAATGATAAAATTGCGCTACTAAGATTGACACGGGGAGGCCGATTCATCAATAGCGCCAGGTAGCGACAGATGAGCGACTGTAGCGTGATTTCTTCAGCGCCAGCCAGTATTCGCTGTGCTTGGCCGGCATTAGCTTGATGACAGCGACTCAGTCGGTGTGCAGTAATGTTGAATACGGGCTGGGGGGTCGCTGTTTCACAGGTCCAGCGTTGTATGTGAGCGCCTGACAACGAATGGCCAGCGCGAACAGCTAGCTTCATATTCATCAAAAAATCACGCTCCGAATGTGCTGTCGCTGTCCATTCCTTGTTTAAACCCCAGTGCGCTGGCGGCGATCTGTATTAACTAGTTTTTAACCCCTAAACAACCATATTTTTTGAATGTAACATTATACATGTTTTTAGAATCATTTTATAATATGAATACATTAATCTCAGACCTGTTAGATCAATTCTGCACATATTTTTTTTTTTTTTTTTTTGACTTAAAAATAAATCCTAACATTGCAGAAGTGGTCTCCGATTTTTTGACATTAAAAAAAAAAAAAAATAAAATATTACCAATTAATTATGAATAATTATAGATTGCTCCATTGAAATGCATTGGACATCGCCAGGGAGCGACAGCTCATACCTGGCGCAGTGAGGGAATTTGCAGCGGCGCTGTTCGGTCCAGGCGGCTTCATGATGAATGCCGCGCTAGCCGTCGCTCTCGCCGGCGCTAGCCTCATTTTGCTTGATAAATGCGTCATTGTGACCGCCGCCGGGCGTACTTGAGTCGGTAGTCGCCGTTAGCTGCCGCTACCTGGCGCTCGTCAGACACTACCTGGCGCTATCGCTTGATGAATAAGGGCCTTGGTTTTTCTGGTGAAATGTCACATAACACGCCTTCTGATACTGTGCTTTCTGTGGATAAATAAGTTAATCTGTTTGGTGCACATTCCACTAGAACCTTAATCTAGCTCTGGTCTCCTTCGGGATGACAAATCACCCCTGCAAACATTTGAAGATCCTGTAGGTCATGTGGGGAAACTTATTACCCCGATTATAAGTTTCTTTTAAAGCCATTCAACGCCCATTTTTCTTCAAATGAGTGCTGATCATCTAGCTTGACCCTTGATGGACCAGATGGATGGATTTATGGCTAGATCTGTAACGGACACAGGGCTCAGCTTCAACTCAGATGGAAGCAAGGGGGAGACGGTGTACTGCTATGGGTTGTTATTAAGAAAGATGAGCTAGTTGGAGCTTTCTGTGCTAACGATGGACTTAAAATCAGTTCCCATACCTGCTGCCAGGGCTACTGGAAAAATTTTGTATCTTTCAAGAGAAAACCCATAATTTTTTGTATGCAGGACAATGCTTCATTGCATGTTTCGTAATACTCCACTGCATAGCTAGTCAGTAAATGCCTTTAATATGAAAGAATGATGACATGGTGGCTATAACAATGCCTATGTGTTGCAATACCACCGTCTAAAGAGGGATTTCATCTCTTCGTTATAAGGTAATAGGTTTGAATTATTGATTAAGTGATTATTGTACTATTTGACTATTTTGCCTTAAAGGAGCACTATTGCGAAAAAAATTGGCCAATAATAAAAATCCCTATAAATATGCTGGATGGCGGGACGAGAGGTCAATTATACATCCCGTATCAAGAAATATCCAGCCAGCCTTTTTTTTTTGTAATTAATGAAGGAAGAGGAAAGAGGGTGACAGGTTCTGACAGGAAGTTGTCACCCCTGGATTTTATTCCTACCAGGAGAAGAAAACCACAAGCTTGGCAAGAGTTTTATTCAGTTGAGGTTTATAAGTGACCCCTCCTCTCATTAGCCAAAATGTTTATATGAGTTTTTAATATTACACATTTCGTGATAGTGCTCCTTTTATATATAACTTATTCTTAACCTATTTTATCACTGAACTATGTGACATGTAAGCACATCCCTTATGGTGATGATTTGCAATTTGATTAGGCCCACGCTGTTTTGTCAGGTGTTTCTCAGCTGTTTAATTTTATGTCATGCTTGAATTATATTTACTTAATAAAAATCTATTGAAACCTAAAGATGATGACATGGCCCCCCTTCTTCACCTGACCCAAACCCTTTTGAGAACTTCCAAAGTGGGAGATTTATGGAGAAGAAAAACTCTTGAAAGCATCTGGGAGGATTAGGAAACTGGCTGACGGGCAGGCTGATTCATCACTAACGCCAGGTAGCGACAGATGAGCGTCTGTAGCAGGCATTTTCAGAGCGCCCGCTAGTAGTCGCAGTGCTCGGCTATGAGTCGCTAGTTTATAGCGACCCAGTCGCTGTGCAGTAATGTTGAGTACATTGTGACGAGTCGCTATTTGACCAGTACAGCGCTGTATGGGAGCGCATGGTAGCGACTGCTCATAGCGACCGACTCACACCATATTCAGCAAAAAAACAGCCTCACAAATCTCTGGCGCTGAAAAATGCTTGTTTGAAGCCCAGAGCGCAGGAGGCGGTGTGCTTAAAGTCTGTTTTTCAGCATCTATCAACTAGTAACAAAGCGAAAACATATGGAATTACATTGTAGCAACATTGTAACATGAACACTTTAATGCCAGACCTGTAATGTAATTTCTGAAGAAATATATAAAAAACAAAAAAATTGTGGAAAAACAGCTTTTTCAATGCCAGAAGAGGTCACAGAATTTTGATTTTTTGAAAAAAAATTTTCTGTTCTGACTATAGGGAAAGCCTAGGCACAGTAAATCTTTCTGAAAGCCAAGATGTACTTTTTACACTGCTGGTATATTATGCTATATTGGGGTATAAAAATATAGTAAAATTGATATAACTTTATTTGTCAGTTTTTCTGTCCAACACCAGAGAGAAAGAAACAGGTTGGGCTCATATGGTGGTGCAACACATTTCAAATTATTTTTTTTCCTTTAAAATCAGTTAGGATTTATGAATATATATATATATATATATATATATATATATATATATATATATATTCTATTATAAAAAGGAATGCTCAACAATTTTGGGTTTTCTCAGTCCAAAATCCAACAGAACCAGATCCTCCAGCAGCCCCCTTGGCATCAGCGCTTTTTGGGCTACTTAACAGGTGGAAAGAAAAAAAGGAGAGGTTCCAGCAAGCCTCTGGACAAAGTGCAAAAACAAGATAAAACGTAGCTTTTAATCCCCATCTGTCATCAAAAGGAAAAGAGTCCTGTGGTCCGAACTCCCATGGAAGAGACTGGCAGTGCCCTTTTTGTAAGTGGTAGTGGGAGCACTGCTATGATAGATATTCACCAGTGAAGAACAGAAAATTAAAAGATTGCTGGATTTAACCCTTGGAGACCTTGCATGTCTGCTCTGCTTCTTATTTATAATAATATATGTATATTTAATGTAACCATGAAGTGGGGAAACTCGTGAAAGGATTGTATATCTCTCCTAGGTTGTTAAGCTGGGTGAGATCAAAAACATTTAGGAAAAGCTCTTTCTTCAGTGGCTTTTGGATTGCTGAAACCGTTTATTATATTGTGTTTATGGGCTTTAATTCTTCTGGAACAGCAGGTGGGTTGTTAGTAGAACTTGCCGTTCCCCTTCTTCCAAGACAGGATTTATTGTTCCCAGCTCATACAGGAGGCTGAGATTAGTCCATTAATGGGCTAGAAAAAAAGCTGCTTTGGAAGCAGTGTGGAGGAGAGAACCTCAGAGCATAGAAACCTGCATAGAAAAAAACTTGTTGCCTGAAATCTAAGATTATCCAGCACCTTTAGCTCCCTACTCCGCCCACCACCTTCTTCCCCAACCTCCCAAATGACTGCTGAGAAATTTTCTGCATTCTTCAAAGAAGAAAAGGACTACATGCAATTTGGCATTTCCCCTCAAACTACCTCACCCCACCAAAACACCACCCTTGCCTTACTCTCTACTCTCTAGATTATCCTGTTTAATTTCTAGGGCTCATCTGGCTACTTTCTTCCCGAATTCCATTTTATCCTCCCTTATTCTTCATCTTTCTCCATTTCCAGCATTAACCATTCTATTCCACCTCTCCCTCACCACTGGCACTTTTCTCTCTCTTACAAATATGCAGTTATTAGATTATTATTGATCAGTCCTCTCCAGCTACTACCCTTACTTACTACGCCCTTCTCATTTAGACTTATTTAACATATAGTCATAATGACACATCATTTATCTACCAATAACCTACTTGATTCTCTAAAATCTGGATTCCACCCTAACCACACTCACCAAAGTCACTAATGATCTGTTAACTGCTAAAACCAAAAGTCACTATTCCATCTCCATCCATCTTGAGCTATGCTCAGCTTTTATTACCATCAGCCATTCTCTGCTCCTCAATATAGGGCCTTATTTATGATGTATACCATTTAGCATCATTTTTGTGCCTATAGCGCCAACTTCGGAGCTAGCAGTTTCTGGCTGAATGCTACTAATTAGCTTTGATTGTTGCACTAGGTATTGGCCGGCCTATGTTAGCACCTGTCGGACCTGCCGGACGATTATCCCAGCGCCTGCGAACAACACTTTGTACTGCCATTATTCTGGTGGCCAGCATATTTAGGATTTTTTTCCTCCTTGAAATCTTTGGCACTGTATTTTTACAGTGATGTTCAGCATTTTTTCATTACAGTTACAAGAAATCACTTCTGGGGACAAACTTCACAGTACATTTAGGTTGCATTTTAGTTGTTGGTGTCCAGATTTCACATTGAGCCTAATTTAAGAAGTGCCAACACCACACAGTGCTACACAGCGCCACATTGCCTTAGCGGCGCTCAGCATCCGATTTAACAACTTAAAAATTGCCAGCTAGTGTCTTAATTAACCCAATACAAGTCCCAATGCAAGTTTTGTACAAACAATGTGTCTAATATAAATTATAAGCATTAAACACTACAATCCAGTTCTGCCCATTGTGCTCTACGGGGTCCTGAGCTACAATGACAGGTTTCATTTGGCGCTGCTTCAACCAGAGTGCCTGATGCTGCAACATTTTCAGTGTTAGTGTTAAATAAGACGCTAGAGAAGCTGTGTGCTTCTTAAATAAGGCTTTAATTCTACTCTTGGAATTCATGTTTTTTTACTCTCTTGGCACACCTCCTAAAACTCTAACCGATCTATTGGTGTATCCTACTCTAACACTGTTTGTTCCTCCTCTTCCACAGACTATAACTATGGGCTGGCAAACCTATAAGCTCACTAGGCTTCCAATACCACTTTTATGTGAATGACACTGAAATATTATTCTGCCCTAACCACTCAACTGAAACTGCCCTCACTAAAGTCACTAGTGATTTGATAAATTCTAAAAACCAAAGGTCACACCTCAATTTTCATTCTCTTGATAAACTGACAGCTTTTGACACTGTCAACCATTCTGTGATTATTAAATTAAGCAGTAAACAATTACTGTTAAAATATTTGAAGTTTACTGAATTGAGGTAGTATTAAAATAATTTATCTACAATAATACTTGTTTAACCTACATTAGGCTATCCCTTAAGTGAAAGTATATTCAAGAGGGAGAAGCTCTGGAACCACATAAACTTGCCAATTCCTAATTGAAAGTGGAAAAACATATTCCTGCTGTTAGCTAGCTGTCTAGCTGCAATAAGGGCTTACACAATGTCGATGAAACATAATCAAGCCAGAGGTCACTGGAGTTCCTTTTAACAAAAATGAACTACAGGGTTAATAGCAGTATGTGAATCAGGAAAAAAATGTTCCTTCAGAAGTGCCTTACTGCAAGTGCTCCAATTGTTTAGACTCAAGACAAGTGATAAAATAAAAATACTGTAAAGTACATATACTATTTAAGTTGTTTGTGGTCAAAAGTCTTTGCAGTCTATTACAATAAAAAAAATGGCAATTTAGAACCTGAATACCATTAGGAGAATAACAGTAAAATACATTTTCTTTGCTTTTTCCAAAATTCAGTGATTCATTAGTATGGAATGACTCCTCTTTACTGATGAGCCAAAACTGCCTGTTTTGTTCTGATGCAGTTCTGCTGAATAATTTGCAAAATTCAGTTTCTGACATTAAAATCCATGCGCCACAGGGAAAATAGCCCCATATATGATTGTGCCCACACTACTAACATACCACAATGCATGTATGAAAAATGAATATCCAATTTATTAATCACAATTAACTACATGCAATGACAATACATACACACAAGGACATTTAAATCCAAAGGGCACCCCCTTCCAAGGAAACCTCAGACAACGACAACAGCATACCGTATTTTTCGCCATATAAGACGCACACTGGATTTGGAAGAGAAAAATTAGAAAAAAATATTCTGAACCAAATGATGTGCTAAAATACCCCCTACCAATCAGCCCATTATAGACAGTGTGCAGAATTCCCCCCGATCACACCATTACAGACCCCACATTACAGGCAGTAAGCAGTATTCCACATTAAAGGCAGGACGGGGCATCCCACATTACAGGCAGTGAGCGGTATTCTAATTACAGGCAGTGAGCAGTATCCAAAATTACAGGCAGTGTGCAGGCATCCCGAATACAGGCAGTGTTCAGGCATCCCCAATACAGTGTGCAGGTATTCCCAATACAGGCAGTGTGCAGGCATCCCCAATACAGTGTACAGGTATCCCCAATACAGGCAGTGTGCAGGCATCCCCAATACAGTGTGCAGGCATCCCCAATGTGCAGGCATCCCCAATACAGTGTACAGGCATCCCCAATACAGTGTGCAGGCATCCCCAATACAGTGTGCAGGCATCCCCAATGTGCAGGCATCCCCAATACAGTGTACAGGCATCCCCAATACAGTGTACAGGCATCCCCAATACAGTGTGCAGGCATCCCCAATGTGCAGGCATCCCCAATACAGTGTACAGGCATCCCCAATGTGCAGGCATCCCCAATACAGTGTGCAGGCATCCCCAATGTGCAGGCATCCCCAATACAGTGTGCAGGCATCCCCAATACAGTGTACAGGCATCCCCAATACAGTGTGCAGGCATCCCCAATGTGCAGGCATCCCCAATACAGTGTACAGGCATCCCCAATGTGCAGGCATCCCCAATACAGTGTACAGGCATCCCCAATACAGTGTGCAGGCATCCCCAATACAGTGTACAGGCATCCCCAATACAGTGTGCAGGCATCCCCAATGTGCAGGCATCCCCAATACAGTGTACAGGCATCCCCAATGTGCAGGCATCCCCAATACAGTGTGCAGGCATCCCCAATACAGTGTACAGGCATCCCCAATACAGTGTGCAGGCATCCCCAATGTGCAGGCATCCCCAATACAGTGTACAGGCATCCCCAATGTGCAGGCATCCCCAATACAGTGTACAGGCATCCCCAATACAGTGTGCAGGCATCCCCAATACAGTGTACAGGCATCCCCAATACAGTGTGCAGGCATCCCCAATGTGCAGGCATCCCCAATACAGTGTACAGGCATCCCCAATGTGCAGGCATCCCCAATACAGTGTGCAGGCATCCCCAATACAGTGTGCAGGCATCCCCAATACAGTGTGCAGGCATCCCCAATACAGTGAGCAGGCATCCCCAATACAGTGTACAGGCATCCCCAATACAGTGTGCAGGCATCCCCAATACAGTGTGCAGGCATCCCCAATGTGCAGGCATCCCCAATACAGTGTGCAGGCATCCCCAATACAGTGTGCAGGCATCCCCAATACAGTGTGCAGGCATCCCCAATACAGTGTGCAGGCATCCCCAATACAGTGTGCAGGCATCCCCAATACAGTGTGCAGGCATCCCCAATACAGTGTGCAGGCATCCCCAATACAGTGTGCAGGCATCCCCAATACAGTGAGCAGGCATCCCCAATGTGCAGGCATCCCCAATACAGTGTACAGGCATCCCCAATACAGTGTGCAGGCATCCCCAATGTGCAGGCATCCCCAATACAGTGTACAGGCATCCCCAATGTGCAGGCATCCCCAATACAGTGTGCAGGCATCCCCAATACAGTGTGCAGGCATCCCCAATGTGCAGGCATCCCCAATGTGCTTGGCCTACCCAATGTGCAGGCATCCCCAATACAGTGTGCAGGCATCCCCAATACAGTGTGCAGGCATCCCCAATACAGTGTGCAGGCATCCCCAATGTGCAGGCATCCCCAATACAGTGTACAGGCATCCCCAATACAGTGTGCAGGCATCCCCAATGTGCAGGCATCCCCAATACAGTGTACAGGCATCCCCAATGTGCAGGCATCCCCAATACAGTGTGCAGGCATCCTCAATACAGTGTGCAGGCATCCCCAATACATGGTGCAGGCATCCCCAATACAGTGTGCAGGCATCCCCAATGTGCAGGCATCCCCAATACAGTGTGCAGGCACCCCCAATGTGCAGGCATCCCCAATACAGTGTGCAGGCATCCCCAATGTGCAGGCATCCCCAATACAGTGTGCAGGCATCCCCAATGTGCAGGCATCCCCAATACAGTGTGCAGGAATCCCCAATGTGCAGGCATCCCCAATACAGTGTGCAGGCATCCCCAATGTGCGGGCATCCCCAATACAGTGTGCAGGCATCCCCAATGTGCAGGCATCCCCAATACAGTGTACAGGCATCCCCAATACAGTGTACAGGCATCCTCAATACAGTGTGCAGGCATCCCCAATACATGGTGCAGGCATCCCCAATACAGTGTGCAGGCATCCCCAATGTGCAGGCATCCCCAATACAGTGTGCAGGCACCCCCAATGTGCAGGCATCCCCAATACAGTGTGCAGGCATCCCCAATGTGCAGGCATCCCCAATACAGTGTGCAGGCATCCCCAATGTGCAGGCATCCCCAATACAGTGTGCAGGAATCCCCAATGTGCAGGCATCCCCAATACAGTGTGCAGGCATCCCCAATGTGCGGGCATCCCCAATACAGTGTGCAGGCATCCCCAATGTGCAGGCATCCCCAATACAGTGTGCAGGCATCCCCAATGTGCGGGCATCCCCAATACAGTGTGCAGGCATCCCCAATGTGTGGGCATCCCCAATACAGTGTGCAGGCATCCCCAATGTGCGGGCATCCCCAATACAGTGTGCAGGCATCCCCAATGTGCGGGCATCCCCAATACAGTGTGCAGGCATCCCCAATGTTCAGGCATCCCCAATACAGAGTGCAGGCATCCCCAATGTGCGGGCATCCCCAATACAGTGTGCAGGCATCCCCAATGTGTAGGCATCGCCAATACAGTGTGCAGGCATCCCCAATACAGTGTGCAGGCATCCCCAATGTGCGGGCATCCCCAATACAGTGTGCAGGCATCCCCAATGTGCGGGCATCCCCAATACAGTGTGCAGGCATCCCCAATGTGCAGGCATCGCCAATACAGTGTGCAGGCATTCCCAATGTGCAGGCATCCCCAATACAGTGTGCAGGCATCCCCAATGTGCAGGCATCCCCAATACATGGTGCAGGCATCCCCAATACAGTGTGCAGGCATCCCCAATGTGCAGGCATTGCCAATACAGTGTGCAGGCATCCCCAATGTGCAGGCATCCCCAATACAGTGTGCAGGCAACCCCAATGTGTAGGCATCGCCAATACAGTGTACAGGCAACCCCAATGTGCAGGCATCCCCAATACAGTGTGCAGGCATCCCCAATGTGCAGGCATCGCCAATACAGTGTGCAGGCATCCCCACTACAGTGTGCAGGCATCCCCAATGTGCGGGCATCCCCAATACAGTGTGCAGGCATCCCCAATGTGCGGGCATCCCCAATACAGTGTGCAGGCATCCCCAATGTGCGGGCATCCCCAATACAGTGTGCAGGCATCCCCAATGTGCAGGCATCGCCAATACAGTGTGCCGGCATCCCCAATGTGTAGGCATCGCCAATACAGTGTGCAGGCATCCCCAATGTGTAGGCATCCCCAATATAAATTGTGTAGCATTAAAAAAAAAAAAAAACTTACCGTGTACTCCCCGCCCCAAGTTCAGAGCAGGCCATTGCCTGCCCGGGGGGCGTAGCCTGTGACTCCTGCCAGCATCCAATGACGCTAGCAGGAGTCACAGGCCACGCCCACCCCCGACCAGATCGGGCCCACTGTGAACTTTCGGCTGACTGACGCTTCCTGCCGCTGCTCCCCACCACTTCTGTAAGAGTGTAAGAGGCGGTGGGGTGAGGTGGCGGGGAGCGGCAGTCAGACGCAAGATCATAGTGAGCTGATATCGGCCCGGGGTGGGCCAGCGTGACGCTGGTAGGAGACACAGGCCACACCCACCCCGGGCTGCTCACTGTGCTCGCTGTGAACTTGCAGCTGACTGCCGCTCCTCGCCGCCTCTCCCCACCGCCTCTGTAGGAGGCGGCACGGAACTGCGGCCATGGAAGCGCCAGTCAGCCGCAAGTTCACAGTGAGCCGGTTCCAGCTTCTGGGTGGGCGTGGCCTGTGACGCCTGTTAGCATTACAGGCTATGACCTACCCAGGGGCCGGAACCAGATGAAGGAGGAGGCAGGCAGCGGCGACTACCAAGGCTGTGGGGGATCGACGGAATGTACTTTTTTTTTAACATTCGCCAGTTAAGACGCATGGACATCCCCCCCCCCCACTTTTGGAGAAAAAAGGTGCCTCTTATAGGGCGAGAAATATGGTAATTATACAGACACATTTAAAGTGCTATGTGCATTGTTACTATCTCCACCCCTCATCTAGTAGCTGGTGATATTATTTCATTTTTGTGTCAGTTTACTCAAATTTTCAAATATTGTTCATGTGATCAGTGGTAAATGTGACGGAGCTCTGGTAAGAACATTAAACAGGTCCCTTTCACGGCTCATACAGTAAACTTTTTTCATTCTTTTAACTCAGTTGGATGCAGCTAGACAACTAAAGACTGAAATATTACAGACATATGGTGCTTCATTTCTCTAAATGATGTCAAGTGAGCACAAATAGGATAAATAAGGTGGAGGAGCAACAATGATTGGGCCCCCTGACCTTCTGGGCCCTGGTGTGTGGCCTTTTGTGCACATATATTTATTATATATTATATTTATGCACTGCTGCTACGACTAAGGGTTTTGAATAATTTCTAAATTCAATTCAATTTAATGTACTGTTATTATTGTTGAGGGCATTGTGCAATATTTTATATTTAAGTTATATAATTAACACTGCACATAGCATTTTATATTTATTTGTATAATTATGTTGTTGTTGTTATGGGGATTTCCTTAGAAGGGGGTACCCCTTGGTTTTAAAGCGGACCTTCACTCTAAATAAGAGTCTATCTTATATGTTTCCCCCACTCTGTACATACAGATTGTCCACATTAAAAATCATCCTACCTGCATCTACTGCATGTTATGAGCCTTTAAACATCCAAGATGGCGGCTTATGGAAGCTGCCATTTTTGCAGGCAGCCTGCAAACAGGAAGTGCCTGCAAACAGGAAGTGACTGTGCTGCTCTGCATTCTGGGACTGCTGACCTTTCCCTGACCCCAGCTCTGCTCTGTCTGAGCAAAGCACAGCTATAACCCGCCCCCCTGTACCTTATCCCACTCTCCTCTCCTCAGTAAGTGTGATGCTTCTGAGTCAAGATGGCGGAGCCCGTATCCTAAATTCCCGAACAGAGTTGCAGCCCAGTGGGGGAAAGTATAATAAATTAGTGACTAAACATGTAAAATATATTAATTTTAGATGCTGAGGAATTGTTTTTTAAGAGTTTGGGCTTTTCATTAAATCATGGTGAAGGTCCGGTTTAAATGTCCTTGTGTTTATGTATTGTTAATGTTTTTATGTAATTGTGAATAATAAATTGGATAATATTTTTTATACGTATATTGTGGTATTTTAGTAGTGTGGGCTCAAATTCAAACTGGTCTATTTTTCCCTGTAGCACAGCGATTTCAATGTTAGTTTTATGATAGGTTTCCACATAGTTGTCTGTACACACTGTGTTATTATTCATAAGTGTGCCTCCATGTCTCTTTAGCAATATTCTGGTTCTGCATTGCCTGAATATGAATCCTACTAAACTGTATGGGACAATAATTCAAGATGTGCTTTTGGAAAGCAACTATCCTGCCATGTTTTTTTTTTACTTTTGTTGGTAGTCTTGGTTTTCTTTACTTTTTTTCTGTAATAAAGGTACAGTCTGGATACCTGTATGTTATAATGGCCTTGGCAATAGGTTTTGGGCTGGCAGTAGGTAAAAGCACAATCAATATATGTGGCAACGTGTTGTGAGCTGGCCGCAGGACAGATTGTGGACAAAAGTCCATGGCAACAGGCCTAGAGAGTAGGCAACTCAAACAGTTATCTCAACAGGAAAGAATCACTCTGGCAACACTTTGCTTTCATGGTAAGAGGCAATTAGGGATGAGCGAATCGGTTCTAACGAACCTGAATTCGCTCCGAATTTCAGGGAAAATTCGATTCAGCACGAACCCGAATTTTTAGTGGTTCGTGCTGACCGAATTTTCCCTGAAATGAAAAAAAAAAATGCTGGCATGGTGGGAGCGGGGAGACCGGCTGCGCTGTCAGCGGGCGGCGGAAGCCGGCTTCCGCCGCCCGCTGACAGCGCAGCCGGCCTCCCCGCTCCCACCATGCTGGCATTTTTTTATTTCAGCAAACACTTACCGGCATGGTGGGTGCGTGGAGGCCGGCTGCGCTGTCAGCTGTCATCAGAGGACGCAGCATCAGAGGAAGCCGTCTTCCTCTGATGACGCGTCCTCTGATGACAGCTGACAGCGCAGCCGGCCTCCCCGCTCCCACCATGCCGGTAAGTGTTTGCTGTATAGTGGGAGCGGGGAGGCCGGCTGCGCTGTCAGCTGGCGGTGGAAGCCGGCTTCCGCCGCCCGCTGACAGCGCAGCCGGCCTCCCCGCTCCCACCAGAGATGAGCAATTCGCTAAAGTTCGATTCGGGCGAACCCGAATTTCTTTGAGAATCGAATTTTTGAGAAGTTCGCTCATCTCTAGAGGCAACCATAGTAACCTTTCTTTGTTATTATTTGTGACTGCAAATACCAAGAAAATGAAACCACCCATCATCACAGGAGTGGCAAACAGATAAAAGGGATCATCAACAGGATGATAGATAAACTATCTCCATGAAAAAACACAGTAATGGTAAAGCCTTGGCACAGGAAATCCTTCTAAAAACAAAATGTACTTGTTATACTTAAATTATATTAGAAGTCTCGTGGGTCCAGCTGGTGGTGGATACAGGGGAGGTATAGAGCTGGAAGATTAATGTGGATCTCCTGAAATTCTACCAAGACAGCCATTCAAATGCAAGTGCCTCTTGGGGGACCCACAGCATTCAAGCAGAGATTGAGCTGCTGGACTATGAAGTGTACTATGTTTTGAGCGTTTTTTTTTTTGCTCCTGTCTTTTGTGTACAGCATGTTAACTGCATTTGCAATACTTTGAAAGCACTTGAACATAGAAAGAAGACAGGGGCTAAATTCATTTCAAATCTTCTGCAAATAAGTGCCATTTCATGCTTTATTTCAGAATAAGACAGAAGTTAAAATAAGGTATAATTCAAAGTAGAAGAAACACGTTTATAAATGCTTACAAAACCTTCACTCCAGGGAGTTATAATAAAACAGAAACTGTAAAACGCATGATTTACTTTTAACAGTAAATAAAATTTGTTGTAACAATACAACAGAGAATGTTTTAGAAGCAAAACGTACTCTAACTTCCTCCCTTTACTGAATCACACCTTAACTTACTGAGGTTTACAGAATCAAGACCAAAGCATTGAAATAGTTTTTATAGTAGAATGCTTATTTTTTTTAACCTAAATAAGGTTATCACTTAAAGTAAAAACCTACAGTATAATTCCAAGGTGTTTTTGTATTGTGCTACTCTTAAAGGAAATTTGAAAGATACAAGCCCTGCTATTGTCCCACATAAAAAATAGCAAAGGTGATCTGCACTCCGATATAAAATCCAATTTTATTGAATGTAAGCAAAAAATCCAGAATCCTTTCTCAAGAATTGCTATACACTGCGTATATATATATATATATATATATATATATATATATATATATATATCACATAATTAACTAAATACCCACAGGTGACAATATTTACAAAAAGTTAGTTTACCTTTTGCCACCCCATTGTCCACATCACCAAAAGGAGATTTTGGAGGACATTACGCCGCTGATAGTTGGGGAGATAGAGATTCCACCCCTTACACATGTGCAGGACCCAATGAAAATGAAGGGTCCACCATGTGGGATGGTCCCCGTGCCACAAGCCCGCCCACTCACCCTCCCACAAACAGGCAAACCAACCAGCCAGCCCAACACCCAAATCACACCAGGAAACTCCTCCTAGAGATGTGAGCCAGTCAGAGATTGCAAGCCACGGAAAGAGTGATGTAAGAAACCCTGAATATAATATATACCTAGCACTGCCTGGGCTGCCCAATTCACCATGCATACATATATATAGTATATGTAGCCTGCGAAGCGAAAAACGCTGCAACAAAACTTGCTGCCAAAGTGATGATTGGCTACATATACTATATATATCTATGCATGGTGAATTGGGGTGCCCAGGCAGTACCAGCCTTCTCAAGCCACAACGGTCTACATTCAGAAAATTGGCAACAAGATGAACTAGTAAAAATGAATTCCGGACCAATCTGCATTCTCTCAATGGACAAAAATAACATCTTGTATAATCCAGTTATGAATTTCTATCCAGACACAGGGTATTGATAAAGCCGGCCGGCAAAACATGTCTACCCAGCAGGCTACAAAGAAAAGAGGAAGCATGAATTATTTTTCTGAAATGAAATTTAATACCATCTATTGTCAAAAAAAACTTTTAAGAGTGTAATTTTTCTGGAACATAAATAATTGGATTTATTATGCATACATTTTTAATCATGCTTTATAAATTGTATGTATTTTAACTCAAATTATAGCGATGTGGTCAAATGAGAGTAGGAGGTTTTGCCTAAAATCCCCCCCCCCCCCCACAAAACTACATTGTATTTTCAGCCCAACATTTGAACCAATTGCACATATTCTGTTGAGGGTGTGGTCACCTTATAGGTGACCCTATTTTTAAAGCCATCTATTTTGTTAACCATCTATTAGATAGTTGAAATACTTGGTGTGATACACCCAGTCATTCCTTTGGCAGCTCTAAGGGAGAAACACGGGAAGGGTCAAAGGTCAAGCCAATCTAGTAGCACAAGGGATGAGACGGTTCGTAGTCAGGATCCAGGCAGGGGTCAGTTCAGGCAGCGGTCATGGAATCGTCAAGCAAACTTAGTTGGCAATGATAATCAAACAAGAGTCTCAGGAACAATAACACCCAGATAAACGCTAGCAAGGGCAGTGAGAGGGTGAGGAGGGAAAACCATTATAGGATAGGAACGTACGGGATTGGACAGAGAGGAACTGGGCTCATTGGTTACTTAACAACATATGGGCTATTTGCCCAGATTAAATCTTTAGGGCGTTTCACCCCAGTAATCTTTGGACTCATTGGCCCTCCGGCGGGCAAGCTAAGTTCAGCACCACTATAAATCAGCTATGAGCAGAGGAGCAAGGTATGCGGTGGGGAGAGGAGAAAGTGGAAGTACTCATCGGCGTCTTGAGACACCAGAGTCCAGGTAAGTGCATCAAAACACTACCCCCCCCCTTCACAAGAGGCCTCAAGATCCTTACTAGGCTTATCCGGATTATCACAATGGAACTTCCTAATCAAGGCATTAGAATGAAAATCTTTATCTGGTACCCAACATCTCTCCTTAGGACCAAATCTCTTCCAATCAATTAAGTATTGCAACAAAACAAAATTTGAGAATTGAGAATTTTATTAACCTAGTATTTACATTGACATGTGGAGGTGACGATACCTGCACATTTCTGTTGGATTTCAATAAAGATATGTGGAACGCATTAGGAATTCTCATGGGCGGAGGAAGCTTGACCTTAAAAGTAGCATTGCTAAATTTTTGAGTGATCGGAAAGTGACCAATATATTTAGGCCCCAATTTCGACGAAGGTTGGAGAAGGGCAATATTCCAGGTGGATACCCAAACCAGATCACAGTTGAGACAGTTCTGGTGCCGACTTGCGTTTCGCCAGAGGAATGAAATGCACCATTTTACTAAATCGGTCGACCACCACACATTACAGTATTGTTTTGAGACCGCGGTAAATCAACAATAAAATCCATAGAGAATGGGTCCATAGTTCCCCAGGAACCTACAGGGGTACCAATACCTTCGCTGAAGATTTCTGGGTGCCCTTGTTATGGGCACTTACAGAACAGGCTTCGACAAAGAGCTAGGGTTTTACGATAGCCTTAATGACCTGAAGTCTTAGCATCATTAAACTCCTGTAGTACAGCAAGACGCAGATGTGGTGGAACAAATTGACAACCAGAAGGTTTACCTGGAGGTGAGTCCGTCTGAAATGACACTAAGGAATTAGATAAATCTGGAAGTAGGACTACACAACCAGAGCGCAAAATGGGTTCTTTCTTATCGAATCTACCCTTACATTCCCCAAAGTTGCACAATAAGGCATCTGCTTTGGTGTTCTTTGCTCCCAGTATAAAAGTAATAATATTGAAACGGGAGAAAAAGAGTGTCAGCGGGCCTGTCCCGAATTGAGTCTTTTAGTGGATTCAATATAATCAAGGTTCTTGAGAAAAATGTAATTGGGTGTAATGAACCTTCCAACCAATGACGCCACTCCAAAGGCCAATTTTATTTCTAGCAATTTCCTATGACTTACGTCATAGTTTTGCTCAGCTGAGCTACATTTTTAACCTTGATCTTATTTAAACATCTGTAGTCAATGCAAGGTCATAGGCCTTCATCTTTCTATTTAACAAAGAAAAAGCCTGCTCCAGCTGGAAAGCTGTACTAAAGCAATGGTTAAGGCAAAACATATTCCATCTTGTCAAATCCCCAATTTCCCAATTAAAAATAGGATTGTGGATCTTTTACTTAGATAATCCTAAGAAAACTGGGGTATCAGGACAATCTAAAATCAAAAATTCCAGAATCTCGGAATGGGAGGAATCCACAATCAACAGCACCATAGGGGTCCTGGAGGTGACTGTTACCCATAGAATAGGTTAATTATTAGCCACCAAAACCTGAAGGGGATTTTCTAAAGAGATCAAAGGATTAACTAGGGCAGAGATTAAGGATTTATCCAAAAAGTGGCCAGCACTATCAATGAAGGCAGTGACATACTTTCTGGAGGACTCACTAAATATTGTGTCAGGGATAACAATTTACAAATATGAGTGAAAGATACCTGGCCACCTATACGATTTCCCTTATACCATGGCGCTGAAGTTTCCTGGTGATGGCTTCTTATTGGGACAGGTCTTAACAAGGTGATCTGGATTCCCGCAATACAGGCACAGGCCCAAAGCCTGACATCTCATTTTTTCAGCCTGGGAGAGATGAGTCGTACCAAGTTGCATGGGCTCTTCTGAGGCTGATGAGAATGAGGAGATGGAGCCCATAAGAGATGACTCTTGGTGAGGAGAACCCCAGGGTTGATCTTTTATTTTCTCTAATCGTCTTTCCCAGAGTCGTCTATCTACATTAATAGCTACCTAAATATACTATTCTAGGTTCTTGGGCTGAGGAAAGTTCACTAAAGCATCTTTTATGCTCTCTGAAAGCCCAATTATAAATTGACTGCAGAGGGTAGGATCATTTCAACGTAAATTGAAATTCCCCAGCTAAACTTTCCCTTGTTTCAGGCTTCACAACTTAATGTCAGCGGTCGAAGCCCTGTCAGTGTCCACATACATGGCAGAGAAGAAGGCAGAAACAGTTTGTAAAGCTAAATTGGTGGGTGCTAGTCCAAATGCCCAAGACTGGGAATCTCCTTGTAACAGGGAGATAATTAGGCCCACCCTCTGTATCTCTGTGGCAGAAGAGTAATCTGAAGTACAATTCACAGGAATTCTTAAAGTTAGAAAATTTTGTACGATCCCCAAAAAACTTCTCAGAAAGAGGAAACTTTCGGCTTAACAAGAGGAGAATACGCTTGTGGTGCAGACAGTTGACCGTTTTCCTGCATGGCCACACGTTGAGCCAGCTGGTTTATGACAGTAGCCATGGCCTGCACTTGCTGCACAAGTTCATTTGTTTTGTGGCCCATGATAATGTCAAACCCCCAGGGACACCCATCTTCTTGATGAGTTCACAACCACAAATCTCTGCAGCTAGCTTCATCTATAGTCAAGCCTCCATTTCCCGGAACACTTTAAACCCCTCACCGGACATGGTTGCCCCCAGAACTTGATAGCACAAAGATTGTAATCTCACAGGGGTGAAGATGGATGAACGGACGAACTGAAAATAAGACTGGGCGTTATACACAGATAAATAGTTCTCACTAAAGCAGCTCTAAGGGAGAAACACATGAAGGGTCAAAGGTAATGCCAAGGGTCAAGCCGAGAAATGAGAAATCTAGTAGCACAAGGGATGAGACGGGTTCATAGTCAGGGTCCAGGCACAGGTCGGCTCAGACAGGGGTCAGTTCAGGCAGGCAACGAAGCCGCACGGGGGCGGCGGGCGCGGGTGGCCGGGTTTCTGCGGTCCCTCTTCTGTGATGCTTTGCTGACATGCTTCTTCCATATGACTAACTCTGGGCACTGGTAGTATGGCATTGATTCATTGTGCAGACACATTTTATTGTGCCTTTTGAGCACTTTGGGTATTCCATTCCATCTGTTATTTCGATCCAATAAGTTGCTTTTTCACTTATTAAATTTTTCTTTTTATTTATTAATTTATTTATTTAGATATTTATCAGTTTGAGGCACTGGTTTTGATTTAGATTTAGTAGTTGTATATAGGATGGATTGATTGATATTTTTTATATAGCACTCAAGCACTTTAGTTCACATATATTGCACATTGCATTTGATAAATACTGTTTTATTATCTCACTTTCTGTATTTTGTACATGGGATAGGATTAAAATATACAATAGAGACCCTTTAGTGGGCCCCTAGAGTGCCGGCACAGATACTGGGGTAAGTAAGTGCAGAGGTAGTACACCCCTGCATGCACAGACCCCAGTACTTTATTCCATAGGAATCCATTGCCCGTTATTGATTTACCCTTAATTATACAAGATTGGAGTTTTTGTCTGCATCACAATCATATTTTACATTGTATTCCCCAGTTTTTGGGGTTTGAGAGATATTGATATATATATATATGAATTGGGACCTTATGATTGTTTTTAATTGTCTTGTGATCATGTGTCATTTTTGTGTATGTGTATTTTATCAATTGATATGTAATAATACATTTTGAATATAATTTTGATATAGTTTGGTGCTCCTTAACAGGGAGGGAGTTGTGTTTCACACGGCCGTTCCCATTGAATTGCTTGTGAGTGTTTTAGAGTGAGCACATTAATTACGGTTACAGGTGGTGCACCCCATAGCTGAGTTTGGAGGCAACGATAATTAAACGCTAAACGCTATCATGGGCAGTGAGAGAGTCAGGAGGGAAAACCTTTATAGGACGGGAACGGACAGGACTGGGAGGGGAACTAGGCTCATTGGTGACTTAACAACGTATGGGCTAATTACACAGATTAAACCTTTTTTAAATCAGCTGTGCACAAACAGAGGAGCAAGGGATGTGGCAGGGAAAGGAGGAGGTGGAAGTGCTCGTCGCCGCTCGAGCCAATGATCAGAGATGCTCGAGCCAACCACAGATCACCAGCAGGTCATCAATATGAGTAGAGATGAGCGAATCGATCCGGACGAACCCGGATTCGTTCCGAATTTCATGAAAAATTCGATTCTGAATGAATCCGAATTTCCCCGCGATTCGATCGATCGAAATTTTCTTTTCAACTCCATTCATTTCAATGACAGGCATTCTAAGATGGTGGACGGCACATGTCCAGACATGTACCCTGGGGCAAGGTATGATGGGACACTCACATGCAGCCTATCAGCAGCCAGGAAGCCCGGTGACGTCACAGCACTATATAAAGCGGCGGCCATCTTGCTTGTGAGCACCGAGCACCCCGTCTGTTATACTAATCAAGCGTGCTTCAGCCTGAGCTGTACTAAGTTATTTAATTTTGCATTGCTTTCTGTCTGCTGACATTAAACCTGTGCCTGGGGTATCCCAAAATTGCACCGAGCACCCCATCTGTTATACTAAATAAGCGTGCTTCAGCCTGAGCTGTACTAAGTTATTTAATTTTGCATTGCTTTCTGTCTGCTGACATTAAACCTGTTCCTGGGGTATCCCAAATTTGCACCGAGCACCCCGTCTGTTATACTAAATAAGCGTGTTTCAGCCTCAGCTGTACTAAGTTATTTAATTTTGCATTGGTTTCTGACTGCTGTCATTACACCAGGGCCCAGGGTATCCCAAACTTGCAGCTAGCATCCTATCTGTTATACAAAATAAGCGTGCTTCAGCCTGAGCTGTACTAAGTTATTTAATTTTGCATTGCTTTCTGTCTGCTGACATTAAACCTGTGCCTGGGGTATCCCAAAATTGCACCGAGCACCCCGTCTGTTATACTAAATAAGCGTGTTTCAGCCTCAGCTGTACTAAGTTATTTAATTTTGCATTGGTTTCTGACTGCTGTCATTACACCAGGGCCCAGGGCACCCCAAAGCTGCACCTTGCACCATATCTGTTATACAACATAAGCGTTGATCAGCATCAGCTGCTTTATTAAGCTACTTCAGTTTGCACTTGTTTTTGACTTCTTTCAATAAACCAGGCCGCAGGGCACCCCAAAGCTGCACCTTGCACCCTATCTGTTATACAACATAAGCGTTGATCAGCATCAGCTGCTTTATTAAGGTACTTCAGTTTGCACTTGTTTTTGACTTCTTTCAATAAACCAGGCCGCAGGGCACCCCAAAGCTGCACCTTGCACCCTATCTGTTATACAACACAAGCGTTGATCAGCATCAGCTGCTTTATTAAGCTACTTCAGTTTGCACTTGTTTTTGACTGCTTTTAATAAACCAGGCCGCAGGGCACCCCAAAGCTGCACCTTGAACCCTATCTGTTATACAACATAAGCGTTGATCAGCATCAGCTGCTTTATTAAGCTACTTCAGTTTGCACTTGTTTTTGACTGCTTTTAATAAACCAGGCCGCAGGGCACCCCAAAGCTGCACCTTGAACCCTATCTGTTATACAACATAAGCGTTGATCAGCATCAGCTGTACTAAGCTACTTCAGTTTGCACTTGTTTTTGACTTCTTTCAATAAACCAGGCCGCAGGGCACCCCAAAGTTGCAACTTGCACCCTATCTGTTATACAACATACGCGTTGATCAGCATTAGCTGCTTTATTAAGCTACTTCATTTTGCACTTGTTTTTGACTGCTTTTAATAAACCAAGCCGCAGGGCACCCCAAAGCTGCACCTTGCACCCTATCTGGTATACAACATAAGCGTTGATCAGCATCAGCTGCTTTATTAAGCTACTTCAGTTTGCACTTCCTTTTTGACTGCTTTCAATTAACCAGGCCGCAGGGCACCCCAAAGCTGCACCTTGCTTGATTCAGCAGGCAGAGGTCGCAGCAGACTAGGGGCGAATGGCAGCAGGAGTCACGGTAAGAGACCTGATCTGCCAGTATCTGCTAGCGGTCGTGTCTCCACCAGTAATGCATCTTCCGTGGTAGATTGGTTAACGCGCTCATCAACATCATCACAAGTTACGTCTGAGACCCCCAGTCTAGGGTCGGTAGGTTCCTCTGACACAACCCTGAGTTGGCATGCCCCGAGAGCAGTCCCTGTCCTCCCATTGCCTCTGTCCTACGCCGTTTCCTCCCCCAGCGACGTATCCTATGCTTTGGGTTCAGCTCCACTTTTTAGTGAGGAGGACGATCAGATAGAGGACAGTCAGCAGCTACTGCCCAGCCATGAAATGGAGGTGGCTTCTTTAGCTCAGCAGACAAATAGTGATGTGGACAGTGTCGTGGGTGTTGCGAGATTTCCAGCTTCTGCGCCAGACACTGTTGAGGAAACCGAGAACATCAGTGACGTACAGCCACAACTCGGTGATGATGATGATGATGAAGCCGATCGCACTTGGGTGCCGGGTGATGAAGGGGCTTCATCGTCATCATCAGGAGAAGAGGGGCGCAGGTTGCCCGGAGTCAGCAGCTCAGGCAGCAAGGTGTTAGCAGCATGATTGGCAGTCAGCATGGGGGCACAATTGTAAAGCCTGGAGCCAAACGGGGCTGGGGCCGGGGTAGAGCACCTGCTGCGCGGCAGGCTACCTTATCGGGAGGTAGTGGGGCAGGGGTTCCTGGAGTTGGCGACAATAGCAGCGAATCAGTGAGGCCTGTGGGTGGGAAAAGTAGCTACTCGGCAGTGTGGCAGTTTTTCCTGAAGCATCTGCAGGAGGGTAACATGGCCACATGCAAGATATGTAGGCAGAAGGTGAAGCGTGGCCAGGGCCCAAATGTTGGCACCACGGCCCTGCGTCAACATATGATGCGTCACCATAAAGCGACCTGGGAGAACCGAGGCTCCCAAGGGGTGGTCCAGTCTGCTTCCTCACCAAGTGAGCTCCCAATTTCTGCCAGCCAAGGCTCCAGCACCTCAGCCGAAGGCAGCTGTGCGTCATACCCATCCTCTGTCGCTCCTGCTCCTCCTCCTCCAAGTCATGCATCCCGCCAGCAATCCATCAGCGAAGCCATGTCCAAGAGACAGCAGTATGCGCCCACTCATCTTACGGTGCAGAAGCTGAATGTGCTCCTGTCCAAGTTGCTGATGCTGCAGTCGCTCCCTTTTCAGGTGGTGGACTCTGCACCTTTCAGAGAACTGATGGCTTGTGCCGAGCCGAGGTGGAGAGTCCCAAGCCGTCATTTCTTTGCCAAGAAGGCAGTACCAGCGCTGCACACTTTTGTTGAACAGAAGGTGGGCCAGTCCTTGAGCCTGTCGGTGTGTAGCAAAGTGCATGGCAGCGCCGACGTCTGGAGCTGTAACTACGGTCAGGGACAGTACATGTCGTTTACGGCCCACTGGGTGAATGTGGTCCCTTTGCAGCAGCAACTTGGACAGGTCACGCCGCTTCGGCCTCCGCGTTCCCTGCCCGTTGGGCCTGTGACACCGTGCGACTCGGCCTCCTCATCCTCCGCCATCTCCTCACCCTCCACTGTAGGCTCAAGTCTCAGTGCCCCTCCAGTCTACCATGTGTGCAGGGCACGGAGGTGTCATGCAGTGCTTCACATGGTTTGTCTTGGCGAACGGAGTCACACAGGGGAGGAACTGCTTAAATGTATCCATCAGGAAATCCAAACATGGCTTACTCCAAGAAAACTTAAAATGGGAATCATGGTTACCGACAATGGGAAGAACATTTTGTCTGTGCTGCGCCAAGGAAGGCTGACCCATGCCCCCTGCAACAGTATCCCCCAACATAGTCTTATTTGCGATGTTTCCACCCGTTGGAATTCTACCCTTCACATGTTGGACCGATTATATGAACAGAGAAAAGCCATCACGGATTTCCTGATGATCCAAGCGGGTAGCGGGACTCCCCTGTGTAACTTCAATGTCAACCAGTGGCAGCTCATAGGTGACACCTGCCGTTTGCTCAGGCCCTTTGAGGAAGCCACTTTATTTGTCAGTCGGCAGGATTACGGGATGAACGACGTGATTCCACTGCTTCATGTACTACAGAACATGTTGGAAACCATGGCTGGTCAGGGCACTGGAGACATGGCGTCTACATCTTACGGCCACATGAACCCCGTTGGAGCTGAACTGGAGGAGGAGGAGGAGGAAGAGGAGGAGGTGGGGCACAGTGAAGCACAGTTTAGGCTTGGCGAAATGGCTGGTTTATCTAGTCAGCGGACAGGAGAGGAGGAGCAGGAGCAGCCAGAGGAGCTAGAGGGTTTTGAGGAAGGCGAGACAGAAGACCCGGACACACCGTGGCAGTATGCAGTGGAGATGGAGACAGGTAGTCCATCCGAGTCACTTGCGCAAATGGCAGGAAGCATGCTCACGTGCTTGCGTAGTGACCCCAGAATTGTTTCCATTTGTCGGCGGGATGACTTCTGGCTGTCCACCTTATTGGACCCTCGCTTCCGGCACAAAATGGGGGCATTTTTTAAACCCGCCGAGAGGGAGGACAAACTGAACTACTACAAAGACATTCTAAGTAGGCAGTTGGCCGATACCTATCTGCGCCATGGTCCATACTCTCGCAGGTCTGACTCGAGGGGACCTCTGCGCTCACCTTCCACTGCCATGGCTGCTGGGGGGGTTGGCAGGAGCAGCGGCAGCAGCTCCATCAGCAGCAGCCTCAGTCTTCAGTCGCTAATGAGTAGCTTTCTACACCCGTATAGTGAGGCTACTCATGAGCAGCAGGAAGACCTGGAGCAGGACCTCAACCAGCAGGTCATGTCATACCTTGACATGACCATGCCAACACACCTTGTGGCCGCAACTAGCAGAGTTTGCCCTAGAAAAGCTGTCCTGCCCGGCAAGTAGCGTGCCATCTGAGCGGGTGTTTAGTGCGGCGGGGGCCATAGTTACGGTGAGGAGAACTCGTCTGTCAACTAAAAATGTGGAGAAACTCACCTTTGTCAAAATGAATCAGGGATGGATCAGCCAGGATTTCCACCCACCAATGCCTGATGCATGCGACTAGATTCAACATGGTGCCACGTTTTACACTTTCCAAATGGTGCAAAACATATTTATGTCTTTAGGCCAATTTTTGGGCTCCTGCTGATGCCAACTTCAGGGTGTGCCTTCCAACCAATTTTTGGCCTCCTACTGATGCCAACTTCAGGGTGTGCCTTTCAGCCAATGTTGGGCTGCTGCTGCTACTGCTTGCAACTCCAGGGTGTGATTCATCCAATTTTTGGGCTCCTGCTGCCAACTCCAGTGTCTCTTTCAGCCAATGTTTGGGCTCCTGCTGCTGCTTGCAACTCCAGGGTGTGATTCATCCAATTTTTGGGCTCCTGCTGCCAACTCCAGTGTCTCTTTCAGCCAATGTTTGGGCTCCTGCTGCTGCTTGCAACTCCAGGGTGTGATTCATCCAATTTTTGGGCTCCTGCTGCCAACTCCAGTGTCTCTTTCAGCCAATGTTTGGGCTCCTGCTGCTGCTTGCAATTCCAGGGTGTGATTCATCCAATTTTTGGGCTCCTGCTGCCAACTCCAGTGTCTCTTTCAGCCAATGTTTGGGCTCCTGCTGCTGGTTGCAAGTCCAGGGTGTGATATATCCAATTTTTGGGCTCCTGCTGCCAACTCCAGTGTCTCTCTCAGCCAATGTTTGGGCTCCTGCTGCTGCTGCTGCCAACTCCAGGGTGTCTTTCAAGCAATGTTTGGGCTCCTGCTTATGCTGCTGCCAACTCCAGGGTGTGCCTTGCAGCTAATGTATGTGCTCCTGCTGCTGCCAACTTCAGGGTGCCTTCCAGCCAATTTCTAGGTTCCTGCTGCTGCTGCCAACTCCAGGGTGTGTCAGTCAATTTTGGGCTCCTGCTGCTGCCAACTCCAGTGTCTCTTTAAAGCAATGTTTGGGCTCCTGCTGCTGCTGCTGCTTGCAACTCCAGGGTGTGATTCATCCAATTTTTGGGCTCCTGCTGCCAACTCCAGTGTCTCTTTCAGCCAATGTTTGGGCTCCTGCTGCTGCTTGCAACTCCAGGGTGTGATTCATCCAATTCTTGGGCTCCTGCTGCCAACTCCAGTGTCTCTTTAAAGCAATGTTTGGGCTCCTGCTGCTGCTGCTTGCAACTCCAGGGAGTGAATCATCCAATTTTTGGGCTCCTGAAGCCAACTCCAGTGTGTCTTTCAAGCTATGTTTGGGCTGCTGCTGCTGCTGCTTGCAACTCCAGGGTGTGATTCATCCAATTTTTGGGCTCCTGCTGCCAACTCCAGTGTCTCTTTCAAGCTATGTTTGGGCTGCTGCTGCTGCTGCTTGCAACTCCAGGGTGTGATTCATCCAATTTTTGGGCTCCTGAAGCCAACTCCAGTGTCTCTTTCAAGCTATGTTTGGGCTGCTGCTGCTTGCAACTCCAGGGTGTGATTCATCCAATTTTTGGGCTCCTGCTGCCAACTCCAGTGTCTCTTTCAGCCAATGTTTGGGCTCCTGCTGCTGCTTGCAACTCCAGGGTGTGATTCATCCAATTTTTGGCCTCCTGCTTCCAACTCCAGTGTCTCTTTCAGCCAATGTTTGGGCTCCTGCTGCTGCTTGCAACTCCAGGGAGTGATTCATCCAATTTTTGGGCTCCTGAAGCCAACTCCAGTGTGTCTTTCAAGTTATGTTTGGGCTGCTGCTGCTCGCAACTCCAGGGTGTGATTCATCCAATTTTTGGGCTCCTGCTGCCAACTCCAGGGTGTCTTTCAAGCAATGTTTGGGCTCCTGCTTATGCTGCTGACAACTCCAGGGTGTGCCTTCCAGCTAATGTATGTGCTCCTGCTGCTGCCAACTTCAGGGGGCCTTCCAGCCAATTACTAGGTTCCTGCTGCTTCTGCCAACTCCAGGGTGTGTCAGTCAGTTTTTGGGCTCCTGCTGCTGCCAACTCCAGTGCCTCTTTAAAGCAATGTTTGGGCTCCTGCTGCTGCTGCTTGCAACTCCAGGGTGTGATTCATCCAGTTTTTGGGCTCCTGCTGCCAACTCCAGTGTCTCGTGGAGCCAATGTTTGGGTTTCTGCTGCTGCTTGTAACTCCAGGGTGTGATTCATCCAATTCTTGGGCTCCTGCTGCCAACTCCAGTGTCTCTTTAAAGCAATGTTTGGGCACCTGCTGCTGCTGCTGCTTGCAACTCCAGGGAGTGATTCATCCAATTTTTGGGCTCCTGAAGCCAACTCCAGTGTGACTTTCAAGATATGTTTGGGCTCCTGCTGCTTGCAACTCCAGGGTGTGATTAATAACATTTTTGGGCTCCTGCTGCCAACTCCAGTGTCTCTCTCAGCCAATTTTTGGCCTCCTGCTGCTGCTGCCAACTCCAGGGTGTCTTTCAAGCAATGTTTGGGCTCCTGCTTATGCTGCTGCCAACTCCAGGGTGTGCCTTTCAGCTAATGTATGTGCTCCTGCTGCTGCCAACTTCAGGGTGCCTTCCAGCCAATTTCTAGGCTCCTGCTGCTGCTGCCAACTCCAGGGTGTGTCAGTCAATTTTTGGGCTCCTGCTGAAGCCAACTCCAGTGTCTCTTTAAAGCAATGTTTGGGCTCCTGCTGCTGCTGCTTGCAACTCCAGGGTATGATTCAGCCAATTTTTGGGCTCCTGCTGCCAACTCCAGTGTCTCTTTCAGCCAATGTTTGGGCTCCTGCTGCTGCTTGCAACTCCAGGGAGTGATTCATCCAATTCTTGGGCTCCTGCTGCCAACTCCAGTGTGTCTTTCAAGCTATGTTTGGGCTGCTGCTGCTTGCAACTCCAGGGAGTGATTTATCCAATTTTTGGGCTCCTGAAGCCAACTCCAGTGTGTCTTTCAAGCTATGTTTGGGCTGCTGCTGCTTCTGCTTGCAACTCCAGGGTGTGATTCATCCAATTTTGGGGCTCCTGCTGCCAACTCCAGTGTCTCTTTCAGCCAATGTTTGGGCTCCTGCTGCTGCTTGCCACTCCAGGGTGTGATTCATCCAATTTTTGGGCTCCTGCTGCCAACTCCAGTGTCTCTTTAAAGCAATGTTTGGGCTGCTGCTGCTGCTGCTGCTTGCAACTCCAGGGTGTGATTCATCCAATTTTTGGGCTCCTGCTGCCAACTCCAGTGTCTCTTTCAGCCAATGTTTGGGCTCCTGCTGCTGCTTGCAACTCCAGGGTGTGATTCATCCAATTTTTGGGCTCTTGCTGCCAACTCCAGTGTCTCTTTCAGCCAATGTTTGGGCTCCTGCTGCTGCTTGCAACTCCAGGGTGTGATTCATCCAATTTTTGGGCTCCTGCTGCCAACTCCAGTGTCTCTTTCAGCCAATGTTTTTGGCTCCTGCTGCTTGCAACTCCAGGGTGTGATTCATCCAATTTTTGGGCTCCTGCTGCCAACTCCAGTGCGTCTTTCAAGCTATGTTTAGGATCCTTCTGCTTGCAACTCCAGGGTGTGATTCATCCGATTTTTGGGCTCCTGAAGCCAACTCCAGTGTTTCTTTCAAGCTATGTTTGGGCTGCTGCTGCTTGCAACTCCAGGGTGTGATTCATCCAATTTTCGGGCTCCTGCTGCCAACTCCAGTGTCTCTTTCAGCCAATGTTTGGGCTCCTGCTGCTGCTTGCAACTCCTGGGTGTGATTCATCCAATTTTTGGGCTCCTGCTGCCAACTCCAGTGTCTCTTTAAAGCAATGTTTGGGCTGCTGCTGCTGCTTGCAACTCCAGGGTGTGATTCATCCAATTTTTGGGCTCCTGCTGCCAACTCCAGTGTCTCTTTCAGCCAATGTTTGGGCTCCTGCTGCTGCTTGCAACTCCAGGGTGTGATTCATCCAATTTTTGGGCTCCTGCTGCCAACTCCAGTGTCTCTTTCAGCCAATGTTTGGGCTCCTGCTGCTGCTTGCAATTCCAGGGTGTGATTCATCCAATTTTTGGGCTCCTGCTGCCAACTCCAGTGTCTCTTTCAGCCAATGTTTGGGCTCCTGCTGCTGGTTGCAAGTCCAGGGTGTGATATATCCAATTTTTGGGCTCCTGCTGCCAACTCCAGTGTCTCTCTCAGCCAATTTTTGGCCTCCTGCTGCTGCTGCTGCCAACTCCAGGGTGTCTTTCAAGCAATGTTTGGGCTCCTGCTTATGCTGCTGCCAACTCCAGGGTGTGCCTTGCAGCTAATGTATGTGCTCCTGCTGCTGCCAACTTCAGGGTGCCTTCCAGCCAATTTCTAGGTTCCTGCTGCTGCTGCCAACTCCAGGGTGTGTCAGTCAATTTTGGGCTCCTGCTGCTGCCAACTCCAGTGTCTCTTTAAAGCAATGTTTGGGCTCCTGCTGCTGCTGCTGCTTGCAACTCCAGGGTGTGATTCATCCAATTTTTGGGCTCCTGCTGCCAACTCCAGTGTCTCTTTCAGCCAATGTTTGGGCTCCTGCTGCTGCTTGCAACTCCAGGGTGTGATTCATCCAATTCTTGGGCTCCTGCTGCCAACTCCAGTGTCTCTTTAAAGCAATGTTTGGGCTCCTGCTGCTGCTGCTTGCAACTCCAGGGAGTGAATCATCCAATTTTTGGGCTCCTGAAGCCAACTCCAGTGTGTCTTTCAAGCTATGTTTGGGCTGCTGCTGCTGCTGCTTGCAACTCCAGGGTGTGATTCATCCAATTTTTGGGCTCCTGCTGCCAACTCCAGTGTCTCTTTCAAGCTATGTTTGGGCTGCTGCTGCTGCTGCTTGCAACTCCAGGGTGTGATTCATCCAATTTTTGGGCTCCTGAAGCCAACTCCAGTGTCTCTTTCAAGCTATGTTTGGGCTGCTGCTGCTTGCAACTCCAGGGTGTGATTCATCCAATTTTTGGGCTCCTGCTGCCAACTCCAGTGTCTCTTTCAGCCAATGTTTGGGCTCCTGCTGCTGCTTGCAACTCCAGGGTGTGATTCATCCAATTTTTGGCCTCCTGCTTCCAACTCCAGTGTCTCTTTCAGCCAATGTTTGGGCTCCTGCTGCTGCTTGCAACTCCAGGGAGTGATTCATCCAATTTTTGGGCTCCTGAAGCCAACTCCAGTGTGTCTTTCAAGTTATGTTTGGGCTGCTGCTGCTCGCAACTCCAGGGTGTGATTCATCCAATTTTTGGGCTCCTGCTGCCAACTCCAGGGTGTCTTTCAAGCAATGTTTGGGCTCCTGCTTATGCTGCTGACAACTCCAGGGTGTGCCTTCCAGCTAATGTATGTGCTCCTGCTGCTGCCAACTTCAGGGGGCCTTCCAGCCAATTACTAGGTTCCTGCTGCTTCTGCCAACTCCAGGGTGTGTCAGTCAATTTTTGGGCTCCTGCTGCTGCCAACTCCAGTGCCTCTTTAAAGCAATGTTTGGGCTCCTGCTGCTGCTGCTTGCAACTCCAGGGTGTGATTCATCCAGTTTTTGGGCTCCTGCTGCCAACTCCAGTGTCTCGTGGAGCCAATGTTTGGGTTTCTGCTGCTGCTTGTAACTCCAGGGTGTGATTCATCCAATTCTTGGGCTCCTGCTGCCAACTCCAGTGTCTCTTTAAAGCAATGTTTGGGCACCTGCTGCTGCTGCTGCTTGCAACTCCAGGGAGTGATTCATCCAATTTTTGGGCTCCTGAAGCCAACTCCAGTGTGACTTTCAAGATATGTTTGGGCTCCTGCTGCTTGCAACTCCAGGGTGTGATTAATAACATTTTTGGGCTCCTGCTGCCAACTCCAGTGTCTCTCTCAGCCAATTTTTGGCCTCCTGCTGCTGCTGCCAACTCCAGGGTGTCTTTCAAGCAATGTTTGGGCTCCTGCTTATGCTGCTGCCAACTCCAGGGTGTGCCTTTCAGCTAATGTATGTGCTCCTGCTGCTGCCAACTTCAGGGTGCCTTCCAGCCAATTTCTAGGCTCCTGCTGCTGCTGCCAACTCCAGGGTGTGTCAGTCAATTTTTGGGCTCCTGCTGAAGCCAACTCCAGTGTCTCTTTAAAGCAATGTTTGGGCTCCTGCTGCTGCTGCTTGCAACTCCAGGGTATGATTCAGCCAATTTTTGGGCTCCTGCTGCCAACTCCAGTGTCTCTTTCAGCCAATGTTTGGGCTCCTGCTGCTGCTTGCAACTCCAGGGAGTGATTCATCCAATTCTTGGGCTCCTGCTGCCAACTCCAGTGTGTCTTTCAAGCTATGTTTGGGCTGCTGCTGCTTGCAACTCCAGGGAGTGATTTATCCAATTTTTGGGCTCCTGAAGCCAACTCCAGTGTGTCTTTCAAGCTATGTTTGGGCTGCTGCTGCTTCTGCTTGCAACTCCAGGGTGTGATTCATCCAATTTTGGGGCTCCTGCTGCCAACTCCAGTGTCTCTTTCAGCCAATGTTTGGGCTCCTGCTGCTGCTTGCCACTCCAGGGTGTGATTCATCCAATTTTTGGGCTCCTGCTGCCAACTCCAGTGTCTCTTTAAAGCAATGTTTGGGCTGCTGCTGCTGCTGCTGCTTGCAACTCCAGGGTGTGATTCATCCAATTTTTGGGCTCCTGCTGCCAACTCCAGTGTCTCTTTCAGCCAATGTTTGGGCTCCTGCTGCTGCTTGCAACTCCAGGGTGTGATTCATCCAATTTTTGGGCTCTTGCTGCCAACTCCAGTGTCTCTTTCAGCCAATGTTTGGGCTCCTGCTGCTGCTTGCAACTCCAGGGTGTGATTCATCCAATTTTTGGGCTCCTGCTGCCAACTCCAGTGTCTCTTTCAGCCAATGTTTTTGGCTCCTGCTGCTTGCAACTCCAGGGTGTGATTCATCCAATTTTTGGGCTCCTGCTGCCAACTCCAGTGCGTCTTTCAAGCTATGTTTAGGATCCTGCTGCTTGCAACTCCAGGGTGTGATTCATCCGATTTTTGGGCTCCTGAAGCCAACTCCAGTGTTTCTTTCAAGCTATGTTTGGGCTGCTGCTGCTTGCAACTCCAGGGTGTGATTCATCCAATTTTCGGGCTCCTGCTGCCAACTCCAGTGTCTCTTTCAGCCAATGTTTGGGCTCCTGCTGCTGCTTGCAACTCCTGGGTGTGATTCATCCAATTTTTGGGCTCCTGCTGCCAACTCCAGTGTCTCTTTAAAGCAATGTTTGGGCTGCTGCTGCTGCTTGCAACTCCAGGGTGTGATTCATCCAATTTTTGGGCTCCTGCTGCCAACTCCAGTGTCTCTTTCAGCCAATGTTTGGGCTCCTGCTGCTGCTTGCAACTCCAGGGTGTGATTCATCCAATTTTTGGGCTCCTGCTGCCAACTCCAGTGTCTCTTTCAGCCAATGTTTGGGCTCCTGCTGCTGCTTGCAACTCCAGGGTGTGATTCATCCAATTTTTGGGCTCCTGCTGCCAACTCCAGTGTCTCTTTCAGCCAATGTTTTTGGCTCCTGCTGCTTGCAACTCCAGGGTGTGATTCATCCAATTTTTGGGCTCCTGCTGCCAACTCCAGTGCGTCTTTCAAGCTATGTTTAGGATCCTGCTGCTTGCAACTCCAGGGTGTGATTCATCCAATTTTTGGGCTCCTGAAGCCAACTCCAGTGTTTCTTTCAAGCTATGTTTGGGCTGCTGCTGCTTGCAACTCCAGGGTGTGATTCATCCAATTTTCGGGCTCCTGCTGCCAACTCCAGTGTCTCTTTCAGCCAATGTTTGGGCTCCTGCTGCTGCTTGCAACTCCTGGGTGTGATTCATCCAATTGTTGGTCTCCTGAAGCCAACTCCAGTGTCTCTTTCAGCCAATGTTGGGCTCTTGCTGCTGCTGCTTGCGACTCCAGGGTGTGATTCATCCAATTTTTGGGCTCTTGCTGCCAACTCCAGTGTCTCTTTCAAGCTATGTTTGGGCTGCTGCTGCTGCTGCTTGCAACTCCAGGGTGTGATTCATCCAATTTTTGGGCTCCTGCTGCCAACTCCAGTGTCTCTTTCAAGCTATGTTTGGGCTGCTGCTGCTGCTGCTGCTGCTTGCAACTCCAGGGTGTGATTCATCCAATTTTTGGGCTCCTGCTGCCAACTCCAGTGTCTCTTTCAAGCTATGTTTGGGCTCCTGCTGCTGCTGCTGCTTGCAACTCCAGGGTGTCATTCAGCCAATTTTTGGGCTCCTGCTGCCAACTCCAATGTCTCTTTGAGCCAAATCCAATGTTTGGGCTCCTGCCGCTGCCAGCTCCAGGGTGTGTTTTTCAGGCAATATAGGGGCCCCTCATAGTGATGCCACCTCAACTCTCTGTAATTGTGCCGCTCTGCGATTCTAATAGCGATGCCTCTGATCTGCATGTCCTTATTATTTACAGTATTATTTCAGTAACCCAGCACGCATCCTATGCGTGTTACAGCAAGGCAGAATGGTTTACAACCCTATTGAGGCTCTAGGAAGCTCAGAAATAGCCATTTTTAATAGCGATTCGTCGCGAATAAATTTGGGTCGAAACGATTTTTGACGGAAAATTCGGCGAATCAGTCGAAGCGAATTTTTCAAAAGTTTGCTCATCTCTAAATATGAGAAAGGACGTGGCTTAAATGTGTCTGGATTTTTTCTTTTGGAGTGCCTTATGCTTGCTGTTTTTACCAATTTTTCAATAAAACTGGAGTGCAGGCCATTTTCGCTATCTTTTCTAAAGGTTGGCACTGGACATGCCAGGTCTGGCACCCACCCTTGATCATAGGCATATTTGCAACTGGAGAGTGGATATTCCTATTCCTATTGGTACGTTGTCTTTGTTTCCCTCTCGCTGTTTATCCCATTGTGCTACTGAAGAACAGCTAGACGTTCCAGAGATGACAATATAGATCCCAGTTTTGGACTCTATGCAGAACGTACCATATTTTCACCATATGAGACGCACCCAGCATGGTGCAGGCGTGTGCCACGGCCGGAAGAGACAGCTGACAGAAAATCAGTGATAGCAGCGGTGGGGACTGGGACAGAGCCCGCTGCTCCTCTATCATTTTCTGATTTTCCGCAGTGCGGCAGGCAGCCCCATCAGCAAGGTGGAAGTGTCGGTAACGTGTGAGTTTTACTTTTGTTTGTTGTTTTTTTTTTTTTTTACATTCGTCCGATAAGGCGCATTTTCGACTTTTGGCCAAAATAAGTGCGTCTTATATGTCAAAAAATACGGTACTGCATTTTTGGTTAAAGTTTTTGAACAAACTGCAGACACAGTGCCCTCTAAATTGAAATTGAAAGACAGCAGAATGATCTCCTTATTAAGATCTCCTTATTAAGATGGCAAAAAATTGGTGGGATTTGAATACCTTAAAGAGATATGTTCAAGAAAAAATGATCCCACAGCGGTTGATGATTAAAAATTATTGCACCCACACATTTGCAGAGACATTTCAACAAGAGTGGAATGACATTCTTACAAATGCATCTATGGCTCTTATGTCACTTATCCCTAAGTATGAGGAAGATCATTTAAAAGGGATATTTGATCAAATTCAACAGAAGTCTGCAGCTTTGGAACAGTTCAAATCGTTAGATTCCTACAATATGCTGAATAACAGAATTATGTCATCCGTCAAAACACTAGAACCTAGCCATGGACATTAAACGTAAAAAATATTTGAGGGAACTTGAGGATTACAAAACAGGACAGATCTATGTATAGAAGAAAAAATGCGAATGGTTTGGAGAGCAATTATCAGTCCATTTTAAAATCTCTATCAAGACAAAAGTGTCTTTCTCTACCACAGAATCCTCAGATGCTTCTTAAGACAATTCAGATACTCCCCAGGCTGATATGGGATCTGTTGCCCAGGCATTGGCTGCAAGAGGCATCTAAAAGACTAAGGCCCTTATTTATGAAGGAATAGCGACAGGTAGCGACGGGTGAGCGACCGGTAATGACGGGCACCGCCACGAGAACGCCGGCTCCCCACCACAATCACACATTTATCAAGCCGACCCTGCTTAGCGACTGAGATAGCGGCAGATAGCCACTTATTCATCATTATTCCAGCCTCAGCCCACAGCGCCAGCGTCCGACCTTGAACAGCGACAGGTATGTCCTCTCGCTACCTCGCTACCTAGCACTCTCCAATGCATTTCAATGGAACAATCTTTAAATATTCATAATTAATTGTTATTAATGTTTTTTTTTTTTTTTTTTTTTTAAATGTGAAAAATTCTGTGACCACTTCTGCCATGTTAGATAATTTTTTTAAGGTAAAAAAAAAAAAAAAAAAATTGTGCAGAATTGATATTACAGATCTGATATTATTGTATTCATATTACTAAATTCTTTAAAATTTTTTTTTTTTTTTTTTTGGTTTCCAAAAATATGGTGGTTTGGGGGTTAAAAAACTACTTTTAACACATCGCCGCCAGCGCTCTGGGGTTTAAACATGCATTTCACAGCGCGAGAAATTTTTGAGCGTGATTTTTTGATGAATATGGTGGGAGCCGGTCGCTCTGACCAGTCGCTATCATGCGCACCCATACATCGCGGAACCTGTCAAATAGCGACTCGTCACTCCGTATTCAACATTACTGCACACCGACTCAGTCGCTATCAACAACCGAACAATGGCCAAGCACAGCGACTACTAGCGGCCGCTGTAAAAATACTGCTACAGTCGCTCAACTGTCGCTATCTGCCGCTATTAATGAATCGGCCTCCCCCGTAACAATGTTTTTTTGGGGAGTCAGCCATTGAAATTCCATGTACCAGGCGGCAAAGAAGACCCCATAGATTCCATTCAGGCTGGAATGGATCCAAATCCTGTACCATTCTGCCCAACCACTGGGCAGAATTTTTTCCAAGTACAGGATTTTTATAATTTTAAGAAGAATTACATATGAATTAAGATCATGACACCCCCTCTCTCACCAACAGGTATGCTTCAGCTTTCTTTTGATGCCTCTTTTGAATCCAAATGAAGCCAATTTCTCCATCTGCAGCGATCAGTTGTCACTTTTGCAGACTTTTGCCTGCACTTGTGCAGGATTCAGAGCAATGATTTGTGGGTTTTCGGTCCTATAAAAGCCGTAGGTTATGCCATCTTTTTGCTAGCAGAAAACTTGAACAGTCTATTATTGCTAGTGCAAATACAGACTACATGCTGCACACCTATGATGGAGCCCATGAGTTCTGTGAAGAGTATGAGCATCTGCAGCAGCATGGACTGTTGACTATGTACCTTTCAAAGCTTAAGCATACCCGCTGTTGCCTGGATATCGATTAGATGACCGATCACCCAGTGTTCAAATTGACCTGACTGAACCACCTTTCTCTTGAGAAAGTGCAATTGGTGGCATGACCAAATTGCTAGGCGGGCTTCAATTTCTAGCAAATACTTCCTTCCAGAGGCTAGGGGCACTGTCAGGTCCTGGAAGTAAACCTTATGTACTGATATTTACTCATGCATGATACCCAGTAAACGACATGCTTTGTTCCACAGTTGCACATATGTCTATTTTTATTTTTAACGTCCATACTCATTGATGTAATCTCCTTATCTTGCTGTATAAACAGGCAGCATTGGCACCTTGCAGATCCACACCCATATGTGCCAGCTACTGACATCCAACACATTTTTTTTTCTTTGACTCCTGGTCTAAGCTTGGAACCAGTCTAGAGCCCAAATTGGCAGATTTTTTGCTGAACACTTTTACTCCTTCCTTCAATACTTCTCTTATTTCCGGGACCCTATATTATCTGAGCCAGTTTTTATATGCTAGTTTCCTCACATCATTAAAGTCTGAGGAGAATGCCATCATGAACATTAAAGACTTGTCTCTACTTTCTGTTTTGTCGATTCCCCCCTAACATTTCTCATCTAGAATTACACCGAACTCGTCTCTTTGCCCATTCTGGATACTCACATTGTTTAAGCTGTTGAAAGATGTCCTGTACCTCTGTCTGATAATATCTTTAGAGCAGTCTCTCCGCACCCAGACCACCTCTCCCACCGGCAACCCAATGACGGTGTGATCTGGGTGACTGCACCAGGTGTGAAGAGTAGTATTGCCTGATACTTTTATTCTATAGGTGTTGGTAATAATGCTTCGGCCATCTGTACCGACCTCCAACATTAAATCCAATAATTAATTTTCTCATAATGATGTTCACTCAGTTTTAAGTTCCTTGTGCCTTGTGTGTGGGGGAGCTGTTGTTCCTGTTGGTACACTGGGGCTAGAGGGGCAGGGCGAGAGGTGGACCTGCCTGCACCAGACTCTATGTAGGTAGTTACATTTGTAACACACACATGCATGATTAAGGAGCCAGGAACTCTGAAATGTGCAGCATCACGTGTAGTTTTTGCTATGTTGGGATCATCCTGTGAGGCTTGTTTTTACTACAAATGGAACAAGTAGAAATTTTAACCTGCATGCTGGCTAAATTCATAATTTACTGGTCCGCAAGTTCTCAGCCCTATTGGTGGATACTAACCATCTGTTATTAGTGTTGGGTCACTTTGGTGTACCTTTATTTTATTTTATAGGGGAAGCTATTTATTAAATTTTTTGTTTTTTTATTTTTTTTACTGATAACCGCTAATAGTAACTGTTAATATTATTTTCTTCTAAAAAAACATCTAATCCTTTTTTGAAGCTGTCAGTGGTTGATGCTGTAACAAGTTTCTGTGGGAGGCTATTCCATAAATTTATAGTTCTTATGGTAAAAAATGATTGTCACCTCCGGAGACTAAATTTCTTTTTTTCCAGTCGAAGGCAGTGCCCCCTTGTCTTTAGAGAGGATTTTACCTGAAATAGTGTTCTCCCATATTTTTGTATGGGCCATTTATATATTTATACAAGTGAATCATGTCCCCCCCCCCCCCCCCAGCCGTCTCCTCTCAAGACTAAACAGATTTAATTCTCGTAATCTTTCCTCATAACTAAGATCTTTCATTCCCCTTATAAGTTTGGTGGCTCTCCTCTGCACCCTTTCCATAGTCAGAGCATCCTTTCTATGAATCGGTGCCCAGAACTGGACTGCATATTCCAGGTGAGGGCGCACCAGTGCCTTGTAAAGAGGCAAAATTACATCCCTATCCCGTGATTCCATGCCTCTTTTAATGCATGATAGTATCTTGGTGGCCTTGGAAGCAGCTGCTTGGCATTGCATGCTGTTATTTAGCCTGTATAGCTTCAGCCAGACCTAGGAAAGAGACATATGGGTGGACTATCAATAAGAAAAAGAGGGAGAAGGAAAGGTTGGCATGTAAGCAACAAATTCATTACCCTGTAGTCTGTAGACCTTCCCCACTATACAAAAAATTATACAAAACAATCTGAGTGCACTCCCTTCTGACTCTAGACTGCAAGAGATCACGTCTGGGGGAGGGGGTCACAAAAAATGTAAGCTGTGAATGCATTTATGTATATGTAAAGGTGAGCAGAAGTGGAAGGGATGAAGTTAAGTGGAAGATGTTATCAGAGGTGGGTAGAGGTGAGGTGAGAAGAAGTGGGTAAAGGTAAGGCCGGCAAAGGTAATTTCAGCAGCGGTTAAGTAGAAAGAGGTGAGGTAGGCAGAGGTGAGCAGCTGTGGATTGAGGTAGGCTGAGGTGAACAGAAGTGAAATGGTAAGAGGTGAGGTTGGTAGAGGTAAGGCAGGGAGAAGAGAATTGAGCAGAGGTGAGGCAGGAAGAGGTGAGGTTGGCAGAGCTGATTCAATTGGATGAGCAGAGGTGATATAGTAAGGGTAGTGATGGATAGGTTAGGTGGTAAGAGGTGGATAGAGATTGGTAGAGGTGAGGGCTGCGCAGGTAAGATAGGTCAAGGCAGAAATAGGTAAGTAGAGGTAGTCAGAGGTAAAATGAACACAGGTAAAGAGGGAAAAGGTAGGCAAAGGTGAGGTGGGCAGAGGTGAGACTCTTATAAGTCTACTTGGGCATTTCCAGACAAAGCAAACACAAACAACACTTCAGTAGCACATGTGTGTCACTCACCTCTACAGAAAAGTTTATCTCTAATCCACTTCATGCGTAGTGGTGTAATTTGTTCATCCATGCTCTAGACGTTCCAATGTAGCATAACACCTCATAGATAAGCATCAAGGCCATATGGATACTATTTCTAACGGTTGATACAGTGAAAATAGGCCCAATGTGGGAGTTAAAAAATGGGTTTTGTTTAAGTTTGAAGCAAAATGGATTTTTAAGATGAAAACAAGGGTTTCTCAAGGGTTAACTCAAAATAGGACATGTCTTTAATAATAGAAGGCTAGATAAACTTGCGTCTATAATTCAAATTCTTTCCCTGGTTATGAGACCTTCATTTTAAATATGGCCCTTACTTTCATATTATAGTTGCCTTTAACTGCAATAGTTACATTTTCTTTTTCATGTGTAATTTAGTGTATTATACCATATTTTCATATATCTGTGCATGTTGATATATTGGCATACTGTTATATTTGCATGATATAATTATTATTAGTGATGTTGGTGAACTTATTCAGCTATCACCAATAGAGTATTTTCGAACAAGTATTTCGAACATGTATTAATTGGTTGGATTGGAGGGGGCGCTGTCACGCTGTCTTTGTCAGTGGTTTCTCCAGGTTGCAGGCTCTGCTATACCCAGAGTCTCACCTCTGGGAGAAATGTCCTGGTGTGCTTCAGATGTTGGGCTCGCTGGTTGGTTTGCCTGTTGGGGGGAGGATGAGTGGGGTGGACTTGTGACCACCACACATGCCGGACCTTTTTTTCTCATTGAGTCCTGCACACGTTTCCTCGGTGCCTCTCTTTCTCCCAGACTATCAGCGGCATGATAGAGCTTCCTCTCCTTACAGTGGCGAGGATAGAGGGGCGGTGAAAGGTAAATTTATGTTTTGTAAAGATTCTCACCTGTAGGTATTTAGATAATTATGTGTGATATATATATGTACATTGTATAGTTAGTACAAAATACTTGAGAAAGGATGCAAATGTGTCCAAAATGCTTTTGGGTTTAATCTTTTGGAACATCATTATGCTTGCTGTTTTTACTAATTCTTCAACAAAATGGGATTTTATACAGGAGTGCAGACCATTTTTGCTATTTTTCTTGACGTTTGGCTCTGGACAAGCCAGGTCTTGCACCTATGCTTGATAACAGGCATATTTGCAGCTGGAGAGTTGATATTCCTATTTCTTATGTCCCACATAAACTTACCGATTCCTAATTGGAAATGGAAAAAACATATCCCTGCTGTTATCTAGCTGCTTGGCTGCAATAAGTACTTACACAATATCTATGAAACATAATCAAGCCGGAGGTCACTGGAGTTCCTTTTACCGAAAATGAACTGCAGGGTTAATAGCATGTGAATCAGAAAAATGATTTCTCATTTCTGAATTCTCTCAGAAGTGCCTTACTGCAAGTGCTCCAGTTGTTTAGACTCAAGAGTATAATGTATGAATAATATTCAAACCAGTTTGTGGCCAAAAGTCTTTTTACAGTGAATAAAATATCGACAATGTGGGGCCTAAATGCTATTAGAAGAATAATAGTCAACAAAATATTCTCCACTTGCAAAATTCAGTGATTTAAATGTCTTTAGAAAAGGATGACTCCTCTTCAAACTGTCTATGAATGTTCTCATTTATCCAGCTCACGCTGTATCTATAGTAACAATTCAATGTAACTGTCTTTTTCTTAAAGACATTTTGCCAATCATGTGAATGGGACATATATGGATTCTCAACTCAATTTGACTAGTACAGAAATATCCTGGGTATTTATAGCAGGGTGTTACTATTTATTAAAGTTCAACATATTATACAGAAATAAAACGTAAAAAGTTCTAAAAACCGCGCTCAAATATCAAACAAATAAATGAATAAACAATTAAATGTCCTTATATAGGTCTCTCGCTCCAAGCCTTTAAACTGTTGTCACCTCAGTCTCAGTATTCAATATATATATATATATATATAGCCCTAAAGCTGAATATATAAGGCTCAGTGAAACAATTATATCACCACAGGTGCTCTTCGTGTCAGTTCAGTGACATCACCACCACCATCTTATATATAACGTACCAGATTCAATCTTGATTTTTAGCACATCTGATTGCCCTTTTCTTTTGGGGCTCCACTATTCCTCCTCTGGCTCGATTATATGCTTATCTATTAAATATTAGGGTATTCCCCTCCTTATAAAAGATCAATGGACTCCAATTTCCACAAGGGGATATATCAAATTGCTCTGGATTTATTAAAACACATGTAATGGACAAAGAGACAAAAACACAAAATGCTCCAATAGCGTAAGTTCGTTCCACACACAGGAATCCAAATCTGGGCCGCTGGCCCTTTAAAAAGCCGCTCACCAGATATTAAAAACAAATAAGCTTTCAGCATAAAAGTACAGCAGCGCGGGCGTCATCAAGACCTTCCAACCAGTCCGCGCACACCAGTTTACAATAGAACAAGTTCCAGCTCACCGCCTCCTCCGGCCGTAGTCAGCGGCGCTGCTCGTTCACACAACTCACGTGACACTCCTTAGCTCCGCCCAACGCGTTTCGTCATCACGACTTATTCATGGGCTCGCGCGGGGCTAGCGGTGTCACTAATTTATTCACCCCCTCGTATCAGGTGGTACAACTTTTCAATTAACCCCTTCGATTCTTATTCTAATACCGCTTATACCGCCTTTCAATTAGAAGCTGCAACTGGTGAGCCCGTTCCCCGGAAGGTCCAGTGCACACCCGTCTCTTCGCATACATTTTTTGTTCCACAAACAATACAATTTAAACAGTACAATTCAATAATTCACCGCGGGATATCATAAAAATCTACTCCTATTATTTATCTCATTTCCACAACCAATTCAGTTGTATACAACATAAAAAACTTTCTTTTTTATTTTCAATTTCTTCAATAAAACCTAAAATAATATTTTTATTTCTGTTAAATTGTGGCCTCTAATCCACTTCAAGCAAAAGCTCTAAAAGCTACTTTTATCGGATATCTGATCAATTATCACCTATAAAGCAGTTTAGATCATACTCCACATTTAACCCTTTCGGTTGTAGAGACTGAAGTTTATATATCCATTTGGATTCCATTCTGGATATCTCCCTAATATTATTTCCTCCCTTTAATCCTCCTATCCATTGATCTATCACCCAGAACATATTATACAACTGCTGGATGATAGTTGTAAACAAAGCTTTGTTTGCCCCTGGATTCAGTACTGGGTCCACTATTATTCAACCCACATTATGCTGTGGGTGCTTATCTTGTCTATAAAGCTTTTTTTTTTTTTTTAGATGAAATCTATACTGGCAGCTCTCGTATATCTACTTTGAAAAGACAATCTCTGGATATAAGGTTGAGTATGTGCTTTCAACTTCAATTATAGCGAGGCATGTTCTGACTCATACCTGTCTTGTTAATTCACTGTATGTTCTTGGCCACCAATGTTAAAATTCTGCTTATAGCCAATTTGGCCATTGTTCTCACTTTGTTGCCAGGGATTTAGACATTAATGTATGTGTGTTTAGTTAATTTGAGGGCACTCCAATTTTATACTGTTATACAAGCTGTACAGTGCCATTGTCAGTGTTGTCCCATGAAAACATACAATAATTAAAAAAACATGAGGGGGTGTACTAACTTTTGTGAAATAATGTAGGTATATTATGTATATGTTGTTTTAATTCAATTGGCAATAATAAAATGTACAGGACTACAGGAACGAAGTAGAGAGGATTACAGAACGATGTATAAGATACAACCTGACACTTAACATCGCTAAGGCAGTAGAAATGGTGGTCGAAAAATCATCCCAATCCTCAAAGAGGTGAAGATAGTTGAGAAGACAAAAATCTTTGGTTGCACGAAATCCAGGAACCTGAAATGGGAAGAAAACACCAAACTGGTACTTAGGAAGGCTCAACAAATATAAATAAATTGGACAGCTGGAAGTAATTATGGTGGAGACAAGGGTTCCCGGGCATTAACTTAGTGGTACATTGGTCACAATATTGTACTTTATTTGCTGCCTGGGCAACCCTGCTGATGTTCGGGTTCGACAAGTTCGGCCTCTAAAGTTCGGTTCAGGTCCCCACACTCGACCCGAACCTTAACCTGAGCCCCACTGAAGTCAATGAGGACCAAAAATTGTGTGTGAAACAACAGGACAATTGAAAATTGACAATTGAAAGTACTCAAAATAATAAAAAACAACAAAATAAATTAAAGAAATACATAAATATATTTAAAAAAATTCAAATCATTATTTTTTATGGGGGCTGAGGCCAAATTGGGGTGGGAACACTTGGGTGATTGCCCTGCACAAAATGGGCTAGGGAAAATACTCAAAACAATAACAGAGGGGATCATCATTTCGGTGATGACACCTCCTGCATTGCTGGAAGCACGTTCTGATAGGACATTTGTCGCAGGGCAAGCCAGCACTTCCACAGAGGGCAAGCTCTGGCCATGTGTCCAATTTAACAACCCAGAAATTGAACAGGGAGGAGCCATCACTCAGTACCAGGAGACACTTGGACATGAAGTCATCACCATGCCAAAGTCTGCCTCCTGGTACTACACGCTGTATCCAATAGTGGTGGATATGGCGGACAATGAAATAAGTTATTCCACATTGTGGCCATGCTCACACTTCCCTGTGAAGTGGGGCCAGTTCCCCTGCTACGTTGGCAACTTGCTGCTCCTCCTTCTTAGCCTTGTGCCACCATTGAGCTCTCAAATTCAGCTGGGAACTCCGCCAATAGTGCGTCCAACAGAGTGCATTTGTACTTTCTCATTTTGCGATCCAGCTCCATTGCTGGTATCAAGGAAGTGATGTCGTCCTTATAGCAGGGATCCAGTAATCTAGTGACTATGCGGGTAAGTCTATGGTTGTTGGCCTGGCACTGGAGCATGTAGTGGCTCATGTGGCTCAGACTTCCCTGAGTCAAGGAGAAGATGCACTCAGAGTCAGGTGTTTCCTTCTCCTCCTCCTGCTCCTCCCTCCAGACACATTCCATCGAAGCCCATGAGCTGCACTTGGTGCTACCCTACCTTGAGTGAAAGTCCTCCTTCTCCTCCCCCTCCTCTTCCTCCAAATCTGTCTGCTCGCCGGACAGTGGCATGTCTGCCCACTGTCAGACCAGCAACCCACACTGAGAGCCACATGTGCACTCCCCTGATGCCTGGTAAAATGGGTCTTCCTCTTCCTCCTCTGCTTCCATTACATCCTCCATCATGGCCTGAAGGGTTTTTTCCAGCAGACAAAGGATGGGGATTGTAGCGCTGACCATGTTGGTATACTGGAAGTACTGCAGCACCACGCAGATGTCCCTCATGGTGGCCCATACCTTGGTGGTGAAGTGCTGTTGGTCTTCACTTCTACTCACTTGGGAATTTTGGAGCTGATACTCCACTGTTGCCTGCTGCTGCTCACACACCCTTTCCAGGATATACAACATTGAATTTCACCTGGTGGGGAAGTCACATATGAGGTGATGGTTGGGATGTCCAAAGTTCATCTTTCCCCACTCCCCTCATTGCAGCCCTTCGGTTTAAATACCGCATTCTCTCTCTCACCAAACACCCGAGTTCAAGTCCCCTTGAACTTCAAACTATTCGGTTAGTGGTGCACGGTATTATTGTATTTTTTAGCTAGTGCACATCTAATTTTGGTGGTGGTGGTGCTGGTGGTGGTGTAGGTGGTGGTGGTTCCACATACTCCCTTTGGGGGGAAACAGGTAGCCTTGTCATTGGGGAGGTGGTGCTAGCAGCAGAGTCAACTGAAGCAGCAGAGGGAGCCTCTGGTGTTTCCATGTTTTTAGGTGTTTTTGCCACTGCAGCTCATGTTTGGATTGCAGGTGCCTGATCGTGGATATTTCAGGCACTGGTGGCACAGCTTGGAAATGACCCTTGTCTTGTCCTCTGTGGACTGCTTGAAAAAATGCCATGCTGGTTGAACTCAATTCCTGGGCATGGTGGGCAGTGGCAGCAATTCACTGACCGCTGACCACTGACCCTTCTCCCTCTTCTGCTCTCTGCCTGGGGCTGTGTGGCCACTGCCTCTTCCTCTGAACTCTGATGGCCTTCAGTCCACATTGTGTCTAGGACCTTGTCATAAGCCCTGGCATCCTGCTCCACCCACTCCTCCCTGCTAGCCTCCCTCTCAGCCTCAACATTGCAGAAATCTGCAGCAGTTGGCAATAGGGTTTCATCATCATCGAGGGTGTCTTCTGATGGTCTGCAGGCCATGTCCTCATCCTTCAGCTGATGTTATTGGGTATTGGGAACCCTAGGTCTGCAACTGGGGCAGGGGAAGGTGGATGCAGGCCAGGATGAAACACATCCTCTCCCTGCAGCACCAGCTCTTTTACCAGCAGCAGCAGCAGCAGCTCAACAGCCATGTCCCTGTCCCTTATGTGCTGCTTTCTGCATTGTTAGACACCTGCAGTTATAGCGGCCCAAAATTACAAATAAAAAAGAATTAACAGGAAAATGCACCTTAAGTGCCCCTAACCAGTGGATACTCCACTAGCAATTGGTATTAAAGATTGCTGGCCCCCAAGTGGCCTGAACTATTGGTATTAAAGATTACTGGCCCCCAAGTGGCCTGAACAATTGGTATGAAATATTCCTTTTTTCACTTTTAAATATATATTTATTGTTAAAGTAAAAAAACAGACACATCTCACAATCTTACGTAGTTTCATCATTAGTTGGTCCATATTCTCCAGTAATCATAATTTTCAATATTAAACATACATATCTTTATCTCCATGCATAACTTCGATTTACCAACTGGACCAATTTCCATATTGGTGAAAGTAAACCCCATAAACAAATACAACTACTCAATCAAAAAAACACAACTATCTTTTTGATCTATAAACAAACCTAAAAAAGAGAGGGAGGAGCTCTAGGTTAATTCTAGCTGTTTATTCTATGTCTCGATTTCTATTCCATTATACAACACCCATGGTGTCCATACCGCGTCGTCTTCTTACCTTCTGTCTAATTGTATATTTATAATTTTCTCATTAATCATTATCCATGATGTCCTTCTTTTAATTTCTGAGACTTTTATATCCTTCTCCTTCCATGCGGACACAACAGTTATTCTTGCTGCTTTCAGCATGAATAAGATAAGCTAAATTTAGAGACTTTAAACTTTACCTTGCCCAAGAGGGCTTCTTCTGGGTTGTACTGTATCTTGATCTTCATTACATTATTCAAGTTATACATTTGCTACCAGAAGAAACTTACTTTGGGGCATAGCTACCAAATGTGCCACATGTCACCTTTAGTTTTACACCCTTTAAAACTTTCTGGGGAGGTGTCAGGTAATATCCATGCCAATTTGATGGGAACCATATACCATCGCCAGATTTACATGGGCATAACCTTTTTCTGCATTTTAGGTTGTAATTTCCCACTATTCCCTGGGGAATGTTAGTTCTAGATCTGTTCCCCATGTTTCCATATATGGATATATATAATTTTGGTCACAGTAGGGCTGATTAGACCAGCATTATCAACCCAGGTTCCCCGTAGTGGTAAATACAGTAATTTTCGGTGGGTGAGAGTTCCAATAATTTGCTGCCTCTTCTCCCTCGGTGTTGCAAGAAACAAAAAAACTGCCATGCTTTAAATTCCTCCCTATCTGGCATCTGATATTTTCCTTCAGTTTTTCAATAATAATCCTACCTGTTTAACTATAGAATTGCGCAATTCTGGTCACACCCTCATTTCTCCAACATTTGAACCCCCCTTCCATCACTGGTCTAAACTTAGTATTGCCAGGAATTGGTTATAGAGTGGTGCCTCCTGGGATCAAACCGACTTGATTTATTCTTTTCCACAACATCGGTAAATTTATTAGGGCGGGACACCTCCCTTCTATCTTCTTACCCTGGTTGCCTGCAATAATAGTGATTGGGCTTGAGATCCTGTTCCATCATCACCCAAATTGGAGTATTTCTCCAATTCCTCCATCTCTATCTTTATCAGGACAGCACAAAACATTTTTGGGAGCAAGTCCATTTTTATGGCTGCTTTCAGTCCCAACAACCTAAGTGGTTGCATTCCTATAGTGGCCTAAAATTCAACTTAACAGCCTTTCCCTGGCCTGCTACTAATTTGTTGCCCAATGATATAACTTCCGTGGCCCATTCAAACCTGTACTTAATTTGTAGCAACCTCATCATATCCGATTCCAAACTCACATTCAGCGCTAACAACTTCACCACCAGGCTCGGAATCCCCCGAAAGCTATTTAGTATACTCAACCGGAAGAAAATTCATTGGCCTGGCGATGAGCATCAACAAGTCTTTGGCAAAGAGTGCACATTTATGCTCCCTCTGTCCGCACATTACTCCTTTGATGTCTGATGATCTGATGATCTCCTCTGTATTTATCCTTCCTAATGAGATGACAGATGTAGGGTCTGAATATACACCCCTAATTATATTATGGAAAAAATTCTTGAACCTCATTTTTTCCAAAACCCTCTGGATTTATTACCAAGTGAGGAAATTGAATGCCTTCTGTAAATCTACAAAGAGTGACATTCTGGTTTGATTGCCCCTCCCATCCTAACTCCGCTGAAAAAGCGTAATAATATTATAAGCCCTGAGTACATGGTCCAGGCCTTGATGGCCAGGGACAAATCCCACCTGGTCCGGATGGATAATCCCACTCAAAAAGGAATCCAGCCTGAAGGCCAGAATCACAGCAATCGAATTAATATCTACATTAATCAAAGAGATTGGTCAATCATTTCCAAAAGAGGTTGAATCTTTACCGCTCTTAGGGATGACTATGATTCTGGCCCCCAAAGCTTCCCTCAGAATGGGGTCTCCGGCTCTAATTTCATTGTACAATTTAACAAGATGGGATGTCAATATCTTGTCAAACTTTCTGTAATATTGACCATAAGATCCACCCAGACCAGGGGCAGAAGCTATTTTCAATTTCCTGATTGCTCTTGTGACCTCTTCACCAGAGAACTCATCTTCCATCTTCTACTTGCATCAAGATCTTTTTAATCCCAGAAACCTCCAATCAAGACTCTATCTCTAACATATTCACCTCTATAACAGCATACAACTTATATATAACTGGTTACCACTTCTGGGTTCTGGATAGGAATTCCATCCTGTCGCCTTAGTTTTGGTGTATTATTGATCCTAACCCTTGGGGTGAGACACCACGCTAGTCCTCTTCCTGGCTTGTTATGCCTAAAACCTGGCCCAACCCCACTGCATATTTTTCTTGGCTTTGGTGGTTAAGATCAAGTTAATTTCCACCTTCAATTTTTCTATGTAGGTCCTATTTGGACAGACTTTATGGTTTTTCACCATTTGAGCCAGTTCGCAATTTTTTCATTCTAATTCTAGTTGAGTATGTCTGTCGGGCTGCTATTTGGATTAATTTACCTCTCATTAATGCCTTATGGGCTAGCCAATTAGTGGCTTGGGACATATCCTCAGCTCTATTAGTTTCAAAATATTCTCGCCATTTACATGGGCTGCCACTTCCTCTGCCAACGTCCTCTTTTCATGTGAGTCGTACCTTCATGAAAGTCTGCAGACCACAAACATATGTGCAGTGTTAACTCATGTCCTCTGTTTGGGTCTCCTTTAGCTCCAAATGCATGTCCCTGTCTCCTTAATTAATTTTCACGGACAGTGCAAGCACCCAAGCTTTGTATATGCTAGTGTATGCCAATGCTAACTAATCCAGCTCTCCCATCCCACAATAGTAGCATTGCAAGTGCAGATGCACTTAGGCCAAAAGCACACCTAACTCTCCACTCCACTACTACTGTCGGATAGGGCTCGCTGATCATGTCCAGCAACAAGGTGATGCTAGCTCTCCCATGCCACAATAGTAGCGAATTGCAAACCTAAATCACTTAGGTACCTCTACATCACATACAAACATGCCAGAGTGGTCCATGTGACAGTGGCAGTAAAGTACTGTGGGCCTGTGACTTTGAAAAGCCAGGCCTCTGCCATTAATGTGGCACCATGTGCTTTCGCTCGTGTTTCGCGGCCACTCTGTCACCTGTTGGCACCTTCGCAGGAGTGTAGTGCAGCACATGCAGCAATGGCAAGAAAGTATGACTTACCATCATAATGTTCTCCTGCTGCTCATGGGTGAACACAGTAGGTGCCTTGTTGGACCTTTAGATGTCTCTGCATGATGCACTCCTGGCGAACCCCAGAAGTGTGCTTGCATCCATACACACATGTAGCCTATAGGTTGCGTGCACCTTTAAAGGGCTATTAAGTAAACCCAATATATTCCAATTAAAATTTCCCACTCAGGTATAAAAGAACACAGCTAAGGGTCAGATGTTCTTGCTGCTGCTGACTTATGAGCTCATCTATGCTACCACATAAGCACCACCACAGCCCCCAGAGCCAGCAATACAGGCATGTCCGAGAAACTGACAACTCCTGGCCCAGCTACCGCAGCCCCAGCCTCAGAACCCGCCATTCATCCTGCAGGCACCTCCCTGCTGATACCCACATAAGCTACTCTGAGTGGGTCACCCACAGCAGTTTAAAGCATGAGCAATGGGAGTCAGAAAACCAGGGCTCCCGAGGCTCCCGACACAGCTCACCACGGGCCAACCAATGGTCAGGACACCGGAGCACTATGCGGATCCCAGGACAGACTCCGTTGTTGGCTCCACTGCAGTGTCCACAGCGGAACCCCATTTGGGGAAGCCAAAGGTGGAGCAGCATTGCCACACAGAGGCCTGCCTTTTCCTTGGCCATTAGCCTGGAATCCATCCATTCTGGGCATGAGAGTGGGTATAATGACCCCCCCCTTCAGCCAAGACACCACCCAACAGACCACAGTATCGGCCACTTACCCTGAGTGCAAACTAACTAAGGGGCAAGTTGAGTAGCCAATTTAATGATGCCCAGCTGGAGGTTCTGCCAGGGCCAGAACCCAAGGATGGTGCCCAGGCCAAGAAAAAGTGGGATGAACTGAAGGTGGTGGTTCATCAGAAACTCAGCTCCAGAGGGGCTGAAGGTACGTGCTGAACATCCAGAGGGCTGCTTGTACATTGGAAATATTGGACAACTCACTAAAGCCATCCATTCCTTTGTTTGAATCCAGCACATGCACAACCTACTTTGAGGGCTTGCCTTTGCAACATTTGTTGTGCCACTACACACACCAAGGGTATTAGGCAACCTTTATATGTAACCCCTAACATGGGTGTGAGCAGACCAAAATTTGGGGGCCCATGTTGCTGTGGGACCCAGTGTGCAGCCCTTGTAGGGCTTTTAAAGGGGCACAGATACTGTTAAGAGGAAACTATCAGTGCATTTACCTTGAATTTGCAGCAACAACCCAGCCAGCAAGACCCTCCACCTGCAGCCACAGCTGGCCCCTCTGGTTTGGCTACCCCCAAGACAACATCAAGGCTGGGCTCACCCACCAGCCAGTCACCAAGGGAGCAGAGTCCAGACAGTGATGAGGTAAATGATTGAGCTTAATAGGCAAAGGGCAAGGGGCAGGGTAAAGGAGGCGGGTGAACACAGGGTAAAGTTTGGGGCCCTGGAGGCTGTGCTGTAACATTGTGAAAAACACTAATGTTGACCTTTCTCCACACAGACACTCTCCTGGATGAAATGAATGAGCTGTAGGAAGGGCACTCTGAACATCTGGATGAGACCCCCAATATAATCTAGACACCTCCACCAGCTGCTGGCACCCCGGACACTGGCCATTACCACTTCTCTCTGCAGCTCCAGCTTCATTCTGCCAGTAGTAGTAGTAGCTTTAGCTTTGCCGGACAGGCACATTTTTATGTATCTGTTTTCTGTTGACCTCCATCCACAGTTGTGCCATAACCCAATAAATTGTGACCATTAACATGTAATTAGAGAATAAATACCCCAAAAAAGTTTTTTTGTTATTTAATCACACTCACACAAGCCAGGGTAGTAACGGATAACTTGAATCACCTAAAAGACAAATGAAAATGGAAATAAATTTACTAACAGGCAACACAACATCAAACTGCCTAGACCAAATAGTAAGTAACACAAAACAGTAGGACCAAACAAGCAAAAGGTAAGGCAGGATGCTGTGACTAAACATTTGTAACTACATCAGGAAAAGGGGACATTCAAAGCACAGAGCACAGTTGAAGTGATGGAAGGTAGGGAGAGCAATTGTCAAAACAAGAAACTTGGACCTATTCAAGGAAGGAGGCACAAAGCAGAAGTGCAAAAGACATTGCAAATGCAACATTAACAATAAACAGGCAGATCCACTCCAGCAATTAACAGATTTACCCACAAGCCAACCATTTGTCAGCTCGCCACTCTCAAAACGGGTGTGTAAATTCATCAATGGGAAGAGCCAGGGAAGCCGGTCAAAAAACTTGAAAAAGCAAGATCCGATCCACCACACATTGGACATTAAGGGAGTGGCCCATCTTGTGGTTGCTGAAAAGACACAGATAAAAAAAAGTATCACTAGAGTTGCAACAACAAATGAACAGAAAAAAATAAATTTAAACAATGGCCAAATGGGATGCAGGAAAGCTGTTTGGACGGAGTGAAAGCTAGGCTAGCATCAAGAGAGGAGAGTGGGCTACAATTAGAAGCAATGTGAACCTAAACAGACTGAGACACAAGAAAGCTGTTTGGAGCAGAGGGGATGCTAGGCTTTCCTCGAAAGAAGAGAGCGGCCTACAAAGAGAAGCTATGTTGACCTAAACATACCAAAACATATACTTCTGAGCAGTTGGAGGAACCAGGGCACCATGTGTACAATCTATGGCACCCATGACAATTGGCATATTCCCAATGTTGAAAAAAACCCAACCTCACCACGTTCCAGGCTGCCATGCTCTCAGGGTAAGAGATGGGTTTCTCCTGCAGGACAGCCATGCCATTGAGAAATTTAGTGAGAGCGCAGCAAAGGCTGAGACATGCCAACTGACTTTGCCTCTGAAAGGAGCCATTTGCTAAAAATTGGAGGGAGCCAACCAATTTGGTCATATCTCCAATTGCATACCCCTTTCTTGTGGCGAGATCCAACTATGGCTGCAACTTTGTGTAAAGCTTCTCAAGAGAAAGGCGGTTCAGTCGGGTTAATTTGAACACCTGTTGATTGGTCATCTGATGGATCACAGAGCAACTGCGGGTGTGCCTAAGCTCTGGAAGGTACATGGTTAACAGCTGCTGCTGCTGCAGATGCTCGTACTCTTCACAGAACTCATCAAGGGGCTCCATCATAGATGTGAAGGATGTAGGCTGTATTTTCACTAGCAACAAAAGACCTTCTAAGTTCTGCAAGTCATCCTTCAGCTTGACTGCTTATTACTCTCCACATGCTGAAGGATTTCTAAAAAATCTGTTACCGGTAAGTCTAACAGTGTTTGTTTCAAGTCATCCTTCAGCTTGAGCACGTGGAGAGTAATAAGCGGTCAAGCTGAAGGATTCCTAAAAAATCTGTTACCGGTAAATCTAACGGTGGTTTTTCCGCTAGAAAAAGATGGTGTAAGTTTGAACCAGAAACCTTTGGCCAAAAACCAAAATAAGGGTTCTGAATCACGAACAAGTACACGCAAAACCCATTAAATTATGGACACACAAACGTCTTGAGCCATATTTATATGGCGAACACTCCGTTTGGCGTACTCATATCATAAATTTGTGCAAAAAGGCCAAATCAGCCACACAAATATGGCTCCGAATCACCCTACATGGAAAAGAGACTGAATGTGGGCCTCTGAGATCATTTCCGCTTGCATGAATGCGTGGGACAGAGGCTCTGAATCAACCCCAATGTTTTAAGGGACAGGGCCAATTTGATATTGAATACCATTTGAATACTGTATTAGATTTTGAGAATGACCCTCCCTATATCTCCTACAAAAAACAATACATTATCATGACAGAAGGAAAAAAAAGCGAGGGAATAAAATAAAAATAAATATAAACAAAATATAGCTGGTAGTCTGATTCTGACCTCTGCTATATTTTGTACAAATAATAAGGAAAAGAGTAGGGGGGATAAAAATTAAGGAAAAAGTAAAATTTAAAAAATAAAATAAAAAAGTAGAAGAAAAAAATAGAAAAAAGGGAAAGGGAAAAAAGAAGGGGGAGTGTCAGCAAAAACTTCATATCCATTCTCTCATCTTTAATCTCAGTGTCTAAACTACTTTAGCAAAATGACTACACCAATTAGTGCCCCCCCCCATAGATGTCTCAATTTCTAATACCTCATTTAATTGGGGTATCTCAGGGTTCCCTTTCCCAATTACAACCCTTAGAACTTAGTTATTCTAAGAAATACCCAATCTAACATGCATGTTCTCCCCTACCCAGATTAACTCTGCAATGGTGCCCTTGATTTCCCACACTTATCGCAGTTGATTATTACTTTAATCCCACCCAAGTAATATTTCAAACTCCCAATAAGCCACTGCCATATAGCATGAGTTATTCTAGGGGGATCTCCAAATTCTTCAATACCTCTTCCCCTTCTTGGTGGGAAGCGATAGTGTAGAAGTTATTCCTATATTGGAACATAACTTTAGTTGGGAAACCCCAGCATTTTTTTACACTTTTACGATTTAGTGCAGTAGTAGTAGTAGTAGAACAAAAATGTTATGGCCTCTCACTACTACCTCCGACAAGCACCCAGAATAACTTTTTCTCGAGTGCTAAGAAAATGAGACCTAACCAAGATATCCTGTGGGCTCCCATCCTTTTTAGGTAGCCTCAGAGCATGATGAGCCAAAACTATCTCCAGATGTAATTCGTCAATGTCTGGGGCAATAACTTTGGTCATGTCCTGCACATAATGACTGAAGTCCCCTATTTGTTCTGGTGCACCCTGAATCCGAAAGTTTTGTCTCCTCTGCCAAATTTGTAGGTCCTCTATTTTCCCATTGGCTCCCACAGTTTGTGATTGTAGCTCACCAAGCTTGGTTGCATTTCTTTGTACAAATTTCTTTTAGTACCTCAATTCTTGTGGCCACCTTTTACCTCTGAGATTGCTACATAAATATGGTGCAGCTTTTGGTCTAATAGACTTCCCAATGTCTCAAGCTGATATTGAGTCATTATCCCCTCTGAGAGCCTTGGTCTCCCACCCCCCCCCCCCCCTGCTCACCTCTGGTGGATGTTCCTGGAGAGTCTGAAAAAACGTCCAGGGAGGGTGGTAGGGTCGGACTACGGGAATATTAATTGTCCAGCTGACTGTTCAGGGGGGGACATAGGACCCCTTATGCGAGATCTCTCTGCTAGCTCTGTTCACTATAATGTGGATAATTTTTAGTTCTACACTCACTTTTATTCCCCATTTTGTGCATCTCAGAGCTAATTACTAAATTACTAATACTAGCTAATTACTAGTACTAAAGAGTACTAACACAAGTGTCCTTTTTCTTTTGTTATTTTCAAGAGGATCTTAAGTGCCCTGAACCAGTGGATATTCTACTAACAATTGGTATAAAAATGCACTGACACACAAGTGCCCTGGACAATTGGTATGAAAGAGCACTGACACCCAAGAGCTTGGATTAAGTGCTGACACTCTAGTGCTATTAGAGTACTGACACTCAGGTGCTATTACAGATTACTGACATGCAAGTGTTATTACAGAGTACTGACTCTTAGGTGCTGTGCAGCCAATCAGCCGTCTTCCAGGTTCGGACCAAGTGACAAACACACGCATGGATTTCAATTTGAAATCTGTGCTTGGGTTCAGGGACCCAAACATTCAAAGTTCGGTATGAACCCAAACTTTTTGGGTTCAGCCAATCCTACTCCTACTAACAAAATAAATAGAGATATTTTTACCCAGTGCATCTTGAGAAAGTCATGTGCCTTTCACTAGCCAAAGTTCCTTTCTGATTTGGATAGAGTGGATCAGCTTCTAGTCCCATTAGATCTGTTGCCTCATTTCTAGTCAGGATGTAGTGACAGAAATTCTATACAGGTACCCATTGAAAAAAACACAAACTAGCTCTACATTGAATATCCATATAAATACATTAGATAGCAAGAGAATGGGCTAATAATTTACCCTGTATCAGCACAAATGTTATCAAACCTGTTGTTTTCTTTTACTGGAAGTAAGGAAAATCAGATTTTTTTAGCATACCATTCCACTTTAAATGGGTGACCTGCTCAATTCCAGACACCACTCTAATATCCGTCAGAGCAGTGAATTTGCAATAGCAAAATGCTGCCGTTCCAGCACAAGCTATCTCAGTGAACAGGCAGTTAAGCTTAGCAGCCCTCCCCTCGGAAAGTAGAATGGTAAGTTCAAAACCCTGTCAGTTTGAATTCTTCTTCCCCTTAGTGGGAGGGCTTACTTTTATGCAGTAGGGAGGCTCTTCCCTTGCCATCTATTTTATTTATGCAGATTCTGTGTCAATAGACCATTTGCTGAATAAAGTGGAACTAAACCCACCAGTGGCTGCCCACTGGATTTTCCCCAGGAATGTCCCGAATCGGGATGACCCGCTGTGTGAAACTACTCTGGGTGCCCATAAAAACTCACTTTTCCATGCTCCAATGGTGCATATGTGGGCTCTTTCTCCAATTAGAGCCAGTGCCCCTTTCTGAGGTGCGTTATGCAAATTGGGATGCCCCAGGCAAAGGTTAGTGGCCGGTCCTCAGGTCTTTTAGATTCCAGGGCCAACGTTGTTGGTTTTTGTTGCGCTTTAATGTAAATTACTAAAAACAGGACTCAAAGGTAGTTGCAGTAGTTCTGTTTTTTTACATCAACATATTTGAATAAACTCATTTGTTTGTGTTAGCTTTAATAAATGATTATCTGCATTATCTTACATGTATATACAGTACACCAAGTACATGTTTTAAATGTAAAGTGTGCCGTACATGCTCTGGAAGCTAGAAAAGGGGTACATTGCCTTCTGGGAAATCTATATCTGTATGGATGACAGTTTAATGAAACCCTTCTGGTGTTGTTAATGTGCCTGCTAAGAATTGTGAATCTCCTTCACAATAAAGAGCATCTGCGGGGTGACACAGTAAATGTTAATCAAATATTTATACAGGTCTCTTGCTTCAGCTAATTTGAAACACAACAGAAGTTAAACCTTATTTCAGCAGAAATACAAAGGCTTTTCTTAAATAGGAACTGAGGGTCCCATTATGAATTTGATAAGCATCTGTGCCCTTTCAACTTAACTACAGTCACAGGAAGTGCATATTGTGCATTTTGAATTGTTTTATCTTGGGCCACATTACCCTCAAGGTGACCCAAATTGGGGCTTGATGGGTGTTGTGGGAGATGGATGATTAGCAGCTTCGAGAATTTATAGAGACATTATAAAATGTTGAGAAAATAGATGTTCTTTTACCAAACATTTTTTAAATATTGTATTAATGTATAAACCACAAATTATTGACATATGTATAAACTGTTAACTTTTCACTTTGATGTAACTTAAATCAGAACAAAACCCAAGCAGGCTGGTACTGGAATCTTAAAGATTTCCTCCAGACGAGTTGGTATGCCCCTCTGTGTGGAACCCCTCAGATCTCTCTCGACCAATCAGAACTGTTTGCAGTGACTATGTCATTCGGCAAATGGCTCTGATTGTTTGCTAAAGGAAATGCAAGCGGCAGCTTCTCCTGCATCTTTGGGCTGTGAGAGTGCTCCCGTCCCAAGCATTCAGATATGCTGGGATGGGAGCACATATGCTGCTGGGGATGCAGCCACTTGTGCTTCCACTGAAGAGCATCAGAGTAATTTGCTGAATTACATAGTCACAGGAAAAGGCTCTGTTTGGATGGGAGACCGTGTATGCCCCATAAGACCAGGAAGGGGTTAGTTTTACATGGCGCGCTGGGGAATTAACACAGCAACTTGGGATGCCCCTGGAGCACGTAACAAAACTAGATATAGTCAAAATCTCAGGTTTTGTTTTGCCCAGGTCTAAATTTTAAAATGATGCCTAATCATAAAACATTTTTATTTGAGTCATTAACATCCATATTGTTTAGTCACAATTGTTCACAGGAAAGCAAATGCTTGCATTGCAGTGTTGATACAATACAGGAAACCTCTGGACCCAAGCTGGTCCCCTGTTCCCCCTGCTACAGCATAACCACTACTACAACTGAACTAAGATATAAAATTACTAATGTCATTGACCAATGATACCATAACATACTATATGCAAGACCCAACTGGCTGATTCCAGTGGGAGAAAAATAGGAACTCTCTATGAAATCCTAGAAGATAGTAGGATGAGAAATACAGGAAAAACATTTTGTTGGGGCACCTGAGATGGCCCTATAGGCAAAATAACTATTAACTGAACATTAAGGGAGGATGGACAAAATGACTGTGGGGGGGGGGGGGTACAGAATCAATAGGTTTCAGATGGCTATTTATGGAAAGTTTGTTCAGTGGATTAAATAATCATTATAAAATCTCTGGTCTACAGGGACCAAACCAAGGCACAATGCTATCATACACACTATGTCTGAATGTACCCAGCATGAATCACCCATGTAACCTTTTTTGGCAAGTACTTTATCACCTGCATAAACGTTTTAAGTTGAAGGTTGGACAAGCTGACCATTGTCCACATAACTTCCCCATCTGTTTCCAATCTAAGGGGACTGGAAGTCGACCCACTGTACCGGTATCTACTTGTATGTACCTGCGAATATAATGCCAGTTTCACAGGGATCTGATACGCATTGATAGTCAGTATTTCTTTCAAAACTCACTTTCTATTTGGGTCTCCCAGAATCATTGCTTCCCTCCATGCTGCTAAAAATTATTTTGGTACACCTATTGGCTCATGTCTTTCTCATTCTCTTTTTTATATCAACAGGGCAAGAATAAAGTAATCAATGATTCGGAGCAGTTATTTTATGGGGGTCCTCCCACCAACATAACACTCTTCACCACCTAATCTGGGCTAGTCCAACGCTGCGGCCCTCACACATAATTATTTTTGGCACAGTTATAGCTACACCATCTTTGATCACCATCATTGTTCCTGTCAGACAATATATACACCCCACACTACCTGCCAGTCCCTGTATACACCCCTCATAAGAGCCATATAGGAGCCACAGCAACTACCATCTGGCTCACCGCTCCTCATTAACATAGTGGATGGTGCCAGTACTTCTTGTGAATTTTGGCAAGGTTCTTTGGGTAGCATGCAAAAGGAAGGCAAATAACGACTATTGACAATTCCTTTGGCTTGGTTGGCTTGATTCGACAGTGCGGTGGTCCTGATCCCTGCCAGTCTAACACTGTGTCTGAGTGAAAATGGTTCTGTGTCTGCTTGGGATGCTGCATCCTTTAATTTCCCCTAATTCACAAGCCTGCTATCTTGGCATTACCCGTCTCCCCTCTTTTTGTTCTTCACCTTCAGAGCCCCTCTAAATCCAGACATTATGCCACTACATATCCGTTTTAGTGCTGTGGTTAACTTATTTATGAAATTCACCTGCAAGTACCATGCAATGCTGATAAAAGTGTGCTATTGTACCTAACACCTATCAATGATTATCTGTCATAAATTAGATGATTTTGTTTCAGCAATCTGTAATCTTTTACCCCCCTTGTTCAATCCCAGTGGTGAAATCTGCTCTATGCTCCTTATTCTTCTTTAACTCTGTAATCATGGGAACTGAGAGTAATAGTTTGCTTCATTTGCAAACTATTGCAATTGCAAACTATTCTAAAGAATAATGTTAATATGAAAAATAATTTCTACCAACTTGGTTAGGATCCTAACAGATTTTCATATATGGTAATTTAATATAATGAGAATTTATGACCAGTACACCTGGTCTCGCTGGTGCAGTGCTCAATCGTCCAGTGCAATATAATAGGTATATTATACAGCACGTTATTTCACCAGTTTTTCCATGGCTATTGGACAGGAAAGGAAACAGTAGAGGAGCACAGCAAGTTTGTTAAATATGTATCTTATATAACATTTGTTTTCCCTAAAGGGAAAGTCTCCTTTCAATGTAAATTTTTATGTGCCAAAATGATGTCCTCCAGGTGCTGAACTTATCTAGTATTTTATTTTAATTGGATGTTAGCAAATATGTGTTTTTATAGAAGCAGATTTCTCTACCTGCAATCTGTTGCTATCGGCACAGCAGTGTTCTGTGTGTACAGCGCTAACTTCTCTCTCCTTGTAGGTCTTGGTGTACAGTTGACAATAGCAACAGATTGCTTCCATAAAAAACACATTTGCTGACATAATATAAAATAAAAAAATAGTTGGTAAGCCCAGCACATTGAAAACATTATTTTCGCACAAAAATACGCTTTCAAAAATGTAATAGAAGGTGGACTTGCCCTTTAAATTGTTACTTACCAACAAATGAATAATGTTTTCACCATAAGTTTGTTCCGAGCTGTGTGGATTTGTACAAATAGTAACACATTAAAATCTGTACAACTGGCTCCAAAAGCTCCAGGGATTGAGTAACTGAACTGTCATGCAAGGTCCCAGTGCTCAGTCTTTGTAGAATGTCTGCTCTCTTGACAGCATAGTGTGATTTTTTTTTTTATCTACTAATTGGGCTTAGCACTGGAAATGGAGGGTGAGAGGGAGGAGTTTAAAAATGCTTGTACTTCCTCTACTTGCTTACTGCTAGTTAACTGCACAACTGGGGAATTTATACTGTGGTGCACAACAAATTCTGTATACAAGCACACACTGAACATACACTCTCTGAAATGGTGCAGTGGACCAAACTTTGGGCCATATTCATGAAGGGATAGCGTCAGGTAGTGCCTTGTAAATGACAGGTAGCGACAGGTAGCGGTAGGTGAACGCTGGACACGGCAACCAATTACACATTTATCAAGCAGATTCCAGTGAGCGACTGAAACAACGGCATGTAGCGTCCTATTCATCATTATCCCAGCCTCAGCGTACAGCGCCGGTGCTCAAACTTTAAGAGCGCCACGTCTTACCTCTTGCTACCTGTCGCTCTCCCATACATTTCAATGGACGTTCTTTTACTTCTCTTTAAACAGGGTTTTTTTATAATTTTTTTTTAATTTATATTCTTAAATAATGTTGTGATCTCTCCTAGCCTTGAAAAAGCCATTTTTGAAAACTTTTACCATTTTTAATAAATTTATGCAGAATTGACATTACAGGTCTGGCATTAATGTGTTCATGTCACAATGTTATTACAATGTAATTCCATATGTTTTCGCTTTGTTACTGGTGGATGCATGTTCAAAAACAGCCTTTAATCACATATCCTCCGGCGCTCTGGGCTACAGCGAAGCTTTTTTGAGCACCGGCGGTGTGTGAGGCTGTTTTTTTTTATGAATATGGTGTGAGTCGGTCACACTGACCATTCGCTAGCAATCGCTCCTATACGGCGCTGTACTGATCATCTAGCGACTCCTCACAAGGTATTCATCAATGCTGCACAGCGACTGAGACGCTCTGAACTAGCGAACCACGACCGAGCACAGCGACTACTAGTGGGCGCTATGAAATGCTTGCTACAGACGCTCATCTGTCGCCACCTGCCGCTAGTAATGAATCAGCCTGTTAGTAAATAAGTAGTAGGAAACCCCTTCATCTCAATCTCCCATGCTCTAGGCTTCTGTAGTGATGATGATGATAGCTTCTGCCATCCTATATATTACATATATGGCAATGCACCTAGGTATATTTAATTTAGAGACAGGCTAAAAAAAATTTTACCAATATAATAGGAATGACTAGATTTTTCAGATTAACAGCTATCCTGTGTATAATACAGGCCTTGTAACATGAAAGAGATTCAAAAAACAGTGCAGTTACAGTATCACCTGTTAATTTGGAAACGTTTATCATTTCATTAACAATGTGTTAGAAATGAAGAGAAAATGAAGTTTAGCTGGTTGCAAGATTGTTTTCACACAAGTTCTTAGCTGATAATCTGAGATGGTTACTTTATTATATATTCAAAATTCAAGCAATACATAGACTAATAGTTGTCTGATGTGGTACAAAGGCACATTAACTAACACACTTTATCTATAGCAAACTCTTTTTAATTATACAATAACTTCTTACAATATGTCTACTGGAATCCATCTATAACTATATACATGGACACATAACTCACATAACTTTCTGCATTGCTGAAACCTAAATCTGTGTGACTCCATCAATATATTACCGAACACTCCCACCTCTGAAGCTGTTTCAATGTGCTTGTGAGAGAACTAAATAAGAAGAAACAACAGAATTAGACACTCTGGCCTCGATTCAATAAAGGTAGAAAAAAATTCTCATGGTAGTAAAAAATTCAATTCATGAGAAAAAAGCCTGAGAAAGTCAATGTTACTGAATCACCAGAAAAAAATACAATAAAAGTCAATGGCAGCTTTTACTACAGTGTAGAAAGGAGTAAATAGTTCTCTACTTTTCTTAGGAGTAAATAAGTGCCACTGACTTTCATTGTTTTCCTATCTGGTGATTCAGCAACAGTGACATTCTCAGGCTTTTTTCTCATGAATTGAATCTTTTACTACCATGAGAATTTTTTTCTTCCTTTATTGAATCGAGGCCTATGTTTGATAAATGGAAAATAAAACAGGGTGGCGAGAGTAGAAGGTAATAATGACTAGGGGTTAAGGAACTGATCGTGTGACAGGAGCATTGCAGATTTGATTTCTGGCTGGGATTTGACTGAAGTGCTCTGGAGCAAGGCACTTAAACCGGACCTTCACCATGATTTATTAAAAAGCCCAAACCCTTAAAAAACGATTCCCCAGCATCTAAAGTTAATATATTTTAAGATTTTAGTCGCTTACTTATTATTCTTTCCCCCACTGGGCTGCAACTCTGTTCAGGACTTTAGGATACGGGAGCCGCCATCTTGCATCACACATACTGAGGAGAGGAGAGTGGCATAAAGTACAGGGGGGGGGGCGGGTTATAGCTGTGCTTTGCTCAGACATACCAGAGCTGGGGTCAGGAAAAGGTCAGCAATCCCAGAATGCAGAGCAGCACAGTCAGAAGGCACTTCCTGTTTGCAGGCTGCCTGATGTTCCATGAGCTCTTATTCAGAGTGAAGGACCGCTTTAAACATCAGGAGTCCTGCTAAATTTTTGGTAAAGCATGGTGCACCAGTAATGTGCCTTGTGGTGTGAACCTTCAATTCGGTGAGCTTATCATTTTAGCACACAAGAATATGAAATAACAAAATATTTTTGTTCCATTTTCTCCCAAAATATCACCAGTACCAGCGATGGGGCATTTTTGAAGGTGAAGCTCAACATTTTTCCAATGAGATAAGAACGTTTTTTTAATGCTTGAAAAAAATAGTTCCCTAATGGGCTATGCAAAATAATTTGCCATTTTGTTTCATATTCCCTATAGGGTCCTTGTTTCTAAAATCTTCTTCCCAACTCCCCATACCTTATTACGATCATGCACCTTATCTGTAAAATTGCTTCATCGCAGGTACGGGTGTCTTTTTTGGAATAACTGGGATAAACATTTACATTAAGATGCAGGTTGCAATTCCCATTGTAAGGCAAAACCATTGGTGTACTTTGCTTTACCAAATAATTAGCATGACCCCTATGGGTTGGGCAGCCCACCGCACCCGGAACGTGTGCACTCACTGTTTGTGTTTGTTTCATTTCACGGATGGGTTAAATATGGAGGAAAAATTCCAATGCATACAATGGCCATGTATACAAACCCCAACCCCAAAAAACATAAGTGCATAAAATTGAAGCCAAAGGCTTAGGATATTGATCTCAGCGGGTTGTTATGTATTGTTGTGTGTGCCTTCTCTGTCTGTTTATAGTTCTACATTCTTCTAAGAGTGTTTCCAATCCCTGGACCCAATCAGTTATTGATGGATAGGCTTTTGATCTCCCGTTCTGTGAGATAACTGCCTTCCCTGCTGTTAAACAAGGAGACTTACTTATGAAGCATCAGCACCACGCAGATCCATGTTTTTGGCCTCAGCGGCATTCAGCGTGCAATTCAAGATACAAAAAACAGGCTGTGCCAATGCGTCGGCCAGCTAGCATCGTATTTAACACTAGCGCCCAAACAATCACTGCCCTGGGAGCTCTGGCTGAAGCAGTGGCAGTTGAAAGTGGTGCTGTAGATCAAGATCCCATAGAGCACAAAAGGCAGAACTGGATTGAACACAAAAAACAAAAGGCAAACGCACTCTAGCTGCTGGGTGCGAGACCTGGGGCCGTCCCTGCCCCACGTAGATTAGAACACCAAAGGGAAGATCCGCACTCCTTAAAAATCTCCTTAAAAAGTTTATTCATACACTGAGTAAAAACAGCATCTCCATAGAAAAAGCATACTACATGACTAAGGACCCACTTATAGCGTCCGAAACGCAATAGAATGCGTGGCTTGCCTTGATTTGCCGGGGTTCTTTATTGGTTTTAATACTGCTTTTTTCTATGGAGATGCTGTTTTTACTCAGTGTATGAATAAACTTCAAGATTTTTAAGGAGTGCGGGTCTTCCCTTTGGTCTTCAGAACTGGATTGCAGTATTTTATGTTTATAATTACTATTACACACATTTATTTATACAGAACTTGCATTGTGATTTGTCAATAATGGAAACGACATATGACATATTTTCTTTTCATAGAAAAATCATTTTTCATGGATTCTTTTTGTTACAAATGTGTAATTTGTACAACTAAAACGCAGCCTAAACGCACTGTAAACTTTGTCTTGTTTGTCCCCAGCAGTGATTTCTTGTAACTGTAATGATAAAAGCGCCAGAAAATACACTACCAATCCATTTAAGTAGGAAAATATTCATAAATATGGTGTGCAGTGCCGAAAAGACATCGGTACAAAATGGCACTCACTGGCACTGGGATAATCGGCAGTTGGGTCCAACAGGCAATGACACAGGCCATCCAATAACTATTGCAACAAGCAAAGCAAATAAGTTAGCATCCAGCATTGGGGCTTCTAGCGCCATTGTAGTGGCCAGCACAGCATCAGAAAAGACAGAAATTTCGGCATTCCAAAACTGGCCAGACCAGTGGCCAACCAGAAAGATACTAAATGATGCACATCGTAAATAAGGGCCATTGTTTCAATATTCAATATTTAAAATGTTTATTGATTTGTTCATGAATAGAGAGCACCTTACCCCAGAAAGTGTCGTATTTGGTGTCCAGATTGCCTTAGGCACTTTTTTTTTGCTTCACAGTGTGAAGGTTGGGGAGGGATGAGGGTGCAAGTGGTTATATGCTGAGCCTTATACTTTTTACTGGCTTTCCAGGTTCCTGACACACAGAAGTCTCATGACAAGAGCGAGTTTTGGCTGAAGACTGTGGTTAGCCCCTTTCACCCTCCTGCACACACACATTGCATCTTCCTGTGGGGGCACACAAGAGGTGCCAGCAAGTGTTTTATATTGCACTAACAGCACACTTCGTATCACCCCCTATCAAGTGGCCATCCTAGTCACAGGCCTAGGGTTGCCTAATAATAAATACAGCCCTGATCCTAGAGTGATTTTATGGCAGGGCAATCCTCAAATGTGTGCCAAAGTACCCAGTGCATATTCACAACTCCAGCATCTGTCTGACTTAGGCCCTTATTTAACAAGGGATAGCGCCAGGTAGCGAATGGTGAGCGAACGGTAATGACGGTCACCGCCACGAGTACGCCGGCTCCCCTCCGCAATCACACATTTATCAAGCCGATCCTGCTTAGCGACTGACAGAGCGCCAGATAGCGAATCATTCATCATTATTCCAGCCTCACCCCACAGCGCCAGCGAGCGACCTTGAACAGCGACAGGTATGACCTCTCGCTACCTGGCGCTCTCCAATGCATTTCAATGGAGCAATCTTTAAATATTCTTAATTAATTGCTATTAATGTTTTTTTTTTTTTTTTTAAATGTCAAAAATTCTGTGACCACTTCTGCAATGTTAGATATTTTTTTAAAGGTAAAAAAAAAAAAAATTTGTGCAGAATTGATATTACAGGTCTGATATTAATGTATTCATATTACAAAATGTTTTGAAAAACATGTTTCTTTTTTCTAAAAATATGGTTGTTTAGGGGTTAAAAACTACTTTTAACCCATCGCCGCCAGCGCTCTGGGGTTTAAACAAGCATTTCACAGCGTGAGAATTTTTGGAGCGTGATTTGTTAATGAATATGCTGGGAGCCGTTCGCTATGGCCATTCGCTGACATGCGCTCCCATACAGCGCGGAACCTGTGAAACAGCGACTCCTAACCCCGTATTCAACATTACCGCACACCGACTGAGTCGCTGTCAACAACCGAACAACGGCCAAGCACAGCGAATACTAGCGTGCGCTGTGAAAATAACGCTACTGTCGCTCATCTGTCGCTACCTGGCGCTATTAATGAATCGGCCTCTATGTATTATTAAATTTGGCATCTATACCACCTTGACACTTCTTTGTATTTTTTTCTCTTTGCAGGCCAGAGAGGAAACTTAAGTGTGAGTAGAATAGCTTTCTCTCAGTCCTTCTGGTCCAGGGGTTGGCATATGTCAGCTTCCTTTTTATGGATGAAGCCTCAAGATGAATATGGAATTGTTATTTTTCATCTTTATTTGAAAGAACACCCTTTAGACAGGATAAATTATGTAAATAGCTATTTAGTTAAGAAACTCGTTTCTTTTTATTTAACAAACTCTAAGGCCACGTAGTGGCAGATGAGTGTCAGGTGAGGGGTTTATTTAAGAATGGATAGCTCCAGGTAGTGCCTCATAGCGGCAGGCAGTATCTGGTGAACGCTGGGCGCTGTACGCAAAACCTCATTTACGAAAGCGAATCTGGTGAGCGACTCTAACAGCACCATGTAGCATCTGATGTATTATCACAGGCGGCTCAGCGTATAGCACCGGCACCTTAGCTTCCAGAGCGCCAGGTATTACCTTTTGCTCACTGTCTCGCTCCTATACATTTAAATGGCCATTCATTTGCTTGTGTTTAAACAGCGACTTTTTTTTTTTTTTGCTCAAATCATTGTGTGACCTCTCCTTGCTGCAAACAAACACTTTTAGAAACTTTTTGGACTTTTTATATTTTTATGCAGAATTGTCATTACAGGTCTGGCACTAAAGTGTTAATGCCACACTGTTAAAACAATGTAATTCCATGTGTTTTCGCTTTGTTACAAGTGTATATGTGTTCAAAAACAGACTTTAATCACACAGCGTCTGGCGCTCTGTGCTATACCGACCAGATTTAGAGCGCCGACACCGTGTGCGTGTCCTTTTTTGATAAGTATGGTGTGGACGCCGAGAGTCGGTCGCACTGAGCCTCTCGCTCCCTGCAGCGCTGTACTGGTGTTAGAGTGCCCAACATACATCACATTCATCAATGCTGGCCAGGTTACTACAGCGACTGAGGCTTTCTGTTACAGCGCCCGATACCCGCTTACAGCATCTACTAGCGGTTTCTCTGAGCGCCGCTATACAGACGCTCATCTGCCGATACCTGGTGTTAGTAGTGAGTCAGCCTCCACATGAAGGGGAAAACCAGGTGGAAGGGGGGGGGGACAAGAAATGAGGAGCGAGTTAAACAGAGCAGACAGGTCCGCCTAGGCTGCTAGTGGGAATATGTAAATATATATATATATATATATATATATATATATATCTACACACCCATATAAGAACACCACAAATACACGTATGAGAACCATTTTGTCACAATCTTCATTCAGTGGAATGCGAGCGCAGATGCTTACGCTGCAAAATATCAGCAATAAAGTGCAATTGGAAACCCCTTTGCCAAATGTGCACTATATGTGCAAAAAATTTGAAGAAAATCTTTTAACAATCACTGTGGGATCACTGTGTCTGAGTCTATGAAAATCATATGAAGCAAGTAATAAAAATACAAAATTGGTCCAATGCAGAGAGGAGCGGGGCTTCAAACACATGTTTTCTGTTCTGATCACTTTTAAAATGTATTTTTTCCATACAATTCTGGTTTAAGAACAGTGCTCTACCTAATGACCATTTTAGTGGTGGACTTTTTGGTTCCTCCTCATTTAGAATGTCACGGGTCTCCCTTAGATTACTTACTTGCTTTTGTCTCGCAACTCCTAGACCTCACATACAACCATGAGCTCTATACCTTGTGCTGATGACGGCTAAGAAACCCAAAGTACGTGTACATGTAAGTAAATAGGAAAATTATGGATGCCTAAAATTAAAAACCCATGACTGAAAACCGGGGGTATTCTGGAATTCTTGGTTAGTATATTATGTTCCATGAAAATATTAGGTGTACTTTTACTTTGTATATTCTTTTAGTGTTGGGCTTTTAAGTCTTTTAAGTCTCCCTTGGTCTGCTTCATTTAGCCATAAGATGACGTGAAACTCCTGTATTGCAAGCAATAAAACTGGAGCAAGATTATACTGTAATTCGTTTTTTCAGTAGCATTTCATAACATGTTCGCTTTAACTAAGTAACTCATACAAAATGGTGGCCATTAATGCAGTAACATAATTTGGTTTGTGACATAAATTAATGCAGACTCAACAATGTATTACAGCTGTTTCTTTTTGTTGAAACAACAAGATATATAATGAAAAGAAGGACGCCTTTTGAGGAAATTGTGGAAAATTACCCTTTGTTTTCTGTGGATATTTCTTTTAGCTTTTTCCATTGAAACAATGAAAATGATTTCCAAGCTAGTAGGGGAGACAGCAAATCAATGGATTTCTCATTCCAAGTGTTTTCTTTAATCTGAAAAGCAAAATATCCAATGACTTAAAAGAAACCCAGAAGCCCTTTTTTCAGAAAGTATTGATACATTATTCAAAGTAAAACTTTCTGATTAGTAGTGTTCATAGTAAAAATAAAAGACACCTATTTGCACAGACAAGGTATTTTTCTCTACAAATGATATCACACAATTACAGATGCATATGATTTTGTATGCTTTTTTTATCGACAAATTGCCATTAAATAACCACAGATGCATTATGGCCTTGAAGAGCCTGGGGCCATTAGGCTTTGTGGGTTTGTAGCCTAAAGGGCCGGGGGGCAATGAGGCTGGCCCCTGGGCCCTGTTCTACAAGCCCCCATAGCTGGTCCCGTGCTAGATATGCTGAGTAGGGTGGGTCTTACGACATTTTTTGTGGGGATTTTTAAGGTATTTAACACCTAAAATTCTCCCCAAAAAGGGCCCCCCCCTGACAAAATGAAAAGTTGTGTCATTTTTTAAAATTAACCCTGTGTTGCCTGTCACCCAGCAGGTATAAAAGGCTTCCAGCAGCAGCAGGAGAGCAGAAACCAAAATGATCAGCGTGGGACACAGTGCTCCGGGATGGATCTATGGGAGGTAAGTATAAACAATATATATATTTTCTCTGTGTCTGAGGGATTTTTAAATGTAACCCTTTGTGAACTGATAAGGCATCTATAAGACCAGTTTCCAAAGGGGCTGGCAAGACACCTGTGGCTAGTGGGTGAATTGCCATCACCCCCAGTCCTCCCATTACCTGCCTCCCCAAAGCCTAAGGGGGCAGAAGGCCACAGGGGCCATTAACCGGTGGGGGTTTGTAGCCTGCAGGGTAGGGGGGCCACAGAGGCTGCCCCCCTGCACTCTGGTCTACAAGCCCCCATAGCTGGTTCCCCGGCTCGTTATGCTGGGTAGGGGGACCTCACGAAATTTTGGGGGGATTTTAAATGTTTTTTTAACCCTTAAAATCCCTCCAAAAATCCCCCCAGGGTAGTGGGACCCCCCGGCCATTTTTTTTAATTTAACTCTTTATAGTGTGGATAGTGGTTGCATTTTATTGGTACATTTCATAAAGTGCTCTTTTTAGTTTGGGGGGGGGGGGTCTCCTGGGCAGAAACACTGGCTACCAATACATATGTGGTGCCGTTGAAATCAGGAGAAATGGGGGCTTTCACATGCAATATGATTTACTTTAATAAAAATAAAATGATTTATTTAAAGTAAATTAGACAATTAAAAATGTAAAAAAACTGTGGAAAAATCACCAACAAAACATTTCATGTTAAAGGCTAAACTCGCAGAATGGTGACAAAATCTCAAGTAGGCTGGCAGTTAAAAAGGGTTAAAGTACCTATGCATGATATTGTTCTGTTAGGGGGACCTTGTGCTTTCAGATTTAGCTTGTTTTTTCTTGTTTGCCTATTGATATTCTAGGAAAATGTGTTTTTTGTAATTCTGCTTCTTTATTAATGTTTTTAGCTAAACCAATCTCATACATTTTTTTATTTATTATTTTTTTTAGCAACCAAAGGGATCACTTCCAGAAACATGAGCCCACCATAATAAGCTGGGTACACCTAGAAAGCTTAACATGTGTTCTTTCAGGGAATATATTGTTTGTGGGGGAGGTATTCCGAATGTAAAGGGTTGTTTTAGTTGAAAAAGCACAAGGTGCGCACATGGAGGCTGGTTCACTACTAGCCTTACGTATTGCCAGGTGAGCGTTTGCATAGCGGCGCTTAGAGCCACTGCTAGTAGACGCTGTAAGCAGGTATTGGGCGCTGTAACTCGGTTGCTCTAGTAACCTGGCTGGAATTGATGAATTTGATGTGTGTTGGGCACTCTAACAACAGTACAGTGCGGCAGTGAGCGACAGGTTGCGCCAGCTCAGTGAGTCCAGCACTCGCTGCTCCACACCATATTTAACAAAAAACTACACACACACAGTGTCGGCGCTCTAAAGCTGGGCGCTGAAGCATAGAGCACCAGATGCTGTGTGATTATAGTCTGTTTTTGAACACATATACATCAGTAACAAAGTGAAAACACATGGAATGACATTGTTTTAACACTGTGACAATAACACTTTAATACCAGACCTGTAAATACAATTTTGCCTAAAAATATAAAAAGTCCCAAATTTTTTTAAAAGTGTTTGTTTGCAGCCAGGAGAGGTCCCACAATGATTTGAGCAAAAAAAATAAAGGAAATAGCCAAACACGCTATTTATACACAACTAATGAAGCCCTATTTAAATATTTTGGGAGAGAGTGCTACAGAGTGACAGGCACTACATGGTGCTCCAGAGCCTAGAGCGCTGGCGCTATACGCTGAGCCACCTGGATTAACCCTTTAAGTGCCAGCCTACCGGGAGTTTTTGTTACGCTTTGTTGCCAGACCATTTTTCACTATTTTGCACTATGCATGTTCAACTGTGATTTTTGAAGGGATTTCCAGGGATTTCCCAGAAAAATTGTATATTGTTTTTTTCAGCAGAGTCTGGGCTTTAACATGAAATGTCTTGTTTGTCATTTTTTAAATGTATTCTTAATATTTTGGGGTGAGATATGTGCAAAAAAATAAAAAAAAAATCTATTTTTTACAATTTGTAGTGTTTTTTGTAATAAAAAATGTAAGTTTGTCAATAAAATCTTATTGCGTGTGAAATCCCAATTTCTCCCGGTTACAACGGCACCACATATGTATTGGTAGATGCCCTTTCCTGCCCAGGAGACTCCCCCAAACTAAAACAGCGCTTTAGGGGATTTTCAGATCAAATACAGCTATGCTAAGCACTATGTGCACCTTGCAGTTTTTCAATAAAAACAGCCCTTTACATTTGAAATACCCCCCACAAACTATATATTCTCTGGAAGTACACACCTCAGGCTTTTTAGGCATACCAGGCTTGTTGATGTTGCCACAGTTTTCTGGAAGTTCTCCCTCAATGTATTCTTTGGTTACACAGAACTTCCCTAAAATAGGATAAAAAAGCAGAATCAAAGCCACATTTTTCTAAAGAAAACTATAAGCAAACAAGAAAAAACAGGTTAATCTAAAAAAGCAACATCCCCCGAACAGAACGATACCCAACATGCATAGCTACTGTCAAGGGAAGAGTTGCCAAACACCCCAAAGTAAAGCTTGGGGAGACGGTAATTTTGCTTGAAAATTTCAGCTCTGCAGACAAAGTGGCACCTTGCGCTTTTTCTACCAAGACAACCCTTTACATTTGGAATACCCGCCACAAACCATATATTTTCTGAAAGTACACATGATAAGCTTTCTAAGCATACCCAGCATGTTGTAGTGGGCCCATCTTTCTGGAAGTAATCCCTCAAAGAATTCGTTGGTCGCACAGGGTTTCCTTAAAAAATGTATAATAAAGCAGAATAAAAAATGAGTTTTTCTAAAATATCAATATGCAAACAAGAAAAAACAAGCTAAATCTGAAAGCGCAAAATACCCCGAGCAGAACGATACCCAACATGCATAGGTACTACTAACCCTTTTAACTGCCAGCCTACTTTAGGCTTTGTCACCCTCTCTTGACAGGTCATTTTTCACCATTTTGCGCTATGCTTAACTGTGATTTTTGCAGGAATTTCCAGGAAAATCATATATTTTTTTTTTGCGGCAGAGTTTAGGCTTTAACATGAAATGTCTTGTTTGTAATTCTTTTACTGTTTTTTTTTTATATTTTTGAGTAAATTAAACAAAACAAAATAAAAAAAATTTTTTTAGAAAATTATCTCCTTTATTTCAAATAAAACATTTGTTTTATTAAAGAAAACCATATTGCATGTGAAAGCCCCATTTCTCCCGATTACAACGGTACCACATATGTATCGGTAGCCCCCTGTTACTGTTCAGAAGACCCCCCCAAACTGAAAAAACATTTTATAACATGTAAAAATAAAATACAACTACAATCCACACTATAAAGGGTTAAATCAAGAAAAAAAATCGGTGTGGGGTTCCCCTTCCTGGGGGGGAGGTAACCCCCATTTTTTTTATTTTAAGGGTTAAAAACCCTTAATAATTCCCATAAAAATGACATGGGGTCCCCCCTATCCAGCATAAGTAGCCCAGGGATCAGCTATGCAGGGATTGTAGAACAGGGCGCAGGGGCCAGCTTTGGTGTCCCCCCGCCCTGCCAAGTACAAGCCAGCACCGCCTAAATCAGCCCGGGCCCTTCTGCCCCCCCTGGGCTTCGGGGAGGCAGGTAATAGGGGGGCCGGGGTTAATGGCAAGTCACCCGCTAGCCGCAGGTCACTTGACAGCCCTCGAGCCTTGTGAACTGGTACAGGGGTCTCATGGACTCCTTACAAGTTCACAATGGGTTAAAGTGGACCAACACCCAGGGCTGATCGGCCCCGGAATCTATAAGGTTCCTGGACCGTTCTATTCCCTCCCCCTGGGGCATCCAAAATCGGGATGCCCCCCTGTGTGAAACCCCCCGGAACACCTGCTACCACTTACTTGAATCCGGTCCTACGGCGCATGCGCGGGCAGCATTCCCGCTATCCCTCTAGCAGGACGCGTGCCCAGGCCGACTATTTATGAATGGCCGCCGCGGGCACGCTCCCTGTTAGAGGGAAGTGGGGGATGCGGCCGCCAGCGCGCTCAGAGCGGCTGAGCTTAGATGTCTCTTAGACGTCCATAACTCAGCCGCTCTGAGCGCGCTGATTGGACGAGAGGCCGCGCATGCGCCGTAGGACCCAGGTAAGGTGAGTTATTGTGGGTGATCGGGGGGGTTTTACGCAGCGGGGCATCCCCAATCGGGATGCCCCAGGGGAAAGGACCAATACCCAGGAAAGTCAAAATCCTGGGTGTTGATCCACTTAAAATGTAAAAAAAAAAAACACACCACACCACAAAATGCTGGAAGCATTTATCACCAGCTGGGTGACAGGACATAAGGGGTTAATTAAAAAAAATTGACATAGGGTCCCCCCTCGAAGGGTGGGGGACCCCTTTTTTTTTGGAATTTTAAGGGTTAAAAACCCTTAAAAATCAAAAAAAAAAAATGACGTAGGGTCCCCCCTACCCAGCGTTACCAACCCGGGCCAGCTGTGGGGGCTTGTAGAACAGGCCCACATAGCCATAGTGGCCCGGGCCCTTCTGCCCCCCCCTGGCCTTTGGGAAGGCAGGTAATGGGGGGCTGGGGGTTAATGGCAAGTCACCCGCTAGCCCGCAGGTGACTTGCCAGACCCAGAGCCTTGTGAGCTGGTACAGGGGTCTGATAGACCCCTTACCAGCTCACAAAGGGTTAACTGTAAAAAAAAAAACACACACACACAAAATGATTTTATTAAAAAAAAAAACTTTTTTTTACTGTACTTACCTCCGATTGCAAGCTCTTGTCCCTCGCCGCTCTGATGACAGATGCCGGTGATCGGCATCCAGAGAAGGGGGGGCAGGAGATCAGAGGATCTCCTGCCACCTCCTTCCAGGTTGCCGATCACCGGCATCTGACAGCTGAGAAAGCTGAAGCCGGTGATCGGGACCGGGATGACGTCATAGCCCCGCCCCCAAAAGGGGCGGGGCTTGACGGGAGACGGAACGGGGTGACGTCATAGCCCCGCCCCCAAGGGGGCGGGTCTTAGCGACAAGATGGCGGCCGCCATCGGGAAGAAGAGAGGAGAGAGCCTCCCGGGCTCTCTCCTGAAGATCGGCAAGCCCTGGGGGGGGATCGGAGGCCCCCCAGGTGAAGAGGAGGGTCGACGGGAGCCAGCGCACATGCAGGTAGGTAAATGTCATTTTTATTTATTTTTTTTTTTACAGGAAAGCCAGTGGCAGCTAAAACGGGGGGGCACCCTATTCCGGGCCCTCCCCTGCAGCCGGAGGAGGTTCCACGGATGATCGGAGCACACCATCTTAAAGGGGAGACCCGGCCGAATCAAACGAGGGGTCAGGTGAGTGTGTTTTTTTTTTTTTTGGCCAGTTAGCAGGGGGGAAACCCAGGTACGTAAAATTTACGTAGCTGGCGTTTAATGACAGGAGAGGCAGCTACGTGAATTTTACGTAGCTGGCGTTTAAAGGGTTAATACATGTGACGCTGTTAGAGAAATTTACCAGATTCGCTTTCATAAATGAGGTTTAGCGTACAGCGCCCGGCGTTCACCGCTGCCTGTCGCTACGCGGCACTACCTGGCGCTATCCGCTCTTAAATAGCCCACTTTGTCTGCAGAGCTGAAATTCTCAAGTAAATTTACCGTTATGCACATGCTTTACTTTGGGGTGTTTGGCAACTCTTCCCTTGACAGTACCTATGCATGCTGGGTATTGTACTGTTCAGGAGACCTTGAGGCCGATTCATTAATAGCGCCATGTTGCGACAGATGAGCGACAGTAGCGTTATTTTCACAGCGCACGCTAGTATTCGCTGTGCTTGGCCATTGTTCGGCTGTTGACAGCGACTCAGTCGGTGTGCGGTAATGTTGAATACGGGGTTAGAAGTCGCTGTTTGACAGGTTCCGCGCTGTATGGGAGCGCATGACAGCGAATGGCCATAGCGAACGGCTCCCAGCATATTCATTAACAAATCACGCTCAAAAAATTCTCGCGCTGTGAAATGCTTGTTTAAACCCCAGAGCGCTGGCGGCGATGGGTTAAAAGTAGTTTTTTAACATACATAATACATAATGGTGAAGTAGATGCTTTTCATTACTTGTGTTCTCATGATTGGAATAGGCAAGCACTGTAACACTTTAATGACACATGCACTTTACTAATGTATTGACTTATATATTTTGTACTGTATACTAGAGCACTTACATACTGCACCAGCACTTTGTGGACTCAATATTGTGTTTAAAATCATATATACATTTTTTTTTCTTTAATTTATTGTACACAATACTTGATATTTCTTCAGATATATAAACTGGCACTTTATTACATGTTTTTTTCCACCAAATTGCCCATATCCAATCATAGCTATTGTTATTTATTTGTATTGCATTAATCATTCGCCAATTGTTAGGATTAGAGATGAGCGAACTTCTTGAAAGTTCGATTCGGGCAATTCGCCGAATTTCCCCAAGAAATTCGGGTTCGCCCGAATCGAACTTTCACGAATCGCTCATCTGAAAAAAAAAAATGCCGCCGCCGGCCTGCTGACAGCGTAGCCGGCCTGCCCGCAACCCACCATGCCGGCAAAAATGCCGGCCTGCCCGCTCCCACCATGCCGGCATTTTTTTAAAAAGCAAACACTTACCTGCATGGTCGGAGCGTGGAGGCCGGCGCTGCTCTCAGCTGTCATCAGAGGACGCGTCATCAGAGGGCGCCTGAGAGCGGCGCCGGCCTCCACGCTCCGACCATGCAGGTAAGTGTTTGCTTTTTAAAAAAATGCCGGCATGGTGGGAGCGGGCAGGCTGGCTGCGCTGTCAGCCGGCCTGCCCGCTCCCACCATGCCGGCATTTTTTTTTTTATTTCAGGGAAAATTCGATCGGCATGAACCAAAAAAAATTCGGGTTCGTTCCGAATCGAATTTTCCCTGAAATTCGGAGCAAATTCCGGTCCGTCCGAACCGGTTCGCTCATCCCTAGTTAGGATGTCCCCCACAGCTCTTTGTCTTCATGCTTTTTAATCTGTCTTGTATTGTTTATTGCCTGTGTAGAGTTTTTGTATTTTTTTCAGAAATATATTAACTAATTTTAATAATTGGCGGGTGTGCGGCTTCTTAATAGATGCGGCTCCTTTTCAGCGCTCTCAGACGGTGCTAGGGGTCGCAGCCACATTGGCTTTGATAAGCCGCGCGCCTTTGCCCATACACTGGCTGGGTGGGAGCGCAGGCATAGCACTGCCTCGCTCCCCACCACTAACAAGTGTTGCCGCAGATAGCGGCTCCTAGTATGGGTAGATGTTTTAGCACTGATAGGGGTCCCCCAGCAAATATAAGCCCACACCTTCCATGGTATCAAGCCACTGTGTCAGGCATTATGTATGAAGATCATGGTAAATGGTAAAAAATGTCAAAACATGAAGACCAACCCCTCCCCGACCCTCAGATTTAAAGCCTGATGCTTTACCAACTGAGTTATCAGGGAAGCTTACAAGGCATCTAACATTTAATCTGATTGCTAGCTAGTGAATTCAGATTGCTACTGGCTGAGCTGAAAAACAGCTCATTACTATTTCAATATTCACCTGCTTCACATACAAAATTCAGTATCAGCTCAGTGCAAAAGTAAACTTTTCACAAACCATGTGCTAAGTGTACTTTCCCTATGCAGTGTGTTTGTGGGGGGCAGAGGTGAGCCCCCAATTCTGCAGCTTTCCTGTCTCACATCACTGTTTACAAATAGAGCAGGTTCCACTATTCAGCATTTGACCCAGCAAGACTCCCATCACCTGTCACCTAGGTGTATGAGGTACAGGCTTTATTTTTTATATTTATAGGCAAGTTTTATTTTGTTACTGGGATACATTTTCTTGACACGGCTCCTTTAATGTACGCTTAAGCTACATCTACTGTGCCAAATTGTTATCACAGACCCTTCTTTAACATTTAACTTTTTCCATATAAAAAGCCTGTATCCCTGTTTGCACAGCTCATGTTTACACATTAGAGGTTTTATCCAATTTCATTTATTAACTATTATATCAAAATGCAGCACAATAGTTCATTTTTACTGTGCTAGAGTAATACAATCCAATGTTTAATTATTCTCTTGTGCATAATACCTTTTTTAATATTAAACTATTACAAAGTATTGATAAGGTGCTTCAGTTCATTGTACTTGACCCGTCAAACTACTGCGTCCATTTTGATCTTAGTTTGCTCGTAAAATTCCTAATGCGTTTCAAGATAATTCATCACATCTGCACAAAACCGAAATATTTCATGCTCCATAGAATGATTTAGAGAAAATATAAATAGAACATCAATTCTTTTGACGGTATATTATTTAGTTTAGACATAAAATGTGCTCTCAGTGCAAAAGTGCAGACTCGCCAAATCTCCTTCAATGTTTGTCAAAAAAAAAATGATTTCCACAATATGACTGACGGGGGGAATGAAGACAATGTGGGTCATTTACAACTGGACAAAGCCTTTTAAATTATTTAAAGGAAAAAGTGCAGTACAAACGAAAATAAAACGTTGGCCAAGATAAAAGGCACTAGAACATGCATATCATAATAAACTATGCTTGTCATTGTTTTGTGATTTGCAGCAAAATCTTAAATTAGTATAGCAAAACAATTTATAGCAGGCCAGTTCATGTTCCTCTCACCAAAGGCATTGTTGGGGGAGAATTGTGCTCTGAGTCAATGTGTGTTGTGAATTATGGCTACTTTGCTATATGAAACCCTCAGAAGCAAGGACATTGACAGGCTTCATGCCATGTTTATTTATTGATTAATGTCCTTTCTTTAGGACACAAAAGAGATCCAGGTACAAAAGGTATATAGCTTTGACTTTCCATGTCTATTATACAACTGCTTTACTTAAAAAGAAAAAGTGAATATTATAACTTTTTAAGTTTACATACTGTTCCAAAGCATGTAATGGTTTCTGTCACACGGAACCCCACAGCTAGCACTTGCCACCAGGGAAATATTGGACCAGCCACACCTGACTTGGGGTGGAAACAAGACTTTAAAGCGGAACAACAGCGATACCTTTTATTTAAGAAAAACAAAAAAAATCCCCCACGTGTAATATAGTAATGGGCCACGCTATCAAACTGCAGATATATGCAGTTAAAATGTACCTAGCCTTTGTACCATGCCACCCCAGTTCTTAGGAAGATGAGTTGTGTCTTCCAAAGAAGCAGGAGATGTAGTTCTACTATCCTCCGCTTGGTGGCTCTACATCAAATCTTACACCTGTTCTTTGTGTATAGATGGCCCCGCACAGCGGGCGCAAGACTTCTAAGCCTCCCTGTCACTATGCACGGTGTGCAGGCACTGCTGCTGAGGATGGTCTTGCATGACTTGGGTTTCACTTCTCCCATATTGCCACAGGACAGGACGCTGAATGCATTGCTTTGGTGGTCGAAGTTAGAGAACAAGGAAGTGCGACACACGTGCAGGAGCAGAAAATAGATAAGGCGCGCCATACATCAAAAATGAAACATTACACAAAGACACTAAACAGCCGGCTGTGTGGTAAATAACTGTTGTTTCTCTATAATAATAACTTAAATATATAATAGTGCAACTTGACAGAAACAGAGACCAGCTGGCAACACACGGGGGATGGAGGTGGGTTCCCCAGCAACAGGGAGAGACTTCAAGTGATTCAAACAATGTCAACAGACAATGGATATCTGATATTATCTTTCACTTAGATTTGGGTGTGTCTCTTATTTAAAGCCTAACTGTGAAGGGTCATAGGTGGGGGCTAGGACAGCAGAATGCTCAATAAGAGCACAGCAGCAGGCTGTCAGCTGAATTACCCCACAGTTTTCTTTTACCTACCTGTGCCAGGCACTAGTGGCAAACTTAACAAGAATGCAAGGGGAGGTCAACACCCCATGCTGAAAGAGAATGCCTTGCCTCTAAAGAAATCACCCCTGCCTTTTTCCTTACCCCATTTACTTCAATAAGAAGCAAATTACATACACAGTATTTTTAAGCAGGCAGGGGTTTGGTGGGTTGTTGTGTTGAGTGGCTGGCCGCACCCCTCTGGTGCATTTCATGGTTGGTTATTGTACTTGGATGAAAACACCCTCCTACATTTTGGTTATTTACATGTTACAGGACAATATATAAACTAGAAGAGGAATCACAGTTCAGGCAATTCTGTACTTTTAGAGAAGTAAAATAATATGTTTGCATACATATGCACACCCTTTAATAAATATGTTGTTGTTGAATTACCATTTTTAGGAAGGGCTCTATTAGCATGCCACATCTAGACTACTCTTTCTTGCAAAAGTTCTTCAAATCTGTCAGGTTTCAGGGTCATCACCTGTTTACAGCTTCGGGTGAACCCACAGGTTTTCAGCCATTCCCTTTGTGTGAAAGTATGCTTTGGGTCGTAATTGTGCTGAAAGGTAAGATTACTCTTCATCTTCAGCTTTTTAGGAAAGATCTGAAGGTTTTGTGTCCAAATTCACTAATACTTGGAACTGTTCATAATTATCTCCATTGTGACTAAAGCCCTATTTCCAGCTGCAGAAAAACAGTGCCAAAGCATAATTCCACCTCTTCCATGCTATGCTGTGGGCAGGATGTTCGATTTGTAATATGCAGTGTTGAATTTGTTCCAAACATACTTTTTGAATTATGGCCAAAAAGTTCAACCTTATTCTTATTAGACCATAAAATGTTAGCCAGCATACTTTTGGTATACTTGATGTAGATTTTGGCATATACATTGAATTTGAACGTTTTTCTCTCTAGGAAAAGGTGTCCATCTTGCCACCCTACCCTGCAGCCCAGACATAAAGATTGTTGTTACATGCAGTACACAGCCAATACTTACCAGATATTTCTACAGCTCATTTAATTTTGCTGTAGGACTCTTGGATGCCTGCTGGACATATCATATTCTTGTTGATTTATCATTTTTGGAGGGAATCCAGCTCCTGGTTTATGCACTTCTTAATGACTCCCTTCCAATTAGATCCCTGTGTCATTTGTTAAGCTGTTTACAGACCATGGCTTTTGCTGTACAATGCAACTTAGAAATGGTGTGGAAAATTCTACTGGAACAGTTGCATAGTTCATAAGGCTCATTTTAAATGATGAAAGCTGAATACTGACTATTATTTAACATGAGTTTAAATGTGATTGACTAATTCTGAACAAAAACACATTCACAAAATTAAGATAGTTTTCACATTTATGCGGCCATATTATTTGAGTTTTGCTACTTTTATTTCCCCCTTTCAATGATTTGATTCGAGCATGTTATCAGGGAGATAGGTGTTTTATTTCCGCATTTATATCCAATGAGTATACTATAGTTATATATTTATGTTGAAAAAACACACATGCAACAAGTTTAAATTCAGTAAACCCTCTATGTATTAGTTGTTAGTTGTTTGGACAGATTTTGCAATATAGTATGCCAATCAACTATTACATGACATGGATCCTGTACTGTAGTATTTGTGTTTGTTCCAGTTAATATTAAGCTGTAATGAGCTTCATCATACTGGTGTTCTACCCAAATATTTCCTATTAGTTTTGACTGTGCCTAAACCCAAGGAAGGCACTTGGCCCCCATGGAATATAAGCACAATGCTAGAAATCCTGCTTGTATTAACTTTTTGCAGTGTTCCCACACATCTTCAAGTATTCAAGTATGCATCCTTGGATATACTATAGGGGCCCTAAATAAAGTTACAGTCAAGAATAAATACTCTCTTTCCTTTGATAGAAGGACTCTTTAATCAGGTTATTGAGGCCCTGGTTTTTACTAAGCTTGACCCGAGGGAGTGGGGGGGCTTACAACTTAATCAGGATTCGGCACAGGGATGAATTGAAGACAGCTTTCAACGCCCATGATGGGCATTATGAATAGCTTGTCATGCCATTTGGTTTATGTAACTCCCCGGCATTCTTCCAGGATTTTGTTAATGAAGTATTCAGGGAATTTTTGGGCCGCTTTGTTGTCATTTATTTAGATGACATACAAATTTTTTTCCCTGAGCTTGGCCGAACATAGAAAACATGTACGATTGGTACTACAGAAATTAAGAGAGAACAGCCTCTACGCCAAGCTCAAAAAGTGTGTTTTTGAAGTCTCTGAGGTACCGTTGTTGAGGTACATAGTCTCCAATACTGGTTTGACGATGAATCAGGCTAAGATATCTGCAGTCCTCCAATGGGAACAACACAAAGATTTAAAAGGGTTATAGAGGTTTCTGGGGTATGCCAATTTTTATAGACGCTTTATTAATAACTTTTCTACCATGCTAGCCCCACTCAATGACCACACTATGAGGGGGGTGTTTACCTCTACTTGGTCAGGTCGATCCATCCAAGCCTTTGATGACTTAATGTCTGCCTTCAGCTCGGCCCCTGTGTTGGTCCATCCCGATATCCAATGAACTTTCATTGTCAAAGTAGCTTCCTCTGAGCTTGGCATGGGGGCAGTCCTCTCCCAGTACTGTGGGTCCCCGGAAAGGTTGCATCCTTGTGCTCTTCTCGAGAAAATTCTATTCTGCCTAGCGGAATTATGATATTGGCAACCAAGAACTACTGGTTCCAAGAATGGAGACATTGGTTGGAGGTGGCCCAGTTCCTGGTTACGGTATTTACCGTTCATAAAAATTTGGAATGCATTGAATCTGCTAAGAGGTTAACCCCGTCAGGCTCAATGGTCTCTTTTTTTTTCTCTCAATTTAATTTCTCCACCACATACAAACCGGGAACAAAAAATATTAAGACCGATGCTTTGTCCAGAAGTGTCACAGTTGATAAAGCTCCTGTAGAGGAGATTCTAACTATACTTACACAACATAAGATGCTAGCCATCATCCAACCTGATCTATCGCTTGAGTTTAGCCGGTTTCTATCAGATTCTCCTCCCGGTAAACCTGATCTCCTTTTTGTACCTCTGCCCCACCATATGGCAGTACTTCAGCAATTTCATGACTCCAAGATGGTGGGTCATCCAGGGGTTAAAAGGACTTTGGCTCTTCTATCCCATCATGTCTGGTGGCCATCTTAAAGGAAGGATACCAAGGCTTTTGTTCAGGCCTGTAGGATTTGTGCTTGCAGTAAAACCTCCAGGTCAGCCCCTGCTGGACCATTGGTTCCCCTGTCTACTCCTTCACAGCATTGGACTCAATTAGTAATGGTACTGATCTACCGCTATCCCAGGGATATTCCTTCATCTTTGTGGTGGTAGTTTGGTTTAGCAAGATGGGGCATTTTGTTCCCTTAAAAACACTGCCCATAGCCCATTTCTTGGATCATATCTTCCACCTTCACGGAATAGTGGTCTCGGATAGCGGGGTCCAATTTGTGTCACGCTTTTGGAGGGCATTCTATACATGCCTAGGGTTCTCTGTCTCTCTGTCTTTGGCTTTTCACCCTCAATCCAATGGACAGACGGAGAGGACCAATATCTTTGTTGTTTCTGATATTCAATCAGAGTTATCCCAATTCCTTTGTTTTGCCGAGCTCGTTTTTAACAATGCTGTGTATATCTCCACAAGGGTGTCCCCCTTCCGGTGTGTATTTGGGAAGGATCTTTTCTGCACTTTCAGATTTGGCTTGACTATAGGCGGAAGTGGCTGCGGAGATTGGGGGTGGTCAGCTCACAAAAGGCAGGTGTCCCGCTGGGCATCACAGGTATATGGTGTATACTGTATTATTCATTGTATTTTTCATAATGTACTGCAGCTACCCTCTAGATGCCTCTCCTTGCTGTAACCAGTCACAATGTATTCCTTGTACATCAAAAATGGTTCTTGGGGGATACAGTGCTTTGTGGAAGTAGGCGATCCCTGATGGTGATATTAGGTGGTGGCTCTAGCATACATGGTGGCAACATAGAGATATGGTTAAATGTCCTTCTTTACCTGCTGATATTACTTCAGTTTCTATATCTGTGTCCTCCCTTGTTGTTCACCCCTCTTGTTTGCCCACGTAAGCTTGTGAGAGCATGTGAGGCAGAAGATATCACCTGACATTGGGTGTTTACCGCTCTGGAAAACTGCTCAGAAAACCAAAACTAAATTTGCCCTCAGTAAGGGTCAGAATCTCAACTACAGGCTTCTTTTAATATAGAGAATCACCGGACAAGTATATTTAAGAAGCAAATGGAGCTGAATTCGAAAAAGCAATGTAGCATACCTAGTAAATTTCCAATAAATAAATCCATGAACAAATGAAAAGGGAAAGGCACATTCTGGGTCTCTAATATGGATTTTCTATTTAAATATAAATGCCTTTGTTCACATCTCTTTTGAACCAGTATTCCATTGTCTAAAACTATACTAACCTGTCTTTCAAATGTTGTTCTTTATTCTGTACATGTAGGTAAACATCTAAATCCTGACTAGAAAGTTGGCACTTCTATGTTGAACCATAAATACCTACTGTCACAAGGCTCAATGCTGTTCCTTCTGTTTCTTGGCATTGGATGCTAATTCAGTATTTTATTGCATATGAAACAGACCAGGATAGACTTTTTATAAAAAATTATTTTTAGTTTTTTACCAAATATAAATATAGGGACACCGCACTCCTATATTCATGGTACTTCTGACCTTCACTGGCAGTCATTAACATGTGCTAAACTTTAGTAAAATCGCCTGAGCCTGACTGAAATTTGAACAGTTTTTCAAGCAATTAGCTGAATTTTTATTTACATTTTTTTTTTTTTACAAACTTTTATAAAGTGCACTATTTTAAAGACCATTTTATCCAATTCGATTTTTTTATACTTTTAAAACAATATTAGCACAAGTACTGACATGTTACAAATAATGGTTGTAGCACTTTAACATTTTTTAATAACATTACAGCACAATTATTCTGGTAATGGTTTAACAATGATAAAAACCTCAGGCTACTGATTCTTATCATTTTTTTACTTATCTTTTATTCATTGCTGTATTTGAAATTCATGTGAAATAGCCTTAAGCCAAAGCAGGTAAAATCAAAGTACAAATTAGAATATGTTTTCCTTCTGGGAATGCAACCTAAAATATTATTATTTAAAATTATTTTATACTATTACTATTATTATCACTGGTATTATTATTATTACTACAGTATAAATACAAAAATAGAAACTAACATAATGAACACTATTAAAATGAATCATCAACAAGTGCGTGCAAGACCTAGCAACACAATTCACCAAAATAGATTAAGGCTTTGCATGTAGCTTATGTTAATGCTTCAGGACCCAAGAATTGTACAGCGCCCCTTCCATGTAAATTGTATTTCAAATGCAGAGACACCCCCATCCTTAGTACCAAATGGCTGGGGTTTCCCCTCACTAAATATTATGCTGATTTCCAACATTCTTTTGCTTCTTTACCTTTATCTGATAATCTGAACATGACTTAGGTAAGTGACACTTTTTTAAGTGTGATGGAACCCCCCTTGTTCTTTAACCCTTTAAGTGCCAGCCTACCTGGAGTTTTTGTCACCCTTTGTTGCCAGACTATTTTGCACTATTTTGCGCTCCCCATGTTCAAATGTGATTTTTGAAGGGATTTCCCAGGAAAATTATATATTGTTTTTTTCAGCAGAGTCTGGGCTTTAACATAAAATGTCTTGTTTGTCATTTTTTAGGTGTATTCTCAATATGTGAAATATGTGCAAAAAAATAAAAAAAAAAATCTATTTTTTACAATTTGTAGTTTTTTTTGTAATAAAAAATGTAAGTTTGTCAATAAAATCTTATTGCGTGTGAAATCCCAATTTCTCCCAGTTACAGCGGTACCACATAAGTATAGGTAGACACCCTTTCCTGCCCAGGAGACTCCCCCAAACTGAAACAGCGATTTAGGGGATTTTCAGATAAAATACAACTATGCTATGCAATATGTGCACCTTGCAGTTTTTCCAGAAAAACAACCCTTTACATTTGAAATACCCCCAACAAACTATATATTCTCTGGAAGTACACACCTCAAGCTTTTTAGGTGTACCAGGCTTGTTGATGTGGCCATCGTTTTCTGGAAGTAATCCCTCAATGCATTCTTCGGTTGCAAAGAGTTTCCCTAAAAAAAGGATAAAAAAGCAGAATCAAAGCCACATTTTCCTAAAAAAACTATATAGAAACAAGAAAAAACAAGTTTAATCTGAAAAAGCAACATCCCCAGAACAGAACGATACCCAGCATGCATAGCTACTGTCAAGGGAAGAGTTGCCAAACACCCCAAAGTAAAGCATGTGCGTAACGGTGATTTTACTTGAAAATTTCAGCTCTGCAGGCAAAGTGCGCACCTTGCGATTTTTCAACCAAAACAACCCTTTACATTTGGAATATCCCCCATAAACCATATATTCCCCGAAAGTACACATGTTAAGCTTTCTAAGCGTACCCAACTTGTTGTAGTGGGCTCATCTTTCTAGAATTAATCCCTCAAAGAATTCTTTGGTTGTGCAGGGTTTCCCTAAAAAATGTATAAAAAAGCTGAATAAAAAACTCCTTTTCCTAAAATATAAACATGCAAACCAGAAAAAACAAGTCTGAAAGCGCAAGTTCCTCCAAACAGAACAATACCCAACATGCATAGCTACTTTTAACCCTTTAAATTGCCAGCCTACTTGAGATTTTGTCACCCTCTGTTGACAGGTCATTTTTCCCCATTTTGCGCCATTTTTGCTGGAATTTTCAGGAAAATTATATATATATATATTTTTGCAACAGAGTTTAGGCTTTAACATGAAATGTCTTGTTTGTAAATTTTATTTTGTTTTTTACAATATTATTAAAAAAAATAAATAAATAAAACATTTTTTAGAACATTGTCTCTTTTAAATAAAAAATGTATTTTATTAAGGAAAACCATATTGCATGTGAAAGCCTACTTCTACCGATTAGAACGGTACCACATATTTATTGGTAGCCCTCCGTTCCTGCCCAGAAGACCCCCCTAACTGAAACAAGTACTTTAAACAAGTACGTTAAAAACCCTTAAAAATCATAAAAAAAAATTACATGGGGTCCCCCTTACCCAAAGTAACCAGCCTGGGACCAGCTATGCAGGGCTTGTAGAAACAGGGCGCAGGGGCCAGCTTTTGTGGCCCCTGGCCCTGCAGGCTACAAGCCCGCATAGCCCGTGGGCCCCGGCTCTTCTGCCCCCCCTGGGCTTTGGGGAGGCAGGTAATGGGGGTGCCAGGGGTTAATGGCAAGTCACTCGCTTGTCGCAGGTGACTTGCCACCCCCCCAGCCTTGTGAACTGGTATAGGGGTCATGGACCCCTTACCAGTTCACAAGGGGTTAAATGTAAAAAAAAAACACAGACACAAAAAGAGAAAAAAATATATTTTTTTAATACTTACCTCCCATCCATCCTGGAGCGCTGTGTCCCTCGGCGATCACTGGCTTCTGCTCACCTGCTAGAAGCCTTTTATAGCTGCTGGATGACAGAGCACAAAGGGTTAATAAAAAAAAATGACATAGGGTTCCCCCTCCCGGGAGTCTCCTCTCATCTCGTCTCCTCTCATCCGCCCTGCGCCGATCACCACCGGCATCTGACAGCTCGGTCAGGGTATAGGAGGAGCGGGATGAAGTCATCCCACTCCTCCCACAAAAGGCGAGGCGGTCGCCGCCATTAGAAGCGTTGAGGACCCGGAAGAGGGTCCTCACCTGAAGCCTGCGGAGCCCGGGGGGGGGGGATCGGACCCCCATTGGTGAAGAGAAGATGGCGCGGAGGGATCGGGCGAGGAGGTGAGTGACTGTTTTTTTTGTTGTTTTTTTAACAGATATGGTCAGCGGGGAAAACGGGGGGGGGGGGGGGCGGTCGGTTCCAGGCCCCCCCATGAAGATGGAGGATGACGGGGGGGCATCGGATGCCCCCCCAGGAAGAGGGGACCCCCAGCTTCAAAACAATATCAAAGGTAAGTGTTTCTTTTGTTTTAATTTTTAACTAGTTGTGGGAAATGCCAGGCACGTAGTTTCTACGTGCTTGGCACTTAAGGGTAGGAGAAGCAACCACGTAGAAACTACGTGCTTGGCATTTAAAGGGTTAAACTGAAGCAGAGTAATGATTCATACCCCCACTTTTTGACAGACTAAGATGGTTATTTACAAAATGATTTGTGGGTCATTCCTTGCCCATTCACTGGTCATTCACTCTTTTCCACATTTAAAACTCGCATCGCACATCGCAGCTTGTTGCCTGGCAATTTTGGTGCTTGCCAGTTTTACTTCAAAGCCATTTTGCGCAGCACATGCTGGTGAACACCTTTCCCGTGAGCCAGCTTTTAGTGGCGAATAACATAGGAATCAATGTTAATTTTGGAGAGATTTTGTGTTTTTTTGGCATTTTTGACTTATTTTTCGAGCATAGACAAATGAAAGTTACCCTGTATATTAACCCTTTAAGTGCCAGCCTACCTAGAGTTTTTGTCATCCTCTGTTTCCAGACCATGTTTTTGCTCTACACATGTTCAACTGTGATTGTTGAAGGGATTTCCAGGGCTTTCCCAGGAAAATTATATATTGGGCTTAAACGTGAAATGTCTTGTTTTGCCTTTTTTAGAGTATTCTCAATACTTTTGGGTGAAATATGTGCAAAAAATGTTGAAAAATCTATTTTATGTAGGTGTTTATTTGGAATAAAAATTTTTGTAAGTTTGTCAATAAAATCTTATTGTATGTTAAATCCCAATTTATCTTGGCTATAACGGTACCACAAATGTATTGGTAGACACCTTTTTCTGCCCAGGAGACTCCCCCAAACTGAAACAGCGCTTTAGGAGATTTTCAGATAAAATGCAACTATGCTATGCGCTATGTGCACCTTGCAGTTGTTGAAGAAGAACAACCCTTTACATTTGAAATACCCCCCACAGACTATATATTCTCTGGAAGTACACAACTCAAGATTTCTAGGCGTACCAGGCTTGTTGATGTGGGCATAGTTTTCTGGAAGTAATCCCTCAATAAATTATTTGGTTGAACAGAGTTTCCCTAAAAACGAATTAAAAAGCCACATTTTCCTAAATAAACTATATGCAAACAAAAAAAAACAAGATAAACATGCATAGCTCCTGTCAAGGGAAGAGTTGCCAAACACCCCAAAGTAAAGCGTGTGCGAAAAGGAAATTTTACTTGAAAATTTCAGCTCTGCAGAAAAAGTGCGCACCTTGCGCTTTTTCAACCAAAACAACCCTTTACATTTGGAATACTCCCCATAAACCATATATTCCCTGGAAGTACACATGTTAAGCTTTCGGCGAGGCCGATTCAGTAATAGCGCCAGGTAGCGACAGATGAGTGCCAGTAGCGTGATTTTCACAGTGCCCGCTAGTGTTCGCTGTGCTTGGCCGTTGTTCGCTTGTTGACAGCGACTCAGTCGGTGTGCGGTAATGTTGAATACGGGGTTAGGAGTCGCTGTTTCACAGGTTCCGCGCTGTATGGGTGCGCCTGACAGCGAATGGCCAGAGCGAACGGCTCCCAGCATATTCATTAACAAATCACGCTCAAAAAATTCTCGCGCTGTGAAATGCTTGTTTAAACCCCAGAGCGCTGGCGGCGATGGCTTAAAAGTAGTTTTTAACCCCCAAACATCCATATTTTTTTATTAAAAAATTAAACAAGTTTTTCTAAACATTTTGTAATATGAATACATTAATATCAGACCTGTAATATCAATTCTGCACAAATGTTTTTTTTTGTTTTTTTTTTACCTTAAAAAAATATATATAACATTGCCCTAGTGGTCACAGAATTTTTGACAGTTAAAAAAAAACAAAAAACAATCATATCAATTAATTATGAATATTTAAAGATTGCTCCATTGAAATGCATTGGAGAACGCCAGGTAGCGAGAGGTCATACCTGGCGCTGTGATGGGATTCGTTGCAGTCCGCTACATGATGAATCCCGCGCTAGGTGACGCTCTCGCCCGCGCTAGCCTCATTTAGCGTGATAAATGCGTGATTGTGTCCGCCACCTGGCGTTCTGGAGTCGGTAGCCGCCGATAGCTGGCGCTACCTGGCGCTAGTGAGACACTACCTGGCGCTATCCCTTGATAAATAAGGCCGTAAGTGTACCCAGCTTGCTGTAGTGGGTCCATCTTTCTGGGAGTAATCCCTCGAAGAGTCTTAGGTTGAACAGGGTTTCCCTAAAAAATGTATAAAAAATCAGAATAAAAAACATGTTTTCCTAAAATATCAAAAGCTAAATTTGAAAGCGCAAGGTCCCTGAACAGAACAATACCCAACATGCATAGCTACTTTTAACCCTTTTAATTGCTCGCCTACTTGAAGTTTTGTCACCCTTTGTTGACAGGTCATTTTTCACCATGGTTCTTTTGGTTGAAAAAGTGCAAGGTGCGCACTTTGCAGAAATTTTCAAGTAAAATTACCATTACGCGTATGCTTTACTTTGGGGTGTTTTTCAACTCTTCCCTTGACAGGATTCTACAAACCACTTTTCAATGTAAAAAACAGTGACTTTCACCAGTAAATTCTGGCACAAACACAGCAAAATACATTTTGTAAGTCTGTATTCACTGGTGTTCGCTGCTCGAAGCCACCCGAAGTGACGCACGTTGTAAATTACCCCCTAAATGCAAAGGGTGATCAAACCTCCCCATTAAAAACCATGCATCATTGCAGTGTGAAAGTAGATTTGCCTATACTATCTAAATTACTACTTTAATAGTGACATTACTGTTCCTGGAGATTCAAACTGTTTTCTTTGTTCGATGCAGAGAGCAAGTGGATCCCCTAGAATTTTTGGACTCTTACAAAGATTGTTAAGCAAGTAAAATGCATGTGGGAAAATAACTGTCCTTAGCTTATTTCAAATAGTCCTGTTTAAGGTCCTTTTAGGTTAACTAAATAGGTAAGTTGTTGTTTAAATTATATATTACCTGCTGTTATATGCACACTATTTCTTTGATACCACAGCAGCCCCTGTAAGATAAATATTTGCCAATCCCTGCTTCTGGCAACCTCTGCAAGCTTCTCGGGTCTTACATCTTTCTGCTACCACCCATCACTCCGGAATCCACTGGAAATTAAGTATTCATAAGTTGGTTGGGTGAACATCTTTCTTACTCTGGAAAATACTGTGCAGATACTTTTTTTTGTACTGCTGAGAGTCACAGAATCTCCCTATAGTCCCTATGAACAATCATTTGCTTACAATATGCAATATGCTGCATAATGCAAGGATTTTAAAGTGGACCAACACCCAGGATTTTCACTATCCTGGGTTTTGGTCCACTTCGATGGGGCACCCCGATTGGCTGTGTGAAATCCCCCAGAACACCCGGAAACACTCACCTCATCACGCTCCTACGCGGGCGCTCGTCCAATCAGAGCGCTCAGAGCCGCTGTGGCATGCACGTACAAGTGGCGTCCAACCACAGCGGCTCTGAGCGCTGGAGGCCGCGTCTCGCACTTCCCTCTAACAGGGAGCGCGCCTGCGCCGACCATTCACAAACGGCCGGCGCGGGTGCGTTGGAACGGGATTAAGGTAAGGTTTCTGGGCTTCCTGGGGGCTTTCACCCCGCGGGACATCCCGATTTCGGATTTTAGTATGTGGATAGCTTGCAATTTATGGGAAAGCTTTTAAGAATGCTTATAAAGATTTTCTGTCGTCAGAAAACGTGATTATGATCTAGAGAAACCTCTTAATGTCAATTGCTATACTTCCCAATATCGAATTGCTGCTTTTACACTATAAGCAATAGTCATCAATGACAACAGAAGAATTATTGGCAAAGAGGCACTTGGTATTGCTTCAGGTGGGAAGAAAGAAATCTTAAAATTATAAATGTCTGAAAGCCACTGGTAGGACAGTTTCAAAACAAAAGTCTATAACCCAAATAATCTAATATTGCTTTCTTTTTCAATATTTATTTTTTAAAATATATAACAGAGAATACAAATGTATAAATTCACAATGTAGGAGAAAACAGCCAACTGTTTGCATAGGAGAAACCATGTCAAGATTTATTTTTGTTTATTAAAAGCTGTATATTGGCTTCAAGCGCTAGTAAGGTCCTGCCAGACAGTCTATTGAATGCCCAAGTAAAGTTGCACATATAGTATTTGCACATTATGTTAAAGAAGTTAGGCAAAAAGGTAAAGGGAAGGAAGAAAGAAAGAAGAAAAAAGTTGACTCTGATTTAAGTCATACTACTATATACTGTTTTGTAATGGTGCACATGAAATGCATTATTGTGTGTTCCTGTGGACTAAGGTCATGCACATTACTACATAAGAGAGCCTCCCAGAGGTATTCTTTGCCCTTTATGTCCTTGCATACACCATTAATCAATATACTAGGTTATCCTTGTTTCATCTAAACTTAAAAATCCTGCATGCTTTTTAATGGTGGTCTCACATGCATTAAGCAAGCCCAAATCCCTTTTCATCTCTGAAGACATTACATCTTTTTAAAATTTCTTTTATGGTATTTTTGGGGTATTTACATTGTGTGAGCTCCCTGGCAAGGTTATCAAGAAGTAAAGCCCCTAACCTACTTCCAGCCAAGATGCATAGAGTCCCCTCGTCCTACTGGACCTGGTTTCTTCCTTATATTATTCTTTGATACTTTCCTCTACTTCAGGGAAGCTGCTTTATGACTCTAAAGGGAGGGAGACTTAGGCCAGACACTAGATCCAGAGGACTGGTCAGAAATAGTGCCATCTGTAGCAGGGAGCTCTGCTAATGTTTCAGCATTAGCAACTAATTGCTAAGTCTTAGATAAAATGGCACATTACAATCCTGACTCATATAACAGGCTGATTCATTACTAGTGCCAGGTAACGGCAGATGAGCGCCTGTACCGCTATTACAAAGCTCCTCAGTCGCTATAGTAACATGGCTGGCATTGATGAGTTTGATGTGTGAGTTGCACCAGTACAGCACTATATGGGAGTGAACGGTAATCATTTTTTCAATAATAATAAATATATATAATATATATATATAAGGTGCAAGAAAAAATACCTAATCCTGTGCGTGTGTGGAGACATACAATAATATGCTAAATAAAAACAAAACACAAATGTAGGTAAAAAAAGAGAAATATTATTTTTATTTTAAACAAGTAGCCAACACAGCCTTAAAAATTGCCACCCAGCATCAACTTTAATCATCCCACCCTGTATCTTCTGTTGGAGCTCCTGCAGCATCTCTCGGGATTCCCGGATGAATTGCCACAGCCTGAAATGCTCTTGAATGCAAGCTGTGAGAAAGAAAATACACAATTAAGTACTACAGGTCTACATCTATGGTATATCCCTATGATCTTTGTTCAACATCATTGTTTACCATAAAGACACTTAAACTATTTGTAAACATACACAACAGTCTAACATCACAAAGCAACCACAGCTTGACCACAAGAAGAATTTAGTTAATACAGTGGCCAATAACACCTGAGGTAAATGAATAAAAATATATGTAGAGTGAGCTTTTAGTAGAAATATAATTTTAAATCAAAACACATGCACAATTCCAAATGTAGCAGGAATGTAAAAGCAGCACGTCAAGTACCTAAGCAACTACTGATCAGGTAGCGTCAAGTTACATTAGCAGGGGCAGCAAGGTTATTGTCACAAATCACATTACTCACCATCACAGCTTTGGCCTTGGCCCACGTTGCTGGAACCTCCTGGAGCCTGGTGTTGGCAAGATCGGGTGGGGAAAATCATCACAGGGTCAGTTTGCATGACATAGAAAAAGCATAACAGATGCAAACATAAGAACTTGGTATGGATCATTTTTTTTAGTTTAAACAATTTCTCGGTATGAAAGAGTTCAATGTGGCTAATTATTGTAACATACTTGGCCATGTCTTAGCAATTATTCCAAAAAGTAATGGGAATGGGCCTCCCTAAACCCTTTGGTCCCATTGACCAAATGATCAATGAGAGCAAAGGGTTTAGTGAGGTCCACTGCCATTACTTTTTGGAATAATTGTTATTTATAGAGACCCTCCACTGACCAGCTTAAACATTGTATGTGGTAGGTCCACAGTCCTATATTATACCTTTTTCCATCATAGGGGTTCTATAGGACTATAAGATACATGTGTTAGCAATAATTATTGTCGGAACAGCACACTATACCCTACTGTTCTAAAGTCAGCATGGGCACTTCACAACAGAATTGAATGTCACATTATAAAATAATTATAACGGCAGGCAACACAGGAAGCATAGAGTTGTTGAGCTTTATTAATGTGAACCTTACCTGAAACATGCCGGTACCCAGCTGGGCCAACATATGTAGAGGTGATGGCTCTATGATGCCCTGAAAAAACAATTAATAACATTTTAGACACAAGACTGTTGCAAATGAGTAGACAATCAAAACAATGAAGGCCACTCACCAGGAATGAGGTGTTGGTATTTTCCCAGGGAGGGGCTCTGAGGTGAAGCAGAGGTGCCTCTACTCCTCCTATTCGGCCCAGAGTCAAACTCAGAGGGGCCACCCTCCTCCCTCTCACTCTCCGAAACCTCAGGGAGTGTGGTGGAGTCCCTTTCCCCACTTGAGAGTGGCCCCAGCGGTAGTTTGACTCTGCCGAGTCCGCCTACGAGGAGCTGAAGTTCCACACTGCCCTCATCCTCAGCAGCAAGCTCCACTGAGGCTTCAACTTCTTCATCCCCTTTCTCCCCTGGGTCTTCTACTTGACAATGGCGAGAGAACACGCTTCCCGTGATTTCCCAGGGGAGGGTACTTATCTGTGGACAGAAAAGAAAACCCAAAAGAATATACATTAACAAATACAGCAGTGGTCATATCTAAGAATTGTGTGTGTGTGTGTGTGTGTATGTGTATTGAACTTACCAGAAGTGTAGGCACCATATATCCTATACACGCCCCCTGGGTCCAGACGCTTAAAGTCAGACCAACGCTGACGGATGCCTTTGGGCCTCAGTTTGGTTTTGAAGCGCCGGAACACCATCGTCTTAACCTCCTCCACAATGCTGGCCTTCTGGGTTATGGCATAATCGTACTATTGTATACAAAAATCCGAGATGCACAGACAGGAAATAGAAAAAAAAAATCAGTAAGCCAAACAATATAAAAAATATAAATACATATTAAATGACATTTACTTAAAATGTAACAAAAAAAAAAGAAATCTGGGTTTGGGTCCTTTAACCTGCCCTCAACAGATTGAGGATGGGCCACTAGGTGAAAAACCCCAGGTTCTTAAACAAAAAAATATATATTCCTGGGCCAACAGCGCATGTGCGGCCTCTCCTCTAGTCATCGTGGACAGATCCACTCCTGACCATTCATCTAAGCCTTCATGTAAGGAAAATGGATCTGAGTGCACAGACGGATGTATACCACACTTCCATCCAATAAGGAGCATGCCTTCCAAAGAAAATCAGAATTGGGTGGCACACATAAACGTCCAGATAGATGGCTAGCGGGGATGCCACCACTGCTCTTGCATGCACCGTTGTACCAAGAAAGAAGGTACATTTATGGGCAACCTGGGGATTTCAATACAGTGGCCCATCCCAATTTGGGATACCCTGCGCTATAAAGAAATTCAATCCCAGTAATATAATACATTACTAAGATCTGTTCCTTGGGTTAGGATCCACTTTAATAAACTTTAATAAAATTAGGAAAAATTCTAACATATGCATATAATACATATACATACAAAAAAAAATCACATTGACAATACATTTGTACTATGCAGCAAAAACGCTAAAGTTTAAAAATAACAGCACAAATAGTAATGCATAAACGCTAATACACAACCGGAAACGCTAACACTTTTAAAGAAGGCTGCAAAACAGCAAAACAAACTTTAAAATAAAAAATACATACCTTCAAAATTTGGCCATATACCATAGGGTCCACGCGCTGCCTCTTCTTCACTCTTTGGTCATCCTCTGAAGAGGAGGATGAGGAGGTGCTGGGGAGCCTTGCCATACGGCGCTTGCCAGGAGCCATCGTCCCACACAGTGAAACCGGAAGTGCGTAAAGAGAAACCGAAAGCAAAACCTTTTAACACTTTGCAAGGTACAAACACTATGGATCTCCCGGAGGCCAGAGCGCACAACACTATGCTACATCTAACAAGAGAACAAGGCCAAAATGAACGCTAGGTGGTGTCCCGAGGTCAGAACATTAACCCTACACAGACCCACAGAAAAAAAAAAAAAAAACACTTGATACCTATTTTGAGCTCTTTATGACATTCAGACTAATTTTATCCACTTGTCATATAGCTAATGTTCACAACTGAACATATCTAAAAATCATACAGGCAAATACACAGGTAATACTCCAAGCTGAGTGACAACATTTCTGAACATAAACTGGTACATTTCCAGACATCAAAAGTATGGACCATCTGCAGGTAATATGATATTTCAGCTGGGCTGCCTCCCTCCTTTGTATAATCAGGACAATATGTAAAATCTGTGAAGCATAAATTCTCCTTCGCTTACTCTATTAGAACTTGCATAAAAACAGCAGCAGATGAGACTGTTAACATAAAAAGGATGTGATATAATTAAGACAAGACTTCGACAGGCAGGTTTTGTAAAAGTAATATAATGTAATTGCTAGATTGTGTTATTTTATGACTGGTGCAAGGTTTTCATCATAAAATGGCAGCATTTATATACAAAGCAGATAAACAAAACAAGCCAATTATTTGAACTTGCTAGTTAATGGCAGTTTTTGCTGGAGTTTTAGTAATACCTGTTTTGCCCTTCCTTTGCTCTCAAATTATTCTTCCTGCATTAAGCAAATTGTGCAATAGTATTTTTTGTACAGTACATGGGAAATTGCCAATAGTAAGTCATATTATTAATAGAGCCCTAAAGTGCCTGTCTGTCCTTCTTGGTGAAATTCATGTTGTAGATATACAGTTCCTTGTATGATGATCAGTTTTATTAACTTGGCCAGTCTCAAAGACTTTCGGGCCGTCTCATTCCTTGGGATGGCCCACTGTGTGGGATCACCAGCTTCGCTCACTTTCTCCTGGAGTCCTCACTGCATCTGTGTGCTTTGGCTGCAGGCTACAGCTGCAAGTTGGACAGGGATGCAGCTGGCAGTGCTGCACGGCTCCCTCCCACGAAAGAGAGCCGTGTGACAGTGCTCAGCCAAACAGAGCACTTGCTCTCGCCGAGTCTGTGCATTGGGAACGGATGAAAGGTGAGTGAAACGGGGCAACTCGGGGGGGCGATACACACAAGCAGGGCATCCCAATTCAGGATGCTATGCACAGAGGAACAACACACAGGAAATTAAGGGGGTTATTTAAGAAACGCTCACGCCAGGTAGTGCCATGTAGCGCCAGGTGAACACTGGGCACTGTATGTGAAATCTACATTTAAAAAAAGCCAATCTGGTGAGCGCCTCTAAAAGTATCATATAGCTTCCCATGTATTCCTAACGGTGGTTAAGTAGTACCTTCTATTGTGATTGTTTTTATGCAGAATTGTATGTGCAGGTCTGCTATTGCATTGTCATTGTCACGGTGTGTAAAAACAATGTAATTCTATATGTTTTTGCTCTGCTGCTGGTGTTTGTGTTTTATCACATAGCTTAAGGCTTGCTGTGTTCTGTAATTCTTAAATATGGGCTTCAGCGCTGAGTGTGGATTGTGCTTAGCTGGCGCAACCTATTGTTACCTATCGCTACTTATCATTCGCTGCAGCATTGTTGCATTTCTGAGCTCCCTAGAGCCTCAATAGGGTTGTAAACCATTCTGCCTTGCTGTAACACGCATAGGATGCGTGCTGGGTTAGTGAAATAATACTGTAAATAATTATGACATGCAGATCAGAGGCATCGCTATTAGAATTGCAGAGCTGCACAATTGCAGAGAGTTGAGGTGGTATCACTATGAGGGGCCCCTATATTTCCTGAAAAACACACCCTGGAGCTGGCAGCAGCAGGAGCCCAAATATTGGCTGAAAGACATCCTGGAGTTGGCAGCAGGAGCAGCAGGAGCCTAAAAATTGGCTGAATGACACCCTGGAGTTGCAAACAGCAGCAGCAGCAGAAACATAGCTTGAAAGAGACCCTGGAGTTGGCAGCAGGAGCCCAAAAATTGGCTGAATGACAACCTGAAGTTGCAAGCAGCAGGAGCAGCCCAAACATAGCTTGAAAGACACACTGGAGTTGGCAGAAGGAGCCCCAAAATTGGCTGAATGACACCCTGGAGTTGCAAGCAGCAGCAGCAGGAGCCCAAACATAGCTTGAAAGAGACACTGGAGTTGGCAGCAGGAACCCAAAAATTGATCTAAAGACACACTGCAGTTGGCAGCAGCAGGAGCCCAAACCTAGCTTGAAAGACGGACTGGAGTCGGCAGCAGGAGCCCTAAAATTGGCTGAATGACACCCTGGAGTTGCAAGCAGCAGCAGCCCAAACATAGCTTGAAAGACACACTGGAGTTGGCAGCAGGAGCCCAAATATTGGCTGAATGACACCCTGGAGTTGCAAGCAGAAGCAGCAGCAGCCCAAACATAGCTTGAAAGAGACACTGGAGTTGGCAGCAGGAACCCAAAAATTGGCCTAAAGACACACTGCAGTTGGTAGCAGCAGCAGCAGGAGGCCAAGAATAGCTTGAAAGAGACACTGGAGTTAGCAGCAGGAGCCCAAAATTGGCTGAATGACACCCTGGAGTGGCAAGCAGCAGCAGGAGCCCAAACATAGCTTGAAAGAGACACTGGAGTTGGCAGCAGGAGCCCAAAAATTGTCCTAAAGACACACTGCAGTTGGCAGCAGCAGCAGCAGGAGGCCAAACATAGCTTGAAAGAGACACTGGAGTTGACAGCAGGATCCCAAAAATTGGCCTATGGACACACCCTGGAGTTGGCGGCAGCAGCAGCTGCATGAGCCCAAACATTGGCTGATAGACACACCCTGAAGTTGGCAGCAGCACACGGTGGCAGTATGCTCCTTCCGAGTCACTTGCAGAAATGGCACGATGCATGCTCACGTGTTTGCGTAGTGACCGCAGAATTGTCTCCATTTGTCAGCGGGATGACTTCCGGCTCTCCACCTCATTGGACCCTCGCTACCGGCAAAAAATGGGGGCATATTTTTACACCCACTGAGAGGGAGGACAAACTGACCTACTACAGAGACATTCTACGTAGTCAGTTGGCCGATGCCTATCTGCATGGCCCATACTGTGATGCCCAGCGGGACACCAGCCTTCTGTAAGCAGGCAACCCCCAATCTTCACCGCCGCTTCTGCCTATAGTCAAGCCCCGGTTTGTCGGGAAGCTAGGTACGCCTCACCGGACACGGTTGCCCCCAGGTCTTAATAGGCGCAAAGGATGGCTGCTTACGGTGAAGGCCGATGAACCATGAGGGTATCCCGAAGCCGAGGTCGTTCACAGGTAGTCAATCCGGAGGGTGCATCAGAGTACAGGGATGAGACAGGTGCGTAGTCAGGAGTAGCCAAACGGTCAAGCCGGGAGGTCAGAGATCGCGGGGTATCCAGAGGGGCAGGCAGGTTCGTGGTCAGACAAAGCAGAGGTCGGTACAGGCAGCAGACAGGAATGGTCAATCAAGCCAGGTCGGAATCAGATAACAACTAACAGAATCACAAGCGACCCGCATAGTGAGGCTAATCATGAGCAGCAGAAAGACCTGGAGCAGGCCCTGAACCAGCAGGTCGTGTCATACCTTGACATGACCATGCCAATGCACCTTGAGGACCCGCTGGACTTCTGGGCAGCCAAACTTGACTTGTGGCCGCAACTGGCAGAGCTTGCCCTGGGAAAGCTGTCCTGCCCAGCGAGTAGTGTGCCATCTGAGCGGGTGTTTAGAGCGGTGGGGGCCATAGTCATGCCAAGGAGAACTCGTCTGTCCACGAAAAATGTGGAGAGACTCACCTTTGTGAAGATGAATCAGGCATGGTTCAGCCAGGATTTCCAGCCACCAATGGCTGATCCATGGTAGTACCTGAAGCATGGTAGCTCCTTATGCTGCTGCCAACTCCAGGGTGTGTCTTTCAGGCAATATATGGGCTCCCTATGCTGCTGCCAACTCCTGGGTGTGTCTTTAAGGCAATATATGGGCTCCCTATGCTGCTGCTGCCAGCTCATATGTGTGTCTTTCAGGCAATATATGGGCTCCTAATGCTGCTGCTGCCAACTCCAATGTGAGCACTCTTAAAAGACACATGCTAGCATATTTGGGATGCCGCCCGTTTAAAAGGCTGCTGGCAATTTGACAACGTGACTTTCTTTACAAAATGCAACCAGTTAATAGACAGGTACTCTTGAAATATTAATGCTAGTGTTTGGGATGCCCCCTCCTCACATAGAGAGGTTGGCTCCTTTGATAGTGGAAAAGTGACATTGATTACAAAATCCAACCAGCTAATAGACAGGTATTTATGCTAGTGTTTGGGATGCCCTCTGCTCACATACAGAGGTGGCCTCCCTTGATTGTGGAAAAGTGACGTTAATTATAAAATGCAAGCAGTTATTAGACAGTTAGTCTTGAAATATTTATGCTAGTGTTTGGGATGCCCAGTGGCCAGGGGTTTTTACAGCAGACACAAAAACGATTAAAACTGTGCTCTAGTTAGATGAAATCCCCTTTAAGAGCTGCTTGTGTGCAACAGATAGGGTTAAATGTGCTAACATGGGATGCCCAGTGGGCAGGGGTTTTTACAGCAGACACAAAAACAATTAAAACTGTGCTCTAGTTAGAAGAAATCCACTTACACAGCTGCTTGTGTGTAACAGATAGGGTTAAATGAGCAAACATGGCATGCACAGTGCCCAGGGGATTTTACAGCAGACACAAAAACAATTAAAACTGTGCTCTAGTTAGATGAAATCCCCTTTAAGAGCTGCTTGTGTGTAACAGATAGGGTCAAATGTGCTAATATGGGATGCCCATTGGCCTGGGGCTTTTACAGCAGACACAAAAACAATTCAAACTTTAATCTAGTTAGAAGAAATCCCCTTTAACAGCTGCTTGTGTGTAACAGATAGGGTCAAATGTGCTAATATGGGATGCCCTGTGGGCAGGGGTTTTTACAGCAGACACAAAAACAATTAAAACTGTAATCTAGTTAGAAGAAATCCCCTTTAACAGCTGTTTGTGTGTAACAGATAGGGTCAAATGTGCTAATATGGGATGCCCATTGGACTGGGGTTTTTACAGGACGCAAAAAAAAAAATTCAAAATGCAATATATTAATAAAACAGAGCCTGTAGAAGCTGCTTTAGTATAACAGATAGGGTGAAATGTGCCGGTTTGGGATACCCTGCGGCCTGGTGTTTTTACAGGACGAACAAAACCAATTAATAATTATTTTACAGGACGCACAAAACTAATTCAAAATGCAATATATTAATAAAACAGAGCCTTTAGAAGCTGATTTAGTATAACAGATAGGGTGAAATGTGATGAAATAGTATGCCCATGTGGGCTGGGGTTTTTACAGCATACAAAAAAAAAATTAAAACTAATCGAGTGTGTAACAGATAGGGTTAAATATGCTACTGCCAAGATGGGATGCACAGTGGCCAGGAATATTTACAGCACACAAAAAAAGCAATTTAAAACTGATCTGGCAAATGAAGTGAAGTGAAAATAAAAAAAAAAGTTTCCCTGTCACTTTCTCAGCTGTCCCTGCCTGGATCATTCCCGATTTTTCCCTATCTTTCCCTGGCTCTCCCTGGCACTGTGTGGGTCTCTGTGGGTCCTCCCTGACTCTCCCTGCCTGTCTGTAAGTCTCTCCCTGACTGCAGCAACCTCCGTTCTGTCTGCAATGCAAGGCTGAAATGCGCACAAGCAAGATGGCCGCCGTTTATATAGCACTGTGATGTCACCGGGCTTCCTGACTGCTGATAGGCTGCATGTGACCTTCCCATGATAACTTGCCCCAGGGGACATGTCCGGACATGTCCATCCACCATTTTACAATGGCTGTAATTGAAATAAAAGTTTAAAGGAAAACTTTGATCGATCGAATAGCGGGGAAATTCGGATTCGTTCAGAATCAAATTTTTCCTGAAATTCGGAACGAATTCGGGTTCGTCCGAATCAATTCGCTCATCTCTAATCATTACAACTAAAAGATATCACTGCAGGGGACAAAGTTTCGGCTGTGTTTTAGTAATTGTTGTCCAAATACACATTAGTATGAAAAATTATTTTACTATGAAATAAAATTTACATTTGGTGACATGCAGGTCCTGTATCTACCTTATTTACAAGCCACTTTCCAAGTTTATTACAAAAAAAAATGTGTGTAATATAAGCATAAGATGCTTCAATACAGTTCTATTCATTGTGCTCGATGGGATCTTGACATATAGCGCCAATCAATTATTTGGCACAGCTTCATAACAGCACTAGTGTTAAATAAGATACTAGCTGGTGGCAGCATCATCTCAGGGGTCTCATGGATCCCTTACCAGTTCACAAGGGGTTAAATGTAAAAGAAACACACATACACGAAGAGAAAAAATATTTTATTTATTTATTTTTTTTTATACTTACCTCCCATCCATCCCTGGGCATTGTGTCCCCCACTAATTACTCTGGCTTCTGCTCTCCTGCTGCTGCTGCTGCTGCTGCTGGAAGCCATTTATAGCTGCTGGGGGAAAGAACATAAGGGATTAATAAAAAAAAAGATTGTGGAAAAGTGACGTTAATTATAAAATGCAAGCAGTTATTAGACAGTTAGTCTTGAAATATTTATGCTAGTGTTTGGGATGCCCAGTGGCCAGGGGTTTTTACAGCAGACACAAAAACGATTAAAACTGTGCTCTAGTTAGATGAAATCCCCTTTAAGAGCTGCTTGTGTGCAACAGATAGGGTTAAATGTGCTAACATGGGATGCCCAGTGGGCAGGGGTTTTTACAGCAGACACAAAAACAATTAAAACTGTGCTCTAGTTAGAAGAAATCCACTTACACAGCTGCTTGTGTGTAACAGATAGGGTTAAATGAGCAAACATGGCATGCACAGTGCCCAGGGGATTTTACAGCAGACACAAAAACAATTAAAACTGTGCTCTAGTTAGATGAAATCCCCTTTAAGAGCTGCTTGTGTGTAACAGATAGGGTCAAATGTGCTAATATGGGATGCCCATTGGCCTGGGGCTTTTACAGCAGACACAAAAACAATTCAAACTTTACTCTAGTTAGAAGAAATCCCCTTTAACAGCTGCTTGTGTGTAACAGATAGGGTCAAATGTGCTAATATGGGATGCCCTGTGGGCAGGGGTTTTTACAGCAGACACAAAAACAATTAAAACTGTAATCTAGTTAGAAAAAATCCCCTTTAACAGCTGTTTGTGTGTAACAGATAGGGTCAAATATGCTAATATGGGATGCCCATTGGACTGGGGTTTTTACAGGACGCAAAAAAAAAAATTCAAAATGCAATATATTAATAAAACAGAGCCTGTAGAAGCTGCTTTAGTATAACAGATAGGGTGAAATGTGCCGGTTTGGGATACCCTGCGGCCTGGTGTTTTTACAGGACGAACAAAACCAATTAATAATTATTTTACAGGACGCACAAAACTAATTCAAAATGCAATATATTAATAAAACAGAGCCTTTAGAAGCTGATTTAGTATAACAGATAGGGTGAAATGTGATGAAATAGTATGCCCATGTGGGCTGGGGTTTTTACAGCATACAAAAAAAAATTAAAACTAATCGAGTGTGTAACAGATAGGGTTAAATATGCTACTGCGAAGATGGGATGCACAGTGGCCAGGAATATTTACAGCACACAAAAAAAGCAATTTAAAACTGATCTGGCAAATGAAGTGAAGTGAAAATAAAAAAAAAAGTTTCCCTGTCACTTTCTCAGCTGTCCCTGCCTGGATCATTCCCGATTTTTCCCTATCTTTCCCTGGCTCTCCCTGGCACTGTGTGGGTCTCTGTGGGTCCTCCCTGACTCTCCCTGCCTGTCTGTAAGTCTCTCCCTGACTGCAGCAACCTCCGTTCTGTCTGCAATGCAAGGCTGAAATGCGCACAAGCAAGATGGCCGCCGTTTATATAGCACTGTGATGTCACCGGGCTTCCTGACTGCTGATAGGCTGCATGTGACCTTCCCATGATAACTTGCCCCAGGGGACATGTCCGGACATGTCCATCCACCATTTTACAATGGCTGTAATTGAAATAAAAGTTTAAAGGAAAACTTTGATCGATCGAATAGCGGGGAAATTCGGATTCGTTCAGAATCAAATTTTTCCTGAAATTCGGAACGAATTCGGGTTCGTCCGAATCAATTCGCTCATCTCTAATCATTACAACTAAAAGATATCACTGCAGGGGACAAAGTTTCGGCTGTGTTTTAGTAATTGTTGTCCAAATACACATTAGTATGAAAAATTATTTTACTATGAAATAAAATTTACATTTGGTGACATGCAGGTCCTGTATCTACCTTATTTACAAGCCACTTTCCAAGTTCATTACAAAAAAAAATGTGTGTAATATAAGCATAAGACGCTTCAATACAGTTCTATTCATTGTGCTCGATGGAATCTTGACATATAGCGCCAATCAATTATTTGGCACAGCTTCATAACAGCACTAGTGTTAAATAAGATACTAGCTGGTGGCAGCATCATCTCAGCCTGTTTTTGGTTTCTTAAATCGCACACTGAGTGCCACAGAGGCAAAAATAAGTGGTGCTGATTGGCACTGACGCTTCATGAATCAGGCTTCCCATTTATGTTTTCCACATACTTTGTAGTTCTGATTTTACAAACAGCAGCAGACGCTATATGTCACGAGTTGTTAAAATAGTGTTGATGGTTCATTTTTTAATGTTCTGTGTTATTTTGTGTGTTATATAGTTCACCAATGACACTACAATGTGTAATGTAGGTTTGTTTTTAATTGTATTCTAACTTTAAGTTGCTGTGAATAGCTATGACTTGCCAGCTGTATCAGTTAAAGTGGAACTCCAGCCAAAAAGATATGCATGTTTATAACTGTAACAAGAATTTAGGGTTCCCTGATTTTCCAATTGACCCTTCAGTGTTATATGCATACACAGGGCCAGGTTAAGAGTGCGCCCCAGGGTCTCCACCACTTGTCCTGTAAAGGGGACCTCCACCAATCTTTAGGTTATGGTCTGGTCCAGGTGGCTTTCAGTCTTAGGTCTGACGGGCCGCGGGGCCAGCAACAAAGCTATCTGGGGCTGTGGGGTCCCCCTGTGCCTGGGAAAGCCTTTTTCTGCTTTTGCAAACCTGCAGCCGAAGTCACCACAGGGCAGTATGGAAAGTCTAGAGCAACAAAGCTGCTCGCAGAGTCAATTGGTGACCACTTACTGCACATAAACCACCAAGCACAGCCGCTAGCAGCTCAATGCAGTGAACTGTTTTCTGCTGGACCAGCTGGGCGACTACACCCAGAATGGCAAAGCAGGAGTTCCCAAGCAGCATGCACCTGCACAAGGGTAGCACAATGGACATTGGGGAGGCAGGTAATTGGGGGTGCTGGGGGTTAATGGCATGTCACCCGCTAGCCGCAGGTGACTTGCCAGCCCCCAGCCCTGTGAACTGGTATAGGGGTCTCATGGATCCCTTACCAGTTCACAAGGGGTTAAATGTAAAAAAAAACACACATACACGAAGAGAAAAAATATTTTATTTATTTATTTTTTTTTATACTTACCTCCCATCCATCCCTGGGCATTGTGTCCCCCACTAATTACTCTGGCTTCTGCTCTCCTGCTGCTGCTGCTGCTGCTGCTGGAAGCCTTTTATAGCTGCTGGGGGAAAGAACATAAGGGATTAATAAAAAAAAATGACATAGGGTCCCCCCTCCAAGGGGGGGACCCCATTTTTTTGAGGAATTTTAAGGGTTAAAAACCCTTAAAAATTCCCCAAAAAATGACATGGGGTCCCCCCTGTCTAGTGTAACCAGCACAGGACCAGCTATGGGGGCTTGTAGATCTAGGTGCAGTGGCCAGCTTTGGTGGCCCCCCACCCTGCAGTCTACAAGCCCACATACCCTCTGTGGGCCTGGGCTCTTCTGCTCCCCCCCTGGGCTTTGGGGAGACAGGTAATTGGGCTTGTCGGGAGTTAAAGCCTGGAGGATGCGACCCGTGCATGCGGGACCGGGATTAAGGTAAGTGTAGCAGGCGACCTGGGGGGTTTCACAAAGCGGACATCATGATTTTGGATGCCCCGCGGGGAGGGAATGGATTGGCCTGGAAATCTTATATATTCCTGGGCTGATCCAGCTGGGTTTTGGTCCACTTTAAACAGCGTGTTTGACTTTTTTTGTTTTGTTTTTGTTTTTTTTTGCTCAAATCATTGAGCTCTCCTGGCTGCAAACAAACACTTTTAGAAACTTTTTTGACTTTTTATATTTTTATGCAGATTTGTCATTACAGGTCTGGCACTAGAGTGTTAATGTCACAGTGTTAAAACAATGTAATTCTATGTGTTTTCGTTACTGGTAGATATGTGTTTAAAAAAAGACTTTAATCACACAGCGTCTGGCGCTCTATGCTATAGTGACCAGATTTAGAGCACCAACGCTGTGTGTGTGTCCTCTTTTGATAAGTATGGTGTGGAGCGCCGAGAGTCGGTCGCACTGAGCTGGCGCTACCTTTCACTTGCTGCAGTGCTGTACTGTTGTTAGAGCACCCAACATACATCACGTCGCTCTAAGCGCCGCTATACAGATGCTCATCTACCAATACCTGGCGTTAGTAGTGAATCAGCCTCTTAGAATCAAGCTTATAGTTGAAGAACACTTCAATATCAAAAGAAATGAGGCAGCGTCAGCAGTCCTCACAGGAAAATCTTTAAATGTTGGATGCGGCTTCCAGTAAATGAAGTGCAACAACAAGTTGTGTGTGACAACTTCCAGTGTTTAAACTTGATCTGTTTAGCTTTGGGTTATCATTAACACGATGATGCATTGTACCAACGACAGATGCTAAATGGTAAAATCCGAAATTCTTTAATGAAAAACATTTGCCAGTAGAATTTCTATGCAGCATCAGTATTCATCTAAAAGTCTAATTTCAGTTCTGTATTGTCACACAACCCACACCGTTTCTTTGATTTGAAAAGAATCAGTGGAAACAAAGCACAACATTTCAAAAATTAATACCGTGTTAAATGATCTTGCAACAATAATGATATCCTTTGTGCCAAAAGCAAAATAATGCTTTTATTAGCATTTTTGGCACGCACACTTTTTCCTGAGTAGTTACAGAAGTACTGTAAAAAGAATTCATCACCTAAAATCTCTGTTGTTGATTTCCCTTTACATATAACTTCTGCTTTGTTGAAATGGTTTCCCTACACTGCAGTCACATTTAAAAAAATTGACAGATGTTTTTTACCCTAACTAGAGATGAGCGAACTTTTGAAAAATTCGATTCGACTGATTCGACAAATTTTCCGACAAAAATAGTTTCGACCCGAATTTCTTCACGACGAATCGCTATTAAAAACGGCTATTTCTGAGCCTCCTAGAGCCTCAATGGGGTTGCAAACCATTCTGCCTTGCTGTAACATGCATAGGATGCGTGCTGGGTTAGTGAAATAATACTGTAAATAATTAGGACATGCAGATCAGAGGCATCGCTAATAGAATCGCAAAGCGGCACAATTACAGAAAGTTGAGGTGGCATCACTATGAGGGGCCCCTATAGAGCCTGAAAAACACACCCTGGAGCTGGCAGCAGCAGGAACCCAAAAATTAGCTTAATCACACCCTGGAGTTGCAAGAGACACTGGAGTTGGCTGCAGGAGCCCAACAATTGGATGAATCACACCCTGGAGTGGCAAGCAGCAGCAGCAGCCCAAACATAGCTTGAAAGAGACACTGGAGTTGGCAGCAGGAGCCCAAAAATTGGATAAAACACACCATGGAGTTGCAAGCAGCAGCAGGACCCCAAACATAGCTTGAAAGAGACCCTGGAGTTGGCAGCAGGAGCCCAAAAATTGGATGAATCACACCCTGGAGTTGCAAGCAGCAGCAGCAGCAGCAGGAGCCCAAACATAGCTTGAAAGACACACTAGAGTTGGCAGCAGGAGCCAAAAAATTGGATGAATCACACCCTGGAGTTGCAAGCAGCAGCCCAAACATAGCTTGAAAAAGACACTGGAGTTGGCAGCAGGAGCCCAAAAATTGGATGAAACACACCCTGGAGTTGCAAGCAGCAGCAGCAGCAGCAGGAGCCTAAACATAGCTTGAAAGAGACACTGGAGTTGGCAGCAGGAGCCCAAAAATTGGATGAATCACACCCTGGAGTTGCAAGCAGCAGCAGCAGCAGCAGGAGCCCAAACATAGCTTGAAAGACACACTGGAGTTGGCAGCAGGAGCCCAAAAATTGGATGAATCACACCATGGAGTTGCAAGCAGCAGCAGCAGGAGCCCAAACATAGCTTGAAAGAGATACTGGAGTTGGCAGCAGGAGCCCAAAAATTTAATGAATCACACCCTGGAGTTGCAAACAGCAGCAGCAGGAGTCCAAAATTGCAAGAAAGACACACCCTGGAGTTGGCAGTAGCATGAAGAGAACATATACAGATTTTTGGCACATATATCTTATCCGAAGAATATTAATAAAAAGTAAGAGTAACGTAAAGCATTTTCTCAATAATTACTTGTGGTCTGATGCGGAGGAATGTCTGTAACTGGAGAGCAGCGCCTTAAATCTGTTTTGCACGATCCATATTTCTTTAGTGTTGGTCTGGCCCCATCATCAATCTACTCTAATGCATCAGGCATTGCTGGGTGGAAATCTTGGCTGATCCATGCTCGATTCATTTCCACACAGGCCAGTCTCTCAAAAAAAAACATGGAGAGTGACAGATTAGTAACATATTAGTAACATAGTAACATATTAGTAACATAGTAACATATAAGGCCTCATTTCATCAAGCAGAGGTCTCTGCAGAATAGGGGTGAGTGGCAGCAGGAGTCTCAGTGAGAGGCCTGATCTCCCGGGATCAGCTAGTGGTCGTGTCTTGAACAGCAACCCATCTGCCGTCATCCATTGGTTAACACGATCATCCACTGCATCACAAGTGACATATGACACCCCCAGTCAACTGTCTGTTGTATGTTATGCTTTGGGTTCAGCTCCACTATTCAGTGAGGACGATCTGATAATCAGAAAAATCAGCAGCTACTGACCAGCCAAGAAGTGGAGGAGACACTTAGTGTTATAAGGAGAGTGTCGTGGGAGGAGGTGTTGCAAGCATTTTGGCTCCTTAAGCAGACACTGTTGAGGAACCTGAGGAGGACATCAGTGAGTTTTGAGGGCACTTTTAAAGGCTTGGAGTGATGGAGAGTGACAGATTTAGCGGCCAGCATGGTGGCAGAAGGGGAAAGTATGGAGGCAAATGTGCTCAGGGTAGACCACTCGCGCTGCAGGCTATCTTCCCAGGAGGTAATGGAAGAGGGTCCCTGGAGTTGGCGGCAGCAGCAGCATCAGTGAATTAGTGCGGACTGTTGATAGGAGAAATCAGCTACAAGCCCATGTTGCAGTTTTTCATCAAGCATCGGCAGGAGGTTAACATGGCTATGTGAAAGATGTGTAGGCAGAAGGTGAAGTGTGGCCAGGGTCCCAATGTTGGACCCACAGCCCTGCGTCAACATTTGCAGCGTCACCATAAAGCAGCCTGGGAGAGTTGGCTCCAAAGTGGTGGTCCAGCCTGCTGCATTACCCAGTGGCACTCTCTGTTCCAGCCAGCCAAGGCTCCACCACCTCCTGTGTGTCATACCCATCCTCTGTCGCTCCAGATGCTCCTCCTCCTATTAATCCGAGTCAGTCATTCCGCCAGCAATCCTTTGCCAAGCCATGTCCAAGAGACAACAGTATGTGCCCACTCATCCAACGTGCAGAAGCTAAATGTGCTCCTGTATAAGTTGCTGGTGCTGCAGTCCCTCCCTTTTGAGTTGGTGGATCTTTCAGAGAACTGATGGCTTGTGCCGAGCCGAGGTGGAGAGTCCCATGCTGTCATTTCTTTGCGAAGAAGGCAGTACCAGCCCTGTACAATTTTGTTGAACAGAAGGTGGGGCAGTCCTTTAGCCTGTTAGTGTGTACCAAAGTGCACAGCAGTGCCTACGTCTGGAGCTGTAGCTATGGTCAGGGACAATAAATATCCTTTTAGGACCACTGGGTGATTGTGGTTCCTGCACAACCACAAAAGCAACTTGGACAGGTCCCTCCGCTGTGGCCTCCACGTTCCTAGGCCTTTGTGCCTGTGACAGTGCACTTGCACTTAGCAATGGTGTCACAGAGAAAAGTGTCAATTACATATTATTCATAGTTAACATTTATCTTATTTGAACATATTTATAATAATAACATATAATAACATATAACATTGCAACAATAACATAATAACAGTAACATATAAAATGTATCAACATTTTTTTTTGTATCTTTTAGAAACATATATATATATATTTTTTTTTTATATATTTTTTTTCTATTGCCTTTTAATATTTTGTTAATTTTTGTACAAATTTATTTTTTTTTTTTTAGTTTTTTTTCTAAATATTTATTTTTTCTCTTTTTTTTTAATTTTAGTCTTTTTTTCCCAGTGCCCTTTGCCATCCGTTGGAATTCCACCCTCCATATGCAGGATCGACTATAGGAACAAAGCCATCACGGATTTCTTGATGATCCAAACGGATAGGGGTCTCCCCTGAGTAACTTCAATGTAAACCAGTGGCAGCTCATACGTGACACCTGCCGTTTGCTCAAGCCCTTTGAGGAAGCTACTTTATTAGTCAGTCCCCAGGACTATGAGATGAACGATGAGATTACACTGCTTCATGTACTACAACACATGTTGGAAACCATGGATGGTGAGGGCACTAGAGACATGGCGCATACATTTCACAGCCACATAAAGCCTGTGGGGGCTGAAGTGGAGGAGGAGGAGGGGGTAGGGCACAGCGAAGCACAGCTTAGGTTTGACAAAATGACCATTTTATCTAGTCATCTGACAGGAGAGGAGGAGCAGGAGCAGCCAGAGGAGCTAGAGGGTTGTGAGGAAGGCGAGACAGAGGACCCAGACACACTGTGGCAGTTTGCAGTGGAGATGGAGACATGTAGTCCCTCCGAGTCACTTGCACAAATGGCACGATGCATGCCAACGTGCTTGCGTAGTGACCACAGAATTGTCTCTATTTGTCAGCGGGATGACTTCTGGCTCTCCACCTTATTGGACCCTCGCTTCTGGCATAAAATGGGGGCATTTTTTACACCCACTGAGAGGGAGGACAAACTGACCTACTACAGAGACATCCTACGTAGTCAGTTGGGCGATGTCTATCTGCGCCATGGTCCATACTCTCGCAGGTCTGACTCGGGGGGACCTCTGCGCTCACCTTCCACTGCCATGGCTGCCGGGGGGGTGGCAGCAGCAGCTCCATCAGCAGCAGCCTCAGTCTTCAGTCGCTAATGAGTAGCTTTCTACACCCGCATAGTGAGTCTACTCATGAGCAGCAGGAAGACCTGGAGCAGGACCTGAACCAGCAGGTCATGTCATACCTTGACATGACCATGCCAACACACCTTGAGGTTCTGCTGGACTTCTGGGAAGCTTGACTTGTGGCCGCAACTAGCAGAGTTTGCCCTGGAAAAGCTGTCCTGCCCGGCCAGTAGTTGATTTAGATGGCAACTGGGCTGCTCTATATTATGCTGCAAAATGGCAAATTTACCTCACAATATAAGCTATTGCCCCTCAGATTTATACAGGGCCTGCTCTATATAATGTTGCAAAATGGCAAATTTACCTCACTGTATAAGCTGTATAAGCTAATGCCCCTCAGATTTACACAGGAGCTGCTCTATATAATGCTACAAAACCAAGAGCGGATATAACTCACACAATATAACCTATTTCTCAGGTTTATATAGGGACTGCTCTATGTAATGGTGCAAAACCATGAATTTACCTACAATATAAACTATTGCTGCTCCATATAATGGTGCAAAACAGGGCAAATGTATTGTCCAATATAAACTATTGCTGCTCTGATTTACACAGGAGGGCCACTCTAAAAAATGGTGCAACATGGCGAATTTAGCTCACAATATAACATAGATTGCAAAATGAGATTTTCAGACAGGGCCTGCTCTATAAAATGGCAATTTTACCTCACAATATAAACTATTGCTCCTCAGATTTACACAGGGATTTAGGTTGATATATATAATAGTGCAAAACAGTGAATTTACCTCACAATACTGTATAAACTATTGCTCCTCAGATTTACACAGTGGGCTTCTCTATATAATGGTGCAAAATGGCGAATTTACCTCACTATATAATCTATTACAGCTCTATATAAAAAGATAAATAAATAAAAAAAAGGGCCTGTAGAAGCTTATTTAGTATAACAGATAGGGTGACATGTGCTGGTTTGGGATGCCCATGTGGGCTAGTGTTTTGACAGCAGGACAAAAACCAATTCAAAATGCAATAGCTTAATAAAACTGAGGCTGAACAAGCTTATTTAGTATAAAAGATAGGGTGACGTGCTGGTTTGGGATACCCATGTGAGCTGGTGTTTTGACTGCAGGACAAAAACCAATTCAAAATGCAACACTTTGATTCAGCTGAGGAAGGATCAACAAGCGTATTTAGTATAACAGATAGGCTGCCTAGTGCAGGTTTGGGATGCCCTGCGGCCTGTTGTTTTTTTTGTTAAAGGCAGACCAAAAACCAATTCAAAATGCAATACTTTGATTCAGCTGAGGAAGGATAAACAAGCGTATTTAGTATAACAGATAGGCTGCCTAGTGCAGGCTTGGGATGCCCTGCGGCCTGGTGTTTTTTTTGTTAAAGGCAGACCAAAAACCAATTTAAAAGGCAATACTTTGATTCAGCTTAGGAAGAATCAACAAGCGTATTTAGTATAACAGATAGGCTGCCTAATGCAGGTTTGGGATGCCCTGCGGCCTGGTGTTTTTTTGTTAAAGGCAGACCAAAAACCAATTCAAAAGGCAATACTTTGATTCAGCTGAGGAAGGATCAACAAGCTTATTTAGTATAACAGATAGGCTGCCTAGTGCAGGTTTGGGATGCCCTGTGGCCTGGTGTTTTTTTGTTAAAGGCAGACCAAAAACCAATTCAAAATGCAATACTTTGATTCAGCTGAGGAAGGATCAACAAGCATATTTAGTATAACAGATAGGCTGCCTAATGCAGGTTTGGGATGCCCTGCGGCTTGGTGTTTTTTTTTGTTAAAGGCAGACCAAAAAGCAATTCAAAATGCAATACTTTGATTCAGCTGAGGAAGAATCAACAAGCGTATTTAGTATAACAGATAGGCTGCCTAGTGCAGGTTTGGGATGCCCTGTGGCCTGGTGTTTTTTTTGTTAAAGGCAGACCAAAAACCAATTCAAAATGCAATACTTTGATTAAGCTGAGGAAGGATCAACAAGCGTATTTAGTATAACAGATAGACTGCCTAATGCAGGTTTGGGATGCCCTGCGGCCTGGTGTTTTCTTTGTTAAAGGCAGACCAAAAACCAATTTAAAATGCAATACTTTGATTCAGCTGAGGAAGGATCAACAAGCGTACTTAGTATAACAGATAGGCTGCCAAATGCAGGTTTGGGATGCCCTGCGGCCTGGTGTTTTTTTTTTTAAAGAGAGACCAAAAAACAATTCAAAGTGCAATACTTTGATTCAGCTGAGGAAGGATCAACAAGCGTATTTAGTATAACAGATAGGCTGCCTAGTGCAGGTTTGGGATGCCCTGCGGCCTGGTGTTTTTTTTGTTAAAGGCAGACCAAAAACCAATTCAAAATGCAATACTTTGATTCAGCTGAGGAAGGATCAACAAGCGTATTTAGTATAACAGATAGGCTGCTAAGTGCAGGTTTGGGATACCCAGGAGGGCTGGTGTTTTTTTGGTTAAAGGCAGACCAAAAACCAATTCAAAATGCAATACTTTGATTCAGCTGAGGAAGGATCAACAAGCGTATTTAGTATAACAGATAGGCTGCCTAGTGCAGGCTTGGGATGCCCTGCGGCCTGGTGTTTTTTTTGTTAAAGGCAGACCAAAAACCAATTCAAAAGGCAATACTTTGATTCAGCTTAGGAAGGATCAACAAGCATATTTATTATAACAGATAGGCTGCCTAATGCAGGTTTGGGATGCCCTGCGGCCTGGTGTTTTTTTGTTAAAGGCAGACCAAAAACCAATTCAAAAGGCAATACTTTGATTCAGCTGAGGAAGGATCAACAAGCTTATTTAGTATAACAGATAGGCTGCCTAGTGCAGGTTTGGGATGCCCTGTGGCCTGGTGTTTTTTTTGTTAAAGGCAGACCAAAAATCAATTCAAAATGCAATACTTTGATTAAGCTGAGGAAGGATCAACAAGCGTATTTAGTATAACAGATAGACTGCCTAATGCAGGTTTGGGATGCCCTGCGGCCTGGTGTTTTCTTTGTTAAAGGCAGACCAAAAACCAATTCAAAATGCAATACTTTGATTCAGCTGAGGAAGGATCAACAAGCGTACTTAGTATAACAGATAGGCTGCCTAATGCAGGTTTGGGATGCCCTGCGGCCTGGTGTTTTTTTTTTAAAGGGAGACCAAAAAACAATTCAAAGTGTAATACTTTGATTCAGCTGAGGAAGGATCAACAAGCGTATTTAGTATAACAGATAGGCTGCCTAGTGCAGGTTTGGGATGCCCTGCGGCCTGGTGTTTTTTTTGTTAAAGGCAGACCAAAAACCAATTCAAAATGCAATACTTTGATTCAGCTGAGGAAGGATCAACAAGCGTATTTAGTATAACAGATAGGCTACCTAGTGCAGGTTTGGGATGCCCTGCAGCCTGGTGTTTTTTTTGTTAAAGGCAGACCAAAAACAATTCAAAATGCAATACTTTGATTCAGCTGAGGAAGGATCAACAAGCATATTTAGTATAACAGATAGGCTGTCTAATGCAGGTTTGGGATGCCCTGCGGCCTGGTGTTTTTTTTGTTAAAGGCAGACCAAAAACCAATTAAAAATGCAATACTTTGATTCAGCTGAGGAAAGATCAACAAGCGTACTTAGTATAACAGATAGGCTGCCTAATGCAGGTTTGGGATGCCCTGTGGCCTGGTGTTTTTTTTTTTTAAAGGGAGACCAAAAAACAATTCAAAGTGCAATACTTTGAATCAGCTGAGGAAAGATCAACAAGCGTATTTAGTATAACAGATAGGCTGCCTAGTGCAGGTTTGGGATGCCCTGCGGCCTGGTGTTTTTTTTGTTAAAGGCAGACCAAAAACCAATTCAAAATGCAATACTTTGATTCAGCTGAGGAAGGATCAACAAGCGTATTTAGTATAACAGATAGGCTACCTAGTGCAGGTTTGGGATACCCTGCAGCCTGGTGTTTTTTTTGTTAAAGGCAGACCAAAAACCAATTCAAAATGCAATACTTTGATTCAGCTGAGGAAGGATCAACAAGCGTATTTAGTATAACAGATAGGCTGTCTAATGCAGGTTTGGGATGCCCTGCGGCCTGGTGTTTTTTTTGTTAAAGGCAGACCAAAAAACAATTCAAAATGCAATACTTTGATTAAGCTGAGGAAGGATCAACAAGCGTATTTAGTATAACAGATAGACTGCCTAATGCAGGTTTGGGATGCCCTGCGGCCTGGTGTTTTCTTTGTTAAAGGCAGACCAAAAACCAATTCAAAATGCAATACTTTGATTCAGCTGAGGAAGGATCAACAAGCGTACTTAGTATAACAGATAGGCTGCCTAATGCAGGTTTGGGATGCCCTGCGGCCTGGTGTTTTTTTTTTTAAAGGGAGACCAAAAAACAATTCAAAGTGCAATACTTTGATTCAGCTGAGGAAGGATCAACAAGCATATTTAGTATAACAGATAGGCTGCCTAGTGCAGGTTTGGGATGCCCTGCGGCCTGGTGTTTTTTTTGTTAAAGGCAGACCAAAAACCAATTCAAAATGCAATACTTTGATTCAGCTGAGGAAGGATCAACAAGCGTATTTAGTATAACAGATAGGCTACCTAGTGCAGGTTTGGGATACCCTGCAGCCTGGTGTTTTTTTTGTTAAAGGCAGACCAAAAACCAATTCAAAATGCAATACTTTGATTCAGCTGAGGAAGGATCAACAAGCGTATTTAGTATAACAGATAGGCTGTCTAATGCAGGTTTGGGATGCCCTGCGGCCTGGTGTTTTTTTTGTTAAAGGCAGACCAAAAAGCAATTCAAAATGCAATACTTTGATTAAGCTGAGGAAGGATCAACAAGCGTATTTAGTATAACAGATAGACTGCCTAATGCAGGTTTGGGATGCCCTGCGGCCTGGTGTTTTCTTTGTTAAAGGCAGACCAAAAACCAATTCAAAATGCAATACTTTGATTCAGCTGAGGAAGGATCAACAAGCGTACTTAGTATAACAGATAGGCTGCCTAATGCAGGTTTGGGATGCCCTGCGGCCTGGTGTTTTTTTTTTAAAGGGAGACCAAAAAACAATTCAAAGTGCAATACTTTGATTCAGCTGAGGAAGGATCAACAAGCCTATTTAGTATAACAGATAGGCTGCCTAGTGCAGGTTTGGGATGCCCTGCGGCCTGGTTTTTTTTTTTTTTTTAAAGGCAGACCAAAAACCAATTAAAAATGCAATACTTTGACTCAGCTGAGGAAGGATCAACAAGCGTATTTAGTATAACAGATAGGCTACCTAGTGCAGGTTTGGGATGCCCTGCAGCCTGGTGTTTTTTTTGTTAAAGGCAGACCAAAAACCAATTCAAAATGCAATACTCAGGATCAACAAGCGTATTTAGTATAACAGATAGGCTGCTAAGTGCAGGTTTGGGATACCCAGGAGGGCTGGTGTTTTTTTGTTTAAAGGCAGACCAAAAAATATTTAAACTAATCCAGTTCTATATTATGATAAATGCTTGTGTGTAACAGATAGGGGTAAATAAGCCACTGCATAGATGGCATGCACAGTGGCAAGGCAGATTTACAGCACCAAGAACTGAAATTGAATTGAAAACTGATCTGGCTAATGAAAAAAAAAAATTTCACTGTCACTTCTAAGCTGTCCCTGGCTGGATGGTTCCGGTTTTTCCCTATCTTTCCCTGGCTCTGTCTACCTCTCTGTCTACCTCTCTGACTCTCCCTACCTATCTCTAACTTTCTGTCCCTGTGTCTAACTAGCTGTGCTCTGGCAGCAATGCAAGGCTGAAATGCGCACAAGCAAGATGGCCGCCGCTTTATATAGCACAGTGACGTCACCGGGCTTCCTGGCTGCTGATAGGCTGCATGTGACTTACCCATGATACCCATGTCTGGGCATGTTCATCCACCATTTTAGAATGCCTGTAATTGAAATAAATGGAGTTTAAAGGAAAACTTTGATCGATCGAATTGCGGGGAAATTCAGATTTGTTCAGAATCGAATTTTCCATGAAATTCGGAACGAATCCGGGTTCGTCCGGATCGATTCGCTCATCCCTAACCCTAACCTTGATGTTTGCAAATAATTCAAATCCAGGCAATAAATGTGGCTGTTTGCAGGCCTGGGTGAAAATATGGCATAAATTTCGATTGGAGCAGTCATATGCCTTGACACAAAGAAACAACAAACACATAATTCATTATTAACCAAAACAATAAGTCTAACTGTAACAATGTGATAACACATTAAAACCGGACTTTCAGCTTCATTTAAAGTGGACCAAAACCCAGAATTTTGACTATCCTGGATTTTTGTCCTTGCTTCCGAGGCTCCCCGATCGGGATTGCCCGCTGTGTGAAACCCCCCAGGCCGCCTGATCTCACTCACCCCCCTCTCATTAAAACATGACGTTCGGATCCTCTCCTGCCCCTTTGTCCGATAGCTCATCTAAGGTGAGCATATACGAGCATGCAGGTGGCCTGTCCCCGACTCTGAACCTTTGCTGCCTGCCCCGACCTCGGCTACTCACCTTTACCGTGAACCTGTGCTGCCAGCCCCAATCTCTGCCTGTACTTACTACGCCTTTTGCCTGCCACTTGTGTACCTCCCTGATCTGTTGTTGTACGTTAGGTAACCAGATGTTGTACGTCAGGTAAACACATTGTTGCTACGGAAACTATTATCTTTTATAATACCAAGCTGCAAAAATAACAGATAAGCTCAGCACATGGAAGACATCATTTGAGTACACAATAATGGAAGCTTTTTTAAAAATCCCATTGACAGTCGAATTAGCCTTTAAAGGGGCATTGCAGACAAAAGGGTTTAAATAGGCTAACTTTTGCTGGCTAACTGTCAGGGGTGGCTGTCTGTTATTCCACAGCACCTGATAAACCCTTTAGAACTTTTCCTGACTCTTGTTATAGGGTCCCCAAAATTATTTTACTTCTGCAGGGACCCTTACATTAAAACATCTGCTGCTAAGAAAGCCCTGAGAGTTATGAAGCCGGCTGAATATTGGCTGAGTGAAAGATGCAGCCTCTGATAGCCAGCACATGGAGAATTGAAAGCAGGCTAATTTAACCCTTTGCCTGGAATGTACCTTTAATACTCCAGAGAGAGAATGTGTATTTTTGTTAGACGCTTTCATTAACCAAGATGGACATAGGCAAATGGGCACCTTTCTGGGTAAAGTTTGCTTTTGAATGATGACAGTACTGGTTGGATGATTAATTTATTTATCTTCACTGAAGGTGCCATCTGTCTTAATCCTAGGCTGGTTTGGGCCTTCTCAATCCTTTTGATTTATGTTATAATATAGTACATAACCCAGAAAACACACTTTGTAAATGATTTCTAATCCCTACCTTGCCCTTACATGGTTAAGTAGATTTTGAGAGGCTTATTCATTACTAACGCCAGGTATCAGCAGATGAGCGCCTCTATAGTGGCACTTACAGCGACCTCTAGTAGATGCTCATGTCCGGGTATCGGGCGATGTAACAGAGCGTCTCGGTCGCTCTAGTAACCTGGCCGGCATTGATGAATGAGATGTATGTTGGATGTTCTAACACCAGTACAGAGTTGTAGCGAGCGAAAGGTAGCGTCAGCTCAGTGCGATCGACTCTCAGCGACTCTCACACCATATTCAACAAAAGAACAGACTCACAGAGCGTAGGCGCTCTGGATCTGGTTGCTATAGCATAGAGCGCCAGACGCTGTGTGATTAAAGTCTGTTTTTTAACACATATCCACCAGTAACAAAGCGAAAGCACATGGAATTACGCCAGACCTGTAATGACAATTCTGCATAAAAAAATTAAAAATCAAAAAACTTTTAAAAAATGAATTTTTCTAGGCCAGGAGAGGTGACACAATTATTTGAGATACAAAAAATAATTAAAAACAAAAAACCCTGTTTAAACAGAAGAAAAGGAACGTGCATTGAAATGTATGGGTGAGAGACAGGTAGCGACAGGTAATACCTGGTGCTCTGGAAGCTAGAGAGCAGGCACTATACACTGAGCGCCTGTAATGATAAATCAGACGCTACATGGCGCAGTTAGAATCGCTCACCAGGATCGCCTTCATAATTGTGGCTTTGCATACAGCTCCCAGTGCTCACCAGACGCTTCCTGCTGCTACAAGGCACTACCTGGAGATATCCCTTGATGAATAAACCCCATAGTCCAACTATGGCTAACCCCCATTTGGTATTTTAGATCCTTATAATCACATGTGGTGCCTGCAACAACCAGGCCTATCTTCCAGCAGTAAAAGCTCTTCCTCAAGCAGATAAGTATTTTTTAACTTTATAAAGCAAAGTGGCTTAGCCACAGGGGATGGGAAGCTTTTTTTGTATTTTCACACTAGATCAATGGCAATGAAAGTGTTACATGCTTAAAAGTCGTTTTTTTATTTGTATTGCATCATCCAACGATCCAAAACAAATCTGTGTTTAATATTTAAAAAATAAACTAGGAGCAATTTGGATGTAAAACTTCTTCATCCTCTTTTTTGCTGCAAGGCTTTAAAGCCATCATTCTCTGTATTTGTCAGGTGCTGAGAGCCCAGGACATTGTGCTGCCAATGGATGTTAGTAAATAATCTTGCTGTCAGTGGGTATCACATAGATCCTTGAATCGCTCGTGTCTTCTACTGAACTATGCATAATAAATATATGTATGAATTGAACAGATGCCAGCTCAACAGACTGCAAGTCTACGTTGAAATGCCAATGCATACTATTAAATTATATAAATATGAATGTTTAAGGTACTTTCCAAAATGTATAAATCATTCAATTTAAAGACAATAGATTTTTAACTTCTCTCCTTCCTGAAACCTCATTTTATGTATAGGCAGATTTAAGGTTGTATGCATTTATTGATAATATACTTGAATTATCTCACCTTTTTCATATAATTGAAGAAATGAATTTGACATGGTTATATATGTTATATTATAGTTTAGTCGATTAATTTACTAAGTATGCCAATGTATTATTGGCTGTTGGCTAATTAATTGTCGTAATTTTGCCAAGTGATAGTATTAGCTATATATATTATTAGAGATAATAGCCTTGATTCACTAAGAGGCCGATTCATTAATAGCAGCAGGTAGCGACAGTTGAGCGACTGTAGCAGTATTTTCACAGTACCCGCTAGTAGTCGCTGTGCTTGGCCATTGTTCGGTTGTTGACAGCGACTGAGTCGGTGTGCAGTAATGTTGAATAGGGGGTGACGAGTCGCTGTTTGACAGGTTCCGCGATGTATGGTTGCGCATGATAGCGACTGGTCAGAGCCACCGGCTTCCACCATATTCATCAAAAAATCACGCTCAAAAAATTCTCGCGCTGTGAAATGCATGTTTAAACCCCAGAGCGCTGGCGGCGATGTGTTAAAAGTAGTTTTTTAACCCCCAAACCACCATATTTTTGGAAACCAAAAAAAAAAAAAAAAAATGATAAAGAATTTAAATATGAATACAATAATATCAGACCTGTAATATCAATTCTGCACAATTTTTTTTTTTTTCGTTACCTTAAACAAATTATCTAACATGGCAGAAGTGGTCACAGAATTTTTCACATTAAAAAAAAAAAAAAAAAAACATTAATAACAATTAATTATGAATATTTAAAGATTGTTCCATTGAAATGCATTGGAGAGCGCCAGGTAGCGAGAGGTCATACCTGTCACTGTTCAAGGTCGCTCTCTGGCGCTGTGGGCTGAGGCTGGAATAATGATGAATGAGTGGCTATCTGGCGCTATCTCAGTCGCTAAGCAGGATCGGCTTGATAAATGTGTGATTGTGGTGGGGGGGCAGCGTTCTCATGGCGGTGCCCGTCATTACCGGTCGCTCACCCGTCGCTACCTGTCGCTATTCCTTCATAAATAAGGGCCTAAATGTTGAAAAAAAAAATTCATGGTATCAAAAAAACTCAGTTAATGAGAAAAAAAATGAGAATTTCACTGTTAGTGAATCATCAGACAGAAAGACAATAAAAGTCAATTACATTTTTTTACTCCTGAAATAAGTATAAGTACTTTTTTCTCCTTTTTTCACTGTAGTAAAAAGCACCATTGACTTTCATTCTCTTCCTATCTGGCGATTCATCAACAATGAAATTCTCAGGCTTTTTTCTCATGATGTGATTTTATTATTAACATGAGAATTGTTTTCAACTCTGGATGAATCAAGGCCATAGTATCTATTTTGCCACACTGTGTATTATTCAAGTGCCCAGATGCATGGAACAAACACACTCAAAGTTTTTATGCCAATGTTTTGGAAAAATAAATTTACACAGTAAAAGCACTGAAAGTAAGATACACTAACCACCACTTCCCATACTTTAGATTATTTACAGAGATTGTGGTGTTAGAGAGGGGAGAGAGGAGGGGAGTGAGATAGTGGGAAGATGACCAGTTGGACATAGGGGAAGAAATGGCTGTTAGACAGTCAGGGAGGCTAGAGAAGCCCAGTGAGGTTATTAAAGATCATAAGTGTATATTGAAGCAGTGGTCCTAGGACTGAGCCTTGTGGTACACCAACAGACAGAGGACGGGGAAAGGAAATTGTGTTTAAGTAACACCTTGATTCAATAATAGTTGAAAAATATTCTCATGCTGGTAAAACATTCAATTAATGACAAAAAGCCTGATAATGTCACTGAATCACCAGATAAAAAGACAATGAAAGTCAAAGGCTTTTACTACAGTGTAAAAAGGAGTAAACAGTTCTCTACTTTACTTAGGATAAAAAAGTACCATTGGCTTTCATTGTTTTTATAGCTGGTGATTCAGTGACATTTTCAGGCTTTTTTCTCATGAATTGAATTTTTTACTACCATGAGAATTTTTTTTTTTTTTTTTTTTAATTCTTATTGAATCGAGGCCTAAATGTGCAATCAGAGATATAGGAAGAGAGCCAAGAAAGTGTGAAAGCTTGAATTCCAAGGGAGGAAAGAATACTGATAAACAGAGCATGGTTGGCTGTGTCAAAAGCAAATAGGTCAAGAAGAATAAGAACTGAGTAGTAGCCTTCGAATTTGGCAGTTAATAGACCATTAGTGACTTTGGTGAGGGCAGTTTCAGTGGCACGACTTGAGCGAAATTCAGACTGGAGGGGATATAGGAGGGAGTCTGTACACAGATAGTGAGCCAGTATTGAGTAGACATGTTGTTCAAAAAGCTTGGATGATAAAGGGAACAGCAAGATCAGATGGTAACTGGAGAGGGCAGAGAGAGTCTTTTGATAAGTGGAGTTATAATAGCATGGAGGAAGGAGGAAGGAAATGTACCAGTGGAGAGGGAGAGGTTAAATACAGATGTTAAGGCTGGAATGACAGCTGAAGACAGTTAAGGGATAATGTTGGATGGAATGGGATTAAGGGAGCAGGTGGTCAGGTGGGCTTTGAAATAAGAGAGTCCTAGTTCAGTTAGCTGAACGAATTGAGTTAATGAGTGGGGCAGGGGGGTAGGGGGAGAGAGGCATTCTGAGGGATGAAACTACTTCAGATCTAGTCTATTTTATCTTTAAAGTATGTGGCAAATTGCTCATGTTTAGCACATGAAAAGGCATTCCTGAAGGGCTTGTTTGTATAACAGAAAGTCCTCCTTGGTTTTGGATTTTCTCCATAGCTATTAAGCAACTCAAGAATTCCACTTCAATGTTACAGTGTTGATGTTAAGCCAGGGCTGTCTTTTTTGGGCAGAGGGTGCTATAGATTAGAGGAGCAACAGAGTGAAGGAGAATGGTTAGTGTATTAAGGTAGTGTGAAGCTGAATGAGGGCAGGGTGTGAAGGGATTTTAGAGAGTTGGAAAAATATTGAAGGTCTAGGTTTTTGAGGGGATAGTGGTGAGGGAAGAAAGTGTTAGTGTTAGGAGGTTGTGATCACAGAGAGGAAGTGAGGATGAAAAGAGACCGGATACAGAGCAGAGGTGAGTGAAAAGTAGGTCAAGCGTGTGTTTGCATTTGTGAGTGTGGCTAGCAGACCATTGCTTCAGTCCAAAAGAGGTGGTGAGCAATAGTAATCTGGGGGCGACAGGGTTGTTGGTGTCAACGGGTATATTGAAGTCACCCATGATTATAGTCGGGATGTCAGTGGAAAGGCAGTAGAGGAGCCAGGTAAAGAAGTGGTCCAGGAAGAGAGTAGCAGGTACAGGAGGGCGATAGTTAATGGCAATATTTATGTGATGGGGAGAATGGAGACTCCCACAGTGGACTTCAAAGGTAAAGAAGGATATGAAGGGTAGGGGTTGGGTTAAATGAGCAGTTCTGTTAAAGTGGACCAAAACCCAGGATTTTTACCTGGGTTTGGTCCTTTTCCCGGGGGCACCCCGATTGTGGGTGCCCCACTGTGAGAACCCCCCCCCCCAGATCGCTGCAGTCAACTCACCTCTTCCCGGGCCCACTGCGTGTCTAAGAGCAGCAACTCTGACGGCTGCATCCTCAGCTTCCCTCTAGCAGTGAGGAGAGATATGAATAGACTTACCAGGAGTAGGGGGATGCTGTGAGCTTAGAGCTTTGAGAGTGCGAGGAAACAGGATTGTTAAATAGCAAAGGAGAATTATAAATTGGTTTGGAGATCCTCAGACAAACAGAGATACTCCTGGTCTCTTCTGGCTCAATTCTGGCCTAATTCAGTACACTTTAAAATGGTGCACTTCAAAATCCTTCTTTTAACCTATTGCATGATTATTATTGAGTTACCAGGTGGGACTGAACATGGTTTCATTACTACTTAATACTAGTTTTACACTATATGTATCACTTGGGTTATCACAATATATACCCCATCTCCCAAATGCTAACTAATTGGCTTTGATTGTTGCATTGGATATTGGACTGTCTGTAGCAGCACCTGTTGGACCCGACTGCTGATTATACCTACGCCAGTGAGTGACACTTTGTGCTGCACAACGAATTTATGAATCTTTTCCTTGATTGCATTTTTCTGGTGCTGGTTAGCGTTTCATCATTACACTTACAATAAATCACTACTGGGGGCAAAGAGGGCAAACTTTACAATGGGCATAGGCTTTGTTTTAGTTGTTGCTGTCCAAATTACACATTTGTAACAAGAAGAAATCATGAAAAAAATGTCACTTGGAGACATCTAGTTCCTGCTTTTTTATTATTGAGAAGTCACAATGCAAGTTCTGTACTAAAAAGTTGGGATGAGCGAACCCGCTAAAGTTCAGGTTCGTCAAGTTCTAACGAACTTGCCGCTAAAGTGTGGTTTGGGTTCCCAGACTTGACCCGAACCCCATTGAAGTCAATGGGAAACTGAATTTGAGGGACCAAAAATGGCTGAATAATGGGGGGGGGGGACCAGGGTGATTATCCTGCACAAAATGGGCTTGGGAAAGTACTCAACATCATAAGAAAAAAAAAACCCCAAAAAGAAAGAAATACAAACACAAATAGAAATATTATTTTGTACGAGGGTTGGAGGCCAAATTGCAGGGATGGGGGGTCATCTTAAGGAGTGTAAGCATGTCCATGTTGGCTGTGGGTAGGCAAATCCTCCTGTCTGTGATGACATCCCCTGGGTTGTTGGGCACATGTTCTGATTGGACACTTGCCGCAGGGCAGGCCAGCACCTCCAAAGCATAGAGGGCAAGCTTTGGCCACGTGTCCAATTTAGCGACCCATTTGGACAGGGAGGTGCCATCGCTCAGTACCAGGAGATGCGTGGACAGGTAGTCATCCACCATGTGAGTCAATGTCTGCCTCCTGGTACTACAGGTCATATCCAATGGTGGTTGAGGTGGCGGACAATGGAATAGGTTGTTCCACATTGTGGCCAAGTTCAACCTCCCCTGTGAGGTGGTGTCGGTGCCCCTGTGACATTGGCTTGCTGCTTCTCTTCCTCAGCCTTATGCCCTCAAATTCTAATAGTGCGTCCAACAGAGTTTTGTCCTTATAACAAGGGTTCCAGTAGGGTGGCCACCCAGTAATTGGAACTGGTGCGGGAAACTCTGTGGTCACTGAGCAGGCACTGGAGCATTCAGTGTCTCATATTAGCCAGGCTTCTCTGGAATAAAGGTGAAGCTGTCCTCAGTGTGAGGTGTCTCCTCCTGCTGCCCCTCTCACTGCCCATGCTCCAGTGATGAGCTGTGCTGGGTGCCACCCTGCTGTGGGAGAAATCCTCCTTCTCCTCCCCCTCTGAATCCTCCAAAACTGTCCGCTGGCTGGACAGTGGTGTACCTGGTCTGTGTTGGCTCAGCAACCCACCCAGCAAACTACGTGTGCACGTGTGCAGTCCCTGATGCTTGGGAAAATGGGCCTTCCTATTCCTCTGCTCACATCCTCCATCATCGCCTGAAGGTTGTTTTTTCAGCAGGCAAAGGATGGGGGTGGTAGCACTGACAATGGTGTCATCAGCGCTGACCATATTGGTGGTAAACTGGAAACACTGCAGCACTGCACAGATGTCCCTCAAGAAGGCCCACTCATTGGTGGTGAAGTGCTGTTGGGCTGCACTTCTACTCACTTAGGCAATTTAGAGCTGAAACTTCACTATCACCTGCTGTTGCTCACACTCCCTTTCCAGCATATACAACATGACACAAAGCATGTCACATATCAGGTGGTGGGTGGGAAATATAAAGTTCCTCTGCAGCGCAGTTAAGTGAGCCCCAGCAGGGTAAGAACACCAAAAGAGCACGCACTCACTATGCAGCAGCTCTGGTATGTCTGGATAATGGGCCAGGAAGCTCTGAGCACATGCACCAAGCAAGGGATGTATGTCAACCTTGCTTGGCCCAAGGCTGCTAAAAGTTTACTCCCATTGTCGCACACCGCCTTGCCAGGCTTCAGGTGCAACAGCAGCAGCCACTCATCTATCTGCTCCTGGAATGGCGGTCCACAGCTCCTATATTGTGTGGGGTGTTTTGCCCAGACAGTTAAGTTTTATCATCGCATGCTGCCTTTTCTCCATGCCAGTGCTCAAATTGGTGGTGCAGGGGCTGCGCTGACTGCTTGAGAACAAAGCAGAGGAGGCAACAGGAGTCACAAACTGATTTTCAGCAATCTAGTTGGTGGAAGGATATGCACCACAGTGCTTCTCACCTCATTCCCAGCTGCCACTACATTTAGAGAGGCAGTTAGAGAGATTTAAAGTCCCTGCCCATGCTTACTTGTCAACATGTCAGTGGTAATGTGCACACTGGAACAAATGGCATTGCCCAGGGCCCATCTAATTTTTTCCACAACCTGATGGTGCAGGGCAGGGATGGCCTGGTGAGAAACGTAGTGGTGTCTAGGAATGGGAATATTTCAAAGAACAGCAATTTGGAAATGCTCGCATTCAGGGCCAGGGTGTGGGGGTGGGATGGGCTCAACGTCCACATTCTCTCCAAAGTTTGGGGAATGAAAAGCTGAAAGCTTACCTCAGATGGTGTGGACTGACATGGTGATAGTGGTGGTGCTGCTGCTGTTGGACGTGGTGGTGGTCCCACATCCTTCCTTTGGGGGGAAACAGGTGGCCTTGTTGTTGGGGAGGCGATGGTAAAAGCTGAGTCAACTGAAGCAGCAGAGGGAGCCTCAGGTGTCTCTATGTCTTTTAGGTGTTTCTACCATTGCAGCTCTTTTTTGGGTTTCAGGTGCCTGATCATGGACCTGGTACTCAGATTATTAAGAATTTTCCCTCATTTCAGACACTAGTGGCACAGCTTGCAAATAATCTGTGTCTTGTCCTGTGTGGACTGCATGAAAAATGCCATACTGCTGAGATCCTTTGAGCCTGCCTTGTTGCGTCCATTCCCTGGGCAGTGGCAGCAATGGAAGTGGGAGGAGGAGGCAAGAGGAGTGGGTGCTTTCTCTCCAAAGTTTGGGTGATGGAAAGCTGACCTGGGATGGTGCATAATGGACTTACCAGGGATGGGTGAGGTGGGCAGTGGTAGCAATGGGCTGACTGCTGACCACTGGCACACTTCCCCCTCTTCTTCTGGCTGCCTAGAGCTGATGGCCTTCAGTCCAAGTTGGGATGGGGGCATTTCAAAAGCCAGCAATTTGCAAATGCTCGCATTCATGGCCAGGGCTCTTGGGGGGGATGGGCCCCACATCTGCATTGTCTCAAGAATTTGCAGGATGGAAAGCTGAACGCTCACCTGGGATGGTGTTGACTGCCTTGGTGATGGTGGTGGTTGATGCTGTAGGTGGTGGTGGTCCCACATTCTCTACCTCTTCCACCTCTTCTTCCAAACTCTAAAGGCCTTCAGTCCAAGTTGGGTCTAGGACCATATCATCACCCCTGGCTTCCTCTTCCAACAACTCCCCCTGCTATCCTCCCCCTCAGCCTCAGCATTTCCAAAAGCAGCAGCAGTTGGCACTAGGGTTTCATCATCATTGATGAAATTTGGTGCCTTTTCCTATGATGGGCCGCTGACCACATCCTCATCTTCCTACATAAGTTGGGCATCTGGGAACCCTAGGTCTGCAACTGGGGCAGGTGCAAGTGGAAGGCCCACTTGCAAATAGATTTTAAGGGGGTGAGTTGGAGAGCTTAGCCCTCGTGACAGAAGTGGAGTGGGTGGAAGAAAATCCCATGCAACTGGTACCACTGCATGCCATATAAAGTACAACTGCCTCAACTTGTTCTGGCCTCACCACTCTGCCAGCAGTATTGGGGGCCTAAAATTATGTGCTCCAAACCCTGGCACTTGCTTGCATTAAAGGAGGTTGTAGCAGGCAAGGATGTAACACATCCTCTCCCTGCAGCACCAGCTCTGTTACCAGCAGCACCGGCAACTCCAAGGCTATGTCCCTGAAATAAAAAGCAGTGACACACAAGTGCCCTGAACTATTGGTATTAAAGAGTAGTGACACACAAGTGCCCTGAACTATTGATATTACATAGCACTGACACAACAAGTGCCCTGAACAATTGGTATTATAGAGCAGTGACCCACAAGTGCCCTGACCTATTGGTATTAAAGAGCAGTGACAAACAAGTGCCCTAAACAATTGATATTAAAGAGCAGTGCCCTCCAAGTGCCCTGAACAATTGGTATTAAAGAGCAGTGACAAGCAAGTGCCCTGAACAATTGGGAATAAAGAGCAGTGACACTGCACTGAATATTAAAGAGTACTCACACCCAAGTGGTTGTAGCAAGTAGTATTAAAAAGCAATGCCACATCAGTGGTTGCAGAAAATGGTATTAAAGAGTGCTGACACCCAAGAGGTTTGAAAAAGTGGTATTAACCCTTTAAATACCAAGCACGTAGTTTCTACGTGGTTGCTTCTCCTACCCTTAAATGCCAAGCACGTAGAAACTACGTGCCTGGCATTTCCCCCAAACAGTTAAAAAATAGAAAAAAAAAAACACTTACCTCCGGTATTCCCGTGAAGCTTGGGGTCCCCTCTTCCTGCGGGGGGCATCCGATCACCCCCCCGTCGTCCTCCGTCTTCAGGAGGGGGCCCGAAACCAGCCCCCCCCCCGTTTCCAGCGCTGACATCGGCGCTGTAAAAAAAGAAAAAAAAACAAACTGTCATTTACTCACCTCCGCGCCCGAGCCTTCTGTCGGGTCTCCTCTTCACCAGGGGGGGGTCCTCACCTCTAGCAATGGCGGCGATGGCCGCCGCCTCCTAGCCCCGCCCATTGTGGGAGGAGCGGGATGACGTCATCCCGCTCCTCCTATACCCCCTCCGAGCTCCGGCATCTGTCAGATGCTGGTGGTGATCGGAGCAGGGCGGGTGTCAGGTGAGGAGGCTCCGATTGGAGCCCCCTCGCCTGTCACCCGCCCTGCGCCGATCACCACCGGCATCTGTCACTGACATGAGCGGCGCGGGACAGCGGCGAGGGACGTCGGATCGGAGGTGAGTACAGTGTAAAAAAAAAAAAATAAAGATTTTTTTCTTGTGTCTGTGTCTGATTATTTACTTTTAACCCCTTGTGAACTGGTAAGGGGTCCAAATGTCAAGGGTTGTTTTGGTTGAAAAATCGCAAGGTGCGCACTTTGTCTGCAGAGCTGAAATTTTCATGTAAAATTACCGTTACGCACATGCTTTACTTTGGGGTGTTCTGTTCGGGGGATGTTGCGTTTTCAGATTAAACTTGTTTTTTCTTGTTTGTATATAGTTTTTTTAGGAAAATGTGGCTTTGATTCTGCTTTTTTATCCTTTTTTTAGGGAAACTCTTTGCAACCAAGGAATCCATTGAGGGATTACTTCCAGAAAACTATGGCCACATCAACAAGCCTGGTACGCCTAGAAAGCCTGAGGTGTGTACTTCCAGAGAATATATAGTTTGTTGGGGGTATTTCAAATGTAAAGGGTTGTTTTTCTGGAAAAACTGCAAGGTGCGCATATTGCGTAGCATAGTTGTATTTTATCTGAAAATCCCCTAAAGCGCTGTTTCAGTTTGGGGGAGTCTCCTGGGCAGGAAAGGGTGTCTACCTATACATATGTGGTACCGCTGTAACCGGGAGAAATTGGGATTTCACACGCAATAAGATTTTATTGACAAACTTACATTTTTTATTACAAAAAAACTACAAATTGTAAACATTTTTTTTTTTTTTGCACATATTTCACCCAAAAATATTGAGAATACACCTAAAAAATGACAAACAAGACATACGTTAAAGCCCGGACTCTGCTGAAAAAAACAATATATCATTTTCCTGGGAAATCCCTGGAAATCCCTTCAAAAATCACATTTGAAAATGGGGAGCGCATAATAGTGCAAAATGGTCTGGCAACAGAGTGTGACAAAAACTCCAGGTAGGCTGGCACTTAAAGGGTTAAAGAGTATTGACACCCAAGTGGTTTGAATTAGTGGTATTAAACAGTACTGATACACCAGTGGTTACAGAAAGTGGTGTTAAAGAGTACTAACACACCAGTGGTATGAGTATTATTAAAGAGTAGTGACACACCATTAGTTTGAGCAAGTGGTATTAAAGAGGAACAGACACACCAGTAGTGTGAGCAAGTGGTATTAAAGTGTACTCACACCCAAGTGGTTTGAGCAAGTGTTATTAAACAGTTCAGACACCCAACCTATATAGCCCTTACTCCAGTTGCTCTTCCTAAATAAATGTCCATAAAAGACAATAGTGTGCTTATCAACCTATCTAGCCTGATTCCAGCTGCTTTCTCTGAACAAATTGTCTTGAAAAGGACTATAGCATGCTTAACAACGTATCTAGCCCTGATTCCAGTCGCTTTCTCTATCTAAATTTCCTGCAAAGGACAATAGTGTGCTTAAAGTGTACCTATAAGGAAGTTTATGTTGCCACCTTCCATCCCCAGCCCAGTGCCCTAATACAGCTTGTGTTTTTTTTCACTAAAACATTTACTCAATATTGAATAAAAATACTGACAGGAAGTAGTATTTGGGTGAATGGCCTGTCATATGCTAATTAGTTCAGTTACAACTAAACTCACATTAGGGCAGATTCAACGCCATGAGGATTTTTTTTCTCACGTTTTTATGTGAGAAAAACATTTTATAATGATTTTTTTTTCAGAATCATTTTAGCTGTGCATGTTTTTAAATAATTTGCAAAGCTAAAAAATAATGAAAAAAATAATCACAAAAAAAGGTGATGAAAAAGGTGCAGCCAGCAGCACCTTTCCCTACTGCGAGCAACAGTGTGACGCGGACCCTGCCTTTTTTTACGGCAGACCCGTTCGGGACCCAAACTTGCAAAGTTTGGTACGAACCTGAACTTTGTGGGTTCAAGACAGCAAAATATAATCTGTCTGTTAAACCAAACTGTTTTAAAAGTTGTGCTACTGCTTCATCTGTATGAATAGATCAAGGCAACTGGAAGTGCTGTTTTATTTTGTTGAAGACATTTTGCTAGTCATATATCAGGCTTTCCCCATTTTAGAGTGTCTTGTACAGAAATCTGGCAGCAATAAATGAGGAATCCAATTCACATCCTCTGTTTACCATAAACAATAAGGAGGTCAGATGTTTATTGCATTAGGACTGGGTTATTAGGAGTAGCTCCTGTTGGTGTTAACAAAGCACCATAAGTCCTAGACATTGGGTATTGCGACTCCCCATCTCTATTTAGACACACATTTTACCATAAATGTCTTCTTTCTGACCAGTCAGCTTCAGAATCTAAAATGTGAACTTGACTGTCACAAAGGACAATTGGCTTGATGCAGAGCCTCCCCGTTCAGCTATCCTGTGCGTTTTCCCATTGGTTTTGGGCTTTGATCGGGTCAGGAAAGGGTGCTACGTTGATTTTAGTGTGCGTTTATGCGCTCAGGTGTGCGCTCAGCCACCTTTCCGATTGTCGGCTCGCACTAGGCCGTTTTCCGGCAAAACGGACGCCTCGTTCATTGGCCCGTTTTTTCCAGTGATGCAGAGCCTTGATTTCCGATTGAAATCAGCCTAATAAAACAGGGCCGCCGAGCCTTCACTTACGGGCAGTCTGACCAGCCGTATTGGAGCTCCGTGCTTTTTGGGAATGCATTCCTCTGTGGGCCAACATCAAAGGCGCCAGCTACGCCGTCTGGTAGTTCTGAGTATGGCAGAAACCAGGCTGCAGCGCATGCCTTTGGACATCGATGGCATGAGGGACGTTGACCTATTCGAGCTCACCCGCCTTAACCGTGTTTCTCTCCATGCCTTGTATAGCGAGCTGCGGCCATGGTTAGCCCCCGCCACAAGAAAGGGGCATGCAATTGCAGGTATGACCAAATTGGTTGGCTGCCTGCAATTTTTGGCGAACGGCTCGTTCCAGAGACTGGGTGCCTTCTCCCTGGGGATGTCCCAGTCTACGCTGAGCCGCAGCCTAACCAAGTTTTTGGATGGCATGGCTACCCTGGCACAGAATTACATTTTTTTCCCTCAAACAGGGGAAGCCTGGAATGCGGTTAAGCTGGGCTTTTATAACATAGCCAACATGCCCAACGTCATTGGTGCAATCGATTGCACACATGTATCGCTTATCCCCCCTGCGGACCAGGAATATCTGTTCAGGTATGTGGTTTGGGTTTTTTTTTTTTTCTTGTTATCAAACATTTTGTAAGCCTCACACTAATTCCACTTTTGTTTGGCTTGGTGCAGGAACAGGAAGATGGGCCATTCCATCAATGTTCAGGCAGTGGCGGGCCCTGATCTTCAATTTTTCAGTCTGTTTGCTGGCTTTCCTGGGTCCACGCATGATGCACACATTTTGAGGAACTCCAGACTCTATCAATGGTTTCAATCTGGAGATATTTCTGGAGGATGGTTATTGGTAGGGATGAGCGAATCGATCCGGACGAACCCGGATTCGATCCGAATTTCAGGAAAAATTCGATTCGGATCGAATCCGAATTTCCCCGCGATTCGATCACTCGAAGTTTTCCTTTAACATCCATTCATTTACATTACAGGCATTCTAAGATGGCGGGCGGGACATGTCTGGACATGTATCCCGCGCCAGTGCAAGCTGGGGCAGTCACATGCAGCCTATCAGCAGCCAGCAAGCCCGGTGACGTCACACAGCGGTATTTAACGGCGGCCATCTTGCTTTTCCTCATTTCTCTATTGCATTCGTGACAGACAGACAGAACGCTGTGTAGCTGAGGCAGTTAGACAGGCTGGAGACAGGCTGGAGACAGGGACAGACAGGGACAGACAGGGACAGGCTGGAGACAGGCAGGAGACAGACAGGAGACAGACAGAAAGCCAGGGAAAGGTAGGAAAAACGGAGCTGGCTGACAGGGAGATTTTTTTTTTTTCATCCAGCCTTTGTTAGCGTTTTCAGGCTGCTTATAGTAACTAACTGTGCATATATACTGAACTGATCTTAAGTCTGCTGTGAGGCATCCCATTCTGTGACTAAAGCAGCCTCTATTTAATAGCATAATAAACATTTGCACTTATTCTCATAGAAATCAGGCCTGATAAAGACACTTTTGCTGTGCATGCTCTCTGGTTTTTGTGGCACTGGCATCCCATTCTGTGACTAAAGCAGCCTCTATTTAATAGCATAATAAACATTTGCACTTATTCTCATAGAAATCAGGCCTGATAAAGACACTTTTGCTGTGCATGCTCTCTGGTTTTTGTGGCACTGGCATCCCATTCTGTGACTAAAGCAGCCTCTATTTAATAGCATAATAAACATTTGCACTTATTCTCATAGAAATCAGGCCTGATAAAGACACTTTTGCTGTGCATGCTCTCTGGTTTTTGTGGCACTGGCATCCCATTCTGTGACTAAAGCAGCCTCTATTTAATAGCATAATAAACATTTGCACTTATTCTCATAGAAATCAGGCCTGATAAAGACACTTTTGCTGTGCATGCTCTCTGGTTTTTGTGGCACTGGCATCCCATTCCGTGACTAAAGCAGCCTCTATTTAATAGCATAATAAACATTTGCACTTATTCTCATAGAAATCAGGCCTGATAAAGACACTTTTGCTGTGCATGCTCTCTGGTTTTTGTGGCACTGGCATCCCATTCTGTGACTAAAGCAGCCTCTATTTAATAGCATAATAAACATTTGCACTTATTCTCATAGAAATCAGGCCTGATAAAGACACTTTTGCTGTGCATGCTCTCTGGTTTTTGTGGCACTGGCATCCCATTCTGTGACTAAAGCAGCCTCTATTTAATAGCATAATAAACATTTGCACTTATTCTCATAGAAATCAGGCCTGATAAAGACACTTTTGCTGTGCATGCTCTCTGGTTTTTGTGGCACTGGCATCCCATTCTGTGACTAAAGCAGCCTCTATTTAATAGCATAATAAACATTTGCACTTATTCTCATAGAAATCAGGCCTGATAAAGACACTTTTGCTGTGCATGCTCTCTGGTTTTTGTGGCACTGGCATCCCATTCTGTGACTAAAGCAGCCTCTATTTAATAGCATAATAAACATTTGCACTTATTCTCATAGAAATCAGGCCTGATAAAGACACTTTTGCTGTGCATGCTCTCTGGTTTTTGTGGCACTGGCATCCCATTCTGTGACTAAAGCAGCCTCTATTTAATAGCATAATAAACATTTGCACTTATTCTCATAGAAATCAGGCCTGATAAAGACACTTTTGCTGTGCATGCTCTCTGGTTTTTGTGGCACTGGCATCCCATTCCGTGACTAAAGCAGCCTCTATTTAATAGCATAATAAACATTTGCACTTATTCTCATAGAAATCAGGCCTGATAAAGACACTTTTGCTGTGCATGCTCTCTGGTTTTTGTGGCACTGGCATCCCATTCTGTGACTAAAGCAGCCTCTATTTAATAGCATAATAAACATTTGCACTTATTCTCATAGAAATCAGGCCTGATAAAGACACTTTTGCTGTGCATGCTCTCTGGTTTTTGTGGCACTGGCATCCCATTCTGTGACTAAAGCAGCCTCTATTTAATAGCATAATAAACATTTGCACTTATTCTCATAGAAATCAGGCCTGATAAAGACACTTTTGCTGTGCATGCTCTCTGGTTTTTGTGGCACTGGCATCCCATTCTGTGACTAAAGCAGCCTCTATTTAATAGCATAATAAACATTTGCACTTATTCTCATAGAAATCAGGCCTGATAAAGACACTTTTGCTGTGCATGCTCTCTGGTTTTTGTGGCACTGGCATCCCATTCTGTGACTAAAGCAGCCTCTATTTAATAGCATAATAAACATTTGCACTTATTCTCATAGAAATCAGGCCTGATAAAGACACTTTTGCTGTGCATGCTCTCTGGTTTTTGTGGCACTGGCATCCCATTCTGTGACTAAAGCAGCCTCTATTTAATAGCATAATAAACATTTGCACTTATTCTCATAGAAATCAGGCCTGATAAAGACACTTTTGCTGTGCATGCTCTCTGGTTTTTGTGGCACTGGCATCCCATTCTGTGACTAAAGCAGCCTCTATTTAATAGCATAATAAACATTTGCACTTATTCTCATAGAAATCAGGCCTGATAAAGACACTTTTGCTGTGCATGCTCTCTGGTTTTTGTGGCACTGGCATCCCATTCCGTGACTAAAGCAGCCTCTATTTAATAGCATAATAAACATTTGCACTTATTCTCATAGAAATCAGGCCTGATAAAGACACTTTTGCTGTGCATGCTCTCTGGTTTTTGTGGCACTGGCATCCCATTCTGTGACTAAAGCAGCCTCTATTTAATAGCATAATAAACATTTGCACTTATTCTCATAGAAATCAGGCCTGATAAAGACACTTTTGCTGTGCATGCTCTCTGGTTTTTGTGGCACTGGCATCCCATTCTGTGACTAAAGCAGCCTCTATTTAATAGCATAATAAACATTTGCACTTATTCTCATAGAAATCAGGCCTGATAAAGACACTTTTGCTGTGCATGCTCTCTGGTTTTTGTGGCACTGGCATCCCATTCTGTGACTAAAGCAGCCTCTATTTAATAGCATAATAAACATTTGCACTTATTCTCATAGAAATCAGGCCTGATAAAGACACTTTTGCTGTGCATGCTCTCTGGTTTTTGTGGCACTGGCATCCCATTCTGTGACTAAAGCAGCCTCTATTTAATAGCATAATAAACATTTGCACTTATTCTCATAGAAATCAGGCCTGATAAAGACACTTTTGCTGTGCATGCTCTCTGGTTTTTGTGGCACTGGCATCCCATTCTGTGACTAAAGCAGCCTCTATTTAATAGCATAATAAACATTTGCACTTATTCTCATAGAAATCAGGCCTGATAAAGACACTTTTGCTGTGCATGCTCTCTGGTTTTTGTGGCACTGGCATCCCATTCTGTGACTAAAGCAGCCTCTATTTAATAGCATAATAAACATTTGCACTTATTCTCATAGAAATCAGGCCTGATAAAGACACTTTTGCTGGCCAAAGCCCTACTGGACCCTGCCAGGTCGATTCCTGCCCGGGGCATCCCATTCTGTGACTACAGCAGCCTCTGTTTAAGACCATATAAGCATTTGCTCTTATCATATTTGAAATTAGCCTGATAAAGACACTTTTGCTGGCCAAAGCCCTACTGGACCCTGCCAGGTCCATTCCTGCCCAGGGCATCCCATTCTGTGACTAAAGCAGCCTCTGTTTAAGACCATATAAGCATTTGCTCTTATTATATTTATATTATAAGACACTTTTGCTGGGCATAGGCTTACTGCTGCCTGCCAGGTGCACTTCTGTTGAGGCATCCCATTCTGTAACATAGCATACCCCTCTTTATTTACACTAAGCAGCTCTCTTATTTACACTAAGCAGGCCTGTTGGAGGCTGAGTGTTACTGCTCACTTTTGGTGTGCATTATATTCTGTTTTATATAGACCCACTGCTGCCTGGGGGTTCTTAAAATATCACCTACTACCACGCCAGTTAGACTATGTCGGGCAGACAAGTGCCTGGAAGTGAAAAGAGGAGTGGCAGAGGCCAAGATTCCGCAGGCAGAGCTCGCATCAGACTGGGGGCCAGTAGCAGCAGGAGTCACGCTGAGAGACCTAATCTGCCAGTATCTGCTAGCGGTCGGGTCTCCACCAGTAACGCATCTGCCGTGGTAGATTGGCTGACGCGCTCATCAACAACATCATCACAACTTACATCTGAGACCCCCAGTCTAGGGTCGGTAGGTTCCTCTGACACAACCCTGAGTTGGCATGCCCCGAGAGCAGTCCCTGTCCTCCCATTGCCTCTGTCCTACGCCGTTCCCTCCCCCAGCGACGTATCCTATGCTTTGGGTTCAGCTCCACTCTTTAGTGAGGAGGACGATCAGATACAGGAGGACAGTCAGCAGCTACTGCCCAGCCAAGAAATGGAGGTGGCTTCTTTAGCTAGGCAGACAAATAGTGATGTGGACAGTGTCGTGGGTGCTGCGAGCGTTCCAGCTCCTGCGCCAGACACTGTTGACGAATCCACGAACATCAGTGACGTACAGCCACAACCCGGTGATGATGATGATGATGACGATGAAGCCGATCGCACTTGGGAGCCGGGTGATGAAGGGGCTTCATCGTCATCATCAGGAGAAGAGGGGCGCAGGTTGCCCCGGAGTCAGCAGCTGAGGCAGCAAGGTGGTAGCAGTCAGCATGGGGGCACAATTCCAAAGGCTGGAGCCGGCCGGGGCCGGGGCCGGGGTAGAGCACCTGCTGTGCGGCAGTCTACCTTATCGGGAGGTAGTGGAGCAGGGGTTCCTGGAGTTGGCAACAGCAGCAGTGAATCAGTGAGGCCAGGGGGTGGGAAAAGTAGCTACTCGGCAGTGTGGCAGTTTTTCCTGAGGCATCCGCAGGAGGGTAACATGGCCACATGCAAGATATGTAGGCAAAAGGTGAAGCGTGGCCAGGGTCCAAATGTTGGCACCACGGCCCTGCGTCAACATATGATGCGTCACCATAAAACGACCTGGGAGAACCGAGGCTCCCAAGGGGTGGTCCAGTCTGCTTCCTCACCAAGTGAGCTCCCAATTTCTGCCAGCCAAGGCTCCAGCACCTCAGCCGAAGGCAGCTGTGCGTCACACCCATCCTCTGTCGCTCCTGCTCCTCCTCCTCCTCCTCCAAGTCATGCATCCCGCCAGCAATCCATCAGCGAAGCCATGTCCAAGAGACAGCAGTATGCGCCCACTCATCCTACGGCGCAGAAGCTGAATGTGCTCCTGTCCAAGTTGCTGGTGCTGCAGTCGCTCCCTTTTCAGGTGGTGGAATCTGCACCTTTCAGAGAACTGATGGCTTGTGCCGAGCCGAGGTGGAGAGTCCCAAGCCGTCATTTCTTTGCCAAGAAGGCAGTACCAGCGCTGCACACTTTTGTTGAACAGAAGGTGGGCCAGTCCTTGAGCCTGTCGGTGTGTAGCAAAATACATGGCAGCGCCGACATCTGGAGCTGTAACTACGGTCAGGGGCAGTACATGTCGTTTACGGCCCACTGGGTGAATGTGGTCCCTTTGCAGCAGCAACTTGGACAGGTCACGCCGCTTCGGCCTCCGCGCTCTCTGCCCATTGGGCCTGTGACACCGTGCGACTCGGCCTCCTCATCCTCCGCCATCTCCTCACCCTCCACTGTAGGCTCAAGTCTCAGTGCCCCTCCAGTCTACCATGTGTGCAGGGCACGGAGGTGTCACGCAGTGCTTCACATGGTTTGTCTTGGCGAACGGAGTCACACAGGGGAGGAACTGCTTAAATGTATTCATCAGGAAATCCAAACATGGCTTACTCCGAGAAAACTTAAAATGGGAATCATGGTTACCGACAATGGGAAGAACATTTTGTCTGCGCTGCGCCAAGGAAGCCTGACCCATGCCCCCTGCATGGCTCACGTCTTCAATCTGGTTGTCAAGCGGTTTCTGAAGTGTTCCCCCCATCTGCAGGACATCCTAACAACTTCACGGAAACTTTGCATGCACTTCAGCCACTCCTACACCGCCAAACACACCCTTCTTGAGCTACAGCGTCAGAATGGTATCCCCCAACATAGTCTGATTTGCGATGTTTCCACCCGTTGGAATTCCACCCTTCACATGTTGGACCGATTATATGAACAGAGAAAAGCCATCACGGATTTCCTGATGATCCAAGCAGATAGGGGGACTCCCCTGTGTAACTTCAATGTCAACCAGTGGCAGCTCATACGTGACACCTGCCGTTTGCTCAGGCCCTTTGAGGAAGCCACTTTATTTGTCAGTCGGCAGGATTACGGGATGAACGACGTGATTCCACTGCTTCATGTACTACAGCACATGTTGGAAACCATGGCTGGTCAGGGCACTGGAGACATGGCGTTTACATCTTACGGCCACATGAACCCCGTTGGAGCTGAACTGGAGGAGGAGGAGGAGGAAGAGGAGGAGGAGGAGTTGCCCAGCGAAACACAGTTTAGGCTTGGCGAAATGGCTGGTTTATCTAGTCAGCGGACAGGAGAGGAGGAGCAGGAGCAGCCAGAGGAGCTAGAGGTTTTTGAGGAAGGAGAGACAGAGGACCCGGGCACACCGTGGCAGTATGCAGTGGAGATGGAGACAGGTAGTCCATCCGAGTCACTTGCGCAAATGGCACGAAGCATGCTCACATGCTTGCGTAGTGACCCCAGAATTGTTTCCATCTGTCGGCGGGATGACTTCTGGCTGTCCACCTTATTGGACCCTCGCTTCCGGCACAAAATGGGGGCATTTTTTAAACCCACCGAGAGGGAGGACAAACTCAACTACTACAAAGACATTCTACGTAGGCAGTTGGCCGATGCCTATCTGCGCCATGGTCCATACTCTCGCAGGTCTGACTCGAGGGGACCTCTGCGCTCACCTTCCACTGCCATGGCCGCTGGGGGGGTTGGCAGCAGCAGCAGCAGAAGCTCCATCAGCAGCAGCAGCCTCAGTCTTCAGTCGCTAATGAGTAGCTTTCTACACCCGCATAGTGAGGCTACTCATGAGCAGCAGGAAGACCTGGAGCAGGACCTGAACCAGCAGGTCATGTCATACTTTGACATGACCATGCCAACACACCTTGAGGATCCGCTGGACTTCTGGGCAGCCAAACTTGATTTGTGGCCGCAACTAGCAGAGTTTGCCCTGGAAAAGCTGTCCTGCCCGGCAAGTAGCGTGCCATCTGAGCGGGTGTTTAGTGCGGCGGGGGCCATAGTTACGGCGAGGAGAACTCGTCTGTCAACTAAAAATGTGGAGAGACTCACCTTTGTCAAAATGAATCAGGGATGGATCAGCCAGGATTTCCACCCACCAATGCCTGATGCATGCGACTAGATTCAGCATGGTGCCACGTTTTACACTTTACAAATGGTGCAAAACATATTTATGTCTTTAGGCCATTTTTTGGGCTCCTGCTGCTGCTACTGCCAACTTCTGCCAACTCCAGGGTGTGATTCATCCAATTTTTGGGCTCCTGAAGCCAACTCCAGTGTATATTTGGGCTCCTGCTGCTACTACTGTCAACTCCTGCCAACTCCAGGGTGTGATTCATCCAATTTTTGGGCTCCTGAGGCCAACTCCAGTGTATATTTGGGCTCCTGCTGCTGCTACTGTCAACTCCTGCCAACTCCAGGGTGTGATTCATCCAATTTTTGGGCTCCTGAAGCCAACTCCAGTGTATATTTGGGCTCCTGCTGCTACTACTGCCAACTTCTGCCAACTCCAGGGTGTGATTCATCCAATTTTTGGGCTCCTGAAGCCAACTCCAGTGTATATTTGGGCTCCTGCTGCTGCTACTGTCAACTCCTGCCAACTCCAGGGTGTGATTCATCCAATTTTTGGGCTCCTGAAGCCAACTCCAGTGTATATTTGGGCTCCTGCTGCTGCTACTGTCAACTCCTGCCAACTCCAGGGTGTGATTCATCCAATTTTTGGGCTCCTGAAGCCAACTCCAGTGTATATTTGGGCTCCTGCTGCTGCTACTGTCAACTCCTGCCAACTCCAGGGTGTGATTCATCCAATTTTTGGGCTCCTGAAGCCAACTCCAGTGTATATTTGGGCTCCTGCTGCTGCTACTGCCAACTTCTGCCAACTCCAGGGTGTGATTCATCCAATTTTTGGGCTCCTGAAGCCAACTCCAGTGTATATTTGGGCTCCTGCTGCTACTACTGCCAACTTCTGCCAACTCCAGGGTGTGATTCATCCAATTTTTGGGCTCCTGAAGCCAACTCCAGTGTATATTTGGGCTCCTGCTGCTGCTACTGTCAACTCCTGCCAACTCCAGGGTGTGATTCATCCAATTTTTGGGCTCCTGAAGCCAACTCCAGTGTATATTTGGGCTCCTGCTGCTGCTGCTGTCAACTCCTGCCAACTCCAGGGTGTGATTCATCCAATTTTTGGGCTCCTGAAGCCAACTCCAGTGTATATTTGGGCTCCTGCTGCTGCTGCTGTCAACTCCTGCCAACTCCAGGGTGTGATTCATCCAATTTTTGGGCTCCTGAAGCCAACTCCAGTGTATATTTGGGCTCCTGCTGCTGCTGCTGTCAACTCCTGCCAACTCCAGGGTGTGATTCATCCAATTTTTGGGCTCCTGAAGCCAACTCCAGTGTATATTTGGGCTCCTGCTGCTGCTGCTGCCAACTTCTGCCAACTCCAGGGTGTGATTCATCCAATTTTTGGGCTCCTGAAGCCAACTCCAGTGTATATTTGGGCTCCTGCTGCTGCTGCCAACTTCTGCCAACTCCAGGGTGTGATTCATCCAATTTTTGGGCTCCTGAAGCCAACTCCAGTGTATATTTGGGCTCCTGCTGCTGCTGCTGCCAACTTCTGCCAACTCCAGGGTGTGATTCATCCAATTTTTGGGCTCCTGAAGCCAACTCCAGTGTATATTTGGGCTCCTGCTGCTACTACTGTCAACTCCTGCCAACTCCAGGGTGTGATTCATCCAATTTTTGGGCTCCTGAGGCCAACTCCAGTGTATATTTGGGCTCCTGCTGCTGCTGCTGCCAACTTCTGCCAACTCCAGGGTGTGATTCATCCAATTTTTGGGCTCCTGAGGCCAACTCCAGTGTATATTTGGGCTCCTGCTGCTACTGTCAACTCCTGCCAACTCCAGGGTGTGATTCATCCAATTTTTGGGCTCCTGAAGCCAACTCCAGTGTATATTTGGGCTCCTGCTGCTGCTGCTGCTGCCAACTTCTGCCAACTCCAGGGTGTGATTCATCCAATTTTTGGGCTCCTGAAGCCAACTCCAGTGTATATTTGGGCTCCTGCTGCTGCTACTGTCAACTCCTGCCAACTCCAGGGTGTGATTCATCCAATTTTTGGGCTCCTGAGGCCAACTCCAGTGTATATTTGGGCTCCTGCTGCTGCTACTGTCAACTCCTGCCAACTCCAGGGTGTGATTCATCCAATTTTTGGGCTCCTGAAGCCAACTCCAGTGTATATTTGGGCTCCTTCTGCTGCTACTGCCAACTTCTGCCAACTCCAGGGTGTGATTCATCCAATTTTTGGGCTCCTGAAGCCAACTCCAGTGTATATTTGGGCTCCTGCTGCTACTACTGCCAACTTCTGCCAACTCCAGGGTGTGATTCATCCAATTTTTGGGCTCCTGAGGCCAACTCCAGTGTATATTTGGGCTCCTGCTGCTACTACTGCCAACTTCTGCCAACTCCAGGGTGTGATTCATCCAATTTTTGGGCTCCTGAGGCCAACTCCAGTGTATATTTGGGCTCCTGCTGCTGCTGCTGCCAACTTCTGCCAACTCCAGGGTGTGATTCATCCAATTTTTGGGCTCCTGAAGCCAACTCCAGTGTATATTTGGGCTCCTGCTGCTACTGTCAACTCCTGCCAACTCCAGGGTGTGATTCATCCAATTTTTGGGCTCCTGAAGCCAACTCCAGTGTATATTTGGGCTCCTGCTGCTGCTGCTGCTGCCAACTTCTGCCAACTCCAGGGTGTGATTCATCCAATTTTTGGGCTCCTGAAGCCAACTCCAGTGTATATTTGGGCTCCTGCTGCTGCTACTGTCAACTCCTGCCAACTCCAGGGTGTGATTCATCCAATTTTTGGGCTCCTGAGGCCAACTCCAGTGTATATTTGGGCTCCTGCTGCTGCTACTGTCAACTCCTGCCAACTCCAGGGTGTGATTCATCCAATTTTTGGGCTCCTGAAGCCAACTCCAGTGTATATTTGGGCTCCTGCTGCTGCTACTGCCAACTTCTGCCAACTCCAGGGTGTGATTCATCCAATTTTTGGGCTCCTGAAGCCAACTCCAGTGTATATTTGGGCTCCTGCTGCTACTACTGCCAACTTCTGCCAACTCCAGGGTGTGATTCATCCAATTTTTGGGCTCCTGAGGCCAACTCCAGTGTATATTTGGGCTCCTGCTGCTACTACTGCCAACTTCTGCCAACTCCAGGGTGTGATTCATCCAATTTTTGGGCTCCTGAGGCCAACTCCAGTGTATATTTGGGCTCCTGCTGCTGCTGCTGCCAACTTCTGCCAACTCCAGGGTGTGATTCATCCAATTTTTGGGCTCCTGAAGCCAACTCCAGTGTATATTTGGGCTCCTGCTGCTACTACTGTCAACTCCTGCCAACTCCAGGGTGTGATTCATCCAATTTTTGGGCTCCTGAAGCCAACTCCAGTGTATATTTGGGCTCCTGCTGCTGCTGCTGCCAACTTCTGCCAACTCCAGGGTGTGATTCATCCAATTTTTGGGCTCCTGAGGCCAACTCCAGTGTATATTTGGGCTCCTGCTGCTGCTGCTGCCAACTTCTGCCAACTCCAGGGTGTGATTCATCCAATTTTTGGGCTCCTGAGGCCAACTCCAGTGTATATTTGGGCTCCTGCTGCTACTACTGTCAACTCCTGCCAACTCCAGGGTGTGATTCATCCAATTTTTGGGCTCCTGAGGCCAACTCCAGTGTATATTTGGGCTCCTGCTGCTGCTGCTGCCAACTTCTGCCAACTCCAGGGTGTGATTCATCCAATTTTTGGGCTCCTGAGGCCAACTCCAGTGTATATTTGGGCTCCTGCTCCTGCTGCTGCCAACTTCTGCCAACTCCAGGGTGTGATTCATCCAATTTTTGGGCTCCTGAAGCCAACTCCAGTGTATATTTGGGCTCCTGCTGCTGCTGCTGCCAACTTCTGCCAACTCCAGGGTGTGATTCATCCAATTTTTGGGCTCCTGAAGCCAACTCCAGTGTATATTTGGGCTCCTGCTGCTGCTACTGTCAACTCCTGCCAACTCCAGGGTGTGATTCATCCAATTTTTGGGCTCCTGAAGCCAACTCCAGTGTATATTTGGGCTCCTGCTGCTACTACTGTCAACTCCTGCCAACTCCAGGGTGTGATTCATCCAATTTTTGGGCTCCTGAAGCCAACTCCAGTGTATATTTGGGCTCCTGCTGCTGCTGCTGCCAACTTCTGCCAACTCCAGGGTGTGATTCATCCAATTTTTGGGCTCCTGAGGCCAACTCCAGTGTATATTTGGGCTCCTGCTGCTGCTGCTGCCAACTTCTGCCAACTCCAGGGTGTGATTCATCCAATTTTTGGGCTCCTGAGGCCAACTCCAGTGTATATTTGGGCTCCTGCTGCTACTACTGTCAACTCCTGCCAACTCCAGGGTGTGATTCATCCAATTTTTGGGCTCCTGAGGCCAACTCCAGTGTATATTTGGGCTCCTGCTGCTGCTGCTGCCAACTTCTGCCAACTCCAGGGTGTGATTCATCCAATTTTTGGGCTCCTGAGGCCAACTCCAGTGTATATTTGGGCTCCTGCTCCTGCTGCTGCCAACTTCTGCCAACTCCAGGGTGTGATTCATCCAATTTTTGGGCTCCTGAAGCCAACTCCAGTGTATATTTGGGCTCCTGCTGCTGCTGCCAACTTCTGCCAACTCCAGGGTGTGATTCATCCAATTTTTGGGCTCCTGAGGCCAACTCCAGTGTATATTTGGGCTCCTTCTGCCCCTCATAGTGATGCCACTTCAACTCTCTGCAATTGTGCCGCTCTGCGATTCTATTAGCGATGCCTCTGATCTGCATGTGATATTTCTTCAAAGTATTATTTAACAAACCCAGCACGCATCCTGTGCGTGTTACAGCAAGGCTGAATGGTTTACAACCCTATTGAGGCTGTAGGAGGCTCAGAAATAGCCGTTTTTAATAGCGATTCGTCGCGAATTTATTCGGGTCGAAACGATTTTTGTCGGAAAATTCGGCGAATCAGTCGAATCGAATTTTTCAAAAGTTCGCTCATCTCTAGTTATTGGGTATGTGTCTTAAAGTTGTATTTGTTGGCCCCCATGTTTGAATGTGGATTTGCCAGTACCCCACTAATCTGTGAGACATTTCCTTGAAACTTGCAAATGTTTTTTTTGTGTTTTGTTTAAAAATTAATGGGTAAAAGTATTCACCACTATTGTGTTATGTTCTGGCCCTCTTATCTAAGTAGCATTCCGCAGACATTTTTAATGAGTGTACAGGTTGCATGTGTTTGTCGGGTCTTTAAAATGTCAATTCCTCCCACCATCCCTAGCTCACCTATTTGTCCCTGTGTACTAATGTTTCTATGCACACCTAAACCTTATTTTTGGCATCCACCTTATGTTTGTCTTTTGAATTTTTGCAGGTGACTCAGGCTATCCCTTGCTGCTCACACCCATCCTGCACCCATCTTCCCAGGCACAGGAGCGCTACAACACAGCCCATAGGAGGTCTCGCTCTGTGGTGGAACGTGCCTTTGGGTTGTGGAAGATGCGTTTCCGATATCTGGATCAGAGTGGGGGTGCCCTTCAGTATCAGCCTGGCAAGGTTATCAACATAATTATTGCTTGTGGGGTCCTGCACAACCTTGCCATTAGAAGCAGGATTGCTCGATATACTGACCTGGGTGAGGAACCTTTACCTATTTCTGACGAGCAGACCCCTCCTTACACTGGTACACAAAGTGGGCCAGCACACACAATACGTGCTGAACTTGTGGCCAATGTATTTTCTTGAAACCACCCCCTGTCTGCAGGCTGGGGAAGATTAAAGCACACCTAATAAGTGTTACATGCTGGTCCCAATGCGACTCTAAATGCATTTGGGCTTTACCTCTGCTGCAGGCGCATGTCCATTTTTTTACAAATATATGATTTCAGGTCCACAAATGTCCGTTTGATTTTTGCCATATCTCGACCGACATAACCCCATAATGTACCCAAACAGCATTGGCAACAGCCATGCTTTGTGCTTCGCAAAAACGGGCTGTTAGGGACCCACGGCGTTGTTTGCAGCCACATGGGTGTGTGTTGTCCCCTGCATCACTTGAAATAGATGGTTGCCTATCTGGGGAGTAGTGTGTGGTTTTTGGGCTTAGAGGGGAGGGTGATGTTGTGTATGTGCTGCTCTGGGTTAATGTCTGGGTTCCTGGTGAGTTATCAGATGTTGAGCTGCATGTGTTATCTGAGGTACTGGAATTGTGAGTACCAGAGGGTTGAGGTGGAGGGGTGGGTGACCTTGGTGGGGTGTTTGTTTTGGCAATACGCTTACCCTTGCTGATGTGTTTTTTTTTGTGGGTATGCTTGGTGTGTTGAGGTTGAGTATGCTGCAGATGCTTACTAGATTTAGCACCCTTGTGTGTTTTTTTTTTTTTTTTTCTGGTGGAGGTGAATGGGTTCATGTCTCCTTGATCCTGCGTTTTTGGGAATGTGCCTGTGTCTGTGGAGTACCCACCGTTTTAGTTGGTGCATGTTCTGCATGTGTGTTGTGCCTGCTTTTCTGTTTTATTTAGGATGAGGCATGTGTGCGGCTGCTATGTGCCTTTGGCCTTGCTTGGCTCTTTTGGCTCCCTTTAGGTCTGCCCATATTGATATGGTATCCCACACCGAGCGGAGTGCCTTGTGCTTTAAATATGTTTCCCGCGCGCCTGCGCGCACGCACGCACGTCACCGCGGGGGAACGTCAGAGCTATACCTTGGTAAAGAAGACAAGATGTCGCCCGCCATCTTTACCCCGGAGCAGGACGACATCATCATGGATGTGAGTATGCGAGCGTGCGTTTATGTGTGCGCACACATTCCTTGTAATAAAAAAAAAAAAAAGCACAAGAATAGTGTGAAACAACTTAGTTTGTCACGTTACATACCAGCCCACCTTAGTTTAACACATGTACGCAGCTACAAACTAGGCTACATGCAGATAGCAGAACTAGGGCAATGTGAGGCAGCAAGAGGTTAATAAAGTGACTTGAGTTAGGCCAGGAAACTTGTTAATGTATTTGGTGTATTAATGGTGGGTCCTTGTATCTTTTTTTAACAGATGATGCTGAGGAATCGATACGACTTCCTGCCGTCAGATTATGACAAGCGCACGTTGGCCCTGGCGGTGGTGGACGCGATCGCACGCCGATCCCAAACCACCTATACCTTCACCCAGATCGCCCAACACTGGTCTGATTTAAAAAGAAGGCATAAGCCCCGGGTGAGGCGGTACTTCGCCAAACATTTCCCATGTAAGTGTTTAAAATGTAAATACACCTATAACCCTGGCCTCGCCTGGGCGTGGTTTAATGATTGTGTTTGTATTTCAGCCCATGAATGGAATATACGGTTCCGCTGCACCCGGACAAGGACACGCAGCTCAGTGTTGGGCGAAACAGGTGAAGATGTAGGTGGTCCACCGCCAGTGTCAACGGCCACCCCCTCCTCTGCCAGTGAGTATGAGGAGCCTCTGGACCTCAGCATGCAGGGGAGGGGGGAATCTGACGGCAGGGAGTCGAGCCTAAATGACCCTCAACCTGACTCCGGTAAGGGAAATATAGTTAGATATGTGTTAATACATGCATTAAATACAGATACTCATGTGCACTATTGTTAGTTGTAGATTCAGACGTCGCAGGGACATCCCAAGGGATGAGCGAGGAAGGGGGCGACGAAGAAGAGGTGGCTGGGGAAGGTGAGTAGATTGATACCTAGAAGCCTAACTTAATATTATATTCATGAAACAACAACAGTCTCTAATATCAGTGTGTTTGTCATCCATACAGATTCACACCAGCAACAGAGGGAGGCTGAAGGGAGACTCCGCCCCCGACGCAATGTGCGCCCAAAACCTTGTAAGTGGTGTTTATTTCAACTAAAGAAAATGAGAAAACAATTCCATTTGAAAACTAAAAATCACAAACATTTCCATAATAAATTTGATAAAAAAGCCCTTAAAGCGGACCTTCACTCTGAATAATAGTCTATCTTAGATATTTCACACACCCTGTACATACAGATTGGCCACCTTACAAATCAGCCTACCTGCACCTAGTGCATGTTATGAGCGTTTATACATCAAAAATGGCGGATTATGGAAGCCGCCATGTTATCAGGCAGCCTGCAAACAGGAAGTTCCTTCTAACTGTGCTGCTCTGCATTCTGGGATTGCTGACCTTTTCCAGAGCACAGCTCTGCTCTGTGTGAGCAAAGCACAGCTATAACCCACCCCCTGTACCTTATCCCACTCTCCTCTCCTCAGTAAGTGTGATGCTTCTGAGTCAAGATGGCGGCACACGTATCCTAAATTCCAGAACTGAGTTGCAGCCCAGTGGGGGAAAGAATAATAATTGATTGACTAAAAACTTACTATATATTAGTTTAAGATGCTGCAGAATCTTTTTAAAAGAGTTTGTGCTTTTCATTAAATCACGCAGAAGGTCCGGTTTAAAAAGGGCCCCCAAAAAACCACGGCCAAACAAACCAAAAAAACAATGCTAAACTAATGTTGTTTTTCATTCACAGATCAAAGAATACAACATCCACAAGACCCCGAGGCCTAATTTTTTAAATAATTTTAAAAATGTAAATATTTATTTTTTTCTGTCTTCAAAAAAAAAAAAAATACAACGTTTTAATAATAAAAAAAATTATAGTATTTTGAGAGTTGTGTTTCCTGCAAAAGTACAATCACACAACATCAGCACACATTTACATGACACAAAAGGTTTAGATATGGGACAATAAATCAGAAAAACTCACAAACAATTAAGGTATGCATTAAGGACAAGGAAGAAGGAACAACCAAGGAGATTAAGGTATGCATTAAGGACAAGGAAGAAGGAACAACCAAGGAGATTAAGGTATGCATTAAGGACAAGGAAGAAGGAACAACCAAGGAGATTAAGGTATGCATTAAGGACAAGGAAGAAGGAACAACCAAGGAGATTAAGGTATGCATTAAGGACAAGGAAGAAGGAACAACCAAGGAGATTAAGGTATGCATTAAGGACAAGGAAGAAGGAACAACCAAGGAGATTAAGGTGTGCATTAAGGACAAGGAAGAAGGAACAACCAAGGAGATTAAGGTATGCATTAAGGACAAGGAAGAAGGAACAACCAAGGAGATTAAGATATGCATTAAGGACAAGGAAGAAGGAACAACAAAAATTGTGTTTAAATATATATATATGTGTGAAATTGGCAGTTGTTGCCATATGTATATTCCAATGGAGGTTGAGGGATGTGCGCTTGCGTGTAGCCAGATTGGCAACTGAAGAGCCATGGAGATGTAAGTATACTTGAAAAAACCACCAAAATGGAAGGTCAAATACGAAGGAAGGCAAGCAGGTACGTTCAAAAAGCAAGGAAAATACAGGGAAAAACGGGCCGCCCGTGTGAACGGGAACGGGAATTGAAAGCACCCGAGAGAGCAAAAAACACTTCCCGAGTGAAGACAAATTGACTGATCAGTTCACGGAGGCTCTGCATCACATTTGTGCCACGATTCAAACGGGAGCCCCGGACAATCGGAAGGTTTTAAGCTCAGACCGGGGGAGGCTCTGCATCAGGCCCATTGTAGGGACACAGCTGAGCCCTGGCCAGAGGAGTTTGTTCTGTGCTGCTCCATCTGCTGATGTACATATACTGAACATATCAAGAAAAACTTGGTCCAGTATATCTTTAATCTAGATCCAAAACAACACTACTGGTAAACTATTTTGAATCAAACCCCTTGAATTGAAAAAAATAAATATTAGCTAATGTCATACATATATGATGATGATGATGATGATTATAATAAACATATATATAAATGCATATATCCTCATCTAGGAACTGCACCCAAGAACCCATTAACGTGGTGAAACTCAAGAATGTGAACTCCAGGCTGGATCAGTCATCACCCGGGTCAAAAATGTCTGGACACTTGGTAACAAGTTATAAGGCGTGGGTCTGCAAGGCTACTGGAAGGAGAACAACTCCAAAAGCAGAAGTACTCAATGCCATAGAACTTCACTGTCATGATGTACAGTTTATGATAGGAGCTTGAAAAACATGGTTACCTGAAAAGAATGTATGAACTGTAGAAGAAGGAACATCTACAAATGACCATCACAGAACAAAGATAAGCCAGTCAGTGGCGATTCATCATCAGAAACAAGGTGTTTAGTAAATTGGAACGTAAAGACATACAGAAAAGCTGTGAAACAAAACAGCAGCAGTACACCACCAGAACTTAAATATAGCGATGAACATTGGCAAGACAATATCAAACCAGAGCTAGAGTTCATTGCTGTAACACCTGAAACATTTACCAAAGGCAAATTCATGGCTCTTAAGGACTTCAACAAAGCATTGATTGAAAAATCAACAGTCAGTGAATTTAAACATGCCTGGGATAAGCACACATCTATCCTAAGATAAAGAGAACATACAGTATACACATAAGGGCAGACTAGATGGGCCGTATGGTCTCCTTCTGCCGTCAACCTTCTATGTTTCTATGTTTCTATAATATAAGAGTAAAAAGTTACAAAGCAGAACAGACTACGTTTAAAAAATGGCCCCAAGGCTTCTACTGTCTTGTAATATGCAAAGGTATATCTTTTTGTTAGGAATATCACTTTAGACACAAAACTTTAAACTTTTTAAAAACTATTTCCCATTTCTGCTTCTATATGTTTTTCATACATTAACAACTAAGAAAAAACTCAAATTTAAGAAAAAATCTAATTAAACATGTCTAAATAGCACTTTTTCTCTTGAAATCACTGTCCAAACACACTAATTTCCCCCACCCATGTCCCTCTTTAGAACAGTGTACAATCATCTATTTTAAGGAACCCCAAAAACTCTGATTATATGTAAATAGCCTATGTATTTTATGTGTAGCTATTTTTTTGCGTCATGGTGCAGCTTTTTGAGTCAAAAGCATGCTCTGCTCTGGTCAGATGTGAGGACACACTTAGAGCACCAATGGGCAGAGTAGCTCTTCACTGCTTTTGTCCAGGACCATTCATTTTTTGCCTGGTCCTGAAGGAATGAAATTGAAAGTAGAAAGGGCGGGAGGACTTGTGTGTAGAGTGAGGGAGGGGGTGGGTGGTATGTCAGGTTCAATTTTCGGAGGATTTTTGCTCGTGTAAGCCTTATATACCTCAATGACTGTGCTTTTCTTTATGGACAAAATTATTGGATGTTGTTTATTGGCATATGTTCTTTATTCTTTCAATAAAAACTATTGACACAAGAAAGTAGAGAAAAGCTCAGGGCACTTCCATGGTTTTTACCCTGTCCCACAGGAATTTGAGGAGAGGCACATGGGACAGGTATTAGGTAAGCTGCTTGTTGTTGCATTTATAGTTCCTTTAAGCTCTGGTTTGAAGTCAGAAATGCTTTATTTGAAAAGGGGGTGAGTATCTTGAGCTCAATATCGAGCTCCTTTACCGGCAAGGTAACTACAAAAGTATTAAACCTCAAGTTAGATGCAAATACCAAGTTGCTTGAACTGTGCCAGAAACTTTGGATATGTGAGGAAACAAAACTTAATGAGTCCAGTTGCTTTTTACTTACCATACCGCTAAAAAGACTCCCCTTGCTTGCTTTTCCTTATCCTTACCATTGTACAAAAACCTGGATAATGAGAACCTTTAGACAAGCAGGCAAGCAGGTTTCACTGGTGAAGATCCCAAGAGAACATAGCCAGAAACGTAGATATTAATAAAAACATCTTTGGTATACTGGACCTTTCATTTTTTACATATTTGGAACGTGATTTCTATGCAATAAAAATACATGCTGTGAACACAAAAAAAAGCGGTTCTCGAACATAATTCTCTATTTTCTGTATTGCTTTTGTGATTATGTTCAATCGAGCTTTATCAAAACTGGTTTACAGTACATTGGAGAAAACTTCTAACAAACAAAGAGAAGCCAAATCAAATAAAAGCATAGCTTCAATAATGAAAATTGAATCGCTCATGAGCAAATTTATTCTAACGCTGGCTTTGCCACTGTTTTGTTTTTCATATAATTTATGCTTTATGCTCTGTAATATTTTTGTATTATGAACAATAGTTGGGCCACATAAAAAGTATATTAAGCATTTTATCGAACGACTGTAATAAATTTACAACACTGCTACCAGTGCTCGGCATACTTTCAAAATATGGACAAAAAGAGATTATCGATTCATTTGAGTTGGAATGAAGTTCCACTAAAATAGCTTTTTTTTAGCTTTTTACCCTGTTTTGTACACACAGGGAAAATTGAAAATACATACTGTTTTCCTAGAGTAAAATAAAAAAATAATAAAAGGCTAAGGAGCACTAGAAAAACTAGAAAATACACATCCCTTTGCTGGCCCTGCAAGACCCATACAAGCTTAATTTCCTCTTTCTCACCTTTCAAACACTTCAAGTGGTCCGCCACTGAAAAAAACAGCTTTTATACAATTCTACATGCTTGAGATTGCATATTATATTAAAATATACTTAACTGCTCTACATGAAAAGTCATTTTCTCATTACAAGTCATGGCTGCCGCAGCAGCTTTAGTGCTGTAGGGGGAGGGGGGGCAAAATCTCAATATAATGCTAGAGGTCCTGTTTGACAGAAAAAGAACAACTGCATGTTTAACCTCTGTATATAATGTAGAAGTTTCCTTTAACTAAGCCATGCATCTTTATATCAAAAGAATATTAGATAAAGAGGGGACAACCCTAGGCATAGTGCTAAAGGTTCCCTTAAATACGATAATGCAAAAGAACATTCCATCTTTAACTATACATACACATCTGTATTTAATGTTAAAGGTATCTTCACCTGAATATATAGAAAGAGGAATTCCCTTTAACTAAATTAAATGTCTACATAGAATCTACATAGAATGCTAAATGTGCCCTTTACCAAAAAATGTAAGAGAACAGCAAGGAGCTCACCTAAAGCCCATCTTATGCGCCTGACCTCCATTTCCTGCAGTGCATTGTCGATGCTGAAGCTGGTCTTCAAAATGTGCCACCTCCTTCTCCCGCAGCACACCCTGCAGTAAAGCTCTCAAGCTTGCAACTCAAATTTGCAATGCAATATTATGCAAATATAGTGCCAAATGCTACTTTTCGACCAGCAACCTTAGGGCTGAAGCCTTATAGATTTTAACAGTGTTACATTTTAGAGGATACTTAATTTTGACTATTGGGACCAAGTTGGGGCAGATAAAAAACAGCTATCACATCAAGCAATTTGTTAATGAACTGTATTATCAACTTATTAAATGTTAAAGGAGCAGTTTGAACTAAAATGTTCCAACTTTTCAAACTTAGAGTGGAATAATAAGATCATATGATCTGCCATCCCTTGAAGGGATATTGTAAGAACTAACAATTCAAATAAATTCACTTTATCTGACAAATGCAGGTACAGATATCAAGAAGCCATGGCTGGCTACAGGGGAAAGAACTTATAAAGTCCCTGTCTGGACACACACTACCCCCCCCCCCCCTTATCCCCTTTAGGGAACAGCCATTTCAAAGCACCTGAACAACTCTATATATATTATGTATTGTAGACAAACCTGATTTTTTGCTTCAGTTTGTGGGTTATGGCTGTAAAGGGCATGTCATAAGGCAGAGTGTTGAACATGCTCTGCTGTGGTCAGAGACAGCTGCAGGACTCCTGTAGGCTTTATGTGCTCGCTTGCTTGCAGGATCTCAGAGGAACAAAGTAGCTGTGGGACCACTTTTTTTGCTTGGTCCTGGAGGAATGAAATTGGAAATAAGGCAAACTTTGTAGCCTTAATACAGCTACCCTGCACAGCAGGAAATAGGGGAGACGCACATGATACAGGCATCAGATCAGCTGCTTGCTGGTTAATTATTGCCATTGGCTTTAGAGTGTCTTTAATACTAAAGCCTCCACATGGCTGCCGGTCAAACCCTTTGTTGTACAATTGGCTCTATACTGCTTGCACCAATCCCATTTTTGCTTTGCAGTATTTATGGGGGAATACAGTAGCCGATTTTTGTCATAAATAAGGGTAGGGATGAGGTTAGGGAAGATAGGGTAGGTTGCCCTGAAAAATGGAGCTCCATGCCAGACAGCTCTTTCAGATTTGGTTGGTGCATTTGGTTACATATTCTTAGCTAATGTATCTTGTATTTAAAGTTAAAATGTATCAAATTGTTCAGTTGGCAATAAATAATATTCAGAATGATGTGAAGGTCTATGTTACCTAAAAACGTTTTGCACAATATTTAATTCAAAGTCCTTCTAATGTAAAAAAGACCAGCCGTAACAGACGTGGGAGAATGATGGAAATGTACTTATCATGCATCGGGTACTTTTAGATTAAATGGTAGACTTCATATTCATTCAATTACATTGTGTCATTAACCAGATTTTTTTTTTAGCTTCTCTTTTATCCCTCAGTATCTCACATCAACTATTTCATTAGGTACTTTATGATCTTCTTTCAAGTAGCAGCTATTTATCAATTTTCTTATCATGGCCCATACTAAAGCCAGCATCAGATAGTACCTACTTGTAGCCAGTTTTACATTTAGAACTCTTTTTAAAAGGACAGACACATCTCATATATGAAGAAATGCATTTTAGTTTGAACCATATAAGCACAAAGGTCTGACTATATTTGATTTTTGTATTATAATAATATTTTATATTATTATCTGAATGTGGCCCTTTACTACCAAACATTAAGGGTCTGATTTACTAAGTTTGAAAGCACATGCGCATCAATTTACTGGCTAACTATCTGAAAAATGCCACACAATATCAGCCAATAGTTTACGCTGTAAGCAGCTATCAGGCTCTGTAACAGAGCATCTACCACTGACGGCACGCTGTAGTAATCAGTTTACCAATGATAAATGTGATGTATGTGAGTTGCTGTAGAGGCACTGTAGAGGCACTTAGCCTCATTCAATGCAGTGCATGAGCATTCCTATGCTGTTCTAGCACCTCTGTTGTTTAGAATGTTATCTTGGCACTGTTATATTCCACCCACATTTTTTGTTCTTCTTTTATATGTATTTTTTTATTTTTCTTTTATCCTTTTTTTGTTTTTATTTGTTTTTTTTTTCTTTTTTGTTCTTAGTTTTTTTGTTCTTTTTTTGTTCTTATTTTTTTTCTTATGTGTTTTTTTTTGTGTGTGGAGTCATACAACACTATTCTAAATAAAAAACAAACACAAATGTATGTTAAATAATATAAGCATTTTTTTATTATAACAAAAAAGGCCAATAAAGATAACAGCCGCACAGTGGCAAATTTAATTCCCCCCATCCTGTCTTTGGTTCTGCAGGGCGTGATTCCCTCACATATTGCCACAGTCTGTGATGCTTGTCTTTTCATGCTGTGGGAAAGAAAAGACACAATTAAGTACCACAGTTCAACAAATACAGTATATACCTATGACCTTTGGTAAAAATGTTAGTCTAACAATAATTCATTACATATATTTTTGTATCCCAGGGAGGGCTCTGAGATGAATGCGGGGTGCCTTCACTCCTCAAAATCGACCCAGCAGAGCCCAAATCCGAGGGGCCACCCTCCCCCCTCACACCCTGAACCCTTAGTGGAGTCCCTTCCCTAATCCCCACGGGGTCTCCCCACTTGAGAGTGGCCACAAGGGTTTTGTGACTCTGCTGAGTCCGATTCTGAGGAGCTGAGGCTTCACACTGCCCCCAACCCAACAGCAGACTCCACTGGTGCATCATCCCCTTCCTCCCTTGGGTCCTCAATTTGGGAGCACTGAAAGGGCCCCTCCTCGCTGACTCATCCAACCCAACTACTCATCTGCAGGGGAGAAAACCCTTCCCGTTCTTATCCAGGGGAGGACGCTTATCTGTGGCAAGGGAAAAAAACACAAAGGAAAAACTTTAAGACATCAGCAGTATAATGTGTAGATATGTAAGAATAGTGTATGTGTGTTAAAATTACCAGAAGTATAGGCATCATAGAGCCTATAAACGCCCCCATTGTCCCGACGCTTGAAGTCTGCTTGCTTTAATCTTTAATTCTGTGTTACAGCACCGAGACAAGGCGGCCTTCACCTACTCCACAATGCTGTTCTTGGCACTCAAGGCATAGCCATATTCCTTCATACCGAAGTCCTAGATGTACAGAAAGAAAAAAATTAAATACAATTAAATAAAAAACAATAATATTTAACATTAACAAAACAAGGATAAATATTTATTACAATAAAGAATATTTGTTGGTCTCCTTTAAACTGCCATAAAGGGCCTGTGGATTTCACAATATAGAAATTCAATATGGTTGTAAAATGTTATAAAAATAAAAACATTTTGCATGCCCATGGGTATTAATTAAAAAATTTGGAAATCAAAAAATAGATGACAAAGAACTGCCCCATGGGTTGAGATCCCCTTTAAAAACAGTAGGAAATATTAAAATATTTACATTAACACAACGCATATAAAATATGGAAATTATTTCTATATTGTGAAATATATAGCAAAATTAAATATTAAAACTATTTTAAAAAAAAATATTAAGCATAAAATATTTAAAGCAGCAGGAAATAACAACACATTGAAAGAAGACCACAACAGAGTACATACTGCATTAGTATACATTTAAAGAAAAAACTTACCTTAACTATTTACTGTCACGGACCGGGTGTGGATCCGCTGTGACTGTGGTACTGATAGCAAGTACTGTGTCAGGGGAGCGAAATCTAAGAGGCCACCGGTATTCACCAGAGCCCGCCGCAAGGCATGTTGGTCTTGTAGCAGCGAGTGACTCCCAGGTCGCTACCCCCTAACAGAGGCTCAGCCACACAGTCAGCCGAGGTACTGTGTGGTGCAAAAGAGGCAGGCAAAAGGCGATGTCAAAGTTCAAGCAGAGGTCAGGACTGGCAGCATAACCTCGAGATCAAACATGTCAAGATCGGGACGGGCAGCGAAGGTTCAGAGTCGGGACAGGCAAAGGTCGATACACGGGTGAGCAATCCTGAAAACAATTGGCTTTCTGTATACATAGGAAGACCCGGCACTGATGGAAAGGAAGTGCCCCTTAAATAGGGGAAGTGGATGCAGGATTGGATGACTGGGCACCAATCAGTGGTGTACCGGCCCTTTAAACTTCAGGAAGCCTAGAGGACGGGGACGTGCGCGCACCAGACCATGCGAGGAGGCAGAGCGAGGAGAAGGGAGCCGACTGGGAGCAGCCACCTCGCGGTCAGCCGCCCAGCCGGAAGCCGCGGCACCGCCTGCGGGAGCAGCAACGAAGGTGAGGGGAGTGCTACGAGATGGGCGTGCGGCGCTCGCCCTAACAGTACCCCCCCTTGGGTCTGCCCCTCTTCTTGGGACCAAGAAAATCCGAGATGAGACTGTGGTCCAGAATGTTCTCCTCGGGTTCCCAAGATCTTTCCTCTGGGCCACAGCCTTCCCAGTCGACCAAAAAATATCTTTTGCCTCTGGAGACCTTAGAGTCCCAGATCTCTTTCACCGTAAAAAAGGCCGCGGTACCAGAGATTGGAGCGGGAACCAAGATTTTCGGAGAAAAACTATTGCAAATCACTGGCTTCAAAAGAGAGACGTGAAAGGAGTTGGGGATACAAAGAGATGCTGGAAGGTGTGTACCACAGGTGCATTGCAAAGTCCAAAGGGCATCACTAAGTATTCAAAGTAACCATCGCGGGTGTTAAAGGCGGTCTTCCACTCATCGCCCTCACGTATACGTATCAGATTATAGGCCCCTCTCAGGTCGAGTTTAGTGAAGATCTTGGCACCACAAAGTCTATCAAATAGTTCAGAAATCAAAGGTAAAGGGTATCGATTTTTGACGGTAATCTTGTTGAGGCCACGGTAGTCAATGCAAGGGTGAAGAGAGCCATCATTCTTGGCTACGAAAAAAAAGCCTGCGCCTGCTGGAGAGGAAGACTTCCGCATGAGGCTGTCACGCTCGGGGTAACTCCAGCCCTCTTAATAAGCTCACAACCCCCAATCTCCACAGCCAGCTTCACCTGTAGGAGCCCCCGCTTGCCGGGACGCAAGATACGCCTACCCGGGATCGGTTGCCCCCAGGACTTAATGGCTCAAAGGATGTAAGCTTATATGTGGGAGGATTGGAGAACCAATTGCAAGAGCGTGAGTGACGGAAGTCCAGAGACAGGCAATAGGTCGATAACGGGAAGGCAGAGATCGTAGCGGCACCAGGGGTCAGGCAAGACGTAGTCGGGGTTCAGGCAGAGGTCAGCAACTGGGGATCAGGATCTAGAAGCGTCAGTTCAGGCAAAGGTCGGCAACAAGGATTCAGGATCGAGAGGCGTCAAATCGGCAACAGGCACAGGAGTAGGTAACACAGGGTTCTGAGCGCTATCACAGGCAATTCACAACTGAGAGGGAATTGCCTTTATAGGGACAGGTCTGAGGGAAGCAGTGTACTGATTGGAGCACATAGGATTCCAAGGGTAATAGGCTGCAGAGCAGAAGAGGGCGAAGCCCTCAATCCCCTAGGATTCATTAACCCTTTAATTGATCCTCCGGCGGGTGCGTGCAGCACAGCGCCGCCGGAGGGCATAACAGACACGTGCTCGCGGACAGAGGCCTCTTAGGAGGTTCTCCTGTATATACTCTGACATAGCCTGTGTCTCAGGAGCCGAGAGAGGATAGATTCTGCCACGAGGTGGAGTGGTACCCGGCAAGAGGTCGATAGGGCAGTCATAGGGTCGATTAGGGGGAAGTACATCCGCTTGCTTTTTGCAGAATACATCAGAGAAGGCCTGATAGATCACAGGCAGGCCAGGAAGTGGAGCAGAAGCAGGAACAGGTCTGGCAGGAACGGACTTCAAACATCTCTTGAAGCAGGCTGCACCCCAACTCTTGATATTGCCGGTATTCCAGTCAAGAGTGGGATCGTGAAGTTGAAGCCAGGGTAGGACGAGAGGAATCTGAGAGGTACAATGAGGGAGCACGTAAAACTCAATATTCTCTTGGTAAAAAAGTCTAATCTTTAAAAGGAGGGGTATTGTGCGATGCACGGTGCAATCAAGCCTGTCACCATTGACCGACGCGATAAAATAGGGACTTTGCAAGGTGGTTCACAGAGATGTTATATGTATTAATCAAGGAGGCCTCGATAAAGTTCCCTGCAGAGCCTGAATCCAAAATGGCAGTCAGGTTCAAGGAGATGGTAGCTGCTACGGTAAGTCGAACAGGAACCATAAGCAGTGGAGAGGTAGCACACACACCTAGGGATGCCTCTCCCACATTCACTAGGTGCACCCGTTTCCCTGTTGTGGCGGGCAAATAGGACAGTCTTTCAGGAAGTGCTCAGAGCCAGCACAATACAAGCAAAGATTCTCATTCCTCCTGCGAGTTCTCTCCAACTGGGTTAAGCGAAATCAGTCCACCTGCATGGCCTCCTCACTGGAAGGCGCATGTGCGGACAAAGGATGTTGAAACACAGGAACCAAACGGGATGCCCTCCCAGGGCGCTGAGAGTCTCTTTCCAGGCGGAGTTCCTCACATCTTTCAGAAAAACGAACATCGATGCCTGTGGCCAAATGGATGAGATCAGTCAAAGATGAAGGCAAATCACGTGCAGCTAGAGCATCTTTAATTTTGCTAGACAGTCCCTTCTTGAAGGAGGCACATAAGGCCTCATTATTCCAAGACAGTTCAGATGCCAGGGTAATGAACTGAATGACGTATTCACCAATGGACAGGTTCTCCTGGACCAAGTTAAATAGGGCCGTTTCTGCAGATAAGGCCCGGGCTGGTTCCTCGAAGACCTGGCGGAACTCGGAGACAAAGGCGAGTACATTGGAAGTAACTGGATCCTTGCGATCCCATAATGGGGTAGCCCAGGCCAGAGCCTTACCTGAGAGCAGACTAATAACAAAGGCCACCTTGGCACGTTCAGTGAGGAATTGGTCCGCCAACATTTCCAAATGCATAGAACATCAGAACAGCATCCCCGTCAAATTTAGCCAGCAAGGAGAGACGGATTCTAGAAGTTGATGCTACTGGAGGCTGTGGCAGCAACACTGGAGTAGATGGTGGCAATTGCTGCTGCTGAGTCGATAAGAGCTGATGAACCATGGCGGAAAGCTGGTTAATTTGGCGAGACTGCATAGCCACTATTGTAGGTAGTTCAGTGGCATCAGGCAGTGGCACCTCAGCAGGATCCATGGCCGAATCTTACTGTCACGGACCGGGTGTGGCGGCACAGGTGTGGATCCGCTGTGACTGTGGTACTGATATTGAGTACCGTGTCAGGGGAGCGGAGTCTAAGAGGCCACCGGTATTCACCAGAGCCCGCCGCAAGGCAGGTTGGTCTTGTAGCGGCGAGTGACCCCCAGGTCGCTACCCCCCAACAGCGGCTCAGCCACACAGTCAGCCGAGGTACTGCGTGGTGCAAAGGAGGCAGGCAAAAGGCGATGTCAAAGTTCAAGCAGAGGTCAGGACTAGCAGCATAACCTCGAGATCGAAGATAACTAGCCAAGATCAGGACGGGCAGCGAAGGTTCAGAGTCAGGGACAGGCAAAGGTCGATACACGGGTGAGCAATCCTGGAAACAACTGACTTTCTGTATACATAGGAATACCAAGATCCGGCACTGATGGAAAGGAAGCGCCCCTTAAATAGGGGAAGTGGATGCAGGATTGGATGACTGAGCATCAATCAGTGGTGTACCGGCCCTTTAAACTTCAGGAAGCCGGCGCGCGCACCCCCTAGAGGACGGGGACGTGTGCGCACAGGACCATGCGAAGAGGCAGAGCGAGGAGAAGGGAGCTGATGGGGAGCAGCCGGAGCGAGGTCAGCCGCCGCGCCGGAAACCGTGGCCCCGCCGGCGGGAGCAGCTACGGAGGTGAGGGGAGTGCTACGAGATGGGCGCGCGGCACTCGCCCTAACATTTACCCATTGACCCGAGGGTCCACGCGTTTCCTCTTCCTGGGGGGGGGGGAGAGGAGCTGGGAAGGCGCCTGGCTGGTCTCCTGGGGGCTATCGTTGCGCATAGGAAAACCGGAAGTGCACAAACCGAAACCAAAAGCAAAACCTTTAACCCCGTTGCAAGGTATGAACACGATGGAACGCCCCAATACATGATATTTACCCTATAGAACACACCAAGACCATAACTAACATTTCGCTACAGCTTAAAAATACAAATACAAATTCAAAAATGTATAATACATTCAACAGCACTGCTGTTTTTATTTAACTTTCACATAATGTTCTTCAGTTACTGTAATAATAGGCTCCTAGCTCTAAAGCATAAATATTGTTTCCCTATTTGCCACAGTGTACGCAAGGCAGTGTTCCAAACAATAGCGGCCAAGCCTACACCACATCTAACAACAGTACAGTGCTAGAGGTAGTGAGAGGTAGCAACTGCTCAGTGCGTCTGGAAATCAGCGCTCCACACCATATTCAACAAAAAACAGACTCACAGAGCATTGGAACTCTCAGTTGGGTCGCTGTAGCACAGAGCACCAGACGCTCTGTGATTAAAGTGTGTTTTTGGACACATATTTACCGGTAACAATGCGAAAAAAAAAAAAATGGAATGACATTGTTGTAACACTGTGACATTAACACTTTAGTGCCAGACCTGTAATGACAATTCTGCATAAAAGAAAAAAAACAAAAATGTTTCAAAAATACTTTTTTTTTCTAGGCCAGGAGAGGTGAAACAATTATTTGACAGAAAAAAAAAAAAAAAAATTAAAGACATTAGAAGGAACATCCATTGAAATTTATGAGAGAGCATCAGGGAGTGACAGGTTAGACCTGGCGCTCTGGAAGCTAGAGCGTCGTCACTATACGCTGAGCAATCTGCAATGATGAATCGTACACTGCATGGCGCTGTTAGAGTCGCTCACCAGAATTGCCTTCATAAATGTGGTATTGTGTACAGCGCCCCGCTTTCACCAGATGCTGTCTGCCGCTACAAAGCACTAGCTGGCGCTAGACCACTCCCTGTACTCCCTGCATCTGTTCACCTCATTATCCGAGGCTCACTTAAGTTCCAAAAACCTAATTTGTTTTAACATTTCCCATCACAGTAATATTTCCCATCACAGTAATATTTGGGTTTTCATGTGATGACTATGGGCCAAATGTATGATGTGTGCCATAGTGGTGGCTATTGCTCTAGTTTTGGAGCATCATCATTTTTGTCTTTTCTGGCACTACGCCGTGGACTACAATTATGCTGAAAGTCACAGAGCTTCAATTGCACTAGGTATTGGACAGACTGTGTCAGTGCCGACTGTCGATTATCCCAATGCCAGTGAGCGCCACTTTGTAATGTCATCTTTCCAGCACTACACACCGTACTTGTGATTTTTTTCCAACCTGAAAGGATTGGTAGTGAATAGTCGGAATTTCACCATTACAGTTATGAGAAATCACTGCTGGGGACAAACTTTACAGTGTATTTAGGATGTGTTGTTGTTGTTGTGGTCTAAATTACATTGGTAAGCCATGAAAATGTATTTTACTATACAAAAAATGACGTTTGGAGACATCTGTCGTCTGCGTTTCCATTATTTACCTGCTGAGTGCTGCTGAGGCAAAGAAATTTGCACTGAGTGACACTGATGCTTCATAAATAAGGCTCCCTGTGTCAGTTTAACCCTTTCGCTGCCAGCCTACCTGCAGCTTTTGTCCCCCTCTGTTGCCAGACCATGTTTCACTATTTTGCGCTACACATGTTCAACTGTGATTTTTGAAAGGATTTCCAGGGATTTCCCAGGAAAATTCTATATTGTTTTTTTCAAGAGAGTCTGGGCTTCAACATGAAATCTCTTGTTTGGCCTTTTTTTTTAGAGTATTCTCAATACTTTTTGGTGAAATATGTGCACAAAAAATAAAAAAAATCAATTTTTAGCAATTTGTAGTGTTTTTTTGTAATAAAAAATATGTTTGTCAATAAAATTTTATTGCGTGCGAAGCCCTAATTTCTCCCAGTCACAGCGGTACCACATATGTATAGATATACACCCTTTCCTGCCCAGGAGACTCCACCAAACTGAAACAGACCTTTAGGAGATTTTCAGATAAAATACAACTGCGCTATGCGCTATGCGCACCTTGCAGTTTTTCCAGAAAAACAACCATTTACATTTAAAATACCCCCCCAAACTATATATTCTCTGGAAGTACACGTCTCAAGCTTTCTAGGCGTACCAAGCTTGTTTATGTGGGCTTAGTTTTCTGGAAGTAATACCTCAATGTATTCTTTGGTTGCACAAAGTTTCCCTAAAAAAGAATAAAAAGGAAGAATCAAGCCACATTTTCCTAAAAAAAAAACTATATGCAAACAAGAAAAAACAAGTAAAATCTCAAAAAGCAACATGCCCCGAACAGAACGATACCCAACATGCATAGGTACTGTCAAGGGAAGAGTTGGCAAACACCCCAAAGTAAAGAATGCGCATAACAGTAATTTTACTTGAAAATTTCAGCTCTGCAGACAAAATGCATACCTTTTCAACCAAAACAACCCTTTACATTTGGAATATCCCCTATAAACCATATATTCCCTGAAAGTACACATGTTAAGCTTTCTAAGAGTACCCAGCTTGTTGTAGTAAGCTCACCTTTCTGGAAGTAATCCCTCAAAGAATTCTTAGGTTGCACAGGGTTTCCATAAAAAAATGAATAAAAAAACTGAATAAATAACATGTTTTCCTAAAATATAAATATGCAAACAAGAAAAAACAAGCTAAATCTGAAAGAGCAAGGTCCTCCTAGCAGAACAATACCCAACATGCATAGGTACTATTAACCCTTTTAATTGCCAACCTACTTGAAATTTTGTCACCCTCTGTTGACAGGTCATTTTTTTCCCCATTCTGCGCCATGTTTAACTGTGATTTTTCCCGGAATTTCCAGGAAAACTATAGATATATATTTTGCAGCAGAGTTTAGGCTTGAACATGAAATGTCTTGTTTGTGATTTTTCTACTGTTTTTTTAATATTTCTGTGTTAAAATTAATAAATAAATATTTTTTAGACAATTGTCTCCTTTATTTTAAATAAAACATTTACTTTATTAGAGAAAAACATATTGCATGTGAAAGCCCTACTACTACTACTACCCACACTATAAACATAAGGGGTTAATTTAAAAAAAAATGACATAGGGATCCCCCTCCCGGGGGGGGGGGGGGGGGGGCATTTTTTTGGGAATTTTAAGGGTTAAAAACCCTTAAAAATCCAAAACAAAATTGAAATGGGGTCCCCCTTACCCAGCATTACCAGCCCGGGACCAGCTATGGGGGCTTGTAGGAACAGAGTGGAGGGGCCAGCTTTTGTGGCCCCCCACCCTGCAGCCTACGAGCCCACATAGCCTGTGTGGGCCTGGACTCTTCTGCCCCGCCCTGGGCTTTGGGGAGGCAAGTAATGGGGGTGCCGGGGGCAATGGCAAGTCACCCGCTGCGGCTAGCTGCGGCCATCCCCCAGCCTTGTGAACTGGTATAAGGGGTCTCATGGACCCCTTACCAGTTCACAAGGGGTTAAATGTTAAATAAAAAGACACAGACACATCAGAAAAAAAATGGTCTTTTACTTTACTCACCTCTGATCCTGTGTCCCCCGGCGATCTGTGATGACAGTCTGCCTGGGTGTTTGGAGGAGAGAGCCTGGGGAGGGGGGGCGATCTCAGCCCTCTCCTGCTCCCCACCTCTCTCCTCCAACCACACCAGCAGACTGATTCTCTGTGTCGGGTGGCGGCATTAGGGGGACTGCTGGTGACATCACAACGATGTCACCCGCCCCCAGGAGGCGGGGCTAGCAGGCTGGGGGGGGGCGATCGGAGGCCCCCCCAGTGAAGAGGACACCCATCGGGAGACAGCACGGCCTCAGGTAAGTAAATGTCATTTTTTTTTTTTTTTTTTACAGTTAGCAGCTGCTGCTGCCGAAGCGGGGGGCCTATTCCAGGGGCTCTCCTGGAGCCATCCGACCCCCATGGGGGATCGGATGGCACCAAATTAAAGAGGAGACCCGGCCGGATCCAACGAGGGGGGAAAGTCAGGCATGTAGATTCTATGTGCTTGGCACTTAAGTGGAGTAGAAGCGAGCACATAGAATCTACGTGCTTGGCACTGAAAGGGTTAAAGGACATTCGTTTAAAGGACTGTATGTCAGAAACCCCCCAAACAAGACCTTATTTTAAAACTACACCCTTCAACATATGCAAACCCAAGATATACAAGATAACAAAGCATGTTTTTTTAAAGATGCCAAAATCCTGCCCTTGCAAAAATTCAGCAAAAAATATTGTCTGTATAATGTCATTGAATATAAATAAGTTTTGGGTAATGGTGCCACACTGTGCTGCTAATTTTCAGTCAGTCACAGCACAGCACACTAACCTCACTACTGTACATAAATGAAACATTAGTGCGTAAGTATTTTTAGAGTTACAATTAAAAATGTATGTTAAATCTAAAATGTATGTTTAGATTTAAAAAATGAATATTTTGCAAACTATAAAATAATTTGTTATAACTTAAATTGATTGATTTAGATTAAAGAAATCCCAGAAAATTGTGGGTACTTGATGGTACTCTGACTGGCCATACCCAATCCATTCACTGCAATGGAGGTAGTGGTGTGGGCATGCTAGATTCATTGCAACTGCTGGGGGAAGGGCAGCTGTTTGACACAGTGGTTGCTAGTCAACTAGACTAGGATGGATGTAGAGGAGAAAAAGTGAATATAATTTTTTTTTCAGTTTTGCCTGGACTGTCCTTTGAAGCAAACTCAAAATACCTAAAATACCTAAAATAATCAAATGAATTTATAGAGGAGAGGATGGGTAACAGATATAACAGATATAGGCTGAAAAATATACCTAAAAACTTGCTATAAGAGGTACACCATATAAAAAAATCAATAATACATAATATAAATATCAATACATTTGGTTCCCAGGCCCTGAATTATTTTGTATAAATAGTAGTGATGGAGTGACTCCCACCCCTCGCTTACGCAGTTGAATTGCCATGAGCACACACAGGGAGAGATTCAGCCATTATGCATCTCTCCCTGTGGAGTGTTCTAAAGGGAGGCTGGCAGCTTCCCAGGTGAGTAGATCTGAAATATTTGATTGCATTGCATGTCTCAATTTTAGGGACTCTAAAATAGTAGTAGGGACCCCACATGCAATTGCAATTGTATTTAAACTAAAGCCCCTAGTTCCTATACAGGATTCATATGCCTGTTTGCTGAATGTGCTTTAGCGACGAGAGGGTTAAACTGGGCTGTAAATTGGGTCCCAGGCCCTGAATAATAATTTTGTATAAATAGTAGTGATGGCGCAACCATCATTCATAATCAATCAATATAACTACAGGACCTCACAAAGAAAAAAATAGGGAGACGAACAGTTGAATCTTCAACTTGTATCTCTCTTAACACACCAGGCCTTCTATATCCAATCCACAGTATAACAGTGACTCTCTATTGTGGCTTGATGTCGCCTCTAACTTGACCAATCTGGTTGTCATCTCTTATGCTGGGCAAATTACAGACATCATTACTTAAAGCAAACCAAAACCCACATTTTTAACTAGCAATCCCCGAATTGCTCCCCCTATGAGGAGTACCATTAGGCAATTTTCCCTGCTTCTGCTTTACGTTGCTCCCTGCTAAATCTGCTTGCTTTAGCTGTAAGTCCCATCTACTCCATTCATTGCCACGGTAGTGCTTGGCAATGATGTCATTGCCACACGTATGCAATTGCTGATGTGGTGTTCCAGGATGATTCTGTGGGTAAAAATAATCATTTCTAGGTCTCCACCCTAAGAAGGGAGTATTGGCAGGGCCTTTGGCCAAATTTTTTCACAATCTGGGTGGGTGTTGGTCCGCTTTAAGGTAGCAAACAAATGCGCAAATGATGTAAATATCAAAAATCAGGAAAAAATCAGGGCATCATCGTGCCAACCTCAAAAGGAAGCAGAAATATAAATACTGTTAATCTTCTAGAAAGCAGTTATCATGGGTTTTCATGTGTTTGATGACTATGGGCCTTATTTATGATGTGTGCCATAGTGGTGGCTATTGCTCTAGTTTTGGAGCATCATCATTTTTGTCTTTTCTGGCACTACGCTGTGGACTTCAATTATGCTGAAAGTCACAGAGCCGGATGCTAACTATTTTGCTTCAATTGCACTAGGTATTGGACCTCAAAAGGAAGCAGGAATATAAGTATTGTTAATCTTCTTCTAGACAGCAGTTAGCAATACTACGATTCAGGAACTTCATATCTGTCGGTGGGTATGTGTACCCAGGATCTAGTTCCACATCCCTCCAACACTTATGATAACAGATCTACACTTTCATCACAGAAAAGGTTGAGGGAGTAGCGGGATCAGGCACAGAAAAAACACAAAGTGAAACTGATCATTCACTGATGAATGAACTATAAGTACCTAACAACTAACCAAATTAAATATTAAATTCACAACAACCTAAAAGCAATTAAAAAGTGAATCATCGGGGGTGTGGCTTGGTGATGGCCGTGTGAGGGAGCAGAGTGCGGAGCTCCAGACGGATTAAGTGTAAAGAAAGCCCTAAACATCCTGCTAACATAGCAATTAGACTTACCGGGGGCCATGTTGAAGAAGAGGAGAAGCAAGGTGGTGACTGTGGGTCGAAGAATGGGTCCCATCTCGACATATTTCCACGCTGAGGAGTGCGGAGTCGGTGAGGAGAAGGGCCGCAACATGGCGCCCTCCTCTCCTAGGAGGAAATCCCAGAAGGTGGTGACGCCGGGAAGGAGGAGGGGCGGCCGTGCCCACCGTCGCATGTGGGAGCCGGAGGAGAGGAGGCGGGAGGCGGCGCGGGGGGAGCCAGCGGAGGATGGCAGAGGTGAAGCGCGGGGTGGGGGGCGAGCCCCCCTCCCTTCCCAGTCGATCGAGTGGCGGGGAGGAAGGTGAAGGGAGACCGCTTCTGTGGTGTGTTGTGCCGAGCCCGGCGGGGGAACTGACAGCTGCTGCGGCGGAGCGGAGATAAGACTCCGCCGCAGCTCAACTATAAGCAGCAGGGAGACGAGGCTGCGCACCCAGGTCGAATCCCTCGGCGCCCTCAGGGAGGGAGACATAAGGAAGCACTCAAGTCCTCTACCTGGCCCAATGATAAACCCAGGTTTGCCTGGGGATGGGTCACAACCGTCCCCCCCACTCCAGAGCCTTGATGGGGGGTGATCCAGCTTTCCTGGCCCCAGACACATGGGAGGCAGCTGGATGAGCTGGCTCACAGAGAAGAGGAGCTGGAAAATGTCCCAGGGCCATCCCCCTGTAAGCAGATGCCTCCCCACTTACAACAGCTCCCACATGACGGCGCTCTTTCCCCTTATGTGGACACCCAAGTGGTCGCTGGGTGGGGGAGCGTAGGTGTGCCATCCTCCCCTGGGAGGGATCCGGATGCCATATGGTCTGGGCCGGGTTTCCCCAGTTGTGCCTTAACCCCCCAAATGCAGCCAGGGGACACACATGATGACCTGGTTTCCCCCTCCAGGATGTCTGCCTCCCCTTGTTGGTCTTGGGGATCTTCTGGTATGAGCAGGATGGAGCCTGGCAAGTCTAGGAGTGTCCCCCTTGAGTTTGAGCAGCACAGTATTAAGGCCCTTATCTCGTCTCTGCCCACTAGGAAAGATTTTGAGACCTTCATCAATAGAATGGAGTCCACCTTCACGAGAGAGATGGACGAGGTATCAAGATCAGTAACTGAAATAGACAACAGAGTTACCTCTGTAGAGCAAGCTCAGGAATCACTTCTCCATCGTCTAACCGCAATATAGAATAATCATAGAGCCCTGGAGAGGGCCCAAACGGAGTCCGCTTGTCATATTGCGAATATATTGCTTCATCAACACGACATGGAGAATCGGGGGAGAAGAAATAACAAGGATAAGGGGTCTTCCGGAAGTTCCTGAGTTTTCCAACCTTTCAGACACGGTGACACAGATCTTCAATCAAGTTCTGGATCGTCCGCCCGGGGACGACATTGAGCTGGATAGAGTACACAGAGCCACGGGCCCTAAAAATCCAGATCCGCGCAGCCCGAGGGATATTATTTGTCGGGTGCACTTTTACAAATTGAAAGAAGCCATCATGCATCAAGCGTGGGTCAAAAAAAACATTACGTTCAAAGGAGCACAGATCATCTTATTACCCGACTTGGCGTGTCGCACACTTCAGATGAGGAAGGTCATGAAACCACTGCTGGAGAGTGCCAGAGCCGCTGGAGCCACTTACAGGTGGGGCCACCCTTTTCATCTGTTTCTCCAATTACGTGGCCGTAGCTTTGTCCTTCGCAGCCACTCCCAACTTAGAGAGGCCTTTAAATTCCTGGGTTCCCCGGCGGTGGAAATGGAAAATTGGCTGTCGCCTTCGTTGTGCCCACCTTGGGTTCCCGTGCTAGGCGGACGCTTTGTTGAGCCTCAGCCCAGAATGATCAGAGGGGTAAGCCGCAAGCCCCCAACGCCGCTAATGCCTGGGTTTGAGCAAGGTTCTTCTTTTTTCATATTGATAGCCCAGGTGTTCCCCCTGCTCCACTCATCCAGGACTTGTCCTTTACAGCATAATGTGTTTTCCATCTGACTCTCTGGAATGTTTTTGTTTTTTTTCTTCTTCGCATGGCCCGGGGTGGACTTCTCAATCCCTTGTTCCAGCCCTCTTCAGGCCTGCGAGCCCTGGACTGTTGGACGAGCCACTGGAGGGACGAAGAGGAGTGGTTATGTCGCATCTTTTGTTCCTGCATCAGAAAAGGTCGGGAAGCCTGATGTTTATACGATCCCCTTGAGGACGAAGTGACACTAACAGGCGTATCGGATATTTCGGAGACCACCAGTCCCCGAGATTCTGTTGGACGACCTGCGCTCCGGCCTGGGCAGTTCTCACTGGTTTTTGCCTTCCACTTCCCCCCGCTTAGGTGATCCCCTGCCTTCCTTAGGAAATACCTGAGGAAGTTTAGGGAATCTAGCGCTTCAGTGCGCCTGGCGTGTTGGTTATTTTACTTGCTGTGTCTAGTAGATTTCAGTTAAAATAGCTATTATTGTGACATAGTTAGTTGTGTTTTCCTTGTTATTGATTGTTCCCTTCTTTTTTTCCTGTTGCTGTCTTCTGCTCTTTACCCCTCCCTTCTCCTTTCTTCTCCTTACAGAGGTCCCTGACCTTCCCCCCTCTCAATCTCCACTTAACTGCCTCCGATCCTTCTCGTCACCTTAGGTAACATAAGGTAAGGATGGCAAATTGAACTGTTTGCTCATTTAACGTGAAGGGTTTCAATGCCCCTGAGAAGAGATCTAAAGTATTATACGACCTCCATAAATGTGGTGCCAAACTTATCTTACTGCAGGAAACGCATTTTAGAGAGGGCCGAGTCCCTAACGCTAGGGATCGTCACTTCTCTTCTTGGGTGCATGCCCCCAACCCTGATGCCAAATATAAGGGGGTTTCTGTAGCTATCCACAGATCAATACCCGACAAGGTCTTAGACTCCAAGATCGACCCCAAGGGCAGATACATTTTTCTGAAACTATCAATCTGCACAAAGATCTATACTGTGGTGAATTTATATAGCCCCAATAAGGACCAGTCCCAATTCTGTCTCAGTGTTTTAAAACAGTTGTCGGAAGGGATAGTCATATTGGGAGGGGACTTAAATATGCCATTTAACCCGTAAATCGATACCTCATCTGGCAAATCCTCCATCCCTCTGTCGGGGCTTAAGAAGTTAAAGAGTATATTGTCAGACCTCCAGCTAGTTGACATGTGGAGAGCCCTGCACCCTGGTTCCAGAGACTATACGTTTTACTCCAATGCAAGCAACTCATATAGTCGTATAGACTATCTCCTGTTAAATCATCACGCTATGTCCTGGGAACCCAAGGCCAGCATTGGGAATAGACTCTGGTCAGACCACGCTCCAATTTTCAGGTCCTTTGAGCTACCCAGACTGTACCCAAGTAGGTGGGATTGGCGTCTCAAAGATAACTTGTTAAAAGATAGGGCCTGCCTGGCAGCGGTTGAAAACACCACGGAGCATTTTCTGTCTGACCACAAAAATGACAGCACCCCATTCAATGGGAAGCGCTAAAATGCGTTCTAAGGGGGATTCTAATTCAGCACGGATCTAGGCTTAAAAGGGAGAGATCCTCTCTTATCAAACTGACATTAGCTCAGATCCAAAGCCTAGAATACGATCATAAGCTCTCACCTTCCAACTCCCTATGGCTGGAGTTGGAGAGGGCGAGAGGGAAATTACAAAGCCTATACAATCAGTGCTACCTGCGTCACAGAGACAGGCTGGGAGCTATGTTCTCTGAGTGTGCCAACAGGCCAGGTAGGCTATTAGCAAGGCTGCTCCACCCGTGTAGTACAGCCACATACATCCCCAGCGTTAGACTTCAGGGGGATGTTGAGACCTCCAATCCATTGAGAATTGCGGGGGCTTTCAGGGATTACTATAGCTCTTTGTATAATCTGCCCAGCCCCGTCCCCCGTGGGGCAGAGCCCACTGCAAATGCGACCGTACAAGACTATATTGACAGAACCCCGCTCCCCGTGATCCCTCAGGAGGAGATTGAGCTCTTGGAGGCTCCTTTCGGGATGTCGGAGGTACTCAGAGCTATACAAAACACTCCCGGTGGGAAGAGTCCGGGCCCCGAAGGATTCACACCTAGGTTTTACAAACAGTTAGGTCCACGGTTGGCCCCTTTCCTGACTAGGGTTTTCAACTCAGTGGGTGCGGACTCTCTGTTCCCCAAGCAGTCGTTAGCGGCAACGATTACCTTTATTCCTAAACCTGGTAAGGACCCCATGGTGTGCGGCAGTTACCGCCCCATTTCGTTAATAAATGTTGATGTTAAGCTCTTTTCCAAATTTATAGCTGGTCGTCTTCAAGCACAGATCCCTAACATCAATCACCCAGATCAGGTGGGGTTTGTCCCTGGCAGAGAGGCATGCGACAATACGAACAAGCTTCTCACACTGATCTCTTATGTGAAGACCAGGGGAATCCCTGTCTGCTTGCTTTCCTGTGATGCAGAGAAGGCTTTTGATTGTGTGGGATTGAATTTTCTCCAGGCTTCGCTTCACCAGATCGGAATCGGCCTGTCTTTACTGGGTAAAATTATGGCGCTATATAAGAATCCCATGGCCTCAGCCAGGACGAACGGTATTATGTCAGCCCCCTTTTCCATTGGCACTCATCAGGGATGCCCCCTGTCACCACTTTTGTACATCATCACGATGGAACATCTGGCGACGGCCCTGAGAAACAACCCGGACATAAAGGGAATAGAGGTGGGAGGTAGACAGCACAAATTATCCCTATATGCAGATGATCTGCTACTGCTTTTAACCGACCCTGTGACGTCCGTCCCTCTTGTTTTAAAGGAATTTGAGCTATTCGGGAAGGCGAGTAATTTTAAAATCAGTTATGGGAAATTGGAGGCCCTTAACCTCACCTTATCTTCATCAGTGGTGGCTGGTCTCAGAAATAGCTTCTCCTTCAAATGGCAATCAGTGAGTATTAAATACTTGGGCGTCCAGATCCCAAATGACCTAGGAAAATTCTACGAGCTGAACTATGCCGCACTGATGAACAATCAGTGATCTTAAACAATACAACAGAAAAACTCTATTGTGGTGCGGTAGGATAAATGTGATTAAGATGGACATCCTACCTCAGTTTTTATATATTTTCCAAACTGCCCCTATAGTTCCCCCCAGCTGTATTTTCAGGATTTTAAAATCTGCTTTCCTCAAATTCGTATGGGGGGTCTCGGCATGCCAGACCTTAAACTCTACCACGCATCGGCGGTCCTAATGAGAATTCTGGATTGAGCCCATCAGGACACAAATAAAACTTGTGTCACCATTGAGAAGGAGCTCTCCCCCTGGACGCTGGTCTCTCTGCCATGGACGGGGGCCCCAGCCTAGAAGATGGCTTAGGTCTTTGCTGTTTTTGACTCAGCATTTGATTACAATGTGGGACCGCATGACAGCTAAAGGCCAGCCAGTGAGATGCCCGGCCCTCTAACCCCAATCCTGGGAAATCCGGATTTTGAACCCGGGGTGGGTGTTGAGTTTTTCCTGGGCTGGAAGGCTGAGACTTTATTACAACAACGGAGGCTGGCCGGTTCATTATCTTCAGCACAAGGCTGAGACTGCCCCGAAGTTGGGCTAGCTTGGGGGTTCCCGTCCTTGGGCTAGCTGAGGGAGCGGAATCCCAGGGTTCAGCTGTCCTGGTTCTTGCACGGACAGTTGGCGGCATTCGTGTCGGCATTAAAGGTGAAGTGTAACATTGATGGCCTGTTGTCAGAAATGGAGGGGCTCCTCTCCTCTGCGTCCCCCGCACTCCATTCCCTCTCCCGGATTTATTCCGCCCTGGTGAGCAATGTTCATACGGGGCCGTTGGGTTTTATCCAGAGATGGAAGGGTGAGCTGGGTATGTCCCTCTCCTAAGAGGATCAAGCTAAAATGTTTAACCTGGCGCATAAAGTGGCAGTGGAGGGGGTCGCGCAGGAGAGGAACTACAAGATTGTCTCCAGATGGTATAGGTGCCCATCGGACATCAAGAGATTTGCCCCCCACTCCTCGGACCTGTGCTGGAGATGCTTAACTGGTGTGGGCAATATGACTCACATCTGGTGGGGTTGCCCAGCCATAATCTCCTTCTGGGATAGGGTGCTGAGCATCTATACGGACACCACCGGGGAGTCAATCAGGAATTTCCCCCAGCTGACTCTTCTCTCCTTATGGGAGGGGCCGGCATCACGATACAGGACGGATATACTCCGGCACTTCTTATCAGCTGCAAGAGCAGTAATCCCCAGGCACTGAAAATCACAAGAGATTACCTCTTTACAGAAATGGTTAACAGAATTTGACCGGATTAGGCGAGCAGAGGAACTGATCCTGGGAGATAGGGGGCTTAGGGACAAATATGCACTGACTTGGACCTGTTGGGAGGTTCTGCGGGACTCAGATGGGTTTAAGGATAGGCTTAATCAGCCGGGGTAACTTTTGGATTTACCTAGGAGGGGCTAGGCACTTGCAGGAGTAGGCGTGGAAGTTTGTCGAGGTCGCAGAAGGGTCGGGCAAAGGATTTTGTGGAGTTAAACTACCCTTCCCTCTTCCCCTCTATCTTCTCCCCTTTCTCTATCCCTGTTAGGTACATTAGGAATTTCATGGCAGTGGAGTCTCTCTTACCCTCCTCACCCAGGCACCCGGTGGAGCACTAGAACGGTGGCCGTGCATGAGGTGCCTCTGTTATGTGATATGACTCCTATGGTTATTGCTTTGAACCCTTTTTTGTTAAAATGCTCTCTGGATTATCTCGCCAAGATTCTTACACTGTAACGAACCAGGGACTGTTCCCTATGTATTGTTTCTGCTTGTATGTTTCAATAAAAACAGATTAAAACAATTGTGTTTAAATTGAAAATCCAGTGTGTTACCCCCCCCCCCCCCTTATTACAACCGATGTACTATTAAATAAACAATTATGTTTGCTGTTCCACAATTGTAGTTTGCCTTTTTCCCCTGTGGAAATTTATTTCAGTTAACCTTAATGTCGATGCATATTTCTAAATACCTCCACCTGATTTATGGTCTCCCCAACATAGAGGCCACATGGATACTGTATTGCATGCTGCTGCTCATATATTGCAGATTGCATAATTCAATAACTTAGTTGGAAGCATAAATTGGCAAATGTTACAATTACCAAAGGTGAAGCTGCCAATCAATCTCTCACCCCCCACCCCCAAGGTATGTAACATCAGCCTAGTAAAATGACTGTGACAGATCATATCCCTAGCTTGAGCCTGATGAAGTGGGCCCAATGACCCACGTAACGCATTGGCTCAGGTTGAGATGACAGGCAGTGGGGAGACTCCTTGATCTGTTAGGCATTGCAGTGATGTGCACCATCATGTTATCTGAGCACAGAGATTTTCATTACTTATTATATTTAGTAGATTTTTACATATATTTATTATTTCTTGGCACTGGCACTTTAGATTGATCAAGCGATGTGATGGTCCTTATATTGGATGTAGTGTATTTGTATATTTCATTTTGGTTATAAATTTTGGTTACAAATTGGAGATACTGATATTTAATGAATTTGGCAAATGTCCACAGTAGAGATTCGGATCATAGGCAGGGATTTATCACTAAATGAATTGTTGATATTATATACTTATCATTTACTGTGACCCTTCCCCCCGCCTCATTTTCATGTTTGTTTGTCTTGTGGGATCCCTTTCCTTAGGAACAGCAAACCTCCCATTTTTTAAAATATTGACAATTGTTCGATTTTAGCAAGGTAGGCGTGATTATGTCCCATCTAATATAACTGGGTATAACCAAATCCAATAAAGGTCCTCACTAGAGATGAGCGAACTTTTGAAAAATTCGATTCGACTGATTCGCCGAATTTTCCGACAAAAATCGTTTCGACCCGAATAAATTCGCGACGAATCGCTATTAAAAACGGCTATTTCTGAGCCTCCTACAGCCTCAATAGGGTTGTAAACCATTCAGCCTTGCTGTAACACGCACAGGATGCGTGCTGGGTTAGTTAAATAATACTTTGAAGAAATATCACATGCAGATCAGAGGCATCGCTAATAGAATCGCAGAGCGGCACAATTGCAGAGAGTTGAAGTGGCATCACTATGAGGGGCAGAAGGAGCCCAAATATACACTGGAGTTGGCCTCAGGAGCCCAAAAATTGGATGAATCACACCCTGGAGTTGGCAGGAGTTGGCAGCAGCAGCAGCAGGAGCCCAAATATACACTGGAGTTGGCTTCAGGAGCCCAAAAATTGGATGAATCACACCCTGGAGTTGGCAGGAGTTGACAGTAGCAGCAGCAGGAGCCCAAATATACACTGGAGTTGGCCTCAGGAGCCCAAAAATTGGATGAATCACACCCTGGAGTTGGCAGGAGTTGACAGTAGCAGCAGCAGGAGCCCAAATATACACTGGAGTTGGCTTCAGGAGCCCAAAAATTGGATGAATCACACCCTGGAGTTGGCAGAAGTTGACAGTAGCAGCAGCAGGAGCCCAAATATACACTGGAGTTGGCCTCAGGAGCCCAAAAATTGGATGAATCACACCCTGGAGTTGGCAGAAGTTGGCAGCAGCAGCAGCAGGAGCCCAAATATACACTGAAGTTGGCTTCAGGAGCCCAAAAATTGGATGAATCACACCCTGGAGTTGGCAGAAGTTGGCAGCAGCAGCAGCAGGAGCCCAAATATACACTGGAGTTGGCTTCAGGAGCCCAAAAATTGGATGAATCACACCCTGGAGTTGGCAGGAGTTGACAGTAGCAGCAGCAGGAGCCCAAATATACACTGGAGTTGGCCTCAGGAGCCCAAAAATTGGATGAATCACACCCTGGAGTTGGCAGGAGTTGACAGTAGCAGCAGCAGGAGCCCAAATATACACTGGAGTTGGCCTCAGGAGCCCAAAAATTGGATGAATCACACCCTGGAGTTGGCAGGAGTTGACAGTAGCAGCAGCAGGAGCCCAAATATACACTGGAGTTGGCTTCAGGAGCCCAAAAATTGGATGAATCACACCCTGGAGTTGGCAGAAGTTGACAGTAGCAGCAGCAGGAGCCCAAATATACACTGGAGTTGGCTTCAGGAGCCCAAAAATTGGATGAATCACACCCTGGAGTTGGCAGAAGTTGGCAGCAGCAGCAGCAGGAGCCCAAATATACACTGGAGTTGGCTTCAGGAGCCCAAAAATTGGATGAATCACACCCTGGAGTTGGCAGGAGTTGACAGTAGCAGCAGCAGGAGCCCAAATATACACTGGAGTTGGCCTCAGGAGCCCAAAAATTGGATGAATCACACCCTGGAGTTGGCAGGAGTTGACAGTAGCAGCAGCAGGAGCCCAAATATACACTGGAGTTGGCCTCAGGAGCCCAAAAATTGGATGAATCACACCCTGGAGTTGGCAGGAGTTGGCAGCAGCAGCAGCAGGAGCCCAAATATACACTGGAGTTGGCTTCAGGAGCCCAAAAATTGGATGAATCACACCCTGGAGTTGGCAGAAGTTGGCAGCAGCAGCAGCAGGAGCCCAAATATACACTGGAGTTGGCTTCAGGAGCCCAAAAATTGGATGAATCACACCCTGGAGTTGGCAGGAGTTGGCAGCAGCAGCAGCAGGAGCCCAAATATACACTGGAGTTGGCTTCAGGAGCCCAAAAATTGGATGAATCACACCCTGGAGTTGGCAGGAGTTGACAGTAGCAGCAGCAGGAGCCCAAATATACACTGGAGTTGGCCTCAGGAGCCCAAAAATTGGATGAATCACACCCTGGAGTTGGCAGGAGTTGACAGTAGCAGCAGCAGGAGCCCAAATATACACTGGAGTTGGCCTCAGGAGCCCAAAAATTGGATGAATCACACCCTGGAGTTGGCAGGAGTTGACAGTAGCAGCAGCAGGAGCCCAAATATACACTGGAGTTGGCTTCAGGAGCCCAAAAATTGGATGAATCACACCCTGGAGTTGGCAGGAGTTGACAGTAGCAGCAGCAGGAGCCCAAATATACACTGGAGTTGGCTTCAGGAGCCCAAAAATTGGATGAATCACACCCTGGAGTTGGCAGAAGTTGGCAGCAGCAGCAGCAGGAGCCCAAATATACACTGGAGTTGGCTTCAGGAGCCCAAAAATTGGATGAATCACACCCTGGAGTTGGCAGGAGTTGACAGTAGCAGCAGCAGGAGCCCAAATATACACTGGAGTTGGCCTCAGGAGCCCAAAAATTGGATGAATCACACCCTGGAGTTGGCAGGAGTTGACAGTAGCAGCAGCAGGAGCCCAAATATACACTGGAGTTGGCTTCAGGAGCCCAAAAATTGGATGAATCACACCCTGGAGTTGGCAGAAGTTGACAGTAGCAGCAGCAGGAGCCCAAATATACACTGGAGTTGGCCTCAGGAGCCCAAAAATTGGATGAATCACACCCTGGAGTTGGCAGAAGTTGGCAGCAGCAGCAGCAGGAGCCCAAATATACACTGGAGTTGGCTTCAGGAGCCCAAAAATTGGATGAATCACACCCTGGAGTTGGCAGAAGTTGGCAGCAGCAGCAGCAGGAGCCCAAATATACACTGGAGTTGGCTTCAGGAGCCCAAAAATTGGATGAATCACACCCTGGAGTTGGCAGGAGTTGACAGTAGCAGCAGCAGGAGCCCAAATATACACTGGAGTTGGCCTCAGGAGCCCAAAAATTGGATGAATCACACCCTGGAGTTGGCAGGAGTTGACAGTAGCAGCAGCAGGAGCCCAAATATACACTGGAGTTGGCTTCAGGAGCCCAAAAATTGGATGAATCACACCCTGGAGTTGGCAGAAGTTGACAGTAGCAGCAGCAGGAGCCCAAATATACACTGGAGTTGGCCTCAGGAGCCCAAAAATTGGATGAATCACACCCTGGAGTTGGCAGAAGTTGGCAGCAGCAGCAGCAGGAGCCCAAATATACACTGGAGTTGGCTTCAGGAGCCCAAAAATTGGATGAATCACACCCTGGAGTTGGCAGAAGTTGGCAGCAGCAGCAGCAGGAGCCCAAATATACACTGGAGTTGGCTTCAGGAGCCCAAAAATTGGATGAATCACACCCTGGAGTTGGCAGGAGTTGACAGTAGCAGCAGCAGGAGCCCAAATATACACTGGAGTTGGCCTCAGGAGCCCAAAAATTGGATGAATCACACCCTGGAGTTGGCAGGAGTTGACAGTAGCAGCAGCAGGAGCCCAAATATACACTGGAGTTGGCCTCAGGAGCCCAAAAATTGGATGAATCACACCCTGGAGTTGGCAGGAGTTGACAGTAGCAGCAGCAGGAGCCCAAATATACACTGGAGTTGGCTTCAGGAGCCCAAAAATTGGATGAATCACACCCTGGAGTTGGCAGAAGTTGACAGTAGCAGCAGCAGGAGCCCAAATATACACTGGAGTTGGCTTCAGGAGCCCAAAAATTGGATGAATCACACCCTGGAGTTGGCAGAAGTTGGCAGCAGCAGCAGCAGGAGCCCAAATATACACTGGAGTTGGCTTCAGGAGCCCAAAAATTGGATGAATCACACCCTGGAGTTGGCAGGAGTTGACAGTAGCAGCAGCAGGAGCCCAAATATACACTGGAGTTGGCCTCAGGAGCCCAAAAATTGGATGAATCACACCCTGGAGTTGGCAGGAGTTGACAGTAGCAGCAGCAGGAGCCCAAATATACACTGGAGTTGGCCTCAGGAGCCCAAAAATTGGATGAATCACACCCTGGAGTTGGCAGGAGTTGGCAGCAGCAGCAGCAGGAGCCCAAATATACACTGGAGTTGGCTTCAGGAGCCCAAAAATTGGATGAATCACACCCTGGAGTTGGCAGAAGTTGGCAGCAGCAGCAGCAGGAGCCCAAATATACACTGGAGTTGGCTTCAGGAGCCCAAAAATTGGATGAATCACACCCTGGAGTTGGCAGGAGTTGGCAGCAGCAGCAGCAGGAGCCCAAATATACACTGGAGTTGGCTTCAGGAGCCCAAAAATTGGATGAATCACACCCTGGAGTTGGCAGGAGTTGACAGTAGCAGCAGCAGGAGCCCAAATATACACTGGAGTTGGCCTCAGGAGCCCAAAAATTGGATGAATCACACCCTGGAGTTGGCAGGAGTTGACAGTAGCAGCAGCAGGAGCCCAAATATACACTGGAGTTGGCTTCAGGAGCCCAAAAATTGGATGAATCACACCCTGGAGTTGGCAGAAGTTGACAGTAGCAGCAGCAGGAGCCCAAATATACACTGGAGTTGGCCTCAGGAGCCCAAAAATTGGATGAATCACACCCTGGAGTTGGCAGAAGTTGGCAGCAGCAGCAGCAGGAGCCCAAATATACACTGGAGTTGGCTTCAGGAGCCCAAAAATTGGATGAATCACACCCTGGAGTTGGCAGAAGTTGGCAGCAGCAGCAGCAGGAGCCCAAATATACACTGGAGTTGGCTTCAGGAGCCCAAAAATTGGATGAATCACACCCTGGAGTTGGCAGGAGTTGACAGTAGCAGCAGCAGGAGCCCAAATATACACTGGAGTTGGCCTCAGGAGCCCAAAAATTGGATGAATCACACCCTGGAGTTGGCAGGAGTTGACAGTAGCAGCAGCAGGAGCCCAAATATACACTGGAGTTGGCCTCAGGAGCCCAAAAATTGGATGAATCACACCCTGGAGTTGGCAGGAGTTGACAGTAGCAGCAGCAGGAGCCCAAATATACACTGGAGTTGGCTTCAGGAGCCCAAAAATTGGATGAATCACACCCTGGAGTTGGCAGAAGTTGACAGTAGCAGCAGCAGGAGCCCAAATATACACTGGAGTTGGCCTCAGGAGCCCAAAAATTGGATGAATCACACCCTGGAGTTGGCAGAAGTTGGCAGCAGCAGCAGCAGGAGCCCAAATATACACTGGAGTTGGCCTCAGGAGCCCAAAAATTGGATGAATCACACCCTGGAGTTGGCAGGAGTTGGCAGCAGCAGCAGCAGGAGCCCAAATATACACTGGAGTTGGCTTCAGGAGCCCAAAAATTGGATGAATCACACCCTGGAGTTGGCAGAAGTTGGCAGCAGCAGCAGCAGGAGCCCAAATATACACTGGAGTTGGCTTCAGGAGCCCAAAAATTGGATGAATCACACCCTGGAGTTGGCAGGAGTTGACAGTAGCAGCAGCAGGAGCCCAAATATACACTGGAGTTGGCCTCAGGAGCCCAAAAATTGGATGAATCACACCCTGGAGTTGGCAGAAGTTGGCAGCAGCAGCAGCAGGAGCCCAAATATACACTGGAGTTGGCCTCAGGAGCCCAAAAATTGGATGAATCACACCCTGGAGTTGGCAGGAGTTGACAGTAGCAGCAGCAGGAGCCCAAAAAATGGCCTAAAGACATAAATATGTTTTGCACCATTTGGAAAGTGTAAAACGTGGCACCATGCTGAATCTAGTCGCATGCATCAGGCATTGGTGGGTGGAAATCCTGGCTGATCCATCCCTGATTCATTTTGACAAAGGTGAGTCTCTCCACATTTTTAGTTGACAGACGAGTTCTCCTCGCCGTAACTATGGCCCCCGCCGCACTAAACACCCGCTCAGATGGCACGCTACTTGCCGGGCAGGACAGCTTTTCCAGGGCAAACTCTGCTAGTTGCGGCCACAAATCAAGTTTGGCTGCCCAGAAGTCCAGCGGATCCTCAAGGTGTGTTGGCATGGTCATGTCAAAGTATGACATGACCTGCTGGTTCAGGTCCTGCTCCAGGTCTTCCTGCTGCTCATGAGTAGCCTCACTATGCGGGTGTAGAAAGCTACTCATTAGCGACTGAAGACTGAGGCTGCTGCTGCTGATGGAGCTTCTGCTGCTGCTGCTGCCAACCCCCCCAGCGGCCATGGCAGTGGAAGGTGAGCGCAGAGGTCCCCTCGAGTCAGACCTGCGAGAGTATGGACCATGGCGCAGATAGGCATCGGCCAACTGCCTACGTAGAATGTCTTTGTAGTAGTTGAGTTTGTCCTCCCTCTCGGTGGGTTTAAAAAATGCCCCCATTTTGTGCCGGAAGCGAGGGTCCAATAAGGTGGACAGCCAGAAGTCATCCCGCCGACAGATGGAAACAATTCTGGGGTCACTACGCAAGCATGTGAGCATGCTTCGTGCCATTTGCGCAAGTGACTCGGATGGACTACCTGTCTCCATCTCCACTGCATACTGCCACGGTGTGCCCGGGTCCTCTGTCTCTCCTTCCTCAAAAACCTCTAGCTCCTCTGGCTGCTCCTGCTCCTCCTCTCCTGTCCGCTGACTAGATAAACCAGCCATTTCGCCAAGCCTAAACTGTGTTTCGCTGGGCAACTCCTCCTCCTCCTCTTCCTCCTCCTCCTCCTCCAGTTCAGCTCCAAGGGGGTTCATGTGGCCGTAAGATGTAAACGCCATGTCTCCAGTGCCCTGACCAGCCATGGTTTCCAACATGTGCTGTAGTACATGAAGCAGTGGAATCACGTCGTTCATCCCGTAATCCTGCCGACTGACAAATAAAGTGGCTTCCTCAAAGGGCCTGAGCAAACGGCAGGTGTCACGTATGAGCTGCCACTGGTTGACATTGAAGTTACACAGGGGAGTCCCCCTATCTGCTTGGATCATCAGGAAATCCGTGATGGCTTTTCTCTGTTCATATAATCGGTCCAACATGTGAAGGGTGGAATTCCAACGGGTGGAAACATCGCAAATCAGACTATGTTGGGGGATACCATTCTGACGCTGTAGCTCAAGAAGGGTGTGTTTGGCGGTGTAGGAGTGGCTGAAGTGCATGCAAAGTTTCCGTGAAGTTGTTAGGATGTCCTGCAGATGGGGGGAACACTTCAGAAACCGCTTGACAACCAGATTGAAGACGTGAGCCATGCAGGGGGCATGGGTCAGGCTTCCTTGGCGCAGCGCAGACAAAATGTTCTTCCCATTGTCGGTAACCATGATTCCCATTTTAAGTTTTCTCGGAGTAAGCCATGTTTGGATTTCCTGATGAATACATTTAAGCAGTTCCTCCCCTGTGTGACTCCGTTCGCCAAGACAAACCATGTGAAGCACTGCGTGACACCTCCGTGCCCTGCACACATGGTAGACTGGAGGGGCACTGAGACTTGAGCCTACAGTGGAGGGTGAGGAGATGGCGGAGGATGAGGAGGCCGAGTCGCACGGTGTCACAGGCCCAATGGGCAGAGAGCGCGGAGGCCGAAGCGGCGTGACCTGTCCAAGTTGCTGCTGCAAAGGGACCACATTCACCCAGTGGGCCGTAAACGACATGTACTGCCCCTGACCGTAGTTACAGCTCCAGATGTCGGCGCTGCCATGTATTTTGCTACACACCGACAGGCTCAAGGACTGGCCCACCTTCTGTTCAACAAAAGTGTGCAGCGCTGGTACTGCCTTCTTGGCAAAGAAATGACGGCTTGGGACTCTCCACCTCGGCTCGGCACAAGCCATCAGTTCTCTGAAAGGTGCAGATTCCACCACCTGAAAAGGGAGCGACTGCAGCACCAGCAACTTGGACAGGAGCACATTCAGCTTCTGCGCCGTAGGATGAGTGGGCGCATACTGCTGTCTCTTGGACATGGCTTCGCTGATGGATTGCTGGCGGGATGCATGACTTGGAGGAGGAGGAGGAGGAGCAGGAGCGACAGAGGATGGGTGTGACGCACAGCTGCCTTCGGCTGAGGTGCTGGAGCCTTGGCTGGCAGAAATTGGGAGCTCACTTGGTGAGGAAGCAGACTGGACCACCCCTTGGGAGCCTCGGTTCTCCCAGGTCGTTTTATGGTGACGCATCATATGTTGACGCAGGGCCGTGGTGCCAACATTTGGACCCTGGCCACGCTTCACCTTTTGCCTACATATCTTGCATGTGGCCATGTTACCCTCCTGCGGATGCCTCAGGAAAAACTGCCACACTGCCGAGTAGCTACTTTTCCCACCCCCTGGCCTCACTGATTCACTGCTGCTGTTGCCAACTCCAGGAACCCCTGCTCCACTACCTCCCGATAAGGTAGACTGCCGCACAGCAGGTGCTCTACCCCGGCCCCGGCCCCGGCCGGCTCCAGCCTTTGGAATTGTGCCCCCATGCTGACTGCTACCACCTTGCTGCCTCAGCTGCTGACTCCGGGGCAACCTGCGCCCCTCTTCTCCTGATGATGACGATGAAGCCCCTTCATCACCCGGCTCCCAAGTGCGATCGGCTTCATCGTCATCATCATCATCATCACCGGGTTGTGGCTGTACGTCACTGATGTTCGTGGATTCGTCAACAGTGTCTGGCGCAGGAGCTGGAACGCTCGCAGCACCCACGACACTGTCCACATCACTATTTGTCTGCCTAGCTAAAGAAGCCACCTCCATTTCTTGGCTGGGCAGTAGCTGCTGACTGTCCTCCTGTATCTGATCGTCCTCCTCACTAAAGAGTGGAGCTGAACCCAAAGCATAGGATACGTCGCTGGGGGAGGGAACGGCGTAGGACAGAGGCAATGGGAGGACAGGGACTGCTCTCGGGGCATGCCAACTCAGGGTTGTGTCAGAGGAACCTACCGACCCTAGACTGGGGGTCTCAGATGTAAGTTGTGATGATGTTGTTGATGAGCGCGTCAGCCAATCTACCACGGCAGATGCGTTACTGGTGGAGACCCGACCGCTAGCAGATACTGGCAGATTAGGTCTCTCAGCGTGACTCCTGCTGCTACTGGCCCCCAGTCTGATGCGAGCTCTGCCTGCGGAATCTTGGCCTCTGCCACTCCTCTTTTCACTTCCAGGCACTTGTCTGCCCGACATAGTCTAACTGGCGTGGTAGTAGGTGATATTTTAAGAACCCCCAGGCAGCAGTGGGTCTATATAAAACAGAATATAATGCACACCAAAAGTGAGCAGTAACACTCAGCCTCCAACAGGCCTGCTTAGTGTAAATAAGAGAGCTGCTTAGTGTAAATAAAGAGGGGTATGCTATGTTACAGAATGGGATGCCTCAACAGAAGTGCACCTGGCAGGCAGCAGTAAGCCTATGCCCAGCAAAAGTGTCTTATAATATAAATATAATAAGAGCAAATGCTTATATGGTCTTAAACAGAGGCTGCTTTAGTCACAGAATGGGATGCCCTGGGCAGGAATCGACCTGGCAGGGTCCAGTAGTGCTTTGGCCAGCAAAAGTGTCTTTATCAGGCCTAATTTCAAATATAATAAGAGCAAATGCTTATATGGTCTTAAACAGAGGCTGCTTTAGTCACAGAATGGGATGCCCTGGGCAGGAATGGACCTGGCAGGGTCCAGTAGGGCTTTGGCCAGCAAAAGTGTCTTTATCAGGCTAATTTCAAATATGATAAGAGCAAATGCTTATATGGTCTTAAACAGAGGCTGCTTTAGTCACAGAATGGGATGCCCTGGGCAGGAATCGACCTGGCAGGGTCCAGTAGGGCTTTGGCCAGCAAAAGTGTCTTTATCAGGCCTAATTTCAAATATGATAAGAGCAAATGCTTATATGGTCTTAAACAGAGGCTGCTTTAGTCACAGAATGGGATGCCCCGGGCAGGAATCGAGCTGGCAGGGTCCAGTAGTGCTTTGGCCAGCAAAAGTGTCTTTATCAGGCCTAATTTCAAATATGATAAGAGCAAATGCTTATATGGTCTTAAACAGAGGCTGCTTTAGTCACAGAATGGGATGCCCTGGGCAGGAATCGACCTGGCAGGGTCCAGTAGGGCTTTGGCCAGCAAAAGTGTCTTTATCAGGCCTAATTTCAAATATGATAAGAGCAAATGCTTATATGGTCTTAAACAGAGGCTGCTTTAGTCACAGAATGGGATGCCCTGGGCAGGAATCGACCTGGCAGGGTCCAGTAGTGCTTTGGCCAGCAAAAGTGTCTTTATCAGGCCTAATTTCAAATATGATAAGAGAAAATGCTTATATGGTCTTAAACAGAGGCTGCTTTAGTCACAGAATGGGATGCCCTGGGCAGGAATCGACCTGGCAGGGTCCAGTAGGGCTTTGGCCAGCAAAAGTGTCTTTATCAGGCCTAATTTCAAATATGATAAGAGCAAATGCTTATATGGTCTTAAACAGAGGCTGCTTTAGTCACAGAATGGGATGCCCTGGGCAGGAATCGACCTGGCAGGGTCCAGTAGTGCTTTGGCCAGCAAAAGTGTCTTTATCAGGCCTAATTTCAAATATGATAAGAGCAAATGCTTATATGGTCTTAAACAGAGGCTGCTTTAGTCACAGAATGGGATGCCCTGGGCAGGAATCGACCTGGCAGGGTCCAGTAGGGCTTTGGCCAGCAAAAGTGTCTTTATCAGGCCTAATTTCAAATATGATAAGAGCAAATGCTTATATGGTCTTAAACAGAGGCTGCTTTAGTCACAGAATGGGATGCCCTGGGCAGGAATGGACCTGGCAGGGTCCAGTAGGGCTTTGGCCAGCAAAAGTGTCTTTATCAGGCTAATTTCAAATATGATAAGAGCAAATGCTTATATGGTCTTAAACAGAGGCTGCTTTAGTCACAGAATGGGATGCCCCGGGCAGGAATCGAGCTGGCAGGGTCCAGTAGTGCTTTGGCCAGCAAAAGTGTCTTTATCAGGCTAATTTCAAATATGATAAGAGCAAATGCTTATATGGTCTTAAACAGAGGCTGCTGTAGTCACAGAATGGGATGCCCCGGGCAGGAATCGAGCTGGCAGGGTCCAGTAGTGCTTTGGCCAGCAAAAGTGTCTTTATCAGGCCTAATTTCAAATATGATAAGAGCAAATGCTTATATGGTCTTAAACAGAGGCTGCTTTAGTCACAGAATGGGATGCCCTGGGCAGGAATGGACCTGGCAGGGTCCAGTAGGGCTTTGGCCAGCAAAAGTGTCTTTATCAGGCTAATTTCAAATATGATAAGAGCAAATGCTTATATGGTCTTAAACAGAGGCTGCTTTAGTCACAGAATGGGATGCCCCGGGCAGGAATCGAGCTGGCAGGGTCCAGTAGGGCTTTGGCCAGCAAAAGTGTCTTTATCAGGCTAATTTCAAATATGATAAGAGCAAATGCTTATATGGTCTTAAACAGAGGCTGCTGTAGTCACAGAATGGGATGCCCCGGGCAGGAATCGAGCTGGCAGGGTCCAGTAGGGCTTTGGCCAGCAAAAGTGTCTTTATCAGGCCTAATTTCAAATATGATAAGAGCAAATGCTTATATGGTCTTAAACAGAGGCTGCTTTAGTCACAGAATGGGATGCCCTGGGCAGGAATCGACCTGGCAGGGTCCAGTAGGGCTTTGGCCAGCAAAAGTGTCTTTATCAGGCTAATTTCAAATATGATAAGAGCAAATGCTTATATGGTCTTAAACAGAGGCTGCTTTAGTCACAGAATGGGATGCCCCGGGCAGGAATCGAGCTGGCAGGGTCCAGTAGTGCTTTGGCCAGCAAAAGTGTCTTTATCAGGCTAATTTCAAATATGATAAGAGCAAATGCTTATATGGTCTTAAACAGAGGCTGCTGTAGTCACAGAATGGGATGCCCCGGGCAGGAATCGAGCTGGCAGGGTCCAGTAGTGCTTTGGCCAGCAAAAGTGTCTTTATCAGGCCTAATTTCAAATATGATAAGAGCAAATGCTTATATGGTCTTAAACAGAGGCTGCTTTAGTCACAGAATGGGATGCCCCGGGCAGGAATCGAGCTGGCAGGGTCCAGTAGTGCTTTGGCCAGCAAAAGTGTCTTTATCAGGCTAATTTCAAATATGATAAGAGCAAATGCTTATATGGTCTTAAACAGAGGCTGCTGTAGTCACAGAATGGGATGCCCCGGGCAGGAATCGAGCTGGCAGGGTCCAGTAGGGCTTTGGCCAGCAAAAGTGTCTTTATCAGGCCTAATTTCAAATATGATAAGAGCAAATGCTTATATGGTCTTAAACAGAGGCTGCTTTAGTCACAGAATGGGATGCCCTGGGCAGGAATCGACCTGGCAGGGTCCAGTAGGGCTTTGGCCAGCAAAAGTGTCTTTATCAGGCTAATTTCAAATATGATAAGAGCAAATGCTTATATGGTCTTAAACAGAGGCTGCTTTAGTCACAGAATGGGATGCCCCGGGCAGGAATCGAGCTGGCAGGGTCCAGTAGTGCTTTGGCCAGCAAAAGTGTCTTTATCAGGCTAATTTCAAATATGATAAGAGCAAATGCTTATATGGTCTTAAACAGAGGCTGCTGTAGTCACAGAATGGGATGCCCCGGGCAGGAATCGAGCTGGCAGGGTCCAGTAGTGCTTTGGCCAGCAAAAGTGTCTTTATCAGGCCTAATTTCAAATATGATAAGAGCAAATGCTTATATGGTCTTAAACAGAGGCTGCTTTAGTCACAGAATGGGATGCCCTGGGCAGGAATCGACCTGGCAGGGTCCAGTAGGGCTTTGGCCAGCAAAAGTGTCTTTATCAGGCTAATTTCAAATATGATAAGAGCAAATGCTTATATGGTCTTAAACAGAGGCTGCTTTAGTCACAGAATGGGATGCCCCGGGCAGGAATCGAGCTGGCAGGGTCCAGTAGTGCTTTGGCCAGCAAAAGTGTCTTTATCAGGCTAATTTCAAATATGATAAGAGCAAATGCTTATATGGTCTTAAACAGAGGCTGCTGTAGTCACAGAATGGGATGCCCCGGGCAGGAATCGAGCTGGCAGGGTCCAGTAGTGCTTTGGCCAGCAAAAGTGTCTTTATCAGGCCTAATTTCAAATATGATAAGAGCAAATGCTTATATGGTCTTAAACAGAGGCTGCTTTAGTCACAGAATGGGATGCCCCGGGCAGGAATCGAGCTGGCAGGGTCCAGTAGTGCTTTGGCCAGCAAAAGTGTCTTTATCAGGCTAATTTCAAATATGATAAGAGCAAATGCTTATATGGTCTTAAACAGAGGCTGCTGTAGTCACAGAATGGGATGCCCCGGGCAGGAATCGAGCTGGCAGGGTCCAGTAGGGCTTTGGCTAGCAAAAGTGTCTTTATCAGGCCTAATTTCAAATATGATAAGAGCAAATGCTTATATGGTCTTAAACAGAGGCTGCTTTAGTCACAGAATGGGATGCCCTGGGCAGGAATCGACCTGGCAGGGTCCAGTAGGGCTTTGGCCAGCAAAAGTGTCTTTATCAGGCTAATTTCAAATATGATAAGAGCAAATGCTTATATGGTCTTAAACAGAGGCTGCTTTAGTCACAGAATGGGATGCCCCGGGCAGGAATCGAGCTGGCAGGGTCCAGTAGTGCTTTGGCCAGCAAAAGTGTCTTTATCAGGCTAATTTCAAATATGATAAGAGCAAATGCTTATATGGTCTTAAACAGAGGCTGCTGTAGTCACAGAATGGGATGCCCCGGGCAGGAATCGAGCTGGCAGGGTCCAGTAGTGCTTTGGCCAGCAAAAGTGTCTTTATCAGGCCTAATTTCAAATATGATAAGAGCAAATGCTTATATGGTCTTAAACAGAGGCTGCTTTAGTCACAGAATGGGATGCCTCACAGCAGACTTAAGATCAGTTCAGTATATATGCACAGTTAGTTACTATAAGCAGCCTGAAAACGCTAACAAAGGCTGGATGAAAAAAAAAAAATCTCCCTGTCAGCCAGCTCCGTTTTTCCTACCTTTCCCTGGCTTTCTGTCTGTCTCCTGTCTGTCTCCTGCCTGTCTCCTGCCTGTCTCCAGCCTGTCCCTGTCTGTCCCTGTCTCCAGCCTGTCTAACTGCCTCAGCTACACAGCGTTCTGTCTGTCTGTCACGAATGCAATAGAGAAATGAGGAAAAGCAAGATGGCCGCCGTTAAATACCGCTGTGTGACGTCACCGGGCTTGCTGGCTGCTGATAGGCTGCATGTGACTGCCCCAGCTTGCACTGGCGCGGGATACATGTCCAGACATGTCCCGTCCGCCATCTTAGAATGCCTGTAATGTAAATGAATGGATGTTAAAGGAAAACTTCGAGTGATCGAATCGCGGGGAAATTCGGATTCGATCCGAATCGAATTTTTCCTGAAATTCGGATCGAATCCGGGTTCGTCCGGATCGATTCGCTCATCCCTAGTCCTCACTGTTGGGCCACTGAAAAAACAGCACACATAAAACAGAGCTGGATCAAACCAGGTGAGTACATTTTTATATTTATTCTCAAGGAAAATAGGAGAGAGAGAATGGGAAGGGGGTGTTTAGTGCAGGGCTGCTTTAAAGTCCTCCACAGATGCCGGCCCTGGAGTCTAAAACACTCCAAGGCCATTCAGCTAGGTGCTACTGGGCATGCCTCACTTTGTGAGCCCCGCCCGATCACTTGCATGCCCCTTTACCTCCGCCCCAGTCCCTCACTGCGATTGCGCATCCCCGGCATCCCTGCAGCTTTGCATGCTCTGGCACCAAGCCATTGAGAGGCCAGGCACGTGGGATTATGCACTTCACATAGGAGACAATGCTTTCTATACCAGTGTGCCAATAAAACAATAGCTTTAAACTGTGTACTAGTAGGCATGGCATGAAGTGCTGATTGGACGTTAACCCACACATGCGCCGTGGGAGCGGCAGGAAGATGGGTGAAGTTGGAAATCTGGGGGGTTTCACACAGAGGGCCATCTCAATTTGGGATGCCCCTGGGCAAGAATCTTTCACCAAGATAGTCAAAGAATAAGGGTATCCTTTTTTCATCACAATCCTTTTCTGCTGCCAAATAATGTACATTTAAATGTTCTTCAAGTAGAGTTGTCAGTGTTTTAGGCATGCATCTAGACCAAATGTAATCTAAAACTGCTACAATTATACACAAGAAATGGAAAATATTTGCTATCAGATGCAAATGTTTCTGTTTAGCACCTGGTAAATTATGCATTAATCGGCAATCAGCTAGAAACTGCACCGTGATTGCAGGTTAAACCATGATCAACAATATCCTTGATGGTTAATTTAGAGGTAGGCAAAGTGCTTTTTAAATGGCAAAGGAAATGTTCAGTTTAGCTAAAGAAACATCCCCATGCTTATAATAGCTTTTTTGAGTTTCTAATAAAGCAGCCCTCCCTAATTGGAAAGCAGACAATTACCTTGGAAATATTCACCGGTGGTTAATGTTTAAGAGGAAAACACAAGATTACCAGCCATGCACACACAAGTAATTTATTTTTGATAGGACCATATGTGGTTACTGGTAGATTTAATTAAAGAGTATATTCAAAACTACAACTTTTTTTGCATATACAGTATTAGAACAGACATGATTCCTGCTTTAATAAATATGTTTTATTAAAATGGGGCAAGCTTAGAAAACTTAGAATAGAATAGCTGTATTCGCCAAGTGTGTAATAGTCATACAAGCAATGTTTTTGCACTGTTATGGAACAGATTTTTGCTGGCTCTGAAGTTCAAAAGACTCCAGAGCTGACCGATTCCCTCCTACTTGGGATGCCCCGCTGTGTGAAACCCCTGGCAATTGCTGTGTATACATTCATAGCTAGCGGTTCCACAGTGCATGCATAGACTGCATCCCCACTTTAACTTTAGCTAGACATGAAGGCATTTGTGAAGGGCTGGAATGGGTAGGCCTCATGGCTAGTGATTAGTTGGGATGCGGCCAGTGGTTCCACTCAGCTTTCTTGCCGCTTTAATGTCAGAGCGGCTAGCAAGACTGAATGAGGTGGAGCACAGTGATTGGTTAACCATCCATGCCTGCATCATGGGATCTCTGGAAAGTTGAGTTTTCTCTGAGATCCATGGGGATATATACAGTGGGGAAGTCCCAAATTGTGATGCCCCGCCAGAGGGAACCAACATCCAATAGAGTGAGTGCCCTGGGAGTTGTTCATCTCAAAACCTTTCTCCTTGATAGGAGAATATTAAACAACATAGAAACAGGTTGAATGGGATCTAAGATAATCTTCTCTGTGAAAGATTTGTAACCATCTAATTATATAAATCTCTCACGTTTAAGATGTATAAGACATTTTGGAAATGTATTTAGGGCCTGATATATCAAGTAAATTATACAGAAAAACATAAGTTATTATGACGAATTACACATTGACTAACAATACAGAGTCGCAAGCCAGTATGTGGAGAGACCCATGTAAGGCTTAATATAGGGGGGCTAAAGAGACAAAAACTTAGGTAAAGGAAGAGAGAAGCTTTCCTAGAATAGAAAGCATTTGCACAGTACCCAATACAAGCACAGATAGCATTACCCATCTATCCTTGCAGTAGGCAAGGTATGCAAATCATCTCTTTATGTCTCTGTGCCATCCAAGGCCCTTAGAAATGCTAAGGGTGCAATGCCAAGGATTAGCTTTATATTTACACAGCCATACACATCCAACTAGTGGACACATGTTTCAAACTTTAGGGCCTCATCAGCACTAGCTCAGATGTTTCTGGCTGTATAGAGGGTGAGACTTGGTGAATACCAAAACAGAGTTGCAAGCCAGTATGTGGAGAGACCCATGTTAGGCTTAATATGGGGGCTAAAGAGACCAAAAAACCCTCTATCTAGATAAAGAAAGAGAGAAGCTTTCCTAGAACGGAAAGTATTTGCACAGTACCCAATACAAGGACAGATAGCATTACCCATCTATCCTTGCAGCAGGCGGAGCTATGCAAATCCTGTTAGTCAAACACCGAACAAAATCACAACCCACACCAGAATAAAATGTAACAGTGCCCACTAACACACTCTCACACTCACACATTCCAATCATTCATATTGCCAGCTCATGTTCATAGGAGATTGGGACTGCAGATAGTTCCAAAACGTGCATGCTTACTAATGAAGGTGGGCATGAAAGTTCGCATTGGAGTAAGGATTCATTTCTGCTGCTGCTGGTTGCTTTCTACATTCCCAATCTCCTATGAACTTGAGCCGTCAATAAAAAATGATTGGTGTGTGAGTGGGCGTTTTATTAATTTTGTCCATCTTTTTAATCTTAATTCTTAAGCAATGTTGTTGCATTTTGGTGTGGGTTGGGATTTTTGTTAGTCAATGTGTAGTAGTATATGTTTGTATTCTAAAAAGGTTTTGTAGATTTCAAGCCTTGGTCACAATAACCTATGTTATTTTGTGTATACTTTAAATGATACTGAGTTGGTTGGTAATCAGTTCTATATTATCTATACCTATATTACATTAAGGGCAGTGCTTGTTTTGACCCCGGTTCCTTCTTTTTTAGAATATGCCACATCGGTACAAATTAGAGTAGTACAAAATATACTATATTATTTTTTCAGAATGTTGTTGCAGATTCGTTTTTTAGGAATATGCGCCAGTGTAAGATGAATTTTCTAGTAATTTCTTTCCTATGTTAGAAAATCTGTGTTTTCTGGAAGCAGTTTTCACGACCTGCAATCTGTTGCTATTGGCAATGTACACCAAGTCTGTACACCAAGGAGAAAGAAGCAAGGCCTGTACCAAAAGAACACTGCTGCTATGACCACACATGTCCAGCGGCAGGCTGGCCTATAAGGAGAAACCTAGGGCCCCAACGCAAGCTGATTATTTAAGAACAGACTTGCTGGGCCATTCAATGCACATTTCCAAAAAGATAACAGTGCCAAATAAAACAAAGGGACAGGCGTGCCAAGGTGGACAGTAATGCCAACAAAATAACACTTAATGGCACAGAAAGGCACAATTCGTAAATCAGGCTCAAACTGATTACTCAGACACCAGAAGTTGCAGATCTCTGCTTTTGTATAATAGTGGCAGGGGAGTCAGGTCAAAAGGCACGGAGGTTTGATCCTAAACTTGATCTAAACTTTGTAGATCTAACATTTTGCTTGTACTGTATTATAAATTTGCCGTTTATCCTCACTGCATCTGTGTATATACATATCTGTATAAACTTTTTATTGAAAGGAGTTTACTAAAGAAATCATAATATTCAATATTCTACTTCCGATCATACTTTAGAAATATCAATGTTAAATCCACAGCCAACCACAGTAACACAATCTATAAATCTCACACCAAGCTTTATTGGTTTTTTACAAACCATCTGTATCAAAACTTTTCCCTTAAGGTATATTTTTGCAACTTTAATGAGTTCCTTATATCATTTTTATATAATTGTCATTCCTTTCTTCCGCATATACTGTATTAAGTCACCCAATGAGATATAACTTTCAAAAAAGATAGCTTTTTCGTACCAGTGTCATAAGAAAGTCAGTCAATTTGTAATTTTATTTTTGCATGTCTTTTTTTCCTTTAGGGCAAATACAAATTTACTTGTCTTCTATCCTAACTGCATCTTTTCTCTTGACTGTTTATATATCTACTTTAAGCTTCTAAAAATGATTTCTGACTTTCTATTTGTGTAATCTGTGTGATGGCCAAAATCCAATTTCTAGAATATTATTGTTATATGTGTTAGAACCATTATTATAAAAAAAATGTGCAGTTGTCTGTACTGTAGATTCAGTTTATTATTGTTAGAAGGATTGGCTGTGTAAACTGTGCAACTGCATAAAGAAAATTGGAGGAGGAGAGGGTTTGACTTGTTTCTGAATGAGGTATACTTTTAATATTTATACTACAAACATAAGACCAAGAACACACAAAAATAATTTACTGAGAAGCATACAGTATTATGCTCTGCAAAGTGTCAAAACCAACACTGATCTTCAGTGACAGTCGGTCGGTCACTGGCGGCCAAGTAACTCCCCCAGAATGAGATAGCAGCAGGAAGAAAAAAAGAATAGATGACCTTGAGCCCTAACTTGCATTGGGGGGATAGGCGGAGGCATCCTCAATTGGAATGTCACCCTGAGGCACTGAATAGTGCTCAGAAGCATATGCACTGTGTACTTGCCACTGCTTTTTGTTCAGGGAGGTTAGACATAAGACAATAGAAGCAGAAGCTATCATTTGGAGGAATGGATGGTCTTTGTGAAGAAGTTATTTTACCGGAAGTCCTAGGGGGAGCAGAAAATATCCATAGATGAGTGGAAAAACATTTAATAACATGCATTTAGAATTTAATATTAAGGCAATGGGGTGTCTAAACAATATGACATGCTTATTACAAAGCAGGTGTGGTTTAGTTAAAAGTGAGATTTTCTAGGTGAGATTTTATAAGCTATTAAAAAAATATAAACAACAATGTATAGTGGTTATATTCAAGTCTCTCTGTGTCCTTATATTTGGAGAGATTGCGTGTCTCAATTTATCATCAGTTCGGCACAGCACTGCATGAGAAATAATGAACAATATATATAAGCATTAGACATGAGAAATCCAGTTTTCTCCGAATTTTAGGGAAAACTCGGTGTAAATTTCTTGTGATTCGTGCCGACTGACTATCCCTGAAATCCATAGGTAAAAAATTAAAAACTCACCTGCTCTCTTTCTCTCATCTGATCTGTCCCACACCCCTCTCTGGTCTGTTCCTCACTGCTCTCCACACAATCAACAGCCCCGACTGGGCTCTTGGAATCTCTCTCCTTTAAGAAGGGGCTATTTATATCAGCGAGTGAGCTGGTGGAATGAGGTGTCAGAAGCTAGAGTGATTGGCGGAAGCTGGGCTGGGGCAAATATGGCTTCTACTGTTCACTCCAACTTCAGAAGCAACGTTGGATGGTGTGGGACACTGGTGATTGATTGGAGGTAAGTTTAGGGGAAAAAATAAAAATAATAAAAGACAATGAGTGTGTTTTTTTTTCATTTAACGCTTTGAGAACTGTTAAGGGTTTTTGAAACCCCTATACAAGTTCACAGGACAGGAGGTAGTGGCAAGTGACCTGCTTGCAAATGGGTGACTTGCCATAACCCCCCACACCAATATCTACATCCCCCAAAGCCCAGGGGCTGCAGAAGAGCCTGCAGTCTGTGAGGGCTTGTATCCTTCAGAGCTAGGGGCCATCCGGTCAGCATCTGCGCCCAGGTCTACCAGCCCCCATAGCTCTTGCCGGGGCTAGTTTTGCTTGCAAAGTGGGACTCCACGCCAAATGGCATAGGACCTCACCCGGAGCTGGAATGGAGACTGAGGTAAGCTTTTTTATTGTATCAAAAGTGAGTTTATTAAACGTTTGATTCAGACAAACCTTTTCTTGGTTTCTTCATCTCTGATAAGGACCTCTTAGGTTATGTCACTATATGCTCTAAAGGTCTTAAAAGTATATACTCCAGGTCACAGCCTCCTGGCTAATGCAGATGAAGATGAAAACGCACACAACAAAGTTCAAAACTAACAAGTCAAAAATCAGAGCTCCTTTGATAAATCTCCAAATGCTCTATGCCCATCAGTGGATGAGGTAGCCTCACCCACTTAAGAGTATATGAATTCCCAGCTGATGAGACTAAATGATCTCACTGGCTGCAAATGAGCGAGGACAGGGATAGGAACAATGGGGGAGGGGGTAAATTGCAGTGAATACAGCACATTTGCTGGTGATATTTTTTAAAATTTACGGAGAGTGAAACTGTAAGTCTTCATGTGTTTCATCTAGAGACTGAGTATATTAACACTACAAGAGATGGAAAGAGTTGTGAGTTCAAGCAAAAGATTTGTAGTGTTATAGCAAGAAGACCTAAAATTGAGTATCTTATGTTCATGCTATTGGCATTTAGGGACTTTGAACATTGCTATCTACAATCCTAGTTGGTCACCCATTCCCAGCAAAACCAACTGTGTGAGTTAGGTACGTGCAGAGCTCAGTAGATTACTTTCCATGTTGCCCTCCAGGGAAAATGAACATATATATATATATATATATATATATATATATATATATATATAATCTGAGTGCGGTCACTACTGAGAGGGGGGTTGGATTTGTTCTTACCCTTTGCTTTCTATTATTGTGGATTTTCCCTAATTGCATCATTCAAAAACTTTTCAGTTGGTTTGTGCGACCCATTCCTTTGTGTGCAAGAGGGCAAACAAGAAAATAAAATGTTACCATAGGAAATAAAATTGGCTTGGCTGGGCTTTCCACTAAAATTTCTGGTCCTACTTAGAGTGGACCTTAATTCAAAAAGGCTTCAGAAATGTATTCGGAGAGGCCCATGTAACTGCTTTGTAGATTTGTTTATTTGTAGTACCAGCCTTATCTAAAGTCAAGTTGAGTGGGTCCTTATTTTAATTAAAGGAAGCTTACCGTATGCCAAGTCTGTACACCATAATCTAAAAGAAGAGATAAGGGAGCCTTGTGTGTAGGGCTCATTTCTCTCTTTAGGTATTGTGTACAGGTTGGTGTTCGGTTTCTAATAGCACCAGATTGAAAGTAATGAAAATTGCTTCTGTAAAACAAACACTTACAAAACTCTATGAGGACCGTATTCCTGAGTACATTTGATTCAATGTCCCAACTTTTTGCGAAAAATTCTGATTCGTTCTAAAAGGGGGCCTACCTGTTGCCTAATACACAAAATCCTTTAACTGCCATCCTCATTTGTGCTGGTGACAGACCTAAATGGCCTTTTAGCTTATCAGATGTGCAAAATGGGTGCATGGCCAGAGCTAGCCCAGATTGTGAGAGCTCTTTGTCCAGAAAAAACACCCAGGCTAAACAAACGTTTTAACAAATTATTTAATATATTTGGTTGGGTATAACTCTAATGGTTCGGATTAAAAACACCTTGAAAATAAACCACAGCTAAACCTCCCCAATATTGTAATACTTCATATTTTTATCCAGTCTCATAGTGTAGATAATATCGGTGCTGTAACAACATGGTCACATAACATATCAATATATTTAAATGTTAAATTTCACACTGTTAGATTTAATAAACCACACAAATGAAACGTAGACTTAGTTTGCCATTCTGAATACACATACAAAGAGATGAATCTGAGCATCAACTAATTAGTTGTGGTCCCAGGAAAGAGAACATTTTCCACTCGATGATTTAATATACTAACTGCATAACAGAAGTTGAAGCAAAATATTAAAAACAAATTGTAGTATGTTCTGAATTATTACAACTGGTTTAATTATGAGCCATAATAGGGCAAAGTCGGTGCCAAATCAACATAGCTGCTGCTATTAAAAATGAAGAAGGACAATTATTATTTAGTTCCAAAGCTATTTGTGGCTACATATTTAACATATACTGTTTTTATACATAACACCACTTAATTACACCAAAAAATACACACCTGCAAATAGACAAGTTTAAACACAATTAATAAACATGAAACAGCACACAAAGACACAGGGCACATGGCTGCTATAATGAAGTATAAATGTACAATAACAAATATACAAATACTCCCATAAAGCTTCTGTCCACATTCATTCTTTCACACCCAGGTGAATTATATAACAGGGCAATTTGGGAACTTCCTGGTTTAATAATGAGGGCTGAGGAGACTGAGGCAGCAATGTGTGCAATGTCACTGGCTGGGTTCAGGTAAGAATTACAGACTGGGAACAGGTGATCTGATTCCAAACTGGGAACAGTTTAGCAAAGTCACAAACTGAAAACAGGTGAACAGAACCAAAGACTGGGAACAGATTTAAACCCCAAACTGCAAGCCTCTGACCACCCACTACATTGGAGGTCTCAGTGAGCACCTTGAGCAGTGGTTTGATGTTCATCTACAACCCCTGATGACTACCAGGCCTGGGTTTTATCAAAGACACAGCTGAAGTTCTCAAAGCTACAGAATGCCTTTTCTGGCCAGCTAAGGGAATATAGGCCATGTTTGACGTTTGTGCTCTGTACTCGCCCATACCCCACCATCTGGCACTAACAGCACTAAGACAGATGCCCATAACAACATTTGAAAACAACCAAATAGAATTTTTGGTCATTGCTATAGAAAATGTATTTAAGCAAATTTTTTATGTTTAGGTATTAATAGTATATGCAGTTATATGGTGTTTCCGTTGCTGCACTTTTCTCACTGGCAAACATATACATGGTGAGAGGATGAATGTATTTCTACAGCATCCAATCCTGGATTGGGTTGCCTGTTACATTGATGATATCATTTGCATTTGTATGGCTCTGGCAAGTGAAGCACTGATATTAGAGGCTCAGGCTAGATAGGTACAGACATTAGAGGCTCAGGCAAGGCAGGAACAGACAATAGAAGCTCAGACTACTTAGGCACTGGCACAACAACCTCAGGCAAACCAAACACAGGCACCTCCACCTCAGGTAAGCTAAACACAGGCAATTCTACCTTTGGCAAACTGGACACAAGCTTATTCACCAAACTTTGGTTCAAATCAAACAATGGACTCTGAAGAAAGCTCAAGCACAGGATTGGGCTCTGGCATGAGAGTTGAATCAGGCTGGCAGACAGACTTGGAATCAGGTGAATAGAGTAACTGACATGAAACCGGCGAGCACAGTCACAGACTGGAAACAGGTAAACAGAATAACAGACTCAGAACAGATGAGCAGAGTCAAAGACTAGGTACATTTAGATATAAGACACACACCCGTCTACGCCGCCAGAGTGGTGAGTAACCATTCACCCAGGGTGCGAAAGGTCGAGTACAGAATGGGGAGCCCCTAACCAGTCTACGTCTAGAGCAGAGTACCTGATGATAGAGGATACGCTGGGCTCCAGACAGCCCTGAGGTGGCCTCAGACATTGTAAAGGTAAAACAACAGGCAGATCATACATAGTATAGTACACATACAGTACAGCATTTTTCCTACCCTGGCAACAATTTTGATTAGCCAGGCAAGGCACGTGACTCTGACATATAAAAGGAGTGTCCCCTTTTAAAAGGGGTGTCCAGTCGATCTTGCAGTAGATAGGGAAAGGTACTGACAGCTGCTGCTGAGGGACAGAGGCTGTTTGGTGCAAAAATGTCCCTGTAAGGACATTTATTTAGGGACAGTGGCTCCAGCGAGGGGTGGATAGCTCAGTGTCCACTAGTTACAAGGCTAGACAATTTGGCTGTCACTGCAGTTTCATTTCAAGTAATACTGGATTATACCCTTGCTCTGAGTACTGTGCTGTCATTGCAGTTTAATATCAAGTAATAGTGATTATACCCTTGTTCAGGCCACTATGCTGTCATTGCAATTTAATATCAAGTAATAGTGATTATACCCTTTCTCAGGCCATTGTGTGGTCATTGCAGTTGACTATCAAGTAATAGTATGGTATACTCCTGCTCAGGCCACTGTGTGGTCATAGCATTGTATATACTTGTTCAGGCCACTTGTGTGCCACTGCTTTTTAGTACCAATTGTTAGTGGAGTGTCCACTTGTTTGGGGCACCTGCATGTTACTGCACTTTAATACCAATTGTTAGCGGAGTATCCACTTGTTCAGACCATTATGGGGCCATTTTCCTGTTTCTGTTTCTTCTATGTCTTTTTTAATTATCCATTTTAGGCCACTATAACTGCAGGTGTTTAACGGTGCAGAAAGCTTCCAATAAGGGACAGGGACATGGCCATGGTGCTTCTGCTACTTCCAGTACTGCTGGTAATGGAGAGGGTGCTGCAAGGACAGGACATCTTTCTTCATCTGTTCAACTTTGATTTTTGAAGGAATCACCAGGGATTTCCCAGGAAAATAATATATTGTTTTTTTTGGTCTCGGCTTTAACATGAAATGTCTTGTTTGTCATTTTTTAAGTTTATTTTCAAAATTTTGGGGTGAAATATGTGGAAAAAAACGAAAAAAATAATTTATATTTTTTACAATTTGAAGTGTTTTTGTAATAAAAAATGTACGCTTTTCAATAAAATCTTATTGTGTGTAAAATCCCAATTTCTCCTGGTAGACACCCTTTCCTGCCCAGGAAACTGAAGCAAGTGTCCCTGATGAGGGGGGCAGCGTCAGCCCAGCATCCCCCATCCCTCCTCAGCAGTCACCACAGACTGCCTCTCTGTAACTAGGGATCTTTTTTTTCATGGTAGGGCTTATTTTTAGGGGTAGAGCTTATATTTTAAAGAATTTGTGAAAATGCTAAAAAGAAAATCACACCAGGGCTTATTTTTGGGGAAACATGGAATGTATGATGATCTCGGTCCCTTGTCTGTCAGATATTATACACATGGCACCAAGGGGGTCTGGCACAGCCCCGTCCACCCTTTCACACAACAACCCTCTCAGCAACACATGGTTCCAGCAGGGATTTTACAGTGGGGATTTACCAAGAACCAAGTTTGGTTGGTATTATTAGTATAGGTAAATTAGCACACATTGCTAACAGAGAAAAACAGAACTTAAACAACCCTAAAAAACCAATTACAAACAGTAAGTTAAACATCATGCAATTAAATAGCTATAACAAGCAACTACCATTAATTGTTAATCAATCCTCTGAAGTGCATCCAGACCCAAGAGAAGTCACGTCCCATACCTGGAGGCCACTTGGACTGGGGTTGTGCAGCACCCCTGGCACATCCGTTCGCTAAAAGTTGCTAGTCTGTCACTTTAATTAACATGAAAGGACCTGAACCAAGGTCTAAAGCGCCACTGAGCACTCCCCATCCCAACCACAATCAAGGGCGGCAGGCCAACAAGCAATAAGTAAAAATGCATCGTAATCAAATATAATAAAGCCCCCTAAATGGAGGGAGGAGAAAAACATTATAACATTTTCTACTAGGTTATCAAATCACTGCATGCTCTGATGGATCAGGATCACTCATTAGTGCGGCATTCACATCCCGGATCTCTCTGGGAGAAGCTCTGCAAGGAATGTCTCTGCAGGTTCTTTGTGAACTGTGTCAGGTGTTGGGTGGGTCTTTTCATGGGGGTTTTATGGGACTGAAACTTGAGGCCCAGTTCATTAAAGCATGTTTTAGCAGAGTCCAGTGATGTTGGGTGGGTCTTTTCATGGGGGTTTTATGGGACTGAAACTTGAGGCCCAGTTCATTAAAGCATGTTTTAGCAGAGTCCAGTGATGTTGGGTGGGTCTCTTCATGGGGGTTTTATGGGACTGAAACTTGAGGCCCAGTTCATTAAAGCATGTTTTAGCAGAGTCACGTGATGTTGGGTGGGTCTCTTCATGGGGGTTTTATGGGACTGAAACTTGAGGCCCAGTTCATTAAAGCATGTTTTAGCAGAGTCCAGTGATGTGACTTGGTGCTGCATGCCTTTGTATAAAATACCATCTTGAATGGTATAGCTCTATCTGTATTTTATGTTAAAGGTTTGCAAGGTAGACAAGAACGGTCTTGATAATTTGTGTCTGCATAGGGTGATTTGCATCAAGTCAGCAAAAATGTTGTAGTCATTGCTCTGAAAGTCAATCTGGATTTGGCCCTGGTTGCTTCTATAATCTTTTTGTGAGGTAGAAATTGAATTTTATGACTATGTCCGGAGGGAGAGCATCCTGTCTAGGTTTGCCCAGAGATCTATGGATTCTATACATTTTAAGTTGCTCAAAAAGGATCTCAGGAGTTGACTCCTGCAGTAGTGCTGTGACAGTACCCTGTAGTTCTGTTATTGCTTCTGGTATGCCCCTGATCCCTATATTATCTTGGCGAGCCCTGTTCTCAGAGCACTCATATTTATCTTTGAGGTCCGCAATCTCTGAGTACAACCTTTCTATCTCCCCTCCATGTTTTTCAAGGACTGTGGTGGTGTCGTCCATCCTGTGTTGAGGTGGTATGTGCGCTGCCTAAGACCCTTTAGCTCCCCTACAAATTCTTTAGTTGCTAGCTTTATTTCTCCGTTTAGGAGCTTGTGAACTGTACAAAGCCATGGTGGATGGGATTCAGCTGGGGGATCAATATGGGCCTTGTTAGCCAAGAGAAATTCAGACTGACTGATTTAGAAGGAGTTGGGAGACTGCCCCATGTGGCCCTTCCCATCCTGCCAATCTTCTCTGTTGCTCTAGGCAGCAATGGCACTGGGGGCCATTTCTCCTCCTTGCTAATTAATGCAAATTTCTTGCAGTGGCTTTTTAGCTCCTTTGCGCTTCTTTCTGCGCTCCAGGAGCATACCTCTGGACTGCCAGAGGTTTCAAGGGTACTTTGGTCTCCGTTGGCAGCTTCCTCCACTATCAGGTTTGCTGTAGGGCTTGGTTATTTGCCTGGGGCACATGGAGCAGTGTTAGACCATGTCTGGTCCATGTTCTGCGCTCATGCACCCTCCCGCTCCTTGCATTTCTATCCTCACCTACAATTCTTTACTTTCTTATTATAGTCAGGAATGCTTTTTCTTAAAATCATATGACAGCTCACACTTAATAAGTTGGCACATACTGCTACTTGTCCTTGTCCCTTTGATATATAACGCTCTTTTATTAAGGGGCTAAAGAAAATGCTGTATACAAGGCCGGGGATAAAAATCCACGTCGACACATCACCCACAAACTGTATTTATTCCACTAGAGGTAGGTCACAGACAAACAAGGGACGCTCTGTTAGCTACCATCATATTCCATTTTATACATTGGATATAGACAGCAAGGAGGTGAACAATGGGTTTAAATTTTTTATTTACAAAAGTTTATAAAGGAACATTATTACAATATCGGATTTTTTAAAATGTAATGTCTTTACAGCTTTATCTTTTGTGTGACATAATCGTTCCTCTATTTCTCTTCTCTTGTTTATTTTTTTTTTTGTATTGCTTTTATAAAATCAGTAAAAGTAGATTAGAGAAAACATACAATGCAGTTTGTGGCTGTTACATTAAAATTGTGGAAAAGTTCAAGGTGGATGAATATTTTTCAAGGAATTGTAAATAAAAGAAAATGGCATTATTCAATTGAGCCTGCAATTTTCCCAGTTGCCTTTCATTGCTAAATGAAGGAGGTAGTGCATACTTTCAACAGGGAGCTACAAGTAAGACAAGTGGTGCATGCCCTCTCCAAATGATTAGTCTAAAACATTATGTTACCTATTGATTACAAAATATTAATGGACTGGATAGTGTGAACTATATTTACATGTGTTAAATCGCAACCTTTTACATTTATCAAAGGCAATATAACTATTCACATTAGTCAAATGTACCATTTTTTTGCATTATAGTATATGTACAGTATAGGATATATGATAGGTATAGGATCTGTGTATGCAGGGGTGCAGTGCACAATTACAGCTTTACAGCCATAAAAAAAGACAAATTTATCTTTATTTTGCAAAGTTTCCAACAAAAGTTGCAACAATTCAGCAAAAAAAAAAAATAAACAGCTTCCGCACTGTGAGCTAACCAAGCATAAGCAGGTTTACTCACCCCTACAACAGGTCATGCAGAAGAGAATCCAAGTGTTTAGCCTGTCCACAACAGACTCTTGTGCACAACTGTAGCACTTCTCTGCTCCACTAATGAGCCGATCTCAGTTGACTGTATGAGCTGAGAATTACTAATAAACCCAGTACATGAAGGGAAGGAACAGCAAATCCCACTACCTACGAGCTTAACAACCTGGGTGAAATGTACACACCCGTCAGTACTTATTCTATATAAACTGTAAATTTGAAATATCCATTTAACTAACTTTAACCCAGGCTCAATTTGATATATTTATGACATACTCGCTTGACATACATTTTATGTGACTTTATTTCTACTTCTAAGCTAAATAGTGCCCAGTGTGGGTACAGTAGTGTTCCCCCTCCGATACACAAAAGGTTCTGCAGCCAGGGATATCGTCCTGCTCAGCTGCTCCCGAAGGGCCCAGGTCATGTCCTACCCTTATTAGCGAGCATAAACCAAATTGAGTACAAACTAACGTAACTGGGCTATTAATAATAATCAGGTGCATTGCCATACCAGGAAACACAAATAAAAAAAAATCTTGTTTTAAACAGTCATGACAAGTTTCAGAACATTACACATACTGTTCATTTGCAAATTATCTTTCTCTACATAAATGACATTTTTGCTGCTCTTTATAGACCATTGTACCCATTTTGGGTTGGGAAACATTGACTACAATTTAGCCTAGTGCTGTCTACATTGTGAATATTTAGCCTCATTTTCTATCCATGATGATCAAACTGAGAAGCCATGGGTTTTACAAAAGAGATCTTACATGCAATATCACCTTATATTTTGTGTGTTTGTCACAATTTTTTTCACCCCCATGAAACCCATGACATTATGATTTTTTTAATGAACTGGTTGTGTGCACCCTACACCTTAACCTTTATAATTAGTATGTAATATTGTGCTAACCTAATAACCTTCATTTTGATGATAGTCTTGTTACTTAAAAGTTCCTGTCCAGGTACACAGCTCCCCCAGTGGGGGCAGTGTAAAATAAGCCATTTGAAAGCATCTCAAAATGTATTGACAAATTTTTTACAAATATTTACAAATTATATGTAAATACCATATATATATATATATATATATATATATATATATATATATATTATAAGAGAAGCTGCTTTCTTTGCTTACATTCCTGGGTCTTGGCTGAGACTTGCTCATGCTCTGCTGTGGTCAGAGACAGCTGTGAGACCACTGTAGCTTGCAGTGGTTTCTCAGAATAAACGCACCAACAGAGAGAGAGAACCTTTTATTTAAGTGGTCCCGGAGGAATGTAAGGACTAGATGCCCCTGGGGAAAGGACCAAAACCCAGGATAGTCAAAACCCTGGGTTTTGGTCCACTTTAACCCATCTTTACCAACTGCTTCAAGTCTGTGGTATTGGCTTTCTGCTTCAAGTCTGTGACTGTCTGCTATTGTGACCACCTGCTCCCTTTGTGGAACTCTGTGGTAACTGACTGAAGCTATCACAAACAACGAATGTCCAGGCCCGAATTGTTAGTGGGTTAGAGGCTGGCTAGGTTGGCAATAGAATGTCAGAGAAAACAAATTGTGGGTCTTCTGGGGTTTTGTGGACTAGATGAGCAGCACATTGCTGTAATAACATAAGACAAGATTTGGTGAATTAATCCCTATTTCATGAGTTTCAGAAGCCAAAAACACTAACTGGGAGGTAGATTTAAGACTTATGCCACACATTTCCATTTGTGCTCCTATGTAGCAGCACTTAGAGTGTCCACTGCAAATGCGCGTATGACGCCATAACCTAGCTTTGGTGCTGGACAAGTGACGCTGTAGTATCCTGTCCAGCATTGATAAATTTGATGTCTGGAGGACACTGTAGAAGCATTCTCCCTGAATCAATGCAGCACCTGAGCATACCATAGCTGTCCTTGTTTCCTAACCAACCTGCAGCAGTGTTCTTTTTCACCTACATTACCCAAACAGCTTAATTACATGTCGCTTTTAATTTTATATTTTTTATTATAATTTATAGTATTTTTTAAGTCAAAATAAAGTTAAGAAAATTAAATAAAGATAATTCCACACAGTAATTGTTTTCCATGTTCTTATAGTACCTGGAAGGGAGACAAAAGTGTTATATGATGATATGTTATATGTTATATTTTTATATAAAATGTATAATATTTTTATATATTTTTTCACCTTTCATCATATTTTCCTGTGTGTGAAGTATCTGTAAATTGTTTTAGGTGCAAAAAGTTAGCCTGAGCTGGGGATGACCTAAGTTTTGTATTTTGCTTTTATAATTGCCATGGTTTGCTTCAGCTCTTAAGGTCTGCTTGAAGGTTAGCCACATATCCCCTGTTTTTTGTTTTAGCACTATTTCTATTACTGCTCAGGTCACTTACCTGGAAGAATGAATTTATCATTTCTGCCCACCCAGTAAAGCCAGTCTGTGTGTCTTCTGTTGTGTCTGTGGGCATGCTTGGGATTTCTGGCACCAGTGCTGTTTCTTCTGGCTCTTCCATTCTATGGCAGATGTAGATATTGTGTAGGACACAGCAGGCTAAGATGATTTTGGAGACCTTCTCTGGGAAATCTCCCTTCCTGAGCAGGCCAAGCATAGGAAGCGTGCTTTCAGCAGGCCGATAGCTTTTTCATCAATACATCTAGTATTGTGGTGAGCTGCATTGTAGTGCACTTCAGATGCGGTCTGTGGGTTTCGCACAGGTGTCATGAGCCATGTCTTCTGGCCATATCCCTTGTCCGCTAAAATGAAACACCTATATTAATGGTGATCTACACAACAAAACACACCCCACTTGCTGGCTGTCTGAAACTCTGCACCTACTCCTCCCGCCTAGTGAATTAGTTTAGCTTTATTTTAGAGTTGCATTGTTTCCCTGTACTTACCTAGTAGCCACCCTGCCAGCATTTAATTGTTCTCACATTTCCAGCACAGGGCAGACTGCTGCAACACATAAAAGTCATGGCAGTATCTCGGAAACCCCAAACTCACAGCATGAAGCTTCATATCATTATCGCAAAACCACCATAACATTTATGGGAATGGTAGTTCTTCCTGTTGTGATATTAAAGCTCTTGTGCTCAAGGTGGGCAAAAGGGAATATGTGTGCCATCAAGGCACCCAAAGACATTTGGGTTTCCCGCCATGCTTTAAAATTGACACTTTATGTGTTGAACTTCCTTCTCCTCAGGAAAGCGAATATATAATGGGATCAGGTCATATATGGCCAGGACTACCTCATAGAAGATGTGGCTCATGGTCACTTGGTTTTGCCGCTGAGGAGAGCAGCGGTGACCTGAAAAGTGCCCCGCACCAAGATATTCAGGGAGGCACACAGACGCAGATATGGCCTGGCTGCGGGCAGTGGCGGGGTCACTATTACGATGACAAAAGACACTACAGCCTTTACCACATCATTTAAAGATGATACACACAACCCTTTATTTATACTTATCCAGGCTTCAGCATTGCAGCACAAGGGAGAGAGAATGCTATGCAGGTGTGTAGGAAACACTAAACATCCTGTGTTTAGCATCAATGGGCAGCTCCAAATGCTTAACTAACACTATACCAATAGCTTGTCCGACATCCTTATGTATCATTTACATTTAAATATCCATTAGATTATAGCATCACATAGTGTGCATTTCCTGCTGTTGCCTCACCTCCAGCATCATCTCTTTGAGTGTTTCTCTGAGTGTTTTTTTTCTACATCTTCAATAGCCATTACATCACCCATCTGTGTTATTGGTTGATTAGTGTTTTAGCATCATTCACTCCACACCCCAGTGTTTTCTTTGTTACTCTAATTGAGCATGCCCTGCTCCTGATTGGTTCAACAATCACATAAAAGTTGCTCAGCATATCAATAATCTTGCTCCATTAACTTGTTAGAATGTCATCTTCTGTATGTGAGTCTGTATAACAAATGCATCTTCCATGGCACCTGCTAAACCTGTATTGTTTTCAGTTGGCCAGTCCCCTGGGGGCCCCAGTAACATTGGTTTGTATCATGGCCATGGTGTTGGAAGCAGGCAGACGCAGGCTCTTGGTCTTGGTTGGGGTGGCAGCAGTAGCTATGTTGGCAACAGTGCTTTATCAAGTTTGGTGGCTGTGTGTTCCCAACAATAGCTACTCACCATGCACAACATAGCTCACTATGAACTGAGGTTGTGGCTCCTGTTGTAGCAGCCAATAAAAGACCTTCACCCAAGTGTGAGCCAGAATTTAATTTGGCTGATAACAACATTCTTGTAAAGCTGACCCTGTTGAAGTGGCAGTTGTTATATGCCCCACAGTGTCGGGGCCTCAGTAAGCATGAGCAAACAAAGATCTGGCAGTCAATAGCAGATGACCTGAATAGTTCTGCAGCACATCAATGGACCAGTGCTTCCTCAAAAAAAAAAAGATTCAACACCATGCGCAGAGCACTAATTAAGAAGATGGAGGCCAATCTGATGTTTGAGCATGGTGAAAAGGAAGGTTCAAAGAGTTCATATTGTCCATATGAGGAGATGTTGAAGTTTGTTGTATAGGCAATGCTCTTCCATGTTGTTCATCTGCACATTATTCTTCTGCCAGCCAATAGGAGCCTGTTGGTAAGTAGATAGTGTAGTGGGCTATCTTTTTACCATATGTACGGATAAACAACACCTTGTTAACTTTGCATTGTTGCTGATGTCCATTGTATATGTAAGATATTGGTAGCAGGAGCCACAGGGAAAACATACACTTCACCAAGGTACAATTACGGCAGACAACAATAACATTTTTGTAACTGTAATTGTTTGTGTCTAATGTATATCTAAGCTTTAAGAGTTACAGGTGTCCTTCATGATGTGTAGTGTATTTTCGGATAATTGTTAATGTTAAATTCCTTTTGCATAGAGTACATACATCAAACACCTAAAGACCTGCATGGACCTTGATGTGCACAAAGCCTGACCCTGCTTAGGTTTTTAGTTTTTGCTCATTGTCAAGACTTGATTTACTGATGGCAAATGATAGCAGTGTAGCGTCATAATAACATTTTTGATCTGTGAAACTAATCTTATTTTGTATTTTTTGGTAGGCCACAATGTAGAAAATATCACTTGTCATGTATTGAAAGGCCAGCCCAATCTTAAAGTGTTACGCATCTCTGTAAGTTAAAAGGGGTGTGTGTTTAGTTGCTTTTAATTTGCATTTGTGTGACTTTTACCCTTATGTGTCTTCATTGTGTAACCCTTCACTCCAATATTCCTGTGATTTCTCAAAGCATTTTGCAGATGGTCGGTATGTGTACATACTCAACTGTGGGTCAGCTAGCCTATGTCAGAAGGGACCCACAATGTGTTTTTAGTGGACTGTGTGTTAGTCATCAAACATCCTGCTTCATTGGTGTATTAGAATGTGTTAGAATTTCCAAATGTCCAAATTTCAAAAATTCCAAATGTGTGTGACAATTTGTGTGACACTAGGATGTTAATTTTAAAATGTAGATATGTTTGTCACAACATTAAATATAAAATATTTACACAGCATACGTGGATCTATCATCATTATCTGACGATGACCAACCTACACCACTAACATGTCGTACTTGTCTATTACAGATGTGAAATTAGAGAAACACAAAAAACTGCCGGTAGGTGTTAATGTCCCACAGTATGGTGAGCAATGGGACCTAGGGTCTAAATGTGTAGCTGGTTGTGCATTGAGTACCACTGGGCCAAATCATCACTGGCTAGTGTTATTTTTGACATGATACATATTTAAGCAGTGAATGACATGTATAGTACTGAGACACCATAGCTGCAGCAAACATTAATGCATGAGTAGATATACTTGATTTTTGTTGGGGCTGTTGAGCTGGGGACACAAATGGTAAAAGCTTACGCAAGACACCAACCCCAGGCCAGAATAGATGAAAAACTGGCAGGAATAGAAGGGCAACTACGTGTCATTCAAGAAGAACTCTATCCTAGAGCACAGGAGGCTGTCTGGACATGGGAACAACATGACCAAATTCTGGTGGCTTTACAAGACAGTCATCGCCAAATGGCAGACTGAAGGTGAAGGCAGACTGAAGGCCCTACACCACCATGTGCAACAGCAAAATGTGTTTTTCCTCAGACTGTTTGGACCATCACAAGTGCAAAACACAACATTGCAACAGACTGACATTACTCCACCACCAACCATTTTACATTTTTCTCTTCCCAATCCATGCACCCCACTCAAGAAGCACAAACTGAAGAGGAGTTAATGTAAATTTATGTTTGATGTATATATTGCACTAACTTGTGCCTGAGTTTAGGCAATAACAATTTTAGCCTTAAACATAGATACATGTGTGGACACATACAATACAATCAGAAAATAACTAGGCGTGTAGAAAAATCAAATTTTAAAAGTATTGAAACAATATAAATTTAGGCCAACAAGACCAATGCTAAATCAGTCATGGGCCCCACCCTACATCTTCTGCTGCAGCTCCAGCAGCATCTCCCTGTATTGCAGGATAAACTGCCAGAGCTTGCTATGCTCTTAAATGCAAGATATGGCAAAAAAAAGAATATAAGTAATACATGTCTACACCTAAGTAAAGTATATCCAAGTGATCTATGTTCAATAATGATGTTTACAACTACCTGTGGAGGCATGAAACAAAACCACCATAGTATTAGATCACGAAGCAAAAAATGATAACTGCAGTCCTACTTGACAAGAGCAATAAATTTGTGATTGAAGTGGCCAATACCAACTAAGTGAAGTTTAACTGTAACCAACTGTAAACTGGGATTAACACAGGTACATGGTAATGGACACATATATATGACTATTTACAAGGTTATTGGCACACATCTCATCACTCACCATCACAGCTCTGGCATTGGCCCATGCTGCTGGACCCTCCTTGAGCCTGGTGGGAGCAAGATTGTGTTGTTTGCATCTGGGATGCTGGTGGCTGGTTATCAGCATATGTGTGGATATAAATGAAGAACATATACAAATATAAGAACTAACAATAAAAAGTATAAAGACATATTAAAAGTATATTCTCTATGAAAGAGTTAGATGTGGCCAAATGTTTGACAATGTTTGTGTCGCATGTGGTCATGAGTCAGGCCTAATATAACAACATCTCAAAACACATGAGCCATGCAGCTAAATGTTCTATATTTGCAGACAAATTAAGATGCACTACTGTTAGATAGACTACACACAAGTGCATGTAAAATAATGACCTGTTGAGGATGCATAGAGGTGGTGATGTGAGATTTAACCAAATATTACCTGTAACACGCAGGAGCGCAACTGCCAAAGGATGTGGAGGTGGTGTTGTCTATATGATGCCCTGAACAAACAAGGAAACAACATTTACACAAAAGACTATGCAAACTTTTACATGAACAAATGACTATGCAAACAGTATTATCCAAAATCACGAGGGGATGAGGTGTTGGAGGTGAGGCCAGGGAGGGCTGTAAGCAGAAGCAGTGGTGCCTCTGCTCCTCCTATTAGGTCCAGATGAGCCCAACTGTGAGGGGGCCAGCCTCCTCCCTCTCACTCCAAGACACCTCAGGAAGTGTGGTGGAGTCCCTCACCTCCTCCCTATCAGGACACCCCACTTGAGACTGGCCCCAGCGGTAGCCAGACCCTGCCATTTCCTCTTCCGAGGAGCTGAGGACACATACCACACCCACAACTTGAGCATGTCATCTGCTCATCTTAATCCGCTACTCTGTAGCTGAGGAGAGTGCTTATGCCCAGGGGAGGCATAAAAGAAAAACAGAAAATACATAAAAATCAACAGCAGGTTAAAGGGTAGATGAGAGTTTTGGTTGTATAGTCTACTTACCAGATGCGTAGGCCTCATACAACCTATAGACATAATCAAATTCCTTGACACAGAAATCCTAGATGCACACAAATGAAACAAAAACACACAAAAAAACATGAATACATGTTTGACAAAATAAATATTAAAATAACTTTACATAAACACACAACTAAAAAATGAAAAATATTTTTTTGTGGAGATAAAATTAAATACATAAAAAATGTGGGGACATCAAATATCAAATATAAATAAATACATTTTTTTAAAAAAAGCGATAATCACCACACTAAATGTGGAAGCTGAAAAAAAAAATTAGATTTCTTATTACATTAAAAAACGCTAAAGTCAGTAATGCTGCTCCAAAAAAAATTAGACTAATATAAAATGCTAGGCAACAGGTGAAAACCATAACAAACAAACATACACACAGAAGTTTTAAGAAGGAAGCATACAGGAAAAGAGATTTTATAAATAAAAAAATTACAACTACCTTCAAAATGTGTCCATTGACCTGAGGGTCAATACACACCTTTGAGGGCAATAACCCTTACTCAGAGGAAGAGGAAAAATTATTCTGGGGCGTTTGGGAGGAGCCATCTTGATCCCAAAGAGGAAAACCAGAACTGCATAAAGCAAAACCGAAAGCAGATCCCTTCACTGTGCTGCTAGGAGAGAACACTAAGTTGTACCCTGAGGGAAAGCCACCCAAGACGACTCTACATATAACAACAGGGTCATGTTGCAGTGAACGATACTTAGTGCCAGTTAAGTGCGTCCGATGCTCTGCGCTGAAGCCCATATTTGGCAACGAGCATCGGATGCACTAGAGCTAAACCTCATGGAAGGACATCTTTAAAACACTGTAACACTGACACTGCAATGGCAAATAAACACATACAATTCTGCATAAAATATAAAATGTAATAAAAATAAAACATAAGTCTTTGCTTGCTGGCCAGGAGAGCCAACACAATCATTATATGCTAAAATAGTACAATCAAGTTGTTCCAAATGCTATTTATACACAACCAATTTAAATACCATTGAATTGTATGGGAGAACAATACTGTGTGACAGGTGCTATGTGGTGTTGCTGAATATACACAAGCACTATACACAAAGCCACCGCTAGTAATACACTCAATGCTACATGATGCTATTCAAGGTGCTCAACAGTTTGACTTTCATATATATGGTTTTCGCATACTGCGTCTGACGTTCACCTGACACTACCCGTGGTAATGCGTGGTGTTAGTACTTCTTAAATAAGGCCCTCAATAAACATACAACTGTTCATTGATCATAAATGCCATTTTAGTTTTATTGTTATCTATAAAAGCATAAAAGCAATGTTCATCCTTTTTATATTAACATTAAAATAGTAAAGTCTTGAATATATCGAAGATCAATAGCAATTATACTTCATACAGAAAACAGTATTGGTGTTTATTCTTGTCCGTTGTGTTATGTAGAGTATGCATCATAAAGTTTTAAACTGTGCTGGACAAAGAAATTGTCTAAACGTTATAGGATCATCAAACACATTTTAAAATCATTTTCACAACAAGTACATATTACATTGTTCCATATTTTTTTTTCATTCTCTGAGGGATCTGTAAAATGTATAGAATGAAAAAAATGTAACAAAATTGTCTAGCATTAAGCCAAATTTTGCAAATAAGAGGCATTAATATTACATCATAAGGGATGATGTTTGAAAGCTGGTGGGGATGCATAACTATAGACACTTACTATATACTGTATACATAATATATAAGATGGCAAAAAGGTAAAAAAAGTAAACATTTCATGAGGACAGTACTGGAGTACTGGATTTTATTTTGAGAGACTCCAAGAAAAGTTGCCCTTTGTTATGTGAATGTTATGTGACTGGTTCTTCAAAGTGGACCAAAACCTGTGATTTTCATTATACTGGGCTTTGATTTGTCCCACTGGGGCACCCCATGTATACAAAAATTTTTTTATATTACATAGCAACCTAAACCTTCCTCTGCCCTGCAATTAGGGTTGCCACCTGGCCGTAATTGTAATTGCGGGTATACATTTTCCATCTTCAATTACCAGTTAAAAAACTAATTTCGGCACCGCCAGGCCAGTGGCCATGAAAAGTAAAAAAAAAAAAATAATACAGTCACAACAAGCGGATTGGTGCAATACTGACTTCTTGTGATGCCTACTAAGAGATAGGTTGAAATGTTCAGGCCGTTATAAGTTTACCAGTTTACCCAAAACCGGGCAGATTATTAGTAAGGAGATCTCACAGCTAATATCCAAGCTGCACTTTGTTGGCTCATTGAAAACCCACTTAGGACATCAATAAATAATATACAATATATAATATATATTGTAGTAAGTTGTACATGGCAAAACATACTAAAAAAACATGAGCACCGAGTACTAGTTTAGATAAAGGCTCCTTTGAGATTTTGAGGGATTGCTGGCTACACGTGCACAAGCACTGGTCAGGATTCGTGCCTTTGGCATGAGCACCCACAGACGATTCTGGAGATAAAGGTAGCCATTTTGCTGGTAAAGTGAGTATCAGTGAAAGGGTACAGGCCCTGATCCAATTAGAAGCCCTGTGCTGATGTCAAGCAATGAATATGCAAAAAGGCCAGAGAACCTAATATTTCTTTATATTACTGTGTTGGATGGTTCATTTATTTCACTGCTGAAATAATCTATTATTTGTGAATATGGGGATTTTGCACACTGCCTGTTATGAGGGGATTGGCGGAAGTCTGCACCCTGCCTGTTATAGAGGGATTGTGAGGACTTTTGAACACTGAATGTTATAGGGGGAGTTGGTGGTATTTTGCACACTGCCTGTTATGGGGGATTCTGCACACTGCCTGTTATGGGGTGATTGGGGAGATTCTGCACACTGCCTGTAATAGGGGGATTGGGGGAATTATGCACACTGCCTGTTATAGGTGGGAGATTCTGCATTCTGCCTGTTATGGGGGTGGGGGATTCTGCTCACTATCTATTTATAGGGGGAATGGGGGAGGGATTCTGCCACAATGAATGTTATTGGGGGGAATCTGCATGCTGCCTGTGATTTATGTTCTATGGGCAGGTACACCATTTGGTTCTGAATATTTTTTAGTATTTTTTAGTCCTAGGTGTGTCTTTTGTTTGTGTGAATCATAAAGAGTTTCAATGTTTTCAATGTTTTGTTTTATATTTTTCTGGAATTTCATGTAAGGTATACATTACAATTTAAAACACAAACCTTATTTAAGAATTGTCAGACCCACACAGCGGCACTCAGCGTCTGATTTAAGAAATCAGGGGATAATGGGCAGCCAAGTCCAACAGGACTTAGGGCGGCTAATCAAAGCTGATTATTTAGTGTTCTGTGCAGCGACTGCTAGCACCAATGTTGTCCACAGCTCAGCGCCAGAACTGGCGCTATAGTGACAAAAAATATGCTAAATGGCACACATCATAAATAAGGACCACAATCTGTGCTGCTCCCTCTTTGTGCTGCTCACTGCTGCTATTAAACATACAAAGAACCCTCTTATTCATATTCTTAACCCCATAAGTGTTTATTAGACTGGGGTTAGATGAGTTTTGGTCCTCTTTAAGAATGTTACATAAATAGAAACAGCACACAGGTAAAGTAGTTATTCCTGTCCTGGTTGTTTTAAAGTGATTTGTCACGCTATCTAGAATACATTTTGAAACACAGCTTGAGTAATCAAAATAACAGAAGGAACATCATAGAAGATATCCACGACATATTGGATAAACTGAAGGGCAGAAAATGACAGAATAATAGATTTCTCTACATGTTCAGCTTTATAGCAGTTTGCATTGTGTGGTACTAGACAAGTTGATTAGTAAATAAAGAAAATCTTTCTTCACTCAGTAGTAGGGTTTATTGTGATGTGAGTATTCAAACCACTTTTCACACAGTGATATTCCCTACAAAACATTTTTGTATTTCACTTTTTTTAAGAGAAATTTATAGTACATCACAATGGAAAGTGAATTTAAGCATACATTTTGGTGCATCTGACATTTTCACAGCTGAAAAAGACGTAGTCTAATGACAGTAGTAGAAGCAGATATAGGAATTGAGCTCCATTTAGTGCCAATTCAGCACCATGTGCAAAATGTTCACTTGCCCCTAAGGATGCACTTTTTTGTTTCCAGAGCTCACCCAGTGCCAAGTGCACTTGGTTATTGTAGTAAAAAGTCCCATTCACTTTCATTGGGGGTCATGCTAAATATTTAGTGAAGCCAGTGTGACTTGCAGTGGGCATTGCGGTGTGGATTGCAGCCTGCATTTTAGAGATAACACACTAAAAAAAGCATGAAAAAATGTCTCTGTCCTTTATTTCCTCCGTAAAAACCATCTGTACATGTGGGGCCACATTTTACAGTTTTGGTACATTATATTCATTTTATGGCCAAATTTTCTGTATAACCCATAGGTTTCTGTTGTTTCCAAACTTAAAAACAAATACTCTTACACAGAGGCACAGCTAGGAACTCTGGCACTTGGGTCAAAGATTCGAAAAAGCGCCCCCAACCTGTGCTTAGGCTCCCCTTTGGCGCCCCCCGACCTGCTGCAACTTGGGCACCGTGGGCTCCCCCTAACTGCTCTCTGCTCTTACACTCTTTGGTCTTACCTGTGCCTAACCTGTAAAAATGCCCCATGACAGGTACGGATAATGTTGCGGGGGAAAGGTAGAAAAAACATTTTTCTTGCACTATTTTGTGTCCAAAAGCAAAAAAGCTCACCGGCATGCACGTTGCAATCCACACCGCAAGTCACACTGCAAGTCACACTGCCTTCACCAAATATTTAGCATGACCCCTAATGTCTAGTAAGCAGATGATTCAGCCCCACTACACTTCTGTTCTATTGTTTGCCTAAAGTGCACTTTTTACTTCAAAGTGAACTTTTTGCACCTGGTGCTGAATTGACCCATAGCTATACTATTGCATACTTTGACAACTGTTGTTACCTGAATAAGTCTCTGTTCTAAGAGAACAAGTTCTGTCCACTGATAAGGACTGGTAGTATTTTCCTCTGTACACAGCTGGAATTGCACTGGACATCAGGCCTGATCTTCTGAATGAGTAAATATGAAAAGCCAAGATCCCCTTTTATCTACTATGAGGATAAAGCATATTCCTTTTTTTTATTTTATTTTATTTATCCACAATGTTTTCAACTTCAAGTATTTCACATTATGTCCTGCTTCTGGAAAAACAGTTGTAATTCCATATAGGCTGCATTTATGCCGGCGATGTACGCTGAGGCTGGGATAATGATGAATCGTACGCTACATGGCGTTATCCCAGTCACCCAACAGAATCGGCTTCATAAATGTGTAATTGTGTGCCGTGTCCGGCGTTCACCTGCAGCTACCTGGCGCTTCCTGTCGCTTACAAGGCACTACCGGACACTATCCCTTCAGGAATATGGCCCTATGTAATAAAATGTCTGACTGTCCACCGGTCCATCTGTCTGTCTGTCCTCTATAGACTTCCAAAGCCTGAAACATTTGACCCCAAAATTGGCATGCTGGTATATTGGGTGCCTGGGATGGTCCCGTCCTTGCCAGATGTACAGGAGAGGGATGGGGAAGATCAGCCCATAGAAATGAATGGAAGAATCTCCACACAAGCAGGTGGAGGTGACATAATTAGAGGTACAGCTCTCTCCGGCAATACACAAGTGACATCATTAGAGGTACAGCTCTCCCAGCAATGCACAGGTGACATAATTAGAGGTACAGCTCTCCCAGCAATGCACAGGTGACATCATTAGAGGTACAGCTCTCCCCAGCAATGCACAGGTGACATAATTAGAGGTACAGCTCTCTCCAGCAATGCACAGGTGACATAATTAGAGGTACAGCTCTCCCAGCAATGCACAGGTGACATAATTAGAGGTACAGCTCTCTCCGGCAATACACAAGTGACATAATTAGAGGTACAGCTCTCCCAGCAATGCACAGGTGACATCATTAGAGGTACAGCTCTCCCAGCAATGCACAGGTGACATCATTAGAGGTACAGCTCTCCCAGCAATGCACAGGTGACATCATTAGAGGTACAGCTCTCCCAGCAATGCACAGGTGACATAATTAGAGGTACAGCTCTCCCAGCAATGCACAGGTGACATCATTAGAGGTACAGCTCTCTCCAGCAATGCACAGGTGACATCATTAGAGGTACAGCTCTCTCCAGCAATGCACAGGTGACATCATTAGAGGTACAGCTCTCCCAGCAATGCACAGGTGACATAATTAGAGGTACAGCTCTCTCCAGCAATGCACAGGTGACATCATTAGAGGTACAGCTCTCTCCGGCAATACACAAGTGACATAATTAGAGGTACAGCTCTCCCCAGCAATGCACAGGTGACATAATTAGAGGTACAGCTCTCCCCAGCAATGCACAGGTGACATAATTAGAGGTACAGCTCTCCCAGCAATGCACAGGTGACATAATTAGAGGTACAGCTCTCTCCGGCAATACACAAGTGACATAATTAGAGGTACAGCTCTCCCCAGCAATGCACAGGTGACATAATTAGAGGTACAGCTCTCCCAGCAATGCACAGGTGACATAATTAGAGGTACAGCTCTCTCCGGCAATACACAAGTGACATAATTAGAGGTACAGCTCTCCCCAGCAATGCACAGGTGACATAATTAGAGGTACAGCTCTCCCAGCAATGCACAGGTGACATAATTAGAGGTACAGCTCTCTCCGGCAATACACAAGTGACATAATTAGAGGTACAGCTCTCCCCAGCAATGCACAGGTGACATAATTAGAGGTACAGCTCTCTCCAGCAATGCACAGGTGACATAATTAGAGGTACAGCTCTCTCCAGCAATGCACAGGTGACATAATTAGAGGTACAGCTCTCCCAGCAATGCACAGGTGACATAATTAGAGGTACAGCTCTCCCAGCAATGCACAGGTGACATAATTAGAGGTACAGCTCTCCCAGCAATGCACAGGTGACATAATTAGAGGTACAGCTCTCTCCGGCAATACACAAGTGACATAATTAGAGGTACAGCTCTCTCCGGAAATACACAAGTGACATAATTAGAGGTACAGCTCTCCCAGCAATGCACAGGTGACATCATTAGAGGTACAGCTCTCTCCAGCAATGCCCAGGTGACATAATTAGAGGCACAGCTCTCTCCAGCAATGCACAGGTGAGATAATTAGAGGTACAGCTCTCTCCAGCAATGCACAGGTGACATAATTAGAGGTACAGCTCTCTCCAGCAATGCACAGGTGACATAATTAGAGGTACAGCTCTCTCCAGCAATGCACAGGTGACATAATTAGAGGTACAGCTCTCTCCAGCAATGCACAGGTGACATAATTAGAGGTACAGCTCTCTCCAGCAATGCACAGGTGACATAATTAGAGGTACAGCTCTCTCCAGCAATGCACAGGTGACATAATTAGAGGTACAGCTCTCCCCAGAAATGCACAAGTGACATAATTAGAGGTACAGCTCTCTCCAGCAATGCACAGGTGACATAATTAGAGGTACAGCTCTCCCAGCAATGCACAGGTGACATAATTAGAGGTACATCTCCCCAGCAATGCACAGGTGACATCATTAGAGGTACAGCTCTCTCCAGCAATGCACAGGTGACATCATTAGAGGCACAGCTCTCTCCAGCAATGCACAGGTGACATAATTAGAGGTACAGCTCTCCCAGCAATGAACAGGTGACATAATTAGAGATACAGATCTCCCCAGCAATGCACAGGTGACATAATTAGAGGTGCAGCTCTCTCCAGCAATGCACAGGTGACATAATTAGAGGTACAGCTCTCCCAGCAATGTACAGGTGACATCATTAGAGGTACAGCTCTCCCAGCAATGCACAGGTGACATAATTAGAGGTACAGCTCTCCCCAGAAATGCACAAGTGACATAATTAGAGGTACAGCTCTCTCCAGCAATGCACAGGTGACATAATTAGAGGTACAGCTCTCCCAGCAATGCACAGGTGACATAATTAGAGGTACATCTCCCCAGCAATGCACAGGTGACATCATTAGAGGTACAGCTCTCCCAGCAATGCACAGGTGACATCATTAGAGGTGCAGCTCTCCCAGCAATGCACAGGTGACATAATTAGAGGTACAGCTCTCTCCAGCAATGCACAGGTGACATAATTAGAGGTACAGCTCTCTCCAGCAATGCACAGGTGACATAATTAGAGGTACAGCTCTCTCCAGCAATGCACAGGTGACATAATTAGAGGTACAGCTCTCTCCAGCAATGCACAGGTGACATAATTAGAGGTACAGCTCTCCCCAGAAATGCACAAGTGACATAATTAGAGGTACAGCTCTCTCCAGCAATGCACAGGTGACATAATTAGAGGTACAGCTCTCCCAGCAATGCACAGGTGACATAATTAGAGGTACATCTCCCCAGCAATGCACAGGTGACATCATTAGAGGTACAGCTCTCCCAGCAATGCACAGGTGACATAATTAGAGGTGCAGCTCTCTCCAGCAATGCACAGGTGACATAATTAGAGGTACAGCTCTCCCAGCAATGTACAGGTGACATCATTAGAGGTACAGCTCTCTCCAGCAATGCACAGGTGACATAATTAGAGGTACAGCTCTCTCCAGCAATGCACAGGTGACATAATTAGAGGTACAGCTCTCCCAGCAATGCACAGGTGACATAATTAGAGGTACATCTCCCCAGCAATGCACAGGTGACATCATTAGAGGTACAGCTCTCCCAGCAATGCACTGGTGACATCATTAGAGGTGCAGCTCTCCCAGCAATGCACAGGTGACATAATTAGAGGTACAGCTCTCTCCAGCAATGCACAGGTGACATAATTAGAGGTACAGCTCTCTCCAGCAATGCACAGGTGACATAATTAGAGGTACAGCTCTCTCCAGCAATGCACAGGTGACATAATTAGAGGTACAGCTCTCTCCAGCAATGCACAGGTGACATAATTAAAGGTACAGCTCTCCCAGCAATGCACAGGTGACATAATTAGAGGTACAGCTCTCTCCAGCAATGCACAGGTGACATAATTAGAGGTACAGCTCTCCCAGCAATGCACAGGTGACATAATTAGAGGTACAGCTCTCTCCAGCAATGCACAGGTGACATATTTAGAGGTACAGCTCTCTCCAGCAATGCACAGGTGTCATAATTAGAGGTACAGCTCTCCCAGCAATGCACAGGTGACATCATTAGAGGTATAGCTCTCTCCAGCAATGCACAGGTGACATAATTAGAGGTACAGCTCTCCCAGCAATGCACAGGTGACATAATTAGAGGTACAGCTCTCTCCAGCAATGCACAGGTGACATAATTAGAGGTACAGCTCTCTCCAGCAATGCACAGGTGACATAATTAGAGGTACAGCTCTCCCAGCAATGCTCAGGTGACATATTTAAAGGTACAGCTCTCTCCAGCAATGCACAGGTGACATAATTAGAGGTACAGCTCTCTCCAGCAATGCACAGGTGACATAATTAGAGGTACAGCTCTCCCCAGCAATGCACAAGTGACATCATTAGAGGTACAGCTCTCTCCAGCAATGCACAGGTGACATAATTAGAGGTACAGCTCTCCCCAGCAATGCACAGGTGACATCATTAGAGGTACAGCTCTCCCCAGCAATGCACAGGTGATATAATTAGAGGTACAGCTCTCCCCAGCAATGCACAGGTGACATCATTAGAGGTACAGCTCTCCCCAGCAATGCACAGGTGACATAATTAGAGGTACAGCTCTCTCCAGCAATGCACAGGTGACATAATTAGAGGTACAGCTCTCCCCAGCAATGCACAGGTGACATAATTAGAGGTACAGCTCTCTCCAGCAATGCACAGGTGACATAATTAGAGGTACAGCTCTCCCCAGAAATGCACAAGTGACATAATTAGAGGTACAGCTCTCTCCAGCAATGCACAGGTGACATAATTAGAGGTACAGCTCTCCCAGCAATGCACAGGTGACATAATTAGAGGTACAGCTCTCTCCAGCAATGCACAGGTGACATAATTAGAGGTACAGCTCTCTCCAGCAATGCACAGGTGACATAATTAGAGGTACAGCTCTCTCCAGCAATGCACAGGTGACATAATTAGAGGTACAGCTCTCCCAGCAATGCACAGGTGACATAATTAGAGGTACAGCTCTCTCCCAGCAATGCACAGGTGACATAATTAGAGGTACAGCTCTCCCAGCAATGCACAGGTGACATAATTAGAGGTACAGCTCTCTCCAGCAATGCACAGGTGACATAATTAGAGGTACAGCTCTCCCAGCAATGCACAGGTGACATAATTAGAGGTACAGCTCTCTCCAGCAATGCACAGGTGACATAATTAGAGGTACAGCTCTCTCCAGCAATGCACAGGTGACATAATTAGAGGTACAGCTCTCTCCAGCAATGCACAGGTGACATAATTAGAGGTACAGCTCTCCCAGCAATGCACAGGTGATATATTTAGAGGTACAGCTCTCTCCAGCAATGCACAGGTGACATAATTAGAGGTACAGCTCTCCCAGCAATGCACAGGTGACATAATTAGAGGTACAGCTCTCTCCGGCAATACACAAGTGACATAATTAGCGGTACAGCTCTCCCAGCAATGCACAGGTGACATCATTAGAGGTACAGCTCTCCCAGCAATGCACAGGTGACATCATTAGAGGTACAGCTCTCCCAGCAATGCACAGGTGACATCATTAGAGGTACAGCTCTCCCAGCAATGCACAGGTGACATAATTAGAGGTACAGCTCTCCCAGCAATGCACAGGTGACATCATTAGAGGTACAGCTCTCTCCAGCAATGCACAGGTGACATCATTAGAGGTACAGCTCTCTCCAGCAATGCACAGGTGACATCATTAGAGGTACAGCTCTCCCAGCAATGCACAGGTGACATAATTAGAGGTACAGCTCTCTCCAGCAATGCACAGGTGACATCATTAGAGGTACAGCTCTCCCAGCAATGCACAGGTGACATAATTAGAGGTACAGCTCTCTCCGGCAATGCACAGGTGACATAATTAGAGGTACAGCTCTCCCCAGCAATGCACAGGTGACATAATTAGAGGTACAGCTCTCCAAGCAATGCACAGGTGACATAATTAGAGGTACAGCTCTCTCCGGCAATACACAAGTGACATAATTAGAGGTACAGCTCTCCCCAGCAATGCACAGGTGACATAATTAGAGGTACAGCTCTCCCAGCAATGCACAGGTGACATAATTAGAGGTACAGCTCTCTCCGGTAATACACAAGTGACATAATTAGAGGTACAGCTCTCTCCGGCAATACACAAGTGACATAATTAGAGGTACAGCTCTCCCCAGCAATGCACAGGTGACATAATTAGAGGTACAGCTCTCTCCAGCAATGCACAGGTGACATAATTAGAGGTACAGCTCTCTCCAGCAATGCACAGGTGACATAATTAGAGGTACAGCTCTCCCAGCAATGCACAGGTGACATAATTAGAGGTACAGCTCTCCCAGCAATGCACAGGTGACATAATTAGAGGTACAGCTCTCCCAGCAATGCACAGGTGACATAATTAGAGGTACAGCTCTCTCCAGCAATGCACAGGTGACATTATTAGAGGTACAGCTCTCTCCAGCAATGCACAGGTGACATCATTAGAGGTACAGCTCTCTCCAGCAATGCACAGGTGACATAATTAGAGGTACAGCTCTCTCCGGCAATACACAAGTGACATAATTAGAGGTACAGCTCTCTCCGGAAATACACAAGTGACATAATTAGAGGTACAGCTCTCCCAGCAATGCACAGGTGACATCATTAGAGGTACAGCTCTCTCCAGCAATGCCCAGGTGACATAATTAGAGGCACAGCTCTCTCCAGCAATGCACAGGTGAGATAATTAGAGGTACAGCTCTCTCCAGCAATGCACAGGTGACATAATTAGAGGTACAGCTCTCTCCAGCAATGCACAGGTGACATAATTAGAGGTACAGCTCTCTCCAGCAATGCACAGGTGACATAATTAGAGGTACAGCTCTCTCCAGCAATGCACAGGTGACATAATTAGAGGTACAGCTCTCTCCAGCAATGCACAGGTGACATAATTAGAGGTACAGCTCTCCCCAGAAATGCACAAGTGACATAATTAGAGGTACAGCTCTCTCCAGCAATGCACAGGTGACATAATTAGAGGTACAGCTCTCCCAGCAATGCACAGGTGACATAATTAGAGGTACATCTCCCCAGCAATGCACAGGTGACATCATTAGAGGTACAGCTCTCTCCAGCAATGCACAGGTGACATCATTAGAGGCACAGCTCTCTCCAGCAATGCACAGGTGACATAATTAGAGGTACAGCTCTCCCAGCAATGAACAGGTGACATAATTAGAGATACAGATCTCCCCAGCAATGCACAGGTGACATAATTAGAGGTGCAGCTCTCTCCAGCAATGCACAGGTGACATAATTAGAGGTACAGCTCTCCCAGCAATGTACAGGTGACATCATTAGAGGTACAGCTCTCCCAGCAATGCACAGGTGACATAATTAGAGGTACAGCTCTCCCCAGAAATGCACAAGTGACATAATTAGAGGTACAGCTCTCTCCAGCAATGCACAGGTGACATAATTAGAGGTACAGCTCTCCCAGCAATGCACAGGTGACATAATTAGAGGTACATCTCCCCAGCAATGCACAGGTGACATCATTAGAGGTACAGCTCTCCCAGCAATGCACAGGTGACATCATTAGAGGTGCAGCTCTCCCAGCAATGCACAGGTGACATAATTAGAGGTACAGCTCTCTCCAGCAATGCACAGGTGACATAATTAGAGGTACAGCTCTCTCCAGCAATGCACAGGTGACATAATTAGAGGTACAGCTCTCTCCAGCAATGCACAGGTGACATAATTAGAGGTACAGCTCTCTCCAGCAATGCACAGGTGACATAATTAGAGGTACAGCTCTCCCCAGAAATGCACAAGTGACATAATTAGAGGTACAGCTCTCTCCAGCAATGCACAGGTGACATAATTAGAGGTACAGCTCTCCCAGCAATGCACAGGTGACATAATTAGAGGTACATCTCCCCAGCAATGCACAGGTGACATCATTAGAGGTACAGCTCTCCCAGCAATGCACAGGTGACATAATTAGAGGTGCAGCTCTCTCCAGCAATGCACAGGTGACATAATTAGAGGTACAGCTCTCCCAGCAATGTACAGGTGACATCATTAGAGGTACAGCTCTCCCAGCAATGCACAGGTGACATAATTAGAGGTACAGCTCTCCCCAGAAATGCACAAGTGACATAATTAGAGGTACAGCTCTCTCCAGCAATGCACAGGTGACATAATTAGAGGTACAGCTCTCCCAGCAATGCACAGGTGACATAATTAGAGGTACATCTCCCCAGCAATGCACAGGTGACATCATTAGAGGTACAGCTCTCCCAGCAATGCACAGGTGACATCATTAGAGGTGCAGCTCTCCCAGCAATGCACAGGTGACATAATTAGAGGTACAGCTCTCTCCAGCAATGCACAGGTGACATAATTAGAGGTACAGCTCTCTCCAGCAATGCACAGGTGACATAATTAGAGGTACAGCTCTCTCCAGCAATGCACAGGTGACATAATTAGAGGTACAGCTCTCTCCAGCAATGCACAGGTGACATAATTAAAGGTACAGCTCTCCCAGCAATGCACAGGTGACATAATTAGAGGTACAGCTCTCTCCAGCAATGCACAGGTGACATAATTAGAGGTACAGCTCTCCCAGCAATGCACAGGTGACATAATTAGAGGTACAGCTCTCTCCAGCAATGCACAGGTGACATATTTAGAGGTACAGCTCTCTCCAGCAATGCACAGGTGTCATAATTAGAGGTACAGCTCTCCCAGCAATGCACAGGTGACATAATTAGAGGTACAGCTCTCTCCAGCAATGCACAGGTGACATAATTAGAGGTACAGCTCTCTCCAGCAATGCACAGGTGACATCATTAGAGGTACAGCTCTCCCCAGCAATGCACAGGTGATATAATTAGAGGTACAGCTCTCCCCAGCAATGCACAGGTGACATAATTAGAGGTACAGCTCTCCCAGCAATGCACAGGTGACATAATTAGAGGTACAGCTCTCCCCAGCAATGCACAGGTGATATAATTAGAGGTACAGCTCTCCCCAGCAATGCACAGGTGACATCATTAGAGGTACAGCTCTCCCCAGCAATGCACAGGTGACATAATTAGAGGTACAGCTCTCTCCAGCAATGCACAGGTGACATAATTAGAGGTACAGCTCTCCCCAGCAATGCACAGGTGACATAATTAGAGGTACAGCTCTCTCCAGCAATGCACAGGTGACATAATTAGAGGTACAGCTCTCCCCAGAAATGCACAAGTGACATAATTAGAGGTACAGCTCTCTCCAGCAATGCACAGGTGACATAATTAGAGGTACAGCTCTCCCAGCAATGCACAGGTGACATAATTAGAGGTACAGCTCTCTCCAGCAATGCACAGGTGACATAATTAGAGGTACAGCTCTCTCCAGCAATGCACAGGTGACATAATTAGAGGTACAGCTCTCTCCAGCAATGCACAGGTGACATAATTAGAGGTACAGCTCTCCCAGCAATGGACAGGTGACATAATTAGAGGTACAGCTCTCTCCCAGCAATGCACAGGTGACATAATTAGAGGTACAGCTCTCCCAGCAATGCACAGGTGACATAATTAGAGGTACAGCTCTCTCCAGCAATGCACAGGTGACATAATTAGAGGTACAGCTCTCTCCAGCAATGCACAGGTGACATAATTAGAGGTACAGCTCTCTCCAGCAATGCACAGGTGACATAATTAGAGGTACAGCTCTCCCAGCAATGCACAGGTGATATATTTAGAGGTACAGCTCTCTCCAGCAATGCACAGGTGACATAATTAGAGGTACAGCTCTCTCCAGCAATGCACAGGTGACATAATTAGAGGTACAGCTCTCCCCAGCAATGCACAAGTGACATCATTAGAGGTACAGCTCTCCCCAGCAATGCACAGGTGATATAATTAGAGGTACAGCTCTCCCCAGCAATGCACAGGTGACATCATTAGAGGTACAGCTCTCCCCAGCAATGCACAGGTGATATAATTAGAGGTACAGCTCTCCCAGCAATGCAGAGGTGACATCATTAGAGGTACAGCTCTCCCCAGCAATGCACAGGTGACATCATTAGAGGTACAGCTCTCCCCAGCAATGCACAGGTGATATAATTAGAGGTACAGCTCTCCCCAGCAATGCACAGGTGATATAATTAGAGGTACAGCTCTCCCCAGCAATGCACAGGTGACATCATTAGAGGTACAGCTCTCCCCAGCAATGCACAGGTGATATAATTAGAGGTACAGCTCTCCCAGCAATGCACAGGTGACATCATTAGAGGTACAGCTCTCCCCAGCAATGCACAGGTGACATCATTAGAGGTACAGCTCTCCCCAGCAATGCACAGGTGATATAATTAGAGGTACAGCTCTCCCCAGCAATGCACAGGTGACATCATTAGAGGTACAGCTCTCCCCAGCAATGCACAGGTGACATAATTAGAGGTACAGCTCTCTCCAGCAATGCACAGGTGACATCATTAGAGGTACAGCTCTCCCCAGCAATGCACAGGTGACATCATTAGAGGTACAGCTCTCCCCAGCAATGCACAGGTGATATAATTAGAGGTACAGCTCTCCCCAGCAATGCACAGGTGATATAATTAGAGGTACAGCTCTCCCCAGCAATGCACAGGTGACATCATTAGAGGTACAGCTCTCCCCAGCAATGCACAGGTGATATAATTAGAGGTACAGCTCTCCCAGCAATGCACAGGTGACATCATTAGAGGCACAGCTCTCCCCAGCAATGCACAGGTGACATCATTAGAGGTACAGCTCTCCCCAGCAATGCACAGGTGACATCATTAGAGGTACAGCTCTCCCCAGCAATGCACAGGTGACATAATTAGAGGTACAGCTCTCTCCAGCAATGCACAGGTGACATAATTCGAGGTACAGCTCTCCCCAGCAATGCACAGGTGACATAATTAGAGCTGCAGCTCTCCCCAGCAATCCACAGGTGACATAATTAGAGGTACAGCTCTCCCAGCGATGCACAGGTGACATAATTAGAAGCACAGCTCTCCCCAGCAATGCACAGGTGACATAATTAGAGGTACAGCTCTCTCCAGCAATGCACAGGTGACATCATTAGAGGTACAGCTCTCTCCAGCAATGCACAGGTGACATCATTAGAGGTACAGCTCTCCCCAGCAATGCACAGGTGACATAATTAGAGGTACAGCTCTCTCCAGCAATGCACAGGTGACATCATTAGAGGTACAGCTCTCCCAGCAATGCACAGGTGACATCATTAGAGGTACAGCTCTCTCCAGCAATTCACAGGTGACATCATTAGAGGTACAGCTCTCCCCAGCAATGCACAGGTGACATAATTAGAGGTATAGCTCTCTCGAGCAATGCACAGGTGAGATAATTAGAGGTGCAGCTCTCTCGAGCAATGCACAGGTGACATTATTAGAGATGCAGCTCTCCCAGCAATGCACAGGTGACATAATTAGAGGTACAGCTCTCCCCAGCAATGCACAGGTGACATAATTAGAGGTACAGCTCTCCCCAGCAATGCACAGGTGACATTATTAGAGGTACAGCTCTCCCAGCAATGCACAGGTGACATAATTAGAGGTACAGCTCTCTCCAGCAATGCACAGGTGACATCATTAGAGGTACAGCTCTCCCCAGCAATGCACAGGTGACATAATTAGAGGTACAGCTCTTCCCAGCAATGTACAGGTGACATAATTAGAGGCACAGCTCTCCCCAGCAATGCACAGCTGACATAATTAGAGGTACAGCTCTCCCAGCAATGCACAGGTGACATAATTAGAGGTACAGCTCTCCCCAGCAATGTACAGGTGACATAATTAGAGGCACAGCTCTCCCCAGCAATGCACAGCTGACATAATTAGAGGTACAGCTCTCCCAGCAATGCACAGGTGACATAATTAGAGGTACAGCTCTCCCCGGCAATGTACAGGTGACATAATTAGAGGCACAGCTCTCCCAGCAATGCACAGGTGACATTATTAGAGATGCAGCTCTCCCAGCAATGCACATGTGACATAATTAGAGGTACAGCTCTCCCCAGCAATGCACAGGTGACATAATTAGAGATACAGCTCTCTCCAGCAATGGACAGGTGACATAATTAGAGGTACAGCTCTCCCCAGCAATGCACAGGTGACATAATTAGAGGTACAGCTCTCCCCAGCAATGCACAGGTGACATCATTAGAGGTACAGCTCTCTCCAGCAATGCACAGGTGACATCATTAGAGGGGCAGCTCTCTCGAGCAATGGACAGGTGACATAATTAGAGGTACAGCTCTCCCCAGCAATGCACAGGTGAGATAATTAGAGGTGCAGCTCTCCCCAGAAATGCACATGTGACATAATTAGAGGTACAGCTCTCTCCAGCAATGCACAGGTGAGATAATTAGAGGTACAGCTCTCCCCAGCAATGCACAGGTGACATAAATAGAGGTGCAGCTCTCTCGAGCAATGCACAGGTGACATTTTTAGAGGTACAGCTCTCCCCAGCAATGCACAGGTGACATCATTAGAGGTACAGCTCTCTCCAGCAATGCACAGGTGACATATTTAGAGGTACAGCTCTCCCAGCAATGCACAGGTGACATCATTAGAGGTACAGCTCTCCCCAGCAATGCACAGGTGACATCATTAGAGGTACAGCTCTCTCCAGCAATGCACAGGTGACATATTTAGAGGTACAGCTCTCCCAGCAATGCACAGGTGACATCATTAGAGGTACAGCTCTCCCCAGCAATGCACAGGTGACATCATTAGAGGTACAGCTCTCTCCAGCAATGCACAGGTGACATTTTTAGAGGTACAGCTCTCCCCAGCAATGCTCAGGTGACATCATTAGAGGTACAGCTCTCCCTAGCAATGTACAGGTGACATAATTAGAGGTACAGCTCTCCCTAGCAATGTACAGTTGACATAATTAGAGGTACAGCTCTCTCCAGCAATGCACAGGTGACATAATTAGAGGTACAGCTCTCCCAGCAATGCACAGGTGACATCATTAGAGGTACAGCTCTCCCCAGCAATGCACAGGTGACAGAATTAGAGGTACAGCTCTCCTAGCAATGCACAGGTGACATCATTAGAGGTACAGCTCTCCCCAGCAATGTACAGGTGACATAATTAGAGATACAGCTCTCCCCAGCAATGCACAGGTGAGATAATTAGAGGTACAGCTCTCCCCAGCAATGCACAGGTGACATAATTAGAGGTACAGCTCTCCCAGCAATGCACAGGTGACATCATTAGAGGTACAGCTCTCCCCAGCAATGTACAGGTGACATAATTAGAGGTACAGCTCTCCCAGAAATGCACAGGTGACATAATTAGAGGTACAGCTCTCCCAGTAATGCACAGGTGACATAATTAGAGATACAGCTCTCCCCAGCAATGCACAGGTGAGATAATTAGAGGTGCAGCTCTCTCGAGCAATGGACAGGTGACATAATTAGAGGTACAGCTCTCCCCAGCAATGCACAGGTGACATAATTAGAGGTGCAGCTCTCTCGAGCAATGCACAGGTGACATTTTTAGAGATACAGCTCTCCCAGCAATGCACAGGTGACATAAGTAGAGGTACAGCTCTCCCCAGCAATGCACAGGTGACATAATTAGAGGTACAGCTCTCTCCAGCAATGCACAGGGGAGATAATTAGAGGTACAGCTCTCTCCAGCAATGCACAGGTGACATCATTAGAGGTACAGCTCTCCCCAGCAATGCACAGGTGACATAATTAGAGGTGCAGCTCTCCCAGCAATGCACAGGTGACATCATTAGAGGTACAGCTCTCCCCAGCAATGCACAGGTGACATAATTAGAGGTGCAGCTCTCTCGAGCAATGCACAGGTGACATTTTTAGAGGTACAGCTCTCCCCAGCATTGCACAGGTGACATAATTAGAGGTACAGCTCTCCCCAGCAATGCACAGGTGACATAATTAGAGGTACAGCTCTCCCAGCAATGCACAGGTGACATAATTAGAGGTACAGCTCTCCCCAGCAATGCACAGGTGACATAATTAGAGGTACAGCTCTCCCCAGCAATGCACAGGTGACATAATTAGAGGTGCAGCTCTCCCAGCAATGCACAGGTGACATCATTAGAGGTACAACTCTCCCCAGCAATGCACAGGTGACATCATTAGAGGTACAGCTCTCCCCAGCAATGCACAGGTGACATAATTAGAGGTACAGCTCTCCCAGCAATGCACAGGTGACATCATTAGAGGTACAGCTCTCCCCAGCAATGCACAGGTGACATAATTAGAGGTACAGCTCTCCCCAGCAATGCACAGGTGACATAATTAGAGGTGCAGCTCTCCCAGCAATGCACAGGTGACATCATTAGAGGTACAGCTCTCCCCAGAAATGCACAGGTGACATAATTAGAGGCACAGCTCTCCCCAACAATGCACAGGTGACATAATTAGAGGCACAGCTCTCCCAGCAATGCACAGGTGACATCATTAGAGGTATAGATTTTTCCAGCAATGCACAGGTGACATAATTAGAGGTGCAGCTCTCTCCAGCAATGCACAGGTGAGATAATTAGAGGCACAGCTCTCCCAGCAATGAACAGGTGACATCATTAGAGGCACAGCTCTCCCAGCAATGCACAGGTGACATCATTAGAGGTACAGATTTTTCCAGCAATGCACAGGTGACATAATTAGAGGTGCAGCTCTCTCCAGCAATGCACAGGTGAGATAATTAGAGGCACAGCTCTCCCAGCAATGAACAGGTGACATCATTAGAGGTACAGCTCTCTCAGCAATGCACAGGTGACATAATTAGAGGCACAGCTCTCCCAGCAATGTACAGGTGACATCATTAGAGGTACAGCTCTCCCAGCAATGCACAGGTGACATCATTAGAGGCACAGCTCTCTTCAGCAATGCACAGGTGACATAATTAGAGGCACAGCTCTCCCAGCAATGTACAGGTGACATCATTAGAGGTACAGCTCTCCCCAGCAATGCACAGGTGACATCATTAGAGGCACAGCTCTCTCCAGCAATGCACAGGTGACATAATTAGAGGCACAGCTCTCCCCAGCAATGCACAGGTGACATCATTAGAGGCACAGCTCTCTCCAGCAATGCACAGGTGACATAATTAGAGGTACAGCTCTCCCCAGCAATGCACAGGTGAGATAATTAGAGGTACAACTCTCTCCAGCAATGCACAGGTGACATAATTAGAGGCACAGCTCTCTCCAGCAATGCACAGGTGACATAATTAGAGGTACAGCTCTCTCCCAGCAATACACAGGTGACATCATTAGAGGTACAGCTCTCTCCAGCAATGCACAGGTGACATAATTAGAGGTACAGATCTCTCAGCAATGCACAGGTGACATAATTAGAGGCACAGCTCTCCCAGCAATGCACAGGTGACATAATTAGAGCTATAGCTCTCTCCAGCAATGCACAGGTGACATAATTAGAGACACAGCTCTCTCCAGCAATGCACAGGTGACATAATTAGAGGCACAGCTCTCTCCAGTAATTCACAGGGGAGATAATTAGAGGTACAGCTCTCCCCAGCAATGCACAGGGGAGATAATTAGAGGTACAGCTCTCTTCAGCAATGCACAGGTGAGGTAATTAGAGGCACAGCTCTCCCCAGCAATGCACAGGTGACATAATTAGAGGCACAGCTCTCTCCAGTAATTCACAGGGGAGATAATTAGAGGTACAGCTCTCCCCAGCAATGCACAGGGGAGATAATTAGAGGTACAGCTCTCTTCAGCAATGCACAGGTGAGGTAATTAGAGGCACAGCTCTCCCCAGCAATGCACAGGGGAGATAATTAGAGGTACAGCTCTCCCCAGCAATGAACAGGTGACATCATTAGAGGTACAGCTCTCCCCAGCAATGCACAGGTGACATCATTAGAGGTACAGCTCTCCCCAGCAATGCACAGGTGAGATAATTAGAGGCACAGCTCTCCCAGCAATGCACAGGTGACATCATTAGAGGCACAGCTCTCTCCAGCAATGCACAGGTGACATAATTAGAGGTACAACTCTCTCCAGCAATGCACAGGTGACATAATTAGAGGCACAGCTCTCTCCAGCAATGCACAGGTGACATAATTAGAGGTACAGCTCTCTCCCAGCAATACACAGGTGACATCATTAGAGGTACAGCTCTCTCCAGCAATGCACAGGTGACATCATTAGAGGCACAGCTCTCTCCAGCAATACACAGGTGACATCATTAGAGTTGCAGCTCTCCCCAGCAATGCACAGGTGACATAATTAGAGGTACAGCTCTCTCCAGTAATGCACAGGGGAGATAATTAGAGGTACAGCTCTCCCCAGCAATGCACAGGGGAGATAATTAGAGGTACAGCTCTCTTCAGCAATGCACATGTGAGGTAATTAGAGGCACAGCTCTCCCCAGCAATGCACAGGTGACATAATTAGAGGTACAGCTCTCCCCAGCAATGCACAGGTGAGATAATTAGAGGCACAGCTCTCCCAGCAATGAACAGGTGACATAATTAGAGGTACAGCTCTCCCCAGCAATGCACAGGTGAGATAATTAGAGGCACAGCTCTCCCAGCAATGAACAGGTGACATAATTAGAGGTACAGCTCTCCCCAGCAATGCACAGGTGACATAATTAGAGGTACAGCTCTCCCCAGCAATGCACAGGTGAGATAATTAGAGGCACAGCTCTCCCTGCAATGAACAGGTGACATAATTAGAGGTACAGCTCTCCCCAGCAATGCACAGGTGACATTATTAGAGATGCAGATCTCCCAGCAATGAACAGGTGACATAATTAGAGGTACAGCTCTCCCCAGCAATGCACAGGTGACATAATTAGAGGTACAGCTCTCCCCAGCAATGCACAGGTGACATTATTAGAGATGCAGCTCTCCCAGCAATGAACAGGTGACATAATTAGAGGTACAGCTCTCCCCAGCAATGCACAGGTGACATAATTAGAGGTACAGCTCTCTCCAGCAATGCACTGGTGACATAATTAGAGGTACAGCTCTCCCCAGCAATGCACAGGTGACATCATTAGAGGTACAGCTCTCTCCAGCAATGCACTGGTGACATAATTAGAGGTACAGCTCTCCCCAGCAATGCACAGGTGACATAATTAGAGGTACAGCTCTCTCCAGCAATGCACAGGTGACATAATTAGAGGTACAGCTCTCTCCAGCAATGCACAGGTGACATAATTAGAGGTACAGCTCTCCCCAGCAATGCACAGGTGACATCATTAGAGGTACAGGTCTCTCCAGCAATGCACAGGTGACATAATTAGAGGTACAGCTCTCTCCAGCAATGCACAGGTGACATAATTAGAGGTACAGCTCTCCCCAGCAATGCACAGGTGACATAATTAGAGGTACAGCTCTCTCCAGCAATGCACTGGTGACATAATTAGAGGTACAGCTCTCCCCAGCAATGCACAGGTGACATCATTAGAGGTACAGGTCTCTCCAGCAATGCACAGGTGACATAATTAGAGGTACAGCTCTCTCCAGCAATGCACAGGTGACATAATTCGAGGTACAGCTCTCTCCAGCAATGCACAGGTGAGATAATTAGAGGTACAGCTCTCCCCAGCAATGCACAGGTGACATAATTCGAGGTACAGCTCTCCCCAGCAATGCACAGGTGACAAAATTCGAGGTACAGCTCTCTCCAGCAATGCACAGGTGAGATAATTAGAGGCACAGCTCTCTCCAGCAATGCACAGGTGACATAATTAGAGCTGCAGCTCTCCCCAGCAATGCACAGGTGACATAATTAGAGGTACAGCTCTCCCCAGCAATGCACAGGTGACATAATTAGAGGTACAGCTCTCTCCAGCAATGCACAGGTGACATAATTAGAGGTACAGCTCTCCCCAGCAATGCACAGGTGACATAATTCGAGGTACAGCTCTCTCCAGCAATGCACAGGTGACATCATTAGAGGTACAGCTCTCTCCAGCAATGCACAGGTGAGGTAATTAGAACCACAGCTCTCCCCAGCAATGCACAGGTGAGATGATTAGAGGTACAGCTCTCTCCAGCAATGCACAGGTGACATTAGAGATGCAGCTCTCCCAGCAATGAACAGGTGACATAATTAGAGGTACAGCTCTCCCCAGCAATGCACAGGTGACATAATTAGAGGTACAGCTCTCTCCAGCAATGCACAGGTGACATTAGAGATGCAGCTCTCCCAGCAATGAACAGGTGACATAATTAGAGGTACAGCTCTCCCCAGCAATGCACAGGTGACATAATTAGAGGTACAGCTCTCTCCAGCAATGCACAGGTGACATTAGAGATGCAGCTCTCCCAGCAATGAACAGGTGACATAATTAGAGGTACAGCTCTCCAGCAATGTACAGGTGACATAATTAGAGGTACAGCTCTCCCCAGCAATGCACAGGTGACATCATTAGAGGTACAGCTCTCCCCAGCAATGCACAGGTGACATAATTAGAGGTACAGCTCTCTCCAGCAATGCACAGGTGACATAATTAGAGGTACAGCTCCCCCCAGCAATGCACAGGTGACATCATTAGAGGTGCAGCTCTCTCCAGCAATGCACAGGTGACATCATTAGAGGTACAGCTCTCCAGCAATGTACAGGTGACATAATTAGAGGTACAGCTCTCCCCAGCAATGCACAGGTGACATCATTAGAGGTACAGCTCTCCCCAGCAATGCACAGGTGACATAATTAGAGGTACAGCTCTCTCCAGCAATGCACAGGTGACATAATTAGAGGTACAGCTCCCCCCAGCAATGCACAGGTGACATCATTAGAGGTGCAGCTCTCTCCAGCAATGCACAGGTGACATCATTAGAGGTACAGTTCTCCCCAGCAATGCACAGGTGACATAATTAGAGGTACAGCTCTCCCCAGCAATGCACAGGTGACATAATTAGAGGTACAGCTCTCCCCAGCAATGCACAGGTGACATTATTAGAGATGCAGTTCTCCCAGCAATGAACAGGTGACATAATTAGAGGTACAGCTCTCCCCAGCAATGCACAGGTGACATAATTAGAGGTACAGCTCTCTCCAGCAATGTACAGGTGACATAATTAGAGGTACAGCTCTCCCCAGCAATGCACAGGTGACATAATTAGAGGTACAGCTCTCCCAGCAATGCACAGGTGACATAATTAGAGGTACAGCTCTCCCCAGCAATGCACAGGTGACATCATTAGAGGTACAGCTCTCCCCAGCATTGCATATGTGACATAATTAGAGGTACAGCTCTATCCAGCAATGCACGGGTGACATAATTAGAGGTACAGCTCTCTCCAGCAATGCATATGTGACATAATTAGAGGTACAGCTCTCCCCAGCAATGCACAGGTGACGGGGAGGCCGATTCATTAATAGCGCCAGGTAGCGACAGATGAGCGCCAGTAGCGTGATTTTCACAGCGCCAGCTAGTATTCGCTGTGCTTGGCCGGGGTTTGCTTGTTGACAGCGACTCAGTCGGTGTGCGGTAATGTTGAATATGGGCTTAGGGGTCGCTGTTTCACAAGTTCAGCGTTGTATGGGTGCGCCTGACAACGAATGGCCAGAGCGAACGGCTTGCTGCAGATTCATTAACAAATCACGCTCCAAATTTTTTCGCGCTGTGAGTTCCTTGTTTAAACCCCAGAGCACTGGCGGCGATGGATTTAAAATAGTTTTTAACCCCCAAACAACCATATTTTGTGATTGTAAAATTATACAAGTTTTTATAAACATTTTGTAATATGAATACATTAATATCAGACCTGTAATATCAATTCTGCACAAAATCATTTTTTTTTTTTTTTACTTTAAATAAAAATCCTAACATTGCAGAAGTGGTCACAGAATTTTTGACATTAAAAAAAAAAACATTAATAGCAAGTAATTATGATTAATTAAAGATTGCTCCATTGAAATGCATTGAACATCGCCAGGGAGCGACAGGTCATACCTGGCGCTGTGATGGGATTAGCAGCGGCGCTGTTCGTTGCAGTCAGCTACATGATGAATCCCGTGCTAGCTGTCGCTCTCGCCGGCGCTAGCCTCATTTAGCTTGATAAATGCGTCATTGTGGCCGACGCCGGGCGTACTTGAGTCGGTAGCCGCCGTTAGCTGGCGGGACCTGGCGCTCGTCAGACACTACCTGGCGCTATCGCTTGATGAATAAGGGCAATAATTAGAGGTACAGCTCTCTCCAGCAATGCACAGGTCACATCATTAGAGGCACAGCTCTCCCCAGCAATGCACAGGTGACATCATTAGAGGTACAGCTCTCCCCAGCAATGCACAGGTGACATCATTAGAGGCACAGCTCTCCCAGCAATGCACAGGTGACATCATTAGAGGTACAGCTCTCTCCAGCAATGCACAGGTGACATCATTAGAGGTACAGGTCTCTCCAGCAATGCACAGGTGACATAATTAGAGGTACAGCTCTCTCCAGCAATGCACAGGTGACATAATTAGAGGTACAGCTCTCCCCAGCAATGCACAGGTGACATCATTAGAGGTACAGGTCTCTCCAGCAATGCACAGGTGACATAATTAGAGGTACAGCTCTCTCCAGCAATGCACAGGTGACATAATTAGAGGTACAGCTCTCCCCAGCAATGCACAGGTGACATAATTAGAGGTACAGCTCTCTCCAGCAATGCACTGGTGACATAATTAGAGGTACAGCTCTCCCCAGCAATGCACAGGTGACATCATTAGAGGTACAGGTCTCTCCAGCAATGCACAGGTGACATCATTAGAGGTACAGCTCTCTCCAGCAATGCACAGGTGACATAATTCGAGGTACAGCTCTCTCCAGCAATGCACAGGTGAGATAATTAGAGGTACAGCTCTCCCCAGCAATGCACAGGTGACATAATCCGAGGTACAGCTCTCCCCAGCAATGCACAGGTGACATAATTCGAGGTACAGCTCTCTCCAGCAATGCACAGGTGAGATAATTAGAGGCACAGCTCTCTCCAGCAATGCACAGGTGACATAATTAGAGCTGCAGCTCTCCCCAGCAATGCACAGGTGACATAATTAGAGGTACAGCTCTCCCCAGCAATGCACAGGTGACATAATTAGAGGTACAGCTCTCTCCAGCAATGCACAGGTGACACAATTAGAGGTACAGCTCTCCCCAGCAATGCACAGGTGACATAATTCGAGGTACAGCTCTCTCCAGCAATGCACAGGTGACATCATTAGAGGTACAGCTCTCTCCAGCAATGCACAGGTGAGGTAATTAGAACCACAGCTCTCCCCAGCAATGCACAGGTGAGATGATTAGAGGTACAGCTCTCTCCAGCAATGCACAGGTGACATTAGAGATGCAGCTCTCCCAGCAATGAACAGGTGACATAATTAGAGGTACAGCTCTCCCCAGCAATGCACAGGTGACATAATTAGAGGTACAGCTCTCTCCAGCAATGCACAGGTGACATTAGAGATGCAGCTCTCCCAGCAATGAACAGGTGACATAATTAGAGGTACAGCTCTCCCCAGCAATGCACAGGTGACATAATTAGAGGTACAGCTCTCTCCAGCAATGCACAGGTGACATTAGAGATGCAGCTCTCCCAGCAATGAACAGGTGACATAATTAGAGGTACAGCTCTCCAGCAATGTACAGGTGACATAATTAGAGGTACAGCTCTCCCCAGCAATGCACAGGTGACATCATTAGAGGTACAGCTCTCCAGCAATGTACAGGTGACATAATTAGAGGTACAGCTCTCCCCAGCAATGCACAGGTGACATCATTAGAGGTACAGCTCTCCCCAGCAATGCACAGGTGACATAATTAGAGGTACAGCTCTCTCCAGCAATGCACAGGTGACATAATTAAAGGTACAGCTCCCCCCAGCAATGCACAGGTGACATCATTAGAGGTGCAGCTCTCTCCAGCAATGCACAGGTGACATCATTAGAGGTACAGCTCTCCCCAGCAATGCACAGGTGACATTATTAGAGATGCAGCTCTCCCAGCAATGAACAGGTGACATAATTAGAGGTACAGCTCTACCCAGCAATGCACAGGTGACATAATTAGAGGTACAGTTCTCCCCAGCAATGCACAGGTGACATAATTAGAGGTACAGCTCTCCCCAGCAATGCACAGGTGACATAATTAGAGGTACAGCTCTCCCCAGCAATGCACAGGTGACATTATTAGAGATGCAGCTCTCCCAGCAATGAACAGGTGACATAATTAGAGGTACAGCTCTACCCAGCAATGCACAGGTGACATAATTAGAGGTACAGCTCTCTCCAGCAATGTACAGGTGACATAATTAGAGGTACAGCTCTCCCCAGCAATGCACAGGTGACATAATTAGAGGTACAGCTCTCCCAGCAATGCACAGGTGACATAATTAGAGGTACAGCTCTCCCCAGCAATGCACAGGTGACATCATTAGAGGTACAGCTCTCCCCAGCATTGCATATGTGACATAATTAGAGGTACAGCTCTATCCAGCAATGCACGGGTGACATAATTAGAGGTACAGCTCTCTCCAGCAATGCATATGTGACATAATTAGAGGTACAGCTCTCCCCAGCAATGCACAGGTGACGGGGAGGCCGATTCATTAATAGCGCCAGGTAGCGACAGATGAGCGCCAGTAGCGTGATTTTCACAGCGCCAGCTAGTATTCGCTGTGCTTGGCCGGGGTTTGCTTGTTGACAGCGACTCAGTCGGTGTGCGGTAATGTTGAATATGGGCTTAGGGGTCGCTGTTTCACAAGTTCAGCGTTGTATGGGTGCGCCTGACAACGAATGGCCAGAGCGAACGGCTTGCTGCAGATTCATTAACAAATCACGCTCCAAATTTTTTCGCGCTGTGAGTTCCTTGTTTAAACCCCAGAGCACTGGCGGCGATGGATTTAAAATAGTTTTTAACCCCCAAACAACCATATTTTGTGATTGTAAAATTATACAAGTTTTTATAAACATTTTGTAATATGAATACATTAATATCAGACCTGTAATATCAATTCTGCACAAAATCATTTTTTTTTTTTTTTACTTTAAATAAAAATCCTAACATTGCAGAAGTGGTCACAGAATTTTTGACATTAAAAAAAAAAACATTAATAGCAAGTAATTATGATTAATTAAAGATTGCTCCATTGAAATGCATTGAACATCGCCAGGGAGCGACAGGTCATACCTGGCGCTGTGATGGGATTAGCAGCGGCGCTGTTCGTTGCAGTCAGCTACATGATGAATCCCGCGCTAGCTGTCGCTCTCGCCGGCGCTAGCCTCATTTAGCTTGATAAATGCGTCATTGTGGCCGACGCCGAGCGTACTTGAGTCGGTAGCCGCCGTTAGCTGGTGGGACCTGGCGCTCGTCAGACACTACCTGGCGCTATCGCTTGATGAATAAGGGCAATAATTAGAGGTACAGCTCTCTCCAGCAATGCACAGGTCACATCATTAGAGGCACAGCTCTCCCCAGCAATGCACAGGTGACATCATTAGAGGTACAGCTCTCCCCAGCAATGCACAGGTGACATCATTAGAGGCAAAGCTCTCCCAGCAATGCACAGGTGACATCATTAGAGGTACAGCTCTCTCCAGCAATGCACAGGTGACATCATTAGAGGTACAGGTCTCTCCAGCAATGCACAGGTGACATAATTAGAGGTACAGCTCTCTCCAGCAATGCACAGGTGACATAATTAGAGGTACAGCTCTCCCCAGCAATGCACAGGTGACATCATTAGAGGTACAGGTCTCTCCAGCAATGCACAGGTGACATAATTAGAGGTACAGCTCTCTCCAGCAATGCACAGGTGACATAATTAGAGGTACAGCTCTCCCCAGCAATGCACAGGTGACATAATTAGAGGTACAGCTCTCTCCAGCAATGCACTGGTGACATAATTAGAGGTACAGCTCTCCCCAGCAATGCACAGGTGACATCATTAGAGGTACAGCTCTCTCCAGCAATGCACAGGTGACATAATTAGAGGTACAGCTCTCTCCAGCAATGCACAGGTGACATAATTAGAGGTACAGCTCTCTCCAGCAATGCACAGGTGACATAATTAGAGGTACAGCTCTCCCCAGAAATGCACAAGTGACATAATTAGAGGTACAGCTCTCTCCAGCAATGCACAGGTGACATAATTAGAGGTACAGCTCTCCCAGCAATGCACAGGTGACATAATTAGAGGTACAGCTCTCTCCAGCAATGCACAGGTGACATAATTAGAGGTACAGCTCTCTCCAGCAATGCACAGGTGACATAATTAGAGGTACAGCTCTCTCCAGCAATGCACAGGTGACATAATTAGAGGTACAGCTCTCCCAGCAATGCACAGGTGACATAATTAGAGGTACAGCTCTCCCAGCAATGCACAGGTGACATAATTAGAGGTACAGCTCTCCCAGCAATGCACAGGTGACATAATTAGAGGTACAGCTCTCTCCAGCAATGCACAGGTGACATAATTAGAGGTACAGCTCTCCCAGCAATGCACAGGTGACATAATTAGAGGTACAGCTCTCTCCAGCAATGCACAGGTGACATAATTAGAGGTACAGCTCTCTCCAGCAATGCACAGGTGACATAATTAGAGCTACAGCTCTCTCCAGCAATGCACAGGTGACATAATTAGAGGTACAGCTCTCTCCAGCAATGCACAGGTGACATAATTAGAGGTACAGCTCTCCCAGCAATGCACAGGTGACATATTTAGAGGTACAGCTCTCTCCAGCAATGCACAGGTGACATAATTAGAGGTACAGCTCTCTCCAGCAATGCACAGGTGACATAATTAGAGGTACAGCTCTCCCCAGCAATGCACAAGTGACATCATTAGAGGTACAGCTCTCCCCAGCAATGCACAGGTGATATAATTAGAGGTACAGCTCTCCCCAGCAATGCACAGGTGACATCATTAGAGGTACAGCTCTCCCCAGCAATGCACAGGTGATATAATTAGAGGTACAGCTCTCCCCAGCAATGCACAGGTGACATAATTAGAGGTACAGCTCTCCCCAGCAATGCACAGGTGACATAATTAGAGGTACAGCTCTCCCAGCGATGCACAGGTGACATAATTAGAAGCACAGCTCTCCCAGCGATGCACAGGTGACATAATTAGAAGCACAGCTCTCCCCAGCAATGCACAGGTGACATAATTAGAGGTACAGCTCTCCCCAGCAATGCACAGGTGACATAATTAGAGGTACAGCTCTCCCCAGCAATGCACAGGTGACATAATTAGAGGTACAGCTCTCCCCAGCAATGCACAGGTGACATAATTAGAGGTAAAGCTCTCCCAGTGATGCACAGGTGACATAATTAGAAGCACAGCTCTCCCCAGCAATGCACAGGTGACATAATTAGAGGTACAGCTCTCCCAGCAATGCACAGGTGACATAATTAGAGGTACAGCTCTCCCAGCAATGCACAGGTGACATAATTAGAGGTACAGCTCTCTCCAGCAATGCACAGGTGACATCATTAGAGGTACAGCTCTCTCCAGCAATGCACAGGTGACATCATTAGAGGTACAGTTCTCCCCAGCAATGCACAGGTGACATAATTAGAGGTACAGCTCTCCCCAGCAATGCACAGGTGACATAATTAGAGGTATAGCTCTCTCGAGCAATGCACAGGTGAGATAATTAGAGGTGCAGCTCTCTCGAGCAATGCACAGGTGACATTATTAGAGATGCAGCTCTCCCAGCAATGCACAGGTGACATAATTAGAGGTACAGCTCTCCCCAGCAATGCACAGGTGACATAATTAGAGGTGCAGCTCTCTCGAGCAATGCACAGGTGACATTTTTAGAGGTACAGCTCTCCCCAGCAATGCACAGGTGACATAATTAGAGGTACAGCTCTCCCCAGCAATGTACAGGTGACATAATTAGAGGCACAGCTCTCCCCAGCAATGCACAGCTGACATAATTAGAGGTACAGCTCTCCCCGGCAATGTACAGGTGACATAATTAGAGGTACAGCTCTCCCCGGCAATGTACAGGTGACATAATTAGAGGTACAGCTCTCCCCGGCAATGTACAGGTGACATAATTAGAGGTACAGCTCTCCCAGCAATGCACAGGTGACATAATTAGAGGTACAGCTCTCCCCGGCAATGTACAGGTGACATAATTAGAGGCACAGCTCTCCCAGCAATGCACAGGTGACATTATTAGAGATGCAGCTCTCCCAGCAATGCACATGTGACATAATTAGAGGTACAGCTCTCCCCAGCAATGCACAGGTGACATAATTAGAGATACAGCTCTCTCCAGCAATGGACAGGTGACATAATTAGAGGTACAGCTCTCCCCAGCAATGCACAGGTGACATAATTAGAGGTACAGCTCTCTCCAGCAATGCACAGGTGACATAATTAGAGGTACAGCTCTCCCCAGCAATGCACAGGTGACATCATTAGAGGTACAGCTCTCTCCAGCAATGCACAGGTGAGATAATTAGAGGTGCAGCTCTCCCCAGAAATGCACATGTGACATAATTAGAGGTACAGCTCTCTCCAGCAATGCACAGGTGAGATAATTAGAGGTGCAGCTCTCTCGAGCAATGGACAGGTGACATAACTAGAGGTACAGCTCTCCCCAGCAATGCACAGGTGAGATAATTAGAGGTACAGCTCTCTCCAGCAATGCACAGGTGACATAAATAGAGGTGCAGCTCTCTCGAGCAATGCACAGGTGACATTTTTAGAGGTACAGCTCTCCCCAGCAATGCACAGGTGACATCATTAGAGGTACAGCTCTCTCCAGCAATGCACAGGTGACATATTTAGAGGTACAGCTCTCCCAGCAATGCACAGGTGACATCATTAGAGGTAAAGCTCTCCCCAGCAATGCACAGGTGACATCATTAGAGGTACAGCTGTCTCCAGCAATGCACAGGTGACATATTTATAGGTACAGCTCTCCCAGCAATGCACAGGTGACATCATTAGAGGTACAGCTCTCCCCAGCAATGCACAGGTGACATCATTAGAGGTACAGCTCTCTCCAGCAATGCACAGGTGACATTTTTAGAGGTACAGCTCTCCCCAGCAATGCTCAGGTGACATCATTAGAGGTACAGCTCTCCCTAGCAATGTACAGGTGACATAATTAGAGGTACAGCTCTCTCCAGCAATGCACAGGTGACATCATTAGAGGTACAGCTCTCCCCAGCAATGCACAGGTGACATCATTAGAGGTGCAGCTCTCCCAGCAATGCACAGGTGACATCATTAGAGGTACAGCTCTCCCCAGCAATGCACAGGTGACATAATTAGAGGTGCAGCTCTCCCAGCAATGCACAGGTGACATCATTAGAGGTACAGCTCTCCCCAGCAATGCACAGGTGACATAATTAGAGGCACAGCTCTCCCAGCAATGCACAGGTGACATCATTAGAGGTACAGATTTTTCCAGCAATGCACAGGTGACTTAATTAGAGGTACAGCTCTCTCCAGCAATGTACAGGTGACATAATTAGAGGTATAGCTCTCTCCAGCAATGCCCAGGTGACATAATTAGAGGCACAGCTCTCCCAGCAATGTACAGGTGACATCATTAGAGGTACAGCTCTCCCAGCAATGCACAGGTGACATCATTAGAGGCACAGCTCTCTCCAGCAATGCACAGGTGACATAATTAGAGGCACAGCTCTCCCAGCATTGTACAGGTGACATCATTAGAGGTACAGCTCTCCCCAGCAATGCACAGGTGACATAATTAGAGGCACAGCTCTCCCCAGCAATGCACAGGTGACATCATTAGAGGCACAGCTCTCTCCAGCAATGCACAGGTGACATAATTAGAGGCACAGCTCTCCCCAGCAATGCACAGGTGACATAATTAGAGGCACAGCTCTCTCCAGCAATGCACAGGTGACATAATTAGAGGTACAGCTCTCCCCAGCAATGCATAGGTGAGATAATTAGAGGCACAGCTCTCCCAGCAATGCACAGGTGACATAATTAGAGGCACAGCTCTCCCAGCAATGCACAGGTGACATAATTAGAGGCACAGCTCTCTCCAGCAATGCACAGGTGACATCATTAGAGGCACAGCTCTCCCCAGCAATGCACAGGTGACATCATTAGAGGCACAGCTCTCCCCAGCAATGCACAGGTGACATCATTAGAGGCACAGCTCTCTCCAGCAATGCACAGGTGAGATAATTAGAGGCACAGCTCTCCCAGCAATGCACAGGTGACATAATTAGAGGCACAGCTCTCCCAGCAATGCACAGGTGACATAATTAGAGGCACAGCTCTCCCAGCAATGCACAGGTGACATAATTAGAGGCACAGCTCTCTCCAGCAATGCACAGGTGACATAATTAGAGGCACAGCTCTCCCCAGCAATGCACAGGTGACATCATTAGAGGCACAGCTCTCTCCAGCAATGCACAGGTGACATAATTAGAGGCACAGCTCTCCCCAGCAATGCACAGGTGACATAATTAGAGGCACAGCTCTCCCCAGCAATGCACAGGTGACATAATTAGAGGCACAGCTCTCTCCAGCAATGCACAGGTGACATAATTAGAGGTACAGCTCTCCCCAGCAATGCACAGGTGACATAATTAGAGGCACAGCTCTCCCAGCAATGCACAGGTGACATAATTAGAGGCACAGCTCTCCCAGCAATGCACAGGTGAGATAATTAGAGGCACAGCTCTCCCAGCAATGCACAGGTGACATAATTAGAGGCACAGCTCTCCCAGCAATGCACAGGTGACATAATTAGAGGCACAGCTCTCTCCAGCAATGCACAGGTGACAGAATTAGAGGTACAGCTCTCCCAGCAATGCACAGGTGACATAATTAGAGGCACAGCTCTCTCCAGCAATGCACAGGTGACATAATAAGAGGCACAGCTCTCCCCAGCAATGCACAGGTGACATCATTAGAGGCACAGCTCTCTCCAGCAATGCACAGGTGACATAATTAGAGGCACAGCTCTCCCCAGCAATGCACAGGTGACATAATTAGAGGCACAGCTCTCCCCAGCAATGCACAGGTGACATAATTAGAGGCACAGCTCTCTCCAGCAATGCACAGGTGACATAATTAGAGGTACAGCTCTCCCCAGCAATGCACAGGTGACATAATTAGAGGCACAGCTCTCCCAGCAATGCACAGGTGACATAATTAGAGGTACAGCTCTCCCAGCAATGCACAGGTGAGATAATTAGAGGCACAGCTCTCCCAGCAATGCACAGGTGACATAATTAGAGGCACAGCTCTCCCAGCAATGCACAGGTGACATAATGAGAGGCACAGCTCTCTCCAGCAATGCACAGGTGACAGAATTAGAGGTACAGCTCTCCCCAGCAATGCACAGGTGACATAATTAGAGGTACAGCTCTCCCAGCAATGCACAGGTGACATAATTAGAGGCACAGCTCTCTCCAGCAATGCACAGGTGACATAATTAGAGGTACAGCTCTCTCCAGCAATGCACAGGTGACATCATTAGAGGTACAGGTCTCTCCAGCAATGCACAGGTGAGGTAATTAGAACCACAGCTCTCCCCAGCAATGCACAGGTGAGATGATTAGAGGTACAGCTCTCTCCAGCAATGCACAGGTGACATCATTAGAGGTACAGGTCTCTCCAGCAATGCACAGGTGACATAATTAGAGGTACAGCTCTCTCCAGCAATGCGCAGGTGACATAATTAGAGGTACAGCTCTCCCAGCAATGCACAGGTGACATAATTAGAGGTACAGCTCTCTCCAGCAATGCACAGGTGACATAATTAGAGGTACAGCTCTCCCAGCAATGCACAGGTGACATCATTAGAGGTACAGCTCTAACCAGCAATGCACAGGTGACATAATTCGAGGTACAGCTCTCTCCAGCAATGCACAGGTGAGGTAATTAGAACCACAGCTCTCCCCAGCAATGCACAGGTGAGATGATTAGAGGTACAGCTCTCTCCAGCAATGCACAGGTGACATTAGAGATGCAGCTCTCCCCAGCAATGCACAGGTGACATAATTAGAGGTACAGCTCTCTCCAGCAATGCACAGGTGACATAATTAGAGGTACAGCTCTCTCCAGCAATGCACAGGTGACATAATTAGAGGTACAGCTCTCCCAGCAATGCACAGGTGACATCATTAGAGGTACAGCTCTCCCCAGCAATGCACAGGTGACATAATTCAAGGTACTGCTCTCTCCAGCAATGCACAGGTGAGGTAATTAGAACCACAGCTCTCCCCAGCAATGCACAGGTGAGATGATTAGAGGTACAGCTCTCTCCAGCAATGCACAGGTGACATTAGAGATGCAGCTCTCCCCAGCAATGCACAGGTGACATAATTAGAGGTACAGCTCTCTCCAGCAACGCACAGGTGACATAATTAGAGGTACAGCTCTCTCCAGCAATGCACAGGTGACATAATTAGAGGTACAGCTCTCTCCAGCAATGCACAGGTGACATAATTAGAGGTACAGCTCTCCCAGCAATGCACAGGTGACATCATTAGAGGTACAGCTCTCCCCAGCAATGCACAGGTGACATAATTCGAGGTACAGCTCTCCCCAGCAATGCACAGGTGACATTATTAGAGATGCAGCTCTCCCAGCAATGAACAGGTGACATAATTAGAGGTACAGCTCTCCCCAGCAATGCACAGGTGACATAATTAGAGGTACAGCTCTCTCCAGGAATGTACAGGTGACATAATTAGAGGTACAGCTCTCCCCAGCAATGCACAGGTGACATCATTAGAGGTACAGCTCTCCCCAGCAATGCACAGGTGACATAATTAGAGGTACAGCTCTCCCCAGCAATGCACAGGTGACATAATTAGAGGTACAGCTCTCCCCAGCAATGCACAGGTGACATCATTAGAGGTACAGCTCTCTCCAGCAATGCACAGGTGACATCATTAGAGGTACAGCTCTCCCCAGCAATGCACAGGTGACATCATTAGAGGTACAGCTCTCCCCAGCAATGCACAGGTGACATCATTAGAGGTACAGCTCTCCCCAGCAATGCACAGGTGACATTATTAGAGATGCAGCTCTCCCAGCAATGAACAGGTGACATAATTAGAGGTACAGCTCTCCCCAGCAATGCACAGGTGACATAATTAGAGGTACAGCTCTCTCCAGCAATGTACAGGTGACATAATTAGAGGTACAGCTCTCTCCAGCAATGTACAGGTGACATAATTAGAGGTACAGCTCTCCCCAGCAATGCACAGGTGACATAATTAGAGGTACAGCTCTCCCCAGCAATGTACAGGTGACATCATTAGAGGCACAGCTCTCCCCAGCAATGCACAGGTGACATAATTAGAGGTACAGCTCTCTCCAGCAATGCACAGGTGACATAATTAGAGGTACAGCTCTCCCAGCAATGCACAGGTGACATAATTAGAGGTACAGCTCTCCCCAGCATTGCATATGTGACATAATTAGAGGTACAGCTCTATCCAGCAATGCACGGGTGACATAATTAGAGGTACAGCTCTCCCAGCAATGCACAGGTGACATCATTAGAGGTACAGCTCTCCCCAGCAATGCACAGGTGACATAATTCGAGGTACAGCTCTCCCCAGCAATGCACAGGTGACATTATTAGAGATGCAGCTCTCCCAGCAATGAACAGGTGACATAATTAGAGGTACAGCTCTCCCCAGCAATGCACAGGTGACATAATTAGAGGTACAGCTCTCTCCAGGAATGTACAGGTGACATAATTAGAGGTACAGCTCTCCCCAGCAATGCACAGGTGACATTATTAGAGGTACAGCTCTCCCCAGCAATGCACAGGTGACATAATTAGAGGTACAGCTCTCCCCAGCAATGCACAGGTGACATAATTAGAGGTACAGCTCTCCCCAGCAATGCACAGGTGACATCATTAGAGGTACAGCTCTCCCCAGCAATGCACAGGTGACATTATTAGAGATGCAGCTCTCTCCAGCAATGCACAGGTGACATAATTAGAGGTACAGCTCTCTCCAGGAATGTACAGGTGACATAATTAGAGGCACAGCTCTCTCCAGCAATGCACAGGTGACATCATTAGAGGTACAGCTCTCCCCAGCAATGCACAGGTGACATTATTAGAGATGCAGCTCTCCCCAGCAATGAACAGGTGACATAATTAGAGGTACAGCTCTCTCCAGGAATGTACAGGTGACATAATTAGAGGCACAGCTCTCTCCAGCAATGCACAGGTGACATCATTAGAGGTACAGCTCTCCCCAGCAATGCACAGGTGACATTATTAGAGATGCAGCTCTCCCAGCAATGAACAGGTGACATAATTAGAGGTACAGCTCTCCCCAGCAATGCACAGGTGACATAATTAGAGGTACAGCTCTCTCCAGCAATGTACAGGTGACATAATTAGAGGTACAGCTCTCTCCAGCAATGTACAGGTGACATAATTAGAGGTACAGCTCTCCCCAGCAATGCACAGGTGACATAATTAGAGGTACAGCTCTCCCCAGCAATGTACAGGTGACATCATTAGAGGCACAGCTCTCCCCAGCAATGCACAGGTGACATAATTAGAGGTACAGCTCTCTCCAGCAATGCACAGGTGACATAATTAGAGGTACAGCTCTCCCAGCAATGCACAGGTGACATAATTAGAGGTACAGCTCTCCCCAGCATTGCATATGTGACATAATTAGAGGTACAGCTCTATCCAGCAATGCACGGGTGACATAATTAGAGGTACAGCTCTCTCCAGCAATGCATATGTGACATAATTAGAGGTACAGCTCTCCCCAGCAATGCACAGGTGACGGGGAGGCCGATTCATTAGTAGCGCCAGGTAGCGACAGATGAGCGCCAGTAGCGTGATTTTCACAGCGCCAGCTAGTATTCGCTGTGCTTGGCCGGGGTTTGCTTGTTGACAGCGACTCAGTCGGTGTGCGGTAATGTTGAATATGGGCTTAGGGGTCGCTGTTTCACAAGTTCAGCGTTGTATGGGTGCGCCTGACAACGAATGGCCAGAGCGAACGGCTTGCTGCAGATTCATTAACAAATCACGCTCCAAATTTTTTCGCGCTGTGAGTTCCTTGTTTAAACCCCAGAGCACTGGCGGCGATGGATTTAAAATAGTTTTTAACCCCCAAACAACCATATTTTGTGATTGTAAAATTATACAAGTTTTTATAAACATTTTGTAATATGAATACATTAATATCAGACCTGTAATATCAATTCTGCACAAAATCATTTTTTTTTTTTTTACTTTAAATAAAAATCCTAACATTGCAGAAGTGGTCACAGAATTTTTGACATTAAAAAAAAAAACATTAATAGCAAGTAATTATGATTAATTAAAGATTGCTCCATTGAAATGCATTGAACATCGCCAGGGAGCGACAGGTCATACCTGGCGCTGTGATGGGATTAGCAGCGGCGCTGTTCGTTGCAGTCAGCTACCTGATGAATCCCGCGCTAGCAGTCGCTCTCGCCGGCGCTAGCCTCATTTAGCTTGATAAATGCGTCATTGTGGCCGACGCCGGGCGTACTTGAGTCGGTAGCCGCCGTTAGCTGGCGGGACCTGGCGCCCGTCAGACACTACCTGGCGCTATCGCTTGATGAATAAGGGCAATAATTAGAGGTATAGCTCTCTCCAGCAATGCACAGGTCACATCATTAGAGGCACAGCTCTCCCCAGCAATGCACAGGTGACATCATTAGAGGTACAGCTCTCTCCAGCAATGAACAGGTGACATCATTAGAGGTACAGCTCTCCCCAGCAATGCACAGGTGACATCATTAGAGGTACAGCTCTCCCCAGCAATGCACAGGTGACATCATTAAAGGTACAGCTCTCCCCAGCAATGCACAGGTGACATCATTAGAGGTACAGCTCTCTCCAGCAATGCACAGGTGACTTAATTAGAGGCACAGCTCTCTCCAGCAATGCACAGGTGACATAATTAGAGGTACAGCTCTATCCAGCAATGCACAGGTGACATAATTAGATGTACAGCTCTCCCCAGCAATGCACAGGTGACATAATTAGATGTACAGCTCTCCCCAGCAATGCACAGGTGACATAATTAGAGGTACAGCTCTCTCCAGCAATGAACAGGTGACATAATTAGAGGCACAGCTCTCTCCAGCAATGCACAGGTGACATAATTAGAGGTACAGCTCTATCCAGCAATGCACAGGTGACATAATTAGATGTACAGCTCTCTCCAGCAATGCACAGGAGACATAATTAGAGGTACAGCTCTCCCCAGCAATGCACAGGTGACATAATTAGAGGTACAGCTCTCCCCAGCAATGCACAGGTGACATAATTAGATGTACAGCTCTCCCCAGCAATGCACAGGTGACATAATTAGAGGTACAGCTCTCTCCAGCAATGCTCAGGTGACATAATTAGAGGTACAGCTCTCTCCAGCAATGCACAGGTGACATAATTAGAGGTACAGCTCTCCCCAGCAATGCACAGGTGACATCATTAGAGGTACAGCTCTCCCCAGCAATGCACAGGTTACATCATTAGAGGTACAGCTCTCTCCAGCAATGCACAGGTGACATAATTAGATGTACAGCTCTCTCCAGCAATGCACAGGTGACATCATTAGAGGTACAGCTCTCTCCAGCAATGCACAGGTGACATAATTAGATGTACAGCTCTCCCCAGCAATGCACAGGTGACATAATTAGAGGTGAAGCTCTCCCCAGCAATGCAGAGGTGACATCATTAGAGGTACAGCTCTCTCCAGCAATGCACAGGTGACATAATTAGAGGTACAGCTCTCCCAGCAATGCACAGGTGACATCATTAGAGGTACAGCTCTCCCCAGCAATGCACAGGTGACATCATTAGAGGTACAGCTCTCCCCAGCAATGCACAGGTGACATAATTAGAGGTACAGCTCTCCCAGCAATGCACAGGTGACATCATTAGAGGTACAGCTCTCTCAGCAATGCACAGGTGACATAATTAGAGGTACAGCTCTCTCCAGCAATGCACAGGTGACATAATTAGAGGCACAGCTCTCCCCAGCAATGCACAGGTGACATCGTTAGAGGTACAGCTCTCCCCAGCAATGCACAGGTGACATAATTAGAGGTACAGCTCTATCCAGCAATGCACAGGTGACATAATTAGATGTACAGCTCTCTCCAGCAATGCACAGGAGACATAATTAGAGGTCCAGCTCTCCCCAGCAATGCACAGGGGAGATAATTAGAGGTACAGCTCTCCCCAGCAATGCACAGGTGACATAATTAGAGGTACAGCTCTCTCCAGTAATGCACAGGGGAGATAATTAGAGGTACAGCTCTCCTCAGCAATGCACAGGTGACATCATTAGAGGTACAGCTCTCTCCAGCAATGCACAGGTGACATAATTAGAGGTACAGCTCTATCCAGCAATGCACAGGTGAGATAATTAGATGTACAGCTCTCTCCAGCAATGCACAGGTGACATAATTAGAGGTACAGCTCTCTCCAGCAATGCTCAGGTGACATAATTAGAGGTACAGCTCTCTCCAGCAATGCTCAGGTGACATAATTAGAGGTACAGCTCTCTCCAGCAATGCACAGGTGACATCATTAGAGGTACAGCTCTCTCCAGCAATGCACAGGTGACATAATTAGAGGTACAGCTCTCTCCAGCAATGCACAGGTGACATAATTAGATGTACAGCTCTCCCCAGCAATGCACAGGTGACATAATTAGAGGTACAGCTCTCCCAGCAATGCACAGGTGACATAATTAGAGGTACAGCTCTCCCAGCAATGCACAGGTGACATAATTAGAGGTACAGCTCTCTCCAGCAATGCTCAGGTGACATAATTAGAGGTACAGCTCTCTCCAGCAATGCACAGGTGACATCATTAGAGGTACAGCTCTCTCCAGCAATGCACAGGTGACATAATTAGAGGTACAGCTCTCTCCAGCAATGCACAGGTGACATAATTTGAGGTGCAGCTCTCTCGAGCAATGCACAGGTGACATCATTAGAGATGCAGCTCTCCAGCAATGCACAGGTGACATAATTAGAGGTACAGCTCTCTCCAGCAATGCACAGGTGACATAATTAGAGGCAAAGCTCTCTCAGCAATGCACAGGTGACATAATTAGAGGTACAGCTCTCCCCAGCAATGCACAGGTGACATAATTAGAGGTACAGCTCTCCCCAGCAATGTACAGGTGACATAATTAGAGGTATAGCTCTCTCGAGCAATGCACAGGTGAGATAATTAGAGGTGCAGCTCTCTCGAGCAATGCACAGGTGACATAATTAGAGGTACAGCTCTCCCCAGCAATGCACAGGTGACATAATTAGAGGTGCAGCTCTCTCGAGCAATGCACAGGTGACATTTTTAGAGGTACAGCTCTCCCCAGCAATGCACAGGTGACATTTTTAGAGGTACAGCTCTAGCCAGCAATGCACAGGTGACATAATTAGAGGTACAGCTCTCTCCAGCAATGCACAGGTGAGATAATTAGAGGTGCAGCTCTCCCAGCAATGCACAGGTGAGATAATTAGAGGTACAGCTCTCCCCAGCAATGCACAGGTGACATCATTAGAGGTACAGCTCTCTCCAGCAATGCACAGGTCACATCATTAGAGGCACAGCTCTCCCCAGCAATGCACAGGTGACATCATTAGAGGCACAGCTCTCCCCAGCAATGCACAGGTGACATAATTAGAGGCACAGCTCTCCCCAGCAATGCACAGGTGACATTATTAGAGATGCAGCTCTCCCAGCAATGCACAGGTGACATAATTAGAGGTACAGCTCTCCCCAGCAATGCACAGGTGACATAATTAGAGGCACAGCTCTCCCCAGCAATGCACAGGTGACATAATTAGAGGTACAGCTCTCCCCAGCAATGCACAGGTGACATAATTAGAGGTACAGCTCTCCCCAGCAATGCACAGGTGACATAATTAGAGGCACAGCTCTCTCCAGCAATGCACAGGTGACATCATTAGAGGCACAGCTCTCCCCAGCAATGCACAGGTGACATAATTAGAGGTACAGCTCTCCCCAGCAATGCACAGGTGACATAATTAGAGGTACAGCTCTCCCCAGCAATGTACAGGTGACATAATTAGAGGTATAGCTCTCTCGAGCAATGCACAGGTGAGATAATTAGAGGTGCAGCTCTCTCGAGCAATGCACAGGTGACATTATTAGAGATGCAGCTCTCCCAGCAATGCACAGGTGACATAATTAGAGGTACAGCTCTCCCCAGCAATGCACAGGTGACATAATTAGAGGTGCAGCTCTCTCGAGCAATGCACAGGTGACATAATTAGAGGTACAGCTCTCCCCAGCAATGCACAGGTGACATTTTTAGAGGTACAGCTCTCCCCAGCAATGCACAGGTGACATAATTAGAGGTACAGCTCTCTCCAACAATGCACAGGTGAGATAATTAGAGGTGCAGCTCTCCCAGCAATGCACAGGTGAGATAATTAGAGGTACAGCTCTCCCCAGCAATGCACAGGTGACATCATTAGAGGTACAGCTCTCTCCAGCAATGCACAGGTCACATCATTAGAGGCACAGCTCTCCCCAGCAATGCACAGGTGACATCATTAGAGGCACAGCTCTCCCCAGCAATGCACAGGTGACATAATTAGAGGCACAGCTCTCCCTAGCAATGCACAGGTGACATAATTAGAGGTACAGCTCTTCCCAGCAATGCACAGGTGACATAATTAGAGGTACAGCTCTCCCCAGCAATGCACAGGTGACATAATTAGAGGCACAGCTCTCTCCAGCAATGCACAGGTGACATCATTAGAGGTACAGCTCTCTCCAACAATGCACAGGTGACATAATTAGAGGCACAGCTCTCCCCAGCAATGCACAGGTGACATAATTAGAGGTACAGCTCTCTCCAGCAATGCACAGGTGACATAATTAGAGGTACAGCTCTCCCCAGCAATGCACAGGTGACATAATTAGAGGTACAGCTCTCTCCAGCAATGCACAGGTGACATAATTAGAGGCACAGCTCTCTCCAGCAATGCACAGGTGACATAATTAGAGGTACAGCTCTCCCCAGCAATGCACAGGTGACATAATTAGAGGCACAGCTCTCCCAGCAATGCACAGGTGACATCATTAGAGGTACAGCTCTCCCAGCAATGCACAGGTGACATAATTAGAGGTACAGCTCTCCCAGCAATGCACAGGTGACATCATTAGAGGTACAGCTCTCCCAAGCAATGCACAGGTGACATAATTAGAGCTGCAGCTCTCCCCAGCAATGCACAGGTGACATAATTAGAGGCACAGCTCTCTCCAGCAATGTACAGGTGACATAATTAGAGGCACAGCTCTCTCCAGCAATGCACAGGTGACATAATTAGAGGCACAGCTCTCTCCAGCAATGCACAGGTGACATAATTAGAGGTACAGCTCTCTCCAGCAATGCACAGGTGACATAATTAGAGGTACAGCTCTCTCCAGCACTGCACAGGTGACATCATTAGAGGTACAGCCCTCCCAGCAATGCAGAGGTGACATCATTAGAGGTACAGCTCTCCCAGCAATGCACAGGTGACATAATTAGAGGTACAGCTCTCCCAGCAATGTACAGGTGACATCATTAGAGGTACAGCTCTCCCCAGCAATGCACAGGTGACATAATTAGAGCTGCAGCTCTCCCCAGCAATGCACAGGTGACATAATTAGAGGTACAGCTCTCTCCAGCAATGTACAGGTGACATAATTAGAGGCACAGCTCTCTCCAGCAATGCACAGGTGACATAATTAGAGGCACAGCTCTCTCCAGCAATGCACAGGTGACATAATTAGAGGCACAGCTCTCTCCAGCAATGCACAGGTGACATAATTAGAGGTACAGCTCTCTCCAGCAATGCACATGTGACATAATTAGAGGTACAGCTCTCTCCAGCAATGCACAGGTGACATAATTAGAGGTACAGCTCTCTCCAGCAATGCACAGGTGACATCATTAGAGGTACAGCTCTCTCCAGCAATGCACAGGTGACATAATTAGAGGTACAGCTCTCCCAGCAATGCACAGGTCACATCATTAGAGGTACAGCTCTCTCCAGCAATACACAGGTGACATCATTAGAGGTACAGCTCTCCCCAGCAATGCACAGGTGACATAATTAGAGGTACAGCTCTCTCCAGCAATGCACAGGTGACATAATTAGAGGTACAGCTCTCTCCAGCAATGCACAGGTGACATTATTAGAGATGCAGCTCTCCCAGCAATGCACATGTGACATAATTAGAGGTACAGCTCTCCCCAGCAATGCACAGGTGACATAATTAGAGATACAGCTCTCTCCAGCAATGGACAGGTGACATAATTAGAGGTACAGCTCTCCCCAGCAATGCACAGGTGACATAATTAGATGTACAGCTCTCCCCAGCAATGCACAGGTGACATAATTAGAGGTACAGCTTTCTCCAGCAATGCACAGGTGACATAATTAGAGGTACAGCTCTCCCCAGCAATGCACAGGTGACATAATTAGAGGTACAGCTCTCCCAGCAATGCACAGGTGACTTAATTAGAGGTACAGCTCTCTCCAGCAATGCACAGGTGACATAATTAGAGGTACAGCTCTCTCCAGCAATGCACAGGTGACATAATTAGAGGTACAGCTCTCCCCAGCAATGCACAGGTGACATAATTAGAGGCACAGCTCTCCCAGCAATGCACAGGTGACATAATTAGAGCTGCAGCTCTCCCCAGCAATGCACAGGTGACATAATTAGAGGTACAGCTCTCTCCAGCAATGTACAGGTGACATAATTAGAGGCACAGCTCTCTCCAGCAATGCACAGGTGACATAATTAGAGGCACAGCTCTCTCCAGCAATGCACAGGTGACATAATTAGAGGTACAGCTCTCTCCAGCAATGCACAGGTGACATAATTAGAGGTACAGCTCTCTCCAGCAATGCACAGGTGACATAATTAGAGGTACAGCTCTCTCCAGCAATGCATAATTAGACATAATTAGAGGCACAGCTCTCCCCAGCAATGCACAGCTGACATAATTAGAGGTACAGCTCTCTCCAGCAATGCACAGGTGACATAATTAGAGGTACAGCTCTCTCCAGCAATACACAGGTGACATCATTAGAGGTACAGCTCTCCCCAGCAATGCACAGGTGACATAATTAGAGGTACAGCTCTCTCCAGCAATGCACAGGTGACATCATTAGAAGTGCAGCTCTCTCCAGCAATGCACAGGTGACATAATCAGAGGTACAGCTCTCTCCAGCAATGCACAGGTGACATTATTAGAGATGCAGCTCTCCCAGCAATGCACATGTGACATAATTAGAGGTACAGCTCTCCCCAGCAATGCACAGGTGACATAATTAGAGATACAGCTCTCTCCAGCAATGGACAGGTGACATAATTAGAGGTACAGCTCTCCCCAGCAATGCACAGTTGACATAATTAGATGTACAGCTCTCCCCAGCAATGCACAGGTGACATAATTAGAGGTACAGCTCTCTCCAGCAATGCACAGGTGACATAATTAGAGGTACAGCTCTCCCCAGCAATGCACAGGTGACATAATTAGAGGTACAGCTCTCCCAGCAATGCACAGGTGACTTAATTAGAGGTACAGCTCTCTCCAGCAATGCACAGGTGACATAATTAGAGGTACAGCTCTCTCCAGCAATGCACAGGTGACATAATTAGAGGTACAGCTCTCCCCAGCAATGCACAGGTGACATAATTAGAGGTACAGCTCTCTCCAGCAATGCACAGGTCACATCATTAGAGGCACAGCTCTCCCCAGCAATGCACAGGTGACATCATTAGAGGCACAGCTCTCCCCAGCAATGCACAGGTGACATAATTAGAGGTACAGCTCTCCCCAGCAATGCACAGGTGACATAATTAGAGGTACAGCTCACTCCAGCAATGCACAGGTGACATAATTAGAGGTACAGCTCTCCCCAGCAATGCACAGGTGACATAATTAGAGGTACAGCTCTCTCCAGCAATGCACAGGTGACATAATTAGAGGCACAGCTCTCTCCAGCAATGCACAGGTGACATAATTAGAGGTACAGCTCTCCCCAGCAATGCACAGGTGACATAATTAGAGGCACAGCTCTCCCAGCAATGCACAGGTGACATCATTAGAGGTACAGCTCTCCCAGCAATGCACAGGTGACATAATTAGAGGTACAGCTCTCCCAGCAATACACAGGTGACATCATTAGAGGTACAGCTCTCCCCAGCAATGCACAGGTGACATAATTAGAGGTACAGCTCTCCCAGCAATGCACAGGTGACATCATTAGAGGTACAGCTCTCCCCAGCAATGCACAGGTGACATAATTAGAGGCACAGCTCTCTCCAGCAATGTACAGGTGACATAATTAGAGGCACAGCTCTCTCCAGCAATGCACAGGTGACATAATTAGAGGCACAGCTCTCTCCAGCAATGCACAGGTGACATAATTAGAGGTACAGCTCTCTCCAGCAATGCACAGGTGACATAATTAGAGGTACAGCTCTCTCCTGCAATGCACAGGTGACATAATTAGAGGTACAGCTCTCTCCAGCACTGCACAGGTGACATCATTAGAGGTACAGCCCTCCCAGCAATGCACAGGTGACATCATTAGAGGTACAGCTCTCCCAGCAATGCACAGGTGACATAATTAGAGGTACAGCTCTCCCAGCAATGTACAGGTGACATCATTAGAGGTACAGCTCTCCCCAGCAATGCACAGGTGACATAATTAGAGCTGCAGCTCTCCCCAGCAATGCACAGGTGACATAATTAGAGGTACAGCTCTCTCCAGCAATGCACAGGTGACATAATTAGAGGCACAGCTCTCTCCAGCAATGCACAGGTGACATAATTAGAGGTACAGCTCTCTCCAGCAATGCACAGGTGACATAATTAGAGGTACAGCTCTCTCCAGCAATGCACAGGTGACATAATTAGAGGTACAGCTCTCTCCAGCAATGCACAGGTGACATAATTAGAGGTACAGCTCTCTCCAGCAATGCACAGGTGACATAATTAGAGGTACAGCTCTCTCCAGCAATGCACAGGTGACATAATTAGAGGTACAGCTCTCTCCAGCAATGCACAGGTGACATAATTAGAGGTACAGCTCTCCCAGCAATGCACAGGTCACATCATTAGAGGTACAGCTCTCTCCAGCAATACACAGGTGACATCATTAGAGGTACAGCTCTCCCCAGCAATGCACAGGTGACATAATTAGAGGTACAGCTCTCTCCAGCAATACACAGGTGACATCATTAGAGGTACAGCTCTCCCCAGCAATGCACAGGTGACATAATTAGAGGTACAGCTCTCTCCAGCAATGCACAGGTGACATAATTAGAGGTACAGCTCTCTCCAGCAATGCACAGGTGACATAATTAGAGGTACAGCTCTCTCCAGCAATGCACAGGTGACATAATTAGAGGTACAGCTCTCTCCAGCAATGCACATGTAACATAATTAGAGGTACAGCTCTCTCCAGCAATGCACAGGTGACATAATTAGAGGTACAGCTCTCTCCAGCAATGCACAGGTGACATCATTAGAGGTACAGCTCTCTCCAGCAATGCACAGGTGACATAATTAGAGGTACAGCTCTCCCAGCAATGCACAGGTCACATCATTAGAGGTACAGCTCTCTCCAGCAATACACAGGTGACATCATTAGAGGTACAGCTCTCCCCAGCAATGCACAGGTGACATAATTAGAGGTACAGCTCTCTCCAGCAATGCACAGGTGACATAATTAGAGGTACAGCTCTCTCCAGCAATGCACAGGTGACATAATTAGAGGTACAGCTCTCTCCAGCAATGCACAGGTGACATAATTAGAGGTACAGCTCTCTCCAGCAATGCACAGGTGACATAATTAGAGGTGCAGCTCTCCCCAGCAATGCACAGGTGACATAATTAGAGGTACAGCTCTCTCCAGCAATGCACAGGTGACATAATTAGAGGCACAGCTCTCCCTAGCAATGCACAGGTGACATCATTAGAGGTACAGCTCTATCCAGAAATGCACAGGTGACATAATTAGAGGTACAGCTCTCTCCAGCAATGCACAGGTGACATAATTAGAGGTACAGCTCTCTCCAGCAATGCACAGGTGACATAATTAGAGGTACAGCTCTCTCCAGCAATGCACAGGTGACATAATTAGAGTTGCAGCTCTCCAGGAATGCACAGGTGACATAATTAGAGACACAGCTCTCCCTAGCAATGCACAGGTGACATAATTAGAGGCACAGCTCTCCCCAGCAATGCACAGGTGACATAATTAGAGCTGCAGCTTCCCCCAGCAATGCACAGGTGACATCATTAGAGGTACAGCTCTCCCCAGCAATGCACAGGTGACATAATTAGAGGCACAGCTCTCCCTAGCAATGCACAGGTGATATCATTAGAGGTACAACTCTCTCCAGCAATGCACAGGTGACATCATTAGAGGTACAACTCTCCCCAGCAATGCACAGGTGACATAATTAGAGGTACAGCTCTCCCTAGCAATGCACAGGTGACATAATTAGAGGTACAGCTCTCCCCAGCAATGCACAGGTGACATAATTAGAGGCACAACTCTCCCCAGCAATGCACAGGTCACATAATTAGAGGCACAGCTCTCCCTAGCAATGCACAGGTGACATAATTAGAGGCACAGCTCTCCCTAGCAATGCACCGGTGACATAATTAGAGGTACAGCTCTCCCCAGCAATGCACAGGTGACATAATTAGAGGTACAGCTCTCCCTAGCAATGCACAGGTAACATAATTAGAGGTACAGCTCTCCCCAGCAATGCACAGGTGACATAATTAGAGGCACAGCTCTCCCTAGCAATGCACAGGTGACATAATTAGAGGCACAGCTCTCCCTAGCAATGCACAGGTGACATAATTAGAGGCACAGCTCTCCCCAGCAATGCTCAGGTGACATCATTAGAGGTACAGCTCTCCCCAGCAATGCACAGGTGACATAATTAGAGGTACAGCTCTCCCCAGCAATGCTCAGGTGACATCATTAGTAGAGATGAGCGAGTAGTGAAATATTCGAAATTTCGAATTTCGATTCGAATAGACCGCGTTACTCGACTACTCGACCGAATATCGAATCCCATTATAGTCTATGGGAAAAAAATGCTCGACACTTGGAAATCTCAATTCGACCACTTGGAGGTCACCAAGTCCACCCTGAAACATCAGAAAATGATGCCAACACTGCTGGAATGCAACTGGGACAGCAGGGGAAGCATGTCTGGGTGCATATAACGCGCCCAAGTCGCACTATTACGCCACTATCACAGCCACTCAACAATACACTCCAAACACAATATAACTTCTACGTAAAGTGAGACAAGACAAGGAAACCTTCTTTCCTCTACATTGCCATGGACCCCAAGCCAAACTGTACAAAAAAGAAGAACAAAATTCTGCACCCCTTAAAATCACGTTGCCTAATGACAACCACAGATGGCATAGGCAAGGGGGAAAATAAATAGACCCCACCCCTAATTGTCATTGTGTGTGTGTGTGTGTGTGTGTGTGAGATGTGGTCAGACATGTCCTCTTGTGTCATTGTGTCACCCCAGCAGTAAGGGAAGCTTAAAGGAGGAGGTTTGTTACAGTGTGTTACCCCAGCAGTAAGGGAAGCTTACAGGAGGAGGTTTGTTACAGTGTGTAACCCCAGCAGTCAGGGAAGCTTACAGGAGGAGGTTTGTTACAGTGTGGCACCCCAGCAGTAAGGGAAGCTTACAGGAGGAGGTTTGTTACAGTGTGTCACCCCAGCAGTCAGGGAAGCTTACAGGAGGAGGTTTGTTACAGTGTGTTACCCCAGCAGTAAGGGAAGCTTACAGGAGGAGGTTTGTTACAGTGTGTCACCCCTGCAGTCAGGGAAGCTTACAGGAGGAGGTTTGTTACAGTGTGTCACCCCAGCAGCAAGGGAAGCTTACAGGAGGAGGTTTGTTACAGTGTGTCACCCCAGCAGTCAGGGAAGCTTACAGGAGGAGGTTTGTTACAGTGTGTCACCCCAGCAGTCAGGGAAGCTTACAGGAGGAGGTTTGTTACAGTGTGGCACCCCAGCAGTAAGGGAAGCTTACAGGAGGAGGTTTGTTACAGTGTGTCACCCCAGCAGTCAGGGAAGCTTACAGGAGGAGGTTTGTTACAGTGTGTTACCCCAGCAGTAAGGGAAGCTTACAGGAGGAGGTTTGTTACAGTGTGTCACCCCAGCAGTCAGGGAAGCTTACAGGAGGAGGTTTGTTACAGTGTGTCACCCCAGCAGTCAGGGAAGCTTACAGGAGGAGGTTTGTTACAGTGTGTCACCCCAGCAGTAGGGGAGGCCCAAGAGCTGAGACCTCTTAAAAATTGTGTGGAGGCCCAAGAGCTGAGACCTTTTAAAAATTGTGTGGAGGCCCAAGAGCTGAGACCTTTTAAAAATTGTGTGGAGGCCCAAGAGCTGAGACCTCTCAAACATTGTGTGGAGTCCCAAGAGCTGAGACCTTTTAAAAATTGTGTGGAGGCCCAAGAGCTGAGACCTTTTAAAAATTGTGTGGAGGCCCAAGAGCTGAGACCTCTTAAAAATTGATTGTATTAAGCCCAAGAGGTGAGCCATAATTTTTTTTTATTAATACAGCAATTCTACGGCGGTTAAGGAGGAGGAGGAGGAGGAGGAGGAAATGGCACTTCATACAGATGGCACTTCACTCTTGGCTGCTTTCCACTGTTGTACAAGCAAAGTCCGGGTCAATCCACTTGCTGTTCATTTTGATTAGCGTCAGCCTGTCGGCACTGTCGGTTGACAGGCGGCTGCGCTTATCGGTTATAATGCCCCCGGCTGCGCTGAACACCCTTTCTGATAGCACGCTGGCGGCAGGGCAGGCAAGCACCTCCAAGGCGTACAGGGACAGTTCCAGCCACGTGTCCAACTTGGAGACCCAGTAAGTGTAGGTCGCCGAGGGATCGGGGAGGACAGGGGTGTGGTCTGCCAGGTAGTCCCGCAACATCCGCCGATACTTGTCCCTCCTGCTGATAGCGGGCCCCGCAGTGATGGAAGTTGCACGAGGGGGTGACATGAACGTGTCCCACACCTTGGAGAGTGTTCCCCTGGTGGCTGTGGGCCTGATCGATGTTGTCAGACTCTGGGAGACACTCTCCTCTCTGCCGCCAGCGATGCTGGGTGGGAAAATCTGCATCATGTTCTGCAAGAGTTCCCTCTGGTATTCCAGTAATCGATTCGTCCTCTCCTCTACCGGAATAAAAGAGGAGAAGTTATCTTTATACCGGGGGTCCAGGAGTGCGAAGACCCAGTATAGTTTGTTCTCCAATATCCGGACAACACGTATGTCCCGGGAAAAGCAGCCCAGCATGAAGTCAGCCATGTGTGCCAGACTCTGAGTAGGCATGACGTCACTGCCCCCACCAGAAGGATCATTTTCCATTTCCTCCTCTTCCTCCTCTCCGCCCCATCCGCGCTGAACCAATGGGACGCACACAGCCTGACTGCTACCCTCGCCGCCAGCATCCTCTTCCACAGCCACCTCCACGTTGTCCTCCTCCTCCTCATCCTCCTCCTCCTGCAACTGCCACCGAGCAGCAGACAAAAGTGTGGTCTGACTGTCTACCTGCGTTGCGTCTCCTCCTACCCCCGTCTCCTCTGTGTGCAATGCGTTCTCCCTTATTGCGATGAGCGATTCTTTAAGGACGCATAGGAGCGGGATGGTTACGCTCACTATAGCGTCCTCGCTGCTGACCTTCTTAGTGGACTCCTCAAAGATACGCAATACATCGCATATGTCTGCCATACATGGCCACTCGTGGTTGGCAAACTGAGGGAGCTGAGTTGGAGGCACGCGTGGATGCATCATCTGGTACTCCATCAATGCTTTCTGCTGCTCACACACCCTGGCCAACATGCAATAGGTGGAATTCCAGCGAGTGGGCAGGTCGCACAACAGCCGATGTTGAGGCAAATGGAGGCGTTGCTGGATTTTTTTTAAGCTAGCAGCAGCTACAGTTGACTTCCGAAAGTGAGCGCACAAGCGCCGCACTTTGACCAGTAGCTCTGCCAGGTTGGGGTAAGTCTTTAGAAACTTTTGTACTACCAAATTAAAAACGTGGGCCAGGCATGGTACGTGATTGAGTTCTGCAAGCTCCAGAGCCGCCACCAGGTTACGGCCATTATCGCACACGACCATGCCTGGTCCTAGCTGCAGCGGCGACAGCCACATCTCTGTCTGCTGCAATATGGCGTGCCTCACCTCTGCGGCGCTGTGCTTCCTGTCGCCCAAGCTGATGAGCTTAAGCACCGCCTGCTGACGTCTCCCTGCGCCAGTGCTGCAACGCTTCCAGCTAGGGGCTGAGGGCGATGTTAAGGCAGAGGAGGAGGAGGAGGAGGAAGAGGAGGGGGGTCTATCAGAACCCGTGCTGGCAATCTTGGGCGGGGGTGGTATGTAGGCCGTCCCTGTTTGCGACCCCGTCCCCGCTTCCACAACATTCACCCAGTGTGCCGTCAAAGAGATGTAGCGTCCTTGGCCGCAAGCGCTTGTCCACGAGTCGGTGGTCAAGTGGACCTTTGCGCTGACTGCGTACCTCAGGGCCCGCCTGATGTTACGCGACACGTGCTGGTGCAGGGCGGGGACGCCACACCGGGAAAAATAGTGGCGGCTAGGGACGGAATAGCGAGGTGCGGCAGCCGCCATCAGGTCGCGGAAGGCCTGCGTCTCCACAAGCCTAAACGGCAACATCTCCAGGGCCAGCAGTTTGGAGATGAGGCAGGTTAAGGCTTGGGCTTGGGGGTGACTGGAGGCGTACTTCCGCCTGCGGTTGAACGCCTGCGAGATGGACAGTTGATGGGACGAGGAGATGGAAGGTGCAGACGAAGATGCGGGGGAAGGGGGGGCTGAAGGAGAAGGCCCCAAAGTAGCCGAGGCAGAGGCAGATGTGGAGGTGTCCTGGCTGGAGGTCTGGACCGCAGTGGCAGCACACAACAAAGGGGAAGAGGCAGTGGCAGCAAGACGGGGCGCAGGTTGTATTGCGTTTGCTCTCTCCCACTCAGCCCAGTGCTTGAATTCCAAGTGACGGCGCATGCCTGAGGTGGTCAGATTGCTCTTCTCAGAGCCCCTACTCAGTTTTGAGTGGCAGATTGCGCAAACCGCGCTCAGTTTGTCATCCGCGCAAACATTAAAAAATCTCCACACCACAGAAGTACGAGGCCTCGATGGGGGAGCTTCGCGCGACTGCCTGCTGCCGGGAAGAGCTTCGGCCCTGCTGGCTGTGGCCTGCCTTCTCTGTCTGGACTGTCCTCTGCCTCTGGACTGTCCTCTGCCTCTTGCTGCCTTATTCGGTGATGCGCAGACCGCATCTCCACTGCTTTCCCCGCTGGACATCACCCCTGTCCAAGTGGGGTCGGTCATTTCGTCGTCCACCACCTCCTCTTCCACTTCCTCTCTCTGCTCCTCCTCCTGCCCACTGGACATTCCAACAGCCTCCCTTGATGGCAACTGCGTCTCATCATCATCGCTCATGATAGCAGATGCTGGTTCCGGGTCCACATCACTAGCAGATGGCGGATACTCAAGTGTTTGGGCATCACTACAAACAAATTCCTCTGCTAGCTCCTGGGATTCTTGCAGCACATCTGGAAAAGGACCCGAAAAGAGGTCCTGGGAGGGGTCAAGGGTGGGCTGACTCTGTTGGCCAGGTTGGGAGGAAGGAGGGTCAGAGTGAGACTGTGTGGATGACTGGGTGGTGGACAAGTGACTGGAAGCGTTATCGGCCATCCATTGCACCACCTGTTCACGCTGCTCAGGCTTTAACAGAGGTGTACCCCGCCCCCCGCATAACTGTCCCATAAAGGCAGGGAAGCTGGATGAGCGTAATGCTGGCTGCCCCTCATCAGCACGCATTGTATCCCCACTGGCTTCAACGCGGTTTGTGCCCCCACCAGCATTTCCGCGCCCCCGTCCTCGTCCACGTCCCTTTGCGCTAGCCCTCCGCATTTCAGACGTTTTACTTTTTTGGCCACGCGTTATGCCAAATATAAAAATATTTTTAAGAAGAACACCTGGCTATACAGCCGTATACTGCCAGAAGGTGAAATGGTGCCTATACGCACCGTGTATAAAACAGTGTTTTGTTGGCACAGAGGACACAAAACAGTAGTGCCAAATATAAATATATTTTTAAGAAGAACACCTGGCTATACAGCCGTATACTGCCAGAAGGTGAAATGGTGCCTATACGCACCGTGTATAAAACAGTGTTTTGTTGGCACAGAGGACACAAAACAGTAGTGCCAAATATAAATATATTTTTAAGAAGAACACCTGGCTATACAGCCGTATACTGCCAGAAGGTGAAATGGTGCCTATACGCACCGTGTATAAAACAGTGTTTTGTTGGCACAGAGGACACAAAACAGTAGTGCCAAATATAAATATATTTTTAAGAAGAACACCTGGCTATACAGCCGTATACTGCCAGAAGGTGAAATGGTGCCTATACGCACCGGGTATATAACAAGGTTTTGTTGGTAAAGAGGACACAAAACAGTAGTGCCAAATATAAAAATATTTTTAAGAAAAACACCTGGCTATACAGCCGTATACTGCCAGAAGGTGAAATGGTGCCTATACGCACCGGGTATATAACAAGGTTTTGTTGGCAAAGAGGACACAAAACAGTAGTGCAAAATATAGTTTTGTATATAGGTGCTAATACACCACTGAAGTCTTTCTGTCCCTATTCCAGCATCAGCAGCTACCCCTCACTAAAGCAGCCATTTTGAGCAGAGTGTATATAGTTTTGTATATAGGTGGTAATACACCACTGAAGTCTTTCTGTCCCTATTCCAGCAGCAGCAGCTACCCCTCACTAAAGCAGCCGTTGTGTGCAGTGTGTATATAGCTAGAATGAGCTATATACTGTTCAGCGTAGTAGCCCTAATAAGGGCTCTTAAGGACTCTCTTGTCTTCTGGTAGCTGGTATATATGGTGGTAAAAGCTATATTCTGAGCTTCTGGGGCCCTGCCTGACTACATAGGATATGAGCTATATACTGTTCAGCGTAGTAGCCCTAATAAGGGCTCTTAAGGACTCTCTTGTCTTCTGGTAGCTGGTATATATGGTGGTAAAAGCTATATTCTGAGCTTCTGGGGCCCTGCCTGACTACATAGGATATGAGCTATATACTGTTCAGCGTAGTAGCCCTAATAAGGGCTCTTAAGGACTCTCTTGTCTTCTGGTAGCTGGTATATATGGTGGTAAAAGCTATATTCTGAGCTTCTGGGGCCCTGCCTGACTACATAGAATATGAGCTATATACTGTTCAGCGTAGTAGCCCTAATAAGGGCTCTTAAGGACTCTCTTGTCTTCTGGTAGCTGGTATATATGGTGGTAAAAGCTATATTCTGAGCTTCTGGGGCCCTGCCTGACTACATAGAATATGAGCTATATACTGTTCAGCGTAGTAGCCCTAATAAGGGCTCTTAAGGACTCTCTTGTCTTCGGGTAGCTGGTATATATGGTGGTAAAAGCTATATTCTGAGCTTCTGGGGCCCTGCCTGACTACATAGGATATGAGCTATATACTGTTCAGCGTAGTAGCCCTAATAAGGGCTCTTAAGGACTCTCTTGTCTTCTGGTAGCTGGTATATATGGTGGTAAAAGCTATATTCTGAGCTTCTGGGGCCCTGCCTGACTACATAGAATATGAGCTATATACTGTTCAGCGTAGTAGCCCTAATAAGGGCTCTTAAGGACTCTCTTGTCTTCTGGTAGCTGGTATATATGGTGGTAAAAGCTATATTCTGAGCTTCTGGGGCCCTGCCTGACTACATAGAATATGAGCTATATACTGTTCAGCGTAGTAGCCCTAATAAGGGCTCTTAAGGACTCTCTTGTCTTCTGGTAGCTGGTATATATGGTGGTAAAAGCTATATTCTGAGCTTCTGGGGCCCTGCCTGACTACATAGGATATGAGCTATATACTGTTCAGCGTAGTAGCCCTAATAAGGGCTCTTAAGGACTCTCTTGTCTTCTGGTAGCTGGTATATATGGTGGTAAAAGCTATATTCTGAGCTTCTGGGGCCCTGCCTGACTACATAGGATATGAGCTATATACTGTTCAGCGTAGTAGCCCTAATAAGGGCTCTTAAGGACTCTCTTGTCTTCTGGTAGCTGGTATATATGGTGGTAAAAGCTATATTCTGAGCTTCTGGGGCCCTGCCTGACTACATAGAATATGAGCTATATACTGTTCAGCGTAGTAGCCCTAATAAGGGCTCTTAAGGACTCTCTTGTCTTCTGGTAGCTGGTATATATGGTGGTAAAAGCTATATTCTGAGCTTCTGGGGCCCTGCCTGCCTACATAGGATATGAGCTATATACTGTTCAGCGTAGTAGCCCTAATAAGGGCTCTTAAGGACTCTCTTGTCTTCTGGTAGCTGGTATATATGGTGGTAAAAGCTATATTCTGAGCTTCTGGGGCCCTGCCTGACTACATAGAATATGAGCTATATACTGTTCAGCGTAGTAGCCCTAATAAGGGCTCTTAAGGACTCTCTTGTCTTCTGGTAGCTGGTATATATGGTGGTAAAAGCTATATTCTGAGCTTCTGGGGCCCTGCCTGACTACATAGAATATGAGCTATATACTGTTCAGCGTAGTAGCCCTAATAAGGGCTCTTAAGGACTCTCTTGTCTTCTGGTAGCTGGTATATATGGTGGTAAAAGCTATATTCTGAGCTTCTGGGGCCCTGCCTGACTACATAGGATATGAGCTATATACTGTTCAGCGTAGTAGCCCTAATAAGGGCTCTTAAGGACTCTCTTGTCTTCTGGTAGCTGGTATATATGGTGGTAAAAGCTATATTCTGAGCTTCTGGGGCCCTGCCTGCCTACATAGGATATGAGCTATATACTGTTCAGCGTAGTAGCCCTAATAAGGGCTCTTAAGGACTCTCTTGTCTTCTGGTAGCTGGTATATATGGTGGTAAAAGCTATATTCTGAGCTTCTGGGGCCCTGCCTGACTACATAGAATATGAGCTATATACTGTTCAGCGTAGTAGCCCTAATAAGGGCTCTTAAGGACTCTCTTGTCTTCTGGTAGCTGGTATATATGGTGGTAAAAGCTATATTCTGAGCTTCTGGGGCCCTGCCTGACTACATAGGATATGAGCTACATACTGTTCAGCGTAGTAGCCCTAATAAGGGCTCTTAAGGACTCTCTTGTCTTCTGGTAGCTGGTATATATGGTGGTAAAAGCTATATTCTGAGCTTCTGGGGCCCTGCCTGCCTACATAGGATATGAGCTATATACTGTTCAGCGTAGTAGCCCTAATAAGGGCTCTTAAGGACTCTCTTGTCTTCTGGTAGCTGGTATATATGGTGGTAAAAGCTATATTCTGAGCTTCTGGGGCCCTGCCTGACTACATAGGATATGAGCTATATACTGTTCAGCGTAGTAGCCCTAATAAGGGCTCTTAAGGACTCTCTTGTCTTCTGGTAGCTGGTATATATGGTGGTAAAAGCTATATTCTGAGCTTCTGGGGCCCTGCCTGACTACATAGGATATGAGCTATATACTGTTCAGCGTAGTAGCCCTAATAAGGGCTCTTAAGGACTCTCTTGTCTTCTGGTAGCTGGTATATATGGTGGTAAAAGCTATATTCTGAGCTTCTGGGGCCCTGCCTGCCTACATAGAATATGAGCTATATACTGTTCAGCGTAGTAGCCCTAATAAGGGCTCTTAAGGACTCTCTTGTCTTCTGGTAGCTGGTATATATGGTGGTAAAAGCTATATTCTGAGCTTCTGGGGCCCTGCCTGACTACATAGAATATGAGCTATATACTGTTCAGCGTAGTAGCCCTAATAAGGGCTCTTAAGGACTCTCTTGTCTTCTGGTAGCTGGTATATATGGTGGTAAAAGCTATATTCTGAGCTTCTGGGGCCCTGCCTGACTACATAGGATATGAGCTATATACTGTTCAGCGTAGTAGCCCTAATAAGGGCTCTTAAGGACTCTCTTGTCTTCTGGTAGCTGGTATATATGGTGGTAAAAGCTATATTCTGAGCTTCTGGGGCCCTGCCTGACTACATAAGATATGAGCTATATACTGTTCAGCGTAGTAGCCCTAATAAGGGCTCTTAAGGACTCTCTTGTCTTCTGGTAGCTGGTATATATGGTGGTAAAAGCTATATTCTGAGCTTCTGGGGCCCTGCCTGCCTACATAGGATATGGGCTATATACTGTTCAGCGTAGTAGCCCTAATAAGGGCTCTTAAGGACTCTCTTGTCTTCTGGTAGCTGGTATATATGGTGGTAAAAGCTATATTCTGAGCTTCTGGGGCCCTGCCTGACTACATAGGATATGAGCTATATACTGTTCAGCGTAGTAGCCCTAATAAGGGCTCTTAAGGACTCTCTTGTCTTCTGGTAGCTGGTATATATGGTGGTAAAAGCTATATTCTGAGCTTCTGGGGCCCTGCCTGCCTACATAGGATATGAGCTATATACTGTTCAGCGTAGTAGCCCTAATAAGGGCTCTTAAGGACTCTCTTGTCTTCTGGTAGCTGGTATATATGGTGGTAAAAGCTATATTCTGAGCATCTGGGGCCCTGCCTGCCTACATATGAGCCATATACCGTTCAGCGTAGTAGCCCTAATAAGGGCTCTTAATGACTCTCTTGTCTTCTGGTAGCTGGTATAGATGGTGGTAAAAGCGATATTCCGAGCTTCTGGGGCCCTGCCAGCGACAGCCTGTCTTTCCCTGCTGTGAGCGTCTGTCCCTCACTAAGTTCAAGCTGCTAATGCTGACGAAGAGGAAGTGCTGAGTTTTGTATATTCGAGGTCACATGGTTTTTCCAGCCAATGCGTGTAGACGCCGTTTTCGCGATGCCAGCGTCCTCCCAGGACCTGTCCCACCCCCCCTGCATGGTGATTGGTGTAAAAAACGCGCCAGGGAAGGTGGGAGGGGAAACGAATTGTGAGTGCGCCATCGCCGCTGTACTCGATCGAAATCGAGTATGACGAACAGCGTAGTATTCGATCGAATACCAGCTCGGTCGAATACTACTCGCTCATCACTAATCATTAGAGGTACAGCTCTCCCCAGCAATGCACAGGTGACATAATTAGAGGTACAGCTCTCTCCAGCAATGTACAGGTGAGGTAATCAGAGCTTTAGAGCCACAAATGTGCAGATCCAAGGAATCAGAATCAGCTTATTGATCCCCAAGTATGTAAATTACACACATACAAGGAATGATTTGACAGTATTCACGCATATGGATGTGAGAAAATAAGAGGAAATATGACAGCCAGGGTTGGGAAAAACAGACTCATAGGAATAAATGGCAGAATGTTCTGGAAATCAAGATTCAATGCTCCAACCATTAATGAAGTTACCATTGTAATGGTTGGTGACAACTTTGATAAGAGGGATATCATCTTACAGAGATATCATCTTACAAAAGCATGATAATCAGCTTTAGAGTTCATATGATACCCTGCAGTATCCACAGATATTCCAGGATGGATATACTTTGGTATCTCTCAGACCCAAACTCAAGACTAGGGATGAGCGAATCGATCCGGATGAACCCGGATTCGATCCGAATTTCAGGAAAAATTCGATTCGGATCGAATCCGAATTTCCCCGCGATTCGATCGCTCGAAGTTTTCCTTTAACATCCATTCATTTACATTACAGGCATTCTAAGATGGCGGACGGGACATGTCCAGACATCAACCCCGCGCCAGTGCAAGCTGGGACAGTCACATGCAGCCTATCAGCAGCCAGCAAGCCCGGTGACGTCACAGCGGTATTTAAGGCCGGCCATCTTGCTTTCCTGCCTCATTTCTCTATTGCATTCGTGAGAGACAGAACGTTGTGTAGCTGAGGGAGAGAGGCAGTTAGACAGGCAGGGACAGACAGGGACAGGCTGGAGACAGGCAGGAGACAGACAGGAGACAGACAGAAAGTCAGCGAAAAAACAGGGAAAGGTAGAAAAATCGGAGGCTGTCACAGGGAGTTTTTTTTTTTTTTCATCCAGCCTGACAGGCTTTGTTAGCTTTTTCAGGCTGCTTATACTAACTAACTGTGCATATATACTGAACTGATCTTAAGTCTGCTGTGAGGCATCCCATTCTGTGACTACAGCAGCCTCTGTTTAAGACCATATAACCATTTGCTCTTATTATAATTGAAATTAGCCTGATAAAGACACTTTTGCTGGGCATAGTACTTCTGGACCCTGCCAGGTGCACTTCTGTTGTGGCATCCCATTCTGTGACTACAGCAGCCTCTGTTTAAGACCATATAACCATTTGCTCTTATTATAATTGAAATTAGCCTGATAAAGACACTTTTGCTGGGCATAGTACTTCTGGACCCTGCCAGGTGCACTTCTGTTGTGGCATCCCATTCTGTGACTACAGCAGCCTCTGTTTAAGACCATATAACCATTTGCTCTTATTATAATTGAAATTAGCCTGATAAAGACACTTTTGCTGGGCATAGTACTTCTGGACCCTGCCAGGTGCACTTCTGTTGTGGCATCCCATTCTGTGACTACAGCAGCCTCTGTTTAAGACCATATAACCATTTGCTCTTATTATAATTGAAATTAGCCTGATAAAGACACTTTTGCTGGGCATAGTACTTCTGGACCCTGCCAGGTGCACTTCTGTTGTGGCATCCCATTCTGTGACTACAGCAGCCTCTGTTTAAGACCATATAACCATTTGCTCTTATTATAATTGAAATTAGCCTGATAAAGACACTTTTGCTGGGCATAGTACTTCTGGACCCTGCCAGGTGCACTTCTGTTGTGGCATCCCATTCTGTGACTATAGCAGCCTCTGTTTAAGACCATATAACCATTTGCTCTTATTATAATTGAAATTAGCCTGATAAAGACACTTTTGCTGGGCATAGTACTTCTGGACCCTGCCAGGTGCACTTCTGTTGTGGCATCCCATTCTGTGACTACAGCAGCCTCTGTTTAAGACCATATAACCATTTGCTCTTATTATAATTGAAATTAGCCTGATAAAGACACTTTTGCTGGGCATAGTACTTCTGGACCCTGCCAGGTGCACTTCTGTTGTGGCATCCCATTCTGTGACTACAGCAGCCTCTGTTTAAGACCATATAACCATTTGCTCTTATTATAATTGAAATTAGCCTGATAAAGACACTTTTGCTGGGCATAGTACTTCTGGACCCTGCCAGGTGCACTTCTGTTGTGGCATCCCATTCTGTGACTACAGCAGCCTCTGTTTAAGACCATATAACCATTTGCTCTTATTATAATTGAAATTAGCCTGATAAAGACACTTTTGCTGGGCATAGTACTTCTGGACCCTGCCAGGTGCACTTCTGTTGTGGCATCCCATTCTGTGACTATAGCAGCCTCTGTTTAAGACCATATAACCATTTGCTCTTATTATAATTGAAATTAGCCTGATAAAGACACTTTTGCTGGGCATAGTACTTCTGGACCCTGCCAGGTGCACTTCTGTTGTGGCATCCCATTCTGTGACTACAGCAGCCTCTGTTTAAGACCATATAACCATTTGCTCTTATTATAATTGAAATTAGCCTGATAAAGACACTTTTGCTGGGCATAGTACTTCTGGACCCTGCCAGGTGCACTTCTGTTGTGGCATCCCATTCTGTGACTACAGCAGCCTCTGTTTAAGACCATATAACCATTTGCTCTTATTATAATTGAAATTAGCCTGATAAAGACACTTTTGCTGGGCATAGTACTTCTGGACCCTGCCAGGTGCACTTCTGTTGTGGCATCCCATTCTGTGACTACAGCAGCCTCTGTTTAAGACCATATAACCATTTGCTCTTATTATAATTGAAATTAACCTGATAAAGACACTTTTGCTGGGCATAGTACTTCTGGACCCTGCCAGGTGCACTTCTGTTGTGGCATCCCATTCTGTGACTACAGCAGCCTCTGTTTAAGACCATATAACCATTTGCTCTTATTATAATTGAAATTAGCCTGATAAAGACACTTTTGCTGGGCATAGTACTTCTGGACCCTGCCAGGTGCACTTCTGTTGTGGCATCCCATTCTGTGACTACAGCAGCCTCTGTTTAAGACCATATAACCATTTGCTCTTATTATAATTGAAATTAGCCTGATAAAGACACTTTTGCTGGGCATAGTACTTCTGGACCCTGCCAGGTGCACTTCTGTTGTGGCATCCCATTCTGTGACTACAGCAGCCTCTGTTTAAGACCATATAACCATTTGCTCTTATTATAATTGAAATTAGCCTGATAAAGACACTTTTGCTGGGCATAGTACTTCTGGACCCTGCCAGGTGCACTTCTGTTGTGGCATCCCATTCTGTGACTACAGCAGCCTCTGTTTAAGACCATATAACCATTTGCTCTTATTATAATTGAAATTAGCCTGATAAAGACACTTTTGCTGGGCATAGTACTTCTGGACCCTGCCAGGTGCACTTCTGTTGTGGCATCCCATTCTGTGACTACAGCAGCCTCTGTTTAAGACCATATAACCATTTGCTCTTATTATAATTGAAATTAGCCTGATAAAGACACTTTTGCTGGGCATAGTACTTCTGGACCCTGCCAGGTGCACTTCTGTTGTGGCATCCCATTCTGTGACTACAGCAGCCTCTGTTTAAGACCATATAACCATTTGCTCTTATTATAATTGAAATTAGCCTGATAAAGACACTTTTGCTGGGCATAGTACTTCTGGACCCTGCCAGGTGCACTTCTGTTGTGGCATCCCATTCTGTGACTACAGCAGCCTCTGTTTAAGACCATATAACCATTTGCTCTTATTATAATTGAAATTAGCCTGATAAAGACACTTTTGCTGGGCATAGTACTTCTGGACCCTGCCAGGTGCACTTCTGTTGTGGCATCCCATTCTGTGACTACAGCAGCCTCTGTTTAAGACCATATAACCATTTGCTCTTATTATAATTGAAATTAGCCTGATAAAGACACTTTTGCTGGGCATAGTACTTCTGGACCCTGCCAGGTGCACTTCTGTTGTGGCATCCCATTCTGTGACTACAGCAGCCTCTGTTTAAGACCATATAACCATTTGCTCTTATTATAATTGAAATTAGCCTGATAAAGACACTTTTGCTGGGCATAGTACTTCTGGACCCTGCCAGGTGCACTTCTGTTGTGGCATCCCATTCTGTGACTACAGCAGCCTCTGTTTAAGACCATATAACCATTTGCTCTTATTATAATTGAAATTAGCCTGATAAAGACACTTTTGCTGGGCATAGTACTTCTGGACCCTGCCAGGTGCACTTCTGTTGTGGCATTCCATTCTGTGACTACAGCAGCCTCTGTTTAAGACCATATAACCATTTGCTCTTATTATAATTGAAATTAGCCTGATAAAGACACTTTTGCTGGGCATAGTACTTCTGGACCCTGCCAGGTGCACTTCTGTTGTGGCATCCCATTCTGTGACTACAGCAGCCTCTGTTTAAGACCATATAACCATTTGCTCTTATTATAATTGAAATTAGCCTGATAAAGACACTTTTGCTGGGCATAGTACTTCTGGACCCTGCCAGGTGCACTTCTGTTGTGGCATCCCATTCTGTGACTACAGCAGCCTCTGTTTAAGACCATATAACCATTTGCTCTTATTATAATTGAAATTAGCCTGATAAAGACACTTTTGCTGGGCATAGTACTTCTGGACCCTGCCAGGTGCACTTCTGTTGTGGCATCCCATTCTGTGACTACAGCAGCCTCTGTTTAAGACCATATAACCATTTGCTCTTATTATAATTGAAATTAGCCTGATAAAGACACTTTTGCTGGGCATAGTACTTCTGGACCCTGCCAGGTGCACTTCTGTTGTGGCATCCCATTCTGTGACTACAGCAGCCTCTGTTTAAGACCATATAACCATTTGCTCTTATTATAATTGAAATTAGCCTGATAAAGACACTTTTGCTGGGCATAGTACTTCTGGACCCTGCCAGGTGCACTTCTGTTGTGGCATCCCATTCTGTGACTACAGCAGCCTCTGTTTAAGACCATATAACCATTTGCTCTTATTATAATTGAAATTAGCCTGATAAAGACACTTTTGCTGGGCATAGTACTTCTGGACCCTGCCAGGTGCACTTCTGTTGTGGCATCCCATTCTGTGACTACAGCAGCCTCTGTTTAAGACCATATAACCATTTGCTCTTATTATAATTGAAATTAGCCTGATAAAGACACTTTTGCTGGGCATAGTACTTCTGGACCCTGCCAGGTGCACTTCTGTTGTGGCATCCCATTCTGTGACTACAGCAGCCTCTGTTTAAGACCATATAACCATTTGCTCTTATTATAATTGAAATTAGCCTGATAAAGACACTTTTGCTGGGCATAGTACTTCTGGACCCTGCCAGGTGCACTTCTGTTGTGGCATCCCATTCTGTGACTACAGCAGCCTCTGTTTAAGACCATATAACCATTTGCTCTTATTATAATTGAAATTAGCCTGATAAAGACACTTTTGCTGGGCATAGTACTTCTGGACCCTGCCAGGTGCACTTCTGTTGTGGCATCCCATTCTGTGACTACAGCAGCCTCTGTTTAAGACCATATAACCATTTGCTCTTATTATAATTGAAATTAGCCTGATAAAGACACTTTTGCTGGGCATAGTACTTCTGGACCCTGCCAGGTGCACTTCTGTTGTGGCATTCCATTCTGTGACTACAGCAGCCTCTGTTTAAGACCATATAACCATTTGCACCTATTATAATTGAAATTAGCCTGATAAAGACACTTTTGCTGGGCATAGTACTTCTGGACCCTGCCAGGTGCACTTCTGTTGTGGCATCCCATTCTGTGACTACAGCAGCCTCTGTTTAAGACCATATAACCATTTGCTCTTATTATAATTGAAATTAGCCTGATAAAGACACTTTTGCTGGGCATAGTACTTCTGGACCCTGCCAGGTGCACTTCTGTTGTGGCATCCCATTCTGTGACTACAGCAGCCTCTGTTTAAGACCATATAACCATTTGCTCTTATTATAATTGAAATTAGCCTGATAAAGACACTTTTGCTGGGCATAGTACTTCTGGACCCTGCCAGGTGCACTTCTGTTGTGGCATCCCATTCTGTGACTACAGCAGCCTCTGTTTAAGACCATATAACCATTTGCTCTTATTATAATTGAAATTAGCCTGATAAAGACACTTTTGCTGGGCATAGTACTTCTGGACCCTGCCAGGTGCACTTCTGTTGTGGCATCCCATTCTGTGACTACAGCAGCCTCTGTTTAAGACCATATAACCATTTGCACTTATTATAATTGAAATTAGCCTGATAAAGACACTTTTGCTGGGCATAGTACTTCTGGACCCTGCCAGGTCCACTTCTGTTGTGGCATCCCATTCTGTGACTACAGCAGCCTCTGTTTAAGACCATATAACCATTTGCTCTTATTATAATTGAAATTAGCCTGATAAAGACACTTTTGCTGGGCATAGTACTTCTGGACCCTGCCAGGTCCACTTCTGTTGTGGCATCCCATTCTGTGACTACAACAGCCTCTGTTTAAGACCATATAACCATTTGCTCTTATTATAATTGAAATTAGCCTGATAAAGACACTTTTGCTGGTCATAGACTTACTGCTGCCGGCCAGGTGCACTTCTGTTGGGGCATCCCATTCTGTAACATAGCATACCCCTCTTTATTTACACTAAGCAGCTCTCTTATTTACACTAAGCAGGCCTGTTGGAGGCTGAGTGTTACTGCTCACTTTTGGTGTGCATTATATTCTGTTTCATATAGACCCACTGCTGCCCGGGGGTTCTTTAAATATCACCTACTAACACGCCAGTTAGACTATGTCGGGCAGACAAGTGCCTGGAAGTGAAAAGAGGAGTGGCAGAGGCCAAGATTCCGCAGGCAGAGCTCGCAGCAGACTGGGGGCCAGTAGCAGCAGGAGTCACGCTGAGAGACCTAATCTGCCAGTATCTGCTAGCGGTCGGGTCTCCACCAGTAACGCATCTGCCGTGGTAGATTGGTTGACGCGCTCATCAACAACATCATCACAACTTACATCTGAGACCCCCAGTCTAGGGTCGGTAGGTTCCTCTGACACAACCCTGAGTTGGCATGCCCCGAGAGCAGTCCCTGTCCTCCCATTGCCTCTGTCCTACGCCGTTCCCTCCCCCAGCGACGTATCCTATGCTTTGGGTTCAGCTCCACTCTTTAGTGAGGAGGACGATCAGATACAGGAGGACAGTCAGCAGCTACTGCCCAGCCAAGAAATGGAGGTGGCTTCTTTAGCTAGGCAGACAAATAGTGATGTGGACAGTGTCGTGGGTGCTGCGAGCGTTCCAGCTCCTGCGCCAGACACTGTTGACGAATCCACGAACATCAGTGACGTACAGCCACAACTCGGTGATGATGATGATGACGATGAAGCCGATCGCACTTGGGAGCCGGGTGATGAAGGGGCTTCATCGTCATCATCAGGAGAAGAGGGGCGCAGGTTGCCCCGGAGTCAGCAGCTGAGGCAGCAAGGTGGTAGCAGTCAGCATGGGGGCACAATTCCAAAGGCTGGAGCCGGCTGGGGCCGGGGCCGGGGTAGAGCACCTGCTGTGCGGCAGTCTACCTTATCGGGAGGTAGTGGAGCAGGGGTTCCTGGAGTTGGCAACAGCAGCAGTGAATCAGTGAGGCCAGGGGGTGGGAAAAGTAGCTACTCGGCAGTGTGGCAGTTTTTCCTGAGGCATCCGCAGGAGGGTAACATGGCCACATGCAAGATATGTAGGCAAAAGGTGAAGCGTGGCCAGGGTCCAAATGTTGGCACCACGGCCCTGCGTCAACATATGATGCGTCACCATAAAACGACCTGGGAGAACCGAGGCTCCCAAGGGGTGGTCCAGTCTGCTTCCTCACCAAGTGAGCTCCCAATTTCTGCCAGCCAAGGCTCCAGCACCTCAGCCGAAGGCAGCTGTGCATCATACCCATCCTCTGTCGCTCCTGCTCCTCCTCCTCCAAGTCATGCATCCCGCCAGCAATCCATCAGCAAAGCCATGTCCAAGAAACAGCAGTATGCGCCCACTCATCCTACGGCGCAGAAGCTGAATGTGCTCCTGTCCAAGTTGCTGGTGCTGCAGTCGCTCCCTTTTCAGGTGGTGGAATCTGCACCTTTCAGAGAACTGATGGCTTGTGCTGAGCCGAGGTGGAGAGTCCCAAGCCGTCATTTCTTTGCCAAGAAGGCAGTACCAGCGCTGCACACTTTTGTTGAACAGAAGGTGGGCCAGTCCTTGAGCCTGTCGGTGTGTAGCAAAATACATGGCAGCGCCAACATCTGGAGCTGTAACTACGGTCAGGGGCAGTACATGTCGTTTACGGCCCACTGGGTGAATGTGGTCCCTTTGCAGCAGCAGCAGCAACTTGGACAGGTCACGCCGCTTCGGCCTCCGCGCTCTCTGCCCATTGGGCCTGTGACACCGTGCGACTCGGCCTCCTCATCCTCCGCCATCTCCTCACCCTCCACTGTAGGCTCAAGTCTCAGTGCCCCTCCAGTCTACCATGTGTGCAAGGCACGGAGGTGTCACGCAGTGCTTCACATGGTTTGTCTTGGCGAACGGAGTCACACAGGGGAGGAACTGCTTAAATGTATTCATCAGGAAATCCAAACATGGCTTACTCCGAGAAAACTTAAAATGGGAATCATGGTTACCGACACTGGGAAGAACATTTTGTCTGCGCTGCGCCAAGGAAGCCTGACCCATGCCCCCTGCATGGCTCACGTCTTCAATCTGGTTGTCAAGCGGTTTCTGAAGTGTTCCCCCCATCTGCAAGACATCCTAACAACTTCAAGGAAACTTTGCATGCACTTCAGCCACTCCTACACCGCCAAACACACCCTTCTTGAGCTACAGCGTCAGAATGGTATCCCCCAACATAGTCTGATTTGCGATGTTTCCACCCGTTGGAATTCCACCCTTCACATGTTGGACCGATTATATGAACAGAGAAAAGCCATCACGGATTTCCTGATGATCCAAGCAGATAGGGGGACTCCCCTGTGTAACTTCAATGTCAACCAGTGGCAGCTCATACGTGACACCTGCCGTTTGCTCAGGCCCTTTGAGGAAGCCACTTTATTTGTCAGTCGGCAGGATTACGGGATGAACGACGTGATTCCACTGCTTCATGTACTACAGCACATGTTGGAAACCATGGCTGGTCAGGGCACTGGAGACATGGCATTTACATCTTACGGCCACATGAACCCCGTTGGAGCTGAACTGGAGGAGGAGGAGGAAGAGGAGGAGGAGGAGGAGTTGCCCAGCAAAACACAGTTTAGGCTTGGCGAAATGGCTGGTTTATCTAGTCAGCGGACAGGAGAGGAGGAGCAGGAGCAGCCAGAGGAGCTAGAGGTTTTTGAGGAAGGCGAGACAGAGGACCCGGGCACACCGTGGCAGTATGCAGTGGAGATGGAGACAGGTAGTCCATCCGAGTCACTTGCGCAAATGGCACGAAGCATGCTCACGTGCTTGCGTAGTGACCCCAGAATTGTTTCCATCTGTCGGCGGGATGACTTCTGGCTGTCCACCTTATTGGACCCTCGCTTCCGGCACAAAATGGGGGCATTTTTTAAACCCACCGAGAGGGAGGACAAACTCAACTACTACAAAGACATTCTACGTAGGCAGTTGGCCGATGCCTATCTGCGCCATGGTCCATACTCTCGCAGGTCTGACTCGAGGGGACCTCTGCGCTCACCTTCCACTGCCATGGCCGCTGGGGGGGTTGGCAGGAGCAGCAGCAGCAGCTCCATCAGCAGCAGCAGCCTCAGTCTTCAGTCGCTAATGAGTAGCTTTCTACACCCGCATAGTGAGGCTATTCATGAGCAGCAGGAAGACCTGGAGCAGGACCTCAACCAGCAGGTCATGTCATACTTTGACATGACCATGCCAACACACCTTGAGGGGCCGCTGGACTTCTGGGCAGCCAAACTTGATTTGTGGCCGCAACTAGCAGAGTTTGCCCTGGAAAAGCTGTCCTGCCCGGCAAGTAGCGTGCCATCTGAGCGGGTGTTTAGAGCGGCGGGGGCCATAGTTACGGCGAGGAGAACTCGTCTGTCAACTAAAAATGTGGAGAGACTCACCTTTGTCAAAATGAATCAGGGATGGATCAGCCAGGATTTCCACCCACCAATGCCTGATGCATGCGACTAGATTCAGCATGGTGCCACGTTTTACACTTTCCAAATGGTGCAAAACATATTTATGTCTTTAGGCCAATTTTTGGGCTCCTGCTGCTGCTGCTGCCAACTTCTGCCAACTCCAGGGTGTGATTCATCCAATTTTTGGGCTCCTGAAGCCAACCCCAGGGTCTCTTTAAAGTAATGTTTGGGCTCCTGCTGCTGCTGCTGCCAACTTCTGCCAACTCCAGGGTGTGATTCATCCAATTTTTGGGCTCCTGAAGCCAACCCCAGGGTCTCTTTAAAGTAATATTTGGGCTCCTGCTGCTGCTGCTGTCAACTCCTGCCAACTCCAGGGTGTGATTCATCCAATTGTTGGGCTCCTGAAGCCAACCCCAGGGTCTCTTTAAAGTAATGTTTGGGCTCCTGCTGCTGCTGCTGCCAACTTCTGCCAACTCCAGGGTGTGATTCATCCAATTTTTGGGCTCCTGAAGCCAACCCCAGGGTCTCTTTGAAGTAATGTTTGGGCTCCTGCTGCTGCTGCTGCCAACTCCTGCCAACTCCAGGGTGTGATTCATCCAATTTTTGGGCTCCTGAAGCCAACCCCAGGGTCTCTTTGAAGTAATGTTTGGGCTCCTGCTGCTGCTGCTGCCAACTCCTGCCAACTCCAGGGTGTGATTCATCCAATTGTTGGGCTCCTGAAGCCAACCCCAGTGTCTCTTTAAAGTAATATTTGGGCTCCTGCTGCTGCTGCTGCCAACTCCAGGGTGTGATTCATCCAATTTTTGGGCTCCTGAAGCCAACCCCAGGGTCTCTTTAAAGTAGTGTTTGGGCTCCTGCTGCTGCTGCCAACTCCAGGGTGTGAATCATCCAATTGTTGGGCTCCTGAAGCCAACCCCAGGGTCTCTTTAAAGTAATATTTGGGCTCCTGCTGCTGCTGCTGTCAACTCCTGTCAACTCCAGGGTGTGATTCATCCAATTGTTGGGCTCCTGAAGCCAACCCCAGGGTCTCTTTGAAGTAATGTTTGGGCTCCTGCTGCTGCTGCTGTCAACTCCTGCCAACTCCAGGGTGTGATTCATCCAATTGTTGGGCTCCTGAAGCCAACCCCAGGGTCTCTTTGAAGTAATGTTTGGGCTCCTGCTGCTGCTGCTGCCAACTTCTGCCAACTCCAGGGTGTGATTCATCCAATTTTTGGGCTCCTGAAGCCAACCCCAGGGTCTCTTTGAAGTAATGTTTGGGCTCCTGCTGCTGCTGCTGCCAACTTCTGCCAACTCCAGGGTGTGATTCATCCAAATATTTGGGCTCCTGAAGCCAACCCCAGGGTCTCTTTAAAGTAATGTTTGGGCTCCTGCTGCTGCTGCTGCCAACTTCTGCCAACTCCAGGGTGTGATTCATCCAATTTTTGGGCTCCTGAAGCCAACCCCAGGGTCTCTTTGAAGTAATGTTTGGGCTCCTGCTGCTGCTGCTGCCAACTCCTGCCAACTCCAGGGTGTGATTCATCCAATTGTTGGGCTCCTGAAGCCAACCCCAGTGTCTCTTTAAAGTAATATTTGGGCTCCTGCTGCTGCTGCTGCCAACTCCAGGGTGTGATTCATCCAATTTTTGGGCTCCTGAAGCCAACCCCAGGGTCTCTTTAAAGTAGTGGTTGGGCTCCTGCTGCTGCTGCCAACTCCAGGGTGTGAATCATCCAATTGTTGGGCTCCTGAAGCCAACCCCAGGGTCTCTTTAAAGTAATATTTGGGCTCCTGCTGCTGCTGCTGTCAACTCCTGCCAACTCCAGGGTGTGATTCATCCAATTGTTGGGCTCCTGAAGCCAACCCCAGGGTCTCTTTGAAGTAATGTTTGGGCTCCTGCTGCTGCTGCTGTCAACTCCTGCCAACTCCAGGGTGTGATTCATCCAATTTTTGGGCTCCTGAAGCCAACCCCAGGGTCTCTTTAAAGTAATATTTGGGCTCCTGCTGCTGCTGCTGCTGTCAACTCCTGCCAACTCCAGGGTGTGATTCATCCAAATGTTGGGCTCCTGAAGCCAACCCCAGGGTCTCTTTGAAGTAATGTTTGGGCTCCTGCTGCTGCTGCTGCCAACTTCTGCCAACTCCAGGGTGTGATTCATCCAATTTTTGGGTTCCTTAAGCCAACCCCAGGGTCTCTTTGAAGTAATGTTTGGGCTCCTGCTGCTGCTGCTGCCAACTTCTGCCAACTCCAGGGTGTGATTCATCCAATTTTTGGTCTCCTGAAGCCAACCCCAGGGTCTCTTTAAAGTAATGTTTGGGCTCCTGCTGCTGCTGCTGCCAACTTCTGCCAACTCCAGGGTGTGATTCATCCAATTTTTGGGCTCCTGAAGCCAACCCCAGGGTCTCTTTGAAGTAATGTTTGGGCTCCTGCTGCTGCTGCTGCCAACTCCTGCCAACTCCAGGGTGTGATTCATCCAATTGTTGGGCTCCTGAAGCCAACCCCAGTGTCTCTTTAAAGTAATATTTGGGCTCCTGCTGCTGCTGCTGCCAACTCCAGGGTGTGATTCATCCAATTTTTGGGCTCCTGAAGCCAACCCCAGGGTCTCTTTAAAGTAGTGTTTGGGCTCCTGCTGCTGCTGCCAACTCCAGGGTGTGAATCATCCAATTGTTGGGCTCCTGAAGCCAACCCCAGGGTCTCTTTAAAGTAATATTTGGGCTCCTGCTGCTGCTGCTGTCAACTCCTGCCAACTCCAGGGTGTGATTCATCCAATTGTTGGGCTCCTGAAGCCAACCCCAGGGTCTCTTTGAAGTAATGTTTGGGCTCCTGCTGCTGCTGCTGTCAACTCCTGCCAACTCCAGGGTGTGATTCATCCAATTGTTGGGCTCCTGAAGCCAACCGCAGGGTCTCTTTGAAGTAATGTTTGGGCTCCTGCTGCTGCTGCTGCCAACTTCTGCCAACTCCAGGGTGTGATTCATCCAATTTTTGGGCTCCTGAAGCCAACCCCAGGGTCTCTTTAAAGTAATATTTGGGCTCCTGCTGCTGCTGCTGTCAACTCCTGCCAACTCCAGGGTGTGATTCATCCAATTGTTGGGCTCCTGAAGCCAACCCCAGGGTCTCTTTGAAGTAATGTTTGGGCTCCTGCTGCTGCTGCTGCCAACTCCTGCCAACTCCAGGGTGTGATTCATCCAATTGTTGGGCTCCTGAAGCCAACCCCAGTGTCTCTTTAAAGTAATATTTGGGCTCCTGCTGCTGCTGCTGCCAACTCCAGGGTGTGATTCATCCAATTTTTGGGCTCCTGAAGCCAACCCCAGGGTCTCTTTAAAGTAGTGTTTGGGCTCCTGCTGCTGCTGCCAACTCCAGGGTGTGAATCATCCAATTGTTGGGCTCCTGAAGCCAACCCCAGGGTCTCTTTAAAGTAATATTTGGGCTCCTGCTGCTGCTGCTGTCAACTCCTGCCAACTCCAGGGTGTGATTCATCCAATTGTTGGGCTCCTGAAGCCAACCCCAGGGTCTCTTTGAAGTAATGTTTGGGCTCCTGCTGCTGCTGCTGCCACCTTCTGCCAACTCCAGGGTGTGATTCATCCAATTTTTGGGCTCCTGAAGCCAACCCCAGGGTCTCTTTGAAGTAATGTTTGGGCTCCTGCTGCTGCTGCTGCCAACTTCTGCCAACTCCAGGGTGTGATTCATCCAATTGTTGGGCTCCTGAAGCCAACCCCAGGGTCTCTTTAAAGTAATGTTTGGGCTCCTGCTGCTGCTGCTGCCAACTTCTGCCAACTCCAGGGTGTGATTCATCCAATTGTTGGGCTCCTGAAGCCAACCCCAGGGTCTCTTTGAAGTAATGTTTGGGCTCCTGCTGCTGCTGCTGCCAACTTCTGCCAACTCCAGGGTGTGATTCATCCAATTGTTGGGCTCCTGAAGCCAACCCCAGGGTCTCTTTAAAGTAATGTTTGGGCTCCTGCTGCTGCTGCTGCCAACTTCTGCCAACTCCAGGGTGTGATTCATCCAATTTTTGGGCTCCTGAAGCCAACTCCAGTGTATATTTGGGCTCCTGCTGCTGCTGCTGCCAACTCTAGTGTGTGATTCATCCAATTTTTGGGCTCCTGAAGCCAACCCCAGGGTCTCTTTGAAGTAATATTTGGGCTCCTGCTGCTGCTGCTGCCAACTTCTGCCAACTCCAGGGTGTGAATCATCCAATTTTTGGGCTCCTGAAGCCAACCCCAGGGTCTCTTTAAAGTAATATTTGGGCTCCTGCTGCTGCCAACTCCAGGGTGTGATTCATCCAATTTTTGGGCTCCTGAAGCCAACCCCAGTGTCTCTTTAAAGTAATGTTTGGGCTCCTGCTGCTGCTGCCAACTCCAGGGTGTGATTCATCCAATTTTTGGGCTCCTGCTGCTGCCAACTCCAGTGTCTCTTTAAAGCAATGTTTGGGCTCCTGCCCCTCATAGTGATGCCACTTCAACTCTCTTGAATTCAATTGTGCCGCTCTGCGATTCTATTAGCGATGCCTCTGATCTGCATGTGATATTTATTCAAAGTATTATTTAACTTACCCAGCACGCATCCTGTGCGTGTTACAGCAAGGCAGAAAGGTTTACAACCCTATTGAGTCTCTAGGAGGCTCAGAAATAGCTGTTTTTAATAGCGATTCGTCGCGAATTTATTCGGGTCGAAACGATTTTTGTCGGAAAATTCGGCGAATCAGTCGAATCGAATTTTTCAAAAGTTCGCTCATCTCTACTCAAGACCAAAAATGAACCAGCAATGTACTTCTATTCTCATGATCTGCAGTCAATGTTCTGACATCGCCAATGCTTTGTTGGATACAGGGACCTGTTGTGGATATGTGTACCAAAATTGAAACTGAGCATCTCAGAGCCCACCAGAAAGAGCTCCGTGTAGAAAAATCTATTCACCTACAAGATGCTCAGTCAGCTGAGACTTTAGGAAGTAAAATTATTTCCCCACAAGCTTTGTGGGAAATGTTAGATTAAGTATGGATGGCCAGGCCTGTTTATTACTTTCAATTGCAATCCAAATTTGAAAGACATTACAGATTTGCTGAATTAGTCTTCCAAAGATAGGCAAGACGTGATTGCTCAAGTCTCTTGACAAAAATTTAAAAAAATGGGTGATGTACAAAGGGCATATCTTTCATGCACACCAGTTCTGGATGTATTCTGTTGAGTGGCAGAAGGGAGTCTGCCACATGCACATGTTTTGGTTTGGCTAATTAAAAAAATCAAGCCAAATGAGATTAACTCACTGTCATATATGCAGAAATACCAAACAAATCTGTCAATCCTGAACTGTTTGCAACAGTTACAACCCAAATGATTCATGAGCCCTGTGGTCCAGGTTTTCCAAACTCACCTTGCATGCAGCAAGGAATTTGCAGCAAAAGGTACCTAAGGAACTTCATAGCTGAAACCCATACAGATGGTGATGGGTATCCATTATACAGACATAAAGGCCAAGAGAATGCAGCTATTCATTTACAAGAAAAGTCAACATGATGCAGGTTGTTGATGGCAAACAGGTTTTCAATGACTTTGAGACTGATAACCACTTTGTGGTGCCTTACATCGCTCTACTCCACATTCTTTGAACTGTGCCAACATGATACTATGTTTGGAATATCTCCAGATGATGCTTTATATCTGGCTCGCCTAGAGGTCAATAACCCCTCACAGATGCCATATTAAACCGGGCAAAAATGATACTGGAGGACAAAGTAATTCAAATGACTGCAAGAAAATTAAGTGAGTTTGGTATGACCTCCCCAACAATACTTGGTGCTGCTGTCATAAACAGTAGCTACCTTAGGGAAACAAGTTATGACAAAACACAGCTGGTGGCTAAAATCAGTTTGAAAGAGTCTCAGCTGGACAAAGCTTCAGATCAGAAGTTAGCATATCACAATCTACTTGAAATGAATGCAATATTCCTTGGGGGTCACCAAGTTTGGGTCCCCATTAATTTTAATGGGGTTCGGGTCAACTTTCGTTACCTCAACTGAACTTTTGTTCAAAGTTTGGCCGAACTTGCTTACTTCAAACTTCTACTGGTTTGCTCAACACTTTTTGTGAGTTCCTTGGTTCAAGACAACCCTGATCTAATGTCCTTGACTAGTGGTGGCAAATCTATGTCACGTGTGCCCTAGGTGACATGCACAGCCCTCTCTGAGGGCACAAACACCATTGGCTGCCACCAAAGGACTGGCATTTATGAATGTCCGTGTGGGCATGCCCCTAGCTAGATGCAAGCGGGGATGCAGCTGGCAGGGCACTCACTCCATTCACAGCTCTAGCATCAGAGCGGCAAAGAGTAGCTAAATGAGCAAAGCATGGCATTTAGTTTGTTCCCTGCATACTAAAGAGGATCTCTGGTCAAAGCTAAAGGGAATGTGCAAAAGAGAGGGGGGATGTGGAAAAGAGAGATAGCTGGACGTTATGCGGAGAAGAGAGAAAGATGGATGGAATGTGGAAAATATATAAAGCTGGAGGGAACATGGAAGAGAAAAAGATGTCGGAATGTGTAAAAAGGAGGAAGCTGAAGTGAATGTGGAAAATAGAGAAAGCAGGAGGGAATGTGGGAAAACGAGGAAGCTGGAGGGAATGCAGAAAGAGAGAAAGATGGGGGGAATGTGTAAAAGAGAGAAAGATGAAGGGACGTGGAAAAGAGAGAAAGATGGAATGAATGTGGACAAGAGAGAAAGACAGAGGGAATGTAAAAAAGAGAGAAAGATAGAGGGAATATAAAAGATGGGGGGAATGTGGAAAAGAGAGAGTGGTGAAGGGAATGTGGAAAAAAAGAGACCGAAGGGGGGAATGTGAAAATGGGAGAAAAAGGAAATGTGGAAAAGCAAGAAAGATGGAGTAAATCTGGAAAATGGGGGGGTGGAAAGGAGGGCTTGTGGAAAAAGAGGGAGTAAAAAATGGAGTGTGTGGAAAAGCAAGAAAGAGGAAAAGAGAGGGTGGATGTGAAAATGAGAAAAATGAGGCAATGTGAAAGGTGTGTGGAATTAAAAGAGATGGAAAAAATAAGAAATGTTTGTCATCTAACCTTTTTAGGTTCACTTCATTTTACAACTGTATTATTTTTATTTTTTTCTGAAGCTTTAGTGAAATATCAACTTGGTAAGTCTATTCCTTATTGCCAGATACAATGTACAACGAACATTTAAAATGTAAGATACCTGCTCTTTTTTTTCTGTGTTTCTTGCTCTGTTGGCACTTGATAAAAAAGTGGGCACTGGGTCTTTAAAAGGTTCGCCATCACTGTCCTTCACTGACTTAAAAAATATCCCCAAACGTGCAAACACAGGTATAAAGAACCTAGACACGTTTCAAGCCCAAAACTAGCCCTTAATCATACACCCACATGTCAGTTGACACCGCGTTTAAACACTGAGGAAATATCTGTAACCTGAGGTTGTGTTGTGATCGAGCCTGCGCATCCGCTGAGCTCATGGCCAGATCAAGCCCGACGTGAGGTCAGAAAATCCTGCCCACAGATTGGCTCAAGCATAGCCAACAATGGGACACCAAAGGCTAATATAGTCCCGGGGTTTCAGTGCTGTGCTTTATGGGCTTTGTTGGAACAGGATCCCTGCTCCATACATTTTGGGACCGCTCCAAAATATCAAAATATCGAAAATAACGCTTGGGGGAAATACAGTACATGAACTCAGTTTTCAATAAAGAAATTTGATCACCTTTATTTTTACTGTCACAAAACTATATTCAAAGCATGGCTTAACCCTTTCGCTGCCAGCCTACCTGCAGCTTTTGTCACTCTCTGTTGCCAGACCATGTTTCATTATTTTGCACTACACATGTTCAACTGTGATTTTTGAAAGGATTTCCAGGGATTTCCCAGGAAAGTTATATATTATTTTTTTCAAAAGAGTCTGGTCTTCAACATGAAATGTCTTGTTTGGCCTTTTTTTGTGTATTCTCAATACTTTTTGGTGAAATATGTGCAAAAAAAAATAAAAAAAAATCTATTTTTTGCAATTTGTAGTGTTTTTTTCTGTAATAAAAAAATGTAAGTTTGTCAATAAAATTTTATTGTGTGCGTAACCCCAATTTCTCCCGGTCACAGCGGTACCACATATGTATAGGTAGACACCCTTTCCTGCCCAGGAGACTCCCCCAAACTGAAACAGAGCTTTATGAGATTTTCAGATAAAATACAACTGCGCTATGCGCACCTTGCAGTTTTTCCAGAAAAACAACCCTTTACATTTGAAATACCCCCCACAAACCATATATTCTCTGGAATTACACGCCTCAAGCTTTCTATGCGTACCAAGCTTGTTTATGTGGGCTTATTTTTCTGGAAGTAATCCCTCAATGTAATCTTTGGTTGCACAAAGTTTCCCTAAAAAGAATAAAACGGAAGAATCAAGCCACATTTTCCTAAAAAAAAAACTATATGCAAACAAGAAATAACAAGTAAAATCTCAAAAAGCAACAAGCCCCGAACAGAACGATACCCAACATGCATAGGTACTGTCAAGGGAAGAGTTGGCAAACACCTCAAAGTAAAGCATGTGCGTAGCGGTAATTTTACTTGAAAATTTCAGCTCTGCAGACAAAGTGCACACCTTGCAATTTTTCAACCAAAACAACCCTTTACATTTTGAATATCCCTGATAAACCATATAATTCCCTGAAAGTACACATGTTAAGCTTTCTAAGAGTACCCAGCTTGTTGTAGTAGGCTCACCTTTATGGAAGTAATCCCTTGAAGAATTCTTAGGTTGCACAAGGTTTCCCTAAAAAAATGAATACAAAAACTGAACAAATAACATGTTTTCCTAAAATATAAATATGCAAACAAGAAAAAACATGCTAAATCTGAAAGAGCAAGGTCCCCCGAGCAGAACTATACCCAACATGCATAGGTACTGTTAACTCTTTTAATTGCCAACCTATTTGAAGTTTTGTCACCCTCTGTTGACAGGTGATTTTTCCCCATTCTGCGCCATGTTCAACCGTGATTTTTGCCGGAATTTCCAGGAAAATTATAGATATATATTTTGCAGCAAAGTTTAGGCTTTAACATTAAATGTCTTGTTTGTAATTTTTCTACAGTTTTTTTTAATATTTTTGTGTAAAAAAACAAAAAAATAAATAAATATTTTTTAGACAATTGTCTACTTTATTTTAAATAAAACATTTACTTTATTAGAGAAAACCATATTGCATGTGAAAGCCCAATTTCTCCCGATTACAACGGTACCACATAAGTAAAAACATGTTTTTTTACAGTTAGCAGCTGCTGCTGCCGAAGGGGGGGTGCTATTCCAGGGGCTCTCCTGGAGCCATCCGAGCCCCCACGGGGGATCGGATGGCACCAAATTAAAGAGGAGACCCGGCCGGATCCAACGAGGGGTCAGGTGCTTGGCACTTAGGTCCTTGACAAGCCAGCACGTAGGTGTTACGTGCTTGGCACTTAAAGGGTTAAACCAAAATGTGATTGAGATACAAAAGAATCAGTGGTACCATGGTCATCGAGAAGTTGGTCCACCAAAATATTTTCTGTAAGACCTGGAATCAGGGGGTGATCTATTGAGGTGCGTAATCTTTTTCTCCTTTTTTACTATAATTACCTTATACCTTTGCCTTTTCTAATTTTCTTCCTTTTCATCATCGCTTATAGTGTTGCAAAAAAGGGGTCTAAGAGCTACAGTATTCTGTCCCTTGAGCACAGGCACAGTGGTCCTTCTACTGCACTGACAACAACAGAGCATGCAATATGACTCATAAAGCTGCACCATGACATGCCATTCACAGCTCAACCACACCCAGAAATAAAAGAAAAGCCGACGACTTTTCTTAGAATACCTTCGATTTTTACAAATAATCAGAGGTTTTGAGGTGTTTTGAAATGGGTAATTTTATACTGTTCCCAAAGGGGAAAATATTGGATAAAGTTAGTCATGCCTGGACAGAGACTTTAAAGTGGACCAACACCCAGGATTTTGACTATCCTGGGTTTTGGTCCACTTCGATGGGGCACCCCGATCGGGGTTTCACTGTGTGAAACCCCCCAGAAAGCCCCAAAAAGTCACCTCTCCCTGCTCCCACGTGACCGCTGCAGCCAATCCCCGCTGGTGGACAAGCGGGAGGCAGCGACGGACAAGAGAGCACGCCCGCCGCCGCCTCCCGCGGGTCACTCTTACAGGGCGCTCGCGCCGGCCATTCACAAACGGCCGGCGCGGGTGCGCGTCCTGCTAGAGGGACGCGCGGGAGGATGACCGATCATGGGAGGGTGTTGGTCCACTTTAAATTGCTACTTTGCAGTTTTATTCATGACATTCCCAAAACAGTCATGAAGATATTCAGGACAGCAGGTGGCATTTCATATCAGCATTTTGCTGATTTCAAATCCTGCCAGAAAGGTTCTGTCATTCTGAAAATAACTGGATACACTAGACAAGATGGAAGCCCCACTTCTAGCAATAAAAAGAAAATTGGTAAAAGGCTAAAATGTTCACAAAGGGAAAATCAATTTTGTTGAAATGGGAAAAAATGATTAAATAGGAAAAAGTTTGGAGCTGAAAAGATTTTTACAGAGTCTGAAACAAAGAGTTAGTATACAGTTTTTACATTTAAAACACTGTCACAAAGCAGATATACAACACCCTTTTCAATTGATTAATGTTAAAACCAGGCGTTAAATTATATTTTTGTGATAACTTAAATTTCCCATAAATCATGTGATATCTCTATTATTGGCTAAGTAAATAAAAATGAATGTTTTGAATCTGTTGCCGTCTCTGTGTCTGCTCGTATTGTAACACACACATAACTCTATATAAAGCAGCATGATAATGCAAGGCTTAAAGCAGAAGCAAAACCAGGCCTGGCCTCTGGCTTTTCCCTGGGGCATCTCAAATTGGGATGCCTCAGGATGACTCACCTTTTCCAGGTCCAACGGTGCATAGCTCAGGTCCAATCAGATCTATTTGCTGTTCGGCAAACGGCTCTGATTGTTTTCAATAGGGCTTCCTTGGGCTGTGCTAACGCTCCCAACCAGGTCTTTCAGATAGGCTGGGGCAGCAGCAGGTGCCCTGTTGGAAATGCGCCTGCTATTGCTTCTCATTAAAGTCAATGAGGGTCCCGAATGATCGAGAGCCCGTACATGTCCATTTGGACCTAGGAGAGAGGAGTTTTACTGGATAAACTGTCATGTTTCACACAGTGGAACATTCCAATCAGTGATGCCCCAGGGGCACAAAACACAGCCTAGCATAGTCATAATTAGAGATGAGCGAACTTTTGAAAAGTTCGATTCGGCCGATTCGACGAATTTCACAAAGAAATTCGGGTTCGGCCGAATCAAACTTTTACGAAGTTCCCCATCAAAAATGCCGGCATGGTGGGAGCGGGCCGGCCGGTTCCGCTGTCAGCGGAACCGCTGACAGCGGAGCCGGCCGGCGGGCCGGTAAAGACGGCCGGCTCGCTCCCACCATGCCGGCATTTAAAAAAAAAAACAAAAAAAAAAAAACATTTTTGCAGGCATGGTGGGAGTGGGCCGGCCGGCTCTGCTGTCAGCGGAACCGGCCGGCTCCCACCATGCCGGCATTTGAGAAAAAAGGCAAACACTTACCTGCAGGTCCGGGGCGTGGAGGCCGGCGCCGCTCTCAGCTGTCATCTGAGGGCGCGTCATCAGAGGGCGCCTCTGATGACACGCCCTCAGATGACAGCTGAGAGCGGCGCCGGCCTCCACGCTCCGGACCTGCAGGTAAGTGTTTGCCTTTTTTCTCAAATGCCGGCATGGTGGGAGCGGGCCGGCCGGCTTTACCGGCGCGCGGAACCGGCCAGCCCGCTCCCACCATACCGGCATTTTTTCTTTTTTTTTTTTTCTTTGTTTTTTAAATGCCGGCACGGTGGGAGCGGGCCGGCCGCCGGCTCCGCTGTCAGCGGCCCGCCTTAGCCGGCCCGCTCCCACCATGTCGGCATTTTTTTTTTTAATTTCAGGAAAAATTCGATCGGCACAAACCACAAAATATTCGGGTTCGTGCCGAATCGAATATTTCCTGAAATTCGGAGCGAATTCCGGTTCGTCCGAACCGGTTCGCTCATCTCTAGTCATAATCTCAAGTTTGGTTCCGCTTTTAAGAGGCTCAGCCACAAAAAAGTTTTAATTACAAAAATCTGCATAAATATGCATGATGACGCTCTGTATCAAAGTCCTCTTTAGATTTCTGATGAAGTTAAAGTCTTTTAAGTGTACCTAGAAAAGAGTTTTGCTGAGAATCACAAATATCAGTATTCTGTGCTTATTATTTATTATTATTATTACTATTATTGTTATATTTATGTTGAATGATGACAAATAAGTGAAAATCAGGCAAGATGTGTATATTAATTTTTATGTATTTATTGTAATTGTGTATATATAACATTGTTATATTATGATTTTATTCAATATTTTACATTTTCTTCATCTATAGAGCGCCAGCATTTTCCATGGTGCTGTACAAGGTAGACATTACAGAAGGGTAAGGTGAGTAATCTAACATGCTATAGCTCCTGCAAGCATACCGAATTACAGGGACAGGGGCATACAGGGACATTCCAGGCATGTGGTTAAAATTTCCCTGCTGACTGTCAGGGTTTGCAGCTTTCATTCATCAATGCTTTCATAAATGCATTTGTGGATAAACCCTATAGAACTCACTGGAAGTTATTTAGTAATATAAATCAGGCTGGATGAAAGATGCAATTCCTGACAAACAGCACAAGAAAAGAAGGAAGTAAGATGATTAAAGCTTTTGTCTGCGAATGTCCCTTTAACGCCCTGCTTTTTGTGATCATACAATCTAATGCATATGGGTGCAGACAAAAGGTTGGGTCACAGGTAGTTTGTTTTATGAATAGTGGCAAGTTCTCTGAAGGGTGGCTAGAATGTGTTTTATGTTAAGCCTGGCTCTTAAAAATTTGTGAGTTTTAAGGGCATTTTTGAAGGCTTGAAGGGTTGGAAAGTTGTACAGGGCAAGGCATTCCAGAGGATCGGAGAGGAATGTTTGAGGTCCTAAAGTTGACAGTAGGAGGGGGTGTTCAAGGCTGAGAACAGGAGGTTGTGGGCAGAGTAGAGGTTGCATTTGTGCCTTGTATCTTTGGATTAGTGATGGCATTTATGGAATGGGCTTGGCCAGAAAGGTTAAGGCTAGAAAAATTAACTTAGAAATAGGTAGCCAGTGGAAGAACTAACAGAGAGGAGCAGCAACAGAAATGAAGAACGAGAGGCAGATGAGAGGATCAGCAGAGTTGAGAACAGACTAGAGGGGTGCCAATCTTTTAGTTTGTAGACCAATGAGGAAAGTGTTTCAATAGTCTAGTGAAGAAATGATCAGGGCATGTACTCAATTATTAATAAGTTTTTAGGTGGCAGATTTGTGACTGTACCATTCAGCTTTAACAGGGAAGGACTACCTTAATGGTCCTAAATCCTGAGTCAGTCTGCCTTAGAAACTACACATAAAATTTTAACCAATCTATCAAATAAAATGAAAAGATATTAGCACTGATCTAAACATGTAAATATATGATGCATATGATTTGATTTCATGGCTCATGCATTAAATCAAACACAGCACATAGTGTGATACCGCTTAAAAACATCCACTCTTTAATAAAAAACCATACTAACTTCCTTTGTATAGAATGCAGACACCTCCGGGTGTTTACTCTCGGAAATATCATTCCCCAGCCCGGGTGTACACTCCCGGAGGTGTCTGCATTCTATACAAAGGAAGTTAGTATGGTTTTTTATTAAAGAGTGGATGTTTTTAAGCGGTATCACACTATGTGCTGTGTTTGACTTAATGCATGAGCCATGGAATCAAATCCCGGAAGCACAATATCTGTTTTACCCATGGTACACAACACTGCTATTAAGCATGCCATTGTGCACAACTAAGTGCCATGCCCCAATTCAATGCGATCCATTTACCTGTATTGTTGCTTTCAATATGGAGCGCAACGCAACGCTAGTAAGCATGTCACTGCAATCTATTTAAACACCGCCTCCCAGTACAATGCATTCATTGCAACCTTAATCTTGAACTGGAGGGCGGCGCTAAATCACCACGTACTTCTAATCTCCATACTACAACAACCAAAGTGCAATAATATCCTATCCATCTCCCAAATAGATTTAATATATGGTTTAAATCCCCATAGAGCCCCATTATTAACAAATAATCAAATCCAATTTCAGATTTCAGACCTAAAAGACAGCTGACATCCCTCTCACTCTTAAGATTAATCGGGAAAGGGAGGCCCAGCTTTCCATTATTATAAATTACATTTATTAACAATAATTACAAACAAATTATGCATATTACAGATAATTAAATGTTAACATGTTTGCTTAGCTAAGAACATAAATTCAGATGAGGTTGCAACAAAAATTGTAAGCTATGAGTTATCTATGAAACAGTTTAAGTTGAATTCGACATTTAAACAGTTTCTACCAAGTGTTTGAAAATGATAAATCCAATATGATTCTTTCTTCCAGAGCTCTCAAATTCTATTGGATCCACGCCAATGGGGCATCACTCTATAGTAATAAATTAAGAAAATTAAGAATCAATACTCTTTTAAAATGCAAAGACACGCAATGTGGTCTCTAGACCACATGTAATTTTAATATACATTATGCTCCCTAATGCAGATTTTTAATTTTCTACTAGTACGTCCAATATACTGTAACCCACACTGACAGGTAAGCAGATATACAATGTAGTCTGAGTTACATATAATATATAATAGCTCCTTATCTTATATATTTTTTTTTTAATATTTGATTCAAATGAAACTATTTTCTTAATTTTTTTTTTTGTTAAAGTACAATCTATGAAACCCATTAAAATTATTTGTACAAATACCAACTGTTTTTGGGTGGATCAATAATACTTCTTGTTAACTGATCTTTCAAATTAGGATCTCTCCTATAAAGAATCGGTGCCTTGTCTGGCAATTCCGACCTTAATACAGGGTAATTTTTTAATATGCGCCCGTGCTTTTAAAACTTTTTGATTTTTTTTTTAATATCCTCAAACTGGGCATAAAATCCTGTTAGGAATGCAGATTCCATGTTATTTCCTTTATTTTTCTCCTCAAACTCATTATTAGTCAACAGAGTCGGACTCTCTTTCAAGCCTACCTCAATCTGATGTCTCTCTACTCTACCACTTCTTTGGTGCTGTAGAATTTACCTGTATTCTATAGTTATTTATATCTGTACAATTTCTCCTTAGTCTTGTGAACTGGCTTCTTGGTATAGACTGAAGCCAATTAGGATGATGGCCGAGACGAACCCATTACAGTCCATCTCCTTAAAATAGGTTTTAGATTGAAGAGAGATACCTTCCCTGTAGATAATCAGATCCAAAAAATGTATATTTTCTGTACTTAACCAAAACCAGAACAAGTAGGTACCCTTATTAATAGTAATGGGGAATTGGTCACCGGGAGCAGAGAAAAGAGCTGCACAATAGGTTCTTTAGCTCTGTGTACACAAATGAAGCACAAGGTACCAATTTAGGTGTTGCCACTGCAAACACTATTCCAAGCATAATTCTTAACTGGCTAAACGTGGCTATAATCCAAGGAAGATTAAATAATTTAAATGTGAATAAGACTGCAGGACCAGATGGACTTCATCCAAAAGTTCTTAAAGAACTCAGCTCAGTAATTTCAGCAACTCTTCTATTGATCTTTAAAGACTCACTTACAACTTGTATAGTACCAAGGGATTGGCACAAAGCAAATGTGGTGCCCATTTTTTAACGGGTTATTCTCTGGGTAATTACAGACATTTAAGCCAAACATCCATCGTGTGAAAATTGTTTGGTGCATTTGGTGGGTATAAGAGACTACTTACAGGATCATGTAACTATGCATAATATGCTAAGTGACAGCCAGCACGGTTTTACTAAGGACAGAAGCTGCCATACTAACCTTATTGGCTTATATGAAGAGGTAAGTAGAAGCCTAGATAGAGGGGTGGTTGTCCCTCAAAGATGAATACTGGTGAAATTGAGGTCTTAGAAAACAGTCTAGAGGTTAGGAAACAGTTTGTGAGTGGGTTCAAAACTGGCTGAATGATTGTGTGCAGAGAGTTGTGGTTAATGATACCTACTCTGAATAGCCCCCAGTTTTAAGTGGTGTACCCCAAGGTTCAGTGCTGGGCCCTATAGATGATATAGAAGATGGCATAAAGAGCACTGTCTGTATTTCTGCGAATGATACCAAGATATGTAGCACAGTGCGGCCTATTGAAAATGTTCAAAAGCTTCAGGCTGACTTGGACACTCTGAGTGTCTGGGAATCCACTTGATAAATGAAATTCAATGTGGATAAGTGTAAAGTGATGCCCTTGGGGTCTAATAACCTGAAGGTTTCATATGTCCTTGGGGAAGTAAAACTCGGAGAGCCACTCTTTGAGAAGGACCCTGGGGGTACTGGTAGACCACAGGCTAAATAACAGCATGCAATGCCAAGCAGCTGCTTCTAAGGTGACCAAGATATTTGCATGCATTAAAAGAAGCATGGAATCACGAGAATATGGCCTCTTTACAAGGCAGTTGCCAAAGATTTATAAAGATGCTTCTAGACCACCAGGGAGGCCAATCGTGATCTGTTACCTGCATATTAGGGGGGTATGTAGACTCCATCTTACAACCTTTAGTCACTACATTACCGGCATATTTAAAAGCCACAATGGATATGTTAAACTTTTTAAAAGATTTGAGGATTCAGGAAGATACAATTATGACAACAGTCGATGTAACTTCATTATAAATGATAAGTCCACAGAATTTAGGTGTATGGATTGTTAAATATTTTCTTGGAAAAATCAGAAACTATGATTTGAGAACAGATTGATTTTATTATTGGATGTTTGGATTTTGTGTTGAACCACAATTATTTTTGGTATGGTGGGGAATAATATTTTCAGGTGTCGCCATGGGCGCAATATTAGTGACAAACATGGCGAGTCTTTATGTTGGGTGGTGGGAATAACAGCACATTTTCCATAGACAGCTCTTTTCACTTAAGCTTTGGAAAATGTTCATTGGTGATGTTATTGTAATTTGGGATGGTACTAAAGTTACTAATAATAATTTTAATGTATTATTTACTATTAATAGAAGTACAGAAAGTATACATTTTTTGAATCTGAATATCTACAGGGAAGGTCTAGGGAAGGTTTTGGCCTAAAACCTATTTTAAGGAGGCAGACCACGATGGGTCCATCCCGGCTTTAAGTCTCCATCATCGTAATTCAGTCTATAATAAGAAGCCAGTTCATGAGACTAAGGAGAAACTGTATGGATATAAATAACTATAGAATACAGGCAAATTCCCTACAGCAATGTCGTATGGAAAAGGAATTCCAAAATGAAGTAGTAGAGAGACATCGAGTTGAACTAGGGTTGAAAGAGCATCAGACTAATAATGAGTCTGAGAAGAAAAATAAAAACGATACAATGGAATATGCATTTCTAACAGGATTTAATGCCCGCTTTAAGGATATTCAAAAAATTTTTCCAAAGTACAGGCACGTATTAAAAAATGACCCTGTATTAGGGCCCGAATTACCAAGCCAACGAAAAACAAGCCAACGAAAGCAGTTAGTACAAATAATTTGAAGGGGTTCCATAGATGCGAGACCTGTAGAGCTTGGTCTAGAGACACAAATCATGTCTTTGCATTTTAAAAGAGTACATAGTAGCAATCCTTTTGAATTTGTAGCTATAGACAAAATTATGCCCCATTGGAGTGGGTTCAATAGAATTAGAAAGCTCTCGACGAAAAAAATCATATTGGATTTATCATTTAAAAACACTAGGTAGAAACAGTTTAAATGTTGAATTTGACTTAAACTGTTTCATTAATTTTGAAACCTTTTCGACCTTTTTGAAATATATGTTCTTGGATAAGCAAACATGTAATCTTTTAATTATCTGTTATATGCATAATTTGTACTCAAAAACAACAAAGAAATTGAGCACGCCCAGTCTAATTTTAAAAATCTATATAATAAAAGAGGGACAATGTGCCCAGCAAGTACTACTCTACACAACAATCCCCAAGAATGTGGTTCCAGCAACCACAAAATACATGCAAAGGCACAAAATGTCCAAAATACATTACCTCAATTCATCCAATAAAGCATTTTATTTTATTTCATTAAAAAACATATAATAAAAACCATTCCATGGTCCCATGGCAGGGGCATCCCAACTGAGCATCACAATACCCATAAGAGTGAATTAATATACTAAAACTCCACAAGTAAATCTCTCCCTTATATTCAATACAAAACTAAGTGCTAATAAAGTGTTGTCTATAGTGCTGAGCCCAACAGCAGCTGGTGCACACAGCTGTCACTTTGTCTTACAATAGGCACTCTAAAAACCATATATGCTGACCAACCTCTGGCTTTAAAAACCACCAATGCAAACAGTCATAAAACCATCTAAAACTATAAATTATCAGTACATGTATATGCTAATAAAATCCACGTTATTCCTATACAAATATCGCTTATTATTTCATCAGACCTATCCCAAAGCTAATATGGCTGCTACCATCATTCAAATACATACTAGCCCTATCAAAAGAAAAAAGATAGCTGACCTAAACCCTAACAAGAAATATTACTGCATATGAAGAAAAACATTTTTTTTAATTTTTTAAATTGTCCAGATGAGTATTGATCACACGATGACAACAGAGGAAACAGACGTAAGATCATGAGGATAAGTTGTCCACCTCTTATTCTCTACCATTAAAAATCCCATTGGGCTATCAAATAAGGGGATATCTCTTCCCTTTTTCTCGAGGGACCACATTGTCTCGGAGGGATCCCAGATGGCGTCTTCCATCCAAATTCAAAGTGGCCACCAAAAGGCCATTGCTAACCAACCATGCTCGATAAAATCCACAATCCCAAATAACGACAAAGACAAAAGCAAAAACCAACCAGCACCGTGTTTTTTTCACTTCCCTTTCTATTCCCTTCTTCCCCTTCTTTACCTTCTTCTTACCCTCTACTTTCCTCTATGCCCCCATCTAATTATTGTGCTAAACATATCAACCCTAAAGAACACACATATCATACCACTTACCTCCCTAAAAAAGAATCAATGGAAACGTCCTCATTCAATCCATTTGGCACCATTGTGTTCAATATGTGCATCCACTTAAGTTCTTTCTGTAAGGAAACCCTCTTTAAATTTCCTCCTAATGCCCAAATGTACCTTTTCCAAAGGAATGACCCTCAAAGCATCACTGCGGCCATCACGCTTTCTTAAAAAGATCTGCAACTGGGGAAATGGTCTTATTCTGCCTCTTATCTCCACTAATTTTATATTGGACCAGTAAACTTGGATATGCACCCTAAGGGCATTCTTCGTTTCTCCCATGTATCTGGCATTGCATCCACATTGTAGCAGGTACACCACTTCCCCCCTTTTACAATTTAGGTATTGTTTGATGTAAAATGTTTCCTTTGTAAACACATTAACGACCATGTAGCGGCAGATGGTACACAATTGCCACACGATTGGCTACCTTTATGAGCGTGCCTCTGAAGCCAATTAGGAGATCGAACAAAGTGGTTTCTGTAAAGTAATCTTTAAGATTTGGGGCCGGTCTGACAGTCATTCTCACACCCTGTTCAATATTGGCGTTGATGGTAGGATCTGAATGCAAAGATATTGCTCTATCAGTGACATCACTTCCGAGAGTAGACACCCGGAATGAGGAATGATATATTTTTCGAGAATAGATACCAGGAGGTGTCTGCGTTCCACACAAGGGAAGTTACTGAGGTGCTTCCTATTTTGCATTTGAGAAAACATGCTGAAGATCGTGCTAGATGGCTACCAGAAGGGAGGCGCAGCTATAACGTGTAATGTGAAAACTGCAGGATAATCTTTCCATGCTTTGGATATTGTAAGTGTACATTTTTTATTAAAGAGTGGATGTTTTTAAGCGGTATCCCACTATGTGCTGTGTTTTATTTAATGCATGAGCCATTGGAATCAACTTATGGAGGAATGTTGTATTGCCATATCTATTGCTTTGAAAAAATTATGATTTAAAGTGGAAAGAAGCATTTAAGGAAGATCTCAAAAGGCGCTTTTAGATGGGCTTTGATATAAGGAATCCAGATTAGAACACCTTTGGTGCATTGTGTGATAATTCTTCTTTGAAGAAAGAATTAGAAAATTTTTAATATAAATAGATCCATGTAAACTTTATTGACACAGCCCCCCCCCCCCCAAAGTTTGGGTAACATAGTAACATAGTAACATAGTAACATAGTATGTAAGGCTGAATAAAGACTTTAGTCCATCCAGTTCAGCCTGTTTAACTCCTTCCAGTGGTCTAGTAGCCATAGCTGGAAATGTTATTACATGCCAGGAAGGCATCAAGGCCACTTTTGAACGTTTTTACTGTATCCATCATTACTACCTCCTCTGGCAGCGAGTTCCATAGTCTCACTGCTCTTACAGAGAAGAAACCCCTCCTATGTCGGTGGAGAAAGCACCTTTCCTCTAACCTTAGTGGATGCCCCCGGGTTATGGTTACACTCCGGGGTATAAATAGATTGTGGGACAGATCTTTGTATTGACCCCGAATATATTTATACATAGTTATTAGATTACCCCTCAATCTTCTTTTTTCTAGACTAAATAAACCTAACTTGGACAATCTTTCCGGGTACTCTAGCCCCCGCACTCCTTTTATTAACTTTGTTGCCCTTCTTTGAACGTGCTCCAGTTCTGATATGTCCCTTTTAAGCACAGGTGCCCAGAACTGTACACAGTATTCCATATGGGGTCTGACCAGTGACTTGTACAGGGGTAAAATGATGCTCTGGTCATGAGCACCTATGCCCCTCCTGATTCACCCCATGATCCTATTTGCCTTGGCAGCAGCTGCCTGGCATTGATTACTACAGTTGAGCTTATTGTCAACTAAAACCCCTAGGTCCTTTTCCATTGTTGTTTTACCAAGTGTTTCTTTATTTACTGTGTAATCATGACACAGATTTCTCCTTCCCATGTGTATAACCTTACATTTATCTGCGTTAAACTTCATTTGCCATTTAACTGCCCATGCTTCCAATTTATCTAAATCTGTTTGTAGGGTCACTATTGATTTCAGATCTGAACTTTGGGGGGGTTCGACCAACCCTAGTCAGGTTGTACGCTGGAGGTGCCCAGCTCAACAGAAGGAATTCCAAGCTCAAGTATTCTGTGGCACTGCTTAAAGTGGACCAATCCCCAGGATTTGGGATGCCCTGCTGTGTGATACCCCCCAGACCCACCACTCCAAGCTTTCCGCTATTTTCATGGCTCATTTGGGCTCTCATCCAATAAATTAATGGCATAAAATCATTGTTTTTGACTGAATTCTGGTTTCCCTGTTGAGTGTGCATGCTCCCGTGTCTGCCCTGTCTAAACAGCTGGGTGTGGGCGGTGTGGGCGTGTGTCTAAGCTGCTGGGATGCTGGGGATGTAGCCCCGACCTGCAATCGTGGCAAGGGACCAGCAATAAGGTAAGGGGTTTGGGGGGTCCACATATGTCCCAGGGGCACCTAGTTGGCCTGCAGTACCGCTGATTGACCCACTTGTTACTGTTACTACAGAGGCCTGGCTGGAGTATTCTGCAGTTTCTTAGCTCAAAGCTCAATGCAACACTCATCAGGGATTGTTCCCTTTTAGGCACTGCATATTTGTTCTGTCAGCTTTCTTTTGTATTTTTTTAATGTTTTTTTTTTATTATTTTAGGGAAAAATCCAATTGGCTTGAAGTTCAGATTTGTGGAAAATCCATTTTCCCTAAAATTCTGAGAGAATACCAATTAATCTGAATCAGTTTGCTCAACTCTATTTATAACTTTGGATTTACACTCGCCACCTGTAAACTGAATTTCTTTTACATACATAAGAGATTTATTATTTGCGTTCTCCAGACAAAGCCAATATGATGTTGATTGCAAAACCACCCATATAAGGAGCCTTAAATAATTTCTAAATGTGTGTTAGAGCATTTGAAATATTATCTAAAAAGCAGACTCCTTTCATTTTGCATATATAGAGCATAGTAATAATTGTATCCTCCTACTTGCATATAGTAATGTATGTTCGAAAAATCTAGATATTTGTACAAGCTGAAAGCAATTCTTCCAGGCTTATTATGTCTCTCTTTTTTTTACCCTCAGTTCTATTTGCAGTGGTATTCACACTTTCACTCTACACATCTTCAGTTTGCAAAGCGACAGTACACAAGGATAATTTCAATCACATTCTTATGCTAAAACCTTCTCTTACCCCTATGCTGAGTGTATCTCTGAAGAACTAATCACACAAAAGAAAGAAGCAATCTATTTAACCACAATTCTAAACTAGACAACGATTAAAGTTTTTTCTTTTTAAAATCACGTTTGCTTTGTTGTTTCCCATTTTTACCAACAGGATAAAAATAAAAAGAGAAAGATTACACAATAAACTCGATTGATTTTTGTGCTATAGCAGTAAGAAAGTACCAACCGTTGCTTGCAAAGTTGTGGGACCTTTTATAAAAAAAAGTTAAATAAAAATTAATGGAAGCGACACAAAATCATTCTTGGGGCCTCCACACTGAAGCCACATGGCACTTTTGAGATTGCTGATTGGCTAAACTCAAGATTGTTGGTTGGCGTGATGTTGACATGAATGACTGGGCACAGGGGAGCTCCACACCTTTGTCCACCTTAATGCACTTCACACCATTGGTATCATCAAGATAATATGTTTCCCACAGCGGTTAAACAGAGCTCTTTCCAACTGAAAAAAAGTCTGTATATAGTTTTAATACTGAAAACACTCAGTTGTCCAATATTAGGTTCTTGGTGTTTCCTGCATTGCAGTGTGAATTTGTAAATTCTTTTTGTGAGATGCTGTTTGTATCCCTTTCTGAACTAAGCCTGCATAATTAGGTCCAAATATCTGTTTGACAGTTTGACACACTGAGTTGGTTCAGCTGTTCTATCAACTAGCATCAGATCACCATCAGAATCACTAGCATACATTACACCAGTGGTGGACTGGGGGCAAAAATCAGCCCTGGATTTTACCCCTGGCCGGCCCGAGACATCCCTGCTCTGGCCCCCCAACCATGATGCTGGGGTTATAGCATTGGGGGCTGGGGTTCTTTGGCTTGTGGGTACAATGGGGCTGGGTACAGGGGGCTGAGATGGGGACTAAGAGGGCAGGGGCTGTATGTGGGTGTTAAAAGCAGCAGCCCAACTGGCCCCAAAGTAGTGCGGCCCACCGGGCATTGTCCCGGGTCTCCCCATGGCCAGTCCGCCCCTGCATTACACCCAAAGGGACCCCCATCCCTGTATCCCTGTATGCCCTAGTTTGTATTGTCCTAATCGTGATGCAAATAGAGCGCCTGGGAACAACATAGCAATTTTTAATTTCACCCTTTGTAGAGCCTCAATGCTCCAATGATATTGCATTTGCACAGATGGCTCACTATATTGTAATAATGATTCTCCTGCCCAACAGCAGGTAATTCAGAATGCCTCTTCTGCAGCAGAAGCCCACTGCTTATCCACCAGCCTGTCATTGTGATAATGATGGTGGATTATGTAAAATTTCTGTTGCTTCTTCTGTATTGTATTATTTATACAGCATCCCTGAACTATATATAGCATATATAACACCCTACTGTAAGTGCCCACACAGAAAATTTAGTTTGCCAATAATGGCTACTAAGTGTGGGGTAAGCCCCCAGAGTCAGTTTTACTGTATACTGTTTAGAATTCTTCCTTTTTTCTTTCTGTATCTATATCAATCACTTCAGTACATAACCCAACCTGGAACTTTCTTGTTCGTGGTAAAACAGGTGAACTTGCAGTGGCCATAGCAGCCTAATCTAAGAAATGTTTATATAAGAAAGAATAAAAAATAAGACGGAGGAGAAAGCAAATGTGGCAACAAGGCAAGTTTCCAAAGAATGTGGAAAAAAGAGGGCGAAGGTAGAGAATTAAGGAGAAATAGGGAACAGAGGAAATGTGTAAAATAAAAGAAGGAGGACATGTAGAAAAGAGAGGGAGACAAAAACAATATAGAAAAAGAGATGGAGGGAATGTGGAAAAAGAGGGAGAGGGGGGTAATGTGGATAATAAAATGAGAAACTGTGTAAGGACGCCACTGTCAGTGAGGATCAGGTAAGAACCTTACACATATACAGTGGAATAGAGAAGTAAACAAGTGCACAGGAATTAGATCAAGATGAAAACGTGCATTTGCTTGCAACACTGAGGGATGGAAAATGGATTCTCAGCAGTACTGCTGAGTCTGAGCAGTCCTTGAGAGTCCAATATGCCAGAGTGACATCACAGGGACAACACACTGCCACGGCCTTCATTGTGCCTCCCTCTCACGCACGCCATTGGGGGGAATGCCCCACGCTGCTTATAATGAGGGATGCTGTACACTGCCCGTAATGAGGGATGCCACATGTTGCCTTTAATGAGAGATGTCACTCACTGCCTATAATAAGGGATGCTGCAATCTGCCTGTAATGAGGGATGCCGCTCACTGCCTGTAATGAGGAATTCCTCACAATGCATGTAATGAGGGATGCCTCACACTGCCTGTAATGGGGGATGCTGCTTACTGCCTGTAATAAGTTATGCAGCTTACTGTCTGTAATGAGGGATGCCACACATTGCCTGAAATTAGGGATGTCATAAACTGCCTCTAGGGAAGGATCCCGCACACTTCATTTAATGGTGCATGCCACACACTGCCTATAATAAGGGATGCTGCACACTGCCTGTAATGAGGGATGTCACACATTTCCTTTAATGACGCATTCCACACATTGCCTATAATAAAGGATGCTGCACACTGCCTGTAATGAGGGATGCTGCCCATTGCTTGTAATGAGGGATTCCTCACAATGCATATAATGAGGGATGCCTCACACTACCTGTAATGGGGAATGCTGCTTACTGCCTGTAATGAGGGATGGCACAAACTGCCTTTAATGGGGTGATTGGCAGGGGGATTTTAGCATACCATTTTGTTTAGAATAATGTTTTTCTTATTTTCCTCCTGGGTTGTAAATATCAGTGATACTCAACTGGCGGACCAGGGTCCAAATGCGGACCTTGGCACCAGATTTCCGGACCCCTGCCCTGACAGCCCTGCTCTCAGTTGTTTCTGTGTTGCCGTGTTCAGAGCTGCCCCCTTGATCGGCAATGTAGTGTACTGAAGTACTGAACAGGTTGGAAGTGGCATTGCAAGGTACACACAAACTTTGTTCGTTGGTCTCTTAGCCCCATCCAATCCTTTCCCCCATCCTTCCCTGTCATTCCTTTTCTGTCTATTCCTTCCTCTTCCTTACAGCTTCTCACCCATTCATCCCTCTCACCTGAGCCCTATCTATCCATCCTTGTTATCCAACATTATTTCTTTTAACATTTTGGGCCCTAATCCAGCCCTGTACACAAGCAGTGTGCAGTGGGCCAGAGCTGTAGCTTCTGTGGGGCCCAGAAAAGCTCCTGTTTTTCCCAGTGCCTGGATGCCTTTAAATGGACCTTTACAGGAAGCGATTGAGTACCCCTGGTATATATGTTATGTGCCACAATGTGCCTCTACAAATCACTGCCTATACTTTCTTCAAGTTAAGATGGAATCCATTACTAATAATATTCATGAACTACAAAGTACAGCTCACTTCATGGGCAAATCCAGCAGAGATATGGTGTGTTTTCTGAAGCAATAAATTAAGTACAAATGGGAGTAAAATGTTAAACGTAATTTTACATTGCGTAATCCTACAGTGGCTTATTTCAGAACTTTTAACACGAAAAACTGTCTGTACAGAAGAGATGCTAAACCAACTGGTAATACGGAAAGTCTAAAATTGATTAAATTAATTGTTTAATACCTTGCAGGAAGAAATGTGTTTCATGCGAACCAATTTAGAATATCCCATTAACTTAAACAAACAGAGTAAGGTCTACAAAGAAAGAATACGTATTCACACAATCTAAAATGCAGCAATCAGATTTTCACCATGTAATTTACTTTTTGCGAGGAAACTAATGAGATTTCAATTATCCACATAAAAGCTAAACTGACTGACTGATATATTGTAATTGGTATTTCCTACCGAAATAAATTAATGTAAAATGAACTGGGTCATTTTGAACAGGGTTGGAAATCTGGTGTTTTCATTGCATCAGTGAACACATGGCACTTGTGCCTCCTTATCTTATTACTTATTTTATTCCTGGTGCATTTTGAAAGAAAATACGCATCATTAAAATGGAAATGCCAATCTTTATTATAGAAAAGATGAAAACATGAGCTTAATTGTAGAATATCCTAAATAGTTTCTGAAGGAGGCCATTGAAAGTAAATTGTTTACGAACTGATGTGTTTTGAGACATATTTTCCATATCATTGCAACACCAGACCAGCCTTTCTTTTTAGATTTTAACACACCATTACAGAAAAGGTATCTAACGGAACAGGGTAGATATTAAGCCTTAAACTGGACCAACAGCTTGGCACAGTTGGAAAAGAATGGTAGCGACCATTTTGGACTTCCTATCCCAACTGACTATGCACAGTAACAGAAAGTCCAGCAGCACTTCCTGTTTGCAGGCGGCCTGCAAATACATCTTGTTTTTAAAATTGACCCTAACAGGAGTTAGAAAAAGGTAAATTAATTTGTATGTGCAGCAATCTAAATTCCCCTGGTTAGGGATGCACATGAGCACTGTTTGTTGTGTTGGTCTGGTTTAAGTCATTTTTGACTGTTGGTCCGCTTTAGGGTTTGTTAGCAGTTATCCTGGGCTAGTAATAAAGATTACACCCTATTTTGTCAAAGCAAGTGATGAGCTTCATTTTCAGGTTTCAGTGGTGGGAGATGCCATGAACCTAATGCCGTTTGAGACACTGCAAAAGCTGACAGGGATGCCACAGACCAACACCATGTAAGCACCATGTAAGCTGGAACCAGCAAGTTTCAGGGATATAGAGGCTTAGCAGTCATGATGAGTAATTTTGACCTTTTAGTTGAGATAAAAAGATAAAGAGCAGCCAATGTAGCAGATGGTTAGATAGCAAGCACTCTCACCAGCCCTGTTGCAGCCACAAGTGCTGAGCTTCAGATTCTGTTCATGGTTATATTCAATCCTACTATTTGCACTTGGCACTTAGCCAGACCTTAAAGTGATAGAATAGGCAAAGACAATTTTAGACCATTATATTGAGCTATATTTGGTTCTAAACTGTTTCTGGTTTTTACATAAAAAAGAAAAGGCAGAGATATCAAGGTTTACATTAACAATTTTACCTTATGATTTCTCTTCTTAAAAATAGGGCCGGAAGGGCAGATGTGGAAGTAAATTTCCTCACTCATGGCACTGAGCTGAGAGGAGAAACGTTTTTGCATTAAAAATAAATTTAACAGAGAGAGAAGAGGCCTCCGGGGCTTGGAGGCTGATGCTCCTCCAAGGGTGCGCCAGACCAATAGGCATCAGGCTCTTCCATACCCCCTGTGCCCAGGAGCAATAGTAGAGCAATGTTAGCATCAGGGCTTGCTGATCCCCACTGCCACCCTTTGAACTGGTTTATTCTAGCAGCCCCTACCAGTTCACCAGTAGTGAAACTCACCACCATTACATTTTATAAAAATAAATAATTCTTTCTCCTTCATCAAACCTTCCTCCTCTAGTGGCCCAGTTTTACAGATTTGCAATAGCATCCTGCAGTCTTCTGGGCTTGCTAGAAGCAGATTCTTCTTTCAGTGAGTTGTGCTCCCCTATCGCTTAACCAAGGCAAGTCACCTGTCAGCAAGTGGATGAATTGCCATAACCCCCCTGCCCCATTACATGCCTCCCTAAAGCCCAGGGGTTGCAGAAGAGCTTGTGGCCTGTGAGAGCTATGCAGGCTGGTAACCTCTAGGGCCAGGAGCGGCCGCTTGGCCTCTGCGCCCTGGTCTACCAGCCCCCATAGTGGGTGCTTGGACTGGTTTTGCTGGGTAAGTGAAACTCTTAAAAAAAAACCATAAAAAAACATTGACATGGGCTGTTTTCTTCCAGATGTGCCCAAAACCACCATATCTAGGTCAATAAGAATAGGGACTATTTGCAACAGCTTGAGCCCTCTAGAGCCTGAATGTACTAGCCCCCATGTCTAGTGTGCTTGACTAGGAGGCATTTTATTTTTGTAACAATAAAAAGGGAAAAAAAACACCTTTGGCCAGACAGTTTCAAAGTGTAAAAGGGGTCCATTCCTCACATGCAAACACCAGTCCTCACAGAGAATGTTTCCTCCACCTGCTGAGATAGAGGTAGCACTTGGAGAGCAAGAACAAACTACTGAGTAAACCACACCATTTTGATTACATGTGTAGTTCTGCTTTTTCTACTATTGTATATGTTTTTTTCCTGCCCCACTGGTTTTACAGTGCTGTGGACACTAGAAGGGCTTGTCTTGGACATTACCACCACTTTCATCGCTGCTCTTTCTTGGTGAGATTAGGAGGAAAAGAGCTAACAGAAATAACTAAAATAAGCTAACTACCTATACACAATCTGCATGGCTTTTTTGTGAGGTTTTTATATAGGTTAGTGTGCAGATATTTGAAAAAGGCTTTTAAAAAGTACATCAGTGTCTCAAAGAAGCTTACACTGAAATGTCCTCTTCACATTCTATTGTTCTTACAGTATATTTAATATTCCACAGTGCTGTACAGGGAACACTGATCCATTTCCATCCCTCTCTGCCTAAAATCTCCTTCGCACCAACATGATATTATTATTCTTATTTTACATTTAGATAACTCAGGAATATTTTGCAGTGCTAAATGAGTACATGCACTAGCTAACACTGTATTGTTTTCCGCTCTAGCTGTTATTTGTTTTGCATATTTATGTAGTACTGGTATTTTCAGCAGAGCCGTAAATAGTACATGGAGGGTTTTGCTTCATGTCCCACAAGGGATCTCATCATCTAATGCCACTAACACACACACACACACACACACACACACACACACACACACACACACACACACACACACTATGGATATATTGCTCCAGTTCACTTATCTGTATATTTTTGAGTTATGCTAGGAAACCCTACATTAGGACAAGAAAGAATATACAGACTCAAGTTATAGGTGAAAACTTCCATCAAAAACAGTATTACAAAATGATACAGCCTACTAATACAATATTGCCTATTACCATACATATAGCAGCTAGTGGGGAGCAAATCAGAGAAAAGTATATAAAAGTATACACCTGAACCCCTCCCCCCAAAACACTACTAAAATAAAGCCAAAATTGGCAAGATGCAAATACATGCATAAACAGAAATTGGGAAATAGCCACAAAAAGAAAAAATATAGAACTATATCACCTGTATAATTTGCCTGGTCCAGGATTGAGACGTGTTCTCACTAGTTCTGTTGGGAAGGCCCCAAGTTCCTCAGGTAGGGGGAGAGGTGTATAATTTTGTCATACCCTATGTTTATCCTTGGTCTCAACCCAGCAATCCAAGAAGCTCCTCATCATTGAAGGACACTCGGATTCGGGCTTAGTGGTGCTGTGGGCTGGTCATAGGCTGACCAGGCTGGAATAATCCTGGGCTGATTTTAAGCCCTGGTCCTCCCCTGGAGGTGGCTGTAACATTAGTGATTGTGTATGTTTTTTTGTCTTTAATATGCCATATAAACTTTTGTTGTTATATTTTAGTTGGCAGCGATAGTCGTAAAAAGTCTGGCCATGTTTGGTAGATAGTGATGATTTATAGAGAAGGGCCCCTTATTTTCCTGCCCCTGCTGCAAGTTTCTATTAGATTTTGTTTGTGGGGAGTCTTCAGGTGTGCTCGTTTGCATTTCCATTGCTTTGTCTGGCCTTTGGGCCTGATTTAGAGCCTGGCCCTTAGAGCCTGATTTACCAAGTAAGCCCGTATCCACCATATTTAAGGCTTCTGTAAGGCGGTTACATTGGTAACTCATTGGTGCTGGAAGTCTAATTTGCCACTGACTGCATTTGTTTTGGCGTTACATTGGCGCTGTTCCATATGAGCCCTGGATGATGAATGGATGTTTCCCAGTGGCACTAAACCACACACATGAAAGGCAAAGAAGCAGCACCTGTGAACTTGCTTTTTAAACAATCAGCATAATTAATACTATATAAAGGGCAGTAAACATTTGTTATTTTTAGCTTGTATTTTTACTTATCTATCTGCTATGTTTTGTAAGCAAAAAGAAAGTACATACAAATTATGTACGATTATGAACCAAGCAGCACTGGATGAAAGCACACGGAAGTGCGCGAGAAGAACCAGGCCACACTATCAAGTATAACCTTCGAAGAAAAGGACAGACAAACAACAAATACACAATTTATTTAAATACACAATTTCTTTAGTATGTGTTAGTATTCAAAATTGTTTTTGGAAACTCCCCACTCACTTGCTCACAAACAAGGCCAGCAAACAAATGGCTATTAACATGTAAGGAAGGAAAGCTTAGAGGTTTTGCCGTTTTAACCGACAACTGTTCTCATGAAATATCCAAAATGCTTGCAAATATGTCTCTATTAGCAGGAGGAGGAGCGTGGGGTGCTGGCACACAGGGGGCATTAAGGGTCAGCTTAACTACTTAAACACATTTTTTGATCAATTAGATATTTCACATTGTTTAATATCACTTTTTATATACACTTGAAGCGTATTTATGGAGTGTCAATTGTATTGCACAATTCAGTTTTAACAGCTTTCAATATTTTTTATTTTGTTAGTTGTAACCGCTAATTTTCAGGGTACTTGCTCAGAATTTTTATGATGTTTGTAATAACGTTTTTATAGTTTTGTATGAACTGGTAGAATGATTTGAGTAGTGTTAGTAGGGTTTTTTATTCTTCTGAAGTAATTTACTGGTGTGTGCACACACTGCAACTATTTAGTTATACGTGGTATAGATATATAGCAGGGAAACAGTAAAAGGAGTGTATATCTCTCCCAAAATACTAAACTGGGTGAAATACGAGATATGCTATTTGTCACAATGCCTTTAGAGTACTGGAGTCATTTATTAACCCTTTAAATGCCAGCAACATTAAATTTACGTAAGTGAATCTCGGTCAGTTAAGTGCCAGCTATGTGAAATTCACTCGCACCTGGCTTCCACTAATCACCAGCCAGCGGTGATTGGTGCAGGACATGTGACTGGCATAGGATCAGAGTTAAGTAAAGAAATAAAATTACCTTTTTTATAAATAAGATTTTAGCCGTGTGTGTCTGTTTATACCAGTTCACAAGGCTTAAGGGGCTGGCAAGTTGCCTGCAGCAAGTGGGTGACTTACAATTAACCTCCAGCCCCATTAACTACATCCCCAAACCACCCAATGCACGGGGGGCAGAAGAGCCTGTGGCCTGTGAGGGTTCTGCGGGCTTGTAACCTTCAGGTCCACGGGCCACAAGCAAAAGCAATAGCTTGGGATAGTTTTACTCCTAAAGATGCTCCTTTCAGTTTGGGCAGCATTGGAGGCTACAGTTACATATGTGGTACCATTGTAATTGGGGGGGGGGTGCTTTTACATGCAATATGATTTTCTTGAAAAAATTACAATTTTATATTAAAAAACACATATATATATATATATATATATATATATATATATATATATATATTACTTTTTTTAACCCAAAAATGTTATGAAAGCACTAAAGAAATTACAAAACCTATCTTGTTAAAACCCAAACCCTGACGCAAAAAAAACGCGAAATGATGAAAAATTGTTTGGCAACAGAGGGGGTCAAAATCTCAAGTATCAGCATCCAGTAGAAAGAAAGCCAGTAGAGAGAAATCCCTGATCAACATCCAGTAGAGAGAAAGAATTATTTTATTCTTCAGTAAATGCACTAGGAGAAAACCTTTTTCTAAAAATAAGTTTAAAGCAGCCCTACACCCATTTTTCCTGCATGAGATTGCAACTTGGATGGGCACAGGGAGCATCCCCTTGCTTCTTTAGTGAAATCGCATCCTGCTACTGGCAACAGACAGTCACATGATTTGGAGAATGTGTGAATGGACTCTTTATAAAAAAATATGGACATATCTCTTTAAATTCAACTTCGGCAATATTATTTATTTCTTGTGTTCACCCGGACTCAAAGAAACTCCAAGAAAGGACAGTTTTATAGTGAACTATGCAAACTATTCATAGTCACAAAGGGTGCAAAGTAAGTGGTTCATTTCAGTCAAAATAAAATGTTAATGCAAAAGAGAAAAAGTCAACAGCTATTGTGATCAGGGGTTGGAATATGCCTGCATTTTAACAACATGTCTGAGATTGGGAAGAACCATAGCCCTAGTGCCCTACTTTCTATTGGAAAGGGGACAATTCCTGCTGTATTTTCTGGCGTTTTAAACCCTCTAACCCCCCCCCCAGCCACAAAAAAGTCTGGCATATTTGAGATTGCTCAAATATGGGATTTGGGATTACTGTCCCCTGATCCACACCAGGGAGACCAGCCAGTTATTCAGTCAAGACTTTCCATCTATCTAGATCTTAAAGCCCCAAAAAGAAACTACTGGATCGCGGTGGGAAGATACCAGAGAGTTACCCAGTGTTCCCTTAAAAAGTATTAGGTCTTCTAAGGACTGGGGGGTGGCAGAACAAGGGTAATTAAGTTTTATCATTATCCTTGTACATTTTGAGCTTGTAATACATGTAAAGAAGGAAATAACAGTGACAAGCAGCAAATGCTATGTTTATATGTATAACCAGAACACTGCTACATATTCCACATTGATTTATTAAAGAGATACTGCGCCAAGTGAAAATGGACAATTTAAGGGGGTTTCTACACATAATTAGAATTATATAAAAGCTGTTTATAAGTAAGCATATAGTCTAAGCAAAAAATATATATATATTGACTGTTTAGACTTTCAGTGTGTGATGTTTGGTTGCAAATGTTTTTATATATGTGCCACTCTATGAAACCGTACATTTATGGATAAAAAATATTTCTACCTGATTTGCCATTGCCGAAGCTTGTCAGATGTAGTTTAGCGCCATCTTGATTAGTTGGAGGTGTGATACAACTTTCCTCCACTGGGGGGGTGGGGGCTTCACATGCCCATAACGTGAGAATAAGTTTCATGTGCAATACTATAGGTTTCCTCTTTATTGTCTGTTTTATTTATATTTATTTGATTTTTAAATTATTGCAATGCCTAAATCACTGGTGGTATGGGGTTCACATACTTAAGCAGCTCTGTAATTATGCACTATGCACTCTCTGCTGCTGAGGCCGCACTTACGCTGAAATTCTCCAGATGTCACAGGACAGGCCGCCAAAGCGCAACATTGCTTACCAAGTCCAAATCCACATAATGCAGAAGGGCAACACAGGCGGGAGAAAGAAGAAGGAACATGGGTGACATACAACAAATGAGAGTGGAAAAATGACATTACACAGGGGGCTTTCTGAGTGAGAGATGAAGAGGGGGAAATCCAGGGTCACATTAACTACCTGTTTCTCTAAAGTAACTGTTTTCCCTGTAAACTTGTTTTGGCACTCTGTACGTCATTTTCTCCCAGCATTTGTCGAATCTGGGGCTGCTGGTAACTTAATCAATGCCATCACAGTCCACTGGTTGAAGTCACCAATCACTGTTAGCATCATTGATAGAGGCAGTTTCTATCAAGTTTTCAGTGTGCTTTATGCTTCATAATCTTTTTTATTGCTACTCTTCTAGGTTTGGGTCTGCCTTGACTAAGGCTACTTTATCCAAGAATAGATTAGGTTCCCAATTATTTCCTCTCCTGGGTCAATCCTTGCTCTAAAGGTTGCAATACCTGAAGGTCTCCCATCACCTTTGCTTACAGCTTTTCTTGCAGAGACTGCAGAGAATTCTAACCATCCCAATGTCCCTATGATTGTGTCATTGAACTCTTGCAAGACGTAACTCTTCTAGAAGCCAGGTATTCTCTTTGACTATTCCTGGCTTGGTAAAGTAGATGAAGGAGAGTTTTGCTAAGTTTTGCTAAACTTCATTCAAGCTTCTACTTCCCTGGTTGGGATTACCATTCACAATTGGTACCCTCTTCTGCTTATTACTGACATTATTTGCCAGAATTCAAGGCACCAAATATTTGATCAGACCTGTTCCCCAGCTGAGAGAACTGCAAAGCAGCTGCTTTTATGAAAAAAAAAAACAGAACGCCAGAGTGGGCTCTGTCAGAAGGGGATTCCAGGCACCCTGTGTCTGTAGAGAAACCTGTTTTATATTTTTGGGGGGGGGCTGGGGACCAACAAAAAAATAAAAAAACATGTATAGGATAAGGCCACACAGTGAAGGGTGAGCGTTGGGTCTTATCTGACACTGTAGGGAACTCAACGCTGCCACTGTCAAAGGAACTGTGGATTTTTGACTTGATAAATACACCTTTTGCAATGGGAGCTGACATTAACCTGTCACTCATCTGGCACTACGTGGCATTAGCGTTTCTTAAATGAACTCCTAAGATTCCAATTCTATGGCCTACTCTAGTGCTCACTGCATTTTCTCTAGACCTGGCATCTGAGAGTATAAATAACTACATACGTACCACTCCATTCAAAGATAATCCAACTGCCATTCCAAGAGGCATTTAAAGATACTTCAAAAGGTGCTACCTCTGTCCCAATACAGTCAATCTGGGTGGGTTTGAAGTTCAAAAGGACCAAAACCCATTGAATTTGTGATATACATTTGGCCAAAGTCCCTGTCGATACTCCCTTCTTAGGGTATAGAACTGAAAATGGATATTTTTCTTTTAGAATAGCCCTGGAACACTGATTTTTTGCTGTTCCTTTGTGTGAGATGTCAGGTGATCAGTCATTGAAGACTACTGGCAATTATTGAAGGAGGCAGCTTTTAATGCCCTGCTCCTTGGTTTCTTATTGACTAGCATTGACAAATGCTAGCTGTGGCATTTTAGCTGATTAGGGGGACAGCTAGTTCAAAAGCCACCTTCAGAGACAGCGTGGTGCTGACTGTACTGCTTGACTCCACATTCCGACCAGATACAGGGACAATCCCTGAGCCCAATCTATTTCAAGTTTTACCACACCCTGAGCCAAGCCAATTTGCCAATCCATTTCAAGTCTAACTATGTCACAGCTACTGACCTTGGGTCTGCCATTTCCCTACTTGACTGTTCCTTGCACTGTTTTTCAGTGCTGGACTTGTTCTAGCAGGTCTGTCTCTCCTGAACATTATTAGTGCCAGCTGCTATCTGCATTTAGACAGTATTCGCAGGTCTGTTTCCTTCTGAACTGTGTGTCTATCTGTCATGGGGGAGGGCCAGCATTAGGACGATATCAGGAGTTTCAGCACAGCAAGGAGCAGCTTCTTTGGAGCTTCAAACACTGTACATGACCAGTTCCATTGGTTGTATTGCTTAGAGACTCTGGTATACTGTTACAAGCATTTTATACGAATTGTCTAATACTATACAATACTTGTTTGCAATCAGGTTTATGATCCCTCTTAAAATTAGCTGACATACATGCTTGGAACAATCAGCGGGTCATTATTTTTGCTGCATCCATTACCGTGTTTTTAATTGCCTGACATAGCCAGTTATTATTAATGTGACATTTGATGCAGTTTTTATGAGGTCACTCCTTTCAATTCCTTTTCTTTCTGTCTTGTTTAATCTGCAGTTTTGTAAACGTGACTAAGAAACTTTGAAAGAGGCAGATTATTTGGAATGGAAAACGCAAAAGCCTTTTTTAAACAAACCATATTGGTGTGTAAATGGCCAATTTAAATATACCTGTAATCAAAAAATTACAAACATGGAATGCCATGACTTTTTTTGAGAAAAAAACATTTTAGAATTATCTTTTCCTTAGCACCAATGTTAATTGTTAAACAAATTGCACAGCTAAAAATGATGCAGAATTGCACCAAGGAAAAAAATCATTATAAAAAATGTTTTCTCACGAAAAATGTGAGAAAAACAAATTCTCACAGTGCTGAGTAAGCTCCTTTCCATTTTATGAGAGGAAACATTAGTGTAAAGTACTTCCAACTTTACCAACAATCGATAAAAACTAAAATACATGTAATTTGAAGTTGAAACCAGAAACCAGAAAACGTATATGCTGAACCCCATTCATTCAACACCTCCTTTTACTGCTCTACTAGCAGACACAGGTAAGGCAGCTGATTCAGAATGTTCATTTTTATTTATGGGGAGGCTAAAATAATGATAGTGCACCGAACGCCGATTTGCCCCCTAAGGAAAAGGATTGACAGCGTCCCAGCCAGAAGACTGCAGACAGACCAATGGCGCTATTGCCATTTAACGATTCGGACTAAGTGGCACAGTGTTTTCTGTACGACTTTGATAAAAGTAATGTAATGTTCGATGGACACTGATGATGTGGACTCCCTGTGTTAAATAGTTCCTCTGCTTTTCAATGCTGCTAGTTTTATAGGCATTCCACAACAGCTTTCTCTACTAAAACCACACACAATACAGCTCAGGCCCATTTTTTTTTTGCATTGTAACATTTTAGAGCATACCCTATTTTCCGTCCTATAAGATGCACCTGCCCATAGGACGCACCTAGATTTGAAGGAGGAAAATAAGAAAATAAATATTCTGAAGCAAATGTGTGCTAAACTCCCCCCCAAGAACCAAATAATAGGCAAGGTGCAGAATCCCTCCATTACAGACAGAGTGGAATTCTCCCCCCCATTCCCCATGGGCAGTGTGGCATTCCCCCCTCTCATTCCCATACACCGTGTGGCATTCCCCCATTCCATTCCCATAGGCAGTGTGGAATTCCCCCCTCCCATAGACTGTATGACATTTCCCCCTCTCAATCCCATAGGCAGTGTGGAATTCTCCCCCCCCATTCCCCATGGGCAGTGTGGCATTCCCCCCTCTCATTCCCATACACCGTGTGGCATTCCCCCATTCCATTCCCATAGGCAGTGTGGAATTCCCCCATCCCATAGACTGTATGACATTTCCCCCTCTCAATCCCATAGGCAGTGTGGAATTCTCCCCCCCCCATTCCCCATGGGCAAAGTGGCATTCCCTCCTCCCCCTCCCATTCCCATAGGCAGTGTGGCATTCCCCTCTCACATAGGCAGTGTGGCAATTCCCCCATCCCATTAGATACATAAGCAATGTGGCATCCCCCTCCTATTCCCCATATAGGTAGTGTGGCATCACCTCTCACATTCCCATAGGCAGTGTGGCATTTCCCCCATCCCATTCCCATAGGCAGTGTGGCAATTCCCCCTCCCATTCGCTACATAGGTAGTGGGGCATCCCCCCATTCCCTACGGACAGGGTGGCATTACCCCGTCCTATTCCTCATATAGGTAGTGTGACATCCCTCCTCCCATTCCCATAGGCAGTGTGGCCTTTCCCCCTCCCATTCCCATAGGCAGTGGGGCAACCCCCTTCACATTCCCATAGGCAGTGTCGCAATCCCCCCTTCCCATTCCCATAGACAGCATGGCATTCCACCCATCCCATTCCCATAGGCAGTGTGGCATTTGCCCCCCCCCCCCGTTCCCCATAGAAGGTGTGGCATCCCCCCTCCCATTCCCTTTAGGAAAAACAAAAAAAAAGTAAACTCATCTTTTCATCAGACCCGCGCTGCTGGCCAGGCTGTCACAGCCACAGGAGGCCAGAAGATGGAGGAGTGTCAGGCAGATGGCAACCGTGGCACCTGCACACAGAGAGAAAACACCCAGCTCTGTACAGCGGGTGGGTGTGGCTGATACTCAAGCATCAGCCACGTCCACCTACTGTAAAGAGCGGGGTGTTTGCTATGTGCGTGCAGGAGCCGCGGAGAAGAAGCAGTAGTGGCAGCTACAGCGAGGGTCAGCAGGGACAGCATGAGTGGTGGGCAGGGATTGGTTGCCTGCCTGATGCTCCTCCATCTCGTGGCTTCTCGTGCTGTGGCGGCCTGGCCAGCAGCACAAGAATGATGGAAAGGTGAGTTTCTATTTTTCCTTTTTTTTTCACATTCACCAGATAAGAAGCCCGGCTTTTGGGGAAAAATAAGTATGTCTTATAGGGCAAAAAATAAAGACTGTATAATTTCAGATTAAAGAAAAAAATATTTTGGAAATGAATACAATGTCACTTTTGCTATTCAGTTTCTATTTTGCTCCTTTTCCCTGTCTATTAGTTGCCTAAGTCTATTGGGGTTATTTCTAAAGTTTTATCTATTGATTGGGGCTTGTAGGTTATTGTTAAAATGTTTAGAGGCAACTCTTTAGGTATGTTTTAGCTGGGTCCACATATCTCCTTGCTGTTCCTACTGCAGGAATCATATCCCATTGCATGTCTGGCACTTCAGACACCAGTTGCTTTTCCTCAGCTCTTCTATTCGATGGAGTTTTGGGCATTTCCTGATCAAGAGACATCTGCCACCTCCATGCTTTCAGCCAATGAGAAATGCTAACCATTAAAAAAAAAATACATGCTGCTCTGCCCTAGTGGGCGTTTCCTGTACTTTATACACATATTGCGCCTTAATGCTTTTTGATATTGTTTTGTATATGATCTTTTGAAAAAACTTAACAGCATGCAGCTGTGACCTATTGGTCATTTGTTGGGTACACATCATACAGACAATCCCGTAGCATTTCTTTGGTAAGTGTCTCCTGCAATGCCCTGCACCTGATTGGTCCAGCATTCACATACATTTCAAGGACAAACACCACCATCTTGCTGCTGTGGCTTAGAGTCAGGGCACATCTGCTTGTTGGTCTGGTGTTCCTTTATTGCAAGGATGGCACCTACTAGGCATCACATGTCCACTTGTCCATTCCCCTGTGGAGCACAGCCCCAGAGTTTTGGCTCATGGCTGTGGCCTTGCTAATGCTAGTGCTCATGCTGTGGTTCGACTACGTGGCAGCTGCAGTAGGTTACCCCACAACAGGGCTTTATTGAGTTCTATTGCAGGTGCAGATGTTTCTCAAACTGCTCCTGTAAAACCTACTGTTGGTGCCCGGTATGCCCAGCAAACCACAGTTGCTGAGCATGAGCCACATATGTTTGCCACCCCTGATGTTGCCACAGGTAAGTTTGAGGGGCACAAGAAACTGGCTGCCAAGCGTGAGTTCAGTCTGATAACAGAAGGTAACATCAAGCTTACCCTTGCCAAATTGTCACTCTTGTAGGGGCCTCAGCAAGACTGAGGGGACCCAGATCTGGGCTGGGATTGCACCATTGCACATCAGCAGAACACTGCAGCAACAGGAAAAAGATTCAACATGCTGTGTAGGGCCCACATAAAAAAAAATGGAGTTGGACCTGCTCATCAGGTGCGGAGAAAAGGAAGGCCCCATGAATAGCTACCGTCAATATGAGGTCATGTTAAAGCCCAGGATCCCTTTATATCAGCTGCAGGGTGTGGGTGTGCAGGATGAAACAACACCCTTGGTAGAAGGTAAGTGTTTATTTTAGCGTTTCATCAGTTTCCCAGTCCCTTGTATAATTTTCCTGCTCAAACAATTGTCTTATTGTCTGGCCCAGCTGCAGGATCAGATTCACAGGGGGCAGAGGATCCCAAATCATGACCTGACAACAGCCAACAGCTGAAAGTCAATGTTGGAGCCAGCACTAGTCATCCAAGTCAACACATCCACTGCCAGCTGTTCCTCAAGCCAATCTTATACTGTCTGAAAGTGGCCTATACACCCCTTGTCCATTTCCTTTTGGAAATTGCCTTGCTTCATGTTTTCATCTGTTGCCATGGCTTTGTGTTACCAGTGGTTTCTTTTACTCTACTTACTAGGCCACAGTGTTCCACGCTCCACACCCACAGACAGCTCTTTCGCCAGCAAACCAAAGCCTGTCTGTAAATTCACTCTTCATTGTCAACCAAATTGTATGCTCATGTGGCCTGGTACCATGCCTGCTGAATGCCTCAGTTGCTTTTCATGATATTGATGGTTATGCCTTGTGATTTGTGGACACACTGGTCAATGATAAACTTCTGGTTTTGTCAGCCTAACCCTGGTTGTGATAGCCTTATTGTGTTAATGGTGCCTTTTTAATAATTTTAATGGCTATTGCACAATCGTTATATTTTGTTTTTATTAGTCCATGTTGGCCAAACAATGTGCAACAATGTGCGAATCCTGTCTGTGTTACTTTGCCAACTCTGTTATTTTGGCCAATGTCAACATGCTGGTTATTGGTCACTCAGTCACGGAGTATGGAAAGATGGCCGGTATGTGAGTAACCACACCTGTCTTTTGCATTTCCATTTTGATGTCGATTGTCGATGAGGCCTCCTATATGGGACGTGCCACACATAATACATTCAGTTAGAATGTAATTGTTCTTGCTGTGGGATATGTCATGTTTGGATGCTTTGAACAAAGTTCATGTACTTTTCTTGACAAGGTGTCAACACTCCTTTTGTGCCCCTCCAGCTTGTTATAATTGCCCACCATTATCTGAGGAAGACCAGCAGTCCCCACAACCATAAATGTCAGAAGCATCAGGGGAGCAGGCTACACAGGTGTTTGAACAGTGATTATGCATCTTGGGCCAAAACACACTTTCTGCTTCCAATGTGTGCATGTTCCTGTCTGACCTCGCCAGTCACACATTTCACATTTCACTTGTGTTGATTTACAGGATTAACATTGTTTCCTTCATTTATACAAACACAATCCGGAAGGGAGACATCCAAGGATTCAGGTGTTCCCGTAACCCAACAATCTGCATCCACCTTGATAAGGTATACTGTTACAAATAATTATAGACAACAACCCCTTTGTGCCCACTCATCTGGACTTCATTAATGTTGGCAAACAGCAACACACTTCCAATTGCCATCACTAACACATTTCAATGTAGTGTTTGTGCTCCTTTAAAGGTTTGGCTGGGCACATATGTATATGCACTCACCATCATATGGTCAACATCTAACAACAGACAGCAAACAATCCTATGTGTGAGCGGATGCAGTAACAAAAACCCAAAGACAAACACAGCCATTTGTGTGATTGACCTTTCTTGTCTCATTTTAAGGCTCCATTGGTGGTAGTTGTGTAGCAGAAAAGGCGACCCAGTAGTGTCCAGCTATATAAGATGGGGACACTACTGCTTCAAGCATGCAATAATCTCAGCCAACTGTCAGAAAGAGTTGCATGCATTGAAGGACAACTGCAGAAACTTCAATCAGAAAGGAATCCTTGGGTCGAGCTGACAGCACGGGCACAGGAAGAATAGGCGGAGCTGGAAAAACATCAACATGTGGACATTATTGCAGCCATTCAGGAGGGTCGGAGGGAAATGACTGGCCCTGTTTGGATCTGATGGCCAAACACCAATTCCACTTGTTCCTCCTGGTTGCCAATCCCTGGATGCACAACACCATGATGATTCCTCAATATATGTCCGTGATGGAGCCTGGTAATTTTGTTTTTGTTTGAAGATTACCTTTGTGGGCAGAATATTGCTTATAAATTCTTAGTTTTCTCTATAATAGATTTGAATGTGTTTATGGCCAATGAAAAAGGAAAAGAGGTGCTTTCCTAGAATGGAAAGTATTTGCACAGTACCCAGTCCAAGGACAGATAGCATTACCCATCTACCCTTGCAGTAGGCGAAGCTATGCTAATCATCTCTTTATGTCTCTGTGCCATCCAATGCTCTTAGAAATGCTAAGGGTGCAATGCCAAGGATTAACTTTAAATTTTACACAGCCAAACACATCCAAATAGTGGACACGTGTTTTGAGCTTTAGGCTCTCATCAGCACTAGGGCGGATGCCTCTGGCTGTATGGGGGGTGAGACTTGGTGAGTACCAAAACATAGTCGCAAGCCAGTATGTGAAGAGACCCATGTTAGGCTTAATATAGGGAGGCTAAAGAGACCAAAAACATTTAAAGCTAATCCTTGGCATTGCACCCTTAGCGTTTCTAAGGGCCTTGGATGGCACAGAGACATAAAGAGATGATTTACATTTCTCCACCTACTGCAAGAGTAGATGGGTAATGCTATCTGTCTCTTTAGCCCCCCTATATTAAGCCTAACATGGGTCTCTCCACATACTGGCTTGCGACTATGTTTATGGCCAATGGAACTGTGAATGTAAAAATTTAGAAAATTACAGTAAGCAATGTAACATAAGTCAATGTAATCCCACACATTTTAAAATGTAGTATAAATTCTAATCTAATTTTAATAAAATATGCCAACATGGCCAGAGGAAAAAAACTCTTGCCCCCACCCAGCATCTTTTCAAACATGTCCAGCAGCATTGCTCGCGACTCCGAGACGAATTGTCTGTGATGCTCATGTATGCAGGCTGTTGGGAAGAGACAAAAAAATAGGAAACAAGGAAAACATCACGTATAGCACAATAAAACCAGCGATTAAAAGGGGCAGCACACAATGGTGGTCCAGCAATATATTGGGTCAAGCCAGTGTGACTTTAGTTGTGGATTGTTGTGTGGAGTTCAAGCTGCATCCTGGTTGTCAAAAAACATATTACACACAAAAAAATGTTAGGAAAAATGATTTGTCATATTTTTTTCCAAAAATAACAAAGCCTGTACATGTGGTTTTCCATTTTTTAACATTCATTTAGCATTCATGTAAGGAGATATATTTTTTTATGTAAAAGATTAACACATTTTTGGGTGCACACACCATAGTGTTCCGTGGATTGCAACAGTCAAAACAAATTGCCTTACCTCATTGACAAAATGATGTACGTCACAAGTAAAAATTGCACTGCACCCCTACTGCAAATTTAGGTGGTTAAAAGTAAGAAAACATTTCTTGGTCCCACCACAAAACTAAAAGGTATGCATGTTGTAATACACAACGGAAAGCACACTGCGACTAACAGTGCCATAAAAAATGTTTATAAGGAACACCAATGTGTAGAAAAACCGGACAACACATACCAGCAGGGTCACCACATGCTGAAGCTAAGCTCTATACAATAAACAAATGAAGGACACACAGATGTGGATTTAAGTAAACATAGACACTCTATGAGGGACTTCGCACTTTGCTAGGTTGTCAATGTGGATGTGCAATATCAATTTGGGTCAACCATTGAGAAAAAATACATAATTACATTAAATTACATAAGAAAGAGAGAAAACTTATTCAACCAAATTAATTTGGCTTGTTCACAAAAATGAAAAACACATTACCTCCACCTTGGGATTGCTCACCTGAGACTGGCTCAACAGGTCGCCAGACTCTGCCATATCCTCCTCAGAGGAGCTCCAACTGAAACCAATGCTGTCCTGAGTTCTTAACTTACTGAAGGTATAGGCATCATAGAGCTGGTAGACCTATTCAGGGTTCCAGCAGTTAAAGTCCTACCAACGCTGCTTCACGTTAAAGCACAGGACATGGTGGCCACGGTCTTGCTATGGTGCAAGCAAAAACACTACAGTTGGCGAAAGAGGCCTAAGTCTATAATAAAGTAGAAGGGGACACAAAGAAATAATCGCACATAGGAAGATTACATGTGTCAAAAATACTGACAAAACTGGCATAAACATTGGCATAAGTTAATAAGAAGGGAGCAGAAGGAAAGGCACACCCACAAAAAAAACCACACAAAAAACACTTACCTTAATTATCTTAATTAGCGAGCCCAACTCCCATTCTGGGGGGAATTTAACATACTTGGGGTGGTGGAGCGGCCAGTGAGGTGGGGGCTAATGCTAGGTTGCACTAGCTGAATGCTAGAGATAGGCCACCACATTTAACACAGAAAAAACACTGCACAGGGTGAGCCATTGACAAATGTACGAAACCTGGTGCTCAGTGAAATTTTTAACACCAAAAAACATAGTGCCAGTGTGGGCGCTGTAGAACTGGTTGCTAAAGCACACAGCTCTTTTGCAAGATAAAATGGGCTGAGAAGTAGCCGGAAGGAACTAGGAAACAACAAAAACACTTGAAATACTATTGGGGACATGCAAAAGTCTTGCCACTTGAATGGCAGGCACAACAAATCTACTTTACATGAAAAAAATACTATACTGATGGTAACATACATCCAGAGCAGGCCATAGATACCCTGTCAGTTTATTGTGGCCCAAAACAATTTAAAAAAGCTAAGCAGAAGTTGTGAAAATAACATCACTAGAAAACTCAATGGAAGTGTATAGGAGAACAACACTAATCGTCTGATATGATGTGGCGCTGCAGGGCAGACAGCGCCTGTGCTCTACAAACACCAGCCACTAATGATACATGGAACGCTAACTGATGCTATGAGAGGTGCTAACCATTTTGGCTGGCTTTCTGTAGGAGTGCCAGAAATACACCTGTCACTATGTGGTCCTACGTGGTGCTAGCGTTTTTAAATAAACCCCTTAGTATATATATCTGTATGCTCTCGCACACTCTTAGTATAGATAATAGCCAAGTGCTGAAGCTTGCAGACACACCACAATATCCAAAGTATCGACAAAAGAGCCAGCACATTGAGGGTTAAAGCAAAGAGGTAATATATTCCATGACTAGGTAAAGATCGATACAAACAGTAGCTGACATTTCAGGGTGACGCAACATCCCTTTCTCAAGGCATGTATAATAAGGAGCAAAAAGAACACCATCTTTAAACACATATAATGTGGGCAGGCAGGGGTTAACATAATTCCCACCTGATGTCACTACCTGTGTGGTGTAAACACACCACGACAAGTTAACACAGTAGAAATTGCAGAGTGATAGCAAAAATTTTATATATAAGCTTAATTTCTAGACATCCGTGCGCTCCCTCACCCTAAGTATGTTAAATTCCCCCCCCCTGAATGGGAGTTGAGCTCGCAAAGCACGGTGCCCGATATCTCCTGGCACTGCTGTGGCCTGGCTTTACAGGGCAGGTAGAGGTGAAGTCTGCCTCCTTCCTTGGCCGCCGCTTAGCAACAAGTGACATGGAGGAAGCCACTAGCTTGTAGGCGGCACTTTTCTGTCTGGTCAACAAGCATCACCACTCCCAGCCAAGCCAACCCAGTCCAACCCAGGGTACCGACACACATCAACCAATGTGGGTTTCCTGAGGCTGTGGGCTCAGGTGGCTGGCAGGAGTGTGGGGACCACAGATTGCCACAGATGACCAACATGGTGGCAGATTGGTAATCACCCATTAGTGACAGCTGGAGAGGGCTGGTACACTAAGATATTTCCACATGATCCATAAAGTGGCCCCCGAAACATGTATGTAGATCAAACTTGTAAGCTTAAGAAATTTATATATTTTAAATTAATATAATCATCACCTAATGATCCATTGTTTAAAGAAGAAAAGTACAGAGAGAAGGGGGAAGATCAAGATATATAGAGAAAAGATTAAAAAAAAGTTAGATAGGAACAAGAGGCGGACAATTGTAAAGAGTAAAAGGGAGAAAAAAAAGAAAAAGAAAGGAAAGGGAAAGGAGAGAAAAATACAAAAAGGAGAAAATAAGACAACAGTAAAACAACAAGAGAGAGGAAGAAAACTAGTAAAAATAAAAAAGTAGAGCTAGGATAAATGGTGGTCTCGGAGAAAGGGGAAATGTAGAGTAAGATAGAAGAAGGAAAGAGAGAAAAGGAAAAGCCAAAAAAAGAAATCTAAATGACCAAATAGGAAAAAGGACAAAAGGAAAAAATGGGGAAAAGGGAATCAAATATAAAGAAAAGGAAAATGTAACTGCAATACAAATGAATGAATATTAAACATGAATGAATGAACAAAAATCAGTGCTCATCCAAAAAATGGGTGAAAGCAAAGGCAATGTTGAGACCCATTGGTTGTACTGTGTCTAATATATAGATCCAAAAGGTTTCTCTACGAAACATTTGATTCCTGTTACCTCCTCTGGTGGGGCTAGGGACATGATGTATTACCATCCCCCTCAGTATAAATGTCAAATGTCCTATTTGTACAAAATGTGCAATATTACAATGTTAATTTTAACGTAATTTCTGTGCTGTTGGAATCTTTTCTTGAAGGGCCCACATACAAAATTTCCACATGGGAAATTAAGGATATATACTTAGAAATCAGTGGTGCATGTAAAGAAGTCAGGAATAGTAAACGGTTTTCCTGTATGTGGACAATGAAAGTTGGGGCCCAGAATAAGAGAATTGTACGCATTACAGTTGTTACAACTGTAGCAGAATTTCTTTGAGCAGAAGGTAAATATGGTTGCATATTTTTCAGTGGGATCAGCGTGTCTCTTAAGTTCCTATTGTATTGATATACCTGTAGTAGAGAATGTTTTACCGCTGGGCATAGACTCTGGTTAGAGTTAAGAATGTATAGATTTTTCTTTTTCTCTTGATCCATGGGGATGCATGATTATAAGTTTGAACAAGGGGGGTTTGCTCCTCTTTTGCTTGCTTATGCTTTTGTGGTATGGTTACAATCTCTAAGGCCCTTTGTCTAGCCCTGATAATAGCTTTTCTCTTTTCAGGATACCCCCTCTCGCTGAATTTCCTATGCATTTTAGTCAGTTGAGTCTCCCTAACCTTTGGGTTGAAACAGATTCTTAGTACTCTTACAAACTGAGATATAGGGAGATTCTTAGTGAGGTGCCCTGGGTGTGTACTGTGTATTTCTATCAGTAGGTTTACTGTAGTGGTTGGTTGTTAAACTTCCTGTCACATTCTTCGTGATGGATACATCTAAAAAGTAATCCTCTCTTGTAACCACTTAGGGTTAAATATGATGGAGGGAAATATGCCATTGATGAAGATGACAAACTCCTTAAGGTCATCCTCCTCCAAAACAAAAGGACATCATCTATATATCTTTTCCATAGGGTTGCATATTCTACAAAAAGCGTCATCTATAGGTATCATTCCTCTAAATGCCCGACAAATAAATGAGTGAATGCTGGAGCCATTGCACTCCCATAGCTGTGGCAGTCACTTGATGGTAGTACCGGTTCTCAAACTTAAAACAGTTAATATGTAGTACTAGTTCAAGACCTGCAATGAGGTACTCAGTGAGTGTGGATCTTGGGGAGGATGTCAGTGCAGCCCATATGGCTTGCAAACTGGAATTTATTGGAATGTTAGTATGTGAGGATTTATGGAGGATGTGTGAAGATGTATCCATTGAGATCAGAAGTGGTAGGGGCCTCATGTTTGTCCCTAATAAGAGATAGTAGATTTCCGGTTTCTTTTATGTATGATGGGAGTAATTTTAGAGCGGGCTGTAGGTGAAAGTCTATCCACTATGTAGTGGGCTGGGTAACAGAGTTTGTGTAAGGCCCCGTGGGACACCCGCCTTCAGAGTAAGCCCACAACCCCCAATCTCTGCTGCTAGCTTCACCTTTAGACAAGCCCCCGTTTGCCGGGAGGCTTTATATGCCTCACCGGACACGGTTGCCCCCAGGACTTGATAGCACAAAGGATGTGAGCTTACGGGAGAGTGAAGGCAGATGAACAAAGGGCTTGACAGGGCAATGTCGACAAGCTGGGTCATACACGGGAAGGCAGTCCAATAATATCGCAGCACCAAAGGGACAGGCAAACAGAAGAGTCGAGGTCAGGCCAAAGGTCAATCCAGAAGATCACGGGTTCGCAGTACAGAGGGTGAGATGGAGTCGTGGTCAGGGTACAGGCAATGGTCGGTCCAGGCGGCAATCAAGAATGGTCAAACGAAGCAAGGTCGGCAACAAGATCAAAACGGGCGTAAAGGCTATCCAAGGCACATTCAGCTAACGCTATCACGAGCACTGAAACACTGTAGGGATAACGCCTTTATAGGATTTCAAACCGGATAGGATAAGGGGAGGTATACCTGTAGTGCATTTCAGACCTAAACCCTCATTGGACCAAAATGGTAAAGGGGCGTATAGCCCAAAGTCCTGGGCTCATTGGCCCCTTTAATTGTACCTCAGGTGGGCGCGCTGAGTACAGCGCCGCCGGAGGGCATAAGAGACACGTGCCCGCGCAGGGCACGTACACAGGAGCCTGGGGCGCGCCCGAAAACAGGGGAAGCGGTCGTGCTCGGCGCCCCACGAGCAGACGCGGCCCAAGCCCTTGCTCGGCGCACCCGCCAAGCAGGAAGTGTTCCAGCCAGCCGCCCGGGGATGGCGCGGGACCGATGGCGAGGTGAGTTATCCGTGACACTACCCCCCTTCACGAGTGGCCTCTGGACCCTTACTAGGTTTATCTGGATTATTGGGATGAATTTTTTAATCAGAGCATTAGCATGCACATCTTTGGCTGGTACCCAACATCTCTCCTCAGGACCGAATCCCTTCCAATCAATCAAATACTGTACAGAGTAATGTAAAATTTGCGAATTTTTTGCGAAAAATTTGCGGTTGGAGAAGGGCAATATAATAGAAACCCAAACCAGATCTCCCACCCGAAAAGGAGGTTCCTGTGAACTATGACAGTCATCAAATGTTTTATGTCTCTCGGCGGCTCCTTTACGGTTTTCTTGCACCTTAGACCAAATGGTCATTCTCTCTTGAAGCCATTCCTCCAGAGCCGGCTAATTGGAGGAAGGACCGGAGAGGGAAGACACCTTGGGATTCTTACCATAATTACAGAAAAACTGCAATACCTTTGTTGACTCACTGGGCGCATTGTTATAGGCAAATTCCGAGAATTCAAGAAACTCTGACCACTGATCCTGAGAATCGGAGACAGAACACCACAAATACTGCTCCAAACTCTGGTTAACCCTCTCCGTCTGACCAATAGATTGTGAGTGATACGCCGATGATAACGAGATTTGAATTCCCAAGCGCGCACAAAATTCCCTCCAGAACCGCGAGACAAATTGCACCCCTCGGTCAGAGACAATATTCTGCGGTATACCATGGATATGAAATACCGTATTTTTCGCCCTATAAGACGCACCCAGGATTTGGAAGAGAAAAATAAGAAAAAATATATTCTAAGCTAAATGTTGTGCTAAAACACCCCATTACAGGCAGTGTGGCGTTCCCCCATCCCATTCCCCATGGGCAGTGTGGCATCCCCATCCCATTCCTAATGGGCAGTGTGGCATTCTCCCCTCCCATAGGCAGTGTGGGATGTCCCCATCCCATTCCCATAGGCAGTGTGGCATGCCCCTATACTATTCCCATAGACAGTGTGGGATGCCTTCATCCCATTCCCATAGGCAGCATGGTATTCCCCCCTTCCTATTCTCCATATAGGCAGTGTGGCACCCCCCTCCAATTCCCCATATAGGTAGTGTGGCATTTCCATCCCCCTCTCTCCATCCCATATAGGTAGTGTGGCATTCATCCCCCCCTCCCCATCCCATATAGGTAGTGTGGCATTCATCCCCCCTCCCCATCCCATATAGGTAATGTGGCATTTCCATCGTCCCTCCCCATCCCATATAGGTAATGTGGCATTCATCCCCCCCCATCCCGTATAGGTAATGTGGCATTTCCATCCCCCTCTCTCCATCCCATATAGGTAGTGTGGCATTCATCCCCCCCTCCCCATCCCATATAGGTAGTGTGGCATTCATCCCCCCTCCCCATCCCATATAGGTAATGTGGCATTTCCATCGCCCCTCCCCATCCCATATAGGTAATGTGGCATTCATCCCCCCCATCCCGTATAGGTAATGTGGCATTTCCATCCCCCTCCCCATCCCATATAGGTAATGTGGCATTCATCCCCCCCTCCCCATCCCATATAGGTAGTGTGGCATTTCCATCCCCCCTCCCATTCCCCATAGGCAAAAGTAAAAAGTGAGAAAAACTCACCTTTCAATCCTCCCCGCTGTCCTTGCCGTCTTCACACAGACACACTGGCTTGGAATAGCGGTGGGTGTGGCCGACGCTTGAGCAGGCAGGGACAGTGTGAGTGTCAGGGAGCAGCTGCCCCCGCCACTTGCACTGTCCCTGCCACCTCTCCACGGTGCCAGCAGACAGAGACACCCGGACTTAAACAGCGGTGGGCGTGGCCGACGCTCGAGCGTCGGCCACACCCACCACTATACCAAGCCGAGTGTTCACTCTATGCTGGCACTGCAGAGAGGAGGCGATGGGGGCAGCTGTATCTGCCATCTCCTCCGCAGATCGAGAAGGCGGCAGATACAGCTGCCCCCATCGCCTCCTCTCTGCGGCGCCAGCATAGAGTGAACACTCGGCTTGGTATAGCGGTGGGCGTGGCCGACACTCGAGCGTCGGCCACGCCCACCGCTGTAACAGGCTGGGTGTCTGGCTCTGCAGAGAAGGTTGCCTCCGCGGCTTCCGGGACAGCGCGAGTGATGGAAAGGTGAGTTTACTTTCTGCTTTTTATTTATTTTTTTCCCACCTTCGCCCAATAAGACGCATGGATATTTTCCCACAACTTTTTGGTAAAAATAAGTGCGTCTTATAGGGCGAAAAATACGGTGCATGTTTTATAAACAACTGAGATAATTCAGGTGCCAACGGGAACTTAGACAAGGGGATGAAGTGCGCCATTTTACTAAATCGGTCGATCTCCACCCAGATTACTGAATTCTTCTGAGACCATGGTAAATCAACAATAAAATTCATCTACACATTGGTCCAAGGCTCCTCAGAAATTTCCAGGGGCTTTAACAGCCCTGCTGGAGCCTTATGAGACCCCTTACTGCGGACACAGACGGGGCAGGCCTCAACAAAGGCGATAACATTGTGCCTAATTGTGGGCCACCACACATGCCGTTTGGCAAGGGCTAATGTCTTGCGATGCCCTAAATGCCCTGAAGTCTTGGCATCACGGAACTCCCGCAATACAGAGAGACGTAGTTGTGGTGGGACAAACCGGCACCCAGAAGGTTTACCCGGTGGTGCATCAGCCTGAAATGATTCTAATCATTCTGATAAATCAGGAAGCAGAATCCCAACAACACACCCCAAGGGCAAAATGGGTTCCTTCTCATCAAATCTGCCCTTACATTCTCCCAAATTACGAGATAATGCATCGGCCTTGGTGTTCTTTACTCCCGGTGTGAAGGTAATAAACTCAAAGCAGGAGAAAAAGAGCGCCCACCGGGCCTGTCGGGAATTCAGCCTCTCGGCGGATTCGATATATTCTAGGTTTTTATCAGTATAAACCGTAATCGGATGTAGGGAACCTTCTAGCCAATGCCGCCAATCTTCAAAGGCCAACTTAATGCCTAATAATTCCCAATTGCCCACGTCATAGTTTTGTTCTGCTGAGCTAAATTTCCACGAGAAATAGGCACATGGGTGTAATCTCTCAAGGGAGCCGGAATATTGAGAGAGAACCCCTCCTACCCCGAGTTCGGAGGCATCCACTTCAAAGAAGAACGGCCGACTGACATCAGGATGAATAAGAATCGGGGCAGAAGTGAAGGCCTCTTTTAAGGTCTGGAAGTCCTTAACTGCCATAGGAGGCCAAAAAAAGGCACCTTTTCAAGGTCAGGTCAGTCAGAGGAGCCACAATGGAGGAGAAACCTTTAATGAATCGCCTGTAAAAATTGGCAAAGCCAATGAACCTCTGTAGCTCTTTCAGGATTTTTGGTTGTTCCCACTCCAAGACGGCCGAAACCTTGGAGGGATGCATAACCAATCCCCGATTTGACACTAAATAACCCAGGAAATGTACTTTGGAGACCTTGAAGAGACATTTGGATAGCTTGGCATACAGATTATTCTCTCGCAGCTTTTGTAACACCGCCTTCACATGTTGTCGGTGTTCCGTCACTGATCGAGAGAAGATCAGAATGTCATCCAAGTAAATGACCATGAATTGCCCCAGATATTCACGAAAAATGATGAAATCCTGTAAGACCGCTGGAGCATTACATAACCCGAATTGCATGACTAGGTATTCCTAATTTCCGTCCTTAACATTAAAGGCAGTCTTCCATTCGTCCCCCTGACGAATGTGGATTAAATTATAAGCTCCTCTTAAATCCAGTTTCGTGAATATCTGTGCCCCAATGACTTGATTAAACAAATCTTCAATGAGGGGTAGAGGATATCGGTTCTTGACCGTAATCTTGTTCAAACCCCTATAACCAATACAAGGACGTAATCCCCCATCTTTTCTCTTCCCCGCTCCGGCTGGAAAAGTAGAGGGCCGAATGAATCCCTTCTGTAGGCTTTCAGAGATATAATCTTTCATCGCTTGCTCCTCAGGACGGGTGAGATTGTAAATCTTACCTCTAGGAGGCATATTACCCGGTAACAGAGTTCGAAGGCATCCACTTCAACGAAGAACGGCCGACTGACATCAGGATGAATAAGAATCGGGGCAGAAGTGAAGGCCTCTTTTAAGGTCTGGAAGTCCTTAACTGCCATAGGAGGCTAATTCTCCAAAAAAGGCGCCCTTTCAAGGTCAGGTCAGTCAGAGGAGCCACAATGGAGGAGAAACCTTTAATGAATCGCCTGTAAAAATTGGCAAAGCCAAGGAACCTCTGTAGCTCTTTCAGGGTTTTTGGTTGTTCCCACTTCAAGACAGCCGAAACCTTGGAGGGATGCATAACCAATCCCCGATTTGACACTAAATAACCCAGGAAATGTACTTTGGAGACCTTGAAGAGACATTTGGATAGCTTGGCATACAGATTATTCTCTCGCAGCTTTTGTAACACCGCCTTCACATGTTGTCGGTGTTCCGTCACTGATCGAGAGAAGATCAGAATGTCATCCAAGTAAATGACCATGAATTGCCCCAGATATTCACGAAAAATGACGAAATCCTGGAAGACCGCTGGAGCATTACATAACCCAAATTGCATGACTAGGTATTCCTAATTTCTGTCCTTAACATTAAAGGCGGTCTTCCATTCGTCCCCCTGACAAATGCGGATTAAATTATAAGCTCCTCTTAAATCCATTTTCGTGAATATCTGTGCCCCAATGACTTGATTAAACAAATCTTCAATGAGGGGTAGAGGATATCGGTTCTTGACCGTAATCTTGTTCAAACCCCTATAACCAATACAAGGACGTAATCCCCCGTCTTTTCTCTTCCCCGCTCCGGCTGGAGAAGTAGAGGGCCGGATGAATCCCTTCTGTAGGTTTTCAGAGATATAATCTTTCATCGCTTGCTCCTCAGGACGGGTGAGATTGTAAATCTTACCTCTAGGAGGCATAGTACCCGGTAACAGGTCAATGGGGCAATCTATGGATCTATGGGGAGGAAGCGAATTGGCCGATCGGCCCAATCTATGTAGGGTTCAGGCAACCCTTCCAGTGAACCCTGAGTTGCTTTAAGGGAAATGTTAAAACAATGGTGCAAACAATAAGTACCCCATTTGGTCAGATCCCCAGTTCCCCAATTGAATGAGGGATTATGAACCTTCAACCAAGGGAACCCTAGGATTATTGGAGTATCAGGGCAATCCAAAACAAAAAATTTAATTTCTTCAGAATGAGAAGACCACACGACCAATCTTAACAAAGGGGTTTTGGAGGTAACCGTTCCTCCTCTAATAGGCTCATTATTAATAGCTAGAACCTGTAGGGGACTCTCAAGGGATATCAACAGAATGTCTAAGGCAGAAATTATGGATTTATCCAGAAAGGCATCCCGGAAGACCCCCAGATCAAAATGGCGGGCAACAATAATTTATTAAGGTGAGGGGAAAATACCTGATCGCCTAGACACCTTCCTTCGGTGGTGTTTAGGAGCTGAAGTTTTCCGCCTGTGGTCGTTTGTTGGGGCACGACTTGACCAGATGACCCGGATTACCGCAGTATAGGCACAGACCCAAAGTGCGGCGTCTTGATTTCTCTGCTAGGGAAAGGTGAGTAGCCCCAATCTGCATGGGCTCTTCTGCAGAGGATGGAGGAGTGGCACCCATGGGTGAGGACTCTAAACGGGGGGAGTTCCAAGAGGAAGTTTTACCCCTCTCCACTCGTCGCTCCCAAAGCCGTCTATTGATGCGGATCTCCACCTGCATGGCCTCATCCAGGTTCTTTGGCTGAGGGAAGTTTACTAGGACATCCTTGATACCTTCCGATAGGCCAATTCTGTATTGACTGGTAAGGGCTGGATCATTCCACCGAGAACCCAGCGGCAAAATTCCGTGCTGTATTCCACAGCAGAACGCTTCCCTTGTCTAAGATTACGCAGCTTGGCATCAGCGGTTGAAGCCTTGTCAGGGTCTGCATACAAGACCTCCATGGCTGAGAAAAAGGCGGTAACTGTCTGCAGGGCCTCGTCGGTGGGTGCTAACTGCAGGAGTTCGGGCGTAAACGGAAATATAACTCGCAGGAATTTCTGAAGTTAGAGAATCTTGTGCGATCCCCATCAAACTTTTCGGAAAGGAGAACCTTCGGTTCGACAGAAGGTGGGAATGCTGGTGATGCAGGCAGTTGACGGTTTTCTTGAACCACCAGGCGTTGGTTGCTGGCGGTAGCCATGGCCGGCACTTGCTGCACAAGTTCTTCCATTTATGTGGCCCGTGATAATGTAAGGCCCCGTGGGACACCCGCCTTCAAAGTAAGTCCACAACCCCCAATGTCTGCTGCTAGCTTCACCTTTAGACAAGCCCCCGTTTGCCGGGACGTTTTATACACCTCGCTGGACATGGTTGCCCCCAGGACTTGACAGCTTACGGGAGAGTGAAGGCAGATGAACAAAGGGCCCGACAGGGCAATGTCGACAAGCTGGGTCATACACGGGAAGGCAGTCCAATAATATCGCAGCACCAAAGGGACAGGCAAACAGAAGAGTCGAGGTCAGGCCAAAGGTCAATCCAGAAGGTCATGGGTTCGCAGTACAGAGACGGAGGCATGGTCGGGGTACAGGCAATGGTCGGTCCAGGCGGCAATCAAGAATGGTCAAATGAAGCAAGGTCGGCAACAAGATCAAAACGGGCATAAAGACTATCCAAGGCATACTCAGCTAACGCTATCCCGGGCACTGAAACACTGCAGGGATAACGCCTTTATAGGATTTCAAACCGGATAGGATAAGGGGAAGTGTGTACGTGATGTGCGTGATTGGTACATTTCAGACCTAAACCCTCATTGGACCAAAATGGTAAAGGGGCGTATAGCCCAAAGCCCTGGACTCATTGGCCCCTTTAATTCTACCTTCGGCTGGTGCGCTGAGTACAAAGCCGCTGGAGGGCATAAGAGACAAGCAGGCATGTACACAGGCGCCGGGGGCGTGCCGAGAACAGGGAAAGCGGCTGTGCTCGGTACCGCACAAGCAGACGCGTCCCGAGCCGCCGCTCGGTGCAGCCGCCGAACAGGACGTGTCCCGGCCAGCCACCCGGGGACGGCGCGGGACCGACGGTGAGGTGAGTTATCCGTGACACTTTGTACCTGCTACAATGAGTCTATACTTCAGGGGTTGCAGGCCCTTGTGGACTTTAGGAAGACCATAGATCACTGACATGATGAGTTTACCTACCCATGTAATATATTAACCCTCTATCTGCTGGTTCTTTTGTGGTTACTTTTTATTTACTTAGGTAATACTATAGATTTAATAACACATGTTTTACAACAACTTATTAATGGTATGAAATTGTAGATGAAAGAAAAGAAAATGCAATTCTATAATTCAGTGCCTGGCTTTAACAAAAATCAAATGAACAAGAAGTGGAGATGTGCAAATGCGAACCGCAAAGTACTAGTTCGTACCGAAATTTGCCAGAAGTTGTTGTCCATCCTGAACAAGGAAAAGCTGGTGGATGGGCTGCTGAGCAGCACATCCACCCACTTCACATAAGGTTGCTGCTGTAACTCACTTGAGCCCCTATCCTCTTCTGTCAGCAGTGGCAGCGGCAGTGGCGGCGACATTTTAAACTGGCCCCAGCCGTGGTTACAAGAAGATGGCAGCCAGCTCCCATGAGTCAGGACACTCCTAATGGGGTGGGAGGTCTGAAGCTGTACTAAGAGGCTTTTGACCATTTCTCCCCATGTGTTGCACTTGAGGCTATAGGGCAACCTTAGGTAAGCTGTTCCCAATTTATCCATTGCAGCACCATGGCATTTGGTGGTACAGCTTTAGCTTAATTCTGAAGTTGTGTGCGGACCAAGACCACTGATTTTTAACCAGATTTAGAGACAGATTATATATTTGATTCTAAGCTAACAGGGTTGATTGCTGTGTCCCCTTTAAGGCTGGCACTTAAAATGTCCTCACTTATGGAAGCCCCAGCTGGGTTGGGTTTCTGGGTCCCCGAAGCCGAACATTCATGCAAAGTTTAGCCAAGCTTGCCGAACCCAAACTTTGGGGGGGGGGGTCCATTTCCAAATCAGACTTACAACTAGAAATAGGCAATAGAGTTTGGTACTATGATGAGTTGGCACTTCATGTCATATATGAACCTGGCATTATTAAAACAATGCAGGTATGAGTATTTCTTCGAAAAGGTGTACTTTAAATTTCATAGTACAAACAGGATATATCACTGCTTCGAACAACCCAAAAAATCTAAAATATAGTTCTACTAGCTGAAGCATGTACATTTTCCAGTAATACAAACAGAAATCTAAATTACCCTTGTCAGAAATGTGACTCAAAATACTGGAATATTTTCTGGTATTTAATTGAAATTTGGAAGCAACATAAACTAGCAGATGTTTATGAAAGGCTTGATCAAGGTTCAGAGCCTAAAATGTTGAGTGATTTAATGGATTTGTTCAACAAATTGCAGGTATGAGGTAAAAACAGCTTCTGCGGTGTGCAGTTATATTATTTCACGACAGGTAAAACTTACATCTTGTTTAAACAACAGTGTTAATGTGCTGCAAATTAAAAAGATAAAATTAATACATCAATTTATCTCAGTCCTAAAAAGAAAATATTAGCAATTAAAATGTGGAATTGGTAAATTGCAATGTAAATACGGTAAAAGAAGAACAAGCTCAAATTTGTGAGACCAGTGTAATTATTTTATTGTGTACAACGTACAAAACAAAAAATTCACTAAACTGTTTGCCTCTCATAGTGCTTGCAAACAAAGGGCCCGCTTTTACAATGTTTGGCCCACTGTACAGTGTTAAACACCACAAGCCTCACCACGGTGTTGCTGTAGTTTGCTGGTTTTATGGTGCACCACTTTATAAATTAACCAGTGTAGTGCCACTAGATAGCTCTGTATAAGCTGTACTGGTCTTCTTTGGGGTGTGCTGATATTATATATAATATTTATAACTAGTTATTTAAACAGACTGCTGTGAAACTCACTTTGGGAATTAAACTCAATGTTGGGAATACAATATGAGAAAATAGAAGACAAAGAGCAATTATTGCTAAATTGCGGTTGCTTTTGAGATTTCTCGCTCGATAATCAATCTGTGTGAACCCAGCATTAGTGTACTGAACTTAAAGTGCACCTATACCCAGAAATTCATGTGGTCACCTTCCAACACCAGCCCAGCCATTAAAACAGCCCGTGTTTCTTTTTTTTTGCTAAAGCCTTTGGCCAATATTGAAAAAAAGACTAACAGGAAGAAGCATAATGGTAATTGGCAGCCATATGCTAATTAGTTCAGCTACAACTAAACTGTCACATTAGGGCTGATTGAACATCATGATAATTTTTTTCTCATGTTTTTCTGTGAGAAAAACATTTTTATAACGTTTTGTTTCCATAGTGAAATTCAGTACCATTTTAGCTCTGTACATTTTCAAATAATTTGCGTAGCTAAACATAATGCTGAACTGCACTAAGAAAAAAAACATTTGAAAAAAAAGTTCTCATATATATGAATACGTCAGGTTGCTTCACACCACTTTGAAAAATGAATAGCTTAATTGGGGTGCTTTTGAATGATTGATATACAGTTTTCCTTCAAGCTGGTCCCCTACATATATTGTCAAAATTAAAGTGTAATGATGCACACTACATAAAATTAAGATGCTTAAAGCATGTGTTTTTGTGGAGAAATAATTGAACATAAATAAATATTATTAATAAATAACATAATCCAAAAAAAATCACTAATATTTAAAAGGATACAGGTTATGTTGAACTCTAGAAAATCCAGGGGATCTTAACCAGCCCAAGGTTGTCCTCCCACTTTATGTAAATGAAAAAACTTGCAATTGTATGGTTAACCAAAGCCATGTACTGTAGTATCTATATCACTATTAGGTTTAGGTATACTTGAATGCTACAGACTAAATTCCTAGAAGTATAATTCAGAGAGGATATCAATCTTATTGCTTGAAGCTAGAACCAACAAGTGGGAAGAGTGAGTCCAATGGGCTGGAAGTCTGGATTGCTGTAATGATGATTGATGTACAGCAATCCAGACTCTGCTAACAGCCCAATGGAGAATATGTAGGTGAGTTTTTAGGGGTTTCCTGGGAAGTTTCACACATCCCCAAATTGGGATGCCCTGGGGGCACAGAACAAAACCTGGGAAAGTCAAATTCCTGTTTGCAATAATATTAAGCAATCAACGAATATGATTGTAATTGAAATTGTATTGTCAGGAATTTTTCAGAACTTTTCAAGCTGTAGAACTGAGGTTGCATTTATTTACAGGTACTAGTTTAATTAGACTATTTTTAGATCCCAGAAATATTTTCAAATGTTGCACTTGTTGCTGTTTTGCCTGAAAATTATTTTTCTACTGCCTTGAATTGCTGAAGTAATTTTCAGGATTAAGCTAGGAAATGGACAGTTAAGCCAAAACATTGAAGCTAGAGTAAATTTAGAAGTCAAAAATCTTATAAGATACAGTTTGGTCAAGGTCAGCTACACAGCTTAAAGCACAAAACAGGAACTTTTAACTAAACACAGTAAAATGTAGACTTCTGCAAAAAGTTTGATATTTGGGAAAACAGAGTTTTTCAAAAGCTGATGAAAACTATTTATGAGTATTTTTTAGGTGACTTACAACCCATACGTACCACCGATGTGGTGCTTGAGATAATTATAAAATAGAAAGTGGTCTTGGATAAAATATGATATAAAAAAGTTGGGGACTCCCGTGTCCTTTAAAGATTTGGCTACAGTATTTTGAAACTGTGTTGACGGTATGTCATGAGAAATATTGGTCATTAACCAAACTTAAGGTGAAGGTGGGCTCATCTGTAGGTTACATTGGGACAATGCATGTGCCTGGAATAGGAACTTCTCTCTTGACCTTTTACCAAAAAAGACCTTTCACCATAAAAGCAGACTCTCTGAAAAGAATTGATGTCGGTAAGTGCCGGGCTCCCACACCCAGATCAGATAGTCCCACTGGTGTTGCTCTACTCCTGAGCTCCCGAGCATTGTGGCTGCTTCCAATCACCAGGGTGAACAAACTGCTACACTTGCAGTGCAGGGGAACTCGAAACTAGCGTATATTTTTGTTTATTGAAAAATAGACATCCTCCTAAAAATAAGCCCTAACACATCTTTTGGGGCAAAATTGAATGTACAGATTCATCACACAGTGCTCCCTCCGATAATTCAGTATTCATTAACCTATCTGCATAACAGTGTATTGAAAGAGATTATGGTGCATTGGTAAAGTTCCAGGAATTATACTTGGTCACAGAGGAGATGTTTAAAATCAGTAAAATAAAAGGCATGACTTTTTTATACATGCCAGAAAAGTGGGTGCCTAATTTATTAATAGCACCACTCACTTTTGCCACTGCCAAGCAGCACAGACAGCGCCAAAGCAGCAGTTCCGCAAATTGACAAATGGTGCTAACATAGTTCAGCACTGTTACCAAAGTGATGCTGTACTGGTTGTTGCTCGACATTGTGTGATTGTTTTTAATCAATCTTTCTTGTTTTTAGTCATGCCACTTCAGCGTTCTTTAACATAATAGAGAATCGATCACAGACAAATCCATTTAACTTAATTTACTGTATTTTTTTAATAAGCAAGATAGCCGCTAAAACACAAGCAATATAGCCATAAAACATAAGCAAAATAACAACAAAAACATTTAGTAATTAACTGCATGTTTTCCACAAAAGTGTCTGAATGTCTGTGGCTTCTTTACTTTGTCTACAAACCAGAAAATACAAAAATGTTAGTTTGTCTAAAGGGTTTATTTTTCCCTCACTTCCACTGTCTATGGCTCTGCTAAATCTCTGTTGGGCTGCTATAGTTTCCTGTTTGTCCTCAGATTTTTTGCATTTATGTCACGTTTTAATTATGCCTTAACTGGGTCCAAATGTCTCCCTGCTGTTCCTAGGGCCTTATTAAATGCACAATTCCTGCCACTTATCCCAAATAATGAAGTAATCATTTGTTTCCACTGTGCAAAGCCAGTCTGAGTGTCTGAGTGTCTGAGTGTGGCACTGATAGCGTTTCCTCTAGCTCACAGCACACAGCCCTAGCACACAGCAAGCCAGGGTTATCTTTGACTCCTTCTCTTGGCTGTATAGTGGCTTTCCTCCAGGGTGGACCAAACATGGGAAGTGTGCTTTCATCAGGCTGATGGTCCGTTGGGCAATGCAATTGGTCTTTTGTTGAGCTGCGTTGTATCGCACATCAGAAGCCCTCTGCGGATTGCGCACTGGCATCATCAGCCAGGTTTTATGGCCATATCCCTTATCACCTAAATTGAAACACACGTATTAAAGGGTAATTCCACTTTTGATTACATTTTTAAAAGTTTCCATTATTGTGTGGCAAAATGATGTATTCAATCTGTTAAGCGTATCTGTTATGTTTATTATTGTATTATTAAAGAAAACAGTTTTCCATAGCAACAATGTGTTTACCTTAGTTTTGTACAACTAAGTGGTGATTTTGAATACATATCATAGACTTCCTCACTCTAGCTTGCAAATTATCTGATTGGCTAAGGTATGGGTGACTTGTTTGGAAAGATCACTGTCTTGTGTTCCAATAGCAGGGGTAAAGGCTGTGTTCTCAGCTGGATAGGTCATTAGGCTGCTTTGATCAACGCTGCTAAAGAGTTCACCTGTTACATTGGAAGGATCGTGGGACTTGTAGTCAAGGCCATAAAAACCAGTTCCACTGTAGCAAAACAGGAAGTCCCAGGAATATGAGAACCATGGAAACAGCATGCTGATAAGTAAATCACAGGTCTGGGGGTACAATACTGACACAAATGATTATTTTAGAGCACAAAAGAGGAAAACAATACGGCAGAACAATAAAAACATGCCAAAAAAGAAGTTTTCTTGTGAGCAGCACTGCATTGCCACTTCACAAACCACCAAAAACAACCAAATGCGCACATGCACCAAACACACCAAACCACAAGCAGCACTCACTCCCACTATTACACAAACAAGTGCAAGTCAATGCAGCTCACCAAAAAAGATGAATTTTGTAACCAACCATTAGCCTGCTGAAAGCACGCTTCTTTAGTTTGGCCATGCCAAGAGGGGAGATGCTAGACAGCCCAGACAAGGTGTCAAATACAATCCTGGCTTGCTGTGTGCTCCTCAAACTTAGCTTACTACACCAGATGTCAGAGGAAATACAGTTGATGTCACAAACCCAGACCTGCTAGCAGACAGTGCACCCAACAGACAGACTGCCTTTGGGTGTTACACATAGAACAGCTAGCTTAGTGTGGCCTTACACAGTGTACTCCTACTCCGAAGTCAAACACACAGTCGCACACAATGCCTAGGCAAACGCAATAGGTCACAAATCCATTTTGCTGCATTCCACAGCATCTTTTTAGCTTCAGCCATTAATTAAATGCACCAGGGCCACATGTTTTCCATCTTCCCCCTCCCCACTCAGCGCAAGCGAGAAACGCTAATTAGCATGGCAAAATAGGTTATCAAATGCTGCTGTGTGCTAGTGGGCGTTTCCAGCTTGTTTGCTATCTTCCTCCTCCCTGCTAGAGAAATGCAAATTAGCTTTTGAAAATATGTTAAAGCATGATAGCCACAAATGAGAAATGCTAATTTGATGTTTTAAAGCAGTTAAAGCATGCTGTTGTATGCTAGTGGGCATTTACAGCTTCTGAACCTACACGCACATTAACCCACTAGCATTTCTATTGGTAGTGTTTGCGGTGATGCCCTGTGCCATACTAATTGTGCTACTCCATAAATGTTGCACAAGTTCTTCCCAAACTTGCTGCTTTTTCACACACGGAGGTGTCAGGCTGTTATTTTCTTTTGTTGAGGAGGAAGCCTGTCAGGATGCCACAGGATAGATAAATAAGGCGTGCCCTGGGACAGTGCCTAGCTGACTGCAGCCCCAGGGCTTCCCCTAGTGGGCATGCCAGCAGCAACAATAATGCATGAGGTGTGTATCAAGGTTGGGGGAAGTCTAGTCACCGGGGTTCTACCAGGGCTGTGTTTGCAGCTGCAGCAGCTGCTGTGGTTGCCTTGCCTGAAACTGCAAATTCTCAACCCAGTGTGGTGGCCAGTTAGGGCCAGCCCCACACACCTGATGAAGAGGATCTGCCAGGCCCTAGTGGAGTTGTTGCAGAAGGTGCTGAGGGTCCCAGCAAGCTGCTTGCCAAGCATGAGCCTAAGTTCAACTTCAAGATTATATTATACTGGCGCAGGTCACCCTGGCCAAATGGTCTGTCTTGTTTGGGGTTTGAGAATGAATGCACCAAGATCTGGGATGGGATTGCTGAAACCATCAATTGCATGGCTTCACATCAGCAGACAACCCAAGCCACCAAAAGAGCTATTACACCTTGCGCAGGGTACTCATGAAGAAAATGAAGACAGGCCTGCTAATAGAGTGTGGGGAACCTGAAGGGCCACTTCATGAGTATCATGAATGGGAGCTGATCCTGAAGCCCCATATCCCTGTATATCAGCTGCAGGGGGGTGAATATGTGAGATGGCACCACAACATTGGCTGAAGGTAAGTGTGTTATTTTTTTCACTTCATTTTTCATTTGGGTTAGCATGTATGTGTTAAAAATGTTTACTTTGTTTTCTCCCTACCTGATTCTCCCTAGCTGATTCCCAGATTCTGGCTTTGATGGGGATGAGTCCCAGAACTCACAACCTGGCATCAGCCAACAGATGTTCTCCTATGTGAAAGCAGGCCCAGTCAGCAATGAAACCCACCAGCAGCCTTCTCTGCCTCCAGCCAAGCTGACACTGCACACATGTGTCTGCTGATAAGGCCTTCGGGCATGTTGCTTCATGTCCTCATACTCATGTTATTATTATTGTTATGTTATTTCTTGTTGTTCTCTGCTGAGTTCATAGATCTCAAATCTGACGTTCAGGAGTCTGGAGGAGTTTGCAGGTATGTGAGTGACCTCACCAGTATTACCAGTATTATTTTTTAGGCTTGGTTAACGTTAGAAAGGACCAGCCATCTTTGGCCAATGGAACACAATCTGACAACAGTTATGTAGTGCATTTGTGTAATTTAGGAGATATATAGTGAAGGCTTGACATGTTTTTGACAACTTTTGATTTGTACCTTCCAAAATTGAATGCATTTTGCTTTTCCTTTGTTTTTCATAATCCAGCATTGTGTGTGTTCCCAGCATCACGCTATGCCCAGTAGCAACCACCCCAGCAGCATTAGCTAAAACAGCAGCAGCTGAAACAATCAGTGGATGATTCCACACATATATTTAAAAATTATTCCCCATCTTGCTAGTATGTGGCCATATTTGTTGTTGTTGCCTACTGAGCCTGCACATCTTTGGAAACAGTGTGTGTGTGTGTGTGTGTGTGTGTGTGCAACAAACACATGAAACATCATCAGTCATCAGTCCACCCTGTTTTGCTGCAGTCCTTTTTGTGTTCTGTGCTCTATATGCTATCTTTGTGTTGGTGTAACTTTGTTCTTCACTTTCTCAAACTTACTTGTAAGTTTTCCCTGTGTTTCATAACAGGCTGAGGAATCGGGTCTCTGCTTCCTGGCAGCCCAGCTGGAATGGAACCATTGAGTGATTTGGTGGTCCTTCCTACCAAGCCCTCAGTATCCACCTTGGCAAGTTCAATGTGCCCCAACCCTGTTTGGCCAACCCCATTGTGGGCAACTGCCAGAGATTTCATTGCCTAACACAATTACACCTCCACTACAATGCTGTGTCAGAAGCACACTGCCATGTACTTGTGTCGGCTACCTCTTTGTCCTGCTTTGGGCAAACACAAAAACTGGTAATTCCCTGGTTTAACAGCAGCTCCACAATACCTTCATCCACACACACTAAACAATACCCTGTGTTATCTTAGGGGGGGGGGGGCAATAAACGATTGCAACCACAGACAGTTGATTGATGTTTCTTTATTTTCTCCTTTCAGGCTCTATTGGGGGTTGATTGTGACCTAGAAAGGCTCCCCAGTAGTGCCCAGCTCTACGAACTGAGGGCACTGATGCTGGTGGCTTACAATTAGCGACAACCCTTTTCCCAACTGATTAAAAGAGTGGTTGTGATGGTGATGGGGGGGGGGGGCAAACAAATGACGTCCAAGGCCAAATAATGACACAGACAGAGCAGGAAAAGCAGGCAGCACAGACCCGGGATCAACATCTGGTCATTCTTATGCCATCAAGGAGAGCAGAAGGGAAATAAATCAGTTGCTGTGGGTACTGAACTAGCAAGTGAAGCAGCAGAATATTATTTTCCAGGTCCTGTTTGAAGCTGCCCCTGTTGGTTCCAACAACTCTCCTGCTCCCAATGGCCAACCAGCAGCACTGCCACAACCATATCTGTCCCCGTCTGTCTCACCCATGCCGGATCCACCCAACAGTGATGCGGCTTCTGGATCACTCCCTGATTCCAGGTGCTCTTTTGTTTTGTGAAACTTTGTGGCTTTCTTGTGTGGATTCAACACAATAAATTTGTTTGTGCCTACCTACAGGCCTCATATTGCGTTGCTTGCTAAAAGAAGTCTAAAGGTTTGCTTGGATATTAATGCAAAAATACACTAAAATAAATACATAACGCATGGGCCTATCAAAGCAGACACACATTTGCCCAAAAATGTTAAATTTTAATTGTAAAATGACAGACACACCAACAGACCCAATCATCAAACCTTAAAGAACTTAATTTTTACAGTCTAGAGGAAAGAAGGGAGAGAGGGGACATGATTGAGACCATTAAATATGTGAAAAGATTCAATAATGTTGAGGAGGGAAGCGTATTTAAGAAGAAACTTAGTGATAGAACAAGGGGGAACAACCTAAAGCTAGTCGGTTAGAAGATCAGAAGCAATGTTAGAAAATATTATTTTACAGAAAGAGTAGTAAATGCTTGGAACAAACTTCCAGCAGATGTAGTTGAAAAATCGCCAGTCACTGGATTTAAAAATGTCTGGGATAAGCATACATCTATCCTTAGATAAAGAGTACATACAGTAAACACATATGGGCAGACTAGATGGATCCTATGGTCTCCTTCTACCGTCACCTTTCTATGTTTCTATGTGTTGCAATGTTCCGGCTCCTGAAGCAGACACTATTGAGGAACCTGAGGAGGACATGCAGACACAACTCGATGATAATGAAGCTAAACGCACTTGGGTTCCAGGTGCAGAAGGAGCTTCATCATCAGGCGAAGAGAGCTGCAGGTTGCCCGTGAGTCAGCAGCTGAGGCAGCAAGGTGGTAGAATGGTTGGAATCAGCATGGTGACAGAAGTGTAAAGTCTGGAGGCAAACGTGCCCAGAGCTGGGGTAAACCACCTGCTGTGCAGCAGACTACCTTGCCGGAAGGTAGTGGAACATGGGTTCCTGAAGTCGGCGGCAGAAGCAATGAATTAGTGCATGCTCTTGGTGGGAAAATCAACTATTCAGCGGTGTGGCATTTTTACATCAAGCATCAGCAGGAGGTTAACATGGGCACATACAAGATGTGTAGGCAGAAGGCGAATCGTGGCCAGGGTCCCAATGTTGGCTCCATGTTCCTGTGACCGTGTGCGACTCCATCTCCTCATCCTCCACCATTTCCTCAGCCTCTATGGCATGGACAAGTCTCAGTGCCCCTCCAGCCTACCATGTGTGCAGGACACATCGGTGTCACGCCTTGGCGAACTGAGTAACACGGGGAGGAACTGCTAAAATTCATTAATCAAGAGATCAAATAATGGCTTACTCCATGAAAACTGCAAATGAGAATCATGGTGACCGACAACGGGAAGAACATCTTGTCTGCGCTGTGACAAGGAAGACTGAGCCATGTACCCCGTATGGCACACGTGTTCAATCTGGTTGTCAAGCGTTTCCTGAAATCTTCCCCCCTCAGCAAGACATCCTAACAATGGAAGGAGACTTTGCATGCACTTCAGCCACTCTAACACCACAAAACCCTCCTTGATTTGCGACATTTCCACCCATTTGGAATTCCACAGTCCATATGCTGGACCGACTATACGAACAGAGAAAAGCCATCACCAATTTCTTAATGATCCAAGCGGATGGGGGAACCCCCTGTGTAACATCAATGTAAAACAGTGGCAGCTCATATGTGACACCTGCAGTTTGCTCAGGCCCTTTGAGGAAGCCACCTTATTAGTCAGTCGCCACGCTTCACGGGATGAACGTCATTTCACTGCTTCATCTACTACAACACGTGTTGGAAACTATGGCTTGTCAGAACACTGGAGATGTGGCGTCTACATATCACGGCTCCATGAACCCTGTGGGGACTGAACCGGAGGAGGAGAAGGTGGAGGGGGGACACAGTGGAGCACAGTTTAGGTTCCGCGAAATGAGCAGTTTTTCTAGTCATTTGACAGAAGAGGAGAAGCAGGAGAAGCCAGAGGAGCTAGAAGGTTGTGAGGAAGGCTAGGCACACCGAGGCAGCTAGTCCTTCTGAGTCACTTACGCAAATAGTGCGATGCATGCTCACATGCTTGTGTAGTGACCACCGAATTGTCATTATTCGGCAGAGGGATGACTTCTGGCTCTCCACCTTATTGGACCCTCATTACCGGCACAAAATGGGGTCCTTTTTTACACCCACTGAGAGGGAGGACAAACTGACCTACTACAGAGACATCATACATAGATAGTTGGCGATGCCTATCTGTGCCATCGTCCATCCTCTCGCAGTTCTGACTCGGGGGGCCCTCTGCACTCACTTTCCACTGCCATGGCTGCTGGGGAGGGGTGGCTGGAGCAGTACTTGCTCCATCAGAAGCAGCCTACTGAGTCTACAGTCACTGATGAGTAGCTTTCTTCACCCGCATAGGGAGGCAACTCATGAGCAGCAGGTAGACCTGGAGCAGGACCTGAATCAGCATGCTGGCATACCTTGACATTCTTACAACTGTGAGCCTGCACGCGTGCCCAGGTTATCTATATTTTATGTATAAACCGCTGGGTGCTAAATCTGCCAAATGCGTAGGCAAATCGTATAGAACAACCAAATGAATAAACAGAAAATAAAACCCTGTTTAAATAGAAGAAAAGTAACGTCCATTGAAATGTATGGGAGAACGTCAGGTATCGACAGGTAATACCAGAGCGGTGAGCCGTCTGTGATGATGAATCGGTCGCTACATGTCACTCACCAGATTCGCTTTGATAAATGTGGTATTGCGTACAGCGCCCTGCGGTCACCGTTCGCTTCCTGTCGCAGCCAGTCGTTACCTGGCACTATGGCTTGATGAATAAACCCCTGAGTTTTATTCATTTTTTTTTTAATTATTAAATAATTGTGGCACCTCTCATGGCCTAGAAAAAGTCATTTTTGAAAACTTTTTTGATTTATAATATTTTTATGCAGAATTGTCGTTACATTTCTGGCATTAAAGGGTTCATTTTACAATGTAATAACAATGTAATTCCATATGTTTTCACTTTGTTACTAGTGGATACATGTTCAAAAACAGACTTTAATTACACAGTCTCTGGCACTCTGGGCTAAAACGACTCGATTTTGAGCGCCGGGTGGGGCTTTTTTTAATGAATACGGTGTGAGTGGGTCACACTGAACTGGCGCTACTGTTCGCTCCCATACAGTGCTGTACTGGTGTTAGAGCGACTCACACAATATATTCATCAATGCCGGCCAGCGACTGAGACTCTCTGAAACAGCGAACCATGGCCGAGCACAGCGGCTACTAGAGGTCGCTCTCAATGCCTCGCTACAAACGCTTATCTGTTGGTACTTGGCGCTAGTAATGAATCAGTCTGCCAGACTACAGCAGACTTTAAATCAGGGATTTGTTGCAAGAGGTGGATTTATTTGGGCAGGTGTGTGGCCTTTCACACTAACTGGCCCATGAACACTTGGGCATAAAACAAAATGCAAAAACTGTCAGATGCAATTAAATGGGATGCCCTGGTGAGGGCCAGTTAAGTAACAACAACAAATTGGTACACCATTTACATGTATGCACAGGTTACAATTCATAGAGCACAATACACTTTTAGTGCTCTGCTCACTAGTTTTCCCAAGCCCTCTCCCTTCCTTGACACTGCTTCTATGCTTGAATTCTGACACGTGAAGGGTTGATTCAGAGCCCCTTTCTCACCATTTTTATGGAGGTCTTGCAAACAAACGAAAAATCATGCAAAAATGAAAACATTTCACACTAAAGTTCTCACAGAAAAAAGGCTCTGCTGAATCAGACGAGGGGAAAAAATGAACAAAAATGGAAATTTTCACGCAAAAAAAAGGTGAGAAAGGGGCTCTGAATCAACCCTACAGTTTCCCTGTGCAGATTTGCTTTTCCTTTACACTGTACACTGTCACTCTGTCTCTCGCTGTCTTTTTCTCTCCCTGTCTCTATTTCTCCCTGTCTCTTTCTCTCTCTCTTGCTCTCCCTGTCTCTCCCTCACTCTGTCCTGTTCTCGCCGCAATACACCGATATAGTGAGTGCTAGCAAGATGGCCGCCGCTTATATAGGGCTGTGACATCACCGGGGGGTGCCTTGCTGCTGATAGGCTGCATGTAATGTCTGCCCAGGATTCCGTGCCCCATGGGACATGTCCTGACACGTGGATCCACCATTTCAGATCGCCTGCACCGCCGTAAATGGAGTTTAAAAAAGCAATTTGCGTAATTGAAAGAAAGCGATATTCAGATTTTTTTGTGAATCGATTTTTTTCTGAAATTCGTAACGAATTTGGATTCGGCAGATTCAATTTGCTCATCCCTATTTGTGAGTGTGCACAGCTTGCAAATTTTCAGTAGTTTGCCCTACCTTCAGTGCTACAACTGATGACCACAGCAAAGAACTGAGCTATTATAGCAAATCATATTATAATTATAGTGGTGAATTTAGGGAGAACGGGCTTTGCTGCCATTTTGCTACTCTTCACCTGGCTGAAATGATGGTATTTCCTTAGAAAAGCTGGTGAACTGCGACAGCATGAAAAGTGATTTGAAAACATTATCATTAATTGTTTTTTAAATACTAGTTAACTATTAGGCGTTCAAACTTAAAATACCTGGTATCAATGCAAAATTCAATGACTTCGATGATTCATTAACTACGATTAATAACAATGATGTTCCCTGGAAAAATCTGGCGTGCTGCTCAAGGGTTTGTTGGTCTTTGCTCAGCTATGCTGAACTAGTGGTAAGTATAGCAAACACGGATGTAGTCGGGCGAACTTGGCACACTTTGGCAAATGCAGCAAATGTGACCAAAACCTGTAAATGTCAGATTAATACCGGCCCTAAGTGTATCAAGCTGTCTAGTTTCTACTTCAGCACACAATAAAGTGTAATATATATATATATATATATATATATATATATATATATTCTTTTAAATCTGCTGAACCTGGGTTTCGAGATGAAAATGCTGCAGGTATTTATCAAAGCAATAGAAATTGACTTTTTCAGTATATACTATCTACTACTGGATTTTCGTGAAAATGTGATTTCTCATCATGGGATGGCCAGATTGCCACTTGGGATGGTGAGTGTGCCACATGGGGTCACAAACTCCCCTACATATAGTAGAGCACTTGTAACAAAATTTTGAATTGCTCATTACATGTAAGAAGTTATACTTTATGGCATTAAGGCCCTTATTTAACAAGGGATAGCGCCAGGTAGCAAATGGTGAGCGAACGGTAATGACGCTCACCGCCACGAGAACGCCAGTTCCCCTCCGCAATCACACATTTATCAAGCCGATCCTGCTTAGCGACTGACAGAGCGCCAGATAGCGAATCATTCATCATTATTCCAGCCTCACCCCACAGCGCCAGCGAGCGACCTTGAACAGCGACAGGTATGACCTCTTGCTACCTGGCGCTCTCCAATGCATTTCAATGGAACAATCTTTAAATATTCTTAATTAATTGCTATTAATGTTTTTTTTTTTTTAAATGTCAAAAATTCTGTGACCACTTCTGCAATGTTAGATATTTTTTTTAAGGTAAAAATAAAAAAAAAAAAAATTTGTGCAGAATTCATATTACAGGTCTGATATTAATGTATTCATATTACAAAATCTTTTGAAAAACATGTTTTTTTTTTTTACAAAAAATATGGTTGTTTGGGGGTTAAAAAACTACTTTTAACCCATCGCCGCCAGCGCTCTGGGGTTTAAACAAGCATTTCACAGCACGAGAATTTTTTGAGCGTGATTTGTTAATGTATATGCTGGGAGCCGTTCGCTATGGCCATTCGCTGTCATGCGCTCCCATACAGCGCAGAACCTGTCAAACAGCGACTCCTAACCCCGTATTCAACATTACCGCACACCGACGGGGTCGCTGTCAACAGCCGAACAACGGCCAAGCACAGCGAATACTAGCGTGCGCTGTGAAAATAACGCTACTGTCGCTCATCTGTCGCTACCTGGCGCTATTAATGAATCGGCCTCCCCGTGTTTTCAGTAAGTCTTTTCCTTTCAAATTATTACATGTATCTATAAACACCAAAGTATATTATTCTGTAAACAGCTTGCTATCAGTCAGTGGTTTCTGGACCAGCTTGTGCTTGAGGACCAGCTTCTATTGTCTATGTAGCACAACTCTGACATGTTTTTGACAACACATAACCCGTGAAAGAGAATTACAACGAGCCGAGGCAGAAAAGATGAATTGAGACACAATTGATTGCATCTACTATGGCATTCTAGAACGCTCTTACTTTGAATTGTTTGTGCTTGACACCTTTAGATTGTGGCTGAATTGAAGAACATGACAAGCAGAATAAAGGGTGGCGGGGGAAGGATTACAGGTTATTTTCGTCACAACCCATTCATTTTACCATATGGCTTCATTAATCTGATATCCCCATCCAGGTTTCAGAACACGGAAGAATGAACTGCATTGGATGACAGGGATAATTTTTTATACAGAGCTACCCCCTGTGCGTGTTTACCATACATCTCTAGAAAAACAAAAGATATTTGTACAGTGAAAAGGGAAGATTAACTATAAGTCCTCTTTATAGATACAACAAATCATCTTAATTATGCGTCATTCAACAGGGCAGCATTTTTTCATTAAATTGCTTTATAGCTTATGCTTGAGCATTAAATATGATTATCTCTGTTTTATATTGTTTTCCTTCATTAACCAGGTTTTATTAAAACAAATCTCAAAGATTCTAAAGTTGATAAAATATATTTTAAAACTTTACAAAGTGCTTTAATACATTACAGGCTGAATACATTGCGATGAACCGATTAAAATATAAAAAAAAATGATTAAAAACTTTAAAAAAAATTGTAAATGCCTACCCCGTCAAAAATATTTCTATAAAATAGTGTATATATTTTGTTAAAATAATAGTCACATATTATGAGGCTTAGATCCCAAAGTAACCCTAAAAGGAGGAAAATTATCATTCTTTTTCCTAAAATTACTATAGGGGTTATCTAAGAAACGCTAACGCCAGGTAGTAGCACGTAGCGGCACGTAGCGGCGGGTAAACGCTGGGCGCTGTATATGAAACCACATTTAACAAAGCGAATCGGGTGAGCGCCTCTAACAGCGTCACCTAGCATCTCATGTATTACTAAAGGAGGCTGGCGCTCTAGGTTCAGGAGCGCCATGTAGTACCATTTGATCAGTAGCGCTCTGCCATACATTTCAATGGTGTTCATTAGGTTGTGTTTAAATAGCATTTTGCTGTAGTCAAATTTTACATTTTTGTCTCAAATCATTGTGTGGCCTGTTTTTTTTTTATTTATTTATGCAGAATTGTATGTGCAGGTCTGACATTGCAGTATCATTGTCACAGTGTTAACAAAAAAAGTCATTCCGGGGGGCGTGGCTTGCTATGGCGCCGTGAGGAAGCAAAGCGAGGGAGCTCCGCACCGATTGTTCTGTTGAGCACCCAGGCACCCCACCGTGACCCCCATTCCCTGATGCCCAGGAGGGGGAAAGTGAGCAGACAGCGCCGGAGGGGACAGGAGCGTCCCATCCCCGCTTATTTTGTGACACGGGGAGGAAGGGGAGAGGTGGAGACCTCCCGCAAGATGGCGGCGCACGTGGTCCCGGAGGGCGAGGAGGAGAGGAGAGGCACTGATCCCCCTGTGGACTTACCCTGGCGGCCGCAATCGGCGGCGGAGGCGGGAGCGGAACCCCTGCGGTCGGCTGGAGCAGAGGTAGCGGCGGACCCGAAGCTGCCGACATCACAGATGCGGGGAGGAGAGGAGGAGGCGGGTGCGCCCGACGAGATGCCGGCACTTGTGCCCCCGGCGGGCGGTGATGTGAGGGGACGCGCTGCAGACCACCGAGGCGTCTCCCGGCATCGGAGCCCCACGCCGCTGACAGGAGCTTCACAGAGAACACATGGAGGTGAGGAGCTAATGGCCCCACGTGTCTCAGCCCGGCGCCTCCGCACTGTCGCAGCGGAGGTGCACCGGCCGCCCGGTGAGACGGGGGGATCACCCGTTGGGCCCCGGGCAGACCTCCATTATGGGCTGAGCCTGGCGGAGCCCCCTGTGGCCCATACAGATGGGGGAGCGCCCACCACAAGTGAACAGCGCCCGAGGGAGGGAAGGACCCATCCAGAGAACACAGGCTGCACTAAATTGCTGGTGGCAGACAGCCAGGCCCCGCCCCAAACCCATAGCCCAGCAGCAGCTGTCTCGCCAGGAGCGTGGCTACGCCAGGAGGGCATCCCAAGCCCGGACTCCCCGCCGCGTGCCCCGGCACGGGAAGTTGACTCCCCCCGCCGACTCCCCCGGCTCTGGTCCCCAAATGGGGCCGTGCAGCGCTCCCTGTCCCCAGGAAGTGGGATGGGCACCCCCTCCCCCCCGCTGAGCCCTATGCCAACCTGGGACAGCCAGGAAGTCTTCGCCCCTGGACCCTCCCTGCGGGGCCCGGGGTATACCGGAATTGAAGGGGTTCTGCCGACTGGCGGCGAGGCGGCCTCTCCGAAGTTCAGCGGAGGCCCTGTGGACGAGCGGGGAGGCACTCCATCACCGACCTGCATCGGACATCCCTTGAGAGCCGCCGGGGAAGCTGCTGCTACGTTACATGCTGCTCCTTATGCTCCACTTGATCTTCTGTCCCGCACCATAGCTGAGGCGGTGAGAATCAACATCAGTGAGGCCCTGAGGGGCTTACCATCCCGTGTTGACTTCGATGGATACGTCTCGAGAATGGAGGGTACCATAAAGAGGGAGCTGGCGACCCTTCAGACCACAGTAACGGAAGTTGCTCAGAGAGTGGACGCCGCGGAGGCCTCTCACAGATCACTGGAGACGCGAGTTGCGGAGCTGGAACATCAACGGGAGGGAAGTAACCGCCTCCTGTCTGAGCTTTTCCTGGCGCAGGATGATGTGGAGAATCGCAGCCGGAGGAATAATCTCCGCCTTCGGGGCGTCCCAGAGTCAGTCGAGCCGCGGGACATCCAGGCTGCGGTTATCTCTATCTTCAACGGGCTCCTGGACTTGCCGGAATCGAATCACATTGAATTGGACCGCGTGCACAGGGCCCTTGGTCCCCGTCCTCCGGACTCTGGAAGACCGAGGGACATAATATGTAGAGTCCATTTCTTCAAGATCAAAGAGGACTTGCTGCGAAAGGCGTGGGAGAAGGGCCCGATTCAGTACAAGGGAGCACAGATCATCGTTCTTCAGGACCTCTCCCGGAGAACATTACTTATGCGGAGGCTGCTGAGACCGCTCCTTGACACCATCCAGAGGCAGGGCGCCTCCTACCGCTGGGGTCACCCCTTTCAGCTTTTAGTACGCAGAAATGGGGAGATCTTTGTCCTCCGGTCCCCGATCCAGCTACCGGACTTGTTCCGCTTTCTGGAGGCCCCTGCGGTAGACATCCCGGACTGGACGGCCCCGGACCTGGGGGTGTTCGACAGACGGCTCCCACAGCGTCCTGGAGGGGTCCTGCGAGGAGTTGTGAGAGAACGTAGAAGACGCCGCTGATGACCCTGTGGGACGCGGGGGGCGCTTTCCCGCCTCTCCCCACGGCCCACCCTTACGTTGAGGTCTCTGATGTGCTCTGCTTGGGGGAGGGGTGGCGTGGGGGGGGGTTGGGTTGGCGCTCCCTGGTACCTAGTGGTGTCGGGCTGTGTGATGGCCGTGGGGGACGCTGGCTCTCCGGGCCGCCTTGGCGGGGCCGGAGGGCGGGCGCCTCTAGGCTGTGTCCTAATGCATCCTCTTGTGCTGGACTTTGGTTAAGATTGGGATCTGCAGCCCCGGGGGGACCCTTCTCTGTTCTGCTTAGTCACCTTACCGGGGTCCACGCGGGAGGCGTATTGCGCCCCCGGCCGTGGGACTCCCCTTCGATGTCCCTTCCCCGCGATTAGGGGTGGGAGAGTGGTGGCTGGACGGACGGGCCCCCCCCCCCGATTTATCGGGTCTCACTGTTGACGGGTGTTTCTGCTGGGCGGGCTCTGAGGGGGAGGGTGACTCTGGGCCGCGCCCTGGTCGCCGGCCCCCTCGGGGTTTCTGCGGTTTCCAATCTTTATGGTTATGGGTTGCGCTTTGCTATGTCATGTTCTGCTGTCTCCCCCTAAAAGTTAACAACGCCTTGGGTTACAATGCTAACTGTTCTTTAAAAAGGTGTGGCTCCCTAGCTGCTGCTCTGTGTTCTGATCCTCCACCCCCCCCACGATTTTTGGTGCCCCCCTCCGTGACTGACGGTGGTCATTCACGAACGGGGTAAAGCAGCGCCTGATTGAAATACGCGCTTGCTTATTCCACTTGGAGGACGAGGTGAAGAGTGGTGGACAAAGTTGCACCAGCTCCGGAGGGCCCTTGTAGGCCACTATCCGGTTGACTACACTAGTAGTCTGTTGTTAAGTGTTAGTTAGTTTCAATCTACTTATTAGTGACCGTCCCCTTTGTACTCCCTCTCGTTCCTGTCTCCCCTCCTACCCCACCTTTTGCCCTCCCCCCCTGCCCTCCCACCCCCCCCCCCCCCCCCACCCAGTGAACCAGACCACTTGTGAAACAGCATCAGGCGAGGAGCTGAACTCCCGTGGGGATTTGGTTGTCTGGTGATATCTCTGAAATTACTGAGGAATGTCCGGAACGAAGTTAATATCCTTGAATGTGAAGGGCCTCAACTCCCCTGAGAAGAGGGCGATCCTGGGACAGGAGTTGCGTAGGCTCAGAGCGAAAATAGTCTTTTTACAAGAGACGCACTTTAAGAGGTCGCAAGCCCCCCGTCTAAGTAGCCGGCTGTTCCCGCACGTATTTACCAGTAGTGCGGCGGATGCCAAGCGGAAGGGCGTGGCAATCATGATTGCAGGAGGGGTGCCATTCACCCTCCGGGACTCATGGGGAGATGATTCGGGACGACTTCTTATGGTAAAATGTCTCCTAGGCCAAAAAACTTACACCTTGGTATCCTTATATGCTCCCAACCAGGGACAAGTCCAGTTCCTTACACGCTCACTGACTAGAATTATGGAGTTCGCAGAAGGCGAAATAGTCCTCGCTGGCGACTTTAACCTGGTAATGGAGCCACTATTGGACTCCTCAGCGGGTAGGTCGGCGGTTTCCCACCTGGCGCTGAGGACCTTGAGGAAAAGACTCCATGAACTACAGCTGGTTGATGCGTGGAGGGTGCTGAACCCGGCGGGGCGGGACTACTCCTTCTACTCGAGGGTGCACGGGACATATTCCAGGTTGGATTACTTTTGGGTCTCGCACAGTTTGCTGGACTTGGCAATGGATAGTGGGATTCTCCCAACCTCCTTTTCGGATCATGCACCGGTCTCCCTCGAACTGAACTTGATCGATAGACCTCCGCCCCCTCTGACCTGGCGACTGAACGAGTCTTTGTTGCAGGATGAGGCGGTGGCTCTGGCAGTGCGGGAGGAGATGGAGGCTTACTTTAACAGTAATGATAATGGAGAGGTATCGCCCATGCTTCTGTGGGAGGCTCACAAAAGTGTTATTAGAGGGGTCCTGATCAGCCATGCCTCAAGGTTGAAGAGGGAGAGAACGAAGCAACTAGAACAGCTCACGGAAAAGGTCCGGCGCCTAGAACTGACCCATAAACAATCCGAGGCAGCAAATGTACTGGGAGAACTGACACAGGCGCGGGAGGCCCTCAATGCATTACTTAGGCAGAGAGCAAAGTACATGATTAAGAAATGTAGGCGTAGATACTATGAGCATGGAAACAAAAGTGGCACACTTCTGGCGAGAGCCCTAAAACAACAGCACACACAGAACTTTGTCTCTGAGATCATAGATAGCTCACAGCAAAAACAATATGCCTCCGGAAAGATAGCGGAGACCTTCCGGACGTATTATTCCAAGCTGTACGACCTGGCCAATGGGAGGGATGAGCGGACACTCCCAGAGAGGGTCAGGGCATATATAGGGGAGTCAGGTATGCCGGTGCTGCCGCGGGAAGTAGCCGAGTCCCTGGAGGGCCCAATCAACATGGAGGAGTTGGCCGAGGCGCTCAAACGCACGCCAGCGGGAAAGGCCCCGGGCCCGGATGGGTACACCACCAAATACTACAAAGCCTTTTTTGCGCTACTGGGCCCCCGCATGGTGAGGGCATGGAACACGATCTTGGATGGGGAGACCCCCGGGCGCTTCTCTGGGAGGGACCTAGAGGCTCAAATCTCGGTGATACCTAAACCGGGTAAAGACCCGTTGTCATGTGGGAGCTATCGCCCCATTTCCCTGCTCAACACAGACCTCAAATTGTATGCAAAAATCCTGGCCATGAGACTGGCTCCAGTGGTGGCGCGGATAGTGCACCTCGACCAAACGGGCTTTGTGCTGGGTAGGGAAGCCAGAGATAACGTGGTACGGGCTATTAATGTGATACACGGGGCTAAGACATCCTGCACCCCAGCCATGCTCCTGTCTACGGACGCGGAGAAGGCCTTCGATAGGGTGAGCTGGCCTTTCCTCAGAGAGACCCTCAGACACATAGGCCTGGGAGATGGGATGAGGCTACTTATAGAGGCGCTGTATACCACTCCATTGGCAAGGGTCAAAGTGAATGGTGTTCAGTCGGAGCCAGTCCTCATCCGGAATGGAACCAGACAGGGGTGCCCGCTGTCCCCCTTACTCTTTGCTTTGTCGCTCGAACCGTTCCTCTGTAGGGTGAGGGGTAACAGCGACATCCGAGGGGTAGACTTAGCGGATGGCTCACATAAAGTCGCTGCGTACGCAGACGACATGCTCTTCTTCATTGCGAACCCGGTAGTGTCAGTTCCAGTCCTGATGAGGGAGTTTGAGATCTATGGGAGGTTATCATACCTCAAGATAAATTTCGACAAATCAGAGGCCCTGAACATCTCGCTCTCTGGCGAAACGGCTAGAACCATCCAACAGTCTTTCTCGTTTAGGTGGGCCAGATCCTCTATTCCATATCTTGGCACACACCTGCCCAGCCAGCTGTCTAGAATCCTGTCCTTGAACTTCTGGCCTTTGGCGCGGAAAATCGAGACGGACCTGGAGGCCTGGGACCGCCCTGCGTTCTCCTGGATAGGCAGAGTAAACATCATTAAAATGACTGTTCTCCCAAAGCTGCTGTTCCTGTTTCAGGCCCTCCCGATCCGCATCCCGCAACGCTTCTTTCGGGAACTTAATAGAGCCCTGTTGGGATTTGTTTGGGGCAGGAGAAGGGCGAGACTGAGATCCCACTTGCTGTACAGACCTAAGCGAGCTGGCGGTTTGGCTCTTCCTGACATAAAATTGTATTGGGTTGCCACGCACCTGCAAAGAGTCTGTGAGTGGCAGAATTGCCGAGAGACAAAACGGTGGGTCCAACTAGAAACAAGGATGATCCCCACCCGCCTGGAGTTACTGGTGTGGAATAGGTCGCCCTCCACCCCGGAGACTAGAGCTCACCCGACCATAGGGGCGTCACTGGGGATTTTCAAGGAATACAGGGAGCGACCGGAATTTTCCCCATGGCCAACTCCGGTTCTGCCGATAATCGGGAATCCTCTGTTGCCCGCGGACCCACTTGGGCCGGGCCTGCGGGAGTGGAGAGGCCTGCCACAGCTCCGAAGCGGAGATCTAATTGATAGAGAGGGGTGGATTAATTTGAATGACCTTAGAGCAAGATGGGAGAATGATAGATTGGACCCCTGGACCCTCCTGCGATTCCAGTCCTTCCTCTCCCAACTGGGGTTTAAAAGGGATCAGAGTAGGTGCCCCACGGAGTTTGAGAAGATTTGCCTGGATACCCAGCCTTCCCCGCACTTGATCTCGAGTCTATACTCCTTACTGATTAATGCGGAGATGGCTCCCCCGAACTTTTGGCGCGAGTGGGAGAGGGACCTGGGCAGACCCCTAGGGAGGAGGGAGAAAGAGAAAATTTCCCTGCTGGCGCACAAGTCTTCTGTCGCCTCCAGGGTTCAGGAGACTAATTATAAAATCCTCACTCGCTGGTACTACACCCCGGACAGGCTCAATAGGATGTTCTCAACGGTAGACCCAAAGTGCTGGAGGTGTGGAGCCGAGAGTGGTACGCTGTTCCACATCTTCTGGACGTGCCCTAAGATCAGAGAATTCTGGGGTAGAGTCTTGCCCATTATCACACAAATCACGGGGGTAGATATGCAGGATGACCCTGCCCAGGTCCTGCTGCACTCAACAAGATGTCCAGTCGGGAAGTATAGGAAATCGCTGCGAGTCCACCTGCTAAACGCTGCTAAGCAGGTGATCCCCAGGCGATGGAAACAAAATACCGCACCGTCGGTGAGGGATTGGCTGGCGGAGGTACTCAACATATGTGAAATGGAGGATCTCACTCTGTCGCTCCATGACAGGGAGGAACAGTTTAGGAACACCTGGATGTCCTGGTTAATGTTCCAGGAATCGGAGGAGTTCAGGGCATTGTACGGCTGATCGGGCATGGGCCTGGGTCGCCTCGGTGGGTTAGACTCGACTGGAGCTGGGTCCCTAGAGAGAAGAGAAGTTTTCAAATACGCCCCGGAGTAATAGCCCGTTGCTAGGGGTTACTGTACTGTCTTGCAATATGTGAGCCTCCTTCCCCTGGGGCCTCGTCCTTCCCTTCCCCCCTTTTCCCCCCCCATGCTTCCCTAGTCCCCCCTCCCCCCTTTATGTGTAGTCCCGTACTGTCTTGTGTCTGGGAGTGGGGCCGGAGCACCCTGTGCCCCTGTGTACTGGAGGACAGTGGTCCTAGACTGGAATTGATACGCTACGAGAGGTCACCAGCATGCCAAGAGCTAGAATAATGCTTTGAAATAATAGACATGTAGAGACACCTGCTGATTATAAAGACAACTACTATGTGACACTTTTGTATGAAGCTGACATGTGGCCTTACTTCCTCCATCCCCCTCCCTTTGCTTTCTCTACTGTGCTTTTGGATTCTTCCTTGTACTTTTTGTTAGTTGTATTGTACTTATAAAATTGCTTAAACAATTAAATAAAGAATATTAAAAAAAAAAAAAAAGTCATTCCATATGTTTTCGCTCTGGTGCTGGTGTGTATGTGTTGAGAAACAGACTTTTTCACACAGCTTTAAAGCGCTGCTTGTGTGTAGTCTTTTGTTGAAGACTTTTGTTAATAGCAGCATTGGAACGCTCAGGCACTGCAGTGAATGAGGAAGAGCGCTTCTACAGTTCCACACAGACATCACATTTATCAAAGCTAAACTACAGCATCACTTCAGGGACTGAGAAACTAGGTTACAGTGCCCGATACCCGCTTACAGCGTCTACTAGCGATCGCTCTAAGGGGCGCCACTATATAGACACTCACATGGCGATACGTGGCGCTGGTAATGAATCAGCCTCCATGTCTATAATTTAGAACACCACTGATGCCTCTCCGCCACTGCTGACAGGAAAGGATAAGTTATAGCAGTGGTTCGGCTGTATAATCTGCACCCTCCTCCACAGCCACCCTCAAAATTCAGGTCACCATTGATTTCAACAGGGACCAAGTTCGGGTTCACTTGCCAAACCCAAACTTTGGGGGGTTTGCCCATCTCTAGTTACTGTATCTACTGCCGAACTGTTTTTACAGAGGAGTACATATCACCAACCTTGTTATAAGTATCTATTACATTTTGTACATTTGTACCAAAATATATTGCTATATACCTAGATGCTAGACATTCCCTAGTGGATGGCACAGCTAACTACACTCACTACATCAAAATTCCTCTACCTTTACTACCTTCTACTTTTACTGTATTGTATTCACTATTTGCTAAGAAGTCATACCACTGTAAAATTAATCTATTCTGTTTTATACATAGAGTATTTTTCAGCCTATAAGACACACTTACTTTTCCCCAAAAGTGGAGGAAAAATGTCAGTGTGTCTTATCGGGCGAATGTGGGAAGAAAAAAAAGGAAAAAAGTCAACTCACATTTCCATCCTTCCCGCTTCTGCTGTCCTCGCAGTGCTCAAGCATTGGCCACGCCCACCACTGTACCAAGCTAGGTGTCTGTGAGTGCAGGCAGCAGATACAGCGAAGACAGCGGGAAGAAAGGAAAGGTGAGTTTACTTCTTTTTTTTTTACTTTTGCCTATGGGAATGGGAAGGGGAATGCCACACTGCCTATATGGGAATGGGAGGGGAGAATGCCACACTGCCTATGGAAATGGGAAGGGAATGCCACACTGCCTATATGGGAATGGGAGGGGAGAATGCCACACTGCCTATGGGAATAGGGGGGGGGGGAATGCCAAACTGCCTATATGGGGTATGGGAGGGGGGAATGCCACACTGCCTATATGGGGATTGGGAGGGGGGAATGCCACACTGCCTATATGGGGAATGGGAGGGGGGAATGCCACACTGCCTATATGGGGAATAGGAGGAGGAAATACCACACTGCCTATATGGGGAATGGGAGAGGGGAATGCCACACTGCCTATATGGGGAATGGGAGGGGAAATACCACACTGCCTATATGGGGAATGGGAGGGGGGAATGCCACACTGCCTATATGGGGAATGGGAGGGAGCAATGCCAAACTGCCTATATGGGGTATGGGAGGGGGGAATACCACACTGCCTATATGGGGAATGGGAGGGGGGAATGCCACATTGCATATATGGAGAATGGGAGGGGGAATACCCAACCTGTCTATATGGGGAATGGGAGGGGGGAATGCCAAACTGCCTATATGGGGTATGGGAGGGGGAAATACCACACTGCCTATATGGGGAATGGGAGGGGGAATGCCACACTGCCTATATAGGGAATGGGAGGGGGAATACCATACTCCCTATATGGGGTATGGGAGGGGGGGGATGCCAAACTGCCTATATGGGGTATGGGAGGGGGGAATACCACACTGCCTATATGGGGAATGGGAGGGGGGAGTGCCAAACTGCCTATATGGGGAATGGGAGGGGGGAATGCCAAACTGCCTATATGGGGAATGGGAGGGGGGAGTGCCAAACTGCCTATATGGGGAATGGGAGGGGGGAATGCCACACTGCCTATATGGGGAATAGGAGTGGGGGAATTGCCACACTGCCTATGGGGAATAGGAGAGGGGAAGCCACACTGCCTATGGTAAGTGGAAGAGGGAAATGCCAAACTGCCTATATGGGGAGTGGGAGAGGGGAATGCCACACTGCCTATATGGAGATTGGGAGGGGGGAATGCCACACTGCCTATGGGAATGGGAGAGGGGAATGCCATACTGCCTATATGGGGAATGGGAGGGGCAAAGCCACACTTCCTATATGGGGAATGGAGGGGGGAATGCCGCACTACCTATATGGGGAATAGGGGGGGGGGCACACTGTCTATGGGGAATGGGAAAGGGGAATGCCGCACTGCCTATATGGAAAATGGGAGGGGGGAATGCCACACTGCCTATATGGGGAATAGGAGGGGGGGCACACTGTCTATGGGGAATGGGAAAGGGGAATGCCACACTGCCTATATGGGGAATGGGAGGGGAGAATGCCACACTGCCTATAGGGGGAATAGGAGTGGGGGAATTGCCACACTGCCTATATGGGGAATAGGAGGGGGGCCACACTGTCTATGGGGAATGGGAAAGGGGAATGCCGCACTGCCTATATGGAAAATGGGAGGGGGGAATGCCACACTGCCTATATGGGGAATAGGAGGGGGGGGCACACTGTCTATGGGAATTGGGAAAGGGGAATGCCGCGCTGCCTATATGGAAAATGGGAGGGGGGAATGCCACACTGCCTATATGGGGAATAGGAGGGGGGGCACACTGTCTATGGGGAATGGGAAAGGGGAATGCCATACTGCCTATATGGGGAATGGAAGGGGTGAATGCCATACTGCCTATATGGGGAATAGGAGTGGGGGAATTGCCACACTGCCTATGGGGAATAGGAGAGGGGAAGCCACACTGCCTATGGTAAGTGGAAGAGGGAAATGCCAAACTGCCTATATGGGGAGTGGGAGAGGGGAATGCCACACTGCCTATATGGAGATTGGGAGGGGGGAATGCCACACTGCCTATGGGAATGGGAGAGGGGAATGCCATACTGCCTATATGGGGAATGGGAGGGGCAAAGCCACACTTCCTATATGGGGAATGGAGGGGGGAATGCCGCACTACCTATATGGGGAATGGGGGGGGGGGCACACTGTCTATGGGGAATGGGAAAGGGGAATGCCACACTGCCTATATGGGGAATGGGAGGGGAGAATGCCACACTGCCTATAGGGGGAATAGGAGTGGGGGAATTGCCACACTGCCTATATGGGGAATAGGAGGGGGGGCCACACTGTCTATGGGGAATGGGAAAGGGGAATGCCGCACTGCCTATATGGAAAATGGGAGGGGGGAATGCCACACTGCCTATATGGGGAATAGGAGGGGGGGGCCACACTGTCTATGGGAATTGGGAAAGGGGAATGCCGCACTGCCTATATGGAAAATGGGAGGGGGGAATGCCACACTGCCTATATGGGGAATAGGAGGGGGGGCACACTGTCTATGGGGAATGGGAAAGGGGAATGCCACACTGCCTATATGGGGAATGGGAGGGGAGAATGCCACACTGCCTATAGGGGGAATAGGAGTGGGGGAATTGCCACACTGCCTATATGGGGAATAGGAGGGGGGGCCACACTGTCTATGGGGAATGGGAAAGGGGAATGCCGCACTGCCTATATGGAAAATGGGAGGGGGGAATGCCACACTGCCTATATGGGGAATAGGAGGGGGGGGCCACACTGTCTATGGGAATTGGGAAAGGGGAATGCCGCGCTGCCTATATGGAAAATGGGAGGGGGGAATGCCACACTGCCTATATGGGGAATAGGAGGGGGGGCACACTGTCTATGGGGAATGGGAAAGGGGAATGCCATACTGCCTATATGTGGAATGGAAGGGGTGAATGCCATACTGCCTATATGGGGAATAGGAGTGGGGGAATTGCCACACTGCCTATGGGGAATGGGAGTGGGGGAATTGCCACACTGTCTATATGGGGATTGGGAGTGGGGAATGCCACACTGCCTATATGGGGAATGGGAGGGGGGTAGGCCACACTGCCTATGGGGAATGGGAGAGGGGAATGCCATACTGCCTATATGGGGAATGGGAGGGGAGAATGCCACACTGCCTATATGGGGAATGTGAGTGGGGGAATTGCCACACTGCCTATGGGGAATGGGAGAGGGGAAGCCACACTGCCTATGGGGGAGTGGGAGAGGGGAATGCCACATTGCCTATATGGGGATTGGGAGGGGGGACTGCCACACTGCCTATATGGGGAATGGGAGGGGGATGCCACACTTCCTATATGGTATATGGGGAATATAGGGGGAAATACCGCACTGCCTATATGGAAAATGGGAGGGGGGACTGCCACACTGCCTATATGGGGAATGGGAGGGGGGGAGGCCACACTGCCTATGGGGAACGGGAGAGGGGAATACCACACTGCCTATATGGGGATTGGGAGGGGGGAATGCCACACTGCCCATATGGAGACTGGGAGGGAGAAGGCCACACTGCCTATATGGGGAATGGGAGGGGGAAGGCCACAATGCCAATATGGGGAATGGGAGTGGGGGAATTGCTACACTGCCTATAGGGGAAAGGGGGAGAGGGGGGTTTCACAGTGCCTATGGGGAATGTGATGGGGGGGAATGCCCCACTGCCTATAGGGAAAGTGAGGTGGGGGAATGCCACTCTGCCTGTAATGGTGGGATTCTGCATATTTTAAACAAAAAAAAAACACCATTACAGACAGTGTGGCATTCCCCATATTCCATTCATCATGGGCAGTGTGGCATTCTCCCCTCCCATTCCCACAGGCAGTGTGGCATGCCCCATCCCATTACCATAGGCCACGTGGGATGCCCCCATTCTATAGGCAGTGTGGCATGCCCCATCCCATTCCCCATATAGGCAATGTGGCATTCCCCCTCCTATTCCCATAGGGCGTGTGGGATACCCCAATGGCATAGGCAGTGTGGCATTCCCCCCTCCCATTCCCTATATAGGCAGTGTGGCTTCCCCTCATTCCATTCCCCATATAGGCAGTGTGGCATCCCCTCATCCTATTCCACATATAGGCAGTGTGGCATTTTCCCCCATTCCCCATATAAGCAGTGTGGCATTCCCCCCACCCATTCCCCATATAGACAGTGTGCCCCCTCTCATTCCCCATATAGGCAGTGTGGCACCCACCCATTCCCCATATAGGCAGTGTGGCATTCCCCCCCCCCTTCCCATTCCCCATATAGTCAGTGTGGCCCTCCTCATTCCCATAGTGTTCTTGGGGGGATGGTGTTTTAGAACAACATTTGGTTCAGAATATTTATTTTCTTACTTTCCTCCACCAAATCCTAGGTGCGCCCTATGGTAATATATTTTGTCTTTGAGTATTCTATCTATTGCTATAAGGAATCCCCCCAAATATTTTTTTTTCTAGCATTTGTCCTATAATGATACCCCCACACACGTTTAGGGAAAAAAATACAATATATATATATATATATATATATATATATATATATATATATATATATATTTAGCAAGTCTGACACTTCGCAGCAGCCACACAGACTTCAAACAATAGGATAAGGTTTAGCGGCTCACAGCCATTTTTTTTTCAGGTTGTACTAATAAAATGCAAAACCAAGCAAAGACAATTATAAAACTGTCCCTAACTCAACATATGCACTTCCTGGCTGACTGGGTGCAGACCTGGTTCTAGACACCCCAAACAAACAGCAGCAAAGAGTACAATCTGAGTAAGCAGTCCCATTCAGAAAACATTTCAAAACTCTCTCATTCCATGCTTGTTTTCCCAGATTGAGAGCCCTAACTGTCTGAGCTCAAGACGTTTTCAAGGCTTCCACAGCTGCACCCTGATTAATCAATTAATTTCCAAAACCAGGCTTTCAGCCCTAGGATGGGTGGAGTTGGATGCCCAACCTGTTCCAAAGAAACTTGCTTGCTGCTTGCTGCCTTATTATTGTCATAGGGCTTACAGTCATTTTAAACTCATTAGATGGCTCATACATAGCTTACAGCAAATAAGCATAGTTGTACATGTGCACATGCACACTTGCAGCAGGATGGCTGTGTGGGTCAGTTATCTAATGGAGATCTAATGGTAATTGATTTTACATGTGTCAATGTCATCAGTGTGGAGATTATGGTGTTCCAAGGAATACGTTGCAGTCAATATGGAGGTCATCAGTAATGTGGGTTAAATGTTTTGAAGCTGTCAGTATTCAAGTGGTTGGAGAAGGTAATGTTGGTGTGATAATAAAATTACTTTCATGAGTCTGTGAAATAAAAAAGGCATTAAGAGGTACATAATAATAAACAATTTGATGTGGGTCTTTTTATGTTGTAAGCAGACAATGAATGTGGTTTACAAATTAATGATTTGCAATCATAATTATGCTTCATTTGTGCATTAAACTGGACCTTGGTTTAATTTTGAACATTGATATTTTTTCTAGCTTAGGTAATACATTGCCTGGCCAACACTAAGCTCACACAAATTGTGTTGGACCACCACCGGGGTTGATAACAGCATTCACTGTGACATCTTTTCCACAAGATTCTTCAAATTCATACCATTTATTTTTAACCAGACATCCTGTATTTTTCACCATATAAGACCATAATAGGTTCTAACGAACCTGAATTCGCTCCGAATTTCAGGGAAAATTCGATTCAGCACGAACCCGAATTTTTAGTGGTTCGTGCTGACTGAATTTTCCCTGAAATAGAAAAAAAAAAATGCCGGCATGGTGGGAGCGGGGAGGCCGGCTGCGCTGTCAGCGGGCGGCGGAAGCCGGGTTCCGCCGCCCGCTGACAGTGCAGCCGGGCTCCCCGCTCCCACCAAGCCGTGAAATGAAATAAAAAATGCCGGCATGGTGGGAGTGGGGAGGCCGGCTGCACTGTCAGCGGGCGGGGGAAGCCGGCTTCAGCCGCACGCTGACAGCGCAGCTGTCCTCCCCACTCCCACCATGCCGGCATTTTTTTTTTCAGCAAACACTTACTGGCATGGTGGGAGCGAGGAGGCCGGCTGTGCTGTCCGCTGTCATCAGAGAAAGCCGGCTTCCTCTGATGACGCATCTTCTGATGACAGCTGACAGCGCAGCCGGCCTCCTCGCTCCCACCATGGCGGTAAGTGTTTGCTGAAAAAAAAAATGCCGGCATGGTGGGAGCGGGGAGGCCGGCTGCGCTGTCAGCGGGCGTCTTATCTGGCAAATGCAAAAAAGTAAACAACAAAAAACGTACATCCCCAGCTCCCACGGCTCAGCAGCCGTCTCCCATCAACATAAAACCACACACACACATACATACATTACCGGCTTCTGCTGCCCTTGCTGCCTCCTCCGCTGGCCACCGCCACGTTTGTCCCCGTAGTCGCCGCTGCTGCCCACCACCCGCTCTACCCAGCCGATTCAGGCAAATGGGTGGGGCATGGCCTGTGACTCCTGCCAGCCTTGAATGGTGCTGTCAGAAATCACAGGTCACGCCCACCCAGAAATTTCAAATAAAATTTTATTCCAAGGCTGGACAAAAAAACTGCAGTTCACGGGCCACCTAGAAGTCGGAACTGGCAGACGCGTAGGGTGGCAGGTAGCGGCAGCTACAGGGACCGAGAAGTGGCGGTAGTGGCAATTCCAGAGGCAGCGGTCTCCAATAAGGAGACTGTGTGTATGTGTGAGAGTATGTGTGTAAAAGAGATGGCTGCTGGGAAATGTGTTTTTTTTCTCTGTATTTGAGATGCCAGCACACTACCTGTATTTGGGATGCCCAAACATTGCCTGTATTTGGGACACCCGCTCACTGCCTGCAATTGGGATGTTCACACGCTTCCTGTAATTAGGATTCCCTTCACTGCCTGTAAATGGGATGCTCGTACACTGGCTGTAATGTGGGATATCGCTCACTGCCTGTAATGCTCTATACCGCTCATGGCATGTAATGTGGGATACTGCTCACTGCCTGAAATTTTGAATGCCCCTCACTGCCTTTAATGTGGGATACTGCTCACTGCCTGTAATTTGGGATACCCCTCACTGCCTTTAATGTGGAGTCTGTAATGGTGTGATTGGGGGAATTCTGCATACTGTCTATGATAGGTAGATTGGGAGGGGGTATGGGCACACCATTTGGTTCAGAATTTATATTTTTCTAAATGTTCTCCTCCAAATCTTGGGTGCGTCTTATAGGGCGTAAAATACTGTACATTTGATCCCCAATATCTTGCATTAATGATCTTAGATTTGGACCACTGTGCACTGTGTCTTTTCTATCACATCCCACAGATTCTCAATGGGATTCAGGTCTGGATTTTGTGATTGCCAATCTATGTGGGAAACTGACGTTTACAATTTGAGAATTATAAAACCTGACATTGTCACCTTGGAATATGCCTGATGTGCCATAGATGAAATAACCTGGTAATTCATTACGCAGCTGTCAGGTGACCTAATTCATTTGGGCACATTGGTGAACTTAAACCTGACAAACTTCAGCAACCCCTTGGACTCAACTCAACTCAAGTAGTTTTCCTAGGCTACATAGTTGTTTAGTGCCAATCCCTTGAGTTTCCGTCATATTGTTCAATGCTCTTACTTTTACTATTAAACATATCCCCGATTTGTTTGCATCAAACATTTAAGTGATCACCAATCATGATCATCAAGATTTTATTCTGACCACATTCCTTCCTCGAAGATGATATTTTCCCAGTTCATAACCCAATTTAAGTAGTTTCTGCAATCTCCTTAGATGTTTTATCTCCTTGATGCATGTCAATGCTTTGAACTTTCTAAAACATATTAACATTTTTTTCCCAAACGCAGAGTGTTTGGGCATGGTTGTTTAACTAAAGAGAAGCTACTTACTGCATCACTTAGGTTCATATAACATGGTGCCAGTTGAATCATAATCACCAATGTAGTAATAATCCAATGTGAGGTTCTAACCTATTTGCTTAGTTAAATCAAGGTCAGGAGGTTTTGTGACCAGGCAGTGTGGAGGTTATACATCCTGGAGGGAAAACTTTAGTAGGATCGATGGAGAGCACACTCAAAGATGCTACTTATGTGACATTTATATAAGCCACGTGAACAATCCTCTGAGGAGCGTGATGCTTATACAATTTATAGGGATAAGTTACTGAGAAGCATCCAGGACTTTGGTAGCAAAACTCTCAGCAGTGGTTCCTAAATAGATTCTCCCCCTACTTTGTGATTTTGAATTAGTTAGGAACATGGGACTCTGTACCTATGTCAGAAAGAAGCAAAATGACGTTTGTCTGTCAATTTTTTGTTTATCCCAGTAACTCCTCTATTGTTCTGGCTAGCTCCCATGCAGTTTCAAACCTAGTGTTTAACCAACAACATTTGTGCTTTTGTTTGGATTTGTAAACATTCATTATTTGTCTTACTTAATTTATTAATTCGACTTATATGTACTTATATGGGAGCTCGAAACTGCCCTTACCAAAGTCACCAATGATCTGCTCACTGCCAAAAGCAAAGGTCACTACTCCATCCTCATCCTTCTTGACCTCTCCTCAGCCTTTGATACTGTCGACCACTCTTTGCTTCTTGATATTCTCTCCTCTCTTGGAGTTCAAGGTCTTGCACTCTCTTGGCTCACCTCTTACCTCTCTGACAGATGATTCAGTGTATTCTATTCTAACACAGTCTCATCCTCACGTTCCCTTTCTGTTGGTGTGCCGCAAGGTTCTGTCCTAGGCCCACTACTTTTCTCAGTCTACACCCATGGCCTTGGCAAACATAACTTCACTAGGCTTCCAATACCATTTCTATGCGGATGACACTCAGATATATCTCTCAGGCCCCAATCTCTCCTCTCTCCTATCTCCCCTCCCCAACTACCTCTCAGCTATTTCTTCATTCATGTCATCTCGCTACCTCAAGCTAAACATGGACAAGACAGAACTGGTCATTTTCCCACCATCTAACTCCCCTCCCCTCTCTAACACATCTATTTCTGTCAACAATTACACAATACCAGCAACTCCCCAAGCTCGGTGCCTGGGGGTCATTCTGGACTCTGCCCTCTCTTTCAAACCACATATTCACTCCCTGGCCACCTCCTGTCGCCTCCAACTTAAAAACATCTCCTGCATCCGTCCTTTCCTCTCACCTGACACCACTAAAATGCTAATGCATGCCCTGGTCATATCCCGTCTGGATTACTGCAACATCCTTCTTTGTGGCTTACCAACTAACAGACAGGCTTACCAACTAACAGACAATCTATCCTGAACTCTGCTGCTCACCTCATCCATCTCTCATCTCGCTCCTTCAGTTCTGCGCCTCTCTGCCAATCCCTACACTGGCTGCCAGTCCCACAGCGAATCCTGTTCAAAACTCTAACTCTCGCATACAAAGCTCTTTCCAACCAGGCCCCTCCCTACATCTCATCTAATCCAACAGTATCAACCTAGACGCAGCCTCCGCTCTTCTGCCGACCTTCTCCTGTCCTCCACCCTGGTCACCTCCTCTCATGCCCGCCTCCAGGACTTCTCACGTGCAACTTCAATCTTCTGGAATGCCCTCCCGCACCCAATCCGCCACTCCACAACCCTCAAAACCTTCAAAGGCGCCCTTAAAACTCACTTATTCAGACAAGCATATAATCTGGCCTAACCAATCTTCTAAAGGGCACATGCCACAAAGCTCAATACTGACTGTTTGTGATCCTTCCCCCTCGTCTTCACCCCTCTTCCTTTAGACTGTAAGCTCGCAAGGGCAGGGCTCTCTCCCCTATTGTATCTTGTACTCAGAATATCCATTGTCAACTCTGTAAAACTGCATTTGAAATAGTATATGTACCGTATGTTTCTACCCTGTCTGTAATTACTACTTTGTAAAGCGCTATGGAAGATGATAGCGCTATATAAATAAACAATAATAATAAATAATATACATTTTCCACAGGACCATAATATATTTACATAGATATACAGTTTTTTCCTATGCACCTTTAGTTTTTATCTTGCTGTATTAGGGAAGGGTGTGCAGCCACCTTGTCCCCCCATTCTTCCATCACTTCTGCCACTGTCGGGCTGGCATTATTCTTGATAGCAGCTGTGTCCCAGAGGTGTTGACCAAAGGGGGCTGGAGCGCAGCGCTGTCTAACTCATGTTCCTAGTTGTGCTCTTCATGGAGTCATTCCCACCTGTCATCTCCGAGCACATGACTTTGCTGAGCTGGGGAGAGGCCAGGTAGAGAGCACTGCTCAGGGGGAGGGGCCAGAATACACAGTTGGCGCTTCCTCTATGGATGGGGGCTTTTAAAGCACGTCCTGATTAAAGTTTTGTGAATAGCCGGCACGGGTATGCCCCCATCCGGAGGCTAACAGGGATGCAGCCTTCGGTCCACTCACCTTCATCAGGGTCTTAGCCAACAAGACCTCTCGATGGCTGAGCAGAGCAGAATGGAGCCAAATGCACTGACTGCCTGCACACCTGCACTGGTGCCATTGGGTTGGCAGTCATGTAAGTTTTACAGGCGAACCAGGGGAGTTTCACACAGTGAGTCATCCCAAATCAAGTATCAAAACCCAGGATATTTAAAATCACAGGTTTTGGTGCACTTTAATATGTGTGGTGAGTATACCAGTCATCTCAGGGGGATTCACAGAGCCATTCAGGGGCCCACAAAACCCTGGGGCTGGACCTGAATGCAACAGCTAAGAAACATTTAATGTGGTTTGGAAATGTAAGTACATCAGGCCTATATGGGGCACCCAAACTAGCAGTGTTAAAAATATCTGCATGCTAATGATGACACCCACATTCACATATAAATGAATCCAAAGTCAAAACTAAAAAATGTTAATCTACAAACCACCCAAATAAATGGATACAATAACAATAGATATAAAGCAATGCAAAGCAACACTGCCAAAAGGGCCAACTAAACTACAATCACCGAAACATTATGCACCAAGCCAATGCAAAGTGCAAAATGAAACATAATTAAACATTAACAATGACATGTACTATTCCGCATAATTAGAAAGTCTAAAAAAAAAAAAAAAAAAAGCAATAAAACAAACTAAAAACTGCTTCACAACAAATTAGCAATAACTAGAAAAAAATTGCACATGCAGCATTTGGGTATGGAAAACTTTGTGCACCCTTTCACTTCACTTTCAATTCACTGAGTTTTCCAGTTGTAAAGTAATTTTTGACTGCATGCGTGAAAAATTCACCCGCAGATTTGAGCGCATTCGAGCACACTGATTTAATTCAACTGCCTTTGTGAATCGCTCCTGAGTTTGAAAAATTCTCGCATGCGAGATGCACATTTCCAAGCGTTACATTTTTTCTAACTTTAGTGAACCAAGGCCACTGTCTCCTTAGCTATCCTTTGATTACCTGAATTGGATATGCCAATTCTTGGTTGGTACCCACCCCTATAAAGTTATTTCGGGTCCGATTCCCGGAGACCGTGGTGTACATTGCCATAGAATGCGTGAGGCTATTTGGGGTGCCTGCCTATTTATCCTAAGTTGAGTATCCCTCCATTATCTATATTTGCACACTTGCCCTATTTTCCTCTTATAAATTGGAGTTGTTCACTTGTGCACAGTTTGAACGTTTAGTTATACATGGTGCATGCACTAGTTCTATATATATATACATTTTAAAATGTAATAACTTTAATATTTATTAGCGGTCATGTATTAAAAGTCAGGAGAAGGGATCAGTATCAATTTGAACTGTGCTAACTAAAATTATTCAGGGGGATACCCTTGTTTTTAATTTGTTTTTGTGTCTTGTGCTTTGTTATATGTAGTCACAATTTCTGTAAATATAATTGTATATACCTTTGGAAACTATATTTATACATTTTTATTCTTCTTATGTATAAATGTTTTTTCTGGGGAATTTTGTTTGTCATTCCTTTATCCTTAAACCTAGGCAGTTTATAATTCACAAATAATACCTGTTTTTAAAGCTTACAATAGTCACCTCAAATGGATAAGAGCTGTTTCGAGATAAGGCAGAAAAGTTCACTATCTGTCATACCAACTTTTTTGTCATTTGTGTATTTTTATCCACCCTCAAAAGATCCTTGTATAGAAAAATAAATAAATAAAATATTATCCTCCTCTTTTCTCTATTACTTTGCTGTGCATTAGCAGAACTTGAAATTGGAAACACAAACAGAGCAAAAAGATGAGCTGAAAAGTCTGTTAAAATAAAAATGCATGTTTTCTACAAGAAAGAATGTGGCGTGCTGTGTCAGCAGCAGTGGTACATCAATAACACACTGGTAAACCTGTGTGGAAACTATTTCTTTTTGGCAGAACACTCTGAGAACACTTACTATATACCGCAAAGCATAGAGATCTATTTGTGATAGAGGCTTAACCATCATGGGTTATGTTTTGGCCATCTTCAGGCTGTGCTTCACTGCACTCTAGAAAGAAAATGCATCATTTTATAACAAAATATTTTCCAGGTAATGTTTTTGAATCAATTTTAATTTCACCCCTTCTCAAGAGTATACAAACTGGCCAACAGTTTTGTTATGTTTTCCTCAGGGCCTAATTTGGGCAAGGGAAAATATTATATGATGCTATAGTTAAATTGGTCAATTACACATCGAGAAAGCACTGAAAAAAATACAAACAAGACATTTCATGTTAAAGCCCAAACTCATTTTCCTGGGAAATCCCTGGACAGTCCTTCAAAAATCACAGCTAAACATGTTTAGTGCAAAATGGCAAAAAATGGCCAAATGGCCTGGAAACAGAGGGTGACAACAATTCTAGGTAGGCTAGCAGTTAAAATGTTAAACAATTTAAAAGAGTACAAACCATTCAGGACAGATTAGATAACAGTCCCATACCTAATATAACACCTTATTCAGAACTAGAGATGAGCGAAGTTCAGTTCATCCGATTAACCAAATTTCCTCGAGAAATTTGGGTTCGGCCAAACTAAACTTTTAACAAACTCACTAAAAAATACTATAAAATAAGCTTACCTCTGCCGCCCTTCCAGCAATGGACGATGTCCACCTTCCCCAGTGCTGTTCTGTGTCGGTCTTCAGAGGTCCACTGCCCCTGCTCAGCACCTGGCACCTCTCTCCCCGCCGCAGGGAGAGGCATTTATGTTAGAAGTGACAAAGTGACGTGTGACATCACAGGTCACACTCAGTTTAAGTAGCTCCTCCCTGCGGTGGGGAGTGAGCTGTTGTTGAAAACTGGAGAGACCAGTGAATGCCAGACACATGCCTGGAATCCACCGATCAATCTGGCTGTCAGTGACGGCAAGCGGGACCAGCCTATGGATTCTGCAGAGACTGGCGGTAGATGTGTCAGTGTGTTTTTTTTTAAATACAACGCTTTGTGAACTGGTAAGAGGTCCATGAGACCACTATACCAGTTCACAAGGCTTGAGGGGCTGGCAAGTCACCTGGGGCAGGCGGATGACTTGCTATTAGACTGCGGCTCCATTACCTGCCTTTTCAAAGCCCAGGGGGAGCAGAAGAGCCTTTGGCCCGTGGGCTATGTGAGCTTGTAGCCTTTACCAGTTTGCAAATAGTTAAATGTAAAAAAAAACACAGTGGTACTTAAGAAAAAAAATTTAATTATTTTTATTCCCCCCTACCTTTTATCTACCGCAGAAATCTAAACGCGTCCTGTGTCGTCCGCCACTTGCTGTCACTAGCAGCTGGAGAGTTCAGCGGTCGTAGGGCCTCAGTGACTGCTCGCTTCCCACTGCAGAGTGATATCACCGCTCCCTCCCAGTATAAATTGCTCCTCCCTGCAGCGGGGAGCAGAGGTGTCGTGGATGCTGTGGAGACCAGCATGGGACAGACCAGGGAGTGGCATCAGGACAGACAGGGGCATCGAGAGTCAGGATTTCAGGGGAAGTTCGGTCTGCACAAACCCCAAAAACTTGTGGTTTGTGATGAACTTTCCCTGTAATTCGGACAGGGCTCAGTTTCTAGCACAGGATAGGCAGCTTTCAGGTAAACAGCTCTGATGGGTTGAAACTGGGTGCTGTAACTTTTGTACTCATAATACAGGAGCGCCTTAATGGTTTTCTAAATTTCCAGATGCATTTTCAAATGTGTGAAAATGAGTTCTCCTCCTTTATAGGATGGATAAGTCCTTCTGCTTAAAGTGCACATATACTCATAGAGAACTTTATGTTGTCACCTTCCATCCCCAGCCCAGTGCCCCAAAACAGCCCCTTTTTTTTTTTCTAAAGCCTTTGCCCAATATTCATAACAACACAAACTGGATGCAACCCTGCACCTAGTGATGATGCATTCAGTTACAGTACACACAGCTCAGCAATAGGGAGCACAGCAACCTAACTGCCATTATAGGGCTTATTCAGCACCATGAGATTTTTCTTTGGGTTTATGAGAATTGTTTTGTTTAATATTTTTCCTTCAATTTTCGCATTATTTTTAGCTGTGCAAGTTATTTAGCATTGTCCACAGCTCAATTATAACATTTTCACAGAAAAAAAATCTCACTGTGTTGATTTAGCCTTAATGGGCCAGTTTAGTTGTGACTGAACTAATTAGCATATGGCTGCCATTCACCATAATACTACTTCCTATTTTTTTCCGTCTTGTTATCGATATTGGGCAAAGGCATTAGTAAAAAAAGAAACACGGGCCCATAAGCTTCTTTTCTCGTGACCCAGGAGGCTTAAACCACATATATGATTTGGCACTCCAGATTAATATTTGATATTCCAACGTTATGGTCTTAAGTCAACCAAGTCTGTAACAAGAAATGAGTTTTGAGAAAAAAAAGTTTTAGTTTTTTCAAATTCTTGTGATTTCGTAATTTTCAACATTTTGTTTCAATTTGTTTCACGTATCTTCCCTCAAAAAGTTAAAAAAAGCTTAAGGTGATAACAAACTTCCCTGTAATAATATAGGTGCACTTTAACTGGAAAGTCAACTTTTTATGGCATTTTTGACTATGTAAAATGTAGAATTCCACAGGGAAGTCTTCATGGTATTTACTTTGTTCTTTTATGTGTGTTTTATAGGAGCAGTTTTCACTACAGAACATAGCATCTATGGCCATTGCTCATGTGAGCTCACTCAACTTTACACATGGTTAGAAGCAGTGTTCTCTGTGTGTAAAGGACTTCCATCTCTCTTCTTGTAGATCTTGGTGTACAGCTGCCACTAGCAACAACATTCAGGTAGTTAAAACCGTAATAAAATACACATTTGATAAAATAAGAAAAAAAAAAAAAACACTAGCTCAGCTAAGCACCCTGAGGATACCCTTTTGGCACAAAAACAAACACTTTCCTTCGAAAGTGGACTTTCTCTTTAATGTATTTGTTAGGCCATCCCACTGTGTACCCCCCCATGTCTTGATAAAAATTGTTAGAGAAACATCTTGTATAACAAACATTTTAACTATCATCGACAATTAACTAATAAGAAAAAAAGCCACCCTTCTATACTAAATATGAGTACGCCATAAAAGTTTAACACTGTAGAGTGGGCTGTATTTCTCACAAGGTACTTGAGGTCCTGTGTCAAGGGCAGCATAATACTATTTCTAGTTTCCGTCCATACTATACTATCGCTAGTTCCCTAGTGCTACATTACAGTTCTACAAAGCTCTGAGGTCAGAATATTTTTTAACCTGGTGTTAGTGTGAGGGAAAAAGTTGCCCATAAGTATCTACACACGGAGATGTTGATCAACATATATATATATATATATATATATATATATATATATATATATATATATAAAGAAAAGTAAAATTTAAAACATTAAAGGGTTTGAGATCGTGAATACTGAAAAATAATGTTTAGGGGCAACTTAGAGTTTAATTGATCAATTTACCAGAAAGTTTATGAATGTTTCTGGTTGATTTAGTTTTATTGTTCTTTATCATCTATATATTCATACTAAAGCCTGCTTATGTGGTTGAAATTGTGATAGAAAGCATCTGTCAGCGCAAATTTATTCTTCATAATCAAGTTTATGTTTTTCGCCAGAATATGCCTCTATATATTTATTTTAAGACCAGTTTTATTGGTCCAAAGTAGCATCCACGATGCAGAAAATATTGTGCAAATGCCTTCTTTAATGAATACAGTTTTATTGTGATCCATCCCTCTTTTTGGGCCAAATAAAATGTACATTAGTTATTATAGACATTTTTGTTTAAAGTCATGTTGAGTGATGCAGAGAACAGGGGTTCAGGGAACAAAGCAATAAAATTGTATTCCATGCTAAATAGTCCCAATATTCTTATCAGTTGTACTTAGGTTACATTGGTAAAGTGGAAAATATATACTGTACATCTGTTTACTCATACCATTTACTGTTTATACTATTTTATGCCATTTATATTTAAGCTATACATTTATGACACCAGCACTGATGATGAAGACTGGATGGCTTGGCTATGATTCCATCAGTGGTGTTCAAGAAGGTGAATGCTGGTATCGTAGTTTGTGATTCCAAGTGAAAGCAAGTGTTTTAGTCATAGTTGGCCATTTTTCCCCCAAAGAAGGTCACTTTAAAAAATCCTGCTCCAGATCAAAGAGAAACAGGACTAATACAAGAATGTTTAAGAGCTGTCCATCTACTGAAAAAGTGTAGAAGCACAGCCGTTGACTGTTAACTGCTGCCGAGGGAGGATTGATAGTCTGTCCATCAAATGATATCTGTACAGTGCCAATTAATTTTAAACACTGGGTAATTTCGGAGAGGCTATTTACCTCACCAACCAAATTATAAAAAAAATGTGTTACTCCTCTACCTGTGTTCTGTCCTTTTTCAGCTTCCTGGATACTTGCCTATGAATAGCCCCTGCCTGTGGTGGGGAGCGAGGAGGCAGGAGCCCTGTGCGCAACATAAGATCTATGTTCCACGCCATGTTGCCTTTACTAGAGCGCGGTGCGGGACAGGTGAGGACACACCCGGCAATGTAATGTGGATGAAGCTGAGCTTATTTTTTATTTTACAGCAATTCCTTATACAGTAACTCGGATAAACCCGAAATTCTCTGGGAAATTTGGCAAATCTCTTGAACCAAAGTTAAAAAAAATTCTAGCTAAATTATAACCCCTACTTGACTGCAAAAGCTCTTCAGGCAGATTAAGCAGGTTTGGTACATTGCTTTACAGTATATTGTTTTACTACTGTACAAATCTGGCTTTCATGGAATAGTCATCATAAATAGTGTCAGAAGTGCAAAATAAGATTGGAACAAGCCTGATACATTATAGAAACAAGCTGAGAGCTTTACCATAGGCCTCACACTGTCCTGATCTGAAGATCATTGACTATCTGTGGCAGGACCTCAAAACAGAACTAGAAGCCTATGCAAGTAAAAATGGATGAAAATAATTTAAAGACTCTAGCTGTACAAAAAAATGTATTTACAATATACTTGCAAAGGGGGTGTTTTAAATACTAATGATGCAGGGTGCCCAAAGTTTTGATTTCTTTTTCTTATTTTAACCCTTTACATGCCAAGCCTTTGGTTTCTTCAGGTTTGCTTCTCCTACCATTAAGTGGCAAGCACATAGAAACTACAGTTTCGGCATTTTACCCTGCTACTGTAAAAAAATGAATCCCCTGTATCAGTTTACAAGGCTTGGGGGCCGGCAAGTCCCCTGCAAATAGTGGGTGACTTGCCATTAACCCCCAGCCCAATACTTTCCTCCCAAAAGCCCTGGGGTAGAAAAGCCCAGGGGCCATTAAGACTACATAGGACTGTAGTTTTAATGGCGGGGTGCCACCAAAGCTGGCCTATGCACCCTGGTCTACAAGCCCCCATAGGTGGTGCCTGGGCTGGTTATGCTGGCAAAGGGGGTACACCAGACCATTTTTAACATTTTTTAAGGGTTTTTATGTTTTAAAAACTTTTTAAAAAGCATGGGGTTTCCCCTCCTGCTGTTAAACCCCCACCAATTTTTGATTTATTTAACCCTTTATAATGTGGATAGTTGTATTTTATTTGTAAATGTTATTTCAGTTTGGGGAGTCTCCTTGGCAGGAACTGGAGGCTACTGATACCACATATGTGGTCCCGTTGTAATCGGAAGAAATGGGGCTTTCACATGCAATATGGTTTACTTATATGAAATAAATGTTTTATTTAAAATAAATGAAACAATTAAAAAAATATATATTTTTTACCTTTTGAACTCAAAATATTAAAAAAAACACAGGAAAAATTACAAACAAGACATTTCATGTTAAAGTCCAAATTCTGCAAAAAAAAATCATTTTCCTGGATATTCATGCTAAAATCAGTTAAACCTAGCACAAAATAGTGAAAAATGACAATGATAGATGAAAATAAATATAAAAATAAAAACATTTTTCCAAGCAGCTGTATATGGTACAGTACAAGAACCAATGCCCTCTTTGCCATCAGATCCTCAAAGTATGCAATAGATTTAAAATCCACTTTGTGCAATTTCCCTCAGACAACCAGATCAGGGAGTGCCAGTGGGAACGTGATCCCCCCCCCACTCCCTCTGGTTATCACAGGATAGATCTTATGGGAGCATGCCACACAGGCCACACCTACCCACAATATCCTTTATAGATTTCTGAAATTGCGCATTGTAGCAGGATCCCCTGTTGAAAAATGCAATAGAATAATCCACTCTTGCACCTTCTGACCATTGTTTTGTGAATTATGGAATGGATACCACACTTCCAAAGCCTTGGGTCCTTTATCAATCCCTTTATCAATTTGACAGGTTTAGGCCACTCAATTATGCCTAACTGATCAAATTTTAATTAATTTTTAAAAGAAAGACAGACAGAGCTGGTTCCCCTTTATGGCTTCAGATTCCTCAGTTTGATCGGGAAAAGTCCTAATTCATGTACATCATTTATGCCATTAAATACTGCATGAAACTACATGAACTATATGTCCTCTCTGCTTTAGGATGTACACTCCTGAAAAAACATATTTCTCATGCAGATATGAGTAGTGATAGGTGACAGGTTTGGATAGTGGGTGGTAAGACATTCGGGGGTGACCTTCATCTTATCTCACTGTTTCCTTTTCTGAACATGGAAGCAATAGCCGGGATGGCCAGGCCACACATGGTGTCTGAGTATATTTAAGGTGAGTGTATTATGTCATACTTGCATTTGCTGTATTCCTCAAAAAAATCATCATATTGGTATTCATGGATTTTAAACTATACACTTTTAAGATGGACAGGGTACAATCTGGTTCGGAAGCCCTCCAGCCAGATACAATTCAGTATTCCAGAATACAAAATAAAGTTGATGGAAGGGAAAATCCAACCAAAATCCTTGGTTGTCTTTCCTTTTTTCTTAAATTAAAAACATAAAATGTGGAGTGCACATGCGCTCCTGTCAAAGCTGGCAGCATAGCATGATCATGGTGTCTTCTCTGCCAGGTAAGTAATGCAAGTATATTTACAATATACTTGCAAAGGGGGTGTTTTAAATACTAATGATGCAGGGTGCCCAAAGTTTTGATTTCTTTTTCTTATTTTAACCCTTTACATGCCAAGCCTTTGGTTTCTTCAGGTTTGCTTCTCCTACCATTAAGTGGCAAGCACATAGAAACTACAGTTTCGGCATTTTACCCTGCTACTGTAAAAAAATGAATCCCCTGTATCAGTTTACAAGGCTTGGGGGCCGGCAAGTCCCCTGCAAATAGTAGGTGACTTGCCATTAACCCCCAGCCCAATACTTTCCTCCCAAAAGCCCTGGGGTAGAAAAGCCCAGGGGCCATTAAGACTACATAGGACTGTAGTTTTAATGGCGGGGTGCCACCAAAGCTGGCCTATGCACCCTGGTCTACAAGCCCCCATAGGTGGTGCCTGGGCTGGTTATGCTGGCAAAGGGGGTACACCAGACCATTTTTAACATTTTTTAAGGGTTTTTATGTTTTAAAAACTTTTTAAAAAGCATGGGGTTTCCCCTCCTGCTGTTAAACCCCCACCAATTTTTGATTTATTTAACCCTTTATAATGTGGATAGTTGTATTTTATTTGTAAATGTTATTTCAGTTTGGGGAGTCTCCTTGGCAGGAACTGGAGGCTACTGATACCACATATGTGGTCCCGTTGTAATCGGAAGAAATGGGGCTTTCACATGCAATATGGTTTACTTATATGAAATAAATGTTTTATTTAAAATAAATGAAACAATTAAAAAAATATATATTTTTTACCTTTTGAACTCAAAATATTAAAAAAAACACAGGAAAAATTACAAACAAGACATTTCATGTTAAAGTCCAAATTCTGCAAAAAAAAATCATTTTCCTGGATATTCATGCTAAAATCAGTTAAACCTAGCACAAAATAGTGAAAAATGACAATGATAGATGAAAATAAATATAAAAATAAAAACATTTTTCCAAGCAGCTGTATATGGTACAGTACAAGAACCAATGCCCTCTTTGCCATCAGATCCTCAAAGTATGCAATAGATTTAAAATCCACTTTGTGCAATTTCCCTCAGACAACCAGATCAGGGAGTGCCAGTGGGAACGTGATCCCCCCCCCACTCCCTCTCGTTATCACAGGATAGATCTTATGGGAGCATGCCACACAGGCCACACCTACCCACAATATCCTTTATAGATTTCTGAAATTGCGCATTGTAGCAGGATCCCCTGTTGAAAAATGCAATAGAATAATCCACTCTTGCACCTTCTGACCATTGTTTTGTGAATTATGGAATGGATACCACACTTCCAAAGCCTTGGGTCCTTTATCAATCCCTTTATCAATTTGACAGGTTTAGGCCACTCAATTATGCCTAACTGATCAAATTTTAATTAATTTTTAAAAGAAAGACAGACAGTGCTGGTTCCCCTTTATGGCTTCAGATTCCTCAGTTTGATCGGGAAAAGTCCTAATTCATGTACATCATTTATGCCATTAAATACTGCATGAAACTACATGAACTATATGTCCTCTCTGCTTTAGGATGTACACTCCTGAAAAAACATATTTCTCATGCAGATATGAGTAGTGATAGGTGACAGGTTTGGATAGTGGGTGGTAAGACATTCGGGGGTGACCTTCATCTTATCTCACTGTTTCCTTTTCTGAACATGGAAGCAATAGCCGGGATGGCCAGGCCACACATGGTGTCTGAGTATATTTAAGGTGAGTGTATTATGTCATACTTGCATTTGCTGTATTCCTCAAAAAAATCATCATATTGGTATTCATGGATTTTAAACTATACACTTTTAAGATGGACAGGGTACAATCTGGTTCGGAAGCCCTCCAGCCAGATACAATTCAGTATTCCAGAATACAAAATAAAGTTGATGGAAGGGAAAATCCAACCAAAATCCTTGGTTGTCTTTCCTTTTTTCTTAAATTAAAAACATAAAATGTGGAGTGCACATGCGCTCCTGTCAAAGCTGGCAGCATAGCATGATCATGGTGTCTTCTCTGCCAGGTAAGTAATGCAGCCTAGTTGGGATTTCCCCTCTGACTCTTCCTTCTCTGGGCCTCTGGAATGTTCTACGGCCACACAACATCAGCTCCTCCCAAGCCCCTGCCAGGTGGGGAGAGGCACAAAATTGTCTCCTAATCTGATCTGAGTTTCTTTTTGTGACATGATAGTCTGTTCAACTAACTCCCCATGGGGGTAAATAATAAAATTAGTTAAAAGTTAAAGTTAGTAACTTTATATGTTTTTTTGATTGTATCACAGTAGGCACCATGCGATACTCACCTTTGAACTCCTGGAACTCCTGGACTTTTTCTGCCTGGAATTTCAAATGGCTAGACCTTTAGGTTCAGATAGATGCGACTGTGCTGAGGGCCATACTACTTGTGGTGAGGGAAAGAATCTACACGCTCATTCTCACAAAATGATCTTAAATTATAATTAAATAAATTATCTAGTGCTACAATTATCATGTATTTTAATGGCTGATTTGTCTCCTTGTATCTCTTTAGTCCTTATCTCTCTTTCTGCCATCCACCCCTAACCTCTCATCTTGACCCAACATTGTCAGGCATTATGCTTTTATCTTTTAGGATTGTTTAATGACTACAACGTGATGTCGCAGTACAAGGTTTCATTTTCAAATACCTCTGGATTAAGCCTAACACTAGAGTTTGGAGGATCAACAAATCACTGCTGTGGAGGCAAGAGGTGATCTCTGAAATCTCTGAAATGATTGCACAATTTTTGGATCAGAATATCTCCCTCGCAACTAACTAACTAGTTGACCCATAAGGCAGTGGTCAAACTCATACAGATATCAACCAGGCTTAAAAGACAGGCGAACTCAGAGTTAATTAAAACAATGTTATTGCTACAAGACTTACCGGGGCAAAATAAAGCAAACCTGGATACCTTTCTCCAGTCGCAGATCAACCAATTACGAGGTAAATAAATATTTTGCTCACTACCAGAGCAGAAAGAGACTTTAGAGTAGCTTTAAGTTTTTCTCTATGGGAAATAAACCGGGGACTTTATTAGCCAGAAGGTTAGCCCCTTGAGCAAGATGTAATCATATGCCAAGACCGAGGAAGCCGGATGGATCTCTTTCCTAGAACCCTGGCTTTGTTACCATAAGTTTTCAAGACTTTTACTCAAACTTTTAAGTGCACCACAATAAATTCAATGTTAAAATGGCAGAACAGTGGATTCCAGAGGCAGGTATAGGTCAACTCACAGAAGATGGGAAAGAACTTATGGAGAAAGATTTCATGGTTGATGAAATCACTGACGCTATAAGAAACCCATGATATCATTCAAGGCCCGAAGCCAGATGGCTACACTACACTTTACTATAAAAAATGTGCCCTCTTCTTATCCCTCACAATTGCATTAAATAACAAGAGGTCATTCCGAAAGAGGCTCTGCTGGCCAACATCAGCATACTGCCCAAGCCAAGGATAGGAACTTACTGATTATGCGCACTTCAGGTCTATTTCCCTGATAAATACGGATGTGAAAATCCTTACAAAGATGTTGGCAACCAGACTCAATTCTCTCCTGGGCCTGACCATTCACCCTGAACAGACGGGTTTAGTTGTGGGACGACAGGGGAAGGTTCTGATTAGGTGGGCACTTAACCAAATACAACATGTTTGGGGAATGGAGTCAATGGCCTCTGATAACCAGCTCATATTGCTCTCTGTGGACCTATACAAGGCCTTCGACTCCATTTCATGAAAATATCTCCAGCAGGATGGGTTTTGGAGGAGGATTTTGTTCAATCTTGCATGGATTCCTATTCCTATCCGAGGGCTTCTATAGTGATCAAAGGGTTTAGCACTAAGCAGATCTCGATCAGACAAAGTACAGGGTAAGGGTGCCTATTATCACCTGCATTATTTCTACTGGCGATAGAACCATTGACAAAGATTCCTAGAATATTATGATTTTTAGGAGCATTCCCCATAGGCATAGCCAGGGACAATTTGTCTAATCTCCAGTGCACGATTATTGACTTTATCTGGGGTTTCAGGAGTAGGAGAGTTGGGATGAAAACCTTATACACCCCTAAATCGGTGGGAGGCCTTAAAGTCCCCGATCTATATAGATATTATCTGGCAGCGAAAACGGAACAATTTGTGTCCTTTCACTGGCCTTGATTCCATCTGGGCTGGGTATCTCTGGAGCAGTGCTCACTTGGCAGTTCTCCCTGGGATCACCTCCTCTGGACAAACAGAGCCAGATGCTCCAGCGGACATATGTATTGATGGGCTCATTTTAAAGAGAAATCTGGTACGTGCAATGTGATTCTGGTGGTTGGGTCACATGGTGTTGTGAGACGAGCACTGCTGGTGAAGTTTTCCAAAAGAGACTTTTAGCCCTTGATTTCCCGTGGAGTCTTTTCTATGTATTTGCATAGTTAAATGCATAAAAGTACACATAAGTTATTTGTTGCTTGGAATAATATGGATGACAGGATCAGAGAACATAATGGAATTTGTGATTTTCCCAGATTTACCATGTGTATGTAATGGTTGGACATGTCATTCCTTTTTTCAAATCAGTACAAATTTTTTGAAAGTAAAAAAAATAAGTGTGTGTGTCCCTTCTCCTTTTGGGGATACGGGCTCAGAGGATGAATGGCTGGACCCTGGTCCTGATGGCTTGCCAGCCCCTATGCCCTTCGACACAGAAGGTCAACTTGAATTTGACTCCAATTTCTTATGATATGCATTGAACACACAGGCCCCAATTTAATAAGTGTTGAAAAAAAATATGTTGGTAGTAAAAAAATTCATTTGTAAAAAAATCATGAGAATTTCACTGTTGCCAAATTACCAGATAGGAAGACAGTAAAAGTCAATAGTACTTTTTACTCCTAAAAAAGTAGGGAACTTTATACACCTTATTACACTGTAGTAAAAAGTGCTATTGATTTTCATTGTCTTCCTAGCTGGTGATTCAGTGAATTTTCTACTACCAAGATATTTTTTCAACTCACACTAAATTGAAGCTAATGTCAGGATACTGTAACCAAATGCCTTCCAACGGTCCTTTTACGTTCAGTCCCAAGCTAGCATCCTGTTGACCAGCTTTCCCTAACTCTCTCATCAAGAGCCACCAACAGATAGTGTTTTCCAAATGCACAGGTAAAATAATTAGTGCAGCAGCAGAGCTATAGAACCAGCTATGTGGAGACCTGAAAAACATAACCTGTTTGTGGCTCTTAGGAATAGGGATGGGGAACACTGCCACTGGCCTTCAACAGAAGCATCTTGTGAAAGAATGTCACCAATAGAGAAGCTGGTCCTTTTGTGACACAAATCTCACAACTAAACTAGTGAGAAAGGAACGGTGTTGCATTTTCCGTAGACACAGACATCTTAAACCATTTTAAATTATGCAAATATTAACTTTCCTAAACAGTCTCCAGTGTAAGGCATAAAAATAGGTTGAGGCTGTATGGTAAGCACGCTACTTTATCCTTATCTTATTTACTGGCAGAGAGAAAGAATAATAATTTCCCTTTAAAGTCACTGCGTATACAGCTCAGATTAATAAATGACAAGTGTTTTTTAAGCTTAAAAGATGGATGTCTCCAAGGTAATATCAGATCATCTGATCTAGTATCAGAAGTGTGGCGTAAAAAAATATATATATTTACACATTTTTATTGTACATGGCTGATTTTTTTTTTTTTTTGTATATCAGCAACTCATTTGCCTTGCCTTGTGCATTTTATCTAGAGCCTATTCTTTATCTACAAGTAAAATAAACATATAGTACTGTGATCCGTCATATAACTTCAAAGTGATCAAAGGTTTATCTTTGAGGAAAAGCAGAAAACGTTTCTCAACTGGAATCTATTGTAGGATTCAATAAGTCTCTTTTCCTTTGGGATTTATGAATCCATTGATGTAGTACATAGAAGTGCCTGATAACACCCAGCTTCCGACTCCTGCTGATATGACAATATTGGGGAAAAAAAGCTGATGTCTCAGTGATAGAGCTTGAAAAATGTATCATGTCATTGAAGTGTAGCAGCTTACAAAGGAAGATTTGAGAAATTGAATAGTGTGATGATATTATCTATATCAGCTATGTCAGTATATTTGTGTTGTAACAAGTGAGAAAACAAGAACTCTTATCTGAAAAACAACTCTGATGGAGCAGTACTACCACAGTAAAAATAATTATATAATAGTCATATTACAGTAATCAGGGCAAAATAGCACCCAGTGCGGTAAAGAGAAAATTCTGCCCCCCTCCTCATCCCCCATCCTGCTGCTCTATACTGGAATGTGCCATGCTGTGCAGTGCCTCCCCCCCACATGACCAATATGGGGGAATGAGGGGCCTGGTGTACGGCTGGCTTCACTAATAGGGGCTAACCTATCCCCAGGGTGACTGGGCTAAATGGCCTTGGTGCCCAGGGCAATCGCCCTCCTCGCCCTCCCCTAGAAACTGCCCTGACAGTAATGCAACTAAAGAATAATGACACAATGAAATGCCATAGAAAAAAGCATTAACATTTTAGGATGTCACCATTAACAGGGTTTACTGTTATTCTTATTATTTGTATAAATACTTACTGTTTTACCGCAAATATATAAATCTTTTTCTCCTTTAGATTTTTTTTTATCAAAGCTGACCTTTGTGGTGTGGGACAGGCAGCTACATTGTGGAACCATTTGGTAGGGGTGCTGTCTTTTTTAATGACAGGTAGCAACAGATTGGGGTTTCCTAGTTACCTGCCCTCAGTCTAGAGTACTGGTTCTTAACCTGCAGTATGTGTACCCAGGGGGTACAGGGGGATGTCTGGGGTTCAGATGCCTGATTATTCTATTATATTATTTTAATATTATTTAACAGTAAAACTTTATTCTTTTTTTGCTTTAAATGTGATATGAGGACTGTGGCCTACTTATTTTGGTCAATTGTATAATTGATCCCCTCTTTGGGGGTACGCTGTTTAAACTTCTGTTCTCCATGGAGTACTTATCGTAAAACGTTTTAGAACCACTGGCCTGCCATGGCAACACTCCAAGTAGATCTTCATTCCACCAATTAAAATTAGTTCTACAAGTGTTGCTCCTGGCAGGAAAGCAGACCTACTACACACATCCTCGAAGCAACCAGGACCTGCATTCATTTTTTTTGAGTAGGGAAGCTACAGTATCAATAAATAATTCTTCTTAGAATAAAATATCTGTTTCTATGGATTTAAGTACATTTATAGCTTTTGGGGGGATTTTTGTATTCTAATTGACCTGCTTATGTGCCCCTCCCAGGTTAGTTAGGTTAGTTAAATTGGTCTGAGCGGCTGACACCGCAAATCTGTATCTCCTGTTTTTGTGCAAGCATATGGGGGGGTGGGCCTTGAGCTGTATGGGGGAGGCTTTCGACTTAGAATAACCTTAGAATAATTTATCCTAATTTATCCATTGCATTGAATGTCCTAATCGGGGCTCTCATAGATTACAGTTAGGACTGCACCTGCATAGAGATACCTTGGCATTTGGTGGTCCAGCTTTACAATACTTCTGCAGATGTGTGCCAACTAAGTCACCTTAACCAGATTTAGAGACAGATTATAGGAGTGGTTGCGATCTAATAGGGTTGAGTACTGTTGCCCCTTTAAGAGGGGGGATTTATCCTTATATCTGGAAGTCCTGGTATGCATTAGTGTCAATGGCTATCCTATGGGGGTGGATCTTTGCATACATTCATTGCCCCTTTCTTTGCCCTACAGTTTTAAAGGGATAAATAGGGGCAGTTCCATGTCTATTCAGCATATTTGATGGTACTTTGAAGTCTTATTTTGTACAGATTGGAGGTGCTCCCATAGCAAACTATGATATAGGAGCAAGGTATCGATTCAGTTTGTTGAGGTATAGAACAGACATAGATTATTTTGTGGCAGGCCGAACTTCTCAATTTGATGGAAAAAGACTGTTGATGCTATGGCACATAAATAGACAGTCACTTAATTGATTTAAATATACTGTAGCCAGCATGAAAATGCACATAGGTGGTTCAAGAATAATTAGAGAACCTATTAACACACATGCTAATATTTGAAAAGCCAGAGTGCCAAAATGATATCCCAATGATTAAATTGAGAGCACATTTTCATGGTGATGGCCTGTGGTTATTCGAAATTGTGTGTTACTCATCCTTTAAATAGTAAGCTCACAAAGGCAGGGCCCTGTCTCCTAAAGTACTCCTGTATTAATGTGTGTTGATGCATTTTAGCTCTTAATACTGTGTGCATTATTTGCATATATATTGTAATATTTCTTTGGTATACAACTCGTAATGGCCCGTGTATTATACGTATGTTACTTGTTACACCCACCAGTAATGTATTTTTTGTGCAAAGCCTGTACAACTGAGTTTGGGTAACTCAGTCTCATGTACATTGCAACTGCACTATCCCCTCCCTTAAAACCCCAAAGCTGTTTTAAGTTAATTAAGCAATTGATTATTTATTTATTTTCTCTTAGATCAGTTAGTTGCACATGGGAGGATGCTATCTGCTTAAAGTAATTCATCACTCTTTCTGTGTACCTGCATGCAGGTTTGGGAGAATCCTTCAGATAAGTATTTAGTATAAGTAAGATTTAGCAATTGTTGTCATTTTTTTATATATTGAGACTTTATAAATAATTGTACAACCAAAATGTAATGGTTCATCATATATTTGCAAATATGTGTTACTATTTTTAAATAGTTAGTTCTAGTTTATTTTTGTGTATCCTTTATTGGCAGAGCTGTAACGTGAATTACATGTAAAATCACAATATGCAATGAATGGAAGAGTCTACAATTCTGGGCGAGCCTGTAAACCTTCCATATGATTCTCAAGTAATTCTCAAGGCACTAATAGCATTAATGACTAGCTTGGGCTCCTGCAGCTGATGCTTTCGTTTTCCCTTTACATGCTCTTCGCAGATGTCCCCCCATTCCTAGAAGCATCACTACTAATTGATGCCATGTTGTATTTCACCTAATTATCCAGGGGTTAAATGACAGTAGCTGGATATGAGTCAGACAGCAAATTAACAGCTGTTATTCTGACCTTCTTCAATTGAATTTGAAACAAAAAAAACATCATTGCTGTTTTTGACATTATCAGTAGTTCCACGTCATGTTCTGGAGAAAGAGTTCTTCTGTTAGTTCATTTAAAGTGACCCTAAATTTCCTCCCTCCTAACACTGAGGCAGGACAGGGGTTAAACAAAAAAAGTATCTTACTTGGATTTGGTTTCAGCCCTGTTCATCTGCGCTTCTCTCAGCAATCGCAGCAAGGCCACACAGGGAACTCAGGTGAAAGTGATACAGGTCCTATTAAATTTAATGGTAGAGAAAGGGTGCTAAAGTATAGTGGTCACAAGGAAACCAAATTTAAATCAGAAAGATCCTAACCCTATTCAGTAGCCACCTCTTATTTCGCATCCCTGCAGGTTGGCCCTGAAATCTAAAAGACCACTCCAGAGGCATCCCAATTTGGCATGTCCCACAATGTAACCCCCAGAATTACTAAAATAAACTTTCACGTCCCCACATGTATCCCCCACTCCTCTTTAGCTGAGCCATGCTCTTGCACCCAGATATTCACATAGGCTGGGAATGGGAGCATGCCTCAGACTAGAAGGAAGCCAGGGATACAACAAGTGTGCTTGTCATGTCACTCACCAGATACAAGGCTGGGTGGGTGTGCTAGCTGGAGACACGGGGGGGGGGGTAAATAGAGTAGATGTGCAGCCAAATATTCTGTGCACCTTTTAGCAAAATGTTACTGTAAATGTGCTTACATTCTGTAAATATATTGTTTTGTTTTAGTTAGATCTAGTGTACTTATATTGATGGTATATATATATATTTATATTTATTCTAATTATTTCCACGTCAGCTTGCAGTAAGAGTAGAGTGGTTGGAAATAATGTGTTGAAGATGTGGCAGACTGGCCATAGTCCTGGAAAAATCCAGTGGGCTGCACTGCTTTGTTGCTTTCTGAAATGTTGCTTCTAACATCCTCATCTAATCCCTGCCTCCCTAGCCTCCACCCATCTCTATTGTACTCCCTAGCCCAGAAATTCCAGTTTATATTTTGCCCCCAAATGTATAGTCTCAGCATCATGGCTAGGAAGCTTTGTCTAATCCTGCCAGATTGTCTACCCCCACAATACTAAAGCATCCAAAGTTATAGGCTGGCCCAGGGCCACTAAAATTTCAGGCAGGTTTTTGGTCCCAAACTGCCACTGGTTGTAGCTTAGCAAAAGTGGGCATTTTTGAATTGCTCTGAGCTCTGGAAATGGTGGAAGGCCACAACATTATAGTGAAAGATGACACAATACTTCATAAGCCTACCTGATGATGTGAAGATTAGAGGTCAAATCAAACACATCTGGGGAAAAACAGCCTGTGTTTGTCTTGCTGCCAACATCTGAGGGCCTGCTTCACTGAGCCTCTGACCAAACTATTACAATTGGCAAACATTGGCAGTGTTGTGAACAATATAGCATCAAACTGTGCCAGATCAAATAAATGATAACAGTTCCAGCCAGCACAGTACAGGAGAAGCTGCATCAAGTTAAGGTATTTATGACTGGGCTGGTCGGGGTCACATTTGACTGCCTACACAGATTTGGAGTGCTACTTCACACATCATCGGAGTGCAGTAAAGGCAGTTTATAGATAGACACAGATGGCAGTAACCTTGCTCAGTATTTTGCCCAATACACTAAATGCAGGAAATTCACCAAATGTTCATACCTTTTGAACATTTGCATGAGGCATCAGTGTTTATCAAGTATCCGGATAATGTCCTTGAACTACAAACAGGTCCCTAAAAGTAGTATATTGAGGTGCCCCCCTGTCCAAAATCCTTTATAAAATGGATGTTACCAGATTGCCATAAACACTCACTTTTCTGGTGATCCCACTGTGTATGCAAGCAGCAGTTTGTTTTCCATTCAACTTTACTAAGCCGATATGATGCCAGAGTAGGAATAGCTGGGGCTACTACCTTCCCCAGCTATTCAGCAATGTGTAGCTCACATGCTCACATCAGCTGAAGGTAAATTGGATTGTGGCCATGGCCTGTGCTTATAGTGCTCTGGGATCATTGATGAGGTAAGTATACTGGACAATCCAGAAGGAGTTTTACATGGTTTGGGCGTCTCAAATTGGGATGCTCCAGGGACATGTATTTAACCAACCCTGGTGTCTCTTAGGCTACAGGGCCAGCAAAGAACCTCAGTGCTCCTCTTGTAGCCTCCTACTACACACGCATACACATTTTACAATTAATTGCCCCACACATTAACTGCTAAGCACAGTTAAACACACACACCCCTATTACCCCCACCACACACACAATAACCCCAGAGTTGTCCCCTACACATGCATTTTCAACCCTCTTTACCCTACACACTCCATTACCCCCAACACCTGCTCACTCCAAAACACAGTAAAGTAGGAGCGGGGGCTGATCACTGGTCATGTCTTTTTTTCTTTCTTATACTTATCTCATTGGTGGTGAAGTGGATCTGGTCCCAATTCAGGCCACTGGCTGTTTTTATGACGGTGGCCAGCTTTCTATGACTGGAGCAGTGGCTTGATACACTTTTTTTTTCATCACTAGAAGGTCTACTAGTTAATACTTTCTATTTTTCAAACATCTAGACTTGCTGGAAACACAGGGAGGTTGCTAACCAAAGAAATTACAGGATGTGAGTTTTTGCTAATTTTTGGGCTGTCCACCAGAGCAAACCCCACTGTGCACATGGCTATCTGCCTTAGGCATACCAAATCTGGGAGAACCGGGAGATCCTAGCTCCCCAGGCCAGAACCAAGTTGTCCAACCGGGCACAGCCATCAGGGTGGCCATTCTGTACAACAGCTCTCCGTGGCACACCCCTGCGCCACCATAAGGCAACCAACAACCTCCCCCAGAACAATTCAGAACCAGCGCTGCCAAGGTAAGCTACACTCTCTCTCTCCCCTTCTAGGCATAGGGAACCCTCTGTGCACTCCTTACTAACGTTTACCATTCGTCTTTATAGAGGTCCTGACTGAATGCGCCAGGGCCCCATGAGGAGGGGTGAGAATTTCTCCAGCTTTATTCTGCTGCTAATGCTGCTTTTTAAAGCTGTAAAGCCCTGCCTCCTCCATTGCCATTGATATACCTATGCAAAGACTCATAGTCTCCAATCTTACAGAGAGGGACAGCAAAAAAAAAACAGTGTTCCAGGACAATTCTATAGGTGAAGATATCAATTTCTAGGTCTATACCCTGAAAGGGAGTATTGACAGAGCCTTTGGCCAAACTCAGTGGGTTTGGGGCCCCTTTAAGTGTCAGCAAATAACATATAAGCATTTTCAATCACCTATAAACTCCTCTAATGTTCACCCTTCTTTAAGGAAATTATCAATGATTTATTTAGATTAATGTTTTTTGAAAAATGTAACTAACTGTCATCATTTGCAAACTGCATTAACTATGTAACTATGTAATCAACCATTCATATTTTGCTGACAAGTACTAACATCCAAACCTAAACCTGTCAGCCATCCTGATTTTCACATTTGTTCAGCTACACCTACAGTAAATATTTCTCCATACTTCAGTGAATAATCACTTCAGTGGCACATAGCAAAAAGTAGTTCAAACTCAGGGAGTCCGCCTCTGATGACATATTCTGTGCACCACCCTTTTACCCTTTCAGTGTCATTTTTCATTATTTTGCGCTATTCATTTTTAACTGTGAGTTTTTTTGAGTTTGACCTTAAACATGTCATTTTTTTAATTGCGTTCTCAATATTTTTGGGTGAAATATGTGCTATTATTTACATTTTACAGGCTTTTACAAAAATAAATAATGTAATTTTTAAAGAAAATCATATTGCTTGTAAAAACCCCATTCCTCCCCTTTACAATGGTACCACATATACATATGTGTTGGTAGACATCCTTTCCTGCCCAGAAGACTCCCCCAAACTGAAACAGAACTTTTGGAGATTTTCAAATGAAATGCAACTACTATGTGCACCTTGCAGTTTTTATAGGTTTACCAGGCTTGTTGTTGTGGGCCCACTTTTCTGGAAGTAATCCCCCATATGGTTGCATAAAGTTTACCTAAAAAAGAATAAAAAAGCAGAAACAAAACCACATTTCATAAAACGAAATATGTAAACAAGAAAAGAAACAAAAAAAGTGCCCTAAACAGAACAATACCCAACATGAATAGGTACTTTTAAGGGTAGGGTTGCCAAACACCCCAAAGTAAAGCATCCGTGTAAGGGTAATTTTACCTAAAAATTTCAGCTCTGTAGACAAAGTGCGCACAATCGGTGTTTTCAATCAAAACAACCCTTTACATTTGAAAAACCCTATATTCCACGAAAGCCCATACCTTAAGCTTAGGTGTACCCAGTGTGTTGTAGTGGGCGCATACTTATGGGAAGTTATATCTCGAAGAATTCTTGCACAAGGCTTTTCCTAAAAAATGTATAAAAGAAGCAGATTAAAAAATATGCAATATGCAAACAAGAAATAACTAGCTAAATATGAAAGTGCAAGATCCCCCAAACAGAACAATACTCAGCATGCATCGGAAATTTTAACATGTTTAACTGCCAGCCTACTTTTGTCATCCTCTGTTGACATGTAATTTTTCACCATTTTGCGCTATTTTTATCTGTGATTTTTGCAGGAATTTCCAGGAAACTTATATACTGTATTGGTTGTTTTCAGCAGAGTTTGGGCTTTAATATGAAATGTCTTGTTTGTAATTTTTCCATGCTTTCATAATAATTTTAATTAAAAATTAATTAGAAATTTAAATATTTTTTTTAATGTTTAATGCTGGAATGAGCCTTTTATAGCGGCTGAGTGACAAGACATCAAAGATTATTAAGAAAAAAAAAAACGACATAGGGTCCCCTCGGGGGGACTTAAAGAATAGGTTAACCCTTCTAGTGCCAGCTATGTGAGTCTCACATTGCAGCCTCTACTCCACTTAAACCAGACCTTAACCATGATTTCCTGAAAAGCCCAAACCATAAAAAACGATTCCCCAGCATATAAAATTAATATATGTTAAGTTTTTAGTCATTTATTATTCTTTCCCCCACTGGGCTGCAACTCTGCTCAGGACTTTAGGATACGGGTGCCGCCATCTTGACTCAGAAGCATCACACTTACTGAGGAAAGGAGAGTGGGATAAAGTCCAAGGGGCGGGTTATAGCTGTGCTTTGCTCAGACAGAGCAGAGCTGGGGGTCAGGAAAAGGTCAGCAATCAAAGAATGCAGAGCAGCACAGTCAGGAGGCACTTCCTGTTTGCAGGCTGCCTGATGTCCCATGAGCCGCCATCTTGGATGTTTAAAGGCTCATAACATGCAATAAATGTAGGTAGGATGATTTTTAATGTGAGCAATCTGTATGTACAGGGTGTGGGAAACATTTAAGATAGACTCTTATTCAGAGTAAAGGACTGCTTTAAGTGAGACTCACGTAGCTGTCTTTAAACCCCCACAGTAAAAAAAATATAAAAGTAAAAAACTCACCTGGATCCGGCCGGGTCTCCTCTTTCATTTGGTGCCATCTGATCCCCATGGGGGCTTGGATGGCTCCAGGAGAGCCCCCGGAATAGCAACCCCCGCGCTTTGGCAGTGGCCACTGCTAACTGTAAAAAAAAAAATTAAAAATTACATTTATTTACCTGTGGCCGCGCTGTCTCCCGACTGGTCTCCTGCCCCCCAGGCTCTTCTGTGGTGAGGGCAGAAATCGCCCTCCCCCCTACTTCCTGGATCGCGACTGCTAGCCCCGCCCCCTGGGGGCAGGATCGGGGGACATCCTTGTGATGTCACCAGCAGCCGGCTTCTTAATACCGGCACCTGAGACCCAGAATCAGTCTTGCCTGGTGCTTGGAGGAGAGAGATGGGAAGGGGGAGAGGGCTGTGATCACCCCCCCAGGTTCTCTCCTCCAAACACCTGGCAGCTGTCATCGGGGGACAGAGGATCGGAGGTTAGTAAAGTAAAAAAAAAGGAAATGTCATTTTTTTTAATTGTGTCTGTGTATTTATTCTGTTAACCCCTTGCAAACTGGTAAGGGGTCCATGAGACCTCTATACCAGTTCACAAGGCTGGGGGCTGGCAAGTCACCTGCGGCTAGCAGGTGACTTGCCATTAACCCCCGGGACCCCTATTACCTGCCTCCCCAAAGCCCGGGGGGGGGGGGAAGAGCCTGGGCCCACACAGGCTATGTAGGCTTGTAGGCTGCAGGTTGGGGGGCCACAAAAGCTGGCCCCTCCACTCTGTTCCTACAAGCCCCTATAGCTGGTCCCGGGCTGGTAATGCTGGATAAGGGGGACCCCATTTCATTCTTTTTTGGATTTTTAAGGGTTTTTAACCCTTAAAATTCCCCCAAAAAATGGGGTTCCCCCCCCCTCCCTGTGTCATTTTTTTAAAATTAACCCCTTATGTTCTGTCACCCAGCAGCTATAAAAGGCTTTCAGCTGCAGCAGGAGACCAGAAGCCAGATTGATCAACGTGGGACACAGGGATGGATGGATGGGAGGTAAGTATTAAAAAGTATTAAAAAAATAAATAAAATATTTTTTCTGCTTGTTTCTGTGTTTTACCCCTTGTGAACTGGTAAGGGATTCATGAGATCCCTATACCAGTTCACAAGGTTGGGAGCTGGCAAGTCACCTGCGACTAGTGGGTGACTTGCCGTTAACCCCCGGCACCCCCAATTACCTGCCTCCCCAAAGCCCGTGGGGGGCAGAAGAGCCTTGGCCATGGCTATGTGGGCTTGTAGCCTGCAGGGTGGGGGGCCACCAAAGCTGGCCCCTGCACCCTGTTCTATAAGCCCCCATTGCTGGTCCAGGGCTGGTTATGATGGGTAAGGGGGACCCCATATCATTTTTTGGGGGAGTTTTAAGGGTTTTTTCCTGGGCAAGAATGGGGGCGCTACCAATACATATGTGGTACCGTTGCCATTGGGAGAAATTGGGCTTTCAAATGCAATATGGTTTTCTCTAATAAAGTAAATGTTTTATTTAAAATAAAGGAGACAATTGTCTAAAAAAATATTTATTTATTTTTTTGCTTTTTTAAGACATTTCATGTTAAAGCCTAAACTCTGCTGCAAAATATATATCTATAATTTTCCTGGAAATTCCAGCAAAAATCACGGTTAGCATGGCGCAGAATGGGGAAAAATGACCTGTCAACAGAGGGTGACAAAACTTCAAGTAGGCTGGCAATTAAAAGGGTTAATAGTACCTATGCATGTTGGGTATTGTTCTGCTCGGGGGACCTTGCTCTTTCAGATTTAGCTTGTTTTTTCTGTTTGCATATTTATATTTTAGGAAAACATGTTATTTATTCAGTTTTTGTATTCATTTTTTTAGGGAAACCCTGTGCAACCTAAGAATTCTTCGAGGGATTACTTCCAGAAAGGTGAGCCTACTACAACAATCTGGCTACTCTCAGAAAGGTTAACATGTGTACTTGCAGGTAATATATGGTTCATCAGGATGTTTTGGTTGAAAAATTGCAAGGTACGCACTTTGTCTGCAGATCTGAAATTTTCAAGTAAAATTAGTGTTATGCGCACGCTTTAATTTGTGGTGTTTGCCAACTTTTCCCTTGACAGTACCTATGCATGTTGGGTATCTTTCTGTTCGGGGCATGTTGCTTTTTGAGATTTTACTTGTTTTTTATTGTTTGTATATAGTTTTTTAGCAAAATGTGTCTTGATTCTTCCGTTTTATTCTTTTTTAGGGAAACTTTGTGAAACCAAAGAATACATTGAGGGATTACTTCCAGAAAACTAAGCCCACATAAACAAGCTTGGTACACCTAGAAAGCTTGAGGCGTGTACTTCCAGAGAATATATAGTTTGTGAGGGGTTTTTCAAATGTAAAGGGTTGTTTTTCTGGAAAAACTGCAAGGTGTGCTTAGCGCTTAGCATATTTGTAATTTATCTGAAAATCTCCTAAAGCACTGTTTCAGTTTGGGGGAGTCTCCTGGGCAGGAAAGGGTGTCTACCAATACATATGTGGTACCGCTGCGACCAGGGGAAATTTGGGTTTCGCACGCAATTACATTTTATTGACAAACTTACATTTTTTATTACAAAAAAACACTACAAATTGCTAAAAATTATTTTTTTTAATTTTTTTTGCACATATTTCACCAAAAAGTATTGAGAAAACACTAAAAAAAAAGCCCATACAAGACATTTCATGTTGAAAAAAACAATATATAATTTTCCTGGAAATCCTTTCAAAAATCACAGTTGAACATGTATATCGCAAAATAGTGAAACATGGTCTGGCAACAGAGGGTGACAAAAGCTGCAGGTAGGCTGGCACTTAAAGGGTTAAATGTAAAAAAAACACATATTTTACAAGGCTGGCATTAGAAGTGATAATCCTATCCTTTTTAAGTCTATTCCTAGGCCTTGATGTTCCCAATCAAAATGCTCTTGTTGATGCAGATGTAAAAGTTACCAAGCACTCTAGGCGCAATTGAAAAGTCAACCTCCTTACATTGAAGAGGCAGGTCACTCTTTCCACAGGGATGGATAGGTACAACAGTTCCTTCCTTGCCTTCTGTTGAAGTCTGCTATCATTTACTTTGTGTTTATGACATTGAGATGCAGGTTGTTCTTCAGAGACAAATTATCTTATTAGAGTGGTAAATGTTAGTTTCCCACAGCTGACCCTTTTATGCATGTGAACAACTTAAACTTAAAACTTATAAGGAAAGACGACTTAAAGTGGCTTGAAACCCAGGGGGAATCGGCCTGGGAATCTATAAGATTACCGGACTGATCAGATCCCTCCCCGCGGGGCATCCGAAATCAGGATGTCCCGCGGGGAGGAACCCCCCAGGAGGCCCACAAATCCAGGAGGCCCACAAACCTTACCTCACCACGCTCCCACGTGACCGCTCCAGCCAATCACAGCGCTCAGAGCCGCTGTGGTATGCGCGTCCAAGGCTGCTTGGCTGGAGTGGTCACGTGGGAGCGTGGTGAGGTGAGTGTTTCTGGGCTTTCGGGGGGGTTTCAGACAGCGGGGCACCCCCCGATCGGGGTGCCCCACCGAAGTGGACCAAAACCCAGGATAGTCAAAATCCTGGGTTTCGGTCCACTTTAAAGAACTTAATCTGTACAGTCTAGAGGAAAGAATGGAGAAGGGGACATTTGATTGAGACCTTTAAATCTGTGAAAGGATTCAATAAGGTTGAAGAGGGAAGTATTTTTAAGAAGAAACTTGGTGATAGAACAAGGGGCCACGACCTAAATCTAGTCAGAGGGAAGATCAGAAGAAATGTTAGAAAATATTATTTTACAGAAAGAGTAGTAGATGCTTGGAACAAACTTCCAGCTGGGTTGTATTTTATCTGAAAATCTCCTAAAGTGCTGTTTCAGTTTGGGGTAGTCTTCTGGGCAGGTATGGTGGAGAATTTATTGAAAAACATTTTTATTACAAAAAACCACTAAAAATTGTAAAAAATAGATGTATTTTTTTTTGCACCTATAAGTATTGAGAATACACAAAAGAAATGACAAATAAGACATTTTATGTTAAAGCCCAGAGCTGAAAAATGATGGGAGCCCAGCCGGGCAGTGGACTTGGTGCGGTGCGTGACAACACCCTGGGGAATGAGGACATGTGGCTTGATGCAGAGCCTCCCCGTTCAGCTCCCCCGTGCGTTTCCCCGTTGGTTTTGGCCTTTGATCGGGTCAGGAAAGGGTGCTACGTTGATTTTAGTGTGCGTTTATGCGCTCAGGTGTGCGCTCAGCCGCCTTTCCGATTGTCGGCTCGCACAAGGCTGTTTCCCGGGAAAACGGACGCCTCGTTCATTGGTCCGTTTTTTTCAGTGATGCAGAGCCTTGATTTCCGATTGAAATCACCCTAATAAAACGGGGCCGCCGAGCCTTCACTTACGGCAAGTCTGACCAGCCGTATTGGAGCTCCGTGCTATTTGGGAATGCATTCCTCTGTGGGCCAACATCAAAGGCGCCAGCTACGCCGTCTGATAGTTCTGAGTATGGCAGAAACCAGGCTGCAGCGCACACCTTTGGACATCGATGGCATGAGTGACGTTGACCTATTCGAGCTCACCCGCCTTAAACGTGTTTCTCTCCATGCCTTGTATAGCGAGCTGCGGCCATGGTTAGCCCCCACCACAAGAAAGGGGCATGCAATTGCAGGTATGACCAAATTGGTTGGCTGCCTGCAATTTTTGGCGAACGGCTCGTTCCAGAGACTGGGTGCCTTCTCCCTGGGGATGTCCCAGTCTACGCTGAGCCGCAGCCTAACCAAGTTTTTGGATGGTATGGCTACCCTGGCACAGAATTACATTTTTTTCCCTCAAACAGGGGAAGCCTGGAATGCGGTTAAGTTGGGCTTTTATAACATAGCCGACATGCCCAACGTCCTTGGTGCAATCGATTGCACACATGTCTCGCTCATCCCCCTGCGGACCAGGAATATCTGTTCAGGTATGTGGTTTGGGTCTGCTTTTTTTCTGGTTATCACACATTTTTTATGGCTCACACTAATTACACTTGTGTTTTGCTTGGTGCAGGAACAGGAAGATGGGCCATTCCATCAATGTTCAGGCAGTGGCGGGCCCTGATCTTCAATTTTTCAGTCTGTTTGCTGGCTTTCCTGGGTCCACGCATGATGCGCACATTTTGAGGAACTCCAGCCTCTATCAACGGTTTCAATCTGGAGATATTTCTGGAGGATGGTTACTGGGTATGTGTATTAAAGTTGTATTTCTTGGCCCCCAGGTTTGAATGTGGATTTGCCACTACCCCACTAATCTGTGAGACCTTTCCTGGAAACTTGAAAAGGTTTTTGGTTTAATTAATGGGTGAAAGTATTCTCCACTATTGGCTTATGTTCTGGCCCTCTTATCTCAGTAGCATTACGCAGACATTTTTAAGGAGTGTACAGGTTGCATGTGTTTGTAGGCTCAGTAAAAATGTCAATTCCTCCCACCATACCTAGCTCACCTATTTGTCCCTGTGTACTAATGTTTCTATGCACACCTAAACCTTTTTTTAGGCATCCACCTTATGTTTGTCTTTTGGATTTTTGCAGGTGACTCAGGCTATCCCTTGTTACCATGGCTGCTCACACCCATCCTGCACCCATCTTCCCAGGCACAGGAGCGCTACAACACAGCCCATAGGAGGTCTCGCTCTGTGGTGGAACGTGCCTTCGGGTTGTGGAAGATGCGTTTCCGATGTCTGGATCACAGTGGGGGTTCTCTTCAGTATCAGCCTGGCAAGGTTATCAAAATAATTATTGCTTGTGGGGTCCTGCACAACCTTGCCATTAGAAGCAGGATTGCTCGATATACTGACCTGGGTGCAGAACCTTTCCCTATTTCTGACGAGCAGACCCCTCCTTACACTGGTACACCAAGTGGGCCAGCACACACAATCCGTGCTGACCTTGTGGCCAATGTATTTTCTTGAAACCACCCCCTGTCTGCAGGCTGGGGAAGATTAAATCACACCTAATAAGTGTTACATGCTGGTCACAAAGCGACTCTAAATGCATTTGGCCTTTACCTCTGCTGCCGGTGCATGTCCATTTTTGGCCAACTATATGATTTCAGGTCCACAACTGTCCGCTTGATTTGTTCAGTATCTCGATGGACAGAACACCATAATGTACCCAAACAGCATTGGCAACAGCCATGCTTTGTGCTTATCAAAAACGGCCTGTTAGGGACCCACGGCGTGGTTATCGCCCACATGGGTGTGTGTTGTCCCCTGCATCACTTGAAATAGATGGTTGGCTATCTGGGGAGTCGTGTGTGGTTTTTGGGCCGGTGGTTGAGAATGGGTTAATGTCTCCTTGCTCCTGCGTTTTGGGGAATGTGCCTGTGTCTGTGGAGTCCCCACCGTTTTAGTTGGTGCATGTTCTACATGTGTCTTGTGCCTGCTTTTGTGTTTTATTTAGGATGAGGCATGTGTGCGGCTGGCTCTTTGGGCTCCCTTTAGGTCTGCCCATATTGATATGGTATCCCACACCAAGCGGAGTGCCTTGAACTTTAAATATTTTTACAACTGCGGTTGCGCGCCTGCGCGCACGCACGCACGTCACCGCGGGGGAACGTCAGATCTAGAATTTGAAAAAGAAGCCAAGATGTCCCCCGCCGTCTTTACAACGGAGCAGGACGAGCTCATCATGGATGTGAGTATGCGAGCGAGCGAGCGTGCGTTTATGTGCGCGCACACATTCCTTGTAATAAAAAAAGAAAAAAACGCAAGAATAGTCTGAAACAACTTAGTTTGTCACCTTACAGACCAGCCCACCTTAGTTTAACCCATGTACGCAGCTCCAAACTAGCCTACATGCAGATAGCAGAACTAGGGCAATGTGAGGCAGCAAGAGGTTAATAAAGTGACTTGATTTAGGCCAGGAAACTTGTTAATGTATTTTGTGGATTAATGGTGTGTCCTTGTCTCTTTTTCTAACAGATGATGCTGAGGAATCGCTACGACTTCCTGCCGTCTGATTATGCCAAACGGACGCTGGCCCTGGAGGTGGTGGAGGCGATATAACGCCGAACCCAAACCACCTATACCTTCACCCAGATCGCCCAACACTGGTCTGATTTAAAAAGAAGGCATAAGCCCCGGGTGAGGCGGTACTTCAACCAACATTTTCCATGTAAGTGTAGAAAATGTAAATGCACCTATAACCCTGGCATCGCCTGGGCGTGGTTTAATGATTGTGTTTGTATTTCAGCCCATGAATGGAAACTACGGTTCCGCCCCACCTGGACCAGGACACGCAGCCCAGTGTTGGGCGAAACAGGTGAAGGTGTAGGTGGCCCACCGCCAGGGTCAACGGCCACCCCCTCCTCTGTAAGTGACTCGGAGGAGCCGCTGGACCTCAGCATGCAGGGGAGGAGGGGATCTGACGGCAGGGAGTCGAGCAGAACAGAGGCTGAACCTGACTCCGGTAAGGGAAATATAGTTAGATATGTTGAAATACATGCATTAAATACAGATACTCATGTGCACTATTGTTGTAGATTCAGACGTCGCTGGAACATCCCAAGGGATGAGTGAGGAAGGGGGCGAGGAGGAAGAGGTTGCTGGGGAAGGTGAGTAGATTGATACCTAGAAGCCTAACTTAATATTCTATTCATGAAAGAACAACAGTCTCTAATATCAGTGTGTTTGTCATCCATACAGATTCACAACAGCAACAGAGGGAGGGTGAAGGGAGACTCCGCCCCCGACGCAATGTGCGGCCCAAACCTTGTAAGTGGTGTTTATTTAAACTAAAGAAAATGAGCAAACAATTACATTTGAAAACTAAAATTCAGAAACATTTCCAAATTATTTTTTTAAAAAAAAGCACTTAAAGCGGACCTTAACTCTGAATAAGAGTCTATCTTAAATATTTCCCACACCCTGTACATACAGATTGTCCACCTTACAAATCATCTTACCAACCTTTTCCAGAGCACAGCTCTGCTCTGTGTGAGCAAAGCACAGCTATAACCCACCCCCTGTACCTTATCCTACTCTCCTCTCCTCAGTAAGTGTGATGCTTCTGAGTCAAGATGGCGGCATAAAACATATTTTGAGAGTTGGCTTTCCTGCAAAAGTACAATCACACAACATCAGCACACATTTCCATGACACCAAAGGTTTAGATAGGGAACAATAAGTCAGAAAAACGCACAAACAATTATGGTATGCATTAAGGACAAGGAAGAAGGATCTACTAGATGATTAAGGTATGCATTAAGGACAAGGAAGAAGGATCTACTAGATGATTAAGGTATGCATTAAGGACAAGGAAGAAGGATCTACTAGATGATTAAGGTATGCATTAAGGACAAGGAAGAAGGATCTACTAGATGATTAAGGTATGCATTAAGGACAAGGAAGAAGGATCTACTAGATGATTAAGGTATGCATTAAGGACAAGGAAGAAGGATCTACTAGATGATTAAGGTATGCATTAAGGACAAGGAAGAAGGATCTACTAGATGATTAAGGTATGCATTAAGGACAAGGAAACACCCACAAAAAAACCCAAAAAAAAAAAGATGTGTGTCACATTTGCATTTGTGGCCATATGCATATTCCAAGGGAGTTTGAGGGATGTGCGCTTGCGTGTAGCCTGATTGGCAACTGAAGAGCCATGGAGATGTAAGTATACTTGCTAAAACCACCAAAATGGAAGGTCAAATACGACGGAAACCAAGCAGGTACGTTCAAAAAGGCAGGAAAAATCAGGAAAAAACGGGCCGCCCGTGTGAACGTGACCGGGAGCCCCGATCAAATTGAAGGCACACGAGAGAGCAAAAAAAGCTTTCCGAGTAAAGTGAAATTGACGGATCAGTTAGGGAGCCATTCCGACGGAGGCTCTGCATCACATTTGAGCCACGATTCAAACGGGAGACCCGGACAATCGGAGGGTTTTAAGGGCAGTTCAGAGGAGGCTCTGCATCAGGCCCATGGCCCAGCGCTGGAATGGGGATGAAGATAAGTTTATTTTTCTATATTTTTTTGGGGCCAGTTCATTAAAAGTTCAGTTAGCCCGAACCCCAATTTTTTGGGGAATCGCCTGAACCGAACTTTTAAAATGTTTGCTTATTTCTAACTATGGTCTAACCTCTCATCCTCACACTAAAGCCAGATCTCAGCAAGGTAATTATAGTTTGTATGTTTGCCGGACTATTCACTATTTTGCGCTACACATGTTCAACTTGATTTTAGAAGGGATTTCCCAGGAAAATTGGATATTGTTTTTTACTCACATCGTCACAGGTCACGCACAATTCAAGTAGCCCCACCCTGCGGCAGCCTGGCATCCATCGGTCTATCTGGCTGTCAGTGACAGCAAGCGGTGGATGGCACGGGACCAGCCTTTGGCTTTCTGCAGAGACCAGCAGTAGATAAAAGGTAAGTATGGGGGTAATTTTTATTTGCTTTTTTGTCAATATGTTTTTTTTTACATTTTCTCTAAACTCTTTGTAAACTGTCAAGGGGGCCATGAGACCCCTATATCAGTTCACAGGGCTTGATATGTTGGCAAGTCACCTGTGCCAACTTAACCTCTTGGCTCCCCAAAGCCCAGAGGGCAGAAGAGTCCAGTGCCCTTGGAAAAAAAATATTATTTTTATTTTTCCCCCATACTAACCTTTTATCCACCACTAGTCTCCACAGGTAATCCAAAGGCTGGCCAATGCCATCTGCCACTTGCTGTCATTGATAGCTGCAGAGATCGGCGGACCCCAGGCATGTGCCTGGCATCTTTCGGCATCTCCGGCTCTCAGTGACAGCTCGCTTCCCGCTGCATGGGGAGGGCTACTTGTACCGGACAAGACTATGACATCACAGCTCTCTCGTAATATGAATGACCCTCTCAGCGGGAAATAAGATGCCAGGAGGCCACAGTGGTTTTGCGAAGACTGCTGTGGGACAGACAGGGGACAGCGATAGGTAAGGTAAGTCAGGAGTTCAGGGAAAGTTCAGCAACACAAAATTTGGGTTTGTGACAAATCAAATTTGGACGGAATAATTTATCATCTCCGCCTTTACTTATTCAGCTATGACTGAGAACAAATGTTGTTATTTTATTTCCATGAATTGTTACAGTTACAGTTCTTTTAGAGATATAGGCTAAAAATCAGAACAAAGCCATGGCTTTTAAATATCTTTTAACAGTTCCAACTATAATTTTGAAGCTCGAGGCTGCTTTTTCCATTTTAGGTTTTGAAGTTTTGGGCTCCCAGTGGACTGTCGAAGATCAGATGTGTATATAGGAATCACTTGATGCCTGTTTTTAACTTCTTATGGTTGCTTTATTTCAAATTCTGACATAGCTAAAGTCTCAGGTTTCCTTTAAAGGGAATTCAGACTCTATTTTTATTTAAATATCTCAAGCTGAATGTAGATGTCAGATCTTACAGATAGCTTTAACACTTCACTGAAATAAAATAAGGACACTTGTTCTCAGTCTCAGTATCTACACCATAATGGTAGTGGTAGTTTGAGGCTACAGAAAGATAGATGCTGCTGTTTCTGAAAGCAGCAATGTATATGCTGGATTTAAGCGCTTTCCTTCTTCACAATGAACTGGGGGGGGGTTCATGCATTTAATCTACTGCAATAAATTGAGTGAGGGTTGATAGGATTTGAAGCATGAACCCTTCATGTGATATTTGGTTGTGAGTAAAATTATTTTCCTATTATTATTATTATTATATTATTTTAAGCTTTATCTGTCCCCTCCAAACCAGCACTGAGGGGAGAATAAATAAAGCTCACCTTTTCTCTTCTCCAGAATCCAAAGGCATTCCCAGATTCCTCCTCACCATCTCATAAAGGTCTAGGCTGCAGGGGATAGGGGGGTTATTGTTTACATGTGTTGGAGGGAGGCACCATCACCCTAGAAGTCCTGTACAATTAATCTGACAAGGTACTGGACAATCTACAGAAGGAGCAGAATTAGGAGGTTTTAATCCTTGGCTTGCCTGCACTGCCGATTGCTGGGCGATGTAATCCCTTTTCTGTATTGCAGTGCATTCATTGTCTTCTAGGGGGTGGCAAAAGCAAAACCTAATGTCCAGCACTGGCAATAGCTTCCATTCCAATGTTCCTTAGTCATTACGGGATAACAGTATTTCCATTTTCTAAAAGTTGGACCCAATTCATTTACTTTTTTTTTTACTATATGTTCCTATGTTCACAAGGCTTTATGAGCTGACAAGTCACCTACGGCAACTTGCCGTGCAACTTGCCATTAACCCCCTGGCTCTCCAAAGCCCGTGGGGGGGGGGGGGGGGGGGAACAGCCTGGAGCCCATGGAAAAAAAAGGATTAAAAAGGATTATTTTTCCCCCCATACTTACCTTTGATCCACAGAAATTGAAAGGCTGGTCTCGAGTAGTCCGCCACTTGCTGTCACTGACAGCCACAGAGAACTGGCATCCTCCGGTCTCTCTTGCTCTCAGTGACAGCTCGCTTCCCTCTGCATCACAGGTCACTCATAATATAAATGCCCCTCCCTGCAGTGGGAAGCAAGAAGCTGGGAGGCCGCAGGGATTTCGCGGCATGAGGCAGCTGTGGGACAGATGGAGGTCAGCGAGAGGTAGGGTAAGTCAAAAGTTCAGTGAAAGTTCAGCACCAAAAAAGTGGGTTTGTGACTAATCAAACTTTCCCTGAATTTGGACACAACTCGGTTCTCGGTTCTAGGAGCTTCAATGCATTGGCCTCTAGGGGGTGGTAAGAGCAAAACCTAATATCCAGCACTTCGGGACAGTCTCCCAGATGACAGGCATCCATAAGAGGCAGGTATCACATGCTTCCCAGCCTGTGTAAAAAAAATACATGCAGAGTCAACAGACCATTTACAGGAGGTGCATTGGGATTCTGGGATTCTCTGCAACTCTGATCGCCTTGACAGGACTACAGCCTTCAAGTCACAGTGCACCCCAGCCAAGCAGAAGATCCAAGCTATGGAAAAGCTCCTGTCCCAGGCATCTCGACCTATAGAGGATCTGTGATTAACCCCTTCCACCCTGGGTCCATTCTTGAGTATATTTTTTAGGAACTTTTGTACTTTACCTACAGTCTATCTAATCTATTCTGTGTTATTCTAGTTAAGTCTAAGTTATATCTGTTGCATTGTATATTATATGGTGCTTTGGCCCAATCCCATCTTTAGGTGTTTGCGATGACCAACATATTTTCTGTTGTTTATATGAGTTATGTCCTGAGGGGTCTTCCTGGGTGTTCTCCTCCTGTTTTGGAGATCTCTGTGCCGTTGGCCTGGGATTCAGGGGTACAAAATATCACGGGGGGTGCTTGGGAATACCAATTATTGGGGCAAGCTGTGGGGGTCTCAATGGGGATTTCATGACAGTGCGACTTGCCATAGGCTCATGGCCTATTTGGGTCCCCTATGCCAGGGCATACTATGTCTCCTCTGCCTTTTTCTGGGTTGCACTAACAATATATGGAGTGGCTCTTTGGACTATTTCAAGCAATGTGGGGCATGCCCCTTCCTCCCACCTGGTGACGGGCCTTTTGCTGTGCTGTTGGGGGGCCCATTGCAGGGGATGGGGATTGGGGTCCACCCCCCCATACTTGTAGCATTATTTGGATTCTAGCTGAATTTTGGTAGGACCCCAGAATTCTTATTGTTTGACCCTTTGAATTTATGGATGGAACCTTAGCTTCAATTAATTCTTTTTAAGCAATTTAGTTGGTGCAGAATAGCTATTATTGCTTATTTCCCCCAGGCACCTGAGTAGAAAACATGTATCCCCTCAAATCCTTTTGGGAAGAGTTGGTACTAGATGTGACTATGATCACACAGTTATAATTTTGTCATGTTGAGCCTCTAAATCTTTTTCTGCTACTTTTTTTTGCTCTTTTTTTGATTCTTTTCCTCACTCTTCCCCATCCCCCTTTCCCCTCCCTACCCCTTCCCAGGGGGTGTCTCCCCAAGCATTTACATTTTTTAACTCCATTCACGCTGTTGTGGAGGCTGATTCATTACTAACGGCAGGTATCGGTAGGTGAGGTTCTGTATAGCGGCGCTTAGAGTGACCGCTAGTAGACGCTGTAAGTGGGTATTGGGCATTGTAACAGAGTGCCTCAGTTGCTGTAGTAACCTGGTCGCTATTGATGAATGTGATGTATGTTGGGCGTTCTAACACCAGTACAGTGCCGCACTCCACACCACACTTATCAAAAAAGGACACAAAGTGTTGGCGCTCTAAATCTGGTCGCTATAGCATAGAGCGCCAGACGCTGTGTGATTAAAGTTTGTTTTTGAACACATATCCACCTGTAACAAAGCGAAAACACATGGAATGACATTGTTTTAACACTGTGACAATAACACTTTAGTGCCAGACCTGTAATGACAATTCTGCATAAAAATATAAAAAGTCAAAAACGTTTCTAAAAGTGTTTGTTTGCAGCCAGGAGAGGTCACACAATGATTTGTTAAAAAAAAAAACATTAAAAAATTGTCAAACACGCTGTTTAAAAACACAAGCAAACGAACGGACATTGAAATGGGAGAGCAACACTGAGAGAAAGGTAATACCTGGAACTCTGGAAGCTAGAGCGCTGGCGCTATACGCTGAGCCGCCTGTATTAATACATGTGACGCTACATGGCACTGTTAGAATCGCTCACCAGATTCGCTTTCATAAATGTGGTTTTGCGTACAGCGCCTGGCGTTCACCAGACGTTACCTGCCACTACGAGGCACTACCTGGCGCTATCCCTTCTTAAATAACCCCCATAGTGTGTATTCAGAAGACTCACTTCTCTTCATCACCGAAATATCCTCATTTTAAATACCCTACGTTTTACCATGCTGGAACTACGACTAAGCAAAACACATGCTCAATTGCCTTTTGCACAGGGACTTCCTTTAGCTTATCAAGCTACCAGATTACTGATACTCCCCCCTCAATCTTAAGGGGAGCATACTTCAGACAGAGGTAATTGTTATGCCATTGCATTGGGTTACATTTGGCACTGTCTGAAACTGCTTTCCACTTTTAAATTGAAGAAGAAATAGCCGAGATATTGAGGTTTACAGTTTCACTTCATGATTTATTTTCTTTAAAAACGTAGGCATGGCCCTTGGACCCTTGGTGCAGAATAATAATCAGCATAATGGGTGGGTCTGTAAGATTCCCAGACACCCTGGCTGTGCTTCTCCCCCTGTTACTAGACAACAATGGAGCCTAGACCAGCACTCCCAGACACACTCCCAAAAGCCCATGCATGCAATCCCAAAGTGTATGTCTGCACCACCAAAGTGCATGTGCACACTCCTAAAGTGCATGCATGCACTCCCAAAATGCATGTGCACACTCCCAGAGTTCATGTGAGCACTTCCAAAGAGCTATTGGCTCAGGGAAGGTAAAGCAGTGCTGTATGTCCCCACTCAGCTGGTATGTCGGGCCCAAAAATGGCTGTAAAATAGGGTGAACAAGGGCCAGAGGGATGAAAATTGAGGAAAACCAGGGTGCCCTGCAAAAATGGCATAGGAAAAGTATTAAAAATACTCACAGAAAACTAAGAACATGAAAGAAATACATAAATAAAACAAAACAAAAAAACTAAATATTCATTTTTTCAAGGGTGCTGGGGGGCAAATTGGGGGTCATCTGGGAGATCCTGCACACAGTGGGTTAGGGAAAGTACTCTGAATAATTACAGAAAGCAAGATTAAATTCATTAATAAATAAATAAATAATAATAAAGTTTTTCTGTGATTACCGTAATTTGTTCCCACTACAGGAAACTGCATGCTGGTGAATTTTTTTATATGTAAACAGTGCCTTTCATTTTATTATGCTGCTTGTACTATGGCAATAGGTCCACAATTTGGACATATGTATGGACACCATTTTGGTCCACTTTAAGGACCAGAGAAGTTCTCACCTCCTGTGTGTATCCGGCTTTATGACATTTTTGGAATACAATACTTTTCTGCTTTGAACACTGATGTCCTGTCATCTGGTATCTGGTAGGTGGGGGGGGCAACAAAATAATATTTTGGCACAACAAATGTTTACAGTGGGTTGAATTTTTTTTTCCGGGACATTTCGGTTTGCGTACACAAAAACAAGTATTCAACGTATTAATATGTGTCAGACAGAGTTTATGCGCTCTCACTTTCATAAGTTTCTGGCTTTTTTCAGGGACATAAAAAACAGAAGTTACCGGTGCCAAATTATGCCTTGTCTTTGCTTGCAGGATTACTAGAGGACGTGTGTGATGGGGCCCCTTGACAAGTTACTGGACGAGTATGAGCATCTGCAGTGCTGTTGGCTGCTCACGTTGTACCTTTCGGAACTCAGGCATACTCGCCGTCGCCTGGAGGTTGATTGAATGTCCAACCAACAGGTGTTCGAATTGACCCGACTGAACCGTCTTTCTCTTGAGAAGCTTTACTCAAGGTTGCCCCAACACAAGAAAGGGTTATGCAATTTCTTGTGAAGGCCTTCTTTCAGAGGCTTTGGGCAATGTCTGTTAGCATGTCTCAGCCTTTGCTGAGCTGCGTCCTGACTAAATTTCTCTATGGCATGGTTGCCCTGCAGGAGAAAACCATTTCTTTTCCTGACAGCATGGCAGCCTGGAGCACAGTAAAGTTGTTTTTTTTAATCTGGCAAATATGCTGAATTTATGGGTGGCATTCACTACGTGCATGTGGTGTTGGTGCCTCCTGTGGTGCAGGGGTATATGTTTTGGTATGTTTAGTTGCTCATTGGTCTTCCTTCTTGCCAAGTCTACTCTGTTAATGCTAGTCTTTGCTCTGCTCTGTGTCTGGTTGGTCTGGATCTATGGTTCTTCAGCATCTGGCTTCCTCTGTGCTCAAGTCATTACATTTTTATCCTGTGAAGCACAAGCATCCACACTCGTTTTGAGATTGATGATCTGAGTGGTGGTTGTCATCTGGATAAGTGTGTTTATTAGTGTTGCCTCTCTGCGTTTCTATTGTTTGGTCTTTTTTAGTGTTGCCTATTTGTCCCCTGCCTTCTCTCTGTAAGTGTGTGGTTTTATCCCTAGTTTCAGCCCCCATTCCCCCGTTCCTAGTTTAACTCCTTTGTCCTTGTAGTGCACCTTACCTTTAGTTTTTCCTGCAAGCTGTCTGTCTAATGGCTATTAAAATCTTGACCTACAGTACTTGCAACTGTGGCCCTCATCTGCTGATCTCATCAGCTTTTCTTTTGGTAGATATTTAGTATATATAGGCCATTTGCCCTTCTGATTCCCTTTCCTAGTAGCTAGCTCTGTGTGTTCTCACTCCAGTATAAGCCCAAGAAGGTGGTTAAAATAATCGTGGCATGCATTGCCTTCCATAATTTTGCTTTGTTGTTGAGGGTGCCAGCATAACTGGAGGAGGCAACCTCTGTTGCAGCTCTGGGAGTGCCAGGCCATCTGTATTCTGGCACCCAGAGCGGTGCTGGACAGTCAGTCCGCCAGCATCTGATTGACTCTTTGGATGAGGGTCTGAGTGGCCAAATGTGTGCCTCAGAAGCACCCCTCTTGGCCCTCTCCACTTACCCTGCAGTCCATCTCCAGTTTATTTTCTTGCAGATCACCACATTTATATAATCAGATTTCTTGAAGACCTGGTCCACATCCTTAGGCTCCGGCCCTGCACTAGTCACCAACCAGGGAATCTGTTCCCAGATTTCTACATGCACCACTTTCTGTGAAGTGTGGGCATTTCCCAGCCAGTCAGTAAGTTATCAGATACCTCATTCATGAACTGGGTGCTCAGCTTAATCCTGGTCAGATTCTTCCCCCCTGTGGACTGGGCTGGCCAAGGGATGTGGACCCACTGTGGCCACTCCCAGGCTCAGAAGGGGAGGTGCGCAGGCTGGCAGGGGTACGAGGAACCTCGGCTGTGGCTCTGCTGCTCTGCCCTGGGATCCACTGGGGCCTGCCCTGGGGTGCACACTGAGCTCCAGTGTCCCTACCAGTGACTGTAGCATGGTGGGTGTGGCAGGAGCTCTGGGTGTGGCTCTCCCGCTAGTGCCATGCACCTACTCAGTGGTGCATATGCACATACTGGTGAGGTCACTTGCCGGCCCAAAGAGCTAGGACAATACATGCATTGGCATGCTGCACATGGGGGATATGTGAGACACAGTAATGTAAATTGGAAGGCTAGTGTGCATGGTGACCTAAACTAGGACAAAACATCTCAATGGCCAGGGATCTATGGCTTACACACACAACCAAATTGTGCAGCACTGGTCAGACCATAAAGAAGACAAAATCCAGTGGTGAGGCAGTTTTTCTGCCAGAACTTCAGAGGTAAGTGGATGCTCCATACATAAGTTGTCCACTCATGCTGAACTGTGTGACTGAATTGTTCTTCTCTTCTAGTATCAGACTTCTGTCAGAGAATCAAGCCCACTCAGAGAAGAGAGGTCTGATTAGTGGCGCAACAAAGCCTGGGTGTGCAGAACCAGCAGAAAAGCACAAGGCCCAGGTGTTGGGCTTGGAGTCAGACCAAGATCAAAAAACACAGCTCAAGGCAAGGAACTCACAATGACATATATGCTAAGTGCTGGTGTTTTTTTGCTTCTCTTTCCCTACAGACTCCTCGGGCCAGGAGGAAAAAGGGTGAGCCAGGATATGGGGCCACCCAAGGCCAGACCCTCAGACAACTTAGGTGGGTTTAAGAAAAAACAAGCTGATGCCTCCAGGAGACAAACAGACATCACACATGTGCCGAGTTCTAACACCTGTTTTCATGTCCTTACAGACCCAGAGGAAGGCATGGTGCCAAGGCAGAGGGTGGCTCCATGAAATGCATGACTACAGGGATGCAGTGAGTAATGAGCATTTGGGGGGTATTGGCCAGGAAGAACTGGCACACATGTGGTCAAGCAGATTGCCTTTCTTTGGTCTTGGACGATACAATGGCCCATAAAGTTTATTGTATTTAAATTTTGTAAAGTTTAAAGTTTTAGTAAAGTAAAGTAAAGTTTAAACTCTTTTAATACTAAATTTTAGATACAAAGTTTAAGAAAAAAAGTTAGAAAACACCAAATTTTATATTGAAGCTAAATAAAAGCTAAATGTTTTGGGAAAAACATGCAGTGTAGTGTACTTTTTAATCAATACATGCTTAAGTCAGGGTGCAGAAGGTAAACAGGAAGGTGAGGGACAGTGCAGAGATGTAGACTACATGGGATGCTCCTCTAGGAACTCACATGCAGAAGGTAAGTCACAATACAAGGATGCAAACTACATGAGATGCCTCTTAAGGAACCAGGAGGGAGAAGGTAAGTCACACTGTGGGGAGGTATACCACACGGGATCCCCCTTAAGGAACCAGCTAGGAGAAGGTAAGTCACACTGCATGGATGCATACTAACATGGGGTGCCCCCAAGGTGGGGTGCAGCAAGGGAAAAAACAAACAACCCATATGCATATGCTGCCATGCCAGCGGGATGGCCATGGAGCACATAGATTTAAGGACTCTACAGCAACATTCTTCTGGAAACAGGTACAAACTCAGCTTCCGAGGCTAGTTCACAGGTCGAAACCCTAATTACTTGGTTAAATCGAGGTGTACTCGATCATATTTGAAGCACTTATGATTGAGTACACCTGGCCAAAAGAGCTCTTATACAATACCAACATTTCAAGGCCACTGGCCCCTTCCTCAGAGTGGCAATGATTGAGTGAAAACTCACCTCTCTGCCGTTTCCTTAAAGCATGCATGGACTCGCGTCACAGAGCCATTGTTTTGGACCGAGCATTGACATAGGATTCAGGTCAGCCGCATCTCCGAACCCCCTGTGGACTTTGCATGCTCCAGTGCCCAGCCTATCTGAATGGCTGGGCACGGTAATGCATTTCCTTGTAGGGATGTGGCCTGTGATCATGGTGAGGGACCAGCAGAAAGGTAAGGGTGGAGTCTTTTAAATTCCTGGGCCGCCAACAGCCATGATAGTGTATACTAAATGCATTAAGGAAAAATCAAATATGTTTTAGGACAATAGGCAAAACCATTTTTAAATGTGAATAACAATTATTCACTAAATGGCTGCAATAAAATTCAGATTTCTTTTTTAATACATTTTCTTACATGGGGCAAGAATGAAACTTGAGGGCAAAATAAAAACAATAGATCAGAAATAATAATGACAGCAACAAAATTATCTGGATCATTTCACAAAGACAGCACAAGGTCATAAATGTCCATGCTCATTGACTTATTTCCAGCATAGAGAATAAATTCAATAAGAGGCCGTGCAACAGGCTTCTCTGTGAGACTAGCAGTCGTGGCTAAGCTTTCATCTGTTCAAAACAAGTAATTCAACAGATTTTAAAATCTAATACATAAAACTTGCAGTCTTTCTTTTATCGAAAAAAAATTCAAAGGGCAAGCTGCTGATGGGCCACTCTGTAGATTTCTGTATGCAAACAAAAACCACATCAAAACATTGTAAATTTCATAATAAAGAGAAAGTCTTATCTAGAGGCATTTTCTGACTCAGTTTGAGTTTCTATACCCGCATAATATGAGCACTGCACTAATGACCTCTGCCCAGAACTTATTTAAAGCAGTGCAGTGAGGGTTATTTAACATATTGTTAGTTCACCAATAATTTGTAGGATAATAGAACTCTGCAACAATTGCAGCAATTACAGCACAATAGAGAGAAAAATAAATCAATTCACAGCACCTAAGGAGTATCCTAACAGCCCACTGTCCTTTTTGCAACGTTTTTACAAGCAATACATTTATTGTAAGGCACTTGTAGGCAAAACCATGAGCAAACATAATTCACTGTAATTTGTTAAAAGCTCAGGTGTTCAACTGTAGTACATCTTATATTTAGGATTTTTTTCTTCGAAAGCCACAGATGTACAATATAGTATTTTATCGCAGTCAGATTACTTGAGGTTGAGGCTGCATAGTAGAGATGTCAGAAATGTCTTATACTTCAGGAAGTTCGGATTCTCCATCAAGTGGTGGGATGCACTGCTTTGGTACCATTTGAGCTGCTGCTTCTCACACCCACATCTAATGCCGCCTTCCCATGTCTCTCCCAGCACCTGACCTCACTGTACCCTCCTAGCTAAGAAAACCTATTGCATGTTTGGCTCCCCAATGCTAAAGCCTTGGAATCAAGTTTTTTTTTTTCGGGGGGCACCTTTGCCTGACCTTTCCCTGCAATGCCATTGTCCCAGTCTTGGAGGGCACTGGGGCTGAGCAGGGATATCATTGAACAGCCAGGGAGTAAAATCCTGACCAAATTTCTGGCCCCAGTCTGTCACTGTCCAGGTAGGCAGAAAGTATGTATAATGAGATACATTGTGCATACTGTGACTATGGGGCTGATTCAGAGCCTGTCTGTGAATGCTTTTTTCCGGTAACTAATCTCAGAAACCTTGAAATTGCAAAGGCTCATATGAATCTCAGATGCGTTCAAGTGCGTTCATGCGTAAGTGGGCGTATTTGCTTTGTGTACGCATATGGTTTAGCTGAGCATTTACATTATTTGCAGCCAAAGTAGTCCTGGAAGCCGACTGTTTTTGGACATAACTTGCTGTGGATCCCATATTTCTCGTTGTGCCATGTCCTTCGGTGGCTTTCCGGAGTACACCTTTTTTTGTTTTTTCCCAGGTGCTTTACATTGCTGTCCCCCACCAGTGTACCCATGGTAGTTTGCATGTCCTTACACATACTTATCTTCTCCCCCCTGCTGGCATCCTGTGTAGTCTGCATATCTTTGCACATACTTACCTTTGTACCTTGGTTGCCATGACGTATGCTTCTACCCACTGTTACTCACCTCTCACTTTGGCCACCTTCTCTTCTGGTGCTCTGTTTTCCTTTTGTTTCAACAATATTTTTATTGAAGATATGCAAGTGTTACAGCCGGAAACAGCTTACATTACAATTTGTAATATAAGTACAAAAAATCACATCCAGTTGAAGGCATACTTGTACAGAACAGAGCACAATTAAGTTCTTATACAAAGCATTCACCGCAACTGGAAGTCGGCAGCGGCTAAATAGGTTAAGGCGGGGCAAGATAAGCGGATAAGAAGAATAACGAAGGATAGAAAGAAAGAGGGGAGGGGGGAGAGGGGTGGGTGTCCATACTACGACCAACTTAAAGAGAACGTCACCTGGAGCTAAGTTACAAATAGGTGACGACCAAAATGTTTAGGCTGGAAATGGGTAATCCAACCTTCCCAGGTAGCTAGGAAGGGAGTGAGATCCCCCTGCATTGAGGCAGCCATCTTTTCAAAGAGCATTACCTCGTTTATGCGAGGTATGAGGCTTCCGCTGGGAATGGACCTACTCCTTCATGATTGAGCGATAATCATTTTAGCGGCTGTTAGGATATGCCTCACAAGCTCAAATTGTGTTTTGGAGCAGTCGGGAGGTCTTAGGTTAGGAAGGGCTAATTGAGGTGAAGGGGTCAGACGCAGGCCTGTTGCCTTCAATATAAGATAAAAAAACCTTGGCCCAGAACTGGTTAACTAGCCTGCATTCCCACCAAATATGAATGTAGGTTCCTTGCTTAAGACAGTTTCTAAAGCATTCCAAGAGTAAGAAGGGCAAAACCTGTGAATTCTCTCTGGAACTAGATACCAGCGAAGCAGAACTGGATGGTTTTAACATCCAGGGCGCCTGTGTGCAGGAATTTAGTAAATGAGTTCCTCCATACTGCTTTCCAGTCCTCTTCCGAGAGGTTTATACCAAGATCATTCACCCATCTAGTGGTGTAGGCTGGAAGGGATTTCCTATCTGCCTCGCACATTAGCTTGTATAGCGTGGATACCGTCCCCTTACCTAGAGGCTGTGTCCCACAAATAGACTCAAAGGGCGAGGAAGGTCTTGGTACTGACCCGGACCTAGTTTTAGTGCCTATATAATGTGTAATTTGCAGGAAGCGGAGATATTCTTTGCATGGTATGTCCCTAAGGGATTGGAGCTCGGAAAAGGTTATCATACCCCAATGTTAAAAAATCTTTGAACTTTGTCAAGTTGTGTGCCCTCCACCTAGTGAAAGCCGACGGATCCTGGAAGGCCGGGAGGAATTCGGGATTGCCAAATATAGAGAGCAAGGGGGTCTGAGGGGAGAAGAGGTTTTCTTTCAATCTATTTGTCTTCCATATCCTGAGGGAGTGGTTCAAAACAGGGTTGTCGATGTCTTTGTAAGCCAGCGGAGGCAACCATAGCAAGTTGACAATCTCTATCGGAGAGCAGCTGGTCTGTTCAATGTCTACGCCCAATGGCCTTTCTATTTCAGCGTGGACGGCAGACAATTGAGCAATCTGACAGGCAGAATAGTAACGTGCTAGGTTGGGAACCCCAAGCCCCCCCTGCTGCTTGGGTCTGTATAATGTCCCACGATTAACCCGAGGTTGCTTCCCCCAGATGAAGGAGTTTAAAGACGCTTGGAGACCTTTAATAAAGGAAGCCAGGATTGGGATTGGAAGGACCCGAATAAAAATAGAGCATTTTAGGAAGCCACGTCATCTTTACAGCCGTTACCCTACCCAGCCATGACAGGTGTAATCTAGCCCAGGTAGATATTAGAGCACGAAGATCCTTAGCCGTGGCGGGGTAGTTGGTGGTGTAAAGGGAGTCGTAATTAGCTGTTAGTCGGACACCCAGATATTTAATGTGGTGCTTTTGCCAAGAGAAGCCAAAAGAAGATTTGAGCGTGGTCAATGTACTCTCAGAGAGAGAGATATTAGCCTCGATTCAAAGACACATTCGTCCGGACTTCCGTAGCTGTCTGTAAAAGTTTGGGTGGGTGTTAGTATTTTTTTTGTTTTTTTTCGTTCATTTTTCATTCGTACGAGCGTTCGGGAGAATGTGTATATGCACTTTCGATGAACGGAAGCAAATCGGAAAATTTCCGTTAGTTCGGATAATTTTCCATACAAAATCAGAAATTTTTCGTTCGTTCAGATAACTTCCGTTGTTGGGATGGGTTTCCATCTGATTCAGAGAGCTGATTTCCGACGGACCACCACCCTATAAATCCGTTTCATTTCCGATCCACTTACGGGACCTTTGAGGGCTCGGATCGCTATTGTTGAACATGTTTTGCGGCTATGTGGAGGAGTCTGCGCGCCTTTAGCACCAAGGCATTGCATGTATCAGCATGGCCGAGGCCATAAATTGTATAGCAATGCATACCTGAATCAATACATTTCATGTATGCCTTCTAGATGCATTTTAATGCTGACCTTAATTATTCCTTAGCATGTAAACATTTATTTTCCCACACATCCATATAATTGCTATTTTTTTTTAGACTTATGTCCTTTGTGAATTATATTTGGATTGTTGAACTTGAATCTTAATTTGTTGCAGGAGTTATTGTTTTAGTCGGTTACCTTTGCTTTGTGCAATTATTTTATATTTGGTTGCAGGAACCGCAAGATGTGCCACTCACACAACATACAAGCAGTCTTTGGTCCAGCTATGCGATTCCTCAGTGTTCTTGCAGGGCATCCAGGGTCATCCCATGATGCTTATATATTGCTCCGGCTTATTTCGTCAGTTTGAGTCAGGAGAATTATCTGGTAGATGGCTCCTGGGTAAGTTTGCTCACATTCCATCAATCCATTTTCACTGTATGGCAATGAATATAGTTGATGACTCATGACTTAACCTATTGCTGTTTTTAGCCCTTGATGACATGTTAAACAATATTGTAGCTTAGAATGTGTATTTTACGTTAGTATTTTTAAATTCTTTCAGGGGATTCTGGATATCCACTCCTGCCCTGATGCTTGTTCTTTGCCTGCAGAATGCGGGCCAGGGGTTCTCTAATCGGGCACTATGCAAAACCTGGCCCCTGGTGGCGAGGGCCCTCTGGCTTTTGAAGTCCAGATTTAAGTGTTTGGACCATACAGGGGGGGGGGGCACTGCAGTATGACCCCAACAAGGTTATACCAATATTTTAATTTAAGCTTTTTAACAGGGACCACACGTGCTAGAGTGGCACAACTGAGTGTCAGGGTCCTTCAGTTGGTGGGCGAGATGCAGGAGCTGCACAACTCGTTGGGGACCACAGATGAAGAATAATGTTCTGTGGCCTGCCATTGCTATGTATTTTGTTTTTTGTTTTTTATAGTTGTAAAAATTAGAAATTTTCTAAATTTTAAAATTTTTTATATTTTATGATGGAAAAAATGTTACAGTGTCATTTCATTTACAAAATACATTAACACAAAACTAATGGGCCCAGAAATATTTAAAGATGAATATTCACATGACCGAGAAGTGATTTGGGTGAGCTTTAAGGGTCCAAAAGGGAAGATGGAGGATAGTGCTAAGTGATTTGGGTGAGCTTTAAGGGTCCAAAAGGGAAGATGGAGGATAGTGCTAAGTGGTTTGGGTGAGCTTTAAGGGTCCAAAAGGGAAGATGGAGGATAGTGCTAAGTGATTTAGCTAAACATTGTAGTAGAAGTGAGGGTGGCAAATATGTAGGCGAGCACTTTAATGAGTTAAGTTTGTAGTGCGCAGGCGCTATATTGTAAGGATTTCCATCTGGACGAATATTTATGGAAAAAGGGAAACAGAATCGAACGGGAAACGTAAAGGATTCGTTGGAGGATACGATGGGAAAAGGGCAAAAACGAAAGCCTATGTTGTAACATGTGAAAATGAAACGGAAAAGTCACGCTGGAAAATGACATCCTCGTATTCATAATCTGCCGTATGAACGGACGGAAACTTTACAGAAGGTTTTCAATGCATTCATAGAATCGATCGTACACTCATACGAGAACGGAAACATTTCACAAAAAAAACAGATTGGCACTAAAACTGAAGTTTTTTTTGTCTCTCTGAATCGAGCCTATTGAGCGCTTGAGACTTTGAGGCATTAATTTGCAGGCCGGATATTTTGGAAAAGTCATCTAGGGTGTGGAGAAGGTTCGGGAGAGATGTGATAGGGTCAGATACAAGCATTAAAATATCATCTGCAAATAGGGAAATCTTGTGGCCATAGGCTCCTATCTTTATCTCCTTAATATTGATGTTAGTCTGAAGTAGCTTGGAGAGGGGCTCAATGGCGAGGGCTAATAGTAGAGGAGTAAAGGGTCAACCTTGTCTGGTGCCTCTGCCAAGAGTAAACCGGTTGGAAGAGTATCCTGAATATCTGATGAATGCTCCCGGGTTGGAGTATAACGAGGCAATCCATGCAGTGAAGGAGGGACCCAGACCCCACTTCTTCAGAATAAACTGAAGGTAGTCCCATGCAACGGTATCAAAAGCTTTGCGGACATCCAGGGTTAATAACATGGCTTGGTGTCCCTCCTTCCTGGCATGGTGGATCAGGTTGATAGCCTTGCGAATATTAGCCCCCACCTGATGGTGGGGAATGAATCTTGCTTGCCCTTTGGAGATTAGAGACCCTATAAACTTATTGAGTCTTGTCACCAGGACTTTAGCAAGGAGCTTAACATCAATGTTTAAAAGAGAAATGGGTCTATGATTGGACCAAAGGGTAGAGTCAACATTGGGTTTGGGTATTATACAGATGGCCGCAGTGAGCGCGTCTGTACTCCATGAGTCACCTCCACTAAGGGAGTTTAACATGCAAACCAAGCATGGGGAGAGTACATGGGATCATTTTTTATAATAAAGGGCGGTGAAACCATATGGGCCCAGCTGTTTCCCTATCTTTAGAGAGTTAATAGCTTCCTGGACCTCAGAAAGCTGAACCGGCTTCTCTAGTGAGGCCCTGACCTCCTCAGGAAGGGAAGGTAGTTGTAGTTGACCTATCAGCTTTTCAGCAAGGCGCTCATCAAGTGCAGTCTTAGGTTTGTAAAAGGTCCTCAAGATGCTTACTGAACATCGCCACCACCCTCGCTGGATTGCTTGAAAGTGAGCTATCCAGGGTCTTAATGCGTAATGGTTTAACCCTCTGCGTCACTCCATTAAGCCCTCTGGCCAGAGGGGTGTTTGGTTTATTACTGAGATGATACCACCTAAACCTGGATCTGTTTATTTGACGTTCGGCCTCATTGGAGAGGCACATATTAAGCCGGTCACCGGCCTGATTAATAGCAATTCTATTACACCTAGTTAGGTGAGTCTTATAATCAGAAGAGGCTAAGTGATATGCGTCCAGTAATGTATTGAGTTGCTTCTTATACACGGCCTTTCGTCAGGCTGATTCTTGGATGAAATTACCTTGGATTACGGCTTTATAGGCTTCCCAAAGCAGGGTATTAGAGCTTACTGACCCTGTGTTATCCAAGTAGAAGTCCTCAATCACTTTTCGCGTGCACTCAAGGAGGATCTCGTCAGATAACATGGGGTCGTAGAGTTTCCAAGATTTTTGTGGGGATCTTTGAATTAGAGAGGACATTTCAACTGAGATCAAGTCGTGATCAGACCAGACAATTGGTACTATAGAAGAGTGGGTCAGGTGTGGCAGGGAGGAAAGCTGCAAGAAAATGTGGTCGATTCTGGTAAAGACCTGTGCGGACAAGAATAATGAGTATAGTTCTCTCCTTGTGGGGTGAAGTTCCCTCCATGCATCAGCTAAATGATAGTGAGATTATAGAGGGATTAAAATGCCTTTCCTGAGGAGCCATCTCTAACTGCATTGGAGGTGCGATCAACAGCTTGTCGATCTAAAGTTGGATGCAAGATTTGGTTTAAATCTCCGGCTACTATTAAGAGCCCCTTTTCTAGGGGATCTAGGGTCTTCAAGAACTCCTCAAAAAAAGCTCCCCTGATTCTGATTTGGGGCATATTACGTGGCAATCGTAATTGGTTGATCTTGGACTGCACCCACAATTATGAGGAAACAACCTTGAGGGTCTCGTATTGTCTGCCCAGAAGAGAAAGGGAGAGATCGCTTTAAAGCTATGAGAACCCCTCTTTTCTTGGTATCAGCAGAGGCCGTGAAGAAGAGGGGGTAATCTGAGCTAAGGAATTTGGAAGTATTTTTCTTGGTGAAATGGGTCTTCTGGAAGCAGACAATATCAGCATGGAGAGCCCTCATATGACGGAAGGCCTTGACTCTTTTTTGGGGGGAGTTCAGACCTTGTACATTAAGCAAAACCAATTTAACTGCCATTTTTAAGTTGTTCGAAGACTGTTACTCTAGAGAAGATGGACTCCCAGGGAGGGGAAGAGGAGAGAGCAAAGAAAATGAACAGAGAGGGAGAACTTGGAAAAAAACATATTAACACGAACCCAAGGGAGGAAATAGTACCTCCCAAATTGAAATCAAAATTTCCCACCGGGGCTGAGGGAACCTAAGCCCCAATAGGGAATGCTATCGCAACAAGGGACCTCGAATATGAGGTCTCAGTCAAAACTGATGGATTGGCTGACCCACAACGGGGGGTCAGTATCAAGATCTTCCCAACTCGACGGAAACCAACGGGATGGGAAGCTTGGAGTGTGCAAGTCTTAGAACCTGGGCCACTAAGCATTAAACAAGTAATACATTCAGGTAACATTCTATGGAATAAGGGTGAGGATACTCATCTGAATATCAAAATAAATTAAACTTTGAAAAAACCCTTTTGTTTATGAACCAAGGGAATTATTTATAAAAGGAGAGTGCACGAGTAAAATAAGTGCCCGGTTCAACATGAAACCTTGCTTAAAGTTCAAACAACACTAAATAGGAACTGTGGAATAAACATCTTGTGTAATTACCACAGGATCAAGGTGGAAGGTAAGAGCCCTAGTATAACACACAGGGAATCTTACTCATCACCCCTCACCAGGAGCCGGCTAACCGAACTTATGGGACAATGCAGTCACTGACTTGCTTGTAGATGGAGTGCTCCTCCTTGGACCGCGTTTATCTTTGGGCACTGGCGAGAAGGAGAGTGCTCTCTTCTTTTGCAGAGGGGGGGGGGGGGGGTTGGGACTACGGCTTGAGGTTTTATACCCATCGAGGCAAACGATAACCAGAATCACATAAAAGACAAATAAAAAACGGAAATCAAATTACTAACAGGAAACACAACATCAAATCAGCCTAGAACAAAAGTAGGAAGTACAAAAGACTAGGGCAAAACAAGCAAAAGGTGAGATAGGATGCTTTGACTAAGCATTTGTAACTGCAACAGGGAGAAGGGATGGCAGGCAAGGAGACCAATTGGCAAGCACAATAAACTTGGGCTAATTACAAAAAAGGGGCACATAACAGAAATGAAAAACACATTGCAAATGCAACATAAACAATAAACATGCAGATCAACTCCAGCAATAAACAGAATTACCCACAAGCCAACACCTGTTAGCTCGCCACTCTCAAAATGCGTGTATAAACAGGAACTTCTCAAGATAAATGCATCATGGGAAAAGACAGAGACATCAGCCAAAACAATGAAAGAGTAAAGATTCCGCCCCACAACGCATTGGACGTTAATAGAGTGTCCCATCTAGCAGTTGCTGAAAAGAAGCCACAAATAAAAAAAGGGTCACTAGACTGGCAACAACAAATGAACAAAATATAGGAAACCAAGGGCCAAATGGGACACAGGGAAGCTATTTTGGGGGAGGGGAAGCTAGGCTAGCCTCAGGAGAGTGGGAAAGAAGGAGGAGCAATGTGGACCTAAAAATACTGAAACATATTTCTGAGCAGCTGGGGGAACCAGGGTCACATGCATACAATCGATGGCGCCCATGACACTTGGCATATTTGCTATTTGAAAAAAGCCCAACCTCACCACGTTTTAGACGGCCATGCTGTCAGGAAAATATATATATTTATCCTGCAGGACAGCCATGCCATCGAGAAATTTAGTCAGGACGTGGCTTAGCGAAGGCTGGAACATGCCAACTGACAGTGCCCCTAGCATCTGGAAGGAGCCATTCACTAAAAATTGGAGGCAGCCAACCAATTTGGTAATACCTCCAAATGTGTGCTTTCTTGTGGCAGGGGTCAACCATGGCCACAAAAGTAAAGCTTCTCAAAAGAAAGGCGGTTCAGTCAGGTCAATTCAAACACCTGAAAGATGAAAAGAAGATGGTAGATAATGTGGTACATGACCCAACATGCAGCATCCCAGGGACCCATAGTAGTCTCCTGAGAAAACTAGGAAGGTGACCTGCATAATGTGAACTCCCAGTGCCACGACCATCAGATAATGGGCATATCAGAAAAGATCCCCATCTTTCAACTGACTTACATAGGACCAACTGGGGCCCATCTCACATGACCTCTGGAAACCAGGTGTTCCTCATGACCTTGCATGATTAAAAAAAATGGGTCACCTGCAACATTTGTGCTAACTACTTGAAGTGAGGTAAGAACAGACACAACCTGGGCTCCATGTGTATAAGCAACCATATAAAGTCTCACTTGGACCAGAAAAGAATGCAGCTGTCTAAGCTTGCTTTTTACCTGTGGTGGTAGTTCCTTATTCCTAAACCTCCCTACCTGGTCTTGCTCCATAAATAGCCTCTTCTGCTGAATAACCAGAACAAAGCTGCCTTGTCTAGGAGCTGTAGCAGGACCTTAGACATATCTACCTCTAGTACTAACATGGCTCCATGTTTTACAATCAGAAGTGTGACGCACACACTGGAAATGGTACCACCAACCGCCAAACATGTTCTGTTCCTTTTTTAAAATAATCACTGTTCACAGAATCTATACAGTAAGTTCATCCTTCTGCATTACTAGAGAATTACCCCAAGTATCCCCAATCTCAAAGCATTGAGATTAGGTTTGCAGGGTTGTGGGGACTGAAACTAGTGGGAAACAAACTAGTGAGCAAAACAAGAAAGTTAACCCTCTGCACACTCATACTATTGAAAAAGCTATCTAACACTTGTTAAAAGCATGGACTGTTACTTAACATATATTGCAATGAATGTAAAAAAGAGGCAGCCATGGCAAGGATGCCCAAACTAGTGGACACAACTGCATTCCATGGATTCCTGGCCTGTGATAAACCCCAATCAGGGGCATTTGTGATCTAGCAGTAGGGAAGTGATCTTGTGTCCAGAGGGTTGCAGCTGGGACATGACTAAAGTGTTCTTGTGCAAGGCACACCCCCAACTACTCCCTGGGTGATTAGGGCAACCAACTGCTCCAGGCATGTGTGCACTTACTGCTTGTGTTTGTCTGACTGCATGGATGAGTTAAATGGGTAGGAAATACAATAGCCATATATGCAAAAACAATCTACAGAAAAAGCCAATACTAGATACCAAGCCTCTTCTCTTTTTATTAAAAAGCAATGCATTAGGGAGGGGTATTTATTGTTGCAGAGTAAGAGTATGAGTGCTTGGTGCAGCGGAGTCAACTCCAGATAGACATTTGTGGTGTAACAGGAATTGGCTTTACTGGGGCCGGGAGTGCAGTAAAAGAATGTCACTTTGGTGGATAACATAGGCAGGAAAAATAAGCCATAGAGATCACCTCAATGTACAGGAAAACACAACATGCAGCAGAGAATGTACAACTGAGTCTACACAAAGATATATGTAACAGTGCCATCTACTGTCATAAATGTAAACTGCATTAACCCAGCAAAAGTCACTTCAGCAATAGACTAAACTAGGCTGTTACATAGTATTGTCCCAGATCAAGCCTTGAAATGCATTGGAGGATGGAGGCCATGCCATGCTCTCTCACACACACCATGAGCCGCAGCACTTGTGTCCTCACTACTCCTTGAATTCAGGCTGACCCACCATGCAGGCTGCAGGCGCCAGACACGTTCACTTCGGTGGATGGAACAGGATTTACCCTGGGTGGTGAACTTTTAAACTGGGCAGTAAGAGCAAGGAGAACATCCATGGCTTTGCATGCTCCCACCATTGTTATTATCTGCTATCATTTGGTATCATGTTGTCCTATTTGGGAAAAGTGCTTGCTATTATGCCAGCAATTGCAACTAGCTGACCAGAAGTCTTATTCTGTTTGTCAGTTGTTTATCCTAGCGCTGTGACATCTTGCTATGTGACTTTGAGGAGTCCATTCTTTTTATTTATTTTTTTTGCCGACATAGTTTGAGTGTGTGTGTGTGTGGCTGTACTTTAATGGGAGCATTTTGCTTACTTTTCCATTGATTTCTGGCAACTTTTTTTGTGCTATTAAACTTTTGGCATTCACCACAGCCACATTAACCAGTGTTTTTTAGTGCTTTGGTCCATATAGTATTGTATCTTCAACACCCCTTCTCAACAGCTCAAAATTTGTCTGTTAAACCCATCTTCTTTAAAAGCCTTGAGTGTATTTCAGTGGTCAAGAGCTTGGTAAAGATATCTGCTGTCATATGCTCAGGACAATAAAGTCCCTGCTCTGGAAGATCCCACAGAAAGCCTGCTAAAAGTTGTCTTAGCCATATAACCTCTTGGCTTGCCTGTGCTGGTACCCTGCTTCAGTAGATGATAGTGTAACAGAGAGCTGCTTTCTGCTAGTCCAACTGATAACACCTCTTGATAGAAGAAACAAGTAGTCATTGGTAGATTTTATGTCACTGGTGTCTCCACCCCAGTCAGCATTCACATATCCTGTCAGGATGCTTTCATCCCTTGCTAGTTACCTTGGCTTGTAGTGCAAACCCCTTAAAGATAGCAAATGACTCATTTTGCATAATTTCAGTCCATCTAACTTGGCATTGAAACCTTTCTGCATAGGATTCCAATAGCTGCTGAAGTGTTAGGCCTTGTAGTGGTGGTAATGTGCAGCAATTTCCCTACAGCTTTCCTGTACTCAGTGTTAGTTGGTAGTACAGTATCTTGGCTGCTTATCTCCTTCAAGTAGTTGGTTTCCATTGGAGATTTTACTGGTTTGGCATCTTCCATTCCAAAAGTTTCAATTAGTCTTGTATTTTGTGCTTTTGGTTCAGAAGAAAGCTGCCATCTTCCTCTATCGCAATCTGAATGCTGAGGTAATTCTTTATGTTTCCAAGATCTTTTGGTCTTAAAATACTGATTAAGGGTTTGAAGTATTTTTGCTTCATCCCCTTCTTGCTCAAAACAATTCATGACAACGTCCACATAAATGAGCACATAGATCCATCTGTCTCTCAATTTATTTGTGTATAAACAGGAGTCTGCTTCACTCCTCTGAAAGTCCTTATATGTAAGCACTTCATTTACTTGCATATGTCATGCTCTGGCCATAGTCTGATCATTTCAGTTAGAGCTCAGTTCTTTCTTTCAGCTACCCAGTTTGCTCTGTATATATGTCTATAGGACTGTCTATAGGACTGCCTTTTTATACTCATTCCATTCCATCCCTACTCTTGTACTTCATGCCCTGTGAATCCACTTCCATTATCACTCCAAATAATGAGAGGTTTCTTGTGTTGCATTAGGTAAGTGACTGTAGATCTTGAATAGTCATCTATGAAAGTCACTCTGTGCCTGTTGCCTCTAGGTGTAGGTGGGTTTAGGGGACCACATACATCATTGTGAACCAGGTCAAGTGGTCTTGAAGCTATATTTTGACTGACTTTAGAATGTGTTTCTCTTGTAGCTTTGGATTTGATGCAACATTCACATTGAACAGTAACTGGACAAGTGGACACTGTCAGATCCTTTGTCAGATTCCTCTTTTGAAGTTCTTGTATGAATTCTGGTTACCTGTGACCTAATGTGTATGCAGTTTTTGTGTCATTGTGTTTATGAATGCACCTTTTCCTTCAATGTCGAGGTGATACAGATGATCAACCAGCTCGGAATTTGCTATCAAGTGCTTGCCATCCAGGATAGAATACTTGTCACCTTGGAATTTTACAGCGAGTCCGTTCGCTGTCAGATGCCTCACAGATAAGAGTCCTCCTTCTAGATCAGGAAAATAAAGCACATATTTTACTGGTATGGCTAAATTGTAATGTTTGGGGGAAAAAGGTTAGTCTGACAGGGCAACTCTGGTCGTCAGGAGTACTGTAGCCTGACCACCAGAGGTCATAGCTAACCTCTGAGACGCGAGTATTTTGTAGGGCTCAATAATGGTGGCTAGGCCATTAACTTACATAATATGTGTTGTTTATGTCATTATTATTCAAATTTCAAATAAAATCAATTCAGAATCAAAAAACAAATTGCAAATCAACACCTCTCTTTTTTCATATATATTACATTGCAAACACTTACATTGTTTTTTTCACATATATTACAATATTTAATTGAAAGCGTCTCTGTAAACAGGTTGTAGCAAGTGTACCATATACATATGTTTGTAGCAATTTCAGTTGCGCTTTCAGGTTTCAGTTGTGCCAGTTGGGGAAAGATAAAAATTGTGCAGACGTTTCGCTAAATAAAAGCTTCCTCGGTGCACTTTTACCTTAATAGAGAAAAATAGTTACATTTATAGGGTGTTGATACGCTGTTGCAAACAATTTTACACATAAGTTTAGGAATAGTTAGGTGCACTCACTTTTCCAGATGCCTAGTGGTGTATGGTCCATTTTGTTGGAGGGGAAGGATAGGTTTACCAGCTTGTGGCCATTAGTCCTATTAAATGAATATAGTAGTTTATTTTTTGTGGTTAATATACTTAAGCTTAAAGGAAAGGGTAATATATGATTTATTTATATATATATATATATATATATATATATATATATATATATATATATATAATGTACCTGTTGTATGTCGTCTGGTACTGTATCCAAGACAGGCGCTCTTTATGTGTTCTGGGTCTTGCCTGTGGTAAGGATACCAGCATTAATCTATCTGATAACTATTAATTCATAGTGAGAAATGGTGATAGTAGCTGGGGTTAGTACTTACCTCTGTTTGGGTGGAGACCTGTATAGCCGATACACCCTTGTGCGTTATCGGGTGCTGTGTATGCTCTCCTCCTTCTATTTGCACGTGTAGTGCTGCCAGAGCTGCACTTTGTGTGTATCCGGTTTTCCGAGTTGGTAGGAGTGAGTGGCGTTGCTGTGGGGCCGCCTATAGGTGGACTTCGGGTGGGTGTCCCGCACCTTAGTTCGCCTTGCTGCCATTAAGCTAGCAGTGTGGGAGGGGCACATGCGTACGAGGTGTACACCGCGTCACTTCCGGCCCGGCGGCCCCTATCGGCTACTAGACTTCGGTCTTCAATCATGGGCAGCTCCATTTTGTGTATGTTTATGGCAAGCTGTACTAGCAATCTGCCTTTCCTATGCCCATTCTACGTAGTAAACATTAGTAGTTAGTTCCTCATTCAATGTTGTCATAGGAAGGCTATAATTTTTTATTTTATTTTTTATTTGTGTCTTTTTCTTGTCCTGTCAGTAGTAAAAAGTGCGGGCGGCTTTATGATTGAATAGAGTAGTATTATGTATTCAAAGAGCCAATATATTGAATATTTGGGTTGGAAGACAATCTAGGTTAAAATGGCATCTGGAAACCGGTATTGCACCTAGCTTTACATTTTGTCTCTTAATAATGTCATCAGATAATATTATTCTGGTATTTTTCATTGTTTATCAGGAATGGAGTCCTATTTTAAAATATATAGGGGTTCAATGTGGGATATTTGGATCTGTTTGATTCTAAGTTTTTAGAAATGGGACGAAGCTGCACATGTCATTCAGGCCTGGGTTAATGGTTGCTTTTAGTTTTGTGATCTCATTTTTTAGGGTCTTGTTATGTATATCGCCCCCTCTGGGGTGTTTAGGGATTCTCTCTATTACTTGGAACTGAACGTCGATTGGGGACCCCCCGTGGTATTTAGTGACGTGTCTACCTACTGGGGTTAGTTTTTTTTAATGGTGTTGGGGACCGAATTGGGGGATAACACCTGGATGATTGCCCTGCACTAAATGAGGTAGGGGAAGTACTCAAAATAATCAAAGAAAACACGAAAATTCATGATATACATACATACATTTAAAAAAATATATATATTTTTTAAGGGCGTTGAGGACCAAATTGTGGAGGGGGTAACACCTGGACAATTGCAAATACATAAATTAATAAAAAACATAAATATTGCATTTTTTACAGGTGTCAGAGGTCCCTGGAGGAGAAGGATGTAGTTAACACTTGTAGTCACTCACTCAGGTGTTGGCACAGCCAAGTCCAATGGGATCCATGCCTGGTTCATCTTAAAGTGGACCAATAGCCTGGTACAGTTGGAAAAGAAAGGTAGCGGCCATTTTGGAGCATCCTCTCCCAACTGACATAACTGACAGCACTTCTTGTTTGCAGGTGGCCTGCAAATGCATGAGCCGCCATCTTGTTTTTAAGATTGACTACAGCAGAAGCTAGAAAAGGGTAAATTAATTTTTATGTTCAGCAATCTGAATTGCCCTGGGGCGGGATGCATAGGAGTATTGTTTGTTGTGTTAGTCGGGTTTAAGTTATTTTTGACTGTTGGTCCTCTATAAGGAATGTAAGCATGTCCATGGTGGCTGTGGATAGGAAGAGCCTCCTGCGGATGACACTTGCCTCAGGGCAGGCCAGTACCTTCAAGGCATAGAGGGCAAGCTCTGGCCATATGTCCAGAAATTTAATGGGTAGGACCCATCGCTCAGTACCAGGAGACACATGGACAGGTAGTCATCCACCATGCAAGCCAAAGTCTTCCTCCTGGTACTACGGGCTTTATCCAATGATGTGGTGGACAATGGAACAAGGTCATCCACATTGTGGTCATGCTCACCCTCCCCTGTGAGTTGCCCCTGCTGCTTTGGATACTTGCTCCTCCTCAGCCTCATGCCATCGCTGAGCCCTCAAAGTCAGATGGGAATAGTCTGGTGTGTCCACCAGAGTGCATTTGTACTCCCTCATCTTTCTATTCTGCTACAGTGCTGGAATCAAGGAGGTGATGTCATCCTTGAAGCGAGGAAGAAGAGTAGGAGGCACCGTCAAAGGGGTTCCCGCCTCAGTCCCAGCATTGACCCAGTGGGCAGTTAGATACCGTATTTTTTGCCCTACAAGACGCACCTAGGATTTGGAGGAGGAAAATAGGAAAAAAAATATTTAAACCAAAAACACACCATTACAAACAGTGTGGCATTCCCCCTAATCCATTCCCATAGGCAGTGTGGCGTGCATGCCCTATCCCATAGGCAGTGTGGCATCCCCCCATTCCCCATATAGGCAGCGTGGCATCCCCCCCTATTCCCATAGGCCATGTGGGATACCCCAATGGCATAGGCAGCGTGGCACCCCCCCTATCCTATTCCCCATATAGGCAGTGTGGCATCCCCTATCCCATTCCCCATATAGGCATTGTGGCAACTCCCCCATTCCCCATATAGACAGTGTGGCATCCCCCCTCTCATTCCCCATATAGGCAGTATGGCATTCCCCCTCCCATTCCCCATATAGGCAATGTGGCACCCCTATTCCATTCCCCATATAGGCAGTGTGGCATTCTCTATCCCATTCCCCATATAGGAAGTGTGGCAACTCCCCCATTCCCCATATAGGCAGTGTAGCATTCCCCCTCTCATTCCCCATATAGGCAGTGTGGCATTCCCCCTCCCATTTCCATAGGTAGTGTGGCAATCCCCTCCCCCCATTTCCATAGGTAGTGTGGCAATCACCTCCCCCCATTTCCATAGGTAGTGTGGCATTCCCCCTCCCCCCATTTCCATAGGTACTGTGGAAATCCCTTCCCCCCATTTCCATAGGTAGTGTGGCAATCCACTCCCCCCATTTCCATAGGTAGTGTGGCATTTCCCGTCCCCCCATTTCCATAGGTAATGTGGCATTCCCCCTCCCCCCATTTCCAAAGGTAGTGTGGCAATCCGCTCCCCTCATTTCCATAGTTAGTGTGGCAATCCCCTCCCCCTATTTCCATGGGTAGTGTGGTGATCCCCCTCCCCCCATTTCCATAGGCAGTGTGGTAACCTAAAAGTTAAAAAACCGGCCGGCTCTGTGAAGGCCACAGGCCACACCCACCCAATTCACAGAGCCAGCCAGTAAAAAGCAGCGACGGGCTCTGTCCCTGTCCCCGCTGCTGCGATTGCTGTCTTTTATCAGCAGTGATGGCAGCGGCAGGGCCAGAGACAGAGCCCACCGCTTCTCAATCTGCTGCCTCTTCCTGGGCACGGGCGAACACCCGAGTCAGTGCAGGCCATGCCCACCTGCTGCACTGACCTGGGTGCTCGCGTTTGCCCAGCTGGAAGAGGCAGCAGATGGAGGAGCGGTGGGCGCTGTCTCTGGCCCGCCGCTGCCATCTCTGCTGGTAAAAGACAATGATCGCAATGGCGGGAACAGGGACAGAGCCCACCACTCCTCTGTCTTCTTCTGGGCTCCCAAAGTGTGACAGGCAACGTGGGAGCACCCGTAACAGGTGAGTTTACTTTTTTTTTTTTTGCATTCGCCCGATAAAGGCGCGCGGACATTTTTCCCCCACTTGGGGAAAAATAAGTGTGCCTTATAGGGCAAAAAATATGATAAATGTAATGTTCCTGCCCATGCTTACTTGTCCACATGTCAGTGGTGATGTGGACAATGGAACTAATGGCATTAGTCACTGCCGCCATCAGATTTATAAAACGAGCCGTCTGCACCAGGTGGGATCGAAGCATTTTAGAGGCCAACAACTTCGAAATGCTTGTATTCAAATAAATATACTGGATGTTGGGAGGAAAGGTCACTTATACACACGGTATCAAGAAATATCCAGCCAGGCTTGTTTTTTTTATTTTAATGGAGGGAAGAGGAAATCTCACCCTGTCACCCCTGATACACTAAATCTGTCAACCCTGGATTTTATTCCTACCATTATAGAATAAACCACAAGCTTGGCGGAAGTTTTATTTAGTTTTTTTTTATTTAGTTTTTTTTAGTTTGTGTGTATAAGTGACCCCTCCTCTCATTAGCCGACGTGTTTATATGTTTTTTTAATATTATGCAATTTCGCAGTAGTGCATCATGTAACACCTGCATGTAGTGGCTCAGCAACAGAAACACATCCAATAAAGTGTCTAGTGCATAGTTTTTTAAACTGCCTGCAGATTTATTTATTTTTTGGTAATTTTTTGGGGCATTTTTCATTAAACATGCCCAATTCCCCAAAAATAACAAACAATAAAAAAATAAACCTGCAGGCAGTTTATGAGCCATAATTAAGATCACAGATAGAGTGTTGTGGTTATCTATCAAGTTAATATTAGTTGTTCCACTATCTAATTGTACTTTTATAGTCAGCCTAGTAAAATGACATATTATTTAAGCTGAATGCACAAAATACTTCATTATTATAAATGATCTCATTTCAGTCCCAAATGACACTAAAACTGAAGGAGTCCATAGATACAAATTGGTCCTGAATAAGAAGCCTGTATAGGTTAATCACCATTGGCCCCCATCTGAAGAGAGTAATTACCTGGGAAAACAGTGGACGATCGGTGCCCCATTTCATTCAGAATGACGGTGTTCAGTACGAGGATTCATTTCACATCTCATTAGTAGATTAGCTGAATTTCCATTTCCTTGTAATGTCCTGTGAACCTAAAAGTGTTGCTGTCTCTAACATTTAACATGGTTTACCAGTTTTGTCTTTTTTCTATAAGTGACAAGCAGTTAGTTGATTTTTCTAGGGCCAGTTTAGACTGAATAAATCATAGGAATTGTTATTATGAGATACTTTTAAATCCCTGAAACCTTATCTATTGGTGGCTGGCCAACAAGGTAGGTCTCTTAGGCCTCATTTATGATGGGCTCCATTTAGTGTCTTTCTCCAGCATTTTTGTCTTTGTCTGCGCTGTTCTGACTACATTGGTGCTAGCATTCACTGTGCAGAACGCTAACTGGCTTTGATTGCACTAGGTATCGGCTGGCCTATGTCAGCGCCTGTTGGACCCGATAGCCTATTATTCCATCGCCAGTGAGCGCCACTTTTCTGGTGCTCCACAGCATATTTAAGAATTTTTCCCCACCGGACGGCATGTCATCATTACAGTTACAAGCAATCACTGCTGGGGACAAAGGGTTTTAGGTGTTGTCCAAATTACCCATAGTTAAGCAAAAGAGCGACATTAAACAAGGGCTTCTTGCTTAGTTTTGCTCTTACTAGTTCACAGTCTTGGCATACTGGTGTGAATGTTTGTGCATATTTTTACCTTTACTTAAAAAAACTGAAACATTAGAAAGCAAATGAATGAATAAACGAAAAGAAAATTGGTGAATAGGGCATCTCTTTAAAAAAGGGTGCAAAATAATATTATATTATGTAGAAAAAATAAAATATGAACAAGAAAACACCATATTGACATAAACCAGCAAGAATATAACATATTTTTTGGCACCATAAGACAGGGCGAAAGTAAAAAAAAAACTCACATAACCAGCACATGCGCGGCTGGCTGGGCTGATGCAGCCACTGGAGGCCAGAAGATAGCGGAGGAGGAGTGCAGAGAGAGGGTAGGGTAACTGAACCCTGCCCCCTGTCCCTGCCATCACCACTGCTTCTGGAATGGGGCGTGCACACACACATAAAAACACAGGCCCATGCAGTGGGTGGGCAGGGCCAGCACCAAGTGTCCATCAAGGACAATGGATGTCGCTGCAGGCCGCACCCACTTGCTGCACTGACCCAGATGTTTAGGTGTCTGTGTTTGCCACGCCCAAGAGGCAGCAGCAGAGGTTACTCTGCCCTCTCTCCCATCTTTTGGTCACCTGGTGGCTGCGGCAGCCTGGGCAGCAGCACAGGAACACAGGTTATGTGAGTTTACTGTTTTATTTACCACACTGTCGGCTATGGGAAATGGGAGGGGGGAATATCATACTGCCTATAGGGAATGGGATGAGCAAATGCCACACTGCCTATGGGGAATTGGTGGGGATGATATACTGCCTATGGGGAATGCCACACTCTCTATGGGGAATGGGAAGGGGATGTCACATTGCCTATGGGTGCATCTAGGTGCGTCTTATGGGCAGGTGCATCTTAAATGGCAAAACATAAGGTATATGTTCAATGTTCCAACTTAGTAATGTGTTTTGGAGTGTTAGAAATAGAGAAAGAGGAAATGTGAAGACAATTAGCTATGGTAGCAAAAATAGCGGTGGTAGCAAAATTAACTACCGTATTTGCCGGCGTATAAGACAACTTTCTGCCCCTGAAAAACATGCTTACAAGTGGGGGGTCGTCTTATACGCCGGGTACACGGCTGGATATCGTCGCCGGCGGCCGTGAGGGAAGGCAGCGCGCGGGGCTGAAGACGGGGAGGGAAGGCAGCGGGCGGGGCCGGCGGCCGGGTGGAGGGGAAGGCAGTGGGCGGGGTCCGAGACCGTGAGGGGAGGCAGTGGGCAGGGTCGGAGACCATGATGGAAGGCAGTGGGTGGGGCCGTCGGCCAGGATGGAAGGCAGCGGGCGGGGCCGGCAGTCCAGGAGGAAAGACGGTGGGCGGGAGGAAAGACAGCAGGTGGGTGATTTATGGAGGAGCAGCCGGCTCAGCTGTCTGCTTCGATCGCAGGAGGCTGAGCGGCGCTCAATTAAAAGAAGTTCTGCAGTGCACTGCTTAATATCCTCCGGGCAGCAACAAGCAGGACTATGCATTAGTTTGGCCCTGCATAGTTCTGTTTGCAGCTGCCCAGTTTATGATTGTGCGTCGCTCAGCCTCCTGGGATAGTTGCAAATGACTGAGCGCGCCTTTTATCGCCAGTCAGCTTTTCCCTGGGGCATCCTGAATCGGGATGCCCCCACTGTGTAAACCCCCCCCCCACCCGGGCACCTGTAAAAACCCACCTTTCCCTGCTTCAACTCTCTTTTCTTAGCTCTGTCCCATCCCGTCTCTGTTCCCAGCTTTGTTCCATGATTCCCATCCCATCTCTCTATTCCCAGCTCTGTCCCATCCCATTTCTCTATTCCCAGCTCTGTCCCATCCCATCTCTCTATTCCCAGCTCTGTCCCAGCCCATCTCTCTTCTCCCAGCTCTGTCCCATTCCATCTCTCTTTTCCCAGCTCTGTCCCATCCCATCTCTCTATTCCCAGCTCTGTCCCATCCCATCTCTCTATTCCCAGCTCTGTCCCAGCCCATCTCTCTTCTCCCAGCTCTGTCCCATCCCATCTCTCTCCTCCCAGCTCTGTCCCATCCCATCTCTCTATTCCCAGCTCTGTCCCATCCCATCTCTCTATTCCCAGCTCTGTCCCATCCCATCTCTCTATTCCCAGCTCTGTCCCATCCCATCTCTCTATTCCCAGCTCTGTCCCATCCCATTTCTCTATTCCCAGCTCTGTCCCATCCCATCTCTCTATTCCCAGCTCTGTCCCATCCCATCTCTCTTTTCTCAGCTCTGTCCCATCCCATCTCTCTATTCCCAGCTCTGTCCCATCCCATCTCTCTATTCCCAGCTCTGTCCCATCCCATCTCTCTATTCCCAGCTCTGTCCCATCCCATCTCTCTATTCCCAGCTCTGTCCCATCCCATCTCTCTATTCCCAGCTCTGTCCCATCCCATCTCTCTATTCCCAGCTCTGTCCCATCCCATTTCTCTATTCCCAGCTCTGTCCCATCCCATCTCTCTTTTCCCAGCTCTGTCCCATCCCATCTCTCTTTTCTCAGCTCTGTCCCATCCCATCTCTCTTTTCCCAGCTCTGTCCCATCCCATCTCTCTTTTCCCAGCTCTGTCCCATCCCATCTCTCTTTTTCCAGCTCTGTCCCATCCCATCTCCCTTTTCCCAGCTCTGTCCCATCCCATCTCTCTATTCCCAGCTCTGTCCCATCCCATCTCTCTTTTCCCAGCTCTGTCCCATCCCATCTCTCTATTCCCAGCTCTGTCCCATCCCATCTCTCTTTTCCCAGCTCTGTCCCATCCCATCTCTCTTCTCCCAGCTCTGTCCCATCCCATCTCTCTATTCCCAGCTCTGTCCCATCCCATCTCTATTCTCCCAGCTCTGCCCCATCCCATCTCTCTTTTTCCAGCTCTGTCCCATCCCATGTCTCTTTTCCCAGCTCTGTCCCATTCCATCTCTCTATTCCCAGCTCTTTCCCATCCCATCAATCTATTCCCAGCTCTGTCCAATCCCATCTCTCTTTTCCCAGCTCTGTCCCATCCCATCTCTCTTTCCCAGCTCTTTCCCATCCCATCTCTCTTTTCTCAGCTCTGTCCCATCCCATCTCTCTTCTTCCAGCTCTGTCCCATCCCATCTCCCTTTTCCCAGCTCTGTCGCATCCCATCTCTTTATTCCCAGCTCTGTCCCATCCCATCTCTCTTTTCCCAGCTCTGTCCCATCCCATCTCTCTATTCCCAGCTCTGTCCCATCCCATCTCTCTTTTCCCAGCTCTGTCCCATCCCATCTCTCTTCTCCCAGCTCTGTCCCATCCCATCTCTCTATTCCCAGCTCTGTCCCATCCCATCTCTCTTTTCCCAGCTCTGTCCCATCCCATCTCTCTTCTCCCAGCTCTGTTCCATCCCATCTCTCTATTCCCAGCTCTGTCCCATCCCATCTCTCTTTTCCCAGCTCTGTCCCATCCCATTTTTCTTTTCGTTAGTGAGGATGTGACGTTAGTGAGGATGTGACGATGGAGCAATATGTGGGTATGGTTTGTGGGTTGAGGGCGTGGCCGCCTCGTCCTGTGCCCATTTATTATTAATGAGTGGTGGCCATGGGACATATATCCAGGTGGAGTTCACCTGCGGTCTGGGTTTAGCTGGTGCTTATTCCCACATTATCAAGCCCAAGTAGCTTTTATTATGACATTGAGCACTGGGTCAAGGATTTTAAATTTTAGTACATCTTAGTAGAGATGAGGGATGTGCGAATCGATCCGGACGAACCCGGATTCGTTCCGAATTTCATGGAAAATTCGATTCTGAACGAATCCGAATTTCCCCACGATTCGATCGATCTAAGTTTTCCTTTAAACTCCATTTATTCCACTTACAGGCATACTAAAATGGTGGATGAACATGTCCAGACATACCCCCTGGGGCAAGGTATCATGGGTAAGTAACATGCAGCCTATCAGCAGCCAGAAAGCCCGGTGACGTCACTGTGCTATATAAAGCGGCGGCCATCTTGCTTGTGCGCATTTCAGCCTTGCATTGCGGCCAGAGCACAGCTAGTTAGAGACAGGGACAGAGAGTTAGAGATAGGTAGGGAGAGTCAGAGAGGCAGACAGAGAGGTAGACAGAGCCAGGGAAAGATAGGGAAAGATAGGGAAAAACCGGAACCATCCAGCCAGGGACAGCTTAGAAGTGACAGTGAAAATTTTTTTTTTTCATTAGCCAGATCAGTTTTCAATTCAATTTCAGTTATTTGTGACACTGTGCATGCCATCTATGCAGTGGCTTATTTAACCCTATCTGTTACACACAAGCATTTATCATAATATATAACTGGATTACTTTAAATATTTTATGGTCTGCCTTTAACCAAAAAAACACCAGCCCACCTGGGTATCCCAAACCTGCACTTAGCAGCCTATCTGTTATACTAAATACGCTTGTTGATCCTTCCTCAGCTGAATCAAAGTATTGCATTTTTAATTGGTTTTTGGTCTGCCTTTAACAAAAAAAAACAGGCCGCAGGGCATCCCAAACCTACATTAGGCAGCCTATCTGTTATACTAAATACGCTTGTTGATCCTTCCTCAGCTGAATCAGAGTATTGCATTTTGAATTGGTTTTTGGTCTGCCTTTAACAAAAAAAACACCAGGCCGCAGGGCATCCCAAACCTGCATTAGGCAGCCTATCTGTTGTACTAAATACGCTTGTTGATCCTTCCTCAGCTTAATCAAAGTATTGCATTTTGAATTGGCTTTTGGTCTGCCTTTAACAAAAAAAAAAAAACACCAGGCCGCAGGGCATCCCAAACCTGCATTAGGCAGCCTATCTGTTGTACTAAATACGCTTGTTGATCCTTCCTCAGCTTAATCAAAGTATTGCATTTTGAATTGGTTTTTGGTCTGCCTTTAACAAAAAAAACACCAGGCCACAGGGCATCCCAAACCTGCATTAGGCAGCCTATCTGTTATACTAAATACTCTTGTTGATCCTTTCTCAGCTGAATCTAAGTATTGCATTTTGAATTGGTTTTTGGTCTGCCTTTAACAAAAAAACACCAGGCCGCAGGGCATCCCAAACCTGCACTAGGCAGCCTATCTGTTATACTAAATATGCTTGTTGATCCTTCCTCAGCTTAATCAAAGTATTGCATTTTGAATTGGTTTTTGGTCTGCCTTTAACAAAAAAAACACCAGGCCGCAGGGCATCCCAAAACTGCACTTAGCAGCCTATCTGTTATACTAAATACGCTTGTTGATCCTTCCTCAGCTGAATCAAAGTATTGCATTTTGAATAGTTTTTTGGTCTGCCTTTAACAAAAAAAACACCAGGCCGCAGGGCATCCCAAACCTGCATTAGGCAGCCTATCTGTTATACTAAATACGCTTGTTGATCCTTCCTCAGCTTAATCAAAGTATTGCATTTTGAATTGGTTCTTGGTCTGCCTTTAACAAAAAAAACACCAGGTCGCAGGGCATCCCAAACCTGCACTAGGCAGCCTATCTGTTATACTAAATACGCTTGTTGATCCTTCCTCAGCTGAATCAAAGTATTGCATTTTGAATTGTTTTTTGTCTGCCTTTAACAAAAAAAACCACCAGGCTGCAGGGCATCCCAAACCTGCATTAGGCAGCCTATCTGTTATACTAAATACGCTTGTTGATCCTTCGTCAGCTGAATCAAAGTATTGCATTTTTAATTGGTTTTTGGTCTGCCTTTAACAAAAAAAACACCAGGCCACAGGGCATCCCAAACCTGCATTAGGCAGCCTATCTGTTATACTAAATACGCTTGTTGATCCTTCCTCAGCTTAATCAAAGTATTGCATTTTGAATTGGTTTTTGGTCTGCCTTTAACAAAAAAAACACTAGGCCGCAGGGCATCCCAAACCTGCACTAGGCAGCCTATCTGTTATACTAAATACGCTTGTTGATCCTTCCTCAGCTTAATCAAAGTATTGCATTTTGAATTGGTTTTTGGTCTGCCTTTAACAAAAAAAACACCAGGCCACAGGGCATCCCAAACCTGCATTAGGCAGCCTATCTGTTATACTAAATACTCTTGTTGATCCTTTCTCAGCTGAATCTAAGTATTGCATTTTGAATTGGTTTTTGGTCTGCCTTTAACAAAAAAACACCAGGCCGCAGGGCATCCCAAACCTGCACTAGGCAGCCTATCTGTTATACTAAATATGCTTGTTGATCCTTCCTCAGCTTAATCAAAGTATTGCATTTTGAATTGGTTTTTGGTCTGCCTTTAACAAAAAAACCCACCAGGCTGCAGGGCATCCCAAACCTGCACTAGGCAGCCTATCTGTTATACTAAATACGCTTGTTGATCCTTCCTCAGCTTAATCAAAGTATTGCATTTTGAATTGGTTTTTGGTCTGCCTTTAACAAAAAAAACACCAGTCCACAGGGCATCCCAAACCTGCATTAGGCAGCCTATCTGTTATACTAAATACGCTTGTTGATCCTTCCTCAGCTGAATCAAAGTATTGCATTTTGAATAGTTTTTTGGTCTGCCTTTAACAAAAAAAAACACCAGGCCGCAGGGCATCCCAAACCTGCATTAGGCAGCCTATCTGTTATACTAGATACGCTTGTTGATCCTTCCTCAGCTTAATCAAAGTATTGCATTTTGAATTGGTTCTTGGTCTGCCTTTAACAAAAAAAACACCAGGTCGCAGGGCATCCCAAACCTGCACTAGGCAGCCTATCTGTTATACTAAATACGCTTGTTGATCCTTCCTCAGCTGAATCAAAGTATTGCATTTTGAATTGTTTTTTGTCTGCCTTTAACAAAAAAAACCACCAGGCTGCAGGGCATCCCAAACCTGCATTAGGCAGCCTATCTGTTATACTTAATACGCTTGTTGATCCTTCGTCAGCTGAATCAAAGTATTGCATTTTTAATTGGTTTTTGGTCTGCCTTTAACAAAAAAAACACCAGGCCACAGGGCATCCCAAACCTGCACTAGGCAGCCTATCTGTTATACTAAATACGCTTGTTGATCCTTCCTCAGCTTAATCAAAGTATTGCATTTTGAATTGGTTTTTGGTCTGCCTTTAACAAAAAAAACACTAGGCCGCAGGGCATCCCAAACCTGCACTAGGCAGCCTATCTGTTATACTAAATACGCTTGTTGATCCTTCCTCAGCTTAATCAAAGTATTGCATTTTGAATTGGTTTTTGGTCTGCCTTTAACAAAAAAAACACCAGTCCACAGGGCATCCCAAACCTGCATTTGGCAGCCTATCTGTTATACTAAATACGTTTGTTAATCCTTCGTCAGCTGAATCTAAGTATTGCATTTTGAATTGGTTTTTGGTCTGCCTTTAAAAAAAAAAAACACTAGGCCGCAGGGCATCCCAAACCTGCACTAGGCAGCCTATCTGTTATACTAAATACGCTTGTTGATCCTTCCTCAGCTTAATCAAAGTATTGCATTTTGAATTGGTTCTTGTCCTGCAGTCAAAACACCAGCCCACATGGGCATCCCAAACCAGCACATCACCCTATCTTTTAAACTAAATAAGCTTGTTCAGCCTCAGTTTTATTAAGCTATTGCATTTTGAATTGGTTTTTGTCCTGCTGTCAAAACACCAGCCCACATGGGCATCCCAAACCAGCACATGTCACCCTATCTGTTCTTCTACAGGCCCTTCTACAGGCCCTTTTTTTTATTTATTTATTTTTTTTATATAGAGCTGTAATAGATTATACAGTGAAGTAAATTCGCCATTTTGCACCATTATATAGAGAAGCCCACTGTGTAAATCTGAGGAGCAATAGTTTATACAGTATTGTGAGTTAAATTCGCTGTTTTGCACTATTATATATATCAATCTAAATCCCTGTGTATATCTGAGGAGCAATAGTTTATATTGTGAGGTAAAATTGCCATTTTATAGAGCAGGCCCGGTCTGAAAATCTCATTTTGCAATCTGTTATATTGTGAGCTAAATTCGCCATGTTGCACCATTCTTTAGAGTGGCCCTCCTGTGTAAATCAGAGCAGCAATAGTTTATATTGGACAATACATTTGCCCTGTTTTGCACCATTATATGGAGCAGCAATAGTTTATATTGTAGGTAAATTCATGGTTTTGCACCATTACATAGAGCAGTCCCTATATAAACCTGAGAAATAGGTTATATTGTGTGAGTTAAATCCGCTCTTGGTTTTGTAGCATTATATAGAGCAGGCCCTGTGTAAATCTGAGGGGCAATAGCTTATACTGTGAGGTAAATTTGCCATTTTGCAGCATAATATAGAGCAGCCCCTGTGTAAATCTGAGGGGCATTAGCTTATACTGTGAGGTAAATTTGCCATTTTGCAGCATTATATAGAGCAGCTCCTGTGTCAATCTGAGGGGCAATAGCTTATATAGTGAGGTAAATTTGCCATTTTGCAACATAATATAGAGCAGCCCCTGTGTAAATCTGAGGGACAATAGCTTATACAGTGAGGTACATTTGCCATTTTGCAGCATAATATAGAGTAGGACCTGTGTAAATCTGAGGGGGCAATAGCTTATATAGTGAGGTAAATTTGCCATTTTGCAGCATAATATAGAGATGCCCCTGTGTAAATCTGAGGGGCATTAGCTTATATAGTGAGGTAAATTTGCCATTTTGCAGCATTATATAGAGCATGCCCTGTGTAAATCTGAGGGGCAATAGCTTATATTGTGAAGTAAATTTGCCATTTTGCAGCATAATATAGAGCAGCCCAGTTGCCATCTAAATCAACTACTGGCCGGGCAGGACAGCTTTTCCAGGGCAAACTGTGCTAGTTGCGGCCACAAGTCAAGTTTGGCTTCCCAGAAGTCCAGCGGATCCTCAAGGTGTGTTGGCATGGTCATGTCAAGGTATGACATGACCTGCTGGTTCAGGTCCTGCTCCAGGTCTTCCTGCTGATCATGAGATTTAAATAAGGCTGATAACTAAACCTTCCTCCGGTAAGAGCATAACCTACAAGGTGGTGGGCACGTGGAATGTTGCTGTAAGATTCACCTTAGCTACGTTGAAATTGTGCATGTGCCTGCAGGACAACACTGGGACATTTCTTAAATGGTTGGACATGCTGATTGAAATAACTATTATAACCGCACTGTATTACACTATTATATTCTTTGAAATGTATGTGCCATGTCCCTAGTGCCCTGACCAGCCATGGTTTCCAACATGTGTTGTAGTACATGAAGCAGTGGAATCTCATCGTTCATCTCATAGTCCTGGCGACTGACTAATAAAGTAGCTTCCTCAAAGGGCCTGAGCAAATGGCAGGTGTCACGTATGAGCTGCCACTGGTTTACATTGAAGTTACACAGGGGAGTCGCCCTATCCGTTTGGATCATCAAGAAATCCGTGATGGCTTTTCTCTGTTCCTATAGTCGATCCTGCATATGGAGGGTGGAATTCCAATGGGTGGAAACATCGCAAATCAGACTATGTTGGGGGATACCGTTCTGACGCTGAAGCTCAAGAAGGGTGTGCTTGGAGGTGTAGGAGTGCCTGAAGTGCATGCAAAGTTTCTTTCCCGTTGTTAGGATGTCTTTCAGATGGGGGGAAGACTTCAGAAAACGCTTGACAACTAGATTGAACACGTGTGCCATGGCAGGACGCATGGCTCAGGCTTCCTTGTCGCAGCGCAGACAAGATGTTCTTCCCAGTGTCAGTCACCATGGGTCCCATTTGCAGTTTTCGTGGAGTAAGCCATGATTTCATGTATTTTTAGCAGTTCCTCCCATGTGTGACTCTGTTGCTCAAGGCAAACCATGTGAAGAACAGCGTGAAACCGCCGTGTCCTGCACACATGGTAGGCTGGAAGGGCACTGGGAAAAAAAAACCAAAAATTAAAAAAAAGAGAAAAAATAAATATTTAGAAAAAAAAACTAAAAAAAAAATGTTCAAAATTAAAAAATAAATGTGTACAAAAAATAACAATATATTAAAAGGCAATGGAAAAAAAAATATAAAAAAAAAATAAAATAAATAAAAAAAAATATATATGTTTCTAAAAAATACAAAATATTAAAAAAAATACAAAATATTAAAAAAAACAATACAAAATTAGCAAAAAAAAAATGTTGATACATTTTATATGTTACTGTTATTATGTTATATGTTATTGTTGCTATGTTATATGTTATTATATGTTATTATTATAAATATGTTCAAATAAGATAAATGTTAACTATTAATAATATGTAATTGACAATTTGCCACTTTTCTCTGTGACACCATCGCTAAGTGCAAGTGCACTGTCACAGGCACAAAGACCTAGGAGCATGGAGGCCACAGCGGAGGGACCCGTCCAAGTTGCTTTTGTGGTTGTGCAGGAACCACAATCACCCAGTGGTCCTAAAAGGATATTTATTTTCCCTGACCATAGTTACAGCTCCAGATGTAGGCACTGCTGTGCACTTTGGTACACACTGACAGGCTAAAGGACTGCCCCACCTTCTGTTCAACAAAATTGTACAGGGCTTGTACTGCCTTCTTCGCAAAGAAATGACAGCATGGGACTCTCCACCTCGGCTCGGCACAAGCCATCAGTCCTGAAAGGTCCACCAACTCAAAAGGGAGGGACTGCAGCACCAGCAACTTATACAGGAGCACATTTAGCTTCTGCACGTTGGATGAGTGGGCACATACTGTTGTCTCTTGGACATGGCTTGGCAATGGATTGCCGGCGGAATGACTGACTAGGATTAAGAGGAGGAGGAGCATCTGGAGCAACAGAGGATGGGTATGACACACAGGAGGTGGTGGAGCCTTGGCTGGCTGGAACAGAGAGCGGTGTGCCACTGGGTAAGGCAGCAGGCTGGACCACCACTTTGGAGCCAACTCTCCCAGGCCGCTTTATGGTGACGTTGCAAATGTTGACGCAGGTCTGTGGGTCCAACATTGGGACCCTGGCCACACTTCACCTTCTGCCTACACATCTTTCATATAGCCATGTTAACCTCCTGCGGATGCTTGATGAAAAACTGCAACATGGGCTTGTAGCTGATTTGTCCTACTAACAGTCCGCACTAATTCACTGATGCTGCTGCTGCCGCCGCCGCCACCTCCAGGGACCCTCTTCCATTACCTCCTGGGAAGATAGCCTGCCGCGCGAGTGGTCTACCCCGAGCACATTTGCCTCCATACTTTCCCCTTCTGCCACCATACTGGCCGCTAAATCTGTCACTCTCCATCACTCCAAGCCTTTAAAAGTGCCCTCAAAACTCACTGATGTCCTCCTCAGGTTCCTCAACAGTGTCTGCTTAAGGAGCCAAAACGCTTGCAACACTTCCTCCCACGACACTCTCCTTATCACTACTTGCCCGCCTAGTGGAAGAAGCGGCAAGTGTCTCCTCCACTTCTTGGCTGGCCAGTAGCTGCTGATTTTTCTGATTATCAGATCATCCTCACTGAATAATGGAGTTGAACCCAAAGCATAACATACAACAGACAGTTGACTGGGGGTGTCAGATATCACTTGTGATGCAGTGGATGATCGTGTTAACCAATGGATGACGGCAGATGGGTTGCTGTTCAAGACACGACCGCTAGCTGATCCCGGGAGATCAGGCCTCTCACTGAGACTCCTGCTGCCACTCACCCCTATTCTGCAGAGACCTCTGCTTGATGAAATGAGGCCTAATATGTTACTATGTTACTAATATGTTACTAATCTGTCAATCTCCATTTTTTTTTGAGAGACTGGCCTGCGTGGAAATGAATCGGGCATGGATCAGCCAAGATTTCCACCCACCAATGCCTAATGCATTAGAGTAGATTGATAATGGGGCCAGACCAACACTAAAGAAATTTGGATCGTGCAAAACAGATTTAAGGCACTGCTCTCCAGTTACAGACATTCCTCCGCATCAGACCACAAGTAATTATTGAGAAAATGCTTTACGTTACTCTTACTTTTTATTAATATTCTTCGGATAAGATATATGTGCCGAAAATCTGTATATGTTCTCTTCATGCTGCTGCCAACTCCAGGGTGTGTCTTTCTGGCAATTTTGGACTCCTGCTGCTGCTGCTTGCAACTCCAGGGTGTGATTCATCCAATTTTTGGGCACCTGCTGCCAACTCCAGTGTCTCTTTCAAGCTATGTTTGGGCTCCTGCTGCTGCTTGCAACTCCAGGGTATGCTTAATACAATTTTTGGGCTCCTGCAGCCAACTCCAGTGTCTCTTTCAAGCTATGTTTGTGCTCCTGCTGCTGCTTGCAACTCCAACTTCTGATGGAAGGATGGTATTTTACTCCACAACCAGTGTGTAGTGTAAGTTGGAGGGAGCTTGAAAACACTGAACAGTAGCGGAACGGTGGTAGCAGCGGTTGCAGCAGTGACACCATGCAGTGGGCTAAGGACAGACAGTGTGCAGGGTAGCATCAGCAACTTGTAGGTGCAACATTCCTTTGTTTATACAAAAGATGGGATGTTAGAAGCATCCAAGAAGTATAAATGCTGTGAAGAATGCAGCATTGTGTTCCCGGACACTTGGCAGATGTCTTGCCTGGTCTGTGTCTGTGCCTGGTAATGAGGCAGGAGATTGCCTCAATACAGGAAACCCAGGGGAGTATGGTGACTCAGTTAGAGAAGGGGAAGTTCCCCTGCCCGTCCGCCTCCACCATGTCACCCAGCTGGGACCCCTTACCCTCCTTATATAGACACTCCCTCATTAGCTGTCTGACATTGGGGCTCATTATACTATTACATCAGGGGGTCCCCTGTATGCATGTTAGAAATTGTGACATTGTATCCAGGGTCTAGTATTCTATATGTCTCTTTATAAGCTGATACTGACCCCTGCCATGGGTTTCTTTCTTAATGCCATAATTTCCCTGCCTGTATGTATATATATATATATATATATATATATTTATTCGTATAATAGTATTCTATATATTCTGTCTATAGTCATGTCATATACTGAAGTCCTGTTACTAATACCTGACCCTGGAAAATCATTGGACAACAATTATGGTCGCTTACTAATATATGGGTGCTTTCAATCTTTGTACAACCCTTGAAATTTTCATTTTTACCATATGTCATTATTGGTCTTAACAGCATCATCATGTCTAATGCTATTTCCATTAGAATAGTGACATCATAAAGCTATCTGGGCCTATACCACTTCTCACAGTAGTGCTTGCCATATGTTCGCTTAGTACGTGGAAGCCTCGCGCCAGGTGACAATGCCTCTGTGTATGTATATAGCTATCATCGCCCTAATATACTGTGTGTGTGTGGTGCCATTTCAGATATAGTATTATGATTAAAGATGTATATTCACTCCTATTACTGACACCTAGCCCTGGTGTTCACTGGGTAAAAGCTGTGCTAATTTCCTAATGCAACCAGGTGGACCCCAGCCAGTGTGCTCAGCTCTCTCTGTCTGTATTTATCCTTCTCCTTTAGTTCTGTAGGAGCTTCTGCAGAAAAACAGAAAAACAGTACTTCCAACCTCCCTGGGAGGGGGGTTCTACTCTCCTGTTAGATCTAGAAAAGACCCTGTCCTTACTGAAAAGCCTGGGGTGGGTGATAAATCTAGAAATATCCACCCTAACGCCCAGTCAGCAATGCAGATCTCTGGGGTTCAAAATAGACAGCACTCAAAACAAAAGCTTTTCCTTCCACAAGAAAAGGTGGACAGGATCAAAGCAGAAGCTCAAAGATTAATTGCAGTCCCTCAGGTCTCTGTAAGGGAGATAATGAAAAACTTGGTTTTTCTTATGACCTTGACAATTCCTGCATTACCATGGGCTCAACTTCACATAATAACTTTGCAAAATGTTCTTCTAGAGCAGGGAGAAAGGCAACTAAGCACACTGTATCAACTAGTCTAGTTACTTCTGAGTATCCTAGAGGATCTCAGGTGGTGGCTAGATCCAGGGGTACTAGGAAAAGGAAGAGAATGAGTCACAGTAGTGATCATGCGATTGGGGTTGGGAAGCTCACTTGGGAAGTCACCAGGTGCAGGGAAAGTGGCCAAAGGCCTTGGCAGTCAGAGAATTCCTGGTGGTCAAGTGACACTGCATCAAGTTTGACCAGTCATAGCAGGCAGAGAACTGTAGATAAGGTCATACAATACCTCTACGATAGCTTATCTAAACCACCAAGGGGGGACCAGATCCTCAGCTCTAATGAACGTGTCAAATGCCATTCTCCTACCCTTACTGGAGCAGGTCTGGTCAGTATCGGCAGTTTATCTGAAGGGGACACTAAATACTCTAGCAAGACTATTAGGTCGAGTCAGGAGTCAGCAGACAGAATGGGGTCCAAATCAAAAGTTTTCCTTCAAATCGTAAATATTTGGGGTCTCCCACAGATTGCTCATCCATGGAGGTTTTATCTTACCTATGCCTTTCCTCCTTTCAGAATTCTGCCACAAGTGATCAGGAAGTTCGCTGAACTAAGAAAGATGGCAAAGAAGGGTCCCTGGACCCTTCGAGACATTCTGAACATTATTCCTTCTTGATCCATATCCGTCAAAACTGTTGCTGACAGCTTGGTTCCTGAAAGGGCCATCCTAAGAAAATAAGGGCAGTTCAGTTAGAGTGACTGAAACTCTTCTGGCCAGCCGAAAATTGACTGGTAGGAGAATTTATAAAAAGGTTTGGTTAACGTTTTTTCTTCTTTTTGTGAAGTGAACATGTTGAAGAAAAAAGAGACAGCCACAGTAATTGTATTCCTGCAGGAAGGGTTCAAGAAAGGCCTGGCAGCAAGTACATTAAAGACTCAGACCTCTGCATTATCAGTTTTCCTCTAACCAAAGTAGAGAAAAAATCAGTTTTTTAAGTCAGTTTTGTAGAGAATACCTATGGAACCACCCTTTGAGCATCTAGGTGCCAGAGAAATGGTTGTTGCAAAATTTCTACTTTTGTTAGCCATTACTTCCGCCAAGAGAGAAGTGAACTTCAGAGCCATATTGAGCAGTACTGCCAGACAAAGTTATACTTAGATCTAATCCATTGTTTTTGCCAAAGATAGTGACTTCTGCTGACAGGTCGCAAGACACTACCAAAGGAAGCAGGCAAGGATAAAGATCTCTCACTACTAGATGTTAGGAGAGCCGTGATCGATTATTTGGGAAGATCCTGAGTATGGAGTATTGTGAATTAACTTTTTAGTAAATTTCACTGAAAAAAAGAAGGGCTTATCGGCCTCGAAATCCACTATGGCCACATGTATAAAACAGACTATTGCACATGCCTATTTTATTGGGGGAGTCTCTTCCACAGAGGTGTCTGCCCATTCTACACGAGTTATGTGCACATCCTGGGCAAAAAATACTGGAGCTTATTTGGAAGAATCTGCGAAGCAGGAATGTGGTCTTCACCCCACACCTTCCTCAAACATTATAGACTTGATTTATTATCTGCAGCCATCAGGCCTTCGGTAGAAGGGTACTACTTGTATCTTCCCACCCCTAAGATATAATTACATGTCTAATCCTCTCCATGTAGTCATGCTGTAGGATGACTTGGAAAAAACACTGATAGACTTACCGGTAACTGAATCATTCAGCGTGACCACTTATTACCCACCCATAGTCCAAGGGTTACTTAAATTACTTTACAAAGACTCTCTGTTCCTGTTCTGTGTTTCCTCCCAGGGGGTGGAGCATAATCTCTCCATGTGGTCACGCTGAAGGATCCCTAAAAAAAACATTACAGGTAAGTCTAACACTCGTTTTCCTTGTTCTTGAGAGTAAATCACAATAGTAAATCACAGTAAAATAGAAAAGAAACGAAGCAGTAACAGTGGGTGTGGCCTGTGCATATGTCGTAGAGAGCAGATATAGTTGTTAAAGGACCTGGATCACAAATCTTAGCTATGAAAAAAAATAGATTTTGATAAAAACTTTAATATAGATTAGCAACCATGACCATTTTGGAGGCAGGGGAAGCAGCTTACCATGAATAACTTGTAACAAATATGTCAGGGATGACCCATCCTCAGTCTGTTTTATCTCTCCGGGAGGGGATTCCTGCTTGGAACTCCTCAGTGAGGTGAGCTCAGAGATCAGCTTTTTAATCCTGTCAGGGGCTGCATGCCCTTGATGGGTCAGAGAGCACGTAGGTGACACTGCCGAAGTCTGCTGTTAGGACACTGTGCGGTGTTACAGGCGCTGCCAGAAAATGTATGTTAGATGGCTGCTGTTGCTAGGAGAACAGCAGGTCACCATGCCTACAGTCACTAGCTGCATATCCTCTGTCTCATTCAGAGGATACAGCTGCTGACAGTGCTGACCTCTGCGCTCAACTCAGGAGCACAGAGAGGTGTTGCCAGCAGGGTTCCTTAGCTGGAAAGATAGGCCTGCCAGAGGTAGTTCCATAATCACACCTGGGAAATTAAATACCTAAAATGCACATAAACAAACAAAATGTACAGAGGCGACATCACTCAAAGTGTCATAAATCGCTTGGTTTCAAAAATCAGGTTGCATTATCTTTCCTTCCTTCTGTGAATGCAACAAGCAAGATGAGTAAATCTGAAAAGCCTGCTAGCTCCCGAGTGAGTGTTACATTGTGTTACATTGTTATAGCTAGGCTGTAGCTGATGTATTCGATGTAACAGTTTTAATCGTAATCAGATGTGATACACTTTGAAACAGTCATGAGTCTGCAATTTTAATAAATGAGTAAATAGCTCAAAGCTGACTTACAGCTTTTTGTGTTGTATGCATCAGGCTGCTATGATAAAGATAGTACTGTGAAGTTTGTCTCCTCTCCATTACACATTTTTGGCAGAGGTTAGTTTCATCTTTAGTAAAGTATTTATTGGCCAAACATATTTTCAATCTATTACAAGTCCTAAAACTCAAGGTGCAGGCCTTTTAATTTAATTTTTTAATTTAAATTTAATGTGACAAAGATTGTTGGTGTATTTGCCTATTATACTGCATATAATGCCTTTCACAATTCTCTATATTGTACCATTAACCCAAGTGCCAGCCTAGCTAGAGCTTTTTGTCACCCTCTGTTGCCAGACCATTTTTCACTATTTTGCGCTACACATGTTCAACTGTAATTTTTGAAGGGATTTCCCAGAAAAATGATATATTGTTATTTTCAGTCTGGGCTTCAACATGAAATGTTTTGTTTGGCCTTTTTGTAGTGTATTCTCAATACTTTTGGGTGAAATATGTGCAAAAAATGAAAAACTTTTTTTAAAAAAAAAACCTTATTGCTTGTGAAACCCTAATTTCTCCCGGTTACAGAGGTACCACATATATATTGGTAGACACCCTTTCCTGCCCAGGAGACTCTCCCAAACTGAAACAGAGCTTTAGGAGATTTTCAGAATACAACTATGCTATGCGCTATTCGCACCTTGCAGTATTTGAAGAGAAACAATCCTTACATTTGGAATATCCCCACAAACTATATATTCTCTAACTATAAAAACACACCTCAAGGTTTCTAGGCGTACCGGGCGTACCTCAAAAAATTCTTTGGTAGCACAGAGTTTCTCTAAAAAAGAAGAAAAAAGAAGAATCAAAGCCACATTTTCCTAAAAAAAAATATATGCAAACAAGAAAAAACAAGTTAAATCTGAAAAAGCAAGGTCCCCGGAACAGAACAATAGCCAACATGCATAGGTCCTGTCAAGGTAAGGGAAGAAGTAAAGCATGCGCGTAACAATAATTTTACTTGAAAATTTCAGCTCTGCAGATAAAGTGCTGAAGTGTGCTTTTTTAACCAAAACAACCCTTTACATTTGGAATCCCCCCCCCGGTTGTTATAGTGGGTTCATCTTTCTGGAAGTAATCCCTCGAAGAATTCTTAGGTTGCACAGGGTTTCCCCCCAAAAAATGTATAAAAAGGCAGAATAAAAAACATGTTTTCCTAAAATATCAATATACAAATAAGAAAAAACAAGCTAAATCTGAAATCGCTAGGTCCCCTGAACAGAAGGATACCTAACATGCATAGCTACTTTTAACCTTTTCAATTGCCCACCTACTTGAAGCTTTTTCACCCTCTGTTGACAGGTCATTTTTCAACATTTTGCGGCATGTTTAACCGTGATTTTTGCAGAAATTTCCAGGAAAATTATATATATATTTTTGCAGCTGCGTTTAGGCTTTAACATGAAATGTCTTGTTTATAATTGTTCTACTGTTTTATAAAATATTTTTGCGTAAAAAGAACAAAACGAAATAAAAAAATATTTTTTTAGAAAATTGTCTTTATTTTGCCTTTATTTTAAATAAAATATTTGTTTTATTAAAGACAACCATATTGCCCCATTTCTCCCAATTACAACGGTACCACATATGTATCTGTAGCCCCCCATTCTTTCCCAGGAGACCCCCCCAAACTGAAAGAGCACTTTATATCAAGCCCGCACAACCTAAATTGGCCCTGGGCCATTCTGCCCCCTAGTTGGCTTTGGGGAGGCAAGTAATAGGGGGGCTGGGGGTTAATAGCATGTCACCAGCTAAGCCACAGGTGACTTGCCAGCCCGTAAGCTTTGTGAACTGGTATAGGGATCTCATGGGCCCCTTACCCGTTCACAACGGGTTAAATATAAAACACACACACACGCACACACTGTCTTTTTTTGTCTTTTTTAAAAATACTTACCTCCCATTCCTCTCCTTTCCTCAACCAATCACTCTGGCTTCTGCTCTCCTGCTGCTGCTGGGCGACAGAACATAAGGGGTTAATTAAAAAAAACTGACATAGGGTCCCCCCCCCCAGGGGGGAAGGGCCCAAATTTTTCTGGAATTTTAAGGGTTAAAAACCCTTAAAATATAAAAATAAAAAAATGACATGGGAACCCCCCTACCCAGCATAACCAGCCTGAAACCAGCTATGCAGGGATTGTAGAACAGGGCACAGGGGCCAGCTTTGGTGGCCCCCCCGCCCTGCGTGGATACAAGTCTACATAGCCTCCGTGGGCCCGAGCCCTTCTGCCCCCGGCCTTTGGGGAGGCAGGTAAAAGGGGTGCCACTAGCCGCAGGTGAATTGCCAGCCCCAGCCTTGTGAACTGGTATAGGGGTCTCATGGATCCCTTACCAGTTCACAAAGGGTTAACAGTAAAAATACACAATAAAACAAGGAGAAAAAATATTGTATTTATTGTTTTTTTCTTTTTAATACGTACCTCTCATTCATCCCCGGGCACTGTGTCCCACGCTGATCGCCGCAGCGAGGTCTTGTATCTTGCTCTGATTGGTCCGCGGTTCTCGCCTCTCATTGGCGGCTCCGTCGGCGATGCCGGCGGTGATGTCACCTCTCCCTCGCAGGCTAGCGAACCTGGAAATCGGCTGCGGCACTGCTTCAATGGGGTGAGTCTCTCAATTTTCTTTGTTCCTATAAATATGTGATGTTATATTCTGCTTGCTATCTATGACTAAGGACCGGATGTCGTCCGAAACGCGTTAGAGCTTACAATCTAGGACTGCTGTCAGGGTCTGGTATGTGTTTTTAAGGCTGTTTGGATTGGATATATCTTTTAAAGGACTTCAATAAATCTTCATTTTTTAAGGAGTGCTGATCCTCAACTTGTTTTTCTGGCTGTACAGGGGCTTGGGACACCCCGGGTCATGCACCCTGCCATAGCTTCATAAATTGGCATGCATTTATTTGCTCTTAATTTCCCACACTGATCACTCTGGTTTCTGCTCTCCTGCTTCTGCTGGAAGCCTTTTATAGCTGCTGGGTGACAGAACATAAGGGGTTAATTCATAAAAAAAAAAATGACATAGTGTCCCCCCTCCCATGGGGGTTAAAAACCCTTAAAAATAAAAGAATGACATGGGGTCCCCCCTACCCGGCATAACCAGCCAGGGACCAGCTATGCAGGGCTTGTAGGAGCACGGCGCAGGGGCCAGATTTGAGGCCCCCCCCCACCCTGCAGGCTACAGCCCCCTGGGCTTTTGGGAGGCAGGTAATTGGGGTGCCGGGGCTTAATGACAAGTCACCCGCTAGCCACAGGTGACTTTCCAGCCCCCAACCTTGTGAACTGGTATAGGGGTCTCATGGGCCCCTTGCCAGTTCACAAGGGGTTAATAGAAAAAATAAACACACACACAGAAACATTTTTTTTCCTCTACTCACCTCCAATCCTCCGCTGTCCCCCGGTGATCATCTCTGATGACAGCTTTTCGCTGACCGGTGGAGGAGGTGCTGGGGGGCAAGAGATCACAACCCTCTCATCCCCTCCAACCTCCCTCCACAAAGGGCGGAGCTAGCAGCCAGCTACCCAGGAAGTGAGGAAGAGGGCATTTTCTCGCCCTCTCCTCACCACAGAAGAGCCTGGGGGGGCAATCGGAGCCCCTTCCGGGTAAAAGAAGACCCGGCCGGAGGGACCACAGCCGCAGGTGAGTACATTTTTTTTTTTTTGCAGTTAGCAGCAGCCCCTGCCGAGGCAGGAGAGTGGCTCTATTTTGGGCGCCTTCCTGAAGTGAGAAGAGCCTCCAGGGGGGATCGGATGGTACCATATTAAAGAGGAGACCTGGATGAATCAATAGAGGTCAGGTGAGTGTTTTTTTTATATTTTGGCCGCTAGCAGTGGTAAATGCTAGGCTCATGAATTTTACGTAGCTGGCACTTAAAGGGTTAAATAGGGCATTGTTCAGTCTCTTTAATCCCCTTATACTCCCTAACATGGAATTCTCATTAATCTTGCTTATGACGATGCTCTTACAGTGCTGCTGCTGAGGAGGGGTGAGGTGGCAGGAGTTCCATCAGCAGCAGCCTACAGTCACTAATGAGTAGCTTTCTTCTCCCGCATAGTGAAGCAAGTTTGCCCTGAAAAAGCTGTCCTGCCCGGCCAGTAATGTGCCATCATAGTGGGTGTTTAGTGTGGCGAGGCCATAGTAACCCCAAGGAGAACTCGCCTGTCCACGAAAAAAAAATAAGTGGAGAGACTGACCTTTGTGAAGTTGAATCAGGTATGGATCAGCCAGGATTTCCACCCACCAATGCCTGATGCATCAGAGTAGATTTATCTTGGTGCCACACCGACACTTCACAAATATGAATAATGCAAAACAAAAGGTGCTGCTCCTCAGTTGCAGACATTCTTCCTCATCAGACCACAAGTAAGTATTGAGGATATGTATTATGTAAAATGTAACTTATAATAGATTTTCCTGTGCGGGGCCGCACTTTTTAACACTTGCCAAGAAGGGAATTAATAGGGCGAGAGTGGGGCCTTACAGGGGAGGTTTTTACCTCCACCTGCTACAATGGACAATATGTTGTTCCCTTCTACCTTTTTTAGGAAAGTGTTACTCGTCTTAAAAAGGGCGGCCCTACACAGGAACCAATACCTATCAGCCACTATATGGTCTCCTCATGCTGCCACCACCTCCACGCTGTGTCATTCAGGCACTATGTGGTCTCCTCATGCTGCCACCATCTCCACGCTGTGTCATTAAGGCACTATATGGTCTCCTCATGCTGCCACCACCTCCACGCTGTGTCATTCAGGCACTATATGGTCTCATGCTTCCGCCACCTCCACGCTGGGTTATTCAGCCACTATATAGTCTCCTCCTGCTGCTGCCAACTCTAGGCTTTGTCATTCAGCCACTATATGTTCTCCTCATGCTGCTGCAACCTCCAGGCTGTGTCATTCAGACACTATATGCTGCCGCCAACTCCAGGCTGTGTCATTCAGCCACTGCATGGTATCCTCATGCTGCCACCACCTCCACGCTGGGTCATTCAGCCACTTTATGGTCTCCTCATGCTGCCACCAGCTCCATGCTGTGTCATTCAGCCACTATGTGGTCTCCTCATACTAATGCCACTATAAGGTTCTGTCATTGTGCCGCTTTGCGATAGTGATTCTAAGCGATGCCTCTGATCTGCATGTTATACTGAATAACAGTATTATTTCACTAACCGAACACACATCCTATGCTTGTTATAGCAAATGTTCTAAAACCCTATTGAGGCTCTCTGTAGGCCAGAAATAGCCGTGAATAAATTCAGACCGAAACATTTTTCTGGGGAAAATTTGGCTAAACAGATTTTTCAAAAATTCGCTCATCTCTGTTTCTCACAGGCATTGTAAGTTAAGCCACATGCGAATACATATTTGCATCATAAGAATACTTATTCACATGGTGCTGAATTGTCCCTAATGTGTGAAGTTATTGTTAGTTTTGTTGTAAATTCTTCATATACATAAGACTATATTATGCTGATTTTACCTGTGGTTAAGGGATTCCTTTGGCTTCTTTAAAAGGAGAGAAATGTTATATTTCAAACCTGCATAGGTAGTATTCTTTTAATCCACCAGTAGAAAATAATTCATAAAATATTTAATCATGTTTGACATTCTTTCATCCTATGGCAAATAAAGAACAAAGACTTACTCAGACTTCAAATACTCCCCCAACGCTACATTCTGTAACGTGCTAGAGCTCAGTTGTGATCTTTGAAGTGTAAATGGTTTGGTATCATCTTGAAGGGCTCTAGCAACAGTGGTAAAAGTTAAGAGAAAGTATATTTTGAACATAGTAAGTTGCATTTGGATCACTGATCATTTTCAAGTTCGAGAGGGAGCCTAAGTTGCTTTTATAGAATGCTGATGGGCAAATGCTAGTAATTTAAAAGCCGCTGCTCGGTGCTTAGAGTAGGGAAAGAATAGGCCACAAGGGAAATGAGGTTGCAGTTGATGAAAATATAGAGAAGCTGATGGGATAGGGCTGACACAGCACTGCTTAGGAAGTTGTCGAAAAATAGGAAAATATAGACACTTTTTTGTATAAATAGAATGCAAAATATATATTACTATGAATTTGCAGGTGACATTCTATCATGCTAAATCATTCTAACAAGCTACTTTTTATCTCAAAATTACAACTCTAAGCAGTGCTTAAAATAATTTAGATTATAATCTTTTTATGTTCTTGGAACAGCCATTGCAAGGATGTTGAAAAGGCCAATGGCAATAATAAGGCATCAATAAGCTTACTTGAAGCCTGTCCCATTTCTCCATTTACTGCAACACAATGTATATGGTGTAGCAGAGCTCCAAAATTCCTCTCTCCTTTCCATTCCTTGATGACCACCTCCAAATGTGTTTGCATGGCCACCCTCCCTAAACTCCCAGCATAAGCGAGCCTGGTGAGCCACAGTGGTCAGTGAAGAGGGGTGGATGTATGAATACATTTGGAGTGTGGTTTTGAAGAAATGCAGATGAAAGTAGGGGGAAACTTTGGAACTTGCTGCAGTAGGCCGGCTCCCATAAGTGAGGACACTTCTAGTGCCAGCTGGCAGTGCTGGCACTAGGAGTGTCTTCACTCATGGGAGCTGGCAGCCATCCTTCTATAGCCCTGGCTGGGGCTGCTGACAGAAAGAGGATTGGGGGGCCGCCATAAGTTACAGCAGTGCTTCATGCTGCTGCACCCTTAGGTAAAGCGGGTTGATGGGCTGCCCATCAATCATCCTTTCCATGTTTGGGCTGGGCGCCAAACTCGCTTGATGCCTTTCCTGCTGCTTCACCTCTAGGTGAAGAGTGTTGATGGGCTGCTGAGCAGCAACCAGCATTTCCATGTTTGTGCCAGACGCTGAACTCTAGCTGAAGTTTGTGATCAGGTTTGGGAACAGGGTTCCCCCATCACTAGTTTTAAGTGCAAATTGTGCTCTAAATTCATTGATCACATCTTATTCACTATTTTAAGGCTAGTTTACTGAAGCGAGGCCCAGATATGGATAGACTGCCAGCGTCCCTCTCTGTGCCTTTAGCATTACTGAACTAAAAGGATGCAGTCTGCATTCAAATAAACCAGAATAAGACTTTTGGCAGTTTTAATAAATGTGGAAGCACTGACCTTTATGGGCAATTGTATTGTGGTATGTGCAGTACAATAGCAGTACTTAACTGGAATAGTGACCCCAGTGACATTTTGGATATCTTCCAGTACTCAGATGCAATAGAATCATAAAACTGTGCAAAACCCGGGAATCGACTGAATGTCTTAAATGCTGCAATGCAATAAATAAGACCAGGTTTCCAATAGTCTCAATTACACTTAAACAAAATGAGTCCAATAAAATTGGCCAACTGCATTGCTTCAGTATCACCACTTGAAATCCCTTCACCTTACATATATTCTTACCAGATTTATACTGTAAAAAGTGCTTATAGGATATTACCATTAGACATGTGCATTATCCCGACTTTTAAAGCGATATTACACTATAATGTGTGTTTTTTTAAATCTTTTTTAATGCTAATCTGAGTCCACATACGCTATTGAGACATTGAAACATTTGAATAGCAAAAAGGATTTAAGAGCGTTCTTGGAATATGTGAATGATTAATGGAAATATCCTATATGCACTTTGTACAGTATAAATCTGGAAAGAATATATGAAAGGTGAAGGGACCACATTATTGTTCAAGCTGAATCATGTGGTGATACTGAACTGATGCTCTGCAATATGTTCCAGTACAGCTTCCTAGTAAACAGGATTTTTTCTACGGGAAGGTGAGCAGGACCACCACCACGGTCGCTGAGGCTATTGGAGGTGCCTTTTTCCAACCATCCTATTTTCAAAGGTTACCTTTATTAAGACAGGCCCCTCATCCCCCATATTGGGCTCAGTCACATGGAGGAGGTATGGCCTGCTGTTAAAGTAGAGGCACAGCATGGCACAGAACTGTGTGGGACAACAGCAACACCATAGGATAGGTGAGGAGGGGGGCAGAATTTTTCATCCCTGCACTGAGCACTATTTCACCAGTAAGAAACAGGCAGCTCTATCAAATATGTAGGTGTGAGCCTATATGTCTCAGCACTCTCCAGCAATATTTAGACAGGACAGGGCACAACCCCTTCTCTATATAATCTGACTAATAGCATATATCTGGATCCCCCTATGGTAAAACTGAGTGATGAACTGTGTGGAAGGTTTGTGTGGATATAAGCAATGTGTCTGTCTATAGTGTGGTAATGTCAAGCCTCCTGGTTAAAACCATGGATAAGGCTGAAACGAGCTCCAGATGTGAGGGCGCAGCAAAGAAAATAAGTCCAAAAGAACAAATCATAATTCAGGGGCTGGCAGCTGACAGGAAAGGTACAATGAATAAATCCGAGTTCTGGGGCTGGCAGCTAACAGGCAAAGTACAAAGAATAGGTTATTAGAAAAGGTTGTAGCACACTGATTTTGCATGATAAGAATGTGTTAAGTATATCAATAAAGCAAAAAGCGAAGTACAAAGAATAACCATGTAATCTGTCCGAGGGTTAATCCAAAAGCAGGCCAGGTCAATCCAGGAAATCAGATAGAAAACGCAGGAAACAGGGAAACAGAATCCAGGAACTTAGCTGATAACACAACAATGAAAACAGGCCAACTGTCCATTTTAATAGTGCTGTCGATAAAGCTGACCACTGAGACCATAAACAACCCGGAAGTTAAAAGCAAGCCCAAGAGCTTACACTCTAGGCTTCGTGCTCTTGCAGTGTGCTGAACACCAGGTGGCAATGTGTAGCAGTGCAATGGATCAAGATCCAGATCTTGTACAAACACCCAAGCAAGCATGTCTGCGGCTGCGCACAGACATCGATGGAGATATGACAGCACGCCCGCATCCGATAGAAGAGTGAGAAAGGCCAGGAGACCGATTTGTAAGCACCTTTTTTAGCTCATGCGAATCTTGTCCTGTGCTCAGAGGTTTAGGTAGAAATTTAATGGCATGTTTTATTTCTGCATGCCACCACTCAAACAATGGGTACCTACCTTTCACTTTATCATTTCTGTTAAATGGTCTAGATAAGGAGCCAACCCATCAGGTGGTATTCAGCAAGGCTGCAGACTGGTCACTACTCCAACCTGATCTGCTGGCATCTAAAATTTACTAAAGCTCGATTAGTTTCACGTAACTATAATACACTCAAATGTGATTACTATTTATGTGCATTTAAATGGTTGCTTGTTTTGGGCCTTTTTGACACAGTTTCATACTCACCCTTTAACCCCTGAAGAAAGAAGTTGGCAGGGTTATAGGTAGTGTTTTTGGAATATTCCTCTGTTCTGATGAAGGTCAGTAAAATGTGGAATATTCACAACATTTAAGTCCCTGGTCTAGGAAAGCAACTAAAGCAGCCAACTGCTTCCAAAGGGTATCAGTAACCTACAAAACACTGCACTAATAAATATAAAAAGAGGCTCTCTTTAGATAAAATACTATATGCTAAAAGTGAAATGAAGAATCTTCTTTGAACTCATTTTAAAACATTTTTAGGTTTCATTGGGTTTTTATTAAATTAAGAATTCAAGTTTTGCATAAAATAAAGGAGCTGAAAATAACTGACAAACCAATGCGGACGTAATCAAATTACAAATCATCGCCATAAGAGATGTACTTATATATAACATTTATAGTTCAGTAATAACATAGGCTAAGTATAAATTACTTATTAAAGTGGACCAATAGTCTCCACAGCTTGGGTGTTTTTTGCAGGTTCCAACTATCTGGTTCCTCCACTGGGAACCCCTCGTTGCTTTGTTGGCTGGCAACAGCTTGCGTGAACATCAAGGAAGAAGGAGGGCTCTCCTTCAAATAGCATTCATTGCTGTGTATTTTAATATCTGACAATGAATTTGGAATGATTGGCTTGCCAAGTGCCTCCCTCTGGCCACTGTCTATGCACACCCACCCCAGCCATTCAGATATGCCTAGCAAGGTTTAATGCAAAGAACAGAGGAGTTCAGTGCATGCCAACAGAGGCCCATGCATGTGCTGCGGGGTTGCAAGCACATGCATGGGCATGTAAAAACAATCTCTGTATTTCACCCCTTCCAAGGGCAAGAGCAGGCTTTAAACTGCCCCTGGAATATTTCTGACGTTTGAACCAAAGTTACATGAGTTTTTTTCTGCTTTTAATGTATAGGGGACAAAAGCTATAAAAAAACAAATAATCTTTAAAAAGAACATTTAGCAGTATTTGATTTCATGCTTGCCAGGACATATGTGAGTTTATTGGCACAATTGGCACAATGTACACAACTGTTTACTTTTTTCCTGGTGCTTTTTAATTACTGTGCCATATGGATTTGTCAATATACAGATCGTCCCAGATATGAGAATTACATTTGCTTCCACAAAACATTTGACCTTGAGAATATAGAGATTAATTAGTAATATCAATCTGACCAGTCTCATTATCACCTTGTTTATACATTACTATTACATTATTACTATTGTGGTAAGGTGCAAGGGGCCGTTATTGACGGCAGGTATGTAGCACCAATGTACCTGGCATTGGTGCAGTAAAGCCGTATAGCTTGTTTGTCCAGCATCAGCTGCTGGTGGCAGTTTGCTGCTGATGATTTAGAATAGCCGAAAGGCTAACCTGGGACGGCTTTACTGGGATGGAGTAGAGCAGGGTGGGACTCCATCCCACTACCCAGGTCCAGGTTTTGCGGGCTGTTTAAATAGCCTGGGGAATCAGCTGTGCTGGTTCCTTTGTCTAGAGCTCACATGGGAGTGAGACTCTGTGAGCCTGGCTGAAATCTCCTGTGGAGGCTGTTTCATGCGGACCTGAGGCCTAGTTGGACTGTAAACAGGACGTTTGCTCAAGGACTAAAAGCTGTTTGCCTGATTGAATCATTTATGCTGCTGTTTCCTGAAAAGGTGATGTAACCTGTTTGGACATATGCTTTTGTGGATTTATGTGTGAAATAAACACAGACTTTACTTTGAACTGCTTGCCTCTGCCTCTATACTGCTGACACCCGGTCGCCTACCAGAGCTAATCTCCACATTTGGTGTCGGATGCGGGCATAGCAGTGAGGCCGTTGCTAGGAGCAACCGACGAAAAAGTTTTTTGTTGTGCATGTCCTATATTAAACCTGCCAGGCTGCTACCTGGGACTGCAGACAAAATGGAGGCGGTCGTGAAAGCGCTCGTGGAGGCCAACAGGCAGCAGCATGAGACCAACCAGCTGTTTTTGCAACATATGATGGCGCAGCAAGCTGCAGGTGCGCCCAAAAGTATTCCTGATGCCCGGAAAGCTGTCCGCTCGGCGCTCACAAAAATGACCCCTTCAGATGACGTGGAGACTTACCTGGCGGTGTTTGAAAAGGTGGCTGCAAGGGAGAAGTTGCCGCATGACCAGTGGGCTGATGTCATCGCTCCATTTCTGGCGTCTGGACCCCAGCAGGTGTTGTTTGATCTCCCAGAGGACCAAGCCGCTGACTACCCGACTCTGAAGGGTGAGATACTGGCGAGACTGGGGGTGAATGTGTGGGTTCGGGCTCAGCGGGTGCATCAGTGGAGCTACCAGTCGGCAGAGCCCGCCCGACCCCAGTATTATAAACTGCTGCACCTGCTGCAAAAATGGCTGCAGCCGGAGTTGTTAAGCCCCACTGCCATTTTGGACCGCTTGCTGGCGGACATGTTTTGGAGGGCTTTACCGCACCCTCTTCAGCACTGGGTTGGCCAGGTGTCCCCTGACAACGCACTAGGGATGGTGGACCTAGTGGAGCGATATGAGGCCACCAGGAACTTGCAAAGCGGCTCCATGAGGAGGGATTCGGGGAAACCCCGGAGGTCCCCGCCCCAGCTCAGGCGAGTGGTGTCCCCTAAACCCTCTCAGGACCTACCCCCCAAAGTCCCTGCCCAAGTGTTGTGTTGGGGATGTAAGGAGCCGGGACATATCAGAGCCAATTGTCCCCACCAGGGGGAGCCCATGGATGTAAACTTTGGTTACCGCCCTTCCATGTATGCCAGGAGGCTGTGTGCTGCCGGTATCCCTGAGCTTGTGGGGCAAAGTCACCTCTGTCAGGTGAAAGTGGGAGACACCCTGGCTGTGGCCCTTTTGGACTCGGGGAGTATGGTTACCCTGGCAAGACCCGCCTTAGTACTGCCCGATGAGTACACTGGGCGGAAAACCGGGGTTTTGTGCATTCATGGGGACCTGAGAGACTATGCCACAGCACAAGTGTCTCTCACCACCGTCTCCGGCAGCTGGAAACATGAAGTCGCTGTCGCCGCTAAACTCCCATATGAACTGATTATTGGGAGAGACTTTCCAGGGTTCAGGTCACTGTGGGCCAAGCTGGCAGTTCCGGAAACCCGCGAGGCGGGTGTGTCCCCAATAGACTGGCCCTACTCAGGGGAGACCCCGGTGCCCTGGGAACCGGAATCAGGAGGCACCGTGGAAGAGGTGCCCGTCCCTAAAATGGAAGAGGGGGAGTCAACCCCACTAAATGTTATGGTTGGAGATGTGGAAGAGTTGACAACAGGTCCAGAGTTGGCAGATCTCCATGTCTCCACAACTAACTTTGGTACCGCTCAACACCAGGACCCGACCCTGTCTCGGGCCTGGGAGAATGTTCTTGAGGTGGAAGGTGAACCACAACAGCCAGGGGCGGAGTTACAGTTTCCTCGCTTTGTGGTTCACCAGGAAATGTTGTACCGAGTAAACAAGGTACGTGAAGAGGTGGTGGAACAATTGGTGGTACCCAATTCATATCGCAAATTGGTGTTGGATTTGGCCCACCAACATGTTCTGGGTGGACACCTAGGCCAGCAGAAAACACTGGACCGCGTTTTACAACGATTCTACTGGCCCAGTGTGTACAAGGAGGTGGAGAGATATTGTGAGTCCTGTCCAACATGTCAGATGACCAGCCCTCAGCCTCATTACCGTGGTCCCTTAGTTCCTCTCCCAGTTATTGAGGTACCCTTTGAGCGGATTGCCATGGATCTAGTGGGTCCAGTGCCAAAATCCGCTAGAGGGCACCAACATATTCTGGTGATCTTGGACTATGCCACGCGGTACCCTGAGGCAGTGCCCCTGCGTCACACCTCTGCCAAGCTCATTGCTAAGGAGCTTATGGAAATGTTTTCCAGAGTAGGTCTGCCTAAAGAGGTCCTGACCGATCAAGGTACCCCGTTTATGTCGAAAGTAATGAAAGAGCTCTGTAAACTGCTGCAGGTGAAACAGTTGCGGACATCCGTTTACCACCCGCAAACAGACGGCCTAGTAGAACGGTTTAATCAAACTTTAAAGACCATGTTAAAAAGGGTGGTCGCCAAGGATGGGAAGAATTGGGACTTGCTGCTGCCCTATCTGATGTTCGCAGTGCGAGAGGTGCCCCAGGCCTCTACGGGGTTCTCGCCCTTCGAACTCTTATACGGTCGACATCCACGGGGCCTGTTGGATATAGCCAAGGAGGCCTGGGAACAGCAACCCACACCCCACAAAAGTGTGGTAGAGTACGTGACTCAGCTACAGGAACGGATAGCGACCGTCTTGCCGCTTGTCAGAGAACACATGGAGGCAGCGCAGCGGGCCCAAAGCAGGGTTTATAATCGGCAAGCCAGGGTACGGAACTTTAACCCCGGTGACAGAGTTGTGGTTCTGGTACCCACGGTGGACAGTAAATTTCTAGCTAGGTGGCAGGGTCCCTATGAGGTCATTGAAAAAGTTGGGGAAGTGACTTACAAGGTACATCAGCCTGGGCGGAGGAAGCCCGAGCAGGTGTACCATGTAAACCTGCTGAAACTATGGAAAGACAGGGAGACCCCTGGGGGTGACAGTCCCCGACCAGGTATGGTGGGGGTGGAGCTTCCCATTCCTCGGTCTGTTAGTAGAGAAGTAGTAGTCGAGGTGAAAACTGGCGACAACCTCTCCTCTAAACAGACTCAGGAAGCCAGGGAGTTTATTAGCAGAAACACGGACGTGTTTTCAGAACTCCCTGGGCGCACTTCGGTCATCCAACATGATGTTGTCACGGAACCTCAGGTCAAGGTCCGGTTGAGGCCTTACCGGGTACCCGAGTCCCGGCGACAAGCTATCGCGGAGGAAGTGCAGCAAATGCTCCGGTTAGACGTGATTGAAGAATCAAAGAGTGAGTGGGCCAGCCCCATAGTCTTGATTCCCAAGCCCGATGGTACGTTGCGGTTCTGTAACGATTTCCGCAAACTTAATGAAGTTTCCAAGTTTGATGCCTACCCTATGCCCCGGGTAGATGAACTCATTGAGAAGCTAGGCCAAGCCAGGTACTTTTCGGTTTTGGACCTCACAAAAGGGTACTGGCAGGTGCCCTTGACTGAGGCTGCCAAGGAGAAAACAGCCTTTATTACACCAGAGGGACTGTTCCAATACAAGGTGTTACCCTTTGGGTTACACGGCGCTCCCGCTACGTTCCAAAGGTTAATGGATATTGTCCTCAGGCCACACCGTCGGTATGCTTCGGCATATCTGGACGATATAATTATCCATAGCACGGATTGGGAAAGTCACCTACCCAAAGTCCAGGCCGTAGTGGATTCCCTCAGGAAGGCTGGGTTGACGGCAAACCCGAAAAAATGTGCTTTAGGCCTAGAAGAAACAAAATACCTGGGCTATGTGATTGGACGAGGAGTGGTCAAGCCCCAGGTGAACAAACTAGAAGCCATCCGTAACTGGCCCCGGCCTAACACCACCCGCCAGGTAAAGTCATTTCTGGGGTTGGTGGGATATTATATGCGGTTCATTCCCAATTTTGCCACCCTAGCGGCACCATTGACAGACCTGTTAAAGGGACGCAAGTCTGTCATGGTGAAGTGGAATGAACAGGCCGAAAAAGCGTTCTCCGCTTTGAAGTCTGCCCTGTGTGGGTCTCCGGTGTTGGTGACACCCGACTTTAAGAGGGAGTTCATAGTGCAGACCGATGCCTCCGAGGTAGGTCTCGGTGCTGTACTGTCTCAGGAAGTCAACGGGGAGGAGCACCCCGTTGTCTACATGAGTCGCAAATTGACACCCGCGGAGACCCGGTATAGTATAGTGGAGAGGGAGTGTTTGGCCATTAAATGGGCCCTGGAGTCTCTTCGCTACTACTTGCTGGGGAGAAGGTTCCGTCTGATTACGGACCACTCTCCCCTCAAGTGGATGTGCCAGGCTAAGGACAGGAATGCCAGGGTCACCCGATGGTTCTTGTCATTACAAAACTTCAAGTTTACAGTAGAGCACAGAGCGGGACGATTGTTGGGTAACGCGGATGCCCTGTCCAGAACACATTGTTTGGCATGTGTCCACCCCCTCAGGGTTGAACAAAGGGGGGGGGTATGTGGTAAGGTGCAAGGGGCCGTTATTGACGGCAGGTATGTAGTACCAATGTACCTGGCATTGGTGCAGTAAAGCCGTATAGCTTGTTTGTCCAGCATCAGCTGCTGGTGGCAGTTTGCTGCTGATGATTTAGAATAGCCGAAAGGCTAACCTGGGACGGCTTTACTGGGATGGAGTAGAGCAGGGTGGGACTCCATCCCACTACCCAGGTCCGGGTTTTGCGGGCTGTTTAAATAGCCTGGGGAATCAGCTGTGCTGGTTCCTTTGTCTAGAGCTCACATGGGAGTGAGACTCTGTGAGCCTGGCTGAAATCTCCTGTGGAGGCTGTTTCATGCGGACCTGAGGCCTAGTTGGACTGTAAACAGGACGTTTGCTCAAGGACTAAAAGCTGTTTGCCTGATTGAATCAGCTGCTGGTGGCAGTTTGCTGCTGATGATTTAGAATAGCCGAAAGGCTAACCTGGGACGGCTTTACTGGGATGGAGTAGAGCAGGGTGGGACTCCATCCCACTACCCAGGTACGGGTTTTGCGGGCTGTTTAAATAGCCTGGGGAATCAGCTGTGCTGGTTCCTTTGTCTAGAGCTCACATGGGAGTGAGACTCTGTGAGCCTGGCTGAAATCTCCTGTGGAGGCTGTTTCATGCGGACCTGAGGCCTAGTTGGACTGTAAACAGGACGTTTGCTCAAGGACTAAAAGCTGTTTGCCTGATTGAATCATTTATGCTGCTGTTTCCTGAAAAGGTGATGTAACCTGTTTGGACATATGCTTTTGTGGATTTATGTGTGAAATAAACACAGACTTTACTTTGAACTGCTTGCCTCTGCCTCTATACTGCTGACACCCGGTCGCCTACCAGAGCTAATCTCCACACTATATATACATTATTCAGTTCCAGTTGCAGTTACCAGTATTTGATCATTTAGATAAGTGTCAGTATATTTATGTGATACTTTCTTATAAATAACCCCCTACTGGAATTTGCTAGTGCACAGCCCATCCTGACATAGCTTTTTTCATAAAAAAAAGTGATGTGGGACTTGTTGGCTGATATGCCCATTACTCAAAAACCCTTTTCTGAGCATGGCAATATATCAGTCCCTATGTCTTATGGCCTAGGTTGGGGGTGCCTCAAAAAATGACCACCCATGGAGAAAAACTAGACCTGTGACAATGAGCACTGGACTTATCCACAACCCCAGTATCCAGAAGGAGGTGCTGGTAACTGGGCAAGTTTATTGCCAATCTCCCATCTTAATTGTGGAAAAAAATTGATAAAACAAAAGATTCATATGTCTGAAAAAAATGCACTTGGCGATCACACAACCACACTAAAGACAGGTGTGCATAATACTATGACACTCAGTTTCTTAAAGTTGTGTCCAGTTCTTCTCCAGTAGGCATTTTAACCTAAACTTTCAAGCAGGTATCTGGTAGCACCTTGCAATTTTAAAGTCCAGTCACGTGAAAACAGGTGCAACCAGAATCAACTGACATTCTAATGAGCTGGTGAGTGGAATGAGTGCCCCTGGATGAATCCAGGTATTGATATTAATCAAGACTTTTTATTTTACAGGAATGCCTTGCTGCTTGTACCGGCTTACCTTTTCCTGGTCCAATGGTGCATATGTAAGATCTCATCGAATAATGCTATGCCTATGTCTAGAGATGAGCGGATTATTGAAAGAACATTTTGCCTTTCTGTGTTGGGTTAGTGAAATAATACTGTAATGCAGTTTGGCATGCAGATCAGAGGCATTGCTATTAGAATCGCAGTCGCAGAGTGGCACAATAAAAGCCTTGAGGTGGCATCAGTATGAGGATAACATATATTGCCTTAAAGATACACTATGTAGTTGGCATCAGTATGAGGAGTCCATATAGTGCCTGAAAGACATACCCTGGAGTTGACAGCAGCATGAGGAGACCATATAGTGCCTGAATGACACACCCTGGAGTAGACAGCAGCATGAAGAGATCCCATAGTGCCAGAAAGACTCACCCTGGAGTTGGTAGCCGCATAATGAGTCCATATATCACCTGAAAGACACACCCTGGAGTTGGCAGCAGCCCTATGAGACCATGTAGTGCCTGAAAAACACACCCTGGAGTTGGCAGAAGCATAAGTAGCCCATAAATCACCTGAAAGACATGCCCTGGAGACGGCAGCAGCATGATGATCCTATGCATTGCGTGAAAGACACACCCTGGAGTTGGCAGCAGCATGAGGAGACCTCATAGTGCCTGAAAGACACACCCTGGAGTTGGCAGCAGCATGATGAGACCACATAGTTCCTGAAAGACACACCCTGGAGTTGGCAGCAGCATGTGAAGCCCATATATTGCCTGAAAGACACAACCTGTAGTTGGCAGCAGCATATGGAGACCATATAGTGCCTGAATGACACACTCTGGAGTGGGCAGCAGCATGAGGAGACCACATAGTGCCAGAAAGACACACCTTGCAGTTGGCAGGAGCATGCGAATACCATATATTGCCTGAAAGACACACCCTGGAATTGGCAGCAACATAAGGACACCCCATAGTGCCTGAAAGACTCATCCTGAAGTTGGCAGCAGCATAAGGATACCATATATTGCCCAAAAGACACACCCTGGAGTTGGCAGCAGCACTAGGAGACCATGTAGTGCCTGAAAAACACACCCTGGAGTTGGCAGAAGCATAAGGAGCCCATAAATTACCTGAAAGACACGCCCTGGAGATGGCAGCAGCATGATGATCCCATGCATTGCCTCAAAGACACACCCTGGAGTTGGCAGCAGCATGAGGAGACCTCATAGTGCCTGAAAGACACACCCTGGAGTTAGCAGCAGCATGATGAGACCACATAGTTCCTGAAAGACACACCCTAGCATTGGCAGCAGCATGAGGAGACTATGTAGTGCCTGAAAGACACACCCTGGAGTTGGCAGCAGCATGTGGAGCCCATCTATTGCCTGAAAGACACACCCTGTAGTTGGCAGCATCATATGGAGACCATATAGTGCCTGAATGACACACTCTGGAGTGGGCAGCAGCATGAGGAGACCACATAGTGCCAGAAAGACACACCTTGCAGTTGGCAGTAACATGAGAAGACCATATATTGTCTGAAAGACAAACCCTGGAATTGGCAGCAACATAAGGACACCACATAGTGCCTGAAAAACTCATCCTGAAGTTGGTAGCAGCATAAGGATAAGCATAAGCATAATGCCATAAGGATAAGCAGGCATAATGCCTGAAAGACACACCCTGGGGTGCCTGAAAGGCACACTCTGGAGTTGACAGCAGTATGAGGAGACCACATAATGCCTGAAATATGCTCCCTGAAGTTGGCAGCAGCAGCCCATATATTAGCTGAAAGACACACCCTGGATTTGGCAGCAGCATGAGGATTCCATATATTGCTGAAAGACACACCCTGGAGTTGGCAACAGCATGAGGAAACCACATAGTGCCTGAAAGACAAACTCTGGAGTTGGCAGTAGCATGAGGAGACCGTGTAGTGCCTGAGAGACAGACCCTGGAGTTGGCAGCAGCATGTGGAGACCATGTAGCGCCTGAAAGACATACACTGGAGTTGGCAGCAGCATGTGGAACCCATCTATTGCCTGAAAGACACACCCTGGAGTTGACAGCAGTATGAGCAGATCACATAGTGCCTGAAAGATGCACCCTGAAGTTGGCAGCAGCATAAGGAGCTCATATATTACCTGAAAGACACACCCTGAATTTGACAGCAGCATGAGGATCCCATATATTGCCTGAAAAATGCACCCTGCAGTTGGCAGCAGCATGAGGAGACCACATAATGCCTAAAAGACGCACCCTGGAGTTGGCAGCAGCATGAGGAGACCATGTAGTGCCTGAGAGACACACCCTGGAGTTAGCCGCAACATGAGGCAACCACATAGTGCCTGAAAAACACACCTTTGAGGGCAGCAGCATGAGGAGACCATATAGTGCCTAAAAGACAAACCCTGGAGTTGGCAGCAACATAAGGAGCCAATATATTGCCTGAAAGGCACACCATGGAGTTGGCAGCAGCATGAAGAGACCACACTGTGCCTGAAAGACACACCCTGGAAGGCAGCAGCATGAGGAGACATTGGTGCCTGAAGGACATATCCTGGAGTGGACAGCAGCATGAGGAGACCATGTATTGCCTGAAAGACAAACCCTGGAGTTGGCAGAAGCATTAGGAAACCACACAGTGCCAGAAAAACACTCCCTAGAGCTGGCAGCAGCATATGCAGACCACATATTGATTAAAAGACACGCACTGTAGTTGGCAGCAGCATGAAAAGATTATATATTGCCTGAAAGACGCACCCTGGAGTTGGCAGCAGCATGAGGAGAACACATACAAATTTTGGGCACATATATGTTATCCTAAGAATATTATTAAAAGTTATGTTTTACGTAATGCATTTCATCAATAATTATTTGTGGTATGATGCGGAGAAATGTATGTAACTGGAGAGCAGTGCCTTCAATCTAATTTGCACTCTACATATTTGTGAAATGTTGATGTGGCACCATGATCAATCTATACTAAAGGTGAATATTGTGAATGTGCACTGCCCATAATATATTAAAATGTAAGGTGCTGGCGGAATGGGACAACAACCACTTGTAAAGATTTATGCATTGGGGGTCCTAGACCAACCCCCTAATGTCCCCTATATATCTGCCGCACACTAATTGATTATCACCATCTATCAATAAACCAATTAACCTTTAGATACTCTTTACAGATTTATTTGGTAGGACTCACAAAATATACACCAAAAATACATACAAAACTTGATTAAAATACATAAAATTACACACACAGGAGAGAGGTATACCCCACAACTGGCTCTCTTATATGTTATAATGCATCAAAAATTATTACCACATATATATATATTTGGGGCCTCTAGAGATAATGAAAGATTGAATAATACGTGCTATATTCTGTGAAAAAAAATTTTTTTGTGTTATCTAAGTTATAAAAAACTACCAAACTCCACTTGCCAAAAAAAGTTGCAAAAAGTGTCAAAAAACAACTATATAATCTTAAAAACTCTTTACATCTATCATAGTGTATAAACTAAAGTGCTTTGTGCAAAGGTGCTATGTGCAAAAACATACCATTGGATTCTATTGCAACAGCCCCAAATAGATCACAATTAATACATTGCCAATAGTTCACATAAAATTCCTATCTACATCACCATATGATACGGCCTCCGGGGTCCCTCCTCCACAGCTCGCCACCGACGCGTTGCGTGGCTCTACGCCACTTCGCCAGGGTGTATGAGCTCTCCCATCCCCTGCTCCCCTATTTATATACCTGTAAAGATGGTCGCTCCAATGTCTCGGCGTGCAGCCCTCCCCCACACGCGCCCCCCGCCCGGCAGACAAAGCTCCCGTAAGGGTGACGCGGGGTGGATGCGTCACATCCGTCCATGTTCACGCCATCACCGGAAGTGCGTCAGCGGGGCTCCCGGCTCCGGCGCGCGTCCGCCCGGGAACACACCCCTGCAGTAGGAGGCCCCGGGCGGGCGCGCGCCCGAGCCCGAGCACGCCGCCGCAGCACCACTCGGCTCGTCCAGCCAAACAATCATAGTCTGTCAGCGGATCGTGGAAGGTATGTATCAAATTGCGGAGCAGAGGATGTGTATTTTTACACATAATTACACAATTAACATTATTTCCTTATGAATACACAATTAATATTTTATGAGTACCTACAATCCAAAAAAGATTTTTAGAAAAATAATAAACCAGTGGAAGATATATTACTATTGTTACAATAACTCATTCAATAAACATCTATCTGGCCCATATCATAATGAAGACTATTACCCAGGGGAACTTGTAATCAATTATTAGTGTGGCTGTGGCATCCTTCTGTATCAAACTCACTATACAGATATGCATACAACATATGTACCCAAAAAGGCACACCACAGTGTTTGTACATATGGGATCCATTCAGACGTCACAACCATGTATTATATTGTATTGGGGGGGAGAGGGGAAAGAGGGGGGGGGGGGAAGGGGGAGGGAGGGGGGGGGGGAGGGGGGTTTCAGAGAGAAAGGGGGAAGGGAGGAAAAGATCAAAGGAGGAAAAAGGGACAAGGTCCATTGTACACCAGTCCCATTTGGTACTTTTCTTCTCAAGGTTGCATTGATTCCATCCCAACTGGGGCTGTTCATGTCATTTATTGCAGAGGACATCATCCAAGGGTCTAGAGATCTAGAATATATATATCTTCTTTCCATTATCCGAATATCGTTTCCACTCCACAGAGAGAGACATTCAGATTGGGTCATCCCTCCACGGCACTTCAGATAAGTACTTCAAAAAAGCAGACAGGTAGAAAATGGTTTAGTGATATCAAGGTCAATGTTGTGTCCAGAAATGACCTAAAAAGGGGGGAAAGTGGGAAACCCAACTAAAGATCACATGTATACTAGTACTTAGGCACTGCCCTAAGGAATATATAGAGCGCCCAGCTAACCACTATACGAGCAATGTAATACACCGAGAAAAAGACAATTGGTTACATGCTGGGCTGGCCAATGAAATTACTAATTTACATGAAAAAATGAAAAAATTACTTTATTAGTGGTGCAAAGCAGCACTCAAGGCATATGACAATCAAGACTTGGTATCACACATTATTAAAATCGCAATGCGAAGAACATATTTACATTAAAGGAGGCCCCTGCCAGGCCGACCTGGACTCCACACTCACAGCTGCAAACACATCACTCATACCTGCTGGCCAGCATATAATAAGAAAGGGATGATCCATCCACGTTTGAGCTAGCTGAAACATGTCCCAAAAGTCACCATTCGTGGAGAAGCCAGTCTTTAGGACTATCCACAGGAAACAGATATAGGGCAAATTGATGGACGTAGGTGTAAGGATGATGTGAAACAGGCTCTGAACACAGAGCACTACAATGTACCCTCGTATATCTGTCCAACTTATAAGGATAGTACGGGGCTGCTGGAAAATGGCGTGCCGGTATGCTGACTGAAGAGGACTAGACACAAAAGTTTCTTTAGAGGATTGTCCAGTGCGGACAGGTATGCATGAAAGTTCACATTGGGGACAATTCAGGTCCCTCCACATTAAGGTTTGTTCCTCTATTATAGGCCCAATGGCGCTGTGTCAAATAAAGCAACAGGTGGCATATACAGCAACTCTTAAGCAATAATGTACTTGCGCTTTTTAGCGAGGGCCGATGCAGACGTATAGTGGTCAATTTCGTCCTTCTTCTTTGCAGGATCACTCAGATCATCAAAGAATGCAGTCATGCAGCATATGCTGTCTCCAAGCTCGCCACCATTATGATTATCCTAGTATCCCCGGCGTTGACATGTCCATGCCGCAGTCTGTTATAAAGTACGGCCAGCCATTGAGTAAGCACGTGCAGTGGGTGTGGGCAGGGGCCCCAACCAACAGCTGTTTCGCTCCTACTCGGGAGCTTCGTCAGGGTAGGAGGGACTATCGCCATCGCATCATCTTTATAGGCGGTCTTACAAAGTGAGTCAAACAGGGTAGCCAATCATTCCGCTGCATTCACAGCTGTATAAGGTGTAGACCCCGGCATTCATAATCACCGATTCCAACTTCCACTCGTCATCCTCTAGGCGCGCCTGCGCAACAACACCACCACTCGCGGCGCGCGCATGCGCCATGACTTTCATTCAAACGTCCATCACCTGCGCTGCGTGCGCATGCGCCATTGCAACTTGTTTCGCCGCCCATCACCAGCACAATATATTTAACTCCTTAGATGACTGCTCACAGGACAGAGCGTCCAAAAATCTACATTCTTAACATCACTTACGCATTGGCGATAAGAATCCATGCGATGCATTAATAGCCTCCTATAAAATAAACACCCAAAGCTCTTACTATTCTAATGGGTATAAAGGTGTTACCTTGTATTTACACAGCGTCACACAGCCACCCGCTCCAAGCACACCTAAACCCAAATGTGTGCACATACATGGGGTAGCCCATTCCATTATTAGTCAACCTTTCATCTCTAAGGCCTCCAGGGCACAGTCCTCAGCTAGTACCTCAATGTTTGGCACCAACGCCCTTCTATTTACCTTTAAACGGGCTGTCAGCAATCAAAAAGCGTATATGTGATGGTATGCTGTTTGATGATCTGAGTGATCCTGCAAAGAAGAAGGACGAAATTGACCACTATACGTCTGCATCGGCCCTCGCTAAAAAGCGCAAGTACATTATTGCTTAAGAGTTGCTGTATATGCCACCTGTTGCTTTATTTGACACAGCGCCATTGGGCCTATAATAGAGGAACAAACCTTAATGTGGAGGGACCTGAATTGTCCCCAATGTGAACTTTCATGCATACCTGTCCGCACTGGACAATCCTCTAAAGAAACTTTTGTGTCTAGTCCTCTTCAGTCAGCATACCGGCACGCCATTTTCCAGCAGCCCCGTACTATCCTTATAAGTTGGACAGATATACGAGGGTACATTGTAGTGCTCTGTGTTCAGAGCCTGTTTCACATCATCCTTACACCTACGTCCATCAATTTGCCCTATATCTGTTTCCTGTGGATAGTCCTAAAGACTGGCTTCTCCACGAATGGTGACTTTTGGGACATGTTTCAGCTAGCTCAAACGTGGATGGATCATCCCTTTCTTATTATATGCTGGCCAGCAGGTATGAGTGATGTGTTTGCAGCTGTGAGTGTGGAGTCCAGGTCGGCCTGGCAGGGGCCTCCTTTAATGTAAATATGTTCTTCGCATTGCGATTTTAATAATGTGTGATACCAAGTCTTGATTGTCATATGCCTTGAGTGCTGCTTTGCACCACTAATAAAGTAATTTTTTCATTTTTTCATGTAAATTAGTAATTTCATTGGCCAGCCCAGCATGTAACCAATTGTCTTTTTCTCGGTGTATTACATCAATGTTGTGTCCCCATGTCATACCTGCTAATTGACATTACTATATCCATAACCACTTGGTCACTGTGCCTACCGCACAAGATCCAACTCATTTAATATACCTGACATCTCTATATCTACTTATACCTACCTAGTGTAGCCCCTTATCCCTCTGTTCCTATAGGCCTATCCACATGATGGTAAAGCGTAGAGGAGGTCCTCTGATGTTTAAACTTTAAATGTCACCATTTGTAGGTAACTATCACTCCACTAATAGGATTATTATCTGTCCTCCTCATACCAGTGATCTGTCATATTACTCTCGCCCTAAAAAGGCCTGAAAAGTGAACTCTTCATTCATGCCCATGGGGAACCGAGTCTGCAATGTATAAATCCATCGGGTTTCCTTCTGCAACAGTTGTCTTTTTCTATTTCCACCTCTTGACCCCAAGATCACCTGGTCTATCAATATAACCTTCAGGTTCTTGTAGCTTCCACCATGGTGGCTCAAAAAATGTGATGCCACTGGTGATAGGGTTTTCCCCTCTTTGGCATCTCTGGCTGCCAACCTAATGGTGGAGAGATGTTTCTGGATCCTCGTTCTGGCATCTTTACCAGTTTCACCCACATAGTACTGTGGGCATGTGCACCGGAGGACATATATAACACCCTCGGTTCTGCAGTTAAGGTGGCCCTTGATTTTAAATTGCCTACCATCCGTAAGGTGTTCAATTACAGCAGTTTTTTCAACAAAGGGGCATATGTTACATCTACCACACGGTCTACTGCCCATCAAATCACTATTTGTGGTCAGCCAGGTTGGGGGTCTGGTATAGTGGCTCCTGCACAACCGATCTTTGAGATTCGGGGCTCTCCTTGCTACCATAGATGGTCCTTTACCGATGTACCTTGCCAATACCGGGTCAGATTGTAAAACCGGCCAATGTTTCTGTAAAATAGTTCTTAAATTACGCCAGTCACTATTAAACGTGGATATGAACCTCACCTCATCCTGATTTCTCCTCTTATTTTGATACCCAAGTAATTTCTCTCTCGGGGTACACTTGGCTCGTTGTACTGCCCTCTGTATCACCTGACGTGGGTATTCCCTCTGCTGAAAACGTTTTGTCATATTCAATGCTTCTTCCATAAATCCTTCATTCTCTGAACAGTTGCGTTTGATCCTAAGGAATTGACCAATGGGTATATTCTCCTTTAATTTCTTTGGATGGAAGCTGCTGAAATGTAAAATTCCATTTGTTGCTGTGGGTTTCCTAAACAAACGTGTAGAAATCACACCATTAGCTTCAAGATGCAGCGTAAGATCTAGAAACTCAATTTTGTCCTGGGAGCGAGTATAGGTCAAATGAATATTGAAGGAATTGTTGTTCAACTCCGATATAAATCTATCACACAGTTCCGGGGGTCCCTGCCACAGCAGGAGAATGTCATCTATGAACCTGTACCAGCCCAGAATGTGGGGCTGGTACAGGTCCATAGTTTCCCCCCAAACCGTCTCTCGTTCCCACCAACCCATGAATAGGTTGGCGACCGAGGGCGCACATCGGGCGCCCATCGCCACCCCTTGTCGCTGTCTGTAGTATGTGCCGTCAAAGATGAAATAGTTGTGTGTAAGCACGAATGACAGTAAATCCATTGCAAATTTATGTATGGGTCTTCTCTCAGTGGATTCCATACTGAAAAAATATGCTACTGCTTTTAATGCCAATGAGTGAGAGATGTTGGTGTATAGCGACTCTACGTCGCATGCCACCATAAAAGTATCTTCCGGTACTTGTATCGAATTGAGCCGATTGAGTATGTCTGTCGTATCCCGTATGTAAGAATCAAGAGTTATAACGTGTGGTTGTAGTAGTTGATCTACATACGTGCAAGCATGTTCTGTCAGACATCCCACTCCCGAGACGATCGGGCGACCTGGTGGTTTTTCCAAGTTTTTATGTACCTTCGGCAGGGTGTAGAAGGTGGGGGTCCGAGGATGATCAACCTTCAAAAATTGAAACAATGTGCGGTTAATCACCCCATTCTCAAATGCTTCACCTATCAGTTGGTCGAATTCTTCTTTATACATTGATAGGGGATTTCCTTGTAGTCTCTGATAGGTATTTACATCCTTCAGTTGTCTCATTACCTCCCCCACATAGTATTCTCTTGAGAGAAGTACAATGTTCCCCCCCTTGTCTGAGGGTTTGATGACTATTTCAGGGGAGTTTCGTAATGATTGAACTGCTTCCCACTCATTCTTTGTAAGATTGGGGTTCGCCCTAGCTGGTTTCAAGTCTCTAATCTCCTTACTCACCAGATTATAAAAAACCTGCACTGCTGGGGTGTTGTTCCATGTAGGTGAGAACGTGGAAGGTCTCCTCAAGGTTGTCACCCCCCCTTCCTCATTGGCCTGTTGTTCCTCCAAAAGGTCCGTCAGGTCTTGCATTGCTTGCTGTTCCTGTTCTGTGAAGGTAGAGACTTCTGTGGGTCCCATAGAGTCAGAAAAATGGTGCTTTAGTGAAAGTTTTCGGCAGAACATATATAGATCCTTTACAATCTCAAATTTATCAATCTTATGTGTTGGGGAGAAATTAAATCCTCTACTCAATACCTGTTTCTGTACATCATTCAATTCCAGATCTGTTAAATTGATGATTTTTAATTCTACCTCCGCCGACGTTGTGATTGATGTGGGGGTGGATACCTCCTGCGTATCGTGTCCCTCGGGCGTAGCCTGTGATGGTCTCGGGTCATTGTTTCCCTGTTTGCGTCTCTCTCTTCTCTTATGCCTCCCCCTTCTGATCTTCCTATATGTCCCTGTCCTAAAAAAGACATATCTGCCAAGGAGCCATCTAGTGATCCACTAGTTTGGGAGGATGTCTGTGAGGAACTGTGTGATAGATTTATATCGGAGTTGAACAACAATTCCTTCAATATTCATTTGACCTATACTCGCTCCCAGGACAAAATTGAGTTTCTAGATCTTACGCTGCATCTTGAAGCTAATGGTGTGATTTCTACACGTTTGTTTAGGAAACCCACAGCAACGAATGGAATTTTACATTTCAGCAGCTTCCATCCAAAGAAATTAAAGGAGAATATACCCATTGGTCAATTCCTTAGGATCAAACGCAACTGTTCAGAGAATGAAGGATTTATGGAAGAAGCATTGAATATGACAAAACGTTTTCAGCAGAGGGAATACCCACGTCAGGTGATACAGAGGGCAGTACAACGAGCCAAGTGTACCCCGAGAGAGAAATTACTTGGGTATCAAAATAAGAGGAGAAATCAGGATGAGGTGAGGTTCATATCCACGTTTAATAGTGACTGGCGTAATTTAAGAACTATTTTACAGAAACATTGGCCGGTTTTACAATCTGACCCGGTATTGGCAAGGTACATCGGTAAAGGACCATCTATGGTAGCAAGGAGAGCCCCGAATCTCAAAGATCGGTTGTGCAGGAGCCACTATACCAGACCCCCAACCTGGCTGACCACAAATAGTGATTTGATGGGCAGTAGACCGTGTGGTAGATGTAACATATGCCCCTTTGTTGAAAAAACTGCTGTAATTGAACACCTTACGGATGGTAGGCAATTTAAAATCAAGGGCCACCTTAACTGCAGAACCGAGGGTGTTATATATGTCCTCCGGGGCACATGCCCACAGTACTATGTGGGTGAAACTGGTAAAGATGCCAGAACGAGGATCCAGAAACATCTCTCCACCATTAGGTTGGCAGCCAGAGATGCCGAAGAGGGGAAAACCCTATCACCAGTGGCATCACATTTTTTGAGCCACCATGGTGGAAGCTACAAGAACCTGAAGGTTATATTGATAGACCAGGTGATCTTGGGGTCAAGAGGTGGAAATAGAAAAAGACAACTGTTGCAGAAGGAAACCCGATGGATTTATACATTGCAGACTCGGTTCCCCATGGGCATGAATGAAGAGTTCACTTTTCAGGCCTTTTTAGGGCGAGAGTAATATGACAGATCACTGGTATGAGGAGGACAGATAATAATCCTATTAGTGGAGTGATAGTTACCTACAAATGGTGACATTTAAAGTTTAAACATCAGAGGACCTCCTCTACGCTTTACCATCATGTGGATAGGCCTATAGGAACAGAGGGATAAGGGGCTACACTAGGTAGGTATAAGTAGATATAGAGATGTCAGGTATATTAAATGAGTTGGATCTTGTGCGGTAGGCACAGTGACCAAGTGGTTATGGATATAGTAATGTCAATTAGCAGGTATGACATGGGGACACAACATTGACCTTGATATCACTAAACCATTTTCTACCTGTCTGCTTTTTTGAAGTACTTATCTGAAGTGCCGTGGAGGGATGACCCAATCTGAATGTCAATCTCTGTGGAGTGGAAACGATATTCGGATAATGGAAAGAAGATATATATATTCTAGATCTCTAGACCCTTGGATGATGTCCTCTGCAATAAATGACATGAACAGCCCCAGTTGGGATGGAATCAATGCAACCTTGAGAAGAAAAGTACCAAATGGGACTGGTGTACAATGGACCTTGTCCCTTTTTCCTCCTTTGATCTTTTCCTCCCTTCCCCCTTTCTCTCTGAACCCCCCCTCCCCCCCCCTCCCTCCCCCTTCCCCCCCCCCTCTTTCCCCTCTCCCCCCTAATACAATATAATACATGGTTGTGACGTCTGAATGGATCCCATATGTACAAACACTGTGGTGTGCCTTTTTGGGTACATATGTTGTATGCATATCTGTATAGTGAGTTTGATACAGAAGGATGCCACAGCCACACTAATAATTGATTACAAGTTCCCCTGGGTAATAGTCTTCATTATGATATGGGCCAGATAGATGTTTATTGAATGAGTTATTGTAACAATAGTAATATATCTTCCACTGGTTTATTATTTTTCTAAAAATCTTTTTTGGATTGTAGGTACTCATAAAATATTAATTGTGTATTCATAAGGAAATAATGTTAATTGTGTAATTATGTGTAAAAATACACATCCTCTGCTCCGCAATTTGATACATACCTTCCACGATCCGCTGACAGACTATGATTGTTTGGCTGGACGAGCCGAGTGGTGCTGCGGCGGCGTGCTCGGGCTCGGGCGCGCGCCCGCCCGGGGCCTCCTACTGCAGGGGAGTGTTCCCGGGCGGACGCGCGCCGGAGCCGGGAGCCCCGCTGACGCACTTCCGGTGATGGCGTGAACATGGACGGATGTGACGCATCCACCCCGCGTCACCCTTACGGGAGCTTTGTCTGCCGGGCGGGGGGCGCGTGTGGGGGAGGGCTGCACGCCGAGACATTGGAGCGACCATCTTTACAGGTATATAAATAGGGGAGCAGGGGATGGGAGAGCTCATACACCCTGGCGAAGTGGCGTAGAGCCACGCAACGCGTCGGTGGCGAGCTGTGGAGGAGGGACCCCGGAGGCCGTATCATATGGTGATGTAGATAGGAATTTTATGTGAACTATTGGCAATGTATTAATTGTGATCTATTTGGGGCTGTTGCAATAGAATCCAATGGTATGTTTTTGCACATAGCACCTTTGCACAAAGCACTTTAGTTTATACACTATGATAGATGTAAAGAGTTTTTAAGATTATATAGTTGTTTTTTGACACTTTTTGCAACTTTTTTTGGCCAGTGGAGTTTGGTAGTTTTTTATAACTTAGATAACACAATTTTTTTTTCACAGAATATAGCACGTATTATTCAATCTTTCATTATCTCTAGAGGCCCCAAATATATATATATGTGATAATAATTTTTGATGCATTATAACATATAAGAGAGCCAGTTGTGGGGTATACCTCTCTCCTGTGTGTGTAATTTTATGTATTTTAATCAAGTTTTGTATGTATTTTTGGTGTATATTTTGTGAGTCCTACCAAATAAATCTGTAAAGAGTATCTAAAGGTTAATTGGTTTATTGATAGATGGTGATAATCAATTAGTGTGCGGCAGATATATAGGGGACATTAGGGGGTTGGTCTAGGACCCCCAATGCATAAATCTTTACCATGATCAATCTACTCTGATGCATCAGGCATTGGTGGGTGGAAATCTTGGCTGATCCGTGATTAATTTATCTTCACAAAAATCAATCTCTCTATAGTTACACACCTGCTGTTGTCCAAATAAAAAATAGTTTTAAAGCCTAGTGGAGGGCATTGAACTGCCCTCATCAGTGCATACCACATACGTACATCTAAGAGTTGTACTCATTTTTTCCTGTAAAAGTCTTCAGGGCCTAGTTACTGTGAAAGGTCAGACATATTTACACACCTGCTACTGATCGATAAATCCTGTTTTAAGCGTAGTGTAACGTTTTGTCCTCCCTTCATATACGCATTTATTAGTAGTGGTAGTGGAAAAGGGGTCCCGTGTCGGCGGCAGTAGCAATGAATTAGTGAAGACTGTTGGTGGGGAAATCAGCTACTCGGTGGTGTGGCGGTTTTTCATCAAGCATCCATAGGAGGTTAACAGAGCCACATGCAAAATGTGTAGGCAGAAGGTAAAGTTTGGCCAGGGTCCCAATGTTGGCACAATGGCCCTTCCTCAACACATGCAGTGTCACCATAAAGTGGCTTGGGAGAACCGTGGTTTGGAGTTGTGGTGTAGCCTGCTGCATCACTCTGTGGCGAGCTGCTCCCTGTTTCAGCCAGTAAAGGCTCCACCACCTCAGACAAAGGGAGCTGTGTGTCATACCCATCCTCTGTCGTTCCAGATGCTCCTACTCCGAGTCAGTCATTCCGCCAACAATCCATCGGCAAAGGAATGTCCAAGAGAAAACAGTATGCGCCCACTCATCCAATGCGCAGAAGCTAAATGTGCTCCTGTCCAAGTTGCTGGTGGTGCAGTCCCTCCCTTTTCAGGTGGTGGCCTCCACACTCTCAGGTCGTTGTTTCTGTGACAGTGTGCGACTCTGCCTCCTTATTGTTAAACCTCGGGGACACCTGTCTTCTTAGTGGGTTCACAACCCCCAATCTCCGCAGCTAGCTTAACCTTTAGCCAAGCCCCCATTTGCTGGAACGATTTAAAAGCCTCACCAGACATGGTTGCCCCCAGGACTTGTTAGCTTAAAGGATATAAATTCACAGGGGTGAAGACAGATGAACTGAAGGTAAGACTGGGCGTAATCAGGTAGCCGAGGTATACACAGATTAAAGTTCTTGTAATAACTGCTCCAATAACAGCTCCAAGGGAGAACATGGGTAGGGTCAAAAGTCATACCAAGGGTCAAACCCGGAGATCAAAGAGCTTCTCAGCACCAGGTATGAGATGGGTACGTAGTCATAATTCAGGCAGAGGTCGGTACAGGCAGTAGTCAGGAACAGTCAGGCAAGCAAGGTTGGCAATGGATAAACAAAACTGGAGTCTTAGGAATATCACACCCAGCTAAATGCTATCACTCATCAGTGAGAGAGTGAGGGGGGAAATCCTTTATAGGGCTAAAGAGAGCGGGATTGGTCAGAGGGAAACAAATCTAATTGGAATATTTGCATGCACTTCATCCACTCATACACCACAAAGCACTCATTGAGCTGCAGTGTCAGAACGGTATCCCCCAACATAGTCTGATTTGCGATGTTTCCACCCATTGGAAATCCACCTTCCATATGTTGGACTGACTATACGAACAGAGAAAATCCATCACCGATTTCTTGATGATCCAAGTGAATAGGGGGACTCCATGTGTAACTTCAATGTAAACCAGTGGCAGCTCATACGTGACACCTGCCATTTGCTCAGGCTCTTTTAGGAAGCCACCTTATTAGTCAATCGCCAAGATTACAGAATGAACATCATTCCATTGCTTCATCTACTTAAACACGTGTTGGAAACCATGGCTCGTCAGGGCACTGTAGACATGGCACCTGCATCTCACTGACACATAAACCCTGTGGGGGCAGAACTGGAGGAGGAGGAGGAGGGGGAGAGGCACAGTGGAGCACAGTTTAGGTTTCGCAAAATGGGCAGTTTTTCTAGTCATCTGACAGGAGAGGAGGAGCAGGAGGGTTGTGAGGAAGATGAGGCAGAGGACCCAGACACACCATGGCAGTTTGCAGTGGAGATGGAGGCAGGTAGTCTCTCTGAGTCACATTCACAAATGGCACGATGCATGCTCACATGCTCGTATAGTGACCACTGAATTGTCACCATTTGGCAATGGGATAACTTCTGGCTCACCACCTTATTGGACCTTATTGGGCCTTTTTACCCCCACTGAGAGGAAATACAAACTAACCTATTACAGAGACATGCTACGTAGTCCGTTGGCCGATGCCTAACTGCGCCGTCATCCATCCTCTCGCAGGTCTGACTCAGGGGGGCCTCTGCACTCATCTTCAATTGCCATGGCTGCTGGGGAGAGGCGGGGTGGCAGGATCAGTACCAGCTCTATCAGCAGCAGCCTGAGTCTACAGTCGCTGATAAGTAAATTTCTTTACCCGCATAGTAAGGCAACTCATTAGCAGCAGGTAGACCTGGAGCAGGACCTGAACCAGCATGGTGGCATACCTTGACATGACCATGCCAACACACCTTGAGGATCCGCTAGACCTCTGGCAGCCAAACATGTGGCCACAACTAGCAGAATTTGCCCTGGAAAAGCTGTCCTGCCTGGCCAGTAATGTGCCATCAGAGCAGGTGTTTATTGTGGCGGGCCATATTAACCCCAGGGAGAACTCGTCTATCCATGAAAAATGTGTCTGCTCTATCACAGTAACTAGGCCATGAAGACTTTAACAGGAACACAATGGTACAACTCTCAGATGTATGATTGTGGTGTGCACTGATAAGCAGTTCAATGTGCTCCAGTAGGCTTAAAACAGTATTTTTGGATGACAACAGCAGGTGTGTAACTATGTCTGGATTTTCAAAGTAACTAGGCCATGAAGACTTTAACAGGAAAAGAATGGTGCAACTCTCAGATGTACATATGTGGTGTGCACTGACAAGGGCATTTCAATGCGCTCCAGTAGGCTTAAAACAGTATTTTTGGACAACAGCAGCAGGTGTCTAACTATGTCTGGCCTTTAACACTAATGAGCCAATCAGCACTTGATCATAAAACAAAATGCAAAAACTCTCAGATGCACTTCAAAGGGATGCCCTGATTAGGCCAGCTCTGCAGCAAGCTTTAAAACAAGGTTTTGGTACAAAAGCAGTGTGTAATTTTGTCTGGCCTTTAACCCTTTAAGTGCCAGCCCACCAAGATATTTTGTCATCCTCTGTTGCCAGAGCATTTTTCACTATTTTCTGCTATGTAGGTTTAACTGTGATTTTTGAAGGGATTTCCTGGGACTTGTCAGAAAAATTATATACTGTTTTTTTCAGCAGAGTCTGGGCTTTAACATGAAATGTCTTGTTTGTCATTTTTTTAGTCTTTTCCTAATAATTTTGGGTGAAAGTGGTACAAAAAAATAAAAAAAGCATTTTTTTTACATTTTGTAGTTTTTTTTAATAATCAAAAATAAAGATTTAGAAATAAAATTATATTGAGTATGAAAGCCCCGTTTCTTCCGGTTACAATGGTACCACATATGTGTTGTTAGACACCCTTTCTTACCCAGGAGACACCACAAACTGCAAAGAGAGCTAAAGCAGATTTTCAGATAAAACGCAAATACCATTTGTGCCTTGCAGTTTTTCAAGAAATTCAACCCTTTACATTTGTAATACCCCCCACAATCCATATATTTTTGGAAAGTACACATATCAAGGTTTCTAGGCGTACTAGGGTTCTTGATGTGGGCATAGTTGTTTGCAACCAGAACCTCTTTCAAATATTGAGTCCAAAGGGTTTTCCTAAAAAAATAAGAAAAAAGCTGAATCAAAACCCTAATTTCCTAAAAAAAATAATAAGCAAGTAAGAAATAACATAGTAAATCTGAAAGCGCAAATCCCCTGAACAGAACAATACCCAACATGCATAGGTACTTTGAAGCATAAAGTTGCTAAACACCCCAAAGTAAAGCATGCACGTAAGGGTAATTTTAGTGGCAAAAATCAGCTGCGCAGACAAAGCACCCACCTTGCAGTTTTTCAAGAAGTACAACCCTTTACATTTGTAAAACCCCCACAAACCATATATTTTTGGAAAGTACACACCTCAAGGTTTCCAGGTGTAATAGGGTTCTTGGTGTGGGTACAGTTGTTTGGATTCAATTCCTTGAAAAATATTCTGGTTGCAAAGGGTTTTCCTAAAAAAATAAGGAAAAAGCTGAATCAAACCCCTAATTTCCTAAAAAAACAATAAGCAAGTAAGAAATAACATAGTAAATCTGAAAGCGCAAGGTCCCCTGAACAGAACAATACCCAACATGCATAGGTTCTTTGAAGCATAAACTTGCTAAACACCCCAAAGTAAAGCATGCATGTAAGGGTAATTTTTGTGACAAAAATCAGCTGCGCAGACAAAGCACGCACCTTGCAGTTTTTCAAGAAATACAACCCTTTACATTTGTAATACCCCCCACAAACCATATATTTTTGGAAAGTACACACCTCAAGGTTGCTAGGCGTACTAGGGTTTTTCGTGTGGGCACAGTTGTTTGGAACCAGAACCTTTTTCAAATATTGAGTCCAAAGGGTTTTCCTAAAAAAATATGAAAAAAGCTGAATCAAAACCCTAATTTCCTAAAAAAACAATAAGCAAGTAAGAAATAACATAGTAAATCTGAAAGCGCAAGGTCCTCTGAACAGAACAATACCCAACATGCATAGGTACTTTGAAGCATAAACTTGCTAAACACCCCAAAGTAAAGCATGCACCTAAGGGTAATTTTAGTGGCAAAAATCAGCTGGGCAGACAAAGCACGCACCTTGCAGTTTTTCAAGAAATACAACCCTTTACATTTGTAACACCCCCCACAAACCATATATTTTTGGAAAGTACACACCTTAAGATTTCTAGGCGTACTAGGGTTCTTGGTGTGGGCACAGTTGTTTGGAACCAGAACCTCTTTCAAATATTGAGTCCAAAGGGTTTTCCTAAAAAAATACAAAAAAAGCTGAATCAAAACCCTAATTTCCTGAAAAAACAATAAGCAAGTAAGAAATAACATAGTAAATCTGAAAGGGCAAGGTCCCCTGAACAGAACAATACCCAACATGCATAGGTACTTTGAAGCATAAAGTTGCTAAACACCCTAAAGTAAAGCATGCACCTAAGGGTAATTTTAGTGGCAAAAATCAGCTGGGCAGACAAAGCACGCACCTTGCAGTTTTTCAAGAAATACAACCCTTTACATTTGTAATACCCCCCACAAACCATATATTTTTGGAAAGTACACACCTCAAGGTTTCTAGGCGTACTAGGGTTCTTGGTGTGGGCACAGTTGTTTGGACTCAATATTTGAAAGAGTTTCTGGCTGCAAAGGGTTTTCCTAAAAAAATACGAAAAAAGCTGAATCAAACCCCTAATTTCCTAAAAAAACAATAAGCAAGTAAGAAATAACACAGCAAATCTGAAAGCGCAAGGTCCCCTGAACAGAACAATACCCAACATGCATAGGTACTTTGAAGCATAAAGTTGCTAAACACCCCAAAGTAAAGCATGCACCTAAGGGTAATTTTAGTGGCAAAAATCAGCTGGGCAGACAAAGCACGCACCTTGCAGTTTTTCAAGAAATACAACCCTTTACATTTTTAATACCCCCCACAAACCATATATTTTTGGAAAGTACACACCTTAAGGTTTCTAGGCGTACTAGGGTTCTTGGTGTGGGCACAGTTGTTTGGAACCAGAACCTCTTTCAAATATTGAGTCCAAAGGGTTTTCCTAAAAAAATACAAAAAAAGCTGAATCAAAACCCTAATTTCCTAAAAAAACAATAAGCAAGTAAGAAATAACATAGCAAATCTGAAAGCGCAAGGTCCCCTGAACAGAACAATACCCAACATGCATAGGTACTTTGAAGCATAAAGTTGCTAAACACCCCAAAGTAAAGCATGCACCTAAGGGTAATTTTAGTGGCAAAAATCAGCTGGGCAGACAAAGCACGCACCTTGCAGTTTTTCAAGAAATACAACCCTTTACATTTGTAATACCCCCCACAAACCATATATTTTTGGAAAGTACACACCTTAAGGTTTCTAGGCGTACTAGGGTTCTTGGTGTGGGCACAGTTGTTTGGAACCAGAACCTCTTTCAAATATTGAGTCCAAAGGGTTTTCCTAAAAAAATACAAAAAAAGCTGAATCAAAACCCTAATTTCCTAAAAAAACAATAAGCAAGTAAGAAATAACATAGTAAATCTGAAAGCGCAAGGTCCCCTGAACAGAACAATACCCAACATGCATAGGTACTTTGAAGCATAAACTTGCTAAACACCCCAAAGTAAAGCATGCACCTAAGGGTAATTTTAGTGGCAAAAATCAGCTGCGCAGACAAAGCACGCACCTTGCAGTTTTTCAAGAAATACAACCCTTTACATTTGTAATACCCCCCACAAACCATATATTTTTGGAAAGTACACACCTCAAGGTTCCTAGGCGTACTAGGGTTCTTGGTGTGGGCACAGTTGTTTGGACTCAATATTTGAAAGAGGTTCTGGCTGCAAAGGGTTTTCCTAAAAAAATATGAAAAAAGCTGAATCAAACCCCTAATTTCCTAAAAAAACAATAAGCAAGTAAGAAATAACATAGCAAATCTGAAAGCGCAAGGTCCCCTGAACAGAACAATACCCAACATGCATAGGTACTTTGAAGCATAAACTTGCTAAACACCCCAAAGTAAAGCATGCACCTAAGGGTAATTTTAGTGGCAAAAATCAGCTGCGCAGACAAAGCACGCACCTTGCAGTTTTTCAAGAAATACAACCCTTTACATTTGTAATACCCCCCACAAACCATATATTTTTGGAAAGTACACACCTCAAGGTTCCTAGGCGTACTAGGGTTCTTGGTGTGGGCACAGTTGTTTGGACTCAATATTTGAAAGAGGTTCTGGCTGCAAAGGGTTTTCCTAAAAAAATACGAAAAAAGCTGAATCAAACCCCTAATTTCCTAAAAAACCAATAAGCAAGTAAGAAATAACATAGTAAATCTGAAAGCGCAAGGTCCCCTGAACAGAACAATACCCAACATGCATAGGTACTTTGAAGCATAAAGTTGCTAAACACCCCAAAGTAAAGCATGCACCTAAGGGTAATTTTAGTGGCAAAAATCAGCTGGGCAGACAAAGCACGCACCTTGCAGTTTTTCAAGAAATACAACCCTTTACATTTGTAATACCCCCCACAAACCATATATTTTTGGAAAGTACACACCTTAAGGTTTCTAGGCGTACTAGGGTTCTTGGTGTGGGCACAGTTGTTTGGAACCAGAACCTCTTTCAAATATTGAGTCCAAAGGGTTTTCCTAAAAAAATACAAAAAAAGCTGAATCAAAACCCTAATTTCCTAAAAAAACAATAAGCAAGTAAGAAATAACATAGTAAATCTGAAAGCGCAAGGTCCCCTGAACAGAACAATACCCAACATGCATAGGTACTTTGAAGCATAAACTTGCTAAACACCCCAAAGTAAAGCATGCACCTAAGGGTAATTTTAGTGGCAAAAATCAGCTGCGCAGACAAAGCACGCACCTTGCAGTTTTTCAAGAAATACAACCCTTTACATTTGTAATACCCCCCACAAACCATATATTTTTGGAAAGTACACACCTCAAGGTTCCTAGGCGTACTAGGGTTCTTGGTGTGGGCACAGTTGTTTGGACTCAATATTTGAAAGAGGTTCTGGCTGCAAAGGGTTTTCCTAAAAAAATACGAAAAAAGCTGAATCAAACCCCTAATTTCCTAAAAAAACAATAAGCAAGTAAGAAATAACATAGTAAATCTGAAAGCGCAAGGTCCCCTGAACAGAACAATATCCAACATGCATAGGTACTTTGAAGCATAAAGTTGCTAAACACCCCAAAGTAAAGCATGCACCTAAGGGTAATTTTAGTGGCAAAAATCAGCTGGGCAGACAAAGCACGCACCTTGCAGTTTTTCAAGAAATACAACCCTTTACATTTGTAATACCCCCCACAAACCATATATTTTTGGAAAGTACACACCTTAAGGTTTCTAGGCGTACTAGGGTTCTTGGTGTGGGCACAGTTGTTTGGAACCAGAACCTCTTTCAAATATTGAGTCCAAAGGGTTTTCCTAAAAAAATACAAAAAAAGCTGAATCAAAACCCTAATTTCCTAAAAAAACAATAAGCAAGTAAGAAATAACATAGTAAATCTGAAAGCGCAAGGTCCCCTGAACAGAACAATACCCAACATGCATAGGTACTTTGAAGCATAAACTTGCTAAACACCCCAAAGTAAAGCATGCACCTAAGGGTAATTTTAGTGGCAAAAATCAGCTGCGCAGACAAAGCACGCACCTTGCAGTTTTTCAAGAAATACAACCCTTTACATTTGTAATACCCCCCACAAACCATATATTTTTGGAAAGTACACACCTCAAGGTTCCTAGGCGTACTAGGGTTCTTGGTGTGGGCACAGTTGTTTGGACTCAATATTTGAAAGAGCTTCTGGCTGCAAAGGGTTTTCCTAAAAAAATACGAAAAAAGCTGAATCAAACCCCTAATTTCCTAAAAAACCAATAAGCAAGTAAGAAATAACATAGTAAATCTGAAAGCGCAAGGTCCCCTGAACAGAACAATACCCAACATGCATAGGTACTTTGAAGCATAAAGTTGCTAAACACCCCAAAGTAAAGCATGCATGTAAGGGTAATTTTAGTGGCAAAAATCAGCTGCGCAGACAAAGCACGCACCTTGCAGTTTTTCAAGAAGTACAACCCTTTACATTTGTAATACCCCCCACAAACCATATATTTTTGGAAAGTACATACCTCAAGGTTTCTAGGCGTACTGGGTTTATTGTTGCGGGAGACATTTTCTGGATGAAAACCCCTGAGGTGACCATTGATTGCACAGTATTTCCCTAAAAAAAATAATACAAATGCAGCATACAAGCCAATTTTCTTAATATATCGGTATGCAAACAAGAAAGAATCATGAAATCAAAAACAGCAAGTTCCCTGGAACATAACAATACCTAACATGCTTAGTTACTTTATGGGTAGAATTGCTAAACACCCTGAAGTAAAACATGTGCATAAGGCTAATTTTACTTCAATAATTTAGTTCTTTTTAAATCAAAAAAACCCTTACCTGTCTAATATCTAAAATAAACCTTTTGAGATCTAGGGATGCTATTGTGTAAACAGAACACTAGACAGAAAGTACAATACTTTAATAAAAGATCGGGAAAAAATAATAAATTGCAAAATAAACTTATCCTCAATAATGGTACTAAGAGGTGCCATTAGAATAGCAATGGGAGGATTAGCCTTGTGCTGATAGCTTGTGAACGTCAGTAAACACCGAAATCCTAATAAAGGGGCCCATGTTTTCATCATCCTTCACAAGTATCCAGTGGCGCCTCCTTCACCATTTCCTCCATCAGTTTTTGGCTTGACCTCAAGTACCGAAAAAAAGGACACGTAAATACACTTTCTACACCCTAATTGTTAACTATGTGTTTCAGGCCACAGAAACAAAAAGGTAAATTAAAGGGGAAAAAACCTAAACAATTCCAGGGATGATCACTTACCTTCCCCCAGGGCATCCCAAATTAGGATGACCTGCTGTGTGAACCCCCCCCAGATTGGAAGTAACAGCTTACTTCTTCCTGGTCCAGCAGCGCATGTTCTTGCCTCATTATAGTCTTTTGACGTGTTCTTGTCACATGGCTCTATATGCAACGGGGAGCAAGAGCGGGCACATCCCCAGCATCTTGTGGTTGTGTGCGTGTTCCCGACCCAGCTATTCAGATAGGCTGGGGCAGAAGCGCACGTGCTGCAAGGGATGTGGCAGCTGGCACTCCTATTGCAGATAGAGCCATTTGCTGAATGACATGGCAAGCAGCTTAGATGGATGAGAGCCCACACATGCACCGTTGGGCCGTGGAGAGGTTCTCTGTTACTATAGATCGGGGGGTTTCACCAAGCAGGGTATTCCAAACCAGGATGACCCTGAGGCACAGAACAAAGTTGAAAAGTTGAAGGTCTGAAGCTGAAAATAAAAGTCCAGAAAAGTCCAAAACAATGCAAAAGTCAATAATGCAGTTGTGTATGGTATGCCTCAAAACAACCCTCTAAACACAAACCAGGTTGGCTGGGACATGTCGGGCAGTAGTAGCGCACATCTCTCCTAAAGCCACGCCTACTGCATACCCTACAAGGCTTCTGGGGATACCTTTTCCTATTGATGGAGGGAATGCACTTTATAAAGTGCTTCCCAACTAGCCTTACCTCATCATCATTACCAGCCATCTCTGGTGCCTGCTCGGTATCCCCAAATATCAAAGCAGGGAGTAACTGCTGCTGGAATTTGACAAAAGACAAATTTGAGCCTGGTACTGCTGCCTTGAAGACAACATAGGCGTTATAAGTTGCCATTTGGACCAAATGGATAGCAACTTTTTTGTACCAGGCCCTGGATTTTCTGGTGGCATTGTAATATGTTAAAATTTGGTCCGTCTTATCAACGCCACCCATGAATTTATTATAATCCTTGATACAACGTGGCTTTTGGGAAGGGGCTCGGGGACCACGTCGTTGTATATTCATGACTGACTCATCGTGGATTGTTGTCAGCATGAATACATTTTTTCTGTCCATGTATTTCACGGCCAGGAGCTCATCGCTTCTTAAAGCGTAGGACTCTCCACGATTCAGTTTTTTTTGCAGCATTGACCTGGGCAAGCCTTTTCGATTACAGTTGATGGTGCCACAGGCCAGGGTGTCCAATGTGTATAGGGCTCGAAATAGGGGGATGCTGGTATAAAAGTTATCCACATATAAGTGGTAACCTTTCCCCAGTAGAGGAGTCATGAGTTCCCATACAATTTTGCCACTGACAGACAAATCAAGGGGACAACCAGGGGGGTCCAGATGTGTGTCCCTTCCTTCGTAGATTCGGAAAAATTTGGTGTAGCCGGTCACACTATCGCACAATTTGTAAAATTTAATCCCATAGCGGGCACGCTTACTAGGGATATACTGACGAAATACAATGCGCCCTTTAAAAAGCAGAAGTGATTCGTCAATACTTAAATTTTGAGAGGGGGTGTACACTTCTGCAAAGCGCGTAGACAGGCTATCGATCAGGGGACGTACTTTGTGAAGCCTGTCGTGACCGGGCTCACCGCGGGGAATTGCAGTGGCATTATCATTAAAATGTAGAAACCGCAGTAAAATTTGGTAGCGGTTTCTGGTCATTATGGCCGGAAATAATGGGGTTGCCAAAAGGGTTTGGGTATCCCAGTAGGAGGCGATGCTAAATTTTTTGCAGATACCCATGGCTAAAGTGAGCCCCCAAAATTTTTTCAACTCACTTATGTTTGTAGGATGCCATGCATGAGCGCGGGCGTGCCTTTGTGGGGGATTTTGTGCTAGGACCCACTCAGCATAGCGGTTTGTATGGTAGACCATTTCCTGTAGGATGGCCTCTGTTACGAACAATTTGAAAAAGTCAACGGGACGGAAGTTTGTTGTGTCGACGTTGACTCCGGGGACCGAATCAAAAGGGGGAATTTCGGGGGAATAATTATTGGGAGGCCTCCACACAGGCGCTCCATCACCAGCTGCAGCACTCGCCACCTGACCTACACTCTCCTCCAGCGTGGCCTCTACTTGTGCACTACCATCCCTTCTAGGATGCCTAGCACTACCACTGGTACTACTGCGCGGCTGTGTCTCCTCAGTAGAGGAGACACTGTCAGACTCGCTATCTGAGGGCAAATATTCTGAGCCTGAATCACTAAAGTCTTCAGAGTCTGACTCCATCATATAAGCCGCTGCTTCCTGGGCAGTGTACCTTCTCCCAGCCATACCGAAATCTGCTAAACAAAGGCTAAAACCAAATACAAACTACAAAATTACTACACTAAAGGGGTCAAACTAGGGGGCACTTTACAGTAACTAAATCTAAAACCTAATAAGCTAAGTGTAAGAAAAAAAAAGAATAAACAATTCCTCAAAAGATAAGTTGTATGTGTGAATGTATTTATACGATACCAAAGCAGCAGGAGGTCCCAGACGATCCGGCGGATTAAGGAGGGGGGGGGAAAGGGGGGGGGGGGGAGGGGGGAAAGGTGGGGCAACGGTAAGGCAAAGTGGGGGGCTGTAAAACTAGAAGCTTGAGACCTTCAAGCTGGAGTCCACCACGTTGTCGGTCAGCAAGCTTGATGCTTTCAGGATCTTCTAGAGCAATCGCACACCTAAAGGAAGTTAAAATAACAAAACATTAAAATTAAGAAGGATGGTTGAAACCCCCAGCAGCTTCAGCTGTAAGGGCCATGTACAGAGAGGCTGCGGGAGGAGCCTGTGGGCAGGTATGAACACTATGTATATGCTCTCTCTGGTAACAGCATGGCACCTGACTAGGCTGGCCTTATCGCTACAATGCCAAGCGGCCACCCCCAAGGCAGATGCAGTGCTGTGATGGGGAATGGGGAAAGAGGCAGATGCGTTGCTGTGATGAGTGGGCTGAGGAGAGAGAGAGGCAGATGCAGTGCTGGAATGGAAACAGGTAGATCTGGTGCCGGGATGTGGTGCATGAGGGTGGCAGATGTGGTGTCAGGATGGAGGCCTATGGAGAGAGGCAGATGCAATATAAGGATGGGTTGCATGGCCAGAGGTGGCAGATTTGGTGCCAGGATGGAGTGCATAAGCAGAGAGAGTTGAGTGAGGGTAGATGTGGAGCCACAGGAGGGCGGATGCGGAGACAGAGGAGGGTGAGTGAGGGCATATGCGGCACTAGCGGAAGGTGAGTGCAGATGCGGTGCTACGGGAGAGGGGATGCAGAGTAAGGAGGGTAAGTGAGGGCGGATGTGGAGCCAGAGGAAGGTGAGTGAGGGCAGATGCGGCGCCACGCGGCGGCGGATGTAGAGCCAGAGAGACATCCAGGCCAGGACAATCTCTCTGAGTGAGGAAGAGGGAGGAGCCTGTTATCTGTTGTACTATGCCAGTGGCTCTGAGGTAGGTACTAGATCAGACCTGGGCATTGTAAGGCCCGGGGGCCATATACGGCCCTTTGATTGGCTCTGACTGGCCCGAGCTGAACTGGCTGGCGGAGTCCCTCTGCTCGGCGCCTGCCCGTTCCTCTTCGCAGCGTGTCGTCACCTCCCGCACTGTACACAGGCCCGCACTGTACACTTAAGCAGCAGCTGATTGGCCGAGCAGCATATTGGCTGCTGCTTACGTGATCGCCTGTGTACAGTGTGGGGGGTGACGACACGCTGCGAAGAGGGAGGGCGTCCGACAGTGAAGAAGAGCCCAACCAGGCGAGGAGAAGGAGGTAGGCTCTGGCGCCATCTTGCCTGGGTCGAGGGGCGATACTCATAAGTGCCCTGACTGGAAGACATCCTCGGGCTGCTGCTGAGCTTAAGGGGAAGGAGATGAAGGGAAGTGGGGCTGCATTTGCTCTGCCCAGTGTGGTGGAAGAGTGAGCTGCTGACATCTGTGGGGCGATTTCCCCCCTTTCTGTGGATCCTACCAACTGGTATCACTCTCCCCTTCAGCTAAGTGCACATGATCCCTGTCACAAGAGGACTTTAGTCCTCAAAATGTCTACTAAAAAAAGAAAGGTAGATGCTGAATGCAGGGTTTTCCAAAATTTCCAAAAATAATTTACTGCTTTTTATAAAGAGATACAACTAATATTATGCAGAATTGAGTTCAGCCTTTTGGCCTGACCCTCCACAATATTTTTAGTTTCTCATGTGGCCCCATGGAAAAAATATTTGCCCACCCCTGTACTAGATGGTGGATGAATAAAAGAGAAAAAAAAAACTCCCTCTAAACCTTACACAGCAATCGATGGAGGGGAGAGAGATGCACAGAGATGCGTGATCGGCGGGGATGACAGTAGCAGGCATGTCTGTGGCAGTGGTGATCACATGCATGGAGGGGTAACACGAGGAACCAACCCCACCTCCCTCCAAAGCGATCGTGGAGGGAGATGAGGGGAAAACCTCAGGAGCAGGGCAAAGGCGATCGCATGCATGGCGGGGGGGTTCCTCATGCCCCCCCAAGCATGTGAACGCCTCTGCTCCTGCTGTATTGCCAGCATCTTTCTCCCCGCCACCGATTGCCTTGGAGGGTGAGGGGTGACAGCAGGCGAGAAGTGATAGCAGCAGAGGGGGGGCACATTGTGCACTAATCTGTGGGGTAGCAGGAGCAGGGCAAGGGTCACATGCATGGGGGGGCTGCATGAGGAACCCTCCCCACCTCCCTCCAAAGTGATCGTGGCGGGGAGAGAAATGCGGGCATACCTCATGCCCCTACCAAGCATGCGATCGTCTCTGCTCCTGCTGTATTGCCGGCATCTTTCTCCCCTCCACCGATTGCCTTGGAGGGTAAGGGGTGACAGCAGCAGAGGGAGGGGGGGTAACCTTCTCTCTAAAGCAGTAGTTCTCAACCTGTGGGTCGGGACCCCAGCGGGGGTCGAACAACCAAAACACAGGGGTTGCCTAAAGTCACCGTAAAATGCTGCGGCGGATTCCCCTCAAATATAGAGCATGTTGAATAATTTCTCCACACTAGGCTTTTTCTTAGCGCGGATTATTATTTTTTGGTTTGGGGTCAATGCAACATGAGGAACTGTATTGCGGCGTCACGGCATTAGAAAGGTTGAGAACCACTGCTCTAATAAAGCAAACAGTGGAGGGGAGAGAGATGAAGGAAAAATAGCAGGAGCAGGGAAAAGGCGATCACATGCATGGGGGGGGTTCCTCATGCCCCCCCACAAGCATGGACACATGGCAGCAGAGGGGACACATGACAGCAGAGGGGACACATGACAGAGGGGGATCACAAACTAATCGTTCACCGCCGATCATGGGGGGGGGGGAGGGCGGCGATCACGGGAGGGGCGCCTATCGCGGGGGGGAGGGGGCCATCGCAGGGGGCCACCCTCCAAAGCTTACATGCCGATCGGTGGCCGCTTAGGGACACACCGATCAGCAGACAGGCAGCACATGGCAGCAGAGGGACACATGGCAGCAGAGGGACACATGGCAGCAGAGGGACACATGGCAGCAGAGGGGGATCACAAACTATTGTTCACAGACGATCATGGGGGGGAGGGCGGCGATCGCGGGAGGGGCGCCTATCGCGGGGGGGGGGGCACCCTCCAAAGCTTACATGCCGATCGGTGGCCGCTTAGGGACACACCAATCAGCAGACAGGCAGCACATGGCAGCAGAGGGACACATGGCAGCAGAGGGACACATGGCAGCAGAGGGGGATCACAAACTATTGTTCACCGACAATCATGGGGGGGGGGGCATCGCAGGGGGCCACCCTCCAAAGCTTACATGCCGATCGGTGGCCGCTCAGGGACACACCGATCGGCAGACAGGCAGCAGCGGGGACACATGGCAGCAGCGGGGACACATGGCAGCAGCGGGGGGGGCGCCGATCGCGGGGGGCCACCCTCCAAAGCTTACATGCCGATCGGTGGCCGCTCAGGGACACACCTATCGGCAGACAGGCAGCACATGGCAGCAGAGGGGACACATGGCAGCAGAGGGGACACATGGCAGCAGAGGGGACACATGGCAGCAGAGGGGACACATGGCAGCAGAGGGGACACATGGCAGCAGAGGGGACACATGGCAGCAGAGGGGACACATGGCTGCAGCGGGGACACATGGCTGCAGCGGGGGGCCCTCCCCACCACCCTCCAAAGCTTACATGCCGATCGGTGGCCACTCAGGGAAACACCGATTGGCAGTCAGGCAGCACATGGCAGCAGGGGGACACATGGCGGCGGCGGCAGCAGGGGGACACATGGCGGCGGCGGCAGCAGGGGGACACATGGCGGCGGCGGCAGCAGGGGGACACATGGCGGCGGCGACAGCAGGGGGACACATGGCGGCGGCGGCGACAGCAGGGGGACACATGGCGGCGGCGGCGACAGCAGGGGGACACATGGCAGCAGCAGCAGGGGGACACATGGCAGCAGCAGCAGGGGGACACATGGCAGCAGCAGCAGGGGGACACATGGCAGCAGCAGCAGGGGGACACATGGCAGCAGCAGGGGGGGGCGATCGCGAGGGGGGGGGCGCCGATCGCGAGGGGGGGCGCCGATCGCGAGGGGGGGGGCGCCGATCGCGAGGGGGGGCGCCGATCGCGAGGGGGGGCGCGATCGCGAGGGGGGGGGGGCGATCGCGGGGGGGGGAATTCGCGGGGGGGGCTCCCCACCACCCTCCAAAGCTTACATGCCGATCGGTGGCCACTCAGGGACACACCGATCAGCAGTCAGGCAACATCACTCTGTGTCAGAGTGCCTGTCTTACACATGGCAGCAGAGGGACATAAAATACAGGTGCCGGGACAATGACAGAGGGTGGGGATAACACACAACAGGGGACCACACACCATCACTCACCTCAGATCCACGCAAAAAGAGGTCGGGAGCCATGTGACCTGCACTTTTAAAGGGGCACGGGCGCTGGCTGATGACAGCTTCATTTCCTGCATTTTCATTGGCTCCTGCAAAGATCGTGTCATGGGTGGAGCCCTCAGGTGACCTCTGGATGAACCCCCCAGCTCTCCTCTTCTAGAAATCTGCTGAACTGTTGTGCTGCGAGCTTCCAAACAGGCTTGAGGTAAGAAAGTGTCAGCTACGTGAGTCTCACGTAGCTGGCACTTAAGTGGAGTAGAGTCTGCTACGTGAGACTCACGTAGCTGGCACTAGAAGGGTTAACACTAACTAGTCAATCAGCACTTGAACATAAAAAAAAAGGAAAAACCTGTCAGATGCCCTAAATTGGGATGCCCTGATTAGGCCAGCTAAATGCGCTTCAGCAAGCTTTAAAACAAGGTTTTGGTACAAAAGCAAGAGGTCTATATTTTTTGGGCAGGTGTGTAGTTTTATCTGTTCTTTAATAGAGATGAGCGAGTAGTGAAATATTCGAAATTTCGAATTTCGATTCGAATAGACCGCGTTACTCGACTACTCGACCGATTGTCGAATCCCATTATAGTCTATGGGAAAAAAATGCTCGCCACTTGGAAATCTCAATTCGACCACTTGGAGGTCACCAAGTCCACCCTGAAACATCAGAAAATGATGCCAACACTGCTGGAATGCAACTGGGACAGCAGGGGAAGCATGTCTGGGTGCATATAACGCGCCCAAGTCGCACTATTACGCCACTATCACAGCCACTCAACAATACACTCCAAACACAATATAACTTCTACGTAAAGTGAGACAAGACAAGGAAACCTTCTTTCCTCTACATTGCCATGGACCCCAAGCCAAACTGTACAAAAAAGAAGAACAAAATTCTGCACCCCTTAAAATCACGTTGCCTAATGACAACCACAGATGGCATAGGCAAGGGGGAAAATAAATAGACCCCACCCCTAATTGTCATTGTGTGTGTGTGTGTGTGTGTGTGTGTGTGTGTGTGTGTGTGTGTGTGTGTGTGAGATGTGGTCAGACATGTCCTCTTGTGTCATTGTGTCACCCCAGCAGTAAGGGAAGCTTAAAGGAGGAGGTTTGTTACAGTGTGTCACCCCAGTAGTCAGGGAAGCTTACAGGAGGAGGTTTGTTACAGTGTGTCACCCCAGCAGTAAGGGAAGCTTACAGGAGGAGGTTTGTTACAGTGTGTTACCCCAGCAGTAAGGGAAGCTTAAAGGAGGAGGTTTGTTACATTGTGTCACCCCAGCAGTCAGGGAAGCTTACAGGAGGAGGTGTGTTACAGCGTGTCACCCCAGCAGTAAGGGAAGCTTACAGGAGGAGGTTTGTTACAGTGTGTCACCCCAGCAGTAAGGGAAGCTTACAGGAGGAGGTTTGTTACATTGTGTCACCCCAGCAGTAAGGGAAGCTTACAGGAGGAGGTTTGTTACATTGTGTCACCCCAGCAGTCAGGGAAGCTTACAGGAGGAGGTTTGTTACAGTGTGTCACCCCAGCGGTCAGGGAAGCTTACAGGAGGAGGTTTGTTACAGTGTGTCACCCCAGCAGTAAGGGAAGCTTACAGGAGGAGGTTTGTTACATTGTGTCACCCCAGCAGTCAGGGAAGCTTACAGGAGGAGGTTTGTTACAGTGTGTCACCCCAGCAGTAAGGGAAGCTTACAGGAGGAGGTTTGTTACAGTGTGTCACCCCAGCAGTCAGGGAAGCTTACAGGAGGAGGTTTGTTACAGTGTGTTACCCCAGCAGTAAGGGAAGCTTACAGGAGGAGGTTTGTTACAGTGTGTTACCCCAGCAGTAAGGGAAGCTTACAGGAGGAGGTTTGTTACATTGTGTCACCCCCGCAGTAAGGGAAGCTTACAGGAGGAGGTTTGTTACAGTGTGTCACTCCAGCAGTAAGGGAAGCTTAAAGGTGGTAAATGGAGGTAAATGGTGGTATATGGTGGTAAATGCGATATTCTGAGCTTCTGGGGCCCTGCCTGCCTACATATGAGCTATATACTGTTCAGCATAGTAGCCGTAATAAGGGCTCTCAATGACTCTCTTGTCTTCTGGTAGCTGGTATATATGGTGGTAAATGCGATATTCTGAGCTTCTGGGGCCCTGCCTGCCTACATATGGGCAATATACTGTTCAGCATAGTAGCCCTAATAATAAGGACTCTCAATGACTCTCTTGTCTTCTGGTAGCTGGTATATATGGTGGTAAATGCGATATTCTGAGCTTCTGGGGCCCTGCCTGCCTACATATGAGCTATATACTGTTCAGCATAGTAGCCCTAATAAGGGCTCTCAATGACTCTCTTGTCTTCTGGTAGCTGGTATATATGGTGGTAAATGCGATATTCTGAGCTTCTGGGGCTCTGCCTGCCTACATATGGGCTATATACTGTTCAGCATAGTAGCCCTAATAAGGGCTCTCAATGACTCTCTTGTCTTCTGGTAGCTGGTATATATGGTGGTAAATGCGATATTCTGAGCTTCTGGGGCCCTGCCTGCCTACATATGGGCTATATACTGTTCAGCATAGTAGCCCTAATAATAAGGACTCTCAATGACTCTCTTGTCTTCTGGTAGCTGGTATATATGTTGGTAAATGCGATATTCTGAGCTTCTGGGGCCCTGCCTGCCTACATATGAGCTATATACTGTTCAACATAGTAGCCGTAATAAGGGCTCTCAATGACTCTCTTGTCTTCTGGTAGCTGGTATATATGGTGGTAAATGCGATATTCTGAGCTTCTGGGGCCCTGCCTGCCTACATATGAGCTATATACTGTTCAGCATAGTAGCCCTAATAAGGGCTCTCAATGACTCTCTTGTCTTCTGGTAGCTGGTATATATGGTGGTAAATGCGATATTCTGAGCTTCTGGGGCCCTGCCTGCCTACATATGGGCTATATACTGTTCAGCATAGTAGCCCTAATAATAAGGACTCTCAATGACTCTCTTGTCTTCTGGTAGCTGGTATATATGGTGGTAAATGCGATATTCTGAGCTTCTGGGGCCCTGCCTGCCTACATATGAGCTATATACTGTTCAACATAGTAGCCCTAATAAGGGCTCTCAATGACTCTCTTGTCTTCTGGTAGCTGGTATATATGGTGGTAAATGCGATATTCTGAGCTTCTGGGGCCCTGCCTGCCTACTTATGAGCTATATACTGTTCAACATAGTAGCCCTAATAAGGGCTCTCAATGACTCTCTTGTCTTCTGGTAGCTGGTATATATGGTGGTAAATGCGATATTCTGAGCTTCTGGGGCCCTGCCTGCCTACATATGGGCTATATACTGTTCAGCATAGTAGCCCTAATAATAAGGACTCTCAATGACTCTCTTGTCTTCTGGTAGCTGGTATATATGGTGGTAAATGCGATATTCTGAGCTTCTGGGGCCCTGCCTGCCTACATATGAGCTATATACTGTTCAACATAGTAGCCCTAATAAGGGCTCTCAATGACTCTCTTGTCTTCTGGTAGCTGGTATATATGGTGGTAAATGCGATATTCTGAGCTTCTGGGGCCCTGCCTGCCTACATATGGGCTATATACTGTTCAGCATAGTAGCCCTAATAAGGGCTCTCAATGACTCTCTTGTCTTCTGGTAGCTGGTATATATGGTGGTAAATGCGATATTCTGAGCTTCTGGGGCCCTGCCTGCCTACATATGGGCTATATACTGTTCAGCATAGTAGCCCTAATAATAAGGACTCTCAATGACTCTCTTGTCTTCTGGTAGCTGGTATATATGGTGGTAAATGCGATATTCTGAGCTTCTGGGGTCCTGCCTGCCTACATATGAGCTATATACTGTTCAACATAGTAGCCGTAATAAGGGCTCTCAATGACTCTCTTGTCTTCTGGTAGCTGGTATATATGGTGGTAAATGCGATATTCTGAGCTTCTGGGGCCCTGCCTGCATACATATGGGCTATATACTGTTCAGCATAGTAGCCCTAATAATAAGGACTCTCAATGACTCTCTTGTCTTCTGGTAGCTGGTATATATGGTGGTAAATGCGATATTCTGAGCTTCTGGGGCCCTGCCTGCCTACATATGAGCTATATACTGTTCAACATAGTAGCCCTAATAAGGGCTCTCAATGACTCTCTTGTCTTCTGGTAGCTGGTATATATGGTGGTAAATGCGATATTCTGAGCTTCTGGGGCCCTGCCTGCCTACATATGGGCTATATACTGTTCAGCATAGTAGCCCTAATAAGGGCTCTCAATGACTCTCTTGTCTTCTGGTAGCTGGTATATATGGTGGTAAATGCGATATTCTGAGCTTCTGGGGCCCTGCCTGCCTACATATGGGCTATATACTGTTCAGCATAGTAGCCCTAATCAGGGCTCTCAATGACTCTCTTGTCTTCTGGTAGCTGGTATATATGGTGGTAAATGCGATATTCTGAGCTTCTGGGGCCCTGCCTGCCTACATATGGGCTATATACTGTTCAGCATAGTAGCCCTAATAAGGGCTCTTAATGACTCTCTTGTCTTCTGGTAGCTGGTATATATGGTGGTAAAAGCGATATTCTGAGCTTCTGGGGCCCTGCCTGCCTACATATGAGCTATATACCGTTCAGCATAGTAGCCCTAATAAGGGCTCTTAATGACTCTCTTGTCTTCTGGTAGCTGGTATATATGGTGGTAAATGCGATATTCTGAGCTTCTGGGGCCCTGCCTGCCTACATATGGGCTATATACTGTTCAGCATAGTAGCCCTAATAATAAGGACTCTCAATGACTCTCTTGTCTTCTGGTAGCTGGTATATATGGTGGTAAATGCGATATTCTGAGCTTCTGGGGCCCTGCCTGCCTACATATGAGCTATATACTGTTCAACATAGTAGCCCTAATAAGGGCTCTCAATGACTCTCTTGTCTTCTGGTAGCTGGTATATATGGTGGTAAATGCGATATTCTGAGCTTCTGGGGCCCTGCCTGCCTACATATGGGCTATATACTGTTCAGCATAGTAGCCCTAATAAGGGCTCTCAATGACTCTCTTGTCTTCTGGTAGCTGGTATATATGGTGGTAAATGCGATATTCTGAGCTTCTGGGGCCCTGCCTGCCTACATATGGGCTATATACTGTTCAGCATAGTAGCCCTAATCAGGGCTCTCAATGACTCTCTTGTCTTCTGGTAGCTGGTATATATGGTGGTAAATGCGATATTCTGAGCTTCTGGGGCCCTGCCTGCCTACATATGGGCTATATACTGTTCAGCATAGTAGCCCTAATAAGGGCTCTTAATGACTCTCTTGTCTTCTGGTAGCTGGTATATATGGTGGTAAAAGCGATATTCTGAGCTTCTGGGGCCCTGCCTGCCTACATATGAGCTATATACCGTTCAGCATAGTAGCCCTAATAAGGGCTCTTAATGACTCTCTTGTCTTCTGGTAGCTGGTATATATGGTGGTAAATGCGATATTCTGAGCTTCTGGGGCCCTGCCTGCCTACATATGGGCTATATACTGTTCAGCATAGTAGCCCTAATAATAAGGACTCTCAATGACTCTCTTGTCTTCTGGTAGCTGGTATATATGGTGGTAAATGCGATATTCTGAGCTTCTGGGGCCCTGCCTGCCTACATATGAGCTATATACTGTTCAACATAGTAGCCCTAATAAGGGCTCTCAATGACTCTCTTGTCTTCTGGTAGCTGGTATATATGGTGGTAAATGCGATATTCTGAGCTTCTGGGGCCCTGCCTGCCTACATATGGGCTATATACTGTTCAGCATAGTAGCCCTAATAAGGGCTCTCAATGACTCTCTTGTCTTCTGGTAGCTGGTATATATGGTGGTAAATGCGATATTCTGAGCTTCTGGGGCCCTGCCTGCCTACATATGGGCTATATACTGTTCAGCATAGTAGCCCTAATAAGGGCTCTCAATGACTCTCTTGTCTTCTGGTAGCTGGTATATATGGTGGTAAATGCGATATTCTGAGCTTCTGGGGCCCTGCCTGCCTACATATGGGCTATATACTGTTCAGCATAGTAGCCCTAATAAGGGCTCTCAATGACTCTCTTGTCTTCTGGTAAATGGTATATATGGTGGTAAATGCGATATTCTGAGCTTCTGGGGCCCTGCCTGCCTACATATGGGCTATATACTGTTCAGCATAGTAGCCCTAATAAGGGCTCTTAATGACTCTCTTGTCTTCTGGTAGCTGGTATATATGGTGGTAAAAGCGATATTCTGAGCTTCTGGGGCCCTGCCTGCCTACATATGAGCTATATACCGTTCAGCATAGTAGCCCTAATAAGGGCTCTTAATGACTCTCTTGTCTTCTGGTAGCTGGTATATATGGTGGTAAAAGCGATATTCTGAGCTTCTGGGGCCCTGCCTGCCTACATATGAGCTATATACCGTTCAGCATAGTAGCCCTAATAAGGGCTCTTAATGACTCTCTTGTCTTCTGGTAGCTGGTATATATGGTGGTAAATGCGATATTCCGAGCTTCTGGGGCCCTGCCAGCTACAGCCTGTCTTTCCCTGCTGTGAGCGTCTATCCCTCACTAAGTTCAAGCTGCTAATGCTGACGAAGAGGAAGTGCTGAGTTTTGTAGATTCGAGGTCACATGGTTTTTCCAGCCAATGCGTCTAGACGCCGTTCTCGCGATGCCAGCGTCCTCCCAGGACCTGTCCCACCCCCCCTGCATGGTGATTGGTGTAAAAAACGCGCCAGGGAAGGTGTGAGGGGAAACAAATTGTGAGTGCGCCATCGCCGCTGTACTCGATCGAAATCGAGTATGACGAATAGAGTAGTATTCGATCGAATACCGACTCGGTCGAATACTACTCGCTCATCTCTATTCTTTAACACTAACTAGCCAATCAGCACTTCAACATACAAAAAATGCAAAAACCTTCAGGTTCACTAAATTGGGATGACCTGATTAGGCCAGCTAAATGCACTCCAGCAAGCTTTAAAACAAGATTTTTGTACAGAAGCAACAGGTGGATATTTTTGGCAGTGTAGTTTTGTCTGGCCATTAACACTACGTGGTCCATGAACACTTGAAAATTAAATAAAATAAGATGCTAAATGCTATGTGGGATGCCCTGAGGAGAGCAGGTTAATGAACAGAAACAAATTGGTACATCATTTACATGTACGTACAGGTTACACTTAATAGAGCCCAATACACTTTTAGTGCTCTGCTCACCCTACTGGCTGGCTACTATTAGCATTTGTGAAGAAAAAAAAATAAAGCATTTGCAATTGCAGATAGAAACCACTGCTGCACCACACTGCACCACAGTGTCCCAAGCCCTCTCCCTTCCCTCTCACCTTTCCTATGCTTGAATTCTGACAGGTGAATTGCTGCTGCACACACTGTCTGTCTGCTGTCTCTGTGGAGAATTGCTTTTCCTGTACACTCTCACCCCGTCTCTCTGTTTCCCTGTCTGTCTGTCTGTCTGTCTGTCTGGCTGTCTCTCTCTCTCTCTCTCTCTCTCTCTCTCCCTGACTACCTGTCTGTCTCTCTCCCTGTCTGTCTATTTCTCTCTCTTCTTTTCTGTCTCTCTGTCCCTCACTCTGCCCAATTCTCGCCACAAGAAACCGATGAAATTAGGGGCCACAAGATGGCTGCCAATTATATAGGACTGTGACATCCTATCCCATGCTGGCTGCTGATAGGCTGCATGCTGCATGTGATGCCCAGGATTCCTTGCCCCATGTCCTGATATGTGGATTCACCATTTTGGATGGCCTGCACCACATTAAGTAGAGTATAAGGAAGCAATTCACGCGATCGAATTGTGTCGATATTCAGATTCGTTATGAATCAATGTTTTCCTGAAATTCGTAACAAATGCGGATTTGTCAGATTCGATTTGCTCATCCATACCTATGTGATTCAGGAAAAACAGCTCTGCCCTTCTGCAAAGGCAAGCGGCTGATCTTTTATATTCCAGGGCCCACCACTCTGAGTTTTGTTTCTCTTTAAATAAACTTTTACACTGTACCAGCTGCCTTTTCATGATCAGTATATATGTATATACATATTTGATGTATTCAAGTATACTATGATGGGGTATGTGTATACCTATTTGAGTCTAAAACTTTTTCTGATTCTGATATGTCTAAGAGATCCCACCCTTTTTAATTGATTATAGCTTCCCTGATTTTAAACTTGCTGCAGTTAATTTATTTTAAAAATTCTGAAGACCTTACATGTGGTGGCCTTGCTTGTTCCCTCCTCTGGTTTGCCCGACCGGGATCGGTAGGACATGCGCTCTGTCTGGATATACATTGCGGTAAGGGTAGAGATGGGGAAGCCTGATTATGTATATTACCTGGACAAGCGTTCACACATCTGCATGAGGGAAGATGTTGATGCTCACACAGTGCTACCTGACAGGAGAAGAACACTTTTTGGCCCTTATTTATGAAGGAATAGTGACAGGTAGCGACTGGTGAGCGACCGGTAATGACGTGCACCACCGCGAGAACGCTCCCCACCAAAATCACACATTTATCAAGCCGATCCTGCTTAGCGACTGAGATAGCACCAGATAGCCACTCATTCATCATTATTCCAGCCTCAGCCCACAGCGCCAGCGTCCGACCTTGAACAGCGACAGGTATGACCTCTCGCTACCTGCCGCTATTAATGAATCGGCCTCCCCGTCTCACAAACTGCACAGAGTGGCTGTGCAAGATTGTAACATAGACCCCAGGAGGATTGTAGGATAGATACAACTCCTGGGTGATCCAAGATGAAAAAAAACAAAGTTTGAAAAAATCTACAGAGCAGAAACAGAGCCCCAATCTCATGTACTTGCTGCTTCTTTAAACTGGCTGCTTTTTTTGTGGTCTAGGGTGTTGGATCACTTTAAATTTATTTACATGCGCAGTATTTGTAATATGTAGTCAGAGGATGAGTTTGCTCTTAAGAATACTAATATGTTCTTAGTGTGTTTAAAAAATAATTGGCAGAAGTTGCAGAGACACGTATTTTGCAGCAATTTATTATCTGAAGTGAAGGTAAATTTTCATTAAAGCTATTTAGTACATTGATTAAAAACAAATTCTGGTAGACCGTACCAAAGAAGGTCACTTTGAAAATTAATTGTTATTAGCCCAATTGTCTTTAGCTGCTTGAAATGCAAAGGGAAGAACAACAGGAACTGATTATTGTGGTGTGTGATGATCATAAAACTTGAATTCATTCTTTCTATCTCCTAAGGCAAGCAGGCTAGAGATATTTGCGAAAATGACCTTTTATCCTAGCCCAATTTAAGGGGGCATAACGTGCATAGAAACTGAAGTTTGTCAAGTAAACAAGCCTAAAACAGCCACTAGAGATGAGCGAACTTTTGAAAAATTCGATTCGACTGATTCGCCGAATTTTCCGACAAAAATCGTTTCGACCCGAATAAATTTGCGACGAATCGCTATTAAAAACGGCTATTTCTGAGCCTCCTACAGCCTCAATAGGGTTGTAAACCATTCAGCCTTGCTGTAACACGCACAGGATGCGTGCTGGGTTAGTTAAATAATACTTTGAAGAAATATCACATGCAGATCAGAGGCATCGCTAATAGAATCGCAGAGCGGCACAATTGCAGAGAGTTGAAGTGGCATCACTATGAGGGGCAGAAGGAGCCCAAATATACACTGGAGTTGGCCTCAGGAGCCCAAAAATTGGATGAATCACACCCTGGAGTTGGCAGAAGTTGGCAGCAGCAGCAGCAGCAGGAGCCCAAATATACACTGGAGTTGGCTTCAGGAGCCCAAAAATTGGATGAATCACACCCTGGAGTTGGCAGAAGTTGGCAGCAGCAGCAGCAGGAGCCCAAATATACACTGGAGTTGGCCTCAGGAGCCCAAAAATTGGATGAATCACACCCTGGAGTTGGCAGGAGTTGACAGTAGCAGCAGCAGCAGGAGCCCAAATATACACTGGAGTTGGCCTCAGGAGCCCAAAAATTGGATGAATCACACCCTGGAGTTGGCAGAAGTTGGCAGCAGCAGCAGCAGGAGCCCAAATATACACTGGAGTTGGCCTCAGGAGCCCAAATATTGGATGAATCACACCCTGGAGTTGGCAGGAGTTGACAGTAGCAGCAGCAGGAGCCCAAATATACACTGGAGTTGGCCTCAGGAGCCCAAAAATTGGATGAATCACACCCTGGAGTTGGCAGAAGTTGGCAGCAGCAGCAGCAGGAGCCCAAATATACACTGGAGTTGGCCTCAGGAGCCCAAAAATTGGATGAATCACACCCTGGAGTTGGCAGAAGTTGGCAGCAGCAGCAGCAGGAGCCCAAATATACACTGGAGTTGGCCTCAGGAGCCCAAAAATTGGATGAATCACACCCTGGAGTTGGCAGGAGTTGACAGTAGCAGCAGCAGGAGCCCAAATATACACTGGAGTTGGCCTCAGGAGCCCAAAAATTGGATGAATCACACCCTGGAGTTGGCAGAAGTTGGCAGCAGCAGCAGCAGGAGCCCAAATATACACTGGAGTTGGCCTCAGGAGCCCAAAAATTGGATGAATCACACCCTGGAGTTGGCAGGAGTTGACAGTAGCAGCAGCAGGAGCCCAAATATACACTGGAGTTGGCCTCAGGAGCCCAAAAATTGGATGAATCACACCCTGGAGTTGGCAGAAGTTGGCAGCGGCAGCAGCAGGAGCCCAAATATACACTGGAGTTGGCCTCAGGAGCCCAAAAATTGGATGAATCACACCCTGGAGTTGGCAGCAGCAGCAGGAGCCCAAATATTACTTTAAAGAGACACTGGAGTTGGCTTCAGTAGCCCAAAAATTGGATGAATCACACCCTGGAGTTGGCAGCAGCAGCAGGAGCCCAAATATTACTTTAAAGAGACACTGGGGTTGGCTTCAGGAGCCCAAAAATTGGATGAATCACACCCTGGAGTTGGCAGCAGCAGCAGCAGGAGCCCAAATATTACTTTAAAGAGACACTGGAGTTGGCTTCAGTAGCCCAAAAATTGGATGAATCACACCCTGGAGTTGGCAGCAGCAGCAGGAGCCCAAATATTACTTTAAAGAGACACTGGGGTTGGCTTCAGGAGCCCAAAAATTGGATGAATCACACCCTGGAGTTGGCAGCAGCAGCAGGAGCCCAAACATTACTTTAAACAGACCCTGGGGTTGGCCTCAGGAGCCCAAAAATTGGATGAATCACACCCTGGAGTTGGCAGCAGCAGCAGCAGGAGCCCAAATATTACTTTAAAGAGACACTGGAGTTGGCTTCAGTAGCCCAAAAATTGGATGAATCACACCCTGGAGTTGGCAGCAGCAGCAGCAGGAGCCCAAACATTACTTTAAAGAGACCCTGGGGTTGGCCTCAGGAGCCCAAAAATTGGATGAATCACACCCTGGAGTTGGCAGCAGCAGCAGGAGCCCAAACATTACTTTAAACAGACCCTGGGGTTGGCCTCAGGAGCCCAAAAATTGGATGAATCACACCCTGTGGAGAGTCATGTGGAGAAAAAGTAGCTTAGTTAGTAATATCTACATAAAATTATGAATAAACAAATGCAAAAGTTTGCCAAAGTGAAGTTTTGTTTGAGGGTGTGTTTCCACCTTTTAATTAAATCAGAAACAAGAAGGTATCATTGCCTCTGACTAATTAGCCCTCAAAAATTCTTGGAATTTTTAATCTGGAATCATGTCTGATCCGTCTTATCCGAAGAATATTAATAAAAAGTAAGAGTAACGTAAAGGATTTTTTATCAATACTTACTTGTGGTCCGATGCGGAGGAATGTCTGTAACTGGAGAGCAGCGCCTTAAATCTGTTTTGCACGATCCATCTTTCTTGGTCTGGCCCCGTCATCAATCTACTGGAATACATCAGGCATTGTTGGGAGGAAAGCTTGGCTGATCCATGCGCCATTCATTTCCACGCAGGGCAGTCTCTGGAAAAAAAAAGTCTGTATAAACCAGGGTCTTTTTCATATAAAAACAAATGGTTATTCTTGCTTTTCAACCATATGTTCCACAGCTTTACCAGTCATTGTGTCAGCCAATGAAGCAACTTTGTCTCGAAGTGCTGCAAAAGCAGTCCACTGCATCACAAGTGGCATCTGACACCCCCAGTCAACTGTCTGTCTGTTATGCTTTGGGTTCAGCTCCACTATCCATTGATCTGATATCCAAGATCTGATAATCATAAAATTCAGCAGCTACTGCCCAGCCAAGAAGTGGAGGAGACACTCGCCTCTTCTTCCACTATCCGGCAATTAGTGATGAGGAGAGTGTCGTGGGAGGAGGTGTTGCAAGCCGAGGTAGTGGAAGAGGGTCCCTGGAGTCTGAGGCGGTGGCGGCGGCAGCAGCAGCGAATTATTGCGGACTGTTGGTAGGAAAAATCAGCTACTCAGCGATGTGGCAGTGTTCCATGCAGCATCCTGTGGAGAAAAAGTAGGTTAGTTAGTGTATATACATAAAATTATGAATAGACAAATGCAATAGTATTGCGAAAGTGAAGTTTTGTTTGAGGGTGTGTTTCCACCTTGCAATTAAATCAGAAACAACTAGCTATCATTTGCCTCTGAATAATTAGCCCTCAAAAATTCTTGGAATTTTTAATCTTGATGTCTGAGGGATTTCTCCTCTCAGACAGCGTCACCATAAGTCCAGCCTGCTGCATTACCCAGTGGTGGACCTTTCAGAGAACTGATGGCTTGTGCCGAGCCGAGGTGGAGAGTCACATGGCATGGTTGTTGAACAGAAGGTGGGCCAGTCCTTTAGCCTGTCAGTGTGTACCAAAGTGCACAGTGTTGTCTACGCCTGGAGCTGTAACTATAGACTCATGGTGGACAATATATATCCTTTTAGGCCCCCTTGGTGATTGTGGTTTCACGCTGTTCTTCACATGGTTTTCCTTGACCATCAGAGTCACACATGGGAGGAACTACTAAAAATGAGAACTCAATCCATGAAAGCATTGCTTAATCCACGAAAACTGCAAATTTGGACCCATGGTGACTGACACTTGGAAGAACATCTTGTTTGCGCTGCGACAAGGAAGCCAGAGTCATGCGTCCTGACATGGCACACGTGTTCAGTCTAGTTTTGAAGTCTTGCCCCCATCTGAAAGACATCCGAACAACAGGAAAGAAAGTTAGCATGCACTTCTGGCACTCCTACACCACCAAGCACAACCTTATTGAGCCTCAGCGTCACAACGGTGTACCCCACCATAGTCTGATTTGCGATGTTTCCACCCGTTGGAATTCCACCCTCCATATGCAGGATCCACTATAGCAGTGGTCCCCAACCCTGTCCTCAAGGCCCACCAACAGGCCAGGCTTTGCAGATCTCCACAAAGATGCTCAGGTGGAGTAATTAGTGCAGCTGCAGAGCAATAGAGCTGGCTATTTGGAGATCCAAAAAACATGACATGTTGGTGGGCCTTGAGGACAGGGTTGAGGACCACTGCACTATAGGAACAGAGAAAAGCCATCACGGATTTCTGGATGATCCAAACGGATAGGGGGACACCCCTGTGTAAATTCAATGTAAACCATTGGCAGCTCATACGTGACACCGACCGTTTGCTCAGGCCCTTTGAGGAAGCTACATTATTAGTCAGTTGCCAGGACTATGAGATGAACGATGAGATTCCACTGCTTCATGTACTACAACACATGTTGGAAAGCATGGCTGGTCAGGGCACTGGAGACATGGCACATACATTTCACAGCCACATGAAGCCTGTGGGGGCTGAAGTGGAGGAGGAGGAGGGGGTGGGGCACAGCAAACCACAGTTTAGGTTTCACAAAATGACCATTTTATCTAGTCATCTGACAGGAGAGGAGGAGCAGGAGCAGCCACAGGAGCTAGAGGGTTGTGAGTAAGGCGAGACAGAGAACCCAGACACACCATGGCAGTTTACAGTGGAGATGGAGACAGGTAGTCCCTCCGAGTCACTTGCACAAATGGCACGATGCATGCTCACATGCATGCGTACTAGTGAGCGCAGAATTGTCTCCATTTGTCAGCGGGAAGACTTCTGGCTCTCCAACTTATTGGACCCTCGCTTCCGGCACAAAATGGGGGCATTTTTTACGCCCACTGAGAGGGAGGACAAACTGACCTACTACAGAGACATCCCACGTAGTCAGTTGGGCGATGTCTATCTGCGCCATGGCCCATACTCCCGCAGGTCTGACTCGGGGGGAAGTCTGCGATCACCTTCCACTGCCATGGCTGCTGGGGGGGTGGAAGGAGCAGCAGCAGCAGCTCCATCAGCAGCAGCCTCAGTCTTCAGTCGCTAGTGAGTAGCTTTCTACACCCGCATAGTGAGTCTACTCATGAGCAGCAGGAAGACCTGGAGCTGGACCTCAAACAGCAGGTCATGTCATACCTTGACATGACCATGCCAACACACCTTCAAGATCCACTGGATTTGCTGGGAAGCCAAACTTGACTTGTGCCCGCAACTAGCAGAGTTTGCCCTGGAAAAGCTGTACTGGCCGGACAGTAGTTGATTTAGATGGCAACTGGGCTGCTCTATATAACGAAGCAAAATGGCAAATTTACCTCACTATATAAGCTATTGCCCCTCAGATTTACACAGGGGCTGCTCTATATTATGCTGCAAAATGGCAAATTAACCTCACAATATAAGCTATTGCAGCTCTATATAAATAAAAATAAATAAATAAAAAAAGGGCCTGTAGAAGCTTATTTAGTATAACAGATAGGGTGACATGTGCTGGTTTGGGATGCCCATATGGGCTAGTGTTTTGGCAGCAGTACAAAAACCAATGCAAAATGCAATAGCTTAATAAAGCTGATGCTGATCAACGCTTATTTAGTATAACAGATGGGGTGCAACATGCAGGTTTGGGATGCCCTGCGGCCTGGTGTATTTAAAGCAGACCAAAACAAATTCAAAATGCAATAACTTAATAAAGCTGAGGCTGTAGATGCTTATTTAGTATAAACAGGTAGGGTGCAAGGTGCAGCTTTGGGGTGCCCTGCGGCCTGGTTAAATGAAAGCAGTCAAAAAGGAAGTGCAAACTGAAGTAGCTTAATGAAGCTGATGCTGATCAACGCTTATGTTGTATACCAGATAGGGTGCAAGGTGCAGCTTTGGGGTGCCCTGCGGCCTGGTTTATTAAAATCAGTCAAAAACAAGTGCAAACTGAAGTAGCCTGATCAACGCTTATGTTGTATAACAGATAGGTTTAAAATAGCATGTGCCTTGGGATGCCCGTGTGGCCTGTTATATTTCAAGCTGAACAAAAAGTAACAATAATCCAAGTATGAGACATCATTTTGACCTTCTTCACAGCGCCATACTTTGAAAAAAAAAAATTAATTTCATGCCGATCAATCCAAAGGTCAATGCCCCTAACAAAAATAGTGTTCAGGATAAGTTTTCCTTCTGGAAGGACGTAACCTTTAGTTTACATGCTTGGGGTAGGTTATCTTACAAATTGGGATACCCCAGGCAGCAGTGTCATTGAAAGAGACAGATTGTAATGCAGGCCATACGCAAGCAGAGAAACTCAGGCTGCAACAGGCCTATTTAGTTTACATGGTTGGGGTAGGTTATCTTACAAATTGGGATACCCCACTGTATATGAAACCGAATATAAATGCACACCCAAAAGTGGACACTCAGCCTCCAAGAGGCCTGCTTAGTTTAAATAAGAGAGCTGCTTAGTATGGTAGGTAGGTTATGTTATGTTACAGAATGGGATGCCCCAAGCAGACTTGAGATCAGTATATATGCACACAGCAGCAGTGTGTTAGCAGGCTCATACAGGCCAAATTTCTTTAAATAAATGTGCAGCTTACAGTAAATGCAGAGGCTAATGGTATGTTACAGAATGGGATGCCCCAAAGCTGACTTGAGATCAGTATATATGCACACAGCAGCAGTGTGTTAGCAGGCTCATACAGGCCAAATTTCTTTAAATAACTGTGCAGCTTACAGTAAATGCAGAGGCTAATGGTATGTTACAGAATGGGATGCCCCAAAGCTGACTTGAGATCAGTATATATGCACACAGCAGCAGTGTGTTAGCAGGCTCATACAGGCCAAATTTCTTTAAATAACTGTGCAGCTTACAGTAAATGCAGAGGCTAATGGTATGTTACAGAATGGGATGTCCCAAAAACCAGAGAGCACCTGGCAGGCAGCAGTAAGACTATGCACAGCAAAAGTGTCTTTATCATGCCTAATTTCAATTAGAATAGGTGCAAATGGTTAGGTTCTTAAATAGAGGCTGGTGTAGTCACAGAATGGGATGCCCTAAAAACCAGCAGTAAGTACACCTGGCAGGGACAAGTTGTGCTATGCCCAGCAAAAGTGTCTTTATCAGGCCTAATTTCAAATATGATAAGAGCAAATGCTTATATGGTCTTAAACAGAGGCTGCTGTAGTCACAGAATGGGATGCCCTGGGCAGGAATGGACCTGGCAGGGTCCAGTAGTGCTTTGGCCAGCAAAAGTGTCTTTATCAGGCCTAATTTCAAATATGATAAGAGCAAATGCTTATATGGTCTTAAACAGAGGCTGCTTTAGTCACAGAATGGGATGCCCTGGGCAGGAATGGACCTGGCAGGGTCCAGTAGTGCTTTGGCCAGCAAAAGTGTCTTTATCAGGCTAATTTCAAATATGATAAGAGCAAATGCTTATATGGTCTTAAACAGAGGCTGCTTTAGTCACAGAATGGGATGCCCTGGGCAGGAATGGACCTGGCAGGGTCCAGTAGTGCTTTGGCCAGCAAAAGTGTCTTTATCAGGCTAATTTCAAATATGATAAGAGCAAATGCTTATATGGTCTTAAACAGAGGCTGCTGTAGTCACAGAATGGGATGCCCTGGGCAGGAATGGACCTGGCAGGGTCCAGTAGTGCTTTGGCCAGCAAAAGTGTCTTTATCAGGCCTAATTTCAAATATGATAAGAGCAAATGCTTATATGGTCTTAAACAGAGGCTGCTTTAGTCACAGAATGGGATGCCCTGGGCAGGAATGGACCTGGCAGGGTCCAGTAGTGCTTTGGCCAGCAAAAGTGTCTTTATCAGGCCTAATTTCAAATATGATAAGAGCAAATGCTTATATGGTCTTAAACAGAGGCTGCTGTAGTCACAGAATGGGATGCCCCGGGCAGGAATGGACCTGGCAGGGTCCAGTAGTGCTTTGGCCAGCAAAAGTGTCTTTATCAGGCCTAATTTCAAATATGATAAGAGCAAATGCTTATATGGTCTTAAACAGAGGCTGCTGTAGTCACAGAATGGGATGCCCCGGGCAGGAATGGACCTGGCAGGGTCCAGTAGTGCTTTGGCCAGCAAAAGTGTCTTTATCAGGCCTAATTTCAAATATGATAAGAGCAAATGCTTATATGGTCTTAAACAGAGGCTGCTGTAGTCACAGAATGGGATGCCCTGGGCAGGAATGGACCTAGCAGGGTCCAGTAGTGCTTTGGCCAGCAAAAGTGTCTTTATCAGGCCTAATTTCAAATATGATAAGAGCAAATGCTTATATGGTCTTAAACAGAGGCTGCTTTAGTCACAGAATGGGATGCCCTGGGCAGGAATGGACCTGGCAGGGTCCAGTAGTGCTTTGGCCAGCAAAAGTGTCTTTATCAGGCTAATTTCAAATATGATAAGAGCAAATGCTTATATGGTCTTAAACAGAGGCTGCTGTAGTCACAGAATGGGATGCCCTGGGCAGGAATGGACCTGGCAGGGTCCAGTAGTGCTTTGGCCAGCAAAAGTGTCTTTATCAGGCCTAATTTCAAATATGATAAGAGCAAATGCTTATATGGTCTTAAACAGAGGCTGCTTTAGTCACAGAATGGGATGCCCTGGGCAGGAATGGACCTGGCAGGGTCCAGTAGTGCTTTGGCCAGCAAAAGTGTCTTTATCAGGCTAATTTCAAATATGATAAGAGCAAATGCTTATATGGTCTTAAACAGAGGCTGCTGTAGTCACAGAATGGGATGCCCCAACAGGAATCGACCTGGCAGGGTCCAGTAGTGCTTTGGCCAGCAAAAGTGTCTTTATCAGGCCTAATTTCAAATATGATAAGAGCAAATGCTTATATGGTCTTAAACAGAGGCTGCTTTAGTCACAGAATGGGATGCCCTGGGCAGGAATGGACCTGGCAGGGTCCAGTAGTGCTTTGGCCAGCAAAAGTGTCTTTATCAGGCCTAATTTCAAATATGATAAGAGCAAATGCTTATATGGTCTTAAACAGAGGCTGCTTTAGTCACAGAATGGGATGCCCTGGGCAGGAATGGACCTGGCAGGGTCCAGTAGTGCTTTGGCCAGCAAAAGTGTCTTTATCAGGCTAATTTCAAATATGATAAGAGCAAATGCTTATATGGTCTTAAACAGAGGCTGCTGTAGTCACAGAATGGGATGCCCCAACAGGAATCGACCTGGCAGGGTCCAGTAGTGCTTTGGCCAGCAAAAGTGTCTTTATCAGGCCTAATTTCAAATATGATAAGAGCAAATGCTTATATGGTCTTAAACAGAGGCTGCTTTAGTCACAGAATGGGATGCCCTGGGCAGGAATGGACCTGGCAGGGTCCAGTAGTGCTTTGGCCAGCAAAAGTGTCTTTATCAGGCTAATTTCAAATATGATAAGAGCAAATGCTTATATGGTCTTAAACAGAGGCTGCTGTAGTCACAGAATGGGATGCCCTGGGCAGGAATGGACCTGGCAGGGTCCAGTAGTGCTTTGGCCAGCAAAAGTGTCTTTATCAGGCTAATTTCAAATATGATAAGAGCAAATGCTTATATGGTCTTAAACAGAGGCTGCTGTAGTCACAGAATGGGATGCCCCAACAGGAATCGACCTGGCAGGGTCCAGTAGTGCTTTGGCCAGCAAAAGTGTCTTTATCAGGCCTAATTTCAAATATGATAAGAGCAAATGCTTATATGGTCTTAAACAGAGGCTGCTTTAGTCACAGAATGGGATGCCCTGGGCAGGAATGGACCTGGCAGGGTCCAGTAGTGCTTTGGCCAGCAAAAGTGTCTTTATCAGGCTAATTTCAAATATGATAAGAGCAAATGCTTATATGGTCTTAAACAGAGGCTGCTGTAGTCACAGAATGGGATGCCCCAACAGGAATCGACCTGGCAGGGTCCAGTAGTGCTTTGGCCAGCAAAAGTGTCTTTATCAGGCCTAATTTCAAATATGATAAGAGCAAATGCTTATATGGTCTTAAACAGAGGCTGCTTTAGTCACAGAATGGGATGCCCTGGGCAGGAATGGACCTGGCAGGGTCCAGTAGTGCTTTGGCCAGCAAAAGTGTCTTTATCAGGCCTAATTTCAAATATGATAAGAGCAAATGCTTATATGGTCTTAAACAGAGGCTGCTGTAGTCACAGAATGGGATGCCCTGGGCAGGAATGGACCTGGCAGGGTCCAGTAGTGCTTTGGCCAGCAAAAGTGTCTTTATCAGGCCTAATTTCAAATATGATAAGAGCAAATGCTTATATGGTCTTAAACAGAGGCTGCTGTAGTCACAGAATGGGATGCCCCGGGCAGGAATGGACCTGGCAGGGTCCAGTAGTGCTTTGGCCAGCAAAAGTGTCTTTATCAGGCTAATTTCAAATATGATAAGAGCAAATGCTTATATGGTCTTAAACAGAGGCTGCTGTAGTCACAGAATGGGATGCCCTGGGCAGGAATGGACCTGGCAGGGTCCAGTAGTGCTTTGGCCAGCAAAAGTGTCTTTATCAGGCTAATTTCAAATATGATAAGAGCAAATGCTTATATGGTCTTAAACAGAGGCTGCTGTAGTCACAGAATGGGATGCCCCAACAGGAATCGACCTGGCAGGGTCCAGTAGTGCTTTGGCCAGCAAAAGTGTCTTTATCAGGCCTAATTTCAAATATGATAAGAGCAAATGCTTATATGGTCTTAAACAGAGGCTGCTTTAGTCACAGAATGGGATGCCCTGGGCAGGAATGGACCTGGCAGGGTCCAGTAGTGCTTTGGCCAGCAAAAGTGTCTTTATCAGGTCTAATTTCAAATATGATAAGAGCAAATGCTTATATGGTCTTAAACAGAGGCTGCTTTAGTCACAGAATGGGATGCCCTGGGCAGGAATGGACCTGGCAGGGTCCAGTAGTGCTTTGGCCAGCAAAAGTGTCTTTATCAGGCCTAATTTCAAATATGATAAGAGCAAATGCTTATATGGTCTTAAACAGAGGCTGCTGTAGTCACAGAATGGGATGCCCTGGGCAGGAATGGACCTGGCAGGGTCCAGTAGTGCTTTGGCCAGCAAAAGTGTCTTTATCAGGCTAATTTCAAATATGATAAGAGCAAATGCTTATATGGTCTTAAACAGAGGCTGCTGTAGTCACAGAATGGGATGCCCCAACAGGAATCGACCTGGCAGGGTCCAGTAGTGCTTTGGCCAGCAAAAGTGTCTTTATCAGGCCTAATTTCAAATATGATAAGAGCAAATGCTTATATGGTCTTAAACAGAGGCTGCTTTAGTCACAGAATGGGATGCCCTGGGCAGGAATGGACCTGGCAGGGTCCAGTAGTGCTTTGGCCAGCAAAAGTGTCTTTATCAGGCTAATTTCAAATATGATAAGAGCAAATGCTTATATGGTCTTAAACAGAGGCTGCTGTAGTCACAGAATGGGATGCCCCAACAGGAATCGACCTGGCAGGGTCCAGTAGTGCTTTGGCCAGCAAAAGTGTCTTTATCAGGCCTAATTTCAAATATGATAAGAGCAAATGCTTATATGGTCTTAAACAGAGGCTGCTGTAGTCACAGAATGGGATGCCCTGGGCAGGAATGGACCTGGCAGGGTCCAGTAGTGCTTTGGCCAGCAAAAGTGTCTTTATCAGGCCTAATTTCAAATATGATAAGAGCAAATGCTTATATGGTCTTAAACAGAGGCTGCTTTAGTCACAGAATGGGATGCCCTGGGCAGGAATGGACCTGGCAGGGTCCAGTAGTGCTTTGGCCAGCAAAAGTGTCTTTATCAGGCCTAATTTCAAATATGATAAGAGCAAATGCTTATATGGTCTTAAACAGAGGCTGCTGTAGTCACAGAATGGGATGCCCTGGGCAGGAATGGACCTGGCAGGGTCCAGTAGTGCTTTGGCCAGCAAAAGTGTCTTTATCAGGCCTAATTTCAAATATGATAAGAGCAAATGCTTATATGGTCTTAAACAGAGGCTGCTTTAGTCACAGAATGGGATGCCTCACAGCAGACTTAAGATCAGTTCAGTATATATGCACAGTTAGTTACTATAAGCAGCCTGAAAACGCTAACAAAGGCTGGATGAAAAAAAAAAAATCTCCCTGTCAGCCAGCTCCGTTTTTCCTACCTTTCCCTGGCTTTCTGTCTGTCTCCTGTCTGTCTCCTGCCTGTCTCCTGCCTGTCTCCAGCCTGTCCCTGTCTGTCCCTGTCTCCAGCCTGTCTAACTGCCTCAGCTACACAGCGTTCTGTCTGTCACGAATGCAATAGAGAAATGAGGAAAAGCAAGATGGCCGCCGTTAAATACCGCTGTGTGACGTCACCGGGCTTGCTGGCTGCTGATAGGCTGCATGTGACTGCCCCAGCTTGCACTGGCGCGGGATACATGTCCAGACATGTCCCGTCCGCCATCTTAGAATGCCTGTAAATGTAAATGAATGGATGTTAAAGGAAAACTTCGAGTGATCGAATCGCGGGGAAATTCGGATTCGATCCGAATCGAATTTTTCCTGAAATTCGGATCGAATCCGGGTTCGTCCGGATCGATTCGCTCATCCCTAACAGCCACACTACAACAAATCACATTGATCCTTTTTTATTTTACAACCAAGGCAACTATCAGAGTTGATACAACATCATACAATCAATGTCACATATATATATGTGTGTACCACAGATTAACTGGCATAGTATATACAATGTACATTAGAGATAGACTGGTGTAAATTAATATGTGTACTATGTCAGTGCTGTTGATACCCAAAAATAAATGAATTAAATATCAATTATCACCAGTGGTGTGACTAAATGTGACAAGGCCCTGGTGCAAACATTATATGAGGTCCTCTCAAGGCTCGTACAGTAGACTTTTTCTGTCTTTTGCTTCAATTGGATGTAGCAAGACAACTAAAGACTGCAACAGACAAATGGTCTCAATTAGAGATGAGCGAACTTTTGAAAAATTCGATTCGACTGATTCGCCGAATTTTCCGACAAAAATCGTTTCGACCCGAATAGATTCGCGACGAATCGCTATTAAAAACGGCTATTTCTGAGCCTCCTAGAGCCTCAATAGGGTTGTAAACCATTCTGCCTTGCTGTAACACGCACAGGATGCGTGCTGGGTTAGTTAAATAATACTTTGAATAAATATCACATGCAGATCAGAGGCATCGCTAATAAAATCGCAGAGCGGCACAAATGCAGAGAGTTGAAGTGGCATCACTATGAGGGGCAGGAGCCCAAACATTGCTTTAAAGAGACACTGGAGTTGGCAGCAGCAGGAGCCCAAAAATTGGATGAATCACACACTGGAGTTGGCAGCAGCAGCAGCAGGAGCCCAAACATTGGCTGAAAGAGACACTGGGGTTGGCTTCAGGAGCCCAAAAATTGGATGAATCACACCCTGGAGTTGGCAGCAGCAGCAGGAGCCCAAACATTACTTTAAAGAGAAACTGGGGTTGGCTTCAGGAGCCCAAAATTGGATGAATCACACCCTGGAGTTGGCAGCAGCAGAAGCAGGAGCCCAAACATTACTTTAAAGAGACACTGGGGTTGGCTTCAGGAGCCCAAAAATTGGATGATTCACACCCTGGAGTTGGCAGCAGCAGCAGCAGGAGCCCAAACATTACTTTAAAGAGACACTGGGGTTGGCTTCAGGAGCCCAAAAATTGGATGAATCACACCCTGGAGTTGGCAGCAGCAGCAGCCCAAATATACACTGGAGTTGGCTTCAGGAGCCCAAAAATTGGATGAATCACACCCTGGAGTTGGCAGGAGTTGGCAGCAGCAGCAGCCGGAGCCCAAATATTACTTTAAAGAGACCCTGGGGTTGGCTTCAGGAGCCCAAAAATTGGATGAATCACACACTGGAGTTGGCAGCAGCAGCAACAGGAGCCCAAATATTACTTTAAAGAGACACTGGGGTCGGCTTCAGGAGCCCAAAAATTGGATGAATCACACTCTGGAGTTGGCAGCAGCAGCAGCAGGAGCCCAAACATTACTTTAAAGAGACACTGGAGTTGGCTTCAGGAGCCCAAAAATTGGATGAATCACACCCTGGAGTTGCAAGCAGCAGCAGGAGCCCAAATATTACTTTAAAGAGACACTGGAGTTGGCTCCAGGAGCCTAAAAATTGGATGAATCACACCCTGGAGTTGGCAGGAGTTGGCAGCAGCAGCAGCAGCAGGAGCCCAAATATTACTTTAAAGAGACCCTGGGGTTGGCTTCAGGAGCCCCAAAATTGGATGAATCACACCCTGGAGTTGGCAGCAGCAGCAGGAGCCCAAACATTACTTTAAAGAGACACTGGGGTTGGCTTCAGGAGCCCAAAAATTGGATGAATCACACCCTGGAGTTGGCAGCAGCAGCAGCAGGAGCCCAAACATTACTTTAAAGAGACACTGGGGTTGGCTTCAGGAGCCCAAAAATTGGATAAATCACACCCTGGAGTTGGCAGCAGCAGCAGCCCAAATATACACTGGAGTTGGCTTCAGGAGCCCAAAAATTGGATGAATCACACCCTGGAGTTGGCAGGAGTTGGCAGCAGCAGCAGCAGGAGCCCAAATATTACTTTAAAGAGACCCTGGGGTTGGCTTCAGGAGCCCAAAAATTGGATGAATCACACACTGGAGTTGGCAGCAGCAGCAGCAGGAGCCCAAATATTACTTTAAAGAGACACTGGGGTTGGCTTCAGGAGCCCAAAAATTGGATGATTCACACCCTGGAGTTGGCAGCAGCAGCAGCAGGAGCCCAAACATTACTTTAAAGAGACACTGGGGTTGGCTTCAGGAGCCCAAAAATTGGATGAATCACACCCTGGAGTTGGCAGGATTTGGCAGCAGCAGCAGCAGGAGCCCAAATATTACTTTAAAGAGACCCTGGGGTTGGCTTCAGGAGCCCAAAAATTGGATGAATCACACCCTGGAGTTGGCAGCAGCAGCAGGAGCCCAAACATTGGCTGAAAGAGACACTGGGGTTGGCTTCAGGAGCCCAAAAATTGGATGAATCACACCCTGGAGTTGGCAGCAGCAGCAGCAGCAGGAGCCCAAACATTACTTTAAAGAGACACTGGGGTTGGCTTTAGGAGCCCAACAATTGGATGAATCACACCCTGGAGTTGGCAGCAGCAGCAGCCCAAATATACACTGGAGTTGGCTTCAGGAGCCCAAAAATTGGATGAATCACACTCTGGAGTTGGCAGGAGTTGGCAGCAGCAGGAGCCCAAACATTACTTTAAAGAGACACTGGAGTTGGCTTCAGGAGCCCAAAAATTGGATGAATCACACCCTGGAGTTGCAAGCAGCAGCAGGAGCCCAAATATTACTTTAAAGAGACACTGGAGTTGGCTTCAGGAGCCCAAAAATTGGATGATTCGCACCCTGGAGTTGGCAGCAGCAGCAGCAGGAGCCCAAATATTACTTTAAAGAGACACTGGGGTTGGCTTCAGGAGCCCAAAAATTGAATGAATCACACCCTGGAGTTGTGAGCAGCAGCAGCCCAAATATACACTGGAGTTGGCTTCAGGAGCCCAAAAATTGGATGAATCACACCCTGGAGTTGCAAGCAGCAGCAAGAGCCCAAATATTACTTTAAAGAGACACTGGAGTTGGCTTCAGGAGCCCAAAAATTGGATGAATCACACCCTGGAGTTGGCAGGAGTTGGCAGCAGCAGCAGCAGGAGCCCAAATATTACTTTAAAGAGACCCTGGGGTTGGCTTCAGGAGCCCAAAAATTGGATGAATCACACCCTGGAGTTGCAAGCAGCAGCAAGAGCCCAAATATTACTTTAAAGAGACACTGGAGTTGGCTTCAGGAGCCCAAAAATTGGATGAATCACACCCTGGAGTTGGCAGCAGCAGGAGCCCAAAGATTACTTTATAGAGACACTGGAGTTGGCTTCAGGAGCCCAAAAATTGGATGAATCACACCCTGGAGTTGCAAGCAGCAGCAAGAGCCCAAATATTACTTTAAAGAGACACTGGAGTTGGCTTCAGGAGCCCAAAAATTGGATGAATCACACCCTGGAGTTGGCAGCAGCAGCAGGAGCCCAAACATTACTTTAAAGAGACACTGGGGTTGGCTTCAGGAGCCCAAAAATTGGATGAATCACACCCTGGAGTTGCAAGCAGCAGCAGGAGCCCAAATATTACTTTAAAGAGACACTGGAGTTGGCTTCAGGAGCCCAAAAATTGGATGAATCACACCCTGGAGTTGGCAGCAGCAGCAGCAGGAGCCCAAAGATTACTTTAAAGAGACACTGGAGTTGGCTTCAGGAGCCCAAAAATTGGATGAATCACACCCTGGAGTTGGCAGCAGCAGCAGCAGCAGGAGCCCAAATATTACTTTAAAGAGACACTGGGGTTGGCTTCAGGAGCCCAAAAATTGGATGAATCACACCCTGGAGTTGGCAGAAGTTGGCAGCAGCAGCAGCAGGAGCCCAAATATTACTTTAAAGAGACACTGAAGTTGGCTTCAGGAGCCGAAAAATTGGATGAATCACACACTGGAGTTGGCAGGAGTTGGCAGCAGCAGCAGCAGCAGGAGCCCAAATATTACTTTAAAGAGACCCTGGGGTTGGCTTCAGGAGCCCAAAAATTGGATGAATCACACCCTGGAGTTGCAAGCAGCAGCAAGAGCCCAAATATTACTTTAAAGAGACACTGGAGTTGGCTTCAGGAGCCCAAAAATTGGATGAATCATACCCTGGAGTTGGCAGCAGCAGCAGCAGGAGCCCAAAGATTACTTTATAGAGACACTGGAGTTGGCTTCAGGAGCCCAAAAATTGAATGAATCACACCCTGGAGTTGCAAGCAGCAGCAAGAGCCCAAATATTACTTTAAAGAGACACTGGAGTTGGCTTCAGGAGACCAAAAATTGGATGAATCACACCCTGGAGTGGCAAGCAGCAGCAAGAGCCCAAATATTACTTTAAAGAGACACTGGAGTTGGCTTCAGGAGCCCAAAAATTGGATGAATCACACACTGGAGTTGGCAGCAGCAGCAGCAGGAGCCCAAACATTACTTTAAAGAGACACTGGGGTTGGCTTCAGGAGCCCAAAAATTGGATGAATCATACCCTGGAGTTGCAAGCAGCAGCAGGAGCCCAAATATTACTTTAAAGAGACACTGGAGTTGGCTTCAGGAGCCCAAAAATTGGATGAATCACACCCTGGAGTTGGCAGCAGCAGCAGCAGCAGGAGCCCAAATATTACTTTAAAGAGACACTGGGGTTGGCTTCAGGAGCCCAAAAATTGGATGAATCACACCCTGGAGTTGGCAGAAGTTGGCAGCAGCAGCAGCAGGAGCCCAAATATTACTTTAAAGAGACACTGAAGTTGGCTTCAGGAGCCGAAAAATTGGATGAATCATACCCTGGAGTTGCAAGAAGCAGCAAGAGCCCAAATATTACTTTAAAGAGACACTGGAGTTGGCTTCAGGAGCCCAAAAATTGGATGAATCACACCCTGGAGTTGGCAGGAGTTGGCAGCAGCAGCAGCAGGAGCCCAAATATTACTTTAAAGAGACCCTGGGGTTGGCTTCAGGAGCCCAAAAATTGGATGAATCACACCCTGGAGTTGCAAGCAGCAGCAAGAGCCCAAAGATTACTTTATAGAGACACTGGAGTTGGCTTCAGGAGCCCAAAAATTGAATGAATCACACCCTGGAGTTGCAAGCAGCAGCAAGAGCCCAAATATTACTTTAAAGAGACACTGGAGTTGGCTTCAGGAGACCAAAAATTGGATGAATCACACCCTGGAGTGGCAAGCAGCAGCAAGAGCCCAAATATTACTTTAAAGAGACACTGGAGTTGGCTTCAGGAGCCCAAAAATTGGATGAATCACACACTGGAGTTGGCAGCAGCAGCAGCAGGAGCCCAAACATTACTTTAAAGAGACACTGGGGTTGGCTTCAGGAGCCCAAAAATTGGATGAATCATACCCTGGAGTTGCAAGCAGCAGCAGGAGCCCAAATATTACTTTAAAGAGACACTGGAGTTGGCTTCAGGAGCCCAAAAATTGGATGAATCACACCCTGGAGTTGGCAGCAGCAGCAGCAGCAGGAGCCCAAATATTACTTTAAAGAGACACTGGGGTTGGCTTCAGGAGCCCAAAAATTGGATGAATCACACCCTGGAGTTGGCAGAAGTTGGCAGCAGCAGCAGCAGGAGCCCAAATATTACTTTAAAGAGACACTGAAGTTGGCTTCAGGAGCCGAAAAATTGGATGAATCATACCCTGGAGTTGCAAGAAGCAGCAAGAGCCCAAATATTACTTTAAAGAGACACTGGAGTTGGCTTCAGGAGCCCAAAAATTGGATGAATCACACCCTGGAGTTGGCAGGAGTTGGCAGCAGCAGCAGCAGGAGCCCAAATATTACTTTAAAGAGACCCTGGGGTTGGCTTCAGGAGCCCAAAAATTGGATGAATCACACCCTGGAGTTGCAAGCAGCAGCAAGAGCCCAAATATTACTTTAAAGAGACACTGGAGTTGGCTTCAGGAGCCCAAAAATTGGATGAATCATACCCTGGAGTTGGCAGCAGCAGCAGGAGGAGCCCAAAGATTACTTTATAGAGAGACTGGAGTTGGCTTCAGGAGCCCAAAAATTGAATGAATCACACCCTGGAGTTGCAAGCAGCAGCAAGAGCCCAAATATTACTTTAAAGAGACACTGGAGTTGGCTTCAGGAGACCAAAAATTGGATGAATCACACCCTGGAGTTGCAAGCAGCAGCAAGAGCCCAAATATTACTTTAAAGAGACACTGGAGTTGGCTTCAGGAGCCCAAAAATTGGATGAATCACACACTGGAGTTGGCAGCAGCAGCAGCAGGAGCCCAAACATTACTTTAAAGAGACACTGGGGTTGGCTTCAGGAGCCCAAAAATTGGATGAATCACACCCTGGAGTTGCAAGCAGCAGCAGGAGCCCAAATATTACTTTAAAGAGACACTGGAGTTGGCTTCAGGAGCCCAAAAATTGGATGAATCACACCCTGGAGTTGGCAGCAGCAGCAGCAGGAGCCCAAAGATTACTTTATAGAGACACTGGAGTTGGCTTCAGGAGCCCAAAAATTGGATGAATCACACCCTGGAGTTGCAAGCAGCAGCAGGAGCCCAAATATTACTTTAAAGAGACACTGGAGTTGGCTTCAGGAGCCCAAAAATTGGATGAATCACACCCTGGAGTTGGCAGAAGCAGCAGCAGGAGCCCAAACATTACTTTAAAGAGACACTGGAGTTGGCTTCAGGAGCCCAAAAATTGGATGAATCACACCCTGTGGAGAGTCATGTGGAGAAAAAGTAGCTTAGTTAGTAATATCTACATAAAATTATGAATAAACAAATGCAAAAGTATTGCCAAAGTGAAGTTTTGTTTGAGGGTGTGTTTCCACCTTTTAATTAAATCAGAAACAAGAAGGTATCATTGCCTCTGACTAATTAGCCCTCAAAAATTCTTGGAATTTTTAATCTGGAATCATGTCTGATCCGTCTTATCCGAAGAATATTAATAAAAAGTAAGAGTAACGTAAAGGATTTTTTATCAATACTTACTTGTGGTCCGATGCGGAGGAATGTCTGTAACTGGAGAGCAGCGCCTTAAATCTGTTTTGCACGATCCATCTTTCTTTAGTGTTGGTCTGGCCCCGTCATCTATCTACTGGAATACATAGGGCATTGTTGGGAGGAAAGCATGGCTGATCCATGCGCCATTCATTTCCACGCAGGGCAGTCTCTGGAAAAAAAAAAGTATGTATAAACCAGGGTCTTTTTCATATAAAAACAAATGGTTATTTTTGCTTTTAAACCATATGTTCCACAGCTTTACCAGTCATTGTGTCAGCCAATGAAGCAACTTTGTCTGGAAGTGCTGCAAAAGCAGTCCACTGCATCACATGTGGCATCTGACACCCCCAGTCAACTGTCTGTTGTCTGTCTGTTATGCTTTGGGTTCAGCTCCACTATCCATTGATGAAGATCTGATAATCATAAAATTCAGCAGCTACTGCCCAGCCAAGAAGTGGAGGAGACACTCGCCTCTTCTTCCACTAGCCGGCAATTAGTGATGAGGAGAGTGTCGTGGGAGGAGGTGTTGCAAGCCGAGGTAGTGGAAGAGGGTCCCTGGAGTCTGCGGCGGTGGCGGCGGCAGCAGCAGCAGCAGTGAATTATTGCGGACTGTTGTTAGGAAAAATCAGCTACTCAGCGATGTGGCAGTGTTTCATGCAGCATCCTGTGGAGAAAAAGTAGGTTAGTTAGTGTATATACATAAAATTATGAATAGACAAATGCAATAGTATTGCCAAAGTGAAGTTTTGTTTGAGGGTGTGTTTCCACCTTGTAATTTAATCAGAAACAACTAGCTATCATTTGCCTCTGAATAATTAGCCCTCAAAAATTCTTGGAATTTTTGATCTTGATGTCTGAGGGATTTCTCCTCTCAGACAGCGTCACCAAAAGTCCAGCCTGCTGCATTACACTTGGAAGAACATCTTGTTTGCGCTGCGACAAGGAAGCCAGAGTCATGCGTCCTGACATGGCACACGTGTTCAGTCTAGTTTTGAAGTCTTGCCCCCATCTGAAAGACATCCGAACAACAGGAAAGAAAGTTAGCATGCACTTCTGGCACTCCTACACCACCAAGCACAACCTTATTGAGCCTCAGCGTCACAACGGTGTACCCCACCATAGTCTGATTTGCGATGTTTCCACCCGTTGGAATTCCACCCTCCATATGCAGGATCCACTATAGCAGTGGTCCCCAACCCTGTCCTCAAGGCCCACCAACAGGCCAGGTTTTGCAGATCTCCACAAAGATGCACAGGTGGAGTAATTAGTGCAGCTGCAGAGCAATAGAGCTGGCTATTTGGAGATCCAAAAAATATGACATGTTGGTGGGCCTTGAGGACAGGGTTGAGAACCACTGCACTATAGGAACAGAGAAAAGCCATCACGGATTTCTGGATGCTCCAAACGGATAGGGGGCCACCCCTGTGTAAATTCAATGTAAACCATTGGCAGCTCATACGTGACACCGACCGTGTGCTCAGGCCCTTTGAGGAAGCTACGTTATTAGTCAGTTGCCAGGACTATGAGATTCCACTGCTTCATGTACTACAACACATGTTGGAAACCATGGCTGGTCAGGGCACTGGAGACATGGCACATACATTTCACAGCCACATGAAGCCTGTAGGGGCTGAAGTGGAGGAGGAGGAGGGGGTGGGGCACAGCAAACCACAGTTTAGGTTTCACAAAATGACCATTTTATCTAGTCATCTGACAGGAGAGGAGGAGCAGGAGCAGCCACAGGAGCTAGAGGGTTGTGAGGAAGGCGAGACAGAGGACCCAGACACACCGTGGCAGTTTACAGTGGAGATGGAGACAGGTAGTCCCTCCGAGTCACTTGCACAAATGGCACGATGCATGCTCACATGCTTGCGTACTAGTGAGCGCAGAATTGTCTCCATTTGTCAGCGGGAAGACTTCTGGCTCTCCAACTTATTGGACCCTCGCTTCCGGCACAAAATGGGGGCATTTTTTACGCCCACTGAGAGGGAGGAAAAACTGACCTACTACAGAGACATCCCACGTAGTCAGTTGGGCAATGTCAATTCAATTCAATTCAATTCAATTTATTGTTCGCCAAGTACATCGTGAGATGAACAAGGAATTCTTTTCGGCATATACACAGTGCAAAAAGAAAACAGTACAGATAACTGCAGTTAAAGTTACAAAGGAAGGGGAACATGGAAGACAGAGATACGGAAGCAGATAATTTCTTATAAAGTCAGATTATGAGGACCTATCTGCGCCATGGCCCATACTCCCGCAGGTCTGACTCGGGGGGACCTCTGTGATCACCTTACACTGCCATGGCTGCTGGGGGGGTGGAAGGAGCAGCAGCAGCAGCAGCTCCATCAGCAGCAGCCTCAGTCTTCAGTCGCTAGTGAGTAGCTTTCTACACCCGCATAGTGAGTCTACTCATGAGCAGCAGGAAGACCTGGAGCTGGACCTCAAACAGCAGGTCATGTCATACCTTGACATGACCATGCCAACACACCTTCAGGATCCACTGGATTTGCTGGGAAGCCAAACTTGACTTGTGTCCGCAACTAGCAGAGTTTGCCCTGGAAAAGCTGTACTGGCCGGACAGTAGTTGATTTAGATGGCAACTGGGCTGCTCTATATAACGAAGCAAAATGGCAAATTTACCTCACTATATAAGCTATTGCCCCTCAGATTTACACCGGGGCTGCTCTATATTATGCTGCAAAATGGCAAATTTACCTCACAATATAAGCTATTGCCCCTCAGATTTACACAGGGGCTGCTCCATATAATGGTGCAAAACCATGAATTTACCTCATAATATAAACTATTGCCCCTCAGATTTACACAGGGCCTGCTCTATATAACGAAGCAAAATGGCAAATTTACCTCACTATATAAGCTATTGCCCCTCAGATTTACACAGGGGCTGCTCTATATTATGCTGCAAAATGGCAAATTTACCTCACAATATAAGCTATTGCCCCTCAGATTTACACAGGGCCTGCTCTATATAACGAAGCAAAATGGCAAATTTACCTCACTATATAAGCTATTGCCCCTCAGATTTACACAGGGCCTGCTCTATATAACGAAGCAAAATGGCAAATTTACCTCACTATATAAGCTATTGCCCCTCAGATTTACACAGGGGCTGCTCTATATTATGCTGCAAAATGGCAAATTTACCTCACAATATAAGCTATTGCAGCTCTATATAAATAAAAATAAATAAATAAAAAAAGGGCCTGTAGAAGCTTATTTAGTATAACAGATAGGGTGACATGTGCTGGTTTGGGATGCCCATATGGGCTAGTGTTTTGGCAGCAGTACAAAAACCAATGCACAATGCAATAGCTTAATAAAGCTGATGCTGATCAACGCTTATTTAGTATAACAGATGGGGTGCAACATGCAGGTTTGGGATGCCCTGTGGCCTGGTGTATTTAAAGCAGACCAAAACCAATTCAAAATGCAATAACTTAATAAAGCTGAGGCTGTAGATGCTTATTTAGTATAAACAGGTAGGGTGCAAGGTGCAGCTTTGGGGTGCCCTGCGGCCTGGTTAAATGAAAGCAGTCAAAAAGGAAGTGCAAACTGAAGTAGCTTAATGAAGCTGATGCTGATCAACACTTATGTTGTATACCAGAAAGGGTGCAAGGTGCAGCTTTGGGGTGCCCTGCAGCCTGGTTTATTAAAAGCAGTCAAAAACAAGTGCAATCTGAAGTAGCTTAATAAAGCAGCTGATGCTGATCAACGCTTATGTTGTATAACAGATAGGGTTAAAATAGCATGTGCCTTGGGATGCCCGTGTGGCCTGTTATATTTCAAGCTGAACAAAAAGTAACAATAATCCAAGTATGAGAAATAATTTTGACCTTCTTTACAGCGCCATACTTTGAAAAAAAAACCTTAATTTCATGCCGATCAATCCAAAGGTCAATGCCCCTAACAAAAATAGTGTTCGGCATAAGTTTTCCTTCTGGAAGGACGTAACCTTTAGTTTACATGGTTGGGGTAGGTTATTTTACAAATTGGGATACCCCAGGCAGCAGTGTCATTGAAAGAGACAGATTGTAATGCAGGCCATACGCAAGCAGAGAAACTCAGGCTGCAACAGGCCTATTTAGTTTACATGGTTGGGGTAGGTTATCTTACAAATTGGGATACCCGACTGTATATGAAACCGAATATAAATGCACACCCAAAAGTGGACAATCAGCCTCCAAGAGGCCTGCTTAGTTTAAATAAGAGAGCTGCTTAGCTTAAATAAGAGAGCTGCTTAGTGTAAATAAGAGGCATACTTAGTTTAAATAAGAGAGCTGCTTAGTGTAAATAAGAGGCCTGCTTAGTTTAAATAAGAGAGCTGCTTAGTATGGTAGGTAGGTTATGTTATGTTACAGAATGGGATGCCCCAAAGCTGACTTGAGATCAGTATATATGCACACAGCAGCAGTGTGTAAGCAGGCTCATACAGGCCAAATTTCTTTAAATAACTGTGCAGCTTACAGTAAATGCAGAGGCTAATGGTATGTTACAGAATGGGATGCCCCAAAGCTGACTTGAGATCAGTATATATGCACACAGCAGCAGTGTGTAAGCAGGCTCATACAGGCCAAATTTCTTTAAATAACTGTGCAGCTTACAGTAAATGCAGAGGCTAATGGTATGTTACAGAATGGGATGCCCCAAAGCTGACTTGAGATCAGTATATATGCACACAGCAGCAGTGTGTAAGCAGGCTCATACAGGCCAAATTTCTTTAAATAACTGTGCAGCTTAGAGTAAATACAGAGGCTAATGGTATGTTACAGAATGCCCCAAAAAGGAGTGAACCTGGCAGGCAGCAGTAAGAATATGCACAGCAAAAGTGTCTTTATCAGGCCTAATTTCAATTATAATAAGTGCAAATGGTTATATGGTCTTAAACAGAGGCTGCTGTAGTCACAGAATGGGATGCCACAATAGAAGTGCACCTGGCAGGGTCCAGTAGTGCTATGCCCAGCAAAAGTGTCTTTATCAGGCTAATTTCAATTATAATAAGTGCAAATGGTTATATGGTCTTAAACAGAGGCTGCTGTAGTCACAGAATGGGATGCCCCAAAAAAGAAGTGGACCTGGCAGGGTCCAGTAGTGCTATGCCCAGCAAAAGTGTCTTTATCAGGCTAATTTCAATTATAATAAGTGCAAATGGTTATATGGTCTTAAACAGAGGCTGCTGTAGTCACAGAATGGGATGCCACAACAGAAGTGTACCTGGCAGGGTCCAGTAGTGCTATGCCCAGCAAAAGTGTCTTTATCAGGCCTAATTTCAATTATAATAAGTGAAAATGGTTATATGGTCTTAAACAGAGGCTGCTGTGGTCACAGAATGGGATGCCCCAAAAAAGAAGTGGACCTGGCAGGGTCCAGTAGTGCTATGCCCAGCAAAAGTGTCTTTATCAGGCCTAATTTCAATTATAATAAGTGCAAATGGTTATATGGTCTTAAACAGAGGCTGCTGTAGTCACAGAATGGGATGCCCCAAAAAAGAAGTGGACCTGGCAGGGTCCAGTAGTGCTATGCCCAGCAAAAGTGTCTTTATCAGGCTAATTTCAATTATAATAAGTGCAAATGGTTATATGGTCTTAAACAGAGGCTGCTGTAGTCACAGAATGGGATGCCACAACAGAAGTGCACCTGGCAGGGTCCAGTAGTGCTATGCCCAGCAAAAGTGTCTTTATCAGGCTAATTTCAATTATAATAAGTGCAAATGGTTATATGGTCTTAAACAGAGGCTGCTGTAGTCACAGAATGGGATGCCCCAAAAAAGAAGTGGACCTGGCAGGGTCCAGTAGTGCTATGCCCAGCAAAAGTGTCTTTATCAGGCCTAATTTCAATTATAATAAGTGCAAATGGTTATATGGTCTTAAACAGAGGCTGCTGTAGTCACAGAATGGGATGCCCCAAAAAAGAAGTGGACCTGGCAGGGTCCAGTAGTGCTATGCCCAGCAAAAGTGTCTTTATCAGGCTAATTTCAATTATAATAAGTGCAAATGGTTATATGGTCTTAAACAGAGGCTGCTGTAGTCACAAAATGGAATGCCCCAAAAAAGAAGTGGACCTGGCAGGGTCCAGTAGTGCTATGCCCAGCAAAAGTGTCTTTATCAGGCTAATTTCAATTATAATAAGTGCAAATAGTTATATGGTCTTAAACAGAGGCTGCTGTAGTCACAGAATGGGATGCCACAACAGAAGTGCACCTGGCAGGGTCCAGTAGTGCTATGCCCAGCAAAAGTGTCTTTATCAGGCTAATTTCAATTATAATAAGTGCAAATGGTTATATGGTCTTAAACAGAGGCTGCTGTAGTCACAGAATGGGATGCCACAACAGAAGTGCACCTGGCAGGGTCCAGTAGTGCTATGCCCAGCAAAAGTGTCTTTATCAGGCCTAATTTCAATTAGAATAAGTGCAAATGGTTATATGGTCTTAAACAGAGGCTGCTGTAGTCACAGAATGGGATGCCCCAAAAAAGAAGTGGACCTGGCAGGGTCCAGTAGTGCTATGCCCAGCAAAAGTGTCTTTATCAGGCCTATTTTCAATTATAATAAGTGCAAATGGTTATATGGTCTTAAACAGAGGCTGCTGTAGTCACAGAATGGGATGCCCCAAAAAAGAAGTGGACCTGGCAGGGTCCAGTAGTGCTATGCCCAGCAAAAGTGTCTTTATCAGGGCTAATTTCAATTATAATAAGTGCAAAGGGTTATATGGTCTTAAACAGAGGCTGCTGTAGTCACAGAATGGGATGCCCCAAAAAAGAAGTGGACCTGGCAGGGTCCAGTAGTGCTATGCCCAGCAAAAGTGTCTTTATCAGGCTAATTTCAATTATAATAAGTGCAAATGGTTATATGGTCTTAAACAGAGGCTGCTGTAGTCACAGAATGGGATGCCCCAAAAAAGAAGTGGACCTGGCAGGGTCCAGTATTGCTATGCCCAGCAAAAGTGTCTTTATCAGGCCTAATTTCAATTATAATAAGTGCAAATGGTTATATGGTCTTAAACAGAGGCTGCTGTAGTCACAGAATGGGATGCCACAACAGAAGTGCACCTGGCAGGGTCCAGTAGTGCTATGCCCAGCAAAAGTGTCTTTATCAGGCCTAATTTCAATTATAATAAGTGCAAATGGTTATATGGTCTTAAACAGAGGCTGCTGTAGTCACAGAATGGGATGCCCCAAAAAAGAAGTGGACCTGGCAGGGTCCAGTAGTGCTATGCCCAGCAAAAGTGTCTTTATCAGGCTAATTTCAATTATAATAAGTGCAAATGGTTATATGGTCTTAAACAGAGGCTGCTGTAGTCACAGAATGGGATGCCCCAAAAAAGAAGTGGACCTGGCAGGGTCCAGTAGTGTTATGCCCAGCAAAAGTGTCTTTATCAGGCTAATTTCAATTATAATAAGTGCAAATGGTTATATGGTCTTAAACAGAGGCTGCTGTAGTCACAGAATGGGATGCCCCAAAAAAGAAGTGGACCTGGCAGGGTCCAGTAGTGCTATGCCCAGCAAAAGTGTCTTTATCAGGCTAATTTCAATTATAATAAGTGCAAATGGTTATATGGTCTTAAACAGAGGCTGCTGTAGTCACAGAATGGGATGCCCCAAAAAAGAAGTGGACCTGGCAGGGTCCAGTAGTGCTATGCCCAGCAAAAGTGTCTTTATCAGGCTAATTTCAATTATAATAAGTGCAAATGGTTATATGGTCTTAAACAGAGGCTGCTGTAGTCACAGAATGGGATGCCCCAAAAAAGAAGTGGACCTGGCAGGGTCCAGTAGTGCTATGCCCAGCAAAAGTGTCTTTATCAGGCTAATTTCAATTATAATAAGTGCAAATGGTTATATGGTCTTAAACAGAGGCTGCTGTAGTCACAGAATGGGATGCCCCAAAAAAGAAGTGGACCTGGCAGGGTCCAGTAGTGCTATGCCCAGCAAAAGTGTCTTTATCAGGCTAATTTCAATTATAATAAGTGCAAATGGTTATATGGTCTTAAACAGAGGCTGCTGTAGTCACAGAATGGGATGCCCCAAAAAAGAAGTGGACCTGGCAGGGTCCAGTAGTGCTATGCCCAGCAAAAGTGTCTTTATCAGGCTAATTTCAATTATAATAAGTGCAAATGGTTATATGGTCTTAAACAGAGGCTGCTGTAGTCACAGAATGGGATGCCACAACAGAGGTGCACCTGGCAGGGTCCAGTAGTGCTATGCCCAGCAAAAGTGTCTTTATCAGGCCTAATTTCAATTATAATAAGTGCAAATGGTTATATGGTCTTAAACAGAGGCTGCTGTAGTCACAGAATGGGATGCCCCAAAAAAGAAGTGGACCTGGCAGGGTCCAGTAGTGCTATGCCCAGCAAAAGTGTCTTTATCAGGCTAATTTCAATTATAATAAGTGCAAATGGTTATATGGTCTTAAACAGAGGCTGCTGTAGTCACAGAATGGGATGCCACAACAGAAGTGCACCTGGCAGGGTCCAGTAGTGCTATGCCCAGCAAAAGTGTCTTTATCAGGCTAATTTCAATTATAATAAGTGCAAATGGTTATATGGTCTTAAACAGAGGCTGCTGTAGTCACAGAATGGGATGCCCCAAAAAAGAAGTGGACCTGGCAGGGTCCAGTAGTGCTATGCCCAGCAAAAGTGTCTTTATCAGGGCTAATTTCAATTATAATAAGTGCAAATGGTTATATGGTCTTAAACAGAGGCTGCTGTAGTCACAGAATGGGATGCCCCAAAAAAGAAGTGGACCTGGCAGGGTCCAGTAGTGCTATGCCCAGCAAAAGTGTCTTTATCAGGCCTATTTTCAATTATAATAAGTGCAAATGGTTATATGGTCTTAAACAGAGGCTGCTGTAGTCACAGAATGGGATGCCCCAAAAAAGAAGTGGACCTGGCAGGGTCCAGTAGTGCTATGCCCAGCAAAAGTGTCTTTATCAGGCCTAATTTCAATTATAATAAGTGCAAATGGTTATATGGTCTTAAACAGAGGCTGCTGTAGTCACAGAATGGGATGCCCCAAAAAAGAAGTGGACCTGGCAGGATCCAGTAGTGCTATGCCCAGCAAAAGTGTCTTTATCAGGCTAATTTCAATTATAATAAGTGCAAATGGTTATATGGTCTTAAACAGAGGCTGCTGTAGTCACAGAATGGGATGCCCCAAAAAAGAAGTGGACCTGGCAGGGTCCAGTAGTGCTATGCCCAGCAAAAGTGTCTTTATCAGGCTAATTTCAATTATAATAAGTGCAAATGGTTATATGGTCTTAAACAGAGGCTGCTGTAGTCACAGAATGGGATGCCCCAAAAAAGAAGTGGACCTGGCAGGGTCCAGTAGTGCTATGCCCAGCAAAAGTGTATTTATCAGGGCTAATTTCAATTATAATAAGTGCAAATGGTTATATGGTCTTAAACAGAGGCTGCTGTAGTCACAGAATGGGATGCCCCAAAAAAGAAGTGGACCTGGCAGGGTCCAGTAGTGCTATGCCCAGCAAAAGTGTCTTTATCAGGCCTAATTTCAATTATAATAAGTGCAAATGGTTATATGGTCTTAAACAGAGGCTGCTGTAGTCACAGAATGGGATGCCTCACAGCAGACTTAAGATCAGTTCAGTATATATGCACAGTTAGTTTGTATAAGCAGCCTGAAAACGCTAACAAAGCCTGTCAGCCAGCTAGTAACACTCAGGCTGGATGAAAAAAAAAAAAAAATCTCCCTGTGACAGCCTCCGATTTTTCCTACCTTTCCCTCTGTTTTTCGCTGACTTTCTGTCTGTCTCCTGTCTGTCTCCTGCCTGTCTCCAGCCTGTCCCTGTCTGTCCCTGCCTGTCTAACTGCCTCTCTCCCTCAGCTACACAGCGTTCTGTCTCTCACGAATGCAATAGAGAAATGAGGAAGGAAAAGCAAGATGGCCGACTTAAATAGCGCTGTGACGTCACCGGGCTTGCTGGCTTCTGATAGGCTGCATGTGACTGCCCCAGCTTGCACTGGCGCGGGATAGATGTCCAGACATGTCCCGTCCGCCATCTTAGAATGCCTGTAAATGTAAATGAATGGATGTTAAAGGAAAACTTCGAGCGATCGAATCTCGGGGAAATTCGGATTCGATCCGAATCGAATTTTTCCTGAAATTCGGATCGAATCCGGGTTCGTCCGGATCGATTCGCTCATCCCTAGTCTCAATGATGTCAATTGAGCACAAATATGCTAAATAAGGTGAAAGATCAACACTCATAGGGCCCCTATGACCCCTGACCTCCTGGGCCCCACTGTGGTCACAACCCCTACTGTTATTCCCCTGATTATCACAAATGTATGTCTTAATAGTTGGTTTAGTTGATGGCATTTATTTCTTGTAAAAATGATCAGCAGTAAACAAACCTAGACATGTTTTCACTTATATTAGCACCCACAGTGCTTTCATTAGGCCGCCTCCTTCATCCTCCATTCATATCAAACTGCAGGATACAATGGTTAGCTTATAACTTAAGAGAATGTTCACAGATATTAGAATGAAGCATTTAGAGAGCATTAATAATGGCTTTTATGAATAGTGGTAGTGTTCTGTCACCTCAGGTTGCATCACAATGAATTGTGCATGCAGTGTTAGGATTTCCTGTCATCAGATAGAGACCAGTCTGTTTAATTCAAGTTGATTAGAATGCTCTCTAAACGCATGCTACATAAATTAGGGCAATCAAAAGGCATTTAATAGATAAGAAACTGGCTAAAACAGCATATAATAATTAAACTGGAAACTTTGCCCAGTGTTTGAATGCACAAGGTTTCTAGAATCTGTCTGGCATCTGGCAGAGAATACCTGTGGCGTTACAGTAGGTCTTTTATGTGACATTCAATATCGTAATTTATGTCATAATTTTCCCCTTGCATTCCTACAAGTGTTCTATTAGAAAATAAACAGGATTCCTTAGAGACTTTCTAAGTACAGGGCCATAAATTCCTTGCCTTCCAGAAACAGTTTACAACCGCTGATAAGGGAAAGGTGGGCGGCGCAGTTTGGAGTATAGATTTAATAAAAGAATAACTGTAAATATTAATTCTCATAACTTGAATATGAGTTATAACAGCATCCTGCAAACACCACCAAAATATTTATCAGAGTTTTATGGTCAAATAGGTTTCCCATATTTTCTATTTGTCTCGATGTGGACACAGGAAACCCTTTACTTCTGACTAGGACATGCTAGTCATGTCCATTTTGATATATTTAGAAAGCTTATTATGAACCCCATAATTATCAAGTGGCACTTCCCAGTAGAGATGAGCTAACTTTTGAAAAATTCGATTCGACTGATTCGCCGAATTTTCCGACAAAAATCATTTCGACCCGAATTTATTCGCGACGAATCGCTATTAAAAACGGCTATTTCTGAGCCTCCTAGAGCCTCAATAGGGTTGTAAACCATTCTGCCTTGCTGTAACACGCACAGGATGCGTGCTGGGTTAGTTAAATAATACTTTGAATAAATATCACATGCAGATCAGAGGCATCGCTAATAGAATCACAGAGCGGCACAATTGCAGAGAGTTGAAGTGGCATCACTATGAGGGGCAGGAGCCCAAACATTGCTTTAAAGAGACACTGGAGTTGGCAGCAGCAGGAGCCCAAAAATTGGATGAATCACACCCTGGAGTTGCAAGCAGCAGCAGGAGCCCAAACATTGGCTGAAAGAGACACTGGAGTTGGCAGCAGCAGGAGCCCAAAAATTGACTGACACACCCTGGAGTTTCAAGCAGCAGCAGCAGCTACTGCCCAGCCAAGAAGTGGAGGAGACACTCGCCTCTTCTTCCACTAGCCGGCAATTAGTGATGAGGAGAGTGTCGTGGGAGGAGGTGTTGCAAGCCGAGGTAGTGGAAGAGGGTCCCTGGAGTCTGCGGTGGTGGCGGTGGCAGCAGCAGCAGCAGCAGCAGTGAATTATTGGGGACTGTTGATAGGAAAAATCAGCTACTCAGCGATGTGTCAGTTTTTCATGTTGCATCCACAATCCTGTGGAGAAAAAGTAGGTTAGTTAGTATATATACATAAAATTATGAATAGACAAATGCAATAGTATTGCCAAAGTGAAGTTTTGTTTGAGGGTGTGTTTCCACCTTGTAATTAAATCAGAAACAACTAGGTATCATTGCCTCTGAATAATTAGCCCTCAAAATTCTTGGAATTTTTAATCTTGATGTCTGAGGGATTTCTCCTCTCAGACAGCGTCACCATAAGTCCAGCCTGCTGCATTACCCAGTGGTGGACCTTTCAGAGAAATGATGGCTTGTGCCGAGCCGAGGTGGAGAGTCCCATGGTATCATTGCTTTGCGAAGATGGCAGTACCTGCCCTGTAAAATGTTGTTGAACAGAAGGTGGGCCAGTCCTTTAGCCTGTCAGTGTGTACCAAAGTGCACAGTGTTGTCTACGTCTGGAGCTGTAACTATGGACTCATGGTGGACAATATATATCCTTTTAGGCCCCCTTGGTGATTGTGGTTTCACGCTGTTCTTCACATGGTTTTCCTTGAGTCACACATGGGATGAACTACTAAAAATGAGAACTCAATCCATGAAATCATTGCTTAATCCACGAAAACAGCAAATTTGGACCCATGGTGACTGATACTTGGAAGAACATCTTGTTTGCGCTGCGACAAGGAAGCCAGAGTCATGCGTCCTGACATGGCACACGTGTTCAGTCTAGTTGTCAAGCATTTTCTGAAGTCTTGCCCCCATCTGAAAGACATCCGAACAACAGGAAAGAAAGTTAGCATGCACTTCTGGCACTCCTACACCACCAAGCACAACCTTATTGAGCTTCAGCGTCAGAACGGTGTACCCCAACATAGTCTGATTTGCCATATTTCCACCCGTTGGAATTCCACCCTCCATATGCAGGATCCACTATAGGAACAGAGAAAAGCCATCACGGATTTCTGGATGATCCAAATGGATAGGGGGACACCCCTGTGTAAATTCAATGTAAACCATTGGCAGCTCATACGTGACACCGGCCGTTTGCTCAGGCCCTTTGAGGAAGCTACTTTATTAGACAGTTGCCAGGACTATGAGATGAGCGATGAGATTCCACTGCTTCATGTACTACAACACATGTTGGAAACCATGGCTGGTCAGGGCACTGGAGACATGGCACATACATTTCACAGCCACATGAAGCCTGTGGGGGCTGAAGTGGAGGAGGAGGAGGGGGTGGGGCACAGCAAACCACAGTTTAGGTTTCACAAAATGAAATTTTATCTAGTCATCTGACAGGAGAGGAGGAGCAGGAGCAGCCACAGGAGCTAGAGGGTTGTGAGGAAGGCGAGACAGAGGACCCAGACACACCGTGGCAGTTTACAGTGGAGATGGAGACAGGTAGTCCCTCCGAGTCACTTGCACAAATGGCACGATGCATGCTCACATGCTTGCGTAGTAACCACAGAATTGTCTCCATTTGTCAGCGGGATGACTTCTGGCTCTCCAACTTATTGGACCCTCGCTTCCGGCACAAAATGGGGGCATTTTTTACGCCCACTGAGAGGGAGGACAAACTGACCTACTACAGAGACATCCCACGTAGTCAGTTGGGCGATGTCTATCTGTGCCATGGCCCATACTCCCGCAGGTCTGGACCTGCGATCACCTCTGCGATCACCTTCCACTGCCATGGCTGCTTGGGGGGGTGGAAGGAGCAGCAGCAGCAGCAGCTCCATCAGCAGCAGCCTCAGTCTTCAGTCACTAGTGAGTAGCTTTCTACACCCGCATAGTGAGCCTACTCATGAGCAGCAGGAAGACCTGGAGCTGGACCTCAAACAGCAGGTCATGTCATACCTTGACATGACCATGCCAACACACCTTCAGGATCCACTGGATTTGCTGGGAAGCCAAACTTGACTTGTGTCCGCAACTAGCAGAGTTTGCCCTGGAAAAGCTGTACTGGCCGGACAGCAGTTGATTTAGATGGCAACTGGGCTGCTCTATATAATGAAGCAAAATGGCAAATTTACCTCACAATATAAGCTATTGCCCCTCGGATTTACACAGGGGCTGCTCCATATAATGGTGCAAAACCATGAATTTACCTCATAATATAAACTATTGCCCCTCAGATTTACACAGGGGCTGCTCTATATAATGAAGCAAAATTGCAAATTTACCTCACAATATAAGCTATTGCCCCTCAGATTTACACAGGGGCTGCTCCATATAATGGGGCAAAACCATGAATTTACCTCATAATATAAACTATTGCCCCTCAGATTTACACAGGGGCTGCTCTATATAATGAAGCAAAATGGCAAATTTACCTCACAATATAAGCTATTGCCCCTCAGATTTACACAGGGGCTGCTCCATATAATGGTGCAAAACCATGAATTTACCTCATAATATAAACTATTGCCCCTCATATTTACACAGGGGCTGCTCTATATAATGAAGCAAAATGGCAAATTTACCGCACAATATAAGCTATTGCCCCTCAGATTTACACAGGGCCTGCTCTATATAATGAAGCAAAATGGCAAATTTACCTCACAATATAAGCTATTGCCCCTCAGATTTGCACAGGGCCTGCTCTATATAATGAAGCAAAATGGCAAATTTACCTCACAATATAAGCTATTGCCCCTCAGATTTACACAGGGGCTGCTCCATATAATGGTGCAAAACCATGAATTTACCTTATAATATAAACTATTGCCCCTCAGATTTACAGAGGGGGTGCTCTATATAATGCAGCAAAATGGCAAATTTACCTCACTATATAAGCTATTACAGCTCTATATAAATGAAAATAAATAAATAAAAAAAGGGCCTGTAGAAGCTTATTTAGTATAACAGATGGGGTGCAACATGCAGGTTTGGGATGCCCTGTGGCCTGGTGTATTTAAAGCAGACCAAAACCAATTCAAAATGCAATAACTTAATAAAGCTGAGGCTGTAGATGCTTATTTAGTATAAACAGGTAGGGTGCAAGGTGCAGCTTTGGGGTGCCCTGCGGCCTGGTTAAATGAAAGCAGTCAAAAAGGAAGTGCAAACTGAAGTAGCTTAATGAAGCTGATGCTGATCAACGCTTATGTTGTATACCAGATAGGGTGCAAGGTGCAGCTTTGGGGTGCCCTGCAGCCTGGTTTATTAAAAGCAGTCAAAAACAAGTGCAAACTGAAGTAGCTTAATAAAGCAGCTGATGCTGATCAACGCTTATGTTGTATAACAGATAGGGTTAAAATAGCATGTGCCTTGGGATGCCCGTGTGGCCTGGTATATTTCAAGCTGAACAAAAAGTAACAATAATCCAAGTATGAGAAATGCTTGTGCTTAACATATAGGGTTAATCAGCATGTGCCTTGGGATGCCCGTGTGGCCTGGTATATTTTAAGCTGAACAAAAAGTAACAATAATCCAAGTATGAGAAATAATTTTGACCTTCTTTACAGCGCCATACTTTGAAAAAAATCCTTAATTTCATGCCGATCAATCCAAAGGTCAATGCCCCCAACAAAAATAGTGTTCGGCATAAGTTTTCCTTCTGGAAGGACGTAACCTTTAGTTTACATGGTTGGGGTAGGTTATCTTACAAATTGGGATACCCCAGGCAGCAGTGTCATTGAAAGAGACAGATTGTAATGCAGGCCATACGCAAGCAGAGAAACTCAGGCTGCAACAGGCCTCTTTAATTTACATGGTTGGGGTAGGTTATCTTACAAATTGGGATACCCCACTGTATATGAAACCAAATATAATGCACACCCAAAAGTGGTCAGCATCCAAGAGGCCTGCTTAGTTTAAATAAGAGAGCTGCTTAGTGAAAATAAGAGGCCTGCTTAGTTTAAATAAGAGAGCTGGTTAGTGTAAATAAGAGAGGTAGGTTATGTTATGTTACAGAATGGGATGCTCCGAAGCAGACTTGAGATCAGTATATATGCACAGCAAGAGTGGATAAGCAGGCTCAAACAGGCCAAATTACTTTAAATAACTGTGCAGCTTACAGTAAATGCAGAGGCTAATGGTATGTTACAGAATGGGATGCCCATAGCAGACTGGAGATCAGTATATATGCACACAGCTTTTAGATTTTTATTATTAAAAAATTGTTTAATTTTAATATGTGGGGTTTTGTAGTCAAGTATGTCTTGTATGTAGTATATATGATGGTATAATGTTCACATCCCAGTACTTCTTATTATAGTCATGTTTATGGAGACCCGTGCTGGCGGCGTGGTAGGTTCTGTCCCCCTCATTCCACCTGCGGCCGTGTCACACACGCAATTAGCGGCGGTGATGTGTGCGGCTGTTCTGGGGGGATGATCTGGGGGGCGGGGCTATGACGCGGCCAGACGGCCGAATTACTCTGAATGGAGCAAGGGGCACAGCTGTGTGAGAGCGTGCAGGCGGCTTCCGGCCGGGGCCGTGCTGCGCGCCCGGACGCGTGCTCCAATTAATGCAGGTTAGTCTCCATATATAGGAGTATTGGGATGGGGCATACTTCATACCTTGATAAAGTGGTCTGAGCGGGGGGACCACGAAACGCGTTGGGGATCGCTATCTGACCTACATAAACCTGGGGGCTATTTGGGATTATCTTCAGGTGATGTGTTTGTTTCACATATTTATTGTTGTGTATTTCCTATTGGAGTCTGTTTTTCTTTGTTCTCTTGCCACATTGTGTTTATAGATAGATTGTTTGCACAATAAGCACTTACGCACTTTATTATAACATTGGCACTGATAATTTTGTTATTATGGGATGGGATATAGGTGAAATTGGGATGCCCCTGGAAGAATGTGGTCCAGTTTTTTATGTTTTTTAATTGTTTGTAATGTAATCTATGTGGGTTAATGATCAAAAATAAAATGTACCTATAAATTCATGATATATATATTGTAGATTCTTTATTACTGTGGAGGAGGTGCAGTGAATGTTGTGTACTATCTAGGGTGAATAGCTGGATTCACCACTATACAATTAATTACTATTCATGGTTTAAGATAGTCTCATATCGCTGCACGGCCACAGATTCTTTGATTTAGTATAATTGGTGGTGCGGAATTAATATACAATAGTTTAGATATGCACACAGCAACAGTGTGTAAGCAGGCTGAAACAGCCCAAATTACTTTAAATAACTGTGCAGCTTACAGTGAATGCAGAGGCTAATGGTATGTTACAGAATGGGATGCCCCAAAGCTGACTTGAGATCAGTATATATGCACACAGCAACAGTGTGTAAGCAGGCTCATACAGCCCAAATTACTTAAAATAACTGTGCAGCTTAGAGTAAATGCAGAGGCTAATGGTATGTTACAGAATGGGATGCCCCAACAGCCAGCAGTGCACCTGTGAGCAGTACTACTATGCACAGCAAAAGTGTCTTTATCAGGCCAAATGACTTTTAGAATAAGTGCAAAGGGTTATAGTAAATAGAGGCTTGTGTAGTCACAGAATGGGATGCCCCAACAGCCAGCAGTGCACCTGGCAGCAGTAGTACTATGCACAGCAAAAGCGTGTTTATCAGGCCAAATTTCTGTTAGAATAAGTGCAAAGGGTTATAGTAGTAAAGAGAGGCTTGTGTAGTCACAGAATGGGATGCCCCAACAGCCAGCAGTGCACCTGGCAGCAGTACTACTATGCACAGCAAAAGTGTCTTTATCAGGCCAAATGACTTTTAGAATAAGTGCAAAGGGTTAAAGTAAAGAGAGGCTTGTGTAGTCACAGAATGGGATGCCCCAACAGCCAGCAGTGCACCTGGCAGCAGTGCTACTATGCACAGCAAAAGTGTCTTTATCAGGCCAAATGACTTTTAGAATAAGTGCAAAGGGTTATAGTAAATAGAGGCTTGTGTAGTCACAGAATGGGATGCCCCAACAGCCAGCAGTGCACCTGGCAGCAGTAGTACCAAGCACAGCAAAAGTGTCTTTATCAGGCCAAATTTCTATTAGAATAAATGCAAAGGGTTATAGTAAATAGAGGCTTGTGTAGTCACAGAATGGGATGCCCCAACAGCCAGCAGTGCACCTGGCAGAAGTAGTACTAAGCACAGCAAAAGTGTCTTTATCAGGCCAAATTTCTATTAGAATAAGTGCAAAGGGTTATAGTAAATAGAGGCTTGTGTAGTCACAGAATGGGATGCCCCAACAGCCAGCAGTGCACCTGGCAGCAGTAGTACGAAGCACAGCAAAAGTGTCTTTATCAGGCCAAATTTCTATTAGAATAAGTGCAAAGGGTTATAGTAAAGAGAGGCTTGTGTAGTCACAGAATGGGATGCCCCAACAGCCAGCAGTGCACCTGGCAGCAGTAGTACTAAGCACAGCAAAAGTGTCTTTATCAGGCCAAATGACTTTTAGAATAAGTGCAAAGGGTTATAGTAAATAGAGGCTTGTGTAGTCACAGAATGGGATGCCCCAACAGCCAGCAGTGCACCTGTGAGCAGTAGTACTAAGCACAGCAAAAGTGTCTTTATCAGGCCAAATTTCTATTAGAATAAGTGCAAAGGGTTATAGTAAATAGAGGCTTGTGTAGTCACAGAATGGGATGCCCCAACAGCCAGCAGTGCACCTGTGAGCAGTAGTACTAAGCACAGCAAAAGTGTCTTTATCAGGCCAAATTTCTATTAGAATAAGTGCAAAGGGTTATAGTAGTAAATAGAGGCTTGTGTAGTCACAGAATGGGATGCCCCAACAGCCAGCAGTGCACCTGTGAGCAGTACTACTATGCACAGCAAAAGTGTCTTTATCAGGCCAAATGACTTTTAGAATAAGTGCAAAGGGTTATAGTAAATAGAGGCTTGTGTAGTCACAGAATGGGATGCCCCAACAGCCAGCAGTGCACCTGGCAGCAGTACTACTATGCACAGCAAAAGTGTCTTTATCAGGCCAAATGACTTTTAGAATAAGTGCAAAGGGTTATAGTAAAGAGAGGCTTGTGTAGTCACAGAATGGGATGCCCCAACAGCCAGCAGTGCACCTGTGAGCAGTACTACTATGCACAGCAAAAGTGTCTTTATCAGGCCAAATGACTTTTAGAATAAGTGCAAAGGGTTATAGTAAATAGAGGCTTGTGTAGTCACAGAATGGGATGCCCCAACAGCCAGCAGTGCACCTGGCAGCAGTAGTACTATGCACAGCAAAAGCGTGTTTATCAGGCCAAATTTCTGTTAGAATAAGTGCAAAGGGTTATAGTAGTAAAGAGAGGCTTGTGTAGTCACAGAATGGGATGCCCCAACAGCCAGCAGTGCACCTGGCAGCAGTACTACTATGCACAGCAAAAGTGTCTTTATCAGGCCAAATGACTTTTAGAATAAGTGCAAAGGGTTAAAGTAAAGAGAGGCTTGTGTAGTCACAGAATGGGATGCCCCAACAGCCAGCAGTGCACCTGGCAGCAGTGCTACTATGCACAGCAAAAGTGTCTTTATCAGGCCAAATGACTTTTAGAATAAGTGCAAAGGGTTATAGTAAATAGAGGCTTGTGTAGTCACAGAATGGGATGCCCCAACAGCCAGCAGTGCACCTGGCAGCAGTAGTACCAAGCACAGCAAAAGTGTCTTTATCAGGCCAAATTTCTATTAGAATAAATGCAAAGGGTTATAGTAAATAGAGGCTTGTGTAGTCACAGAATGGGATGCCCCAACAGCCAGCAGTGCACCTGGCAGAAGTAGTACTAAGCACAGCAAAAGTGTCTTTATCAGGCCAAATTTCTATTAGAATAAGTGCAAAGGGTTATAGTAAATAGAGGCTTGTGTAGTCACAGAATGGGATGCCCCAACAGCCAGCAGTGCACCTGGCAGCAGTAGTACGAAGCACAGCAAAAGTGTCTTTATCAGGCCAAATTTCTATTAGAATAAGTGCAAAGGGTTATAGTAAAGAGAGGCTTGTGTAGTCACAGAATGGGATGCCCCAACAGCCAGCAGTGCACCTGGCAGCAGTAGTACTAAGCACAGCAAAAGTGTCTTTATCAGGCCAAATGACTTTTAGAATAAGTGCAAAGGGTTATAGTAAATAGAGGCTTGTGTAGTCACAGAATGGGATGCCCCAACAGCCAGCAGTGCACCTGTGAGCAGTAGTACTAAGCACAGCAAAAGTGTCTTTATCAGGCCAAATTTCTATTAGAATAAGTGCAAAGGGTTATAGTAAATAGAGGCTTGTGTAGTCACAGAATGGGATGCCCCAACAGCCAGCAGTGCACCTGTGAGCAGTAGTACTAAGCACAGCAAAAGTGTCTTTATCAGGCCAAATTTCTATTAGAATAAGTGCAAAGGGTTATAGTAGTAAATAGAGGCTTGTGTAGTCACAGAATGGGATGCCCCAACAGCCAGCAGTGCACCTGTGAGCAGTACTACTATGCACAGCAAAAGTGTCTTTATCAGGCCAAATGACTTTTAGAATAAGTGCAAAGGGTTATAGTAAATAGAGGCTTGTGTAGTCACAGAATGGGATGCCCCAACAGCCAGCAGTGCACCTGGCAGCAGTACTACTATGCACAGCAAAAGTGTCTTTATCAGGCCAAATGACTTTTAGAATAAGTGCAAAGGGTTATAGTAAATAGAGGCTTGTGTAGTCACAGAATGGGATGCCCCAACAGCCAGCAGTGCACCTGGCAGCAGTACTACTATGCACAGCAAAAGTGTCTTTATCAGGCCAAATGACTTTTAGAATAAGTGCAAAGGGTTATAGTAAAGAGAGGCTTGTGTAGTCACAGAATGGGATGCCCCAACAGCCAGCAGTGCACCTGGCAGCAGTACTACTATGCACAGCAAAAGTGTCTTTATCAGGCCAAATGACTTTTAGAATAAGTGCAAAGGGTTATAGTAAATAGAGGCTTGTGTAGTCACAGAATGGGATGCCCCAACAGCCAGCAGTGCACCTGGCAGCAGTACTACTATGCACAGCAAAAGTGTCTTTATCAGGCCAAATGACTTTTAGAATAAGTGCAAAGGGTTATAGTAAATAGAGGCTTGTGTAGTCACAGAATGGGATGCCCCAACAGCCAGCAGTGCACCTGGCAGCAGTACTACTATGCACAGCAAAAGTGTCTTTATCAGGCCAAATGACTTTTAGAATAAGTGCAAAGGGTTATAGTAGTAAAGAGAGGCTTGTGTAGTCACAGAATGGGATGCCCCAACAGCCAGCAGTGCACCTGGCAGCAGTACTACTATGCACAGCAAAAGTGTCTTTATCAGGCCAAATGACTTTTAGAATAAGTGCAAAGGGTTAAAGTAAAGAGAGGCTTGTGTAGTCACAGAATGGGATGCCCCAACAGCCAGCAGTGCACCTGGCAGCAGTGCTACTATGCACAGCAAAAGTGTCTTTATCAGGCCAAATGACTTTTAGAATAAGTGCAAAGGGTTATAGTAAATAGAGGCTTGTGTAGTCACAGAATGGGATGCCCCAACAGCCAGCAGTGCACCTGGCAGCAGTAGTACCAAGCACAGCAAAAGTGTCTTTATCAGGCCAAATTTCTATTAGAATAAATGCAAAGGGTTATAGTAAATAGAGGCTTGTGTAGTCACAGAATGGGATGCCCCAACAGCCAGCAGTGCACCTGGCAGAAGTAGTACTAAGCACAGCAAAAGTGTCTTTATCAGGCCAAATTTCTATTAGAATAAGTGCAAAGGGTTATAGTAAATAGAGGCTTGTGTAGTCACAGAATGGGATGCCCCAACAGCCAGCAGTGCACCTGGCAGCAGTAGTACGAAGCACAGCAAAAGTGTCTTTATCAGGCCAAATTTCTATTAGAATAAGTGCAAAGGGTTATAGTAAAGAGAGGCTTGTGTAGTCACAGAATGGGATGCCCCAACAGCCAGCAGTGCACCTGGCAGCAGTAGTACTAAGCACAGCAAAAGTGTCTTTATCAGGCCAAATGACTTTTAGAATAAGTGCAAAGGGTTATAGTAAATAGAGGCTTGTGTAGTCACAGAATGGGATGCCCCAACAGCCAGCAGTGCACCTGTGAGCAGTAGTACTAAGCACAGCAAAAGTGTCTTTATCAGGCCAAATTTCTATTAGAATAAGTGCAAAGGGTTATAGTAAATAGAGGCTTGTGTAGTCACAGAATGGGATGCCCCAACAGCCAGCAGTGCACCTGTGAGCAGTAGTACTAAGCACAGCAAAAGTGTCTTTATCAGGCCAAATTTCTATTAGAATAAGTGCAAAGGGTTATAGTAGTAAATAGAGGCTTGTGTAGTCACAGAATGGGATGCCCCAACAGCCAGCAGTGCACCTGTGAGCAGTACTACTATGCACAGCAAAAGTGTCTTTATCAGGCCAAATGACTTTTAGAATAAGTGCAAAGGGTTATAGTAAATAGAGGCTTGTGTAGTCACAGAATGGGATGCCCCAACAGCCAGCAGTGCACCTGGCAGCAGTACTACTATGCACAGCAAAAGTGTCTTTATCAGGCCAAATGACTTTTAGAATAAGTGCAAAGGGTTATAGTAAATAGAGGCTTGTGTAGTCACAGAATGGGATGCCCCAACAGCCAGCAGTGCACCTGGCAGCAGTACTACTATGCACAGCAAAAGTGTCTTTATCAGGCCAAATGACTTTTAGAATAAGTGCAAAGGGTTATAGTAAAGAGAGGCTTGTGTAGTCACAGAATGGGATGCCCCAACAGCCAGCAGTGCACCTGGCAGCAGTACTACTATGCACAGCAAAAGTGTCTTTATCAGGCCAAATGACTTTTAGAATAAGTGCAAAGGGTTATAGTAAATAGAGGCTTGTGTAGTCACAGAATGGGATGCCCCAACAGCCAGCAGTGCACCTGGCAGCAGTACTACTATGCACAGCAAAAGTGTCTTTATCAGGCCAAATGACTTTTAGAATAAGTGCAAAGGGTTATAGTAAATAGAGGCTTGTGTAGTCACAGAATGGGATGCCCCAACAGCCAGCAGTGCACCTGGCAGCAGTACTACTATGCACAGCAAAAGTGTCTTTATCAGGCCAAATGACTTTTAGAATAAGTGCAAAGGGTTATAGTAAATAGAGGCTTGTGTAGTCACAGAATGGGATGCCCCAACAGCCAGCAGTGCTCCTGGCAGCAGTACTACTATGCACAGCAAAAGTGTTTTTTATCAGGCCAAATGACTTTTAGAATAAGTGCAAAGGGTTATAGTAAATAGAGGCTTGTGTAGTCACAGAATGGGATGCCCCAACAGCCAGCAGTGCACCTGGCAGCAGTACTACTATGCACAGCAAAAGTGTCTTTATCAGGCCAAATGACTTTTAGAATAAGTGCAAAGGGTTATAGTAAATAGAGGCTTGTGTAGTCACAGAATGGGATGCCCCAACAGCCAGCAGTGCACCTGGCAGCAGTACTACTATGCACAGCAAAAGTGTCTTTATCAGGCCAAATGACTTTTAGAATAAGTGCAAAGGGTTATAGTAAATAGAGGCTTGTGTAGACACAGAATGGGATGCCCCAACAGCCAGCAGTGAACCTGTGAGCAGTACTACTATGCACAGTAAAAGTGTCTTTATCAGGCCAAATGACTTTTAGAATAAGTGCAAAGGGTTATAGTAAATAGAGGCTTGTGTAGTCACAGAATGGGATGCCCCAACAGCCAGCAGTGCACCTGGCAGCAGTACTACTAAGCACAGCAAAAGTGTCTTTATCAGGCCAAATGACTTTTAGAATAAGTGCAAAGGGTTATAGTAAATAGAGGCTTGTGTAGTCACAGAATGGGATGCCCCAACAGCCAGCAGTGCACCTGGCAGCAGTAGTACCAAGCACAGCAAAAGTGTCTATATCAAGCCAAATTTCTATTAGAATAAATGCAAAGGGTTATAGTAAATAGAGGCTTGTGTAGTCACAGAATGGGATGCCCCAACAGCCAGCAGTGCACCTGGCAGAAGTAGTACTAAGCACAGCAAAAGTGTCTTTATCAGGCCAAATTTCTATTAGAATAAGTGCAAAGGGTTATAGTAAATAGAGGCTTGTGTAGTCACAGAATGGGATGCCCCAACAGCCAGCAGTGCACCTGGCAGCAGTAGTACGAAGCACAGCAAAAGTGTCTTTATCAGGCCAAATTTCTATTAGAATAAGTGCAAAGGGTTATAGTAAAGAGAGGCTTGTGTAGTCACAGAATGGAATGCCCCAACAGCCAGCAGTGCACTTGGCAGCAGTAGTACTAAGCACAGCAAAAGTGTCTTTATCAGGCCAAATGACTTTTAGAATAAGTGCAAAGGGTTATAGTAAATAGAGGCTTGTGTAGTCACAGAATGGGATGCCCCAACAGCCAGCAGTGCACCTGTGAGCAGTAGTACTAAGCACAGCAAAAGTGTCTTTATCAGGCCAAATTTCTATTAGAATAAGTGCAAAGGGTTATAGTAAATAGAGGCTTGTGTAGTCACAGAATGGGATGCCCCAACAGCCAGCAGTGCACCTGTGAGCAGTAGTACTAAGCACAGCAAAAGTGTCTTTATCAAGCCAAATTTCTATTAGAATAAGTGCAAAGGGTTATAGTAGTAAATAGAGGCTTGTGTAGTCACAGAATGGGATGCCCCAACAGCCAGCAGTGCACCTGTGAGCAGTACTACTATGCACAGCAAAAGTGTCTTTATCAGGCCAAATGACTTTTAGAATAAGTGCAAAGGGTTATTGTAAATAGAGGCTTGTGTAGTCACAGAATGGGATGCCCCAACAGCCAGCAGTGCACCTGGCAGCAGTACTACTATGCACAGCAAAAGTGTCTTTATCAGGCCAAATGACTTTTAGAATAAGTGCAAAGGGTTATAGTAAATAGAGGCTTGTGTAGTCACAGAATGGGATGCCCCAACAGCCAGCAGTGCACCTGGCAGCAGTACTACTATGCACAGCAAAAGTGTCTTTATCAGGCCAAATGACTTTTAGAATAAGTGCAAAGGGTTATAGTAAAGAGAGGCTTGTGTAGTCACAGAATGGGATGCCCCAACAGCCAGCAGTGCACCTGGCAGCAGTACTACTATGCACAGCAAAAGTGTCTTTATCAGGCCAAATGACTTTTAGAATAAGTGCAAAGGGTTATAGTAAATAGAGGCTTGTGTAGTCACAGAATGGGATGCCCCAACAGCCAGCAGTGCACCTGGCAGCAGAAGTACTATGCACAGCAAAAGTGTCTTTATCAGGCCAAATTTCTATTAGAATAAGTGCAAAGGGTTATAGTAGTAAATAGAGGCTTGTGTAGTCACAGAATGGGATGCCCCAACAGCCAGCAGTGCACCTGTGAGCAGTACTACTATGCACAGCAAAAGTGTCTTTATCAGGCCAAATTTCTATTAGACTAAGTGCAAAGGGTTATAGTAGTAAATAGAGGCTTGTGTAGTCACAGAATGGGATGCCCCAACAGCCAGCAATGCACCTGGCAGCAGTACTACTATGCACAGCAAAAGTGTCTTTATCAGGCCAAATGACTTTTAGAATAAGTGCAAAGGGTTATAGTAGTAAATAGAGGCTTGTGTAGTCACAGAATGGGATGCCCCAACAGCCAGCAATGCACCTGGCAGCAGTACTACTATGCACAGCAAAAGTGTCTTTATCAGGCCAAATGACTTTTAGAATAAGTGCAAAGGGTTATAGTAAATAGAGGCTTGTGTAGTCACAGAATGGGATGCCCCAACAGCCAGCAGTGCACCTGGCAGCAGTACTACTATGCACAGCAAAAGTGTCTTTATCAGGCCAAATGACTTTTAGAATAAGTGCAAAGGGTTATAGTAAATAGAGGCTTGTGTAGTCACAGAATGGGATGCCCCAACAGCCAGCAGTGCACCTGGCAGCAGTACTACTATGCACAGCAAAAGCGTCTTTATCAGGCCAAATGACTTTTAGAATAAGTGCAAAGGGTTATAGTAAATAGAGGCTTGTGTAGTCACAGAATGGGATGCCCCAACAGCCAGCAGTGCACCTGGCAGCAGTACTACTATGCACAGCAAAAGTGTCTTTATCAGGCCAAATGACTTTTAGAATAAGTGCAAAGGGTCATAGTAAAGAGAGGCTTGTGTAGTCACAGAATGGGATGCCCCAACAGCCAGCAGTGCACCTGGCAGCAGTACTACTATGCACAGCAAAAGTGTCTTTATCAGGCCAAATGGCTTTTAGAATAAGTGCAAAGGGTTATAGTAAATAGAGGCTTGTGTAGTCACAGAATGGGATACCCCAACAGCCAGCAGTGCACCTGGCAGCAGTACTACTATGCACAGCAAAAGTGTCTTTATCAGGCCAAATTACTTTTAGAATAAGTACAAAGGGTTATAGTAAATAGAGGCTTGTGTAGTCACAGAATGGGATGCCCCAACAGCCAGCAGTGCACCTGGCAGCAGTACTACTATGCACAGCAAAAGTGTCTTTATCAGGCCAAATGACTTTTAGAATAAGTGCAAAGGGTTATAGTAAAGAGAGGCTTGTGTAGTCACAGAATGGGATGCCCCAACAGCCAGCAGTGCACCTGGCAGCAGTACTACTATGCACAGCAAAAGTGTCTTTATCAGGCCAAATGACTTTTAGAATAAGTGCAAAGGGTTATAGTAAATAGAGGCTTGTGTAGTCACAGAATGGGATGCCCCAACAGCCAGCAGTGCACCTGGCAGCAGTACTACTATGCACAGCAAAAGTGTCTTTATCAGGCCAAATGACTTTTAGAATAAGTGCAAAGGGTTATAGTAAATAGAGGCTTGTGTAGTCACAGAATGGGATGCCCCAACAGCCAGCAGTGCACCTGTGAGCAGTACTACTATGCACAGCAAAAGTGTCTTTATCAGGCTAAATGACTTTTAGAATAAGTGCAAAGGGTTATAGTAAAGAGAGGCTTGTGTAGTCACAGAATGGGATGCCCCAACAGCCAGCAGTGCACCTGGCAGCAGTACTACTATGCACAGCAAAAGTGTCTTTATCAGGCCAAATGACTTTTAGAATAAGTGCAAAGGGTTATAGTAAATAGAGGCTTGTGTAGTCACAGAATGGGATGCCCCAACAGCCAGCAGTGCACCTGGCAGCAGTAGTACTATGCACAGCAAAAGTGTCTTTATCAGGCCAAATGACTTTTAGAATAAGTGCAAAGGGTTATTGTAAATAGAGGCTTGTGTAGTCACAGAATGGGATGCCCCAACAGCCAGCAGTGCACCTGGCAGCAGTACTACTATGCACAGCAAAAGTGTCTTTATCAGGCCAAATGACTTTTAGAATAAGTGCAAAGGGTTATAGTAAAGAGAGGCTTGTGTAGTCACAGAATGGGATGCCCCAACAGCCAGCAGTGCACCTGGCAGCAGTACTACTATGCACAGCAAAAGTGTCTTTATCAGGCCAAATGACTTTTAGAATAAGTGCAAAGGGTTATAGTAAAGAGAGGCTTGTGTAGTCACAGAATGGGATGCCCCAACAGCCAGCAGTGCACCTGGGAGCAGTACTACTATGCACAGCAAAAGTGTCTTTATCAGGCTAAATGACTTTTAGAATAAGTGCAAAGGGTTATAGTAAAGAGAGGCTTGTGTAGTCACAGAATGGGATGCCCCAACAGCCAGCAGTGCACCTGGCAGCAGTACTACTATGCACAGCAAAAGTGTCTTTATCAGGCCAAATGACTTTTAGAATAAGTGCAAAGGGTTATAGTAAATAGAGGCTTGTGTAGTCACAGAATGGGATGCCCCAACAGCCAGCAGTGCACCTGGCAGCAGTACTACTATGCACAGCAAAAGTGTCTTTATCAGGCCAAATGACTTTTAGAATAAGTGCAAAGGGTTATAGTAAAGAGAGGCTTGTGTAGTCACAGAATGGGATGCCCCAACAGCCAGCAGTGCACCTGTGAGCAGTACTACTATGCACAGCAAAAGTGTCTTTATCAGGCCAAATGACTTTTAGAATAAGTGCAAAGGGTTATAGTAAAGAGAGGCTTGTGTAGTCACAGAATGGGATGCCCCAACAGCCAGCAGTGCACCAGGCAGCAGTACTACTATGCACAGCAAAAGTGTCTTTATCATGCCAAATGACTTTTAGAATAAGTGCAAAGGGTTATAGTAAATAGAGGCTTGTGTAGTCACAGAATGGGATGCCCCAACAGCCAGCAGTGCACCTGGCAGCAGTACTACTATGCACAGCAAAAGTGTCTTTATCAGGCTAAATGACTTTTAGAATAAGTGCAAAGGGTTATAGTAAAGAGAGGCTTGTGTAGTCACAGAATGGGATGTCCCAACAGCCAGCAGTGCACCTGGCAGCAGTACTACTATGCACAACAAAAGTGTCTTTATCAGGCCAAATGACTTTTAGAATAAGTGCAAAGGGTTATAGTAAAGAGAGGCTTGTGTAGTCACAGAATGGGATGTCCCAACAGCCAGCAGTGCACCTGGCAGCAGTACTACTATGCACAGCAAAAGTGTCTTTATCAGGCCAAATGACTTTTAGAATAAGTGCAAAGGGTTATAGTAAATAGAGGCTGGTGTAGTCACAGAATGGGATGCCTCACAGCAGACTTGAGATCAGTTCAGTATATATGCACAGTTAGTGTATAAGCAGCCTGAAAACGCTAACAAAGCCAGTCAGCCAGCCAGTAACACTCAGGCTGGATGAAAAAAAAAAAAAATCTTCCTGTGACTGCCTCCGATTTTTCCTAACTTTCCCTTCTTCTCGCTGACTTCCTGCCTTTCTCCTGCCTGTCTTCTGTCTGTCCCTGTCTGTCCCTGGCTCTCTGTCTCTCCCTCACTACAGCAGCATCCTGTCTCTCACGAATGCAATAGAGAAATGAGGAAATGCAAGATGTCTGCCGACTTAAATAAATGTGACGTCACCGGGCTTGCTGGCTGCTGATAGGCTGCATGTGACTGCCCCAGCTTGCACTGGCGCGGGGTAGATGTCTGGACATGTCCCGTCCGCCATCTTAGAATGCCTGTAATGTAAATGAATGGATGTTAAAGGAAAACTTCGAGCGATCGAAGCACGGGGAAATTCGGATTCGATCCGAATCGAATTTTTCATGAAATTCGGATCGAATCCGGGTTCGTCCGGATCGATTCGCTCATCCCTACTTCCCAGCCCAAGTTAGGGTTCATTTTTGTCACCCTGGCTAAAGCCTAATAAAATATCAGCCTGGCCCCAGCACCCACCCGGGGGGTGGGGGGGGTGGGGTGGCATCTGTCTTAAAGCCCCTAGGAATCTAGCATAGATCCAGGGTGAGAAGCTGTATTCTGGGTCACATACAGAGAGTCCAATCCATGATCGTGCTGTGTCTTACCCAACTGCTCTTCCAACCCTCGGAATCTGAAGACTTTGAGGCCGATTCATTAACAGCGGCAGGTAGCGACAGTTGAGCGACTGTAGCGGCATTTTTAGAGCGCCCGCTAGTAGTCGCTGTGCTTGGCCGTTGTTCGTTAGTTGATAGCGACTCAGCCGGTTTGCCGTAATGTTGAATATTGGGTGAGGAGTCGCTATTTGACAGGTTCCGCGCTGTATGGGAGCGCATGATAGCGACTGGTCAGAGCGACCGGCTTCCACCATATTCATTAACAAATCAGGCTCAAAAAATTCTTGCGCTGTAAAATGCATGTTTGAACCCCAGAGCGCTGGCAGCGATGGGTTAAAAGTAGTTTTTTAACCCCAAAACAACCATATTTTTTGAAACAAAAAAAACAAGTTTTTAAAATAATTTTGTAATATGAATACATTAATATCAGACCTGTAATATCAATTCTGTACTTTTTTTTTTTTTTTTACCTTAAAAAAATTATTAAAATTGGCAGAAGTGGTCACAGAATTTTTCACATTTAAAAAAAAAAATTATAATAACAATTAATTATGAATATTTAAAGATTGTTCCATTGAAATGCATTGGAGAGCACCAGGTAGCGAGAGGTCATACCTGTCGCTGTTCAAGGTCGGACGCTGGCGCTGTGGGCTGAGGCTGGAATAATGATGAATGAGTGGCTATATGGCGCTATCTCAGTCGCTAAACAGGATTGCCTTGATAAATGTGTGATTGTGGTGGGGAGCCGGCGTTCTCGTGGTGGGGCCCGTCATTACCGGCCGCTCACCAGCCGCTACCTGTCGCTATCCCTTGTTAAATAAGGGCCTTTTTATCCCTTTATGAGGTAAAGGATTTTCAGTGTTTTATTTTTTGACTGTTTTTCTGCACATTTGTATATTGTCTTTTTTCTATTTGTATTTTTGGTCCTTTTATTTTTAATTAACATTTTCCAACTAAGCAAAGGCCTACATTTTTGGCAATTAGAAAACTCCTAACAAGGTTTCTGAAAATTGTATGATTGCTTGTAAATGACGTATTAATCCATAGACTATAAGATCGATTGTACATAATCCATTGTATGATTGGGAAAGCGTATCTAAGCGTGAATGAATCACAATTAACTTGGAGTGCTGTATGGTGACTGTGTGTAAACCAGCAGATTGCATGCCGATTGTTTCTGATCGTTTGACAGCATTACTGATCAGACTCTCCTTGGAGTAAATGCGGAACGGAAGCAGTGTGGATTGTCTGTGCAACTTTATTTGTTTAAAGTGTAGTTTTCCTGGTGGTGGTGGCAGCTTGTTGTAATTGGTGTGTGGGTGTTTCTGGTGTAATTGCTCTCTGTGCTGGAAGCAGCCCACACACACATTGCAGATCGCTCGATCAAACCAATGTTGAACAATTTATTTTGTGACTTTAATCCTCAGGACACTGTCAACTTTCAAGAAGATATGAGTGAGAGATGACTCATTTACTCACTTGCTCTGATGGTCCTACAAATGAATGAAATGAAAACGGGCAGGCTGATTCATTAATAACGCCAGGTAGCGACAGATGAGCGTCTGTAGCAGGCATTTTCAGAGCGCCGCTAGTAGTCACTGTGCTCAGCCGTTGGTCGCTACTTTATAGCGACTCAGTCGCTGTTCAGTAATGTTGAATACATTGTGAGGAGTCACTATTTGACCAGTGCAGCGCTGTATGGGAGTGCATGTTAGCGACTGCTTATAGTGACCGACTCACACCATATTCAGCAAAAAAACAGCCTCACAAACCTCTGGCGCTGAAAAATGCTTGTTTAAAGCCCAGAGTGCAGGAGGCGGTGTGTTTAAAGTGTGTTTTCCAGCATCTATCCACTAGTAACAAAGCGAAAACATGGAATTACATTGTAGCAACATTGTAACATGAACACTTTAATGGCAGACCTGTAATGTCATTTCTGAAGAAATATATAAAAAAATGATAAAATTGTGAAAAAACAGCTTTTTCAATGCCAGAATAAGTCACAGAATTATTTGTGATTTTTGGGGAAAAAATAAACAAAAACCCAGTTTAAAGAGAAGAAAAGTATCGTCCATTGAAATGTATTGGAGAGCGCCAGGTAGCGAGAGGTCATACCTGGCGCTGTGCAAGGCTGAACGCCGGTGCTGTTCGCTGAGGCTGTGAAAATGATGAATCAGACGCTACATGGTGCTATCCCAGTCGCTAAACAGATTCTGCTTGATAAATGTGTAATTGTGTGCCGTTTCCGGCGTTCACCAGTCGATACCTGACGCTACCTCTCATTAACCAGCCACTACCTAACGCTATCCCTTCTTAAATAAGGGCCTAAGCAGAAGGGTGACTTGGAGGTTTCCTTTCCAGACAAATATGGAGACAACAGTGTATAATGATGCATAGCAGCTTTGTAAATCACTTTATCCAAAAGTAAAATATGGTCCAGATGATGATGTATACTGTATATCCCTCAATGTTCAAGCTGTGCTTTTCGGCACTGCACAGCGTATTTATGAAATTTTTTCTTCTTGAAAACACTGGCGCTGTATTTTTTGGGCACTGGTTGATGTTTCAACGTTACAAAGGAAACAATCTTTACAGTGCGTTTAGACTGTGTTTTAGTTGTTACTGTCCAAATTACACATTGTAATAAAGAGAAGCCATGAAAATCAATTAGAACCCTTTCAGTGCCTGCTCCCTCCTCCTCTGCCCAGCCATCGACGCAATCTAGAGCTGAACACCCAGGATGACGTGGCATGGTGACGGGGCTACTCGTAAAGATGGCGGCGCCCGTCGGAAGGGAGGGGGAGAGAGCCGCCATCTTTATGAGTAGCCCCATCACCATGCCGCGTCATCCCGGGTGTTCAGGTCTCAGATGCATTGATGACTGGGCAGAGGAGAAGGGAGCAGGAGATGCTCCAATCCTCTGCCTCCCCCTCCAGCCATCACCGCACCTGTCATTGGATCATTGAGGGACACAGGAGCTGACAACAGGAGGTGAGTAAAGTAAAAAAAAAAATAAAGTCAATAACGTTTAATAAAGTAATTTTTTCTTATGTGTGTGGTGCTTTATTTTTTTACTGTTAACCCTTTGTGAACTGGTAAGGGGTCCATGAGTCACAAACTGACTCAGTGACACTGAGTTAAAGGTAATACGTGGTGCTCTTGAACCTAGAATGCTGGCGCAGTATGCTGAGCCGCCTCTGGTAATACATGTGACGCTATATGGCGCTGTCAGAGGAGCTCACCAGATTTGAATTCTTAAATGTGGTTTTGCGTACAGCGCATACCAGACACTACCTGCCGCTATGAAGCACTACCTGGCGCTAACTGTTCTTAAATAACCCCCTTAGTGTTAAATAAGATGCTAGCTGGCATCGGAGCTGCTGTTTTTTTGTCTCTTTAATTGAGCGCTGAGTGCCACTGAGTAAAAAAAAAAGTGGCGCTATGTGGTGATGATGATTTATAAATAAGGTTCATAAAGACTTATTGTGCATTTAACACTGTTAAATCATCATTGCCAAAAGACTGGAAATCTCATCCTCCCCTTTGTTATATGGATGGTACACTCAGGTCTACTTAGAGGCCAATTCATTAATAGCGCCAGGTAGCGACAGATGAGCGACAGTAGCGTTATTTTCACAGCGCACGCTAGAAGTCGCTGTGCTTGGCCGTTGTTCGGCTGTTGACAGCGACTCAGTCGGTGTGCGGTAATGTTGAATACGGGGTTAGAAGTCGCTGTTTGACAGGTTCCGCGCTGTATGGGAGCGCATGACAGCGAATGGCCATAGCGAACGGCTCCCAGCATATTCATTAACAAATCACGCTCAAAAAATTCTCGCGCTGTGAAATGCTTGTTTAAACCCCAGAGCGCTGGCGGCGATGGGTTAAAAGTAGTTTTTTAACCCCCAACCATATTTTTTGAAAAAAAAAACATGTTTTTCAAAAGATTTTGTAATATGAATACATTAATATCAGACCTGTAATATCAATTCTGCACAATTTTTTTTTTTTTTTTTTTAACCTTAAAAAAAATATCTAACATTGCAGAAGTGGTCACAGAGTTTTTGACATTTAAAAAAAAAAAAAAAAAACATTAATAGCAATTAATTATGAATATTTAAAGATTGTTCCATTGAAATGCATTGGAGAGCGCCAGGTAGCGAGAGGTCATACCTGTTGCTGTTCAAGGTCGCTCGCTGGCGCTGTGGGGTGAGGCTGGAATAATGATGAATGATTCGCTATCTGGCGCTCTGTCAGTTGCTAAGCAGGATCGGCTTGATAAATGTGTGATTGCGGAGGGGAGCCGGCGTACTCGTGGCGGTGACCGTCATTACCGTTCGCTCACCATTCGCTACCTGGCGCTATCCCTTGTTAAATAAGGGCCTTAATCATTTTAAAGGAGCACTATCGCTATAGCACTATCCAAATAAACACATCGGCCAAAGAGGAAGGGTCATTTATACACCCGAACTGAATAAGACTCCCGCCAAGCTTATGGTTTATTCTCTCATGGTAGGAATAAAATCCAGGGGTGACAGAAGCTGTCACCCGAGATGTCCTCTTACTTTACCATTAAAATTAAAAAAACAAGCCTGGCTGGATATTTCTTGATGTTGTGTGTACAAGTGACCTATCCTCCCACAACCCAGCATATTTATATGGATTATTATCATCAGGCCATTTTTTCACGATAGTGCATCTTAAAAGACATGTAACATGTTTCAAGCAAAACGAGTTAATATTTTTTTTTATATTTTTAACACAAAATTAAGTTTTGTTACCACCTCAACAAATTCACATTCTCTTCATGGTCTCTTCCCCATATGTCACTGTGTCTGCTATAATTGATTAATCTTTAATTAATATTTAATTAACTACAGCTGGTTCTGACCTTAATCTTGTTTTATCTATTGTTATAGTAATGTTTTCAATCAGCTCTTAAAGCGGTCCTTCACTCTGAATAAGAGTCTATCTTATATGTTTCCCACACCCTGTACATACAGATTGCTCACATTAAAAATCATCCTACCTGCATCTACTGCATGTTATGAGCCTTTAAACATCTAAGATAGCGGCTCATGGAACATCAGGCAGCCTGCAAACAAGAAGTGCCTTCTGACTGTGTTGCTCTGCGTTCTGGGATTGCTGACCTTTTCCTGACCCCAGCTCTGCTCTGTCTGAGCAAAGCACAGCTATAACCCACCCCCCTGTACTTTATCCCACTCTCATCTCCTCAGTAATTGTGATGCTTCTGAGTCAAGATGGCGGCGCCCATATCCTAGAGTCCTGAACATAGTTGCAGCCCAGTGGGGGAAAGAATAATAAGTAAGTGACTAAAAACGTAAAATATATTAATTTTAGATGCTTGGGAATCGTTTTATAAGGGTTTGGGCTTTTCAATAAATCATGGTGAAGGTCCGGTTTAAGGTCTGCTTGAATGTTACAAAATTGTCCCCGTTTTTAAATTTAATTTTTGTTGATCACTGCTTAGGTCACTTACCTGAAAGAATGAATTAATTTTTCTGGCACCAGTGCTGTCTATTCTGAGTCTTCCATTCGATGGCATATGCAAATGTTGTGTAGGACACAGCAGGCTAAGATGATTTTTGAGACCTTTTGTGGGCTGTATAACATCTCCCTTCCTGTGCTTGCCAAGCATAGAAAGTGGGCTTTCAGCAGGCCAATGGTTCTTTCCCCATTACATTTAGTTTTGCGATTAGATGCATTGTATTGGACTTGTGATGTGGTGTGTGTGTTGCGCATGGGTGTCATCAGCCATGTCTTCTGGCCATATCCCTTATCTGCTAAAAAAAGAAAAACAATCAGTAATTGTTATCCACGCCACCCCACCTTGCTGCCTGATATTTTTTTATCTGCACCTAATACTCCTTCCTAGTGCTGTTAAGGTCTGCTTTATATTTGTTTAACAATGTTTCCCAGTACTTACCTAGTATCCATCCTGCCGGCATTTTATTGTTTTCAGATTTGTGGCACAGGGCAGATTGATATAAGTCATAGGAGTCATGGCATGATCCTGGAAATCGCACACCATCATTACATTTATGGAATGGAATTGTTTGCAATTGCACCCAAGGACATTTGGTATTCCCGCTATGCGTAGAATGTCCACTTTATGTGTACCACCTTCTCCTCATCAGGAAAGTAGATATATTTGGGTATCAGGTCACATATTGCCAGGGCTACCTGATAGAATATGCGGCTCATGGTAGCTTGGCTGATGCCGCTGAGGAGTGTTGCAGTGGCCTGGAAACTTCCCAGCACCAGTATATTAAGAGAGGCACACAGGCGCACTATGCCAGGTATAGCATGGGTGCGTCCAGTGGTGAGCTCAATTTTGGCCTTGATTTGGTCATACAGTGCCAAAAGTGTTGCCTGATTCAAGAGAAGTCTGCTGTGTATATGTTTGCCTGTCTGTATGGGATTTAAGCGACGGACACTTAAAGATCTGTGTGTCTGTAAACTCAATGCACTTCCTTCCCTAGCCTCCTGCTATTCCCCTGCGCTGGCAGCACAATACAGCCACACACCAAACATCATGCCAAAATCTTCTTCAACAGAACTCTCCATACCTAATACACTCACAAAGTCTATAACAAAACAAGGCCATACACACAGCCAATCAACCCAAAGAACAAAGAAACAAACTCTTACGCAAACACAGGTGCAGTTCACCACAAATCCAAGTAGCTTACTGATTAAACCACCAGCCTGCTGAAAGTATGCTTCCTAAGTTTGGCACGGACAAGAGGGGAGATGCTGCACAGCTCATAAACGGTCTAAAAAAATAATCCACAATATTTGCACACACCACAAAATGTCAGATCAGAAAGACACAGCACTGAAATCAATGAGCACAGACAAACACACACAGACACTGTAGTACAGACACATAGACTGGCTCTGTCTGACTCAAATCAAATGTGCACAACAGAATGACACTACAGCCGTTGCCACAGTGTCCAAAGCAGCATACAAACAACATAAACCATTACTTATACTTTACTACTTGTAATGTAGCAGATGCTATACAGCCGCATACACATGTTTCAGCGTTGATGCCGGAATCTCATTGTCTAACGCTCTGCAGGTGTGACGGAAAGCCTAGCATAACTGTTGCAGCATAAATGGGCATTTAGCATAACATACCTAACACTAGGTCACCACCTTACCTAGGTTCAGCCAACCAATTACATTCAATTAGATGTTAGTTTAGAGCGTTTGTGATTGTGTTAGCAGATGATGGCAGATGTAAGTCCTCATGTGTTTCAGCTTTTAATAATGCTATTATTTCAAATACATTAGATCAACCATGTGTACTATATTAGTTTGTTGGAGTGAAACCTTCATTAACTACACACACCGGTCTTTAATGTTATTGTAATTGAGCATGTCCTGCTTGTGATTGGTTCAACTAGCACATAAAACAGCTCCACACCTAAATCATTTGTTGCCATTCTTTAGCTTGTAGGCCTCATTGTGGGTATGTTTGTGTGTGTTTTGCGCAGCTACTCAATGGAGCCAAATGCTGGAGATGTGTCTGGGGCTGGCCGGTCCCCTGGAGCCCCCAGTACCAGTGGGCTGTCTGTTGCCCGCAACCATTCTTCCAGCAGGCTCCAGCAGGTTGATGCTCCTGCACCACAGTCTAAGCGGCCCTATGCCAAAAGGGAGCCAGAATTTAATTTGGCAGACAATGATAGCCTTGTTGAGCTGACCCTGGCAAAGTGGACAATGTTATTTGGGCCACCAAGTCGGGGCATCGGCAAGCAAGAAAGGAGTAAATTGTGGGATGCCATTGCAGATGAGCTTAACAGCTCCACTCAATATCACAGCACTGGGGCATCCTGCAAGAAACGTTTTTATACATTGAGAAGGGCAACGCATGAAAAAAATGGAGTTTGATATTTTGGTGGTTAGTGGAAAAAAGCAGGCTCCAAAGAGCAAATATGAGGAGATGTTGAGATGAAAGATACCTTTATGTCAGCTGCAGGGGGTGGATGATGGGGATTACACAACAGCCTGGGGTGAAGGTAAGTGCTAGTATTGTTGTTCTCATGTTTACTCAATGTTACACAACCCCTGTATTGTGTGTAACCTGTGTTTTGGGCAGATTTAAACCAGAACATAGGTGATATTTATTTTGCACTTGATGTTTCTCCACCTTCAGAGGCAACATGTGCATCGGACCACTCTGATGAAGGCACTCATCAGACACTTCACACCAGTGAACAGCCCAGCAACACTTTCTCATCCCTTCCCCCAGCCACCACTTCAAGGCAGCCAGATGTACATGGATATTGTGCATGTATTAATGCATTGTGTCTTATAATTAAATATTTTTTAGCCTTGTCTAATGTTTAACATATAAATCTCATTTAATGTTGTATTTGTCTGGAATTTTACAGGGAACATCAGCATGCCCTCAGCATCTCCTCACCCTTTGACCTCTACTTCAGAACCCTGTAAGTGGCTGTATGAGTTGTGATATTGCTTCTGTATCAAACCTTAGATTATTTTTTTTTATTTTATTGATTTTAGGCAAAATTACCCCACCATCTATGGCCACCACTTCCTGTTTGCCCTTCCTACTGTTGCTAAATATATATTGTATTAGCTTGTCCTTTGTCCATATGTATCCCTAACCCAAAAATGCTTTACCTTTACATTGTTGCCTGATGTACCTTGCATATGGGACATATTGTTAGCAGCAGTCTCACACAAATCATATACTTCTTAAATAGCTACCATATCCACACAACTATAACATTATTGGTGTATTTTTTAATTGTTAAATAAATTACCCAAAATATAATTTTTGCATGTATTTTGGATGTTGTATATATATTTTTTTAACATTTCATAGACCTCAATACAGGAAGTGCCATGAGTGCTGGTCCTGAAAGGGCTGCTTAATCAGAGGCTGCTACAGATGTTGGTAATTATTTAGTAATGTATTATATGGATCTTATTTTTGATGACCTTGCTGGGTGAGTCCTGTTGCTTTTAAAAAGTTTGGCTCATGTGTGCTCAGATCTCACCAACTTGAGTCAGGAAATCTCGGACATGGCCAGCATATGTGCCTAATAATGTAGTAATTGTCTTTCGTAGAAAACTGAGCTAACAAAAATGTTAGGTTTTTGGGATTAAATCATCCTCCTGCATTGTGTTGGTTTTTTTTTGTAGAAAATGCTAATGAAATGTTGTTAAGTTAACGTATGGGAATATCTACATTTCTTAATGCACACATTTCGACATTTGCAATAGCTTATGCTGATCTTCCACCACTTTCTGATGATGACTTGCCAACTCCAATCAGCCACACATCCAACAATTCTGGGGAGGATAACACACAGGTATGTGCAAATGTCATAGTTCTGTATTACATATATTGGTTGATTGTTTTTGGAAACCACAGTCCACAAACACTTTTACATTCACCCCTGCTTTTTTCTAGCAATCTTCATTGTTTCCCCCAGAATTGAGTCAACCATCAAATTTGCCATGTGGGCAACAGCAACCACCCACACAACAAACTGTAGATGTTGGATGTTGATGTAGCACATTATGCTTGAAACAGGACATGTAGTAAAAATGACGGTTTTAATTTTTATTTTCTTAATCTTTAATTTTGTCTTCAAATGTATAGAGCCCACCGGTTGTTGGTAAAAATCTGCACATACCCAGTAGAGCACAATTATTTCAACTAGGGACCCACATGTTGGAGGCCTACAGTAGATATCAGCCGCATGTAAGACTGGAGGAGCACATAGCCACACCGGAAGCTCAAATTCTGGTCTGCCAACAGCAGCAGCAGGCTCAGCGGCAACAGGAGCATTCTGAGATCCACAATGCAATTAACCAGATCAATCAATTAATTCCACAGTTGTCTGTTTTTAGTTCTCTGTTGTCCCCAACACAGGTCCCTATGGCTACTCAATCTCAATCAAAAAGAAATGCACCAGATGTGCCAACACAACCCACTGATCATCCTCAAGAACAACAAAATGAAAGTCTGGGTTGATTTTATTTTGTTTTTTTGATTTCTAAGTTTTGTTTATGCAAGTGAACCACAAAACACCTACTGTAATGCACAGCTATCAAGAAATAGTATTCAATGGGTGCAGGCCCCAAAGCACCCGGATACACAATATCCCTTAGTACATGAACCACAACAGTGAGTCTGCCAGCACAGGCTCAAATGGGTGCTTTATAAAGATGAGGCCGCACAAACCAGCAATAAAATTAATACAAAATGTTTAATGTCGCAGAAAGTACCAAAAACACATATCCATATAAACACATACAAAGACAAGGTTAAAAGACATATAAAGACACTGCCCCCGGTGGCCAAACCCTATTACTGACTCTAAGCAACAAGTATATAAACTGCCTGCCTGATAGAATTACTTAAGCTGTTTGGGGCTATTTTATGAACAATCAATAGTGGAGTATATAAATATATTGTTTAAACACATGATGACAGCGAGTCTACATAATTATATGTGAAACAATTTCATAATAAAACCAACAAAGTGCAAAGTGCTAAATGATTATGTGCAAAGGTATGCTAAGAAGTAACAGAAAAAATATTAAACCATACTGTGATGTTCTATGCTGTCTATAGTGACAAGTGCAGAAAAACGTATCCAATTGTAAACAAGCCTACTTGGTTCCCCATCAACTGTATATACAAATATAGATAAAGATAAAAACAGGCATGAGATAAGAAGTTTAAGTATCACCGTAATAAAGATGAGTCTCAGGTGCCACCGGAGGAATGCAAGCACCTACGCGTTGCGTGGCCCCGCCCACTTCCTCAGGATGCTGTAGAAGTTCATGTGTGTCACACCTCCTTAAATAGTGTGTGGCAAGGTAATCAGCTGATGATAACTTCATGTGCGAGCCCGCTCGCACTCAACCATCCGGAAGTGCGGCATGGCCCGTCATAGGTGTGACGCCCCCATCCAGAGGCCGGTTCAGAGAGAACGTTGTGCCCGCCCGACGCACACGCGCGCGTTCCCGCAGCCCGCCCCCCGGCGCCTACCCCTGCAGTAGGAGGCGTCCGGGGGCAAGCGCAGGACGCAGCGTGCATGCGCCGACCGGCGCGGCGTCTCTCAGACCCGAGATCACACATAGTATTTGCTGTACCACGGAGGAGGGACACACATGAATCCTGTATACTATACATAACACTATGTTGGTACTACAAACAAAAATATAAATATGGACTATTTACATACATATCTACAAAGAAATATAACACTGTGTATAAAGCATAATCAGGCTGAGTATACTGAATGGACATATAGGGATAACAGTCTTTCAAAGACAATTCTCCTCTTAAGCTAACATGGTTATCAATATTTACATAATGGTTACAGTAGTACCTTCAGCTTGTAATAAAAACATGCAGAGCATAATGAATACGGTGCACATGTACAAGGGATCTTCCATATATTATGACATATAAACCAATGTTCCTAATTAATATATATACGGGTACTGAATAATCAGACACCAGTGAATCTCCTAAATGGAGAATCCCAGCCTTACTGGGTCCCCAGTGGTGTTGCCGGTATCCATCCAGATATTAAAATCATCCCGATAAATGGTGTATAACTGGTTAGTCTGTGGGAGGCCTCCACAGAATGTCCTCCCAATGGGTGAAGAAACCTCAAGGCACAAATGAATGTCCAGGGTGCTGTCCCTATCCTTCCTGCTACTTGAATCCTCTGGTCATTCATTGCATACAAATTAATCAGTGCCTGGTGCATTGAGCATCAAAAGAGGGATTTTCCTGAGCTCCTCCTTCAGGGTCCAGAGGCTCGATCCGTATTTACATTGGGCGTCAAAAGAGGATTACAGGAGGCTCCTCCCTCGAAGTCAAGGAACTCCATCCGCATTTGCTCCAAGGAGCATATTTCTCTCTCTCTCCTGATAGCTGTTTCTGAAGGACCTCTACATCATAAGACGAGGGGAACATCTGAGGGATAATATGTTCTGAAATATTAATAATCAATGTTACTTAGTGTACAAAGATGATTTGCCATTGTGCCACCACCACAACCCAAGTGCAAAAACTGTGAAAAAATATATAATAATAATAAATAAAGTGAGTAAATAAAATGAAAATAAAATGAAAAACAGCCATTAACCCCAGCACCAATATTACCGAGTGATACGAAAATTAACCCTCCCGTCCCAAAAACGAGGAAAATGAAAAATCTTCATTAATTCCAAAAGGTGCCCGTGTGTGTATGTTAAAAATCCACTCAAGTTCCCTCTGTTCCAACTTCCTTTTTATATTTCCCCCCCTGCCGCCCAATGTAACCTTTTCAATAAAAAGCACTTGCAGATCGTCACATTTACCATTGTGCTTAGTTAGAAAGTGTGCGGCGACAGGGGTGAGTGTTTTTCCCGCCTCTTTATCCCTTTTTGACAATTCTATATTTGATAAATGTCCTTGTATGCGAATCTTTGCTGCATTTTTTGTTTCACCCACATATTGGAGGGGGCAGGAGCATTGTAATAAATATATTATCCCTTCTGTACGACAGTTTATGTGTTGTTTAATCATATATTGCTTTGGAGAATTTAATCCTCTAAAGGAATCACAAGTAGTCACATAGCGGCACACATTACACTGGCCACATGGTCTACTAGAGCCCCTATTTGATTTAGGTAGAAGCCACGTCCTCGGACGTATATAGTGGCTCTTACACAAACGGTCTCTCAAATTAGGGGCCCGTTTTGGAGTCATGAGTGGACCTCTCCTGGTCCATCTTGTCAGATAGGGGTCTGTCTGAAGTATAGGCCAATGTTTCTCAAGTATGGACCGAATGGAGGGCCAATCATTATTAAATCTAGAGATAAATCTCACCTCATCTCTGAACTCCCGTTTTTTGTACTGTAGCAGAGCCTCCCTCGGTGTTGCATCAGCTTTCTTTGCTGCTCTCTTTATCGCACCACTGGGGTATCCACGTTGTTTAAAGCGTTTCTGTAAATCTTTCTTGGCTGCCCTATAATCACGTGCTTCAGAGCAATTTCTTTTGATCCTCAGGAATTGGCCCATGGTCAGGGACACATACATATGCATGTCTACAAGCAAAATGTCAACATTCACTTTACTCACCATCACAGCTGTGTCCTAGGCCCATGCTGCTGGAGGCTCCATGAGGCTGGTGCAGGAAAGATGTGGGGACAATAATAACTGGCTCCGGGGTCTGCGGGGACACATCTATGTGGATATAAAAAAACAGATAGCCAAGTAACACATTGTTGTGTGAAAAGTTTTTTGCTACTTGTACACATTTCCTCGGTATGAAATGGTTAAATGTGCGGACTTCGTCAAACACAGTTGGCCATGTGTAAAAAAAAATATGAAAAACATTATGGGAGTGGCCCTACCTAAACCCTTTGGGCTCATTGACAACATCATCAATGGAAATAAAGATTTGAATGAGGGGCACTACCATTAATTCTGGACCAATTTGGTAGTTAGGCAAACCCGACATTGACCTACTGAAACATTACAATCAAATAAAACTTTCTCAATGTCTGCTGTAGTTGCCTACACAGTCCTAGATTTGATCAGTCACAAACATAGGGGTTGTATCCGACTCTAAGATACATGTGTTAGCAATAACATAACTACTTTGCATTACACATGAGTAAGCCACATATTAGTGGCAAATTGAAGGACACAAGAATCTCCTCAACTGTGCCCCAATAAAATGGCAAATTCACAAAACAATTGCATGTGACATTCTAAAGTAATGATTAGGGCAGCCAACACACGATGCATTGAGTTTTGGAGCTTTATTATGTGTAGACTTACCTGCAACATGGTGACTCCCAGCTGGACCGACATTAGTGGAGGTGGTGGCTGTTTGATGCCCTAAAAACACAATTATTAAAATGTTACACAATCGAGCTCCTCAGAGGCGTCCTTGGCAGACTCCAACTACCACTGGGACCACTCTCAAGTGGTAAGTCCCCTTCAGGGAGTGTGGTGGAGTCCCTATCCTCCTCCCCACCGGGACTCCGCACTTGAGAGTGGCCCCAGCGGTAGCTGGAGTCTGCCAAGGCCGCCTCCAAGGAGCTGAGGCTCCACACTGCCCTCACCACATCAGCAGAATCCACTGGCCCATCTCCATCCTCATCCCCTTCCTCCCCCGGGTCCTCAATTTGATTTTTCCAACAGGAACCCTACCACCCTGAATTGTCAGGGACACAGAGTCTGGTGCGGGGGAGAGCATCCTTCGCATGCTTGCCTAGGGGAGGACGCTTATCTGTGTAGAAAAATACAAACAACAATAAACATCTCAAAATCAAGCATGGTTAAAGTGGCCCTAACTAAAAATTGTGTGTGAGTATGTGTAGCTTATTTACCAGAAGCATAAGCATCGTGCAGCCTAAACACATTCTCAGGGTCCTGGCACTTAAAGTCCAACCACTTTTGAGTTATAGCTTGGAGCGTAGCATGGTGTGGAAGCGCCGGTCCACTGTTGCCTTAACCACCTCCACCATGCCTTACGGTGCACGTCATAGTCATACTCCATGATACAGAAATCCTAGATGCACATAAAGAAATTAAATAAAAATGGGGTTAATCATACAAACACATACTAATATGTATTAGGCCCATTTTCAGTAAAGTGTTACCTAATATAACAAATTACATATCCTGTGTTTGTGTCCTTGACCCCGCTGTTAAGGGATTGTTGATGTCCTAGTATGTGAAATAACCCAGGTTTATTTACAAAAATGCATCACAGTTCAACCATGCACCATTGTACCACAAAAAAAAGGCAAGCTGCACAACCACTATTTTATATGGGCTGGGATATAAAGACATTAAAAGCCCAGTAATACCAACCATTACTAAGAAGTTTGTCATGTGTTTAGATAGACTTTCATTGCACAAAACTAAAAAAAAATATATATATATATATATACAATATATATATATATATATATATATATATATATATATATATATATATATATCTATATAAAAAAAAGAAAAAATGATTAAAAACATTAAATAAAAAAAAATAAATACAAAAACCTAATCTATTTCTAATAACAAATATAAGTGCTACAACGTAGTCTGTAAATAAAACACTTTTAAACAAGGCCACGACACTGCTAAATAAACTGGAACACAAATAACCCAAAAACAAAAAAAAAAAAACATTAACTCTGGGGTCAACACGCTGCCTCTTCTTGGGAATGTGATGCTCTTCAGAAGAGGAAGATGAGGAGAAGCTGGGAAATCTGCCATACTTTCACTTTACAGGCGCCATTCTGCATAGGAAAACCGGAAGTGGCTAAAGCGAAACCGAAAACAAACACTTTCCACCGGTCAAGTGGTACAAACGCTATGGAACGCCCATCGCAAGGTAATGCCATAGAATGGCCAGAAACCAGAGCAAACAACATTACGCTACATCTACAGGAAAGGAAGAACGACGCAGCGAACGCTTTTTAATTACCCATCTCTTCAACATAACAAACAGCACTGTTTATATAAAATATATCAATTAAAGATTTTAAAACATTTGCATTTCACCATAATGTGCTGCAGTTACTGTAATAAGTGACTCCCAACGCTTAAACATTAATACTGCGCTTCCCTATTTGCCACAGCAAACGCAAGACGCTGATCAGAACTATAGTGCCCAAGCCTACACCACATCTAACAAGCAGACAGCATTGGAGACAGCGAAACACAGAGCCAGCTTAGTGTGTCCGGCACTCGGCGATCAACACCATACTTAAAACGCTAGACACACAGTGCGTCGGTGCTCTAAACCTGAGCGCTATAGCACAGAGCGCCAGACGCAGTGTGATTAAAGTCTGTTTTAGAACACATATACACTTGTAACAAAGCGAAAACACATGGAATGACATTGTTTTAATACTGTGTTATTAATACTTTAGTACCAGACCTGTAATGATAATTCTGCATAAAAATATAAAAAGTCAAAAAGTGTCTAAAAGTGTTTGTTTGCAGCCAGGAGAGGTCACATAATGATTTGAGCAAAAAAAAAAAAAAAAAAAAGGTCTGTTTAGACACAAGCAAATCAATGTGTATGAGTGACACTGAGCGAAAGGTAATACCTGGAGCTCTGGAAGCTAGAGCGCCGACGTTATACGCTAAGCCGCCTGTAATAATACATGTGACGCTAAATGGCGCTGTTAGAGGCGCTCACCAGATTCGCTTTCATAAATGTGGTTTTGTATGCAGGGCCCGGTGTTCAACAGATATCTGCCGCTACGAAGCACTACCTGACACTATCCCTTCTTTAATAATCCCCCAAGTGAATAACCCACATTGTTCTAATGGCGCTGCATTTATAGCATTATTATTGCTTATCTTGTCCTTTATGAATAGAGTAATTTTTCATTGATATAATGTATATATCAGTATGTTGCTACTTGATGTTCTCATTTGAAAACAAAGCATTCGCAACTTCCTCATATAATAAAGCTGAGCCTACCATATTTTGTTTTAATTTTAATGAGTACTAATCTTAAGGCAAAGCAACACTAGCACTATGCTAGTGTTGCCATTAAACTGCCAAGTCTAAGAAGATGGTGAATCATTTTCTGCAATATACAGTATATTAAAGTATAGGAAGTATAAGCAGATCAGTAATTTCTATCAATTTCATAATATAAACAAGATTTTACTGCCATTAAAGGGGACCAAAACCCACCCTGGAGTCTATGAAACTTCAGGGCAGGCATTCTCCCTCCCCCCACCCCGAATGGCAGATGCGGCCACCAGAGCACTTGGATCCGCTCGCATTAGACAAGCTCCTGGATATAGGGGCTTGAGCAGATCCGAGAGTCTGATTGGATGAACGGCCGCTAATGGGTTATAAAGACCGTGAAGAGGTGAGTTTGTTCGAGTGACCTGGTGGGTATGACACGCCGGGGGAACCTGCAATCGGAAAACCCTGGAATCAAGGACCAAAACCCATGATAGAATCCTGGGTTTTGGTCCTCTTTAAAGAGTTTTAAAATGCTATGCTGAGATCATGCCAAATTATGTGATTGAGCCACCAACAACAACAGTTTACATAGGCTTCAGAGTACAATTCTATATAATTCGCACAGGTTTTGAGCTAGAGTAAAGAAGTTGAGCTTGAGCCTGTACTGTATATTTCCCTGCAGGTATTGTTACTACACAGTACAGACACGAGTAAAAGAAAAAAGAGAAAAGCCAAATACTTCTAAATGTACCAACAATGGGGGTCATGCTAATTATTTGGTATAGGTATTGTGACTTCTGGTGTGCATTACGGTGTGGATTTCAACCTGCATCTCAATGAGCTTTTTAGCATTTAGACACAAAAAAGTGCAAGAAAATGTTTGTTCTACCTTTTTTTCTGCACAATTACCTGTGCTTGTGATGGGGCATTTTTACAGGTTAGGCACATCATTTTTCCAATGAGGTAAGGATAGTTTTCTTTAAGTTTGGAAACAATAGACCTCTATGTGCTATGCAGAAAAATGCAGTGAAATCTTAGCATAGCATAGCCCATAGGGTGCTGTTATTTCCAAACATTAGTACAAATGTCCTATCACTGGAAAACAAATGTTACTAAGCTGCAAAAATTTGCCACCACGTGTACAGGTGATTTTTTGGAGAAAATATAGAGCAAACTTTTTTTATTCATTTTTGTGTGTAAAAGCTAAAAAGCTCTCCGGTATGTCGGTTGCAATCCACCGCAATGCACACCAGTGGTCACACTGGCTTCATCAAATATTTAGCATTACTCCAAATAGGAGGTCCTTGCGGGGTGTGACCACATACGCAGTGAAAATATTCATTTAACCAAATGCGCAAGTTCAGATGAAAAATGAGAAAACCCTTCCTTTTAAAAAAACAGAGGCTCTTAGTTTAACGGGGAGGCGCCAGGTAGCGACAGATGAGCGCCAGTAGCGTGATTTTCACAGCGCCAGCTAGTATTCGCTGTGCTTGGCTGGGGTTTGCTTGTTGACAGCGACTCAGTCGGTGTGCGGTAATGTTGAATACGGGGTTAGGGGTCGATGTTTCACAGGTTCTGCGTTGTATGGGTGCGCCTGACAGCGAATGGCCAGAGCGAACGGCTTGCTGCAGATTCATTAACAAATCACGCTCAAAAATTTCTTGCGCTGTGAATTCCTTGTTTAAACCCCAGAGCACTGGCGGCGATGTGTGTAAAGTAGTTTTTAACCCCCAAACAACCATTTTTTTTTAATGTAAAAATTAAACATTTTGTAATATGAATACATTAATATCAGACCTGTAATATCAATTCTGCACATATTTTTTTTTTTTTTTTTTTTACCTTAAAAAAAATATCTAACATTGCCGTAGTGGTCACAGAATTTTTGACAGTTAAAAAAAAATAAAAATAAAACATAAAATCAATTAATTATGAATATTTAAAGATTGCTCCATTGAAATGCATTGGAGAGTGCCAGGGAGCGACAGGTCATACCTGGCGCTGTGATGGGATTAGTAGCGGCGCTGTTCGTTGCAGTCGGCTACATGATGAATCCCGCGCTAGCTGACGCTCTCGCCGGCGCTAGCCTCATTTAGCGTGATAAATGCGTCATTGTGACCGCCGCCGGGCGTACTTGAGTCGGTAGCCGCCGTTAGCTGGCGGTACCTGGCGCTCGTCAGACACTACCTGGCGCTAGCCCTTGATAAATAAGGCCCTTAGTTTAACTTTCTATTGCAATAGAAATGTAAGCTGGTAAATAATCATTTTTGGTCATGCACCTTTACTTATTATGTTTTTTAATTCTTGTCTGTAAAAACATATTTTCAACCTGCAGCTCTTCTCCAACTGCATATTCTCAAATGTTGGCCAGATGGCCTGTTAAAAGTATACCCCCCTGTCCTGTCACCCTTCCTGGCGCTGAAGCAAGGTAGGGGAGGGTAGTGGGGGAGGGTACATTGAAGAAAAAAAACCACCTCAGCCGAAGTCCAGTGGCGATGATCAGACAACTCCAGCGATGGGTGTCGCCATCTTTCACGATTTGCTGCCGCCCAGCATGAATCCCGCCCATATGGGGGAAGAGATCGAAGGAACTCTAAAAATGGGTCGTGTGGCTGGACAGTAAGAATATTGTGCTATATAGGAACCAAGTGTAGTTGTTTTTAATAATCATTATTTTGTTTTTCATCTAAATTTGTAGATTAAGCAAATCACAAGTGGTAAAATGTTGTATGGGACAGTCCATTGAAAGTTTAACGATCTATCTGTTTAATGGTCTTTAATAACAGAACTGGTTTGTTCGAATTGGAGTTTGCTCCAAAATTCAGCCGAAATGCAGTGACGATGATCAGGCAACTCCAGCAAAGGGTGTCGCCATCTTTCAGCTGGCTGTTCATGATGCCGCCCAGCATAAATCCCGCCCATATGGGGGGAGGAGATCGAGGGAACTCTAAAAATGGGTCATCTGGCTGAACTGGCCTTTTCAGAGTAGGGTTTGGTTAGGGATCAGGACTAGCTTGGTTTAGCTGACCATTCTAAAGACAGTTAGAATATTGTGCTATATGGGAACCAAGTGTAGCTGTTTTTAATAACGATTATTTTGTTTTTCATCTAAATTTGTAGATTAAGCAAAATGTAGTGGTAAAATGTTGCATGGGACAGTCTATTGAAAGTTTAATTTTCTATCTGTTTATTGGTCTTTAGTAGTGGTAACAGAACTGGTTTGTTTAAACTGGAGTTTGCTCCTAAATTCAGGGAATAATTGATTCCGCACAAATTCAGATTTTCTTGTGATTTGTGCCAACCAAGTTTTACCCTGAAATCCTTAAATAAAAAATGTACCACCCTGTCCTGAGCCCCTATCCAGTTTTTTGACTGGACTTCTGCGTTAAAGGGATCTAAGCTGTAAATGGACATAATTCTATCTAAAATGTAAAGCATAAATACTTGTGCTATAACTTATCCAACATTGTACTGATGAGCAGCAGAGTGCAGCATACAGAAACAGAAAAAAGAGAATGCCTGCGGTATTTCATCATGCTTCTTCTGTGAGTGGCAGAATAAGTCAAGTGGCTTTTATAGCTAGAATCACAAGGACAGATAAAAGAAGCTGGCATTTCCTATTCTTGCTAGTTCATTTTTTCATTTTCAGAATACCCATTTTCCAAAAGAATGCCAGCAAGGAGAAATTGCCTGTGTCCTTTTGTATGTGGTTGCGAAATGCTCACTTTGGTTTCAAAATACCTGAGAGGAGCAATGATATTCACGCTGCAATCTATATTATACATCTTTTTTATCTACACCATAACGAAGGAAAATCACAGTGGGTATCTATACAAATATAGAATGTGAAGTTTTGTATCAGTATAAGGATTTGGTCACCATAGAATATATGACATCTACTGCAATTCCAAATGCCGGAATGCCTGTCATTTTTCGTCTTGCAGCGAGAAGAGAGCATGTGAAAATGATGGGACATCCATTATTTTATAAGGGTGCCCTGGATGAGATTTGCGGTCCACCAAACACTTTTGGTAAGCTGAAAGATGAAAGTATAGGACCCAGTTTCAGACAATTTGGGAGAGTGATAGATAACATAGGATTGGTCCTCTGGCATCCCTAATCTAAGGTCTGATGTGAAAGTCCATGGAAGGTGTTTATTGTATCAAAACAGTACATATCATTTTTTAATACACAGAGGGGTAATCCCAAAATGCCCAGTGGATTATTCCAAAACCCATGGGGCACCTTTCAGCTGCTAACAACAGCCAGTTAGTAAGCACTGGTTTAAGAATCATCTACCAAAAGACAGACCCTCCTCAATTTTATCTAAGACATAAGGAGAAGCAGATTTCAATCCTGGTAGTTTCCTCATACTAGTAAGTAGTTGCAAATGTTTGTCTAAACCTATAGTCTACTATAAATACACTGTAGAATCTAACAAATACCTTTCACAGTGGTGATGCAATAATGTGTTGTACTGTGGGGTTTGCTTATCTGATCTGGCCTTGCCCTCTTTTTAAAGTATTGCCTTATTTCTTTTTTTATGGTGGTTAGTTATAGCTTCTGGGCGTTCTAATGACATAGATAATTATGTAGGGTTTTTTACAGGCTCATAGAAGATCATTTTACACTTTGGCAACACTGTAGATGTATTAGGTGACCAAAGATGTTTAGGGACATATTGAACTTCTGCCTGTAGGGAAAAAGAAGGCATATGAAAAGGCTATAAATACTAAAAACAAAAGCAACAGAATAACTTGATGCAGAGAACAGTCTACACAGATCTCAGTGTGATGTTTTTTTTACTTGATTTTACTATAATCTATCCAGTGACAATGGTACAATGGGACAAGGCACAGACATACAAAGAAGCATGGGTCAGCATTTTTCAGCAGTCTTCAGTGGTGTCATCACAGTGACAATGGAGTGGTATTTTTTTCCATTCTGTAGTGATGTGATGTGATCCTTCTAAGATACATCCAAGAAAGTAGGTTAAAGGGACCCATATAATATTTGCAGGCAGGGGGCAGACTTTCATGGCTCTCTTTTTTATTCTTTTTTTAGTCTTATTATGACTAGGGGCTTTATAGAAATAGTACTCACTGACAAAATATAAACACTAATGCATGTAAACAACAAAGGTATCTGGATTTTGAGATCTCTAGTCATAACCAGCTGACACAGCCTGGGAAATATTCACTCTTACAGATGCTTTCTACAAGGGAAACATTATCATCCGAACTTCAGAGAATTACAACTTTATCCCTCTTGCTATGTACTTCATTATAAAAACACATTTGCAATCATTCTATGTACTGTTCTGTACATGACTTTATTAACAACAGAGTTAATCCTGTGAGTCTCAGGGTGACTTACCACATAGAATTATGCAAGTGATCTTATTCAAATATTAAAATATACTTAAAATTCACAACCTCATTAGATAGAGTCATACACACTCCTCTATAATTCAAAATCAAGCAGAGCCAGTACTGTACCTAGTACAATAAAACTATTCTGATGATGCAAGTATAAGCTCATAAAAAGTCAGTGACTCGTGCACAATATTGGTCACAATATCTTTTATTGTAAAAAGTTGTTCCACAATACAGAAAATGTTAATGTAAGTACACTACAGTGCTTTACATACCATCAGTTTGTTACAAATTACAAATAATAATATTCAGGGTAAATGGGAAAATAAAATACAGTAGGATAACACTCCTACTACAACAACCCCATTCCCTATAGGCAAAAAAAGAATTGCATTGTGTACAGTATCCTAAAATGTATGACTAACACTGTTATGCAGGCCATGACAAGTATATATTAAATAAAAAATATTACTTCTCTACTGTACTGGTTTCTAAAGAAGATAATGTACTTCCCTATTTTCAAGTTATATACAAAGCTTTTAATTTTTGATATGTGGGGTTAACTTTAAAATGAACCCAAAAACCCTCAAGGCTAAAACATCCCCCCTCCCCCAGCACTATGAATTGGTATGTCTATCGACTATGTTTTTAGAGTTGCCGGTATCAGTAGGGACATTCAACTGGGATTGTTTTTGCACATACTGTTGGTGAACCTCATTGGCCCCTATATGCCATAGTCACTACTGCATGGAAGAAGTGTCATGAAAAGAATGGATTGGTGATTAAAAATGTCAAGTTTTCTGCAGGGTTAAATGTGGCCAGGCATCCCAAATGGGGGTTCCTGGGGATGGGGAGCACACTGCAGGATGCAGGACTGCTTTAATAGGTAATGCATAGTATCTTTTTAGAAAAGGACCTCCATATTCATGCATATAGGGCTATGCAGATCCTTCACCAGATTATGTTATGCCCAAAAAATATAAAGAAAAAACAAATTTGTTACATTGTGGGTGTTGATCAAAAACATAGTATGTGTAGAACAAAAGCAAAAAATACTGATACAGGAAAGTCATGAGTGTAACTTAAAGTAAAGCTGATTAGTAAATATTATTGGTAATGCATTTTTCTTCCCCACGAAAACATCTTATTCCAACATTGCCACTAAAGGAAATTGTCCATAGTTGTAAGTCCAGTTTGTAAGTAAGTACAGAGGGTGTCATCATACAGGGCAGCATTCCTGCAGCACTCACGGCGCTGTGGCTACCATGCCACTTGCAAGGATGAGAGTGCTTACCCTTGGAAGTGGCATGGTAGCCACAGCAGGATTGCTGCTCTGAATGCAGACACCCCCTATCTTTGGTGATGTTCTCTCTTTATTTGTTATTGTTAGCTTGTCTCCATAGCTTTTTGACTTCAGTCTTAGCCTATTAAATGTAGAATTGCTTATTTATAGGATCGTGGAAGGTCAATTGTGCAAACATCACTGTGGTTTGGATAGTTGTTGATTAAAAGCACTGGCACTTTATATAAATTTTTTGTATGGCAGTTAAATTGTTTTTATCAATTATTTTGTCACTTTATTCTCTTATGTGGTAGATACGTTTAGATATATTTTGGATGTTTTATTTTGAATTTATTAATTTGTGACTACTGCATGATTAATATATGTTGTATTATTGTTGTGAAAGTGGGGAGGGGGGATTAAGCTGCAGAGTTACGGGAGAACTGGCATCATCTTGCTGAGGTGAAAGGTGTAATAAAGAGACACACTACAGCAGCTTTACATTCAGCAACTGAATAGCTCTGCTATAAGGCTGGTGGCCATTCTGTTATAGTAAAACAGCCAGTATACAAAGGTGGCAGTTGGAAGAGAGGGTGTTGGCTGGTCATGCAGAGAGAAAAGGAGAAAAACTCAGTAGATCACTCCACATTTATTACCATACATCATATTAGGGGCTTAGCACTGGAGCCCTAACTAGAAGGCAGATCAGTGGAGAATTGGAGTTGCCAGATGGTTAAAGACTGTAAACAAAACAGCATTATTTTCAGACAGGATGGATAACTAACAAATGTATGTATAAATATAATACATTTATTGGGGTGTAATGATATTTCATACTTTTCTTTCCAAATTAGAAGAACTGATATTATCTTCAATGCAAAGGAACAAATTGATGTTGGCATAGAAGATATAGGATTATACTTACGTTATTGCTTGTGTGAAATATAGTAAGTAAACCGCACCAGCTAATATACAAAAAAGGAGTGTGCTCATATGAAGGTAGAGGTACAAATGCACCATTCAACTATGCAAAAGAAAGAGGGATCCCACTATTCCTCAAAAACTATCTTCAATAAAAAATGGCACTACTCCAATAGTATAAAAATAATTCCTTGATTCCTTTATTAATCCAAAAGTCTATGTACACATATACAAACAGATTAAAAACGAATTAAAATACATAAATACACAACCTGTGAAAAGGAAAAGAAGGGGGGGGGGGGGAAATGAGGAAGAGGCAGAATACCCCTTCTATCAACCCCTAAGATGGTAACAGCTTTGTACCGTAAAATATTTTACATATAATCACTAATCCTCTGCTATTTGTGATCTGGCTGAAAAATAACATATAGTGCTAACCTATTTGATAAACTAATTATAGCGATCCCTCGTATCTGTGCCAATCAACGTCTAAAGTGCTATGTGCATACAGTGCTAAATTTAGTAAAGAGGACAGCCAGGAGACAAAACCGCAGATACCAATACAAAAGAATAACTCACATGTCACCACGGCCATAAAGCTCAACCCCCCCACATGCGCTGTCGACGCGTTGCGTGACGGCAGCGCGTCACTTCTCCAGGACAAAAGCAGCACACATCTATTCCCAACCCTCTTCCCTAAATACTCACAAAGCCCCGTTCCCCCGCCCCGCGCCCAGCAGCCGCCAGCCAACCTGGAGACGCGATAGATGGAGGAAGCGCGTCATCCTGGCCCGACCCACATGACGCGCGCCGGCCGGAAGCGCGTCAGTGAGTCGGGTGCGCTCCAGACACCCGGAAGCGTATGCGTTTCGGCGTGACTGCCGCTGTGCCTGACCAATCCACCCAGCGGATGAGAGGCGCGGGACAGGGGACGGGACAGGTGAGTAGTAGGGATATGAGAGCACATCTATAGACTAACACAACAACAATGACATATTCCCCTCGATTCAAAGAGCAAAAGTTAATTGATTTCGGATCGAGAATCGTAAGTTTGGGTGGGTGTTAGTCATTTTTTCCTGTTTTTTTGGCCATTTCCGACTCGCACGAGCCTACGTACGAATGCGTATATGCTCTTACGATCATCGCAAGTTCGTTCCTAAATTTTAGGATGAAAACGTAAAACTTAGGATCAAATCCTAAAACTTAGGATGAAAACGTAAAACTTAGGATAATTGGATGTGTTTCGGTGTGATTCAGAGAACAGTTTTCAAACCTCTAAATACGTTTTAAAAGAAAGCCACTGCCGACACCTTTTAGCAGTCGGATTGCTGTTCTTGAACAGGTTTTTTGGCTATGTGGAGGAGTCTGCGCGTCTTGAGCTGCAATGAACTGCATGTATCAGCATGGCCGAGGCCATAAATTGTATGGCAATGCATACCTGATTCATGTATGCCTTATAAAAGCATTTTAATGTGGACCTTAATTAGTCCTTTGCATGTAAACCTTTATTTGGCAATATATTTGCGTTAATTAAAGAAACTTATGTCCTTTGTTATTTATTTTTAAATTGATGTACTAGAATAATATTTTTAGATTGCATTTATTGGTGTAGTTGTTTACCTTTGCTTTGTTTAATTATTTAAGCACATCTTTGGTCAGATGCATCACACTTACTGAGGAGAGGAGAGCGGGATAAAGTGCAGGATGTGGGTTACTGCTGTATTTTGCACAGACACAGCAGAGCTGGGGGCACGGAAAGGTCAGAAATCAAAGAATCCAGAGCAACACAGTCACAAGGCCCTTTCTGTTTGCAGGCTGCCCGATAATACCTGAGCCGCCATCTTGGCTGTTTCTAGGCTCATAACATGCAGAAGTTGCTGGGTGTTTTTTAATATTTGAGAGCAATCTGTATGTAGAGGGTGTGGGTAACCACACTAAAAATTTTAAGTTGTACCATTTGAAGCATAAATATTAAAATTAAATCCACAAGTAAAAAATGCAAGTTAACTAAAAATTAAACAAAGTAAGATTTACTTATGCAAATGCATTCATTAATGGTTGGTTACTACAAAATGAATGAAATAAAGAAAAATAAAAGACCAAATATTTAGAATGCACTTTAATGAGGTAAGTTTGTAGTGCGCAGCCGCAAGATCAGAAGGATTTACGTCCAGACAAAAAAGGAAAAAGGGCAAAACCAATGTTGCAACCTGAGAAATGAAACGGAAAATTCAGGATGGAAACTGACATAGGTCTGATTCCCGAACTGCCATACGAACGGACGTATATTTTAGGATAGAAACGTATTTGCTTATAGAATCACTCGCAAGTTCATACGAACGCACGAGCGGACGGGAAAAATAGGATGATCGGCACCAAAATCCAAGCTGTTACATGTTTCTTTGAATCGACCCTATTGTGTACACTCTGCAATGCTAAATAATACATATATTTACAACTATACTATCTCAATTCTATAATATATATACATACCAATTCATCTATAGTACATTAACAGAAACCACTTTACGCTACATATTTCTACTCAATTTATAGAACATCCTATAACTCGCATCATGATCACTAGTACATAAGGTACAGTACTACTGTATTACTAAATGCTATTTGTCCCCATTATGTCTTGGCGATATCAAATTGCCATGATTCCTATAACAAGCTTGCTATTCATAAGCATACTCATATATATTTGAGCAGACTAACATACAAAGTTGAGCAAAAAAGAACAGAAGTGGAAACAGGAGCCGGCAATGGGGAGATGGTAAACACCCCGACAAGGTCTTCTTGCTGTTCTACCGTCACTCCATAGATTGAATCAACACCTTGGCCCATCAGTTCCAACCCATAACAACGAACGACCCGGATAGCTGTGACTAAAAAAACACTTATTAAGATATTATAATGAATACAATAAAAGCGAACCAAAACCAATACCTGTGCCATCAAGTTACTTAAACATAATAGCAACCCCTATTCCACTCAGTGCAACCCAAAGCGTGTGCAAACCACATACTACCCAAGACAACCAACCCCCCACCCCCCCAGACATAGCCCCCAAACGCACCACCCTACGTGCCCAAAAACGGTGTAAATGGCAGGTCTTCGTTAAGTCCTAAGGGGGCCTGAGTGTCCAGATTATAAATCCACCTCAATTATTTTTGTTGTAACAGCCTTTTTATGTCACCCTCGCGTGGACCTATACTCACTTTCTCAATAGCAATTATTTTAAACAGCTCATATCGCTGTGATGTTTATTGAGAAAGTGTAGGGCCACCGGGGGTACCATCTTGCCCAGTAGTAAATTTCTACTAGCCAGACGAATACTGGACATATGGGCTTGTACTCTTGCTTTAAGACTGTTACGCGTCTCTCCTATGTACATCTTAGGACATCCACAAATAAGTGCATAAATGACTCCTGTTGTCCTACAGTTTATGAACTGACATATGGGAAAGCTTTTTCCAGTCTGAAGGTGATTGATTGCTTTACTTTTAACCATATTAGGGCAGATGGAACACCCACCACGGGGGTAACTACCACTCATGCTTTTATTGTCCCGTAACCAGTTGGAGGCAACACTAAAAGGGCTTGAGCATACCTTATCCCGTATATTTGGGGCCCGCTGTGCCGTCATCCGAGGGCCACCACAGACCCACCTCACTTGGTATAGATCAGTCTTTAATATACTCCAATGCCTATTCAAAATATTTCTTAATTTCGCCCAATCACCATTGTAACGTGTGACATATCTTACCTCGGACCTCCTGTTTGATCTCTGTTTAGGGACTAGGAGTCGTGATCTTGATGTAGACCTGGCTCGTGCCCAGGCTCTGTTCACCACTGCTTTGGGGTAACCCCTCTTGTGGAATCGTTGTGCCAAGTCCCCGTCCTGTAGCTCAAATTCCTCTTCATTAGAGCAATTTCTGCGAACCCGCAGAAACTGCCCTATCGGCATACCCCGTTTCAAGCTGGTTAAATGAAAGCTATCATAGTGCAATAGCGAATTGACTGTGGTGTCTTTTCAGTATAGGCCTGTACTCAGTGTCCCATCTCCCACAACTGTGATGGTGAGGTCCAGAAATGTCACCTGTTTAGACGAGATCTGAGCAGTCAAGAACATATTCAGATTATTCCTATTAAGATGGTTCAAATATTCATTGAATTGTGCTTCAGAGCCCTGCCACAACACCAGTATATCGTCAATGTATCTGTACCAGCCCAACACATGTCGGTGATGACACTGCATGTCCTCACAGCCGACAATCTCCCTCTCCCACCAGCCCAGGAAAAGGTTGGCCACCGAGGGGGCACAACATGCCCCCATGGCGACCCCACATACCTTGCGATAATATATTCCATCGAAGGTAAAGAAGTTGTGCGACAGCACAAAATCAAGTAACCTCAATAGGAATTCCTGAAGGGAGGGGGAGTCTCGGCTGCTCATGCTTAAAAAGTACAGGCACGTGTGGGCGGCAGATACATGCGATATACTGGTGTAGAGGGCTTCCACATCTAAGGTGATAAGCAAAATGTCTGCAGGTACAACAATGGAATCCAATTGTCTAAGTAAATCCATAGAGTCCCTTACATAGGACTCTAAAGAGGTGACAAAGGGCTGGAGGTGTCTATCTACCAACACACACGCCTTCTCTGTCAAACCCCCGATGCCCGCCACAATGGGTCTCCCCGGTGGGCATCGAGGGTTCCTATGAATTTTGGGTAACAAATAGAAGGTGGCAACCACCGGATGTTCTACTAATAGAAAGTCATGTGTCTTCTGGCTGATGACACCTCCAGCCCACATCATTATCAAGTATTTTTGGCAGCCTATCCACCTCTGTTTGAGACGTTTCTGTGGGAATACTATCATACAGTTTATTAAGTGTTTCTTTACACTTAACCAATGCTACCTTATCCAAATTAATAAGTTCTTCAATTAATCCCATCGCACATTTGTTTAGGTGCGATAATGGTCTAAAAAGATTGGAGGACAACATAATAAGTGGTAAAATAGACAAACTTAATAGAGATAGAGCTGACTTTGATATGGGTCGCGTTTATAAATGGGCACACAATGGTAATAGGAGGAGTGTACATTCGGATAGTCATCCTGTGAGTCGTAGGACCTCTGTGTCCAGCAAATCTTCGGAAGATAGTATTAGATTACACCATAATTTTTTAGACGAAGGCGGGGCAAGAGGACACGCCGGGGGGGGGAGGCATACCGATACAAACGAAGTGACCGGACGGTGGGATCACCGCCGATTCCGGCATCAGCTCAGAAATGGCCCAGAATGGGTCCCAGTCCATAACGGCCATTGATGTGTACCCCCAAAGTCAGAACCTGGGTGATCCTTGTGACCATGAACTCACGGTTATTAATTTGTCTGGTGCTATACTTACAGCTAAAGAAAAGTCAGTACTTTTGCACCATATAACCATTTGGATAAGGTCCTTGCCATAAAAGACCTCTACCTTTTTTGCAGGCGGTTGCTTTTAAAAAAACAGTTTGACACTCCATCAGGAATGATGGAGGGCATGATCTGGCAAGAAGGGCAGGCTGTGGACGATTTGTCAACTTTATTAGAAGAGCAAGAACCTGAGGTGAGTATATTGGGCCAACTTTACGAACCGTCAAAATATATGCCACCCTGGTCCATCAGTCCTGCAGTATATACTTTTTTCAAGGCCGTAAGTGACAGCATTCAGAAATGATCCTTGTCCCAAGGTTCCCATAATTTGACACAGGGGGAAGTAGCTGCTCTCTCTAACCTCCGTGCAAGTAGTGACATAATAGCCAAGGAGTCCGACAAGGGCGGTAATGTGGTCATTATGTCACGGGAATATTACCGCACGGAGGCATTGAGGCAGCTACAGAACCCATCCAAATATGAAAAATTTTCTGGGAATCCACTGTTATATTTCAAGAAGGATTTTGAGACCTTGGTCGGGGAGGTGTAGGCTGGAGGTGTCATCAGCCAGAAGACCCATGACTTTCTATTAGTAGAACATCCGGTGGTTGCCACCTTCTATTTGTTACCCAAAATTCATAGGAACCCTCGATGCCCCATTGTGGCGAGCATCGGGGGCTTGACAGAGAAGGCGTGTGTGTTGGTAGATAGACACCTCCAGCCCTTTGTCACCTCTTTTAGAGTCCTATGTAAGGGACTCTATGGATTTACTTAGACAATTGGATTCCATTGTTGTACCTGCAGACATTTTGCTTATCACCTGTACCGGCCTGTACCGAAAAGACACCGCAGTCAATTCGCTATTGCACTACGATAGCTTTCATTTAACCAGCTTGAAACGGGATATCCCGATAGGGCAGTTTCTGCAGGTTCGCAGAAATTGCTCTAATGAAGAGGAATTTGAGCTACAGGACGGGGACTTGGCACAACGATTCCACAAGAGGGGTTACCCCAAAGCAGTGGTGAACAGAGCCTGGGCACGAGCCAGGTCTACATCGAGATCACAACTCCTAGTCCCTAAACAGAGATCAAACAGTAGGCCCGAGGTAAGATATGTCACACGTTACAATGGTGATTGGGCGAAATTGACGGCACAGCGGGCCCCAAATATACGGGATAAGGTATGCTCAAGCCATTTTAGTGTTGCCTCCAACTGGTTACGGGACAATAAAAGCATGAGTGGTAGTTACCCCTGTGGTGGGTGTTCCATCTGCCCTAATATGGTTAAAAGTAAAGCAATCAATCACCTTCAGACTGGAAAAAGCTTCCCCATATGTCAGTTCATAAACTGCACTTATTTGTGGATATCCTAAGATGTACATAGGAGAGACGCATAACAGTCTTAAAGCAAGAGTACAAGCCCATATGTCCAGTATTCGTCTGGCTAGTAGAAATTTACAACTGGGCAAGATGGTACCCCCGGTGGCCCTACACTTTCTCAATAAATATCACAGCGATATGAGCTGTTTAAAATAATTGCTATTGAGAAAGTGAGTATAGGTCCACGCGGGGGTGACATAAAAAGGCTGTTACAACAAAAATAATTGAGGTGGATTTATAATCTGGACACTCAGGCCCCCTTAACGAAGACCTCGCATTTACACAGTTTTTGGGCACGTAGGGTGGTGCGTTTGGGGGCTATGTCTGGGGGGGTGGGGAGTTGGTTGGTTTGGGTAGTTTGTGGTTTGCACACGCTTTGGGTTGCGCTGAGTGGAATAGGGGTTGCTATTATGTTTAAGTAACTTGATGGCACAGGTATTGGTTTTGGTTCGTTTTTATTGTATTCATTATAATACCTTAATAAGTGTTTTTTGAGTCACAGCTATTGCACATATCTCATCTATCCGGGTCGTTCGTTGTTATGGGTTGGAAATGATGGGCCAAGGTGTTGATTCGATCTATGGAGTGACGGTAGAACAGCAAGAAGACCTTGTCGGGGTGTTTACCATCTCCCCATTGCCGGCTCCTGTCTCCACTTCTGTTCTTCTTTTTTGCTCAACTTTGTATGTTAGTCTGCTCAAATATATATGAGTATGCTTATGAATAGCGAGCTTGTTATAGGAATCATGGCAATTTGATATCGCCAAGACATAATGGGGACAAATAGCATTTAGTAATACAGTAGTTCTGTATGTTATGTAGTGATCATGATGCGGGTTATAGGATGTTCTATAGATTGAGTAGAAATATATAGCGTAAAGTGATTTCTGTTAATGTACTATAGATGAATTGGTATGTATATATATTATAGAATTGAGATAGCATAGTTGTAAATATATGTATTATTTAGCATTGCAGAGTGTACACAATATGTCATTGTTGTTGTGTTAGTCTATAGATGTGTTCTCATATCCCTACTACTCACCTGTCCCGTCCCTTGTCCCGCGCCTCTCATCCGCTGGGTGGCTTGGTCAGGCACAGCGCCAGTCACGCCGAAACGCATACGCTTCCGGGTGTCTGGAGCGCACCTGACTCAGTGACGCGCTTCCGGCCGGCGCGCATCATGTGGGTCAGGCCAGGATGACGCGCTTCCTCCATCTATAAACTCTATTAAGGGAAGTCCCACTCCTTACCCACACACCCTACAAGTTATGGCACCACCGCTATTTAGTAAAAATATAAATCACTTTATTAATAGAAAAGACATACACTAGACATCGCTAAAAAACATATAAGACAAAATGTCTACAATAGGAAGGGAAAACTTGCAGGGGCAGTGGGGGCGGTAGTACAAATCTAAAATGGTCCAAATTTCATATACCGTATATACTCGAGTATAAGCCGAGTTTTTCAGCCCACTTTTTGGGCTGAAAAAAGCCGCCTCGGCTTATACTCGAGTCATACCGCTGGCCCGCTGGGGGAGCTGGCCTGGAGCGGCAGCTCCATCCGCCCCTAAGTCGGAGCAGAGGCAGAGGGCCCCCGCAATCATTCAGCGACGGAGGTGAGGAGAGCGGGAAGATCCGAAGCGGGCCAGCCGCAGGCGGAGGAGAGCGAGGCGGCTTCTCAGAAGAGAGTCCCCTGGGGGGGGCGAGACAGCGGGCGGCAGCCGGCCGGGAAGCGGCGCCGCTGCAGGAGGAGGGGAGAGCGTCTCCCGCAGGTCTTCGGTCCGGGGGAGCCGGGCGGCGCCGCCTGCTGCGACTCCCCTGGCCACGTTCACACAGTGACAGCGCGGCGGAGGCGGGAGCGGCTGCCCAGAGGAAGGGGGGGGCGAGACAGCGGGCGGCAAGCGGCGCCGCTGCAGGAGGAGGGGAGAGCGTCTCCCGCAGGTCTTCGGTCCGGGGGAGCCGGGCGGCGCCGCCTGCTGCGACTCCCCTGGCCACAGTGACAGCGCGGCGGAGGCGGGAGCGGCTGCCCAGAGGAAGGGACAGGCGGGAGAGAGGCCGACGCTGAGTAGAGGATCGGAGTGACGGCCTGTGGCCACAGAGACAGCCATCCTGTCTCGGACGCGCCCTCCGGTAAGTGCTCGCCCTCCTCTCTATGCGCACGGGCAAGATCCAAATTTTAGCGCTGATCCACAGAATTATAATTTTTCATATGAAAGTAAAAGCAGATCTCATCTAAATATAAATTACTTACATTAATTACAAAGAGAAAACACAAAAGAACTGCAGAAAGCATCCGCCCTCTTTATTAAGCCTCATAAATCAACACTGAGCAGCTAATTATTTTCCATAGTCATATTATTAGTTATATGGGGATCACTTGTGTGTAGTCAGAGAGGAATTTCTGGGCCCGGGAAATGTCAAGTGTTTATAATAATACAGCCTCCTCCCTTCCCTTCATCTTCTCTTCAGCCTCTCAAAATGGTGGCCGGCCGTTACTGCTGCTGGGAGGGACACCGGGGCCCCTCTGCAGGGCAGGACAAAAAAAAATATTCTGGAGTCCCTTTCCTTACTTGGCCATTTTTTTTGAACAGGGAGGGTCTGTGTTTACAGGGTAATATGTGGGGCTTATTCTCAGGCTTTAACATATTTGGTTGTTAGTGGGGTAGCTGCTGCATTTCCCACCCTAGGCTTATACTCGAGTCAATAACTTTTTCCATTTCTTTGTGGTAAAATTAGGTGCCTCGGCTTATATTCGGGTCGACCTATACTCGAGTATATACGGTACATAAATCCTGGCTGGAATATAAAGTGCATACAGTGCTATGTGAAAACTGGCCTACAACCTATCCTCTGATCAATAATCCTACCTAATAGTGCAATTAAGTCTAGTAAATCATATAAAAAATAATACAGCAAATACATATAGGGCCTATAGCCCTGCAAACTATATACACCTGTGAGGCTCAAAAAGTGAACACACAGCCAGAGGGGAGAGACCAAAGAAACAATCCCCATCCAACAGAGAAAGTAAACTCACATGCTGAGACGACCACCTGCCCACTGCCCCGCCCGTCTACGCGTTACGTGACGTCAAACAACGCGTCACTTCCTCAGGACAAATTTGTCCTGAGGAAGTGACGCGTTGTTTGACGTCACGTAACGCGTAGACGGGCGGGGCAGTGGGCAGGTGGTCGTCTCAGCATGTGAGTTTACTTTCTCTGTTGGATGGGGATTGTTTCTTTGGTCTCTCCCCTCTGGCTGTGTGTTCACTTCTTGAGCCTCACAGGTGTATATAGTTTGCAGGGCTATAGGCCCTATATGTATTTGCTGTATTATTTTTTATATGATTTACTAGACTTAATTGCACTATTAGGTAGGATTATTGATCAGAGGATAGGTTGTAGGCCAGTTTTCACATAGCACTGTATGCACTTTATATTCCAGCCAGGATTTATGTATATGAAATTTGGACCATTTTAGATTTGTACTACCGCCCCCACTGCCCCTGCAAGTTTTCCCTTCCTATTGTAGACATTTTGTCTTATATGTTTTTTAGCGATGTCTAGTGTATGTCTTTTCTATTAATAAAGTGATTTATATTTTTACTAAATAGCGGTGGTGCCATAACTTGTAGGGTGTGTGGGTAAGGAGTGGAACTTCCCTTAATAGAGTTTCTAGTATTTCAAACACCCATATGTGCACACCGCGGGTTGTTTATCTTGACCTTATTAGGTAATTATCCCCGGTGCAGTCTCAAACCACCATTTAAACTTCCTCCATCTATCGCGTCTCCAGGTTGGCTGGCGGCTGCTGGGCGCGGGGCGGGGGAACGGGGCTTTGTGAGTATTTAGGGAAGAGGATTGGGAATAGATGTGTGCTGCTTTTGTCCTGGAGAAGTGACGTGCTGCCATCACGCAACGCGTCGACAGCGCATGCGGGGGGGGGTTGAGCTTTATGACCGTGGTGACATGTGAGTTATTCTTTTGTATTGGTATCTGCGGTTTTGTCTCCTGGAAGTCCTCTTTACTAAATTTAGCACTGTTTGCACATAGCACTTTAGACGTTGATTGGCACAGATACGAGGGATTGTTATAATTAGTTTATCAAATAGGTTAGCACTATATGTTATTTTTCAGCCAGATCACAAATAGCAGAGGATCAGTGATTATAACTGTAAAATATTTTACGGTACAAAGCTGTTACCATCTTAGGGGTTGATAGAAGCGATATTCTGCCTCTTACTCATTCCCCCCCCCCTTCTTTTCCTTTTCACAGGTTGTGTATTTATGTATTTTAATTCGTTTTTAATCTGTTTGTATATGTGTACATAGACTTTTGGATTAATAAAGGAATCAAGGAATTATTTTTATACTATTGGAGTAGTGCCATTTTATATTGAAGATAGTTTTTGAGGAATAGTGGGATCCCTCTTTCTTTTGCATTGCTTGTATGAATATATATTTTATATAATTACTGTATGTTAATTATATAAATAATAGTTCCCATGCTGGCTTACTTCTTAACATACATTGCCAGGCTGATTCATTACTAGCGGCCGGTAGCGACAGATGAGCGTCTGTAGCAGGCATTTCAGAGCGCCCGCTAGTAGTCACTGTGCTCGGCTGTGGTTCGCTAGATCAGAGCGCCTCAGTCGCTGTGCAGCATTGATGAATACATTGTGGGGAGTCGCTATATGACCAGTACAGAGCTGTATGGGAGCGAATGGTAGCGACTGGTTAGTGCGACATCATCATCAAAAAACAGCCTTACACACCGCCGGCGCTCAAAAATGCTTCGCTGTAGCCCAGAGCACCAGAGGCTATGTGATTAAAGGCTGTTTTTTAACATGTATCCACCAGTAACAATGCAAAAATAAATGGAATTACATTGTAATAACATTGGGACATGAACAAATTAATGCCAGACCTGTAGTGTCAATTCTGCATAAATATATAACAATTGAAAAAAAATGCTTTTTCAAGGCCAGGAGAGATCCCAACATTATTTGAGAATAAAAAAAAAAAAAAAACAATTAATAATAAAAACACCCTGTTTAAAGAGAAAAAGAACTTCCATTGAAATGTATGGGAGAGCGACAGGTAGCGAGAGGTAAGACGTGGTGCTCTGCAAGGCTGAATGCCGGCGCTGTACGCTGAGGCTGGGATAATGATGAATCGGAAGCTCCATAGCGTTATCCCAGTTGCTCAACAGAATCCGCTTGATAAATGTGTAATTGCGTGCCGTGTCCGGCATTCACCTGTCGCTACCCGTCGTTTACAAGGCACTACCTGACGCTATCCCTTCATGTAAAAGGCCCTATGTTCCTTTAAAGTAGACTAAAACCTGTGATTTTATATTCAGTCTGGATTTTAGTCCACGATCCTGTGGCATCACAATTTGCGATTGCCCGCTGTGTGACCCCCCCACCACAAAAGGTAACTTTCCGCCAGACACAAAGCGCATGTGCAGGTTCTCGTCCCATGACCTTTGTATGCAATGCATGTCAATGCACGGTATACAGCTCTGTGTGTAACAGAGTCTGGCATAGTGAAGGAGGTAGCAAGCTTTAGCTGCATGGAGGCCAAAAATGCACCCACGACATATAATCGCTGGAAAAGTGACTGCAGCACTGCAAAGGAGACTGAAACAGTGGAGTGTCCTGAAATAGAATGCCTTAGGGCAGGGGTTCCACATTTGCTTGTCCATGCCAGAGCTCCATTATAAACTTTGCTTTAACTGGGCATTAATATAGAAAAGGTGAATATATGGGTGATCCAGTGGGATACACACAGTGTAACATCCCAAATCAGGATGTCCCGACCAAGAGGAATGAAATCCAAGTTTCTTTTTACCTTTTTGAGTATGCCTCACGGATCGTGAGGAGGGGGAAGTTACTGTGAGTAATTTGTTTTCCTTTCATTCAGTTACACAGTTCTACTGTGTTTTGTTGTCCCTTGCTGGTCTTTAACTGATTAAAAGCACCTCAATTAATTGCTTCATATCTGCTATCGCACATTCATAGCTTCTCTAGCCGACTGACTGCACTGACTACAAACAGAGTTACTATCACGCTCAGATAGAGTTCTGATTCCTGGATCCAGGGTCTCACTGCTGGCAAGGCGGATGACATAAATGTCTACCCAGAACCTAAGACTCTGTTGCTCATAATCTAAGGTTTTTAAATAAATGGAGCACAGTATCAATCTGAGTTTACCATTTTATTCTACAAGCTCTTAGCACATAACTCATTGGCTGGTGGCCATTCTGTTGAAGTAAAACAGCCAGTATGCAAAGGTGGTAGTTGGAAGAGAGGGTGTTGGTTGGTCATGCAGAAAGGAAGATAATTGCATTCTGTCTTGACTGCTCACATTGACAGTCTGAAGCATCTAGTTCATCTCAATGTGGAGCCAATACTCTCAGAGATGTGCCTCATGGAGTCAGTGGTGCATTTCATGTCCCACGGTGGATTTGGTACAGCCAAGGTATGGGACAGAATTGGTAGTTCACAGGAAGTAAGCTTTTTGCCAAATACACACCTTCGCAAGCCTCAGTTTTCTAACCTGCCTCTGGCAATTGGTCTTCAATGTTTACATGGTCTGGAGTCCTCTTCTGGTTTCCACCTGCTGAAGGAAGCCTGGAACACGTGACTGCCGAAGGCCAATCAAGAGGCCCAATTTCATTGGAGGGGGGTTAAGGATTAGTATGGATGACATTGGCAATGGGATAGCATTAAAGTGATCCTATACCCAAAATGGAAGTTTATGTCCTTACCTTCTATTCCCAGCCCAGTGCCCCAAAACCCAAAACAGTCCTTTTTTTTTTACGAGAAACCTTTGCCCAATAACACCTTGAGCTGGATGCAGTATGCGGTATGCAACCATATGCTAATTACTTCAGTTACAACTAAACTGTCACATAAAACATTTAGGTTGAAGAGCTTTCCAATGCTGAGCTGTGTGTACTGTAACTGAGTGAATTATCTCTGAAAAGCACCTGGCAGCTCGGCCAGGGAGCAATATGGTCGACAGCAGTTGTTATAAATATTGGGAAAGGGCTTTAGTAAAAAAAAGAACCACAGGCTGTTTTAGGACACTGGTCTGGTGATACAAGGTGACAACATTATCTTCCTTTCTGGGTATAAGATCACTTTAAGCTTCCAGACTGCTGGGAGATCCTGGTTGGTAAGTCAAGGGATGGCATGGGAAACACAGAGAGACAGAAGTTCAAAATTTTAAATACAAAACAATACAAATACACCCCAGCCCTTCCTCTCCCTGAACCAAGCTGTTTGGGCAATTAAAATAAAAAAATCTGATTGAGGATTGAAGAGGGGGGCTTCTGCGCTGCATGCTTTGGACATTGGCAGTTGCATTTAACCAATCACCAACTCCCCTGAGCAGTGCAGATATGCTGTTCTAGGGATTGGCTGACTCACATGTCAGTCAAGTATCTTTCTCTTGCTCACAGCTTTAATGTAGACAGGCAACATTACTAAAGGCCTTATTCATTAAGGGATAGCGTCAGGTAGTGGCTGGTTAATGAGAGGTAGCGACAGGTAGCGACTGGTGAACGCCGGACACGGCACACAATTACACATTTATCAAGCCGAATCTGTTTAGCGACTGGGATAGCGCCATGTAGCGTCTGATTCATCATTTTCACAGCCTCAGCGAACAGCGCCGGCGTTCAGCCTTGCACAGCGCCAGTTATGACCTCTCGCTACCTGACGCTCTGCCATACATTTCAATGCACGATCCTTTCCTTCTCTATAAACTGTGTTTTTGTTTTTTTTTTTTAAATCTCAAATAATTCTGTGACCTCTCCTGGCATTGAATAAGCAGTTTTTTCACATTTTTTTTATTTTTTATATATTTCTTCAGAAATGACATTACAGGTCTGGCATTAAAGTGTTCATGTTACAATGTTGTTACAATGTAATTCCATATGTTTTCGCTTTGTTACTAGTGGAAAGATGCTGAAAAACAGACTTTAAACACACCGCCTCCTGCGCTCTGGCCTTCAAACAAGTATTTTTCAGCGTCAGAGATTTGTGAGGCAGTTTTTTTTGCTGAATATGGTGTGAGTCGGACGCTATGAGCAGTCGCTACCTTGCGCTCCCATACAGCGCTGTACTGGTCAAATAGCAACTCCTCACAATGTATTCAACATTACTGGGCAGCGACTGAGTCGCTATGAAGTAGCGACCCACGGCTGAGCACAGTGACTACTAGCGGGCGCTCTGAAAATGCCTGCTACAGACGCTCATCTGTCGCTACCTGGCGTTAGTGATGAATCAGCCTGCCTATCTCATCAGTGGGTTCACAGACAGACAAAAAAAACATGAAACTATGATATTTATCTCTCCCCTTCAATGAAAATGTGCCTAGAGATTGGCTTCCTTTAATGTCTTAAATCAGACAGAAAAAGCAGCCTTCAGAAGGGGTTATAGTTTCATTGTGTTTTATGGTGGGACCTTGTGCAATGTAGACATAACTAGAAGGCCATTTTATCAACACCAGTCATTACACGTATTCCAGTGGCAAAGGTTTAAACATACTTTCAACAACCAATAAAAGGCAAATCACTTAATGGGTTTAAATGTAGCACATTGTAGTAAATACAGCTTATCCTGAATTTGTGTAATCGAAATTACAGTTGGCATTGGAATATCACTGAAAGTAAAAGTCATTTATAACAGTGGGAATCTTTTAAATTGGCTAAAACTACCGTAGTGAATTGACATGACAAAATGCTATGTTATATTTAGAAAGCCATGAAACTTTCCAAACTAGCCATGTCCCTCAAGGCTATGCCTTAGCCCAGCCTATATATCAGTTAACCTCAATTTGCCCTTTTCATCATGGCTCTGTAAGGTTTTCAGTACAGTTCAATATTCATTTTAGAAACTAGCAAATATAAAGGACTTACACAAGTCACATTATTTCCACTGACATTTCTACTGATCGAGGTTTAACAGTTCCCTCTACTGCATTAAATACATTCGAGCAAAGAGCATTTTACCATCTAATAGAAGAGGCTTGACAAACTTTATAGTGCATATAATGCTATTGAATTGTTATGCAGCATTGACTTTGTAACCTTAGGGTGCCTTTTGAACCTTTTGTTGTTCTATGTTATATGGTACATATTATGTTTTGTTAAAGGTGCAAACCATGAAAATACAATAACAACATTTAATATCATCTGATCTGAATCATACCTGCAGCCCCAATTGTTGGGCTTGTTGGGTAGTATATATAAAGCATAAATATTTTAGTTCCTTCTTAACAAAAGTTACAAGCATTCTAATTTGCAATTCCTCTATAGTCCACGATTCATAGAAAGCCAAAATTAGGCATGGGGCTCTGAATTATGAAGGACAGGAAATTCCTGCCCCTCATCAGATGGTGCTAGGCAAGTTCTGGGGCCCCTGGCTTCCTCAGGGCACCACTAGCTCAGACTGGGATGTGGGACCCACCCACCAAAATGTTGAACCAGGTGTCCCCTGAGCAGACCTGCCCACAGCTGGTCTTAGCAGGCCAGCATCAATTGAGAAGGTGATGAGGAATGAAGGCAGATCAGCAGAAACTCTTGATTGGCAGCAGTGGACCTGTCAGCAGCAGCAGAGGAGGCAACGAAGACCAAAACATTATCAGTCATCGTGAAAAAAAGAAGTGAGGACTGAAGATCAGTTGACTGCAGTGGAGGCAGTGTCGCAAGGAGGATGATCAGCGGCAGCAGAGAATCTGTTAAGGACCAGAGTTAAGTAGCTAAGACAAATGGTACTTCCTTTACTATTATATGATTGCAGTGAGCACAAATCTAATAAATAAGGTGGAGGCGCTACATTGATGGGACCCCCTGACCTTCTGGGTCCCGATGCAGTTGCCCCCCCCCTGCATCCTCTATAGCTACACCCCTGCCAGCATAGGCAGCATTCAGTGACTGAAAAAGTGATTCTTTTTGTGAATGATCATCCAATCACATGTTATGAGTTTACCATCTTCTGTCCATGAATCCTAGCATTTATTACAGTTGTTACAGTACACAACGTTACTAACTTTACACATGTTTTGGTCTCCCTGGATGTAGAGGCCCTCTGCTCTAGAATACCGCACAAATCAGGTCTACATATAAGATAAGGTAAGAACTTTCTTGAATAAATTAGCAATTGTTATTGAGACTTCTGCAATTCAGTATGACACATAACATTTAAGTTATAACACCAGATACAGAGAATGGCTATGGGGACTTCCTGTGCCGAATTCTATGTGAGCTTGTAACTGGGGTGCTGGGAGGGAAGCCTGTGGTAAAATGATGACTAGGCATAGTACCTGTACATCGATTCTTCTCTCTTTCATCAATGCGCTGTGCTTATCTGTTAATATTTTTGTTTGTTTGCAATTCTTTGTTTAAAAGAACCATTTTCTCTAGCAACAAAGTGTTTATGTTTATGTGGTGTGTTCCACATTTGTGAGTTCACAGATATAACACCTTGTGCTCTAATTCTACCTCTTCAAAATGTGTTCCAATAGTTAAAGGGTTACTAACAAAGTTCTCACCTGGGGAAGGGTCCCTGTCATTACTGCTGCCTGATTTCTTCAGGCTCTGCTTTATGGGAGGAGGGGGGCTGCTGCTAAACTCAACTTTAATAGTAGAAGGCTGTCAGAATTTGTATGCAGCAGTTATAGTAAGAGCTTTATTCAAGGCCAGGAAAGCCATGCCCACATTAGCAACACAGACCCACAGGAATAGAAGAAACTTAGAAACAGCATGCTGATAAGTAATTCACAGGTATTGGGACACAATCCCAACACAAATATTCATTTTACATTCCAAAAGTAGAAAACAATATGAAGGAACACCAAAAACTACCTGGGACATTTAAATATGAGTACTCCCAGTGGGAAATACCTTAGAGCAATTTAAAAGAGTGGCAGGCAGTATTGTAGACCATTTACACCAAAGGGTATACAGTACAAGAATACTAAAATGGGCATCTAAACAAGCAAAAGAAGGAAATAGGTCTAAATAGATTTAACAGGAAAAGTCCCCCATAATCATGAGAAAACAGCATAAATTGATTCAAGACATAATATGGAGTCCTTGGCATATTTTCAAGGGGGATCAGAACTAGAAACCTTCATTCAGAAAAGATCACATCTAGTACATCAGTACAAATGCAATTTCACTAAAATACAATTTAGTTAAAAGTAATTGTATTAAAGTGGACCAAAACCCATCCTGGAGTCTATGCCCCACTGTGTAAAATCACTGAGGTCGTCCATAAAGTCACCTTCTTTCCCAGTCCAACAGCGCATGCGCCGGTGCCAGCTTTGAGATAGGCAAATGAGGTAAAATACATCAAGAAGGTAAAACTCAATAACATAGAGACCACTTGAGTTAAGCTAAGGTGCACTTTAATATACATATACAGAACAGAATGTTTTCAAACTATTTGAAATAGTCACATTGAAACGTTTGTATAGTCTACAACAAATAATTAGAAATTATGGTCAAGCCATCTTACAGAGCAATACAGGTATGCATTATTTAGTGGTCAAGTATGGCCCAAAGTAAAGAAAAACTCTAAAAAAAAAATATTAGCCAATCTAACACCAACAAATCAAGTAAACAAGGGGGTTCCTTGGAACCCTTACAAGTTCACAGACTGAAAAAAAAGCAAAACAAAAAATACTTTGAAAAGAGGAAGTGGAATCCCTCCATGTGACTACATCGCTGAAGGTAAGAACCATGCAGGGAGATTATCCAGGAAATCCCCATTCGTGTGATATAAATGTTTCTGCCCAGGTGGCCCAACATTACTTAATGTTCGCTAATCACTAAATAGGCCATTATCTCCTCAAAGCGACAATCGCTAAGTGAAAATGGTAGCTGCGATAAAGCGATAAACAAAAATTGGTTGATTGGTTAGCCGTCGTGTTGTTTCGGCTGCCCAAACATTTCTCTTTCATCGCTTGATGGTTGCATTGTGTCAACAAAAATCACCCTAAAAATATGTGTTTTCCAATTAGAACAACCAACAACCATTAGTGATCGCTCTAGCGACAGAATGACCAACAAATCTTTGGCATCTAAACCAGTTGCTTAATCACAGATTTTTTGTCATTCACTGAGCAAACAGTCAATTTGTAAGAAACCTACATGTATCCTGGGGCCCACGTCAAGCGCCTGCTGCTCGGATTGGCAATTCTGCTGCTGTGTGCGGCCGCCACTCCCGGACGACGAGGAGCGCAGCACGTCACTCTGATAGCCTCCCCCGCCCCTTTTTAGCTGTGCAGGCTCTGACGCACGCCCCGCAGTCTATTCATTTTGCCACTAGGAGGCACTGCGCTGCGAGTGGCAGGCAGTGCAGCGTCCTCCACACCTGATCAATCAGGGGCTGGTCAGCCTTGCTGCCAAGACTGACCAGCTCCTGGGCATTGTCCATGCTGCACCAATCACTCACAAGGGTTGTTAATTGCACCAATCACCACACACACACTCATTCCAGGGTTGCCATTGGTCAGGTTCCCAATAAATAAGCCCAGTGCTCAGTGCCCGTTATAGTCGCTTGTAATTAGGGTGTGACTCCCTGTCCACTGCCTGTACCGACCTCTGCTTCGTCTTGACCTCGAACCTGGCTGCCCCTCTGGATACCCCGCGATCTCTGACCTCCCGACTTGACCCTTTGGCTTACCCTGACTACGCACCTGTCTCATCCCTGTACTCTGATGCACCTTCCGAACTTACTGCCCATGAACGACCTTGGCTTCAGGATACCCTTGCGGTTCATCGGCCTTCACCGTAAGCAGGCATCCTTTGCGCCTATTAAGACCTGGGGGCAACCATGTACGGTGAGGCGTACCTAGCGTCCCGGCGAACAGGGGCTTGACTATAGGCAGAAGCGACAGTGGAGATTGGGGGTTGTCTGCTTACAGAAGGTTGGTGTCCCGCTGGGCATCACACAATTTATCTGCTGGTGTAAACTTAGCATTAGCAAGGCAAAGCAAAAGCCACTCCCTGTCATCAAGATACCAGAAGCCCAGAAGGAAGCCCCCAAAGGGGCACAGGAGGAGGAAGAAACTGAGAGCTGTTTTCTTTTGTTTGTTTTCTTAAAGTTTTTTTTAGCAGTCTGTGAACTGGTAAGGGGCCCGCTCCTCTCGGGGCTCATCACTAGTCTGCACCTGCACCCCTTTATTTATACTATTATGTAAAACAAAAGTTCCAAAGAATTTTAAGTTAAAAGAACACTAAAGTTACCAAACTGTTAACTTTTGTGTCTCTTGCCCGTCCCTCTTCATTATCAGTGTTTATAAATTTTTACAGTTTTACTGTTAAAATGGATGTTATTTGTGCAATGTCCTATTCCTACTGGCTAGGCTTACCTCAAGGCCTGAAATGAGTGCTGCACATTATAGATTTAGGAGGCCTATTTTTCTGTTGTTGGTTCTATGGCACCATTCTGCCAGAACAGTGCCAACACAAGATACACCCCAAAAGTGGCTACTTTTTAAAAATGTTGATATACATCTTAGGGAGAGTTTAGGCAGCAGAAAAACTGTTGACGCTATGCCCTATAGCAACTCAGGGCCTAATTTATGATGTGCAGCATTTAGCATCTTTCTTGTGGCTATAGCACTGGTTTCAGAGTGTCTGCATTTTTGTCTTATCTGGCGCTACGCCCCGGACTACGTTGGTTCTAGCAGTCACTGCATAGAATGCTAACTAATTAACTTTGATTGTTGCATTGGGTATTGGCCAGCCAATGTCAGCGCCTGTTGGTCCCACCACTCCACACATATTTATGAAGTTTTTCCTCCTTGAAATCTTTTGCACTGTAATTTTCCAGTGCTGGTCAGCATATCATCATTACAGTTACACGAAATCACTGCTGGGGACAAACTTTATAGTGTGTCTAGGCTGCATTTTAGTTGTTGTTGTCCAAATTACACATTAATACGCAAAAGGAGCCATAAAAATCAATTTTAATACCCCAAAAAAACAAACATTTTGTGACATCTAGGTCCTGCGTTTCCATTACTGACAAGTCACAATGTCAGTTCTGTACAATAAATGTGTGTAATAATTACAAGCATTAAACACTTTAAACCAGTTCTGCCCATTGTGCTCTTTGGGATCTTGACCTACAGCACAAGGTTACAACTAGCGCTGCTTCAACCAGAGCATCCGATGCTGCAGCCTTTTCGTCTCTAGTGTTAAATAAGACACTAGCTGGCGGCCACGTCGGTGCTACCATTTTTTTATTTCTTAAATCGCACGGTGAGTGCTTCTGAGGCCAAAAAAATTTCACTGACGCTTTCCTAAATATGGCTCCCCATGAACTGAAGAAAGAGAGATTGCTGTCCTGGGAGCTATAATAACCTTATTATAGTTATTTTTTTAGGACTGATCACTTTGATGAGACTGACAGAGTGGTCAAAGGCTTGGGAACCACTTTAATTGGTTCAAGTGTTTTTCACTGTGGTAACAGCTGGTGTGATAAAAGCAAGCTCACATAGATCTGCAGTGCTGTTGAATGCATTTATCAATACTGTTACCACCCTGATAACAGCCTCCCACCATGATAAATACAGTTATTTAATTTTATCAACCTAGTCCCGGCATCAACACGTAACCCTTGCACTTCTGCAGCCATTCGAGTCTGGACTGGCAGGTGAGCACCATAGCAGAGGATGCCAAATATGTGCAGTTATCACCAGGAGCACCAGTGCTACACTTTGTGTGACCAGGAGAGCTTGTTTTTAAATCCCCTTCACAGACTGAGCACCATGGAAGAAAACAGGGGGCACTCAATAAGTTGCTTTACAATCTCTATAAACGGGTTTTAAACCAAAAATGAAATAACTTCTGGTGCGGTCAGCTCTGATGATGATATTGCAAGTTTTGAACATGCACCCCCAATAAGTGTCCAAGCAGAAGATAGGTATGTAAAGCACCCATGCTTACTGGAAGCAGAGATATGCATATAAGTCAGCAACAAAGCACTGGAGATGACGACAAGAGAATGTTTGCTCTTCAGTAACCAGGGCAGCATGGGATCAATCTTGCTCAAGGTCGGGTTAGTTTGTGTTTACGTGTGCTATAAGACCCATCACCATATAAAACAAAATGCTACCTGCTCTTAGAACACTATAGTTTTCTATAGACTATATAGCCATAAAAAAGACAATGCTGCTAACATTCATGAGTGGCTATCCCTAGTAAATATAAATTACAGAATATTTTTTAATAGATGTAGATAATCAAATTGTGCCTTATCAAAATATATGTATGTGACCTTGTGTTGTGAATAAAATCTAAAAATAAAAATTAACTTTTGGATAACAGAAAACATTTTTCAAGATGAATTTAGGATCTAGTGTAAAGTTTGACTTCCTAAAAAACTATGTTAAGAAAAATGTGATATTTTACCTCTGCAGTGGATGCCAAGCAGCACCCATGGAGATTTCAACTCAGTGACAGATTCCCTCTTCATATTAATAATCGTCAGCAGATGTGTTAAGAACTAATTTCACATTAAAATGTGGTGTTGAGCACACAGAGAGATCACAGGATTAGGGCACTAATTATGCTAGCAAGGAGAGCAAGATTCAACTTCATTAGAGCAGATTTTGATAAAGAGAGTCTCCATGTCTATCTGGCTAAAGTATTTATAAGCAGGGTTTTTAAAATACATTTACTTAGTAGAGTGCCTATAAAACGCAGTAACCCTATTTGAAATTGCCTTGTTTTATTGCAACAGTATATTGGATTATTAATAAAAAATTTAAAGGTAGCATTGCTTGAAAATGCCTCTGTTCTGTTCCAGATCCTTTCATTGTCTGGATTCATCAAACTTCCCTTTAATTCCCTCCAGAAAATAAGAACTGTATTCATGTGTTATTTCAGAATAAGGCTTGGGATAAAAGAAGATTAAAGAAGAGAAAACATTACTGGAGTTTATAAATGTGTAGAAGGGCTTGTACAATATGTTGGTTATTAACCACAAGATCTATTGACTTTAAAACCTTAAGATATAGTATTTTTTTTAAATATATAGAATTGCTCCAGTAGTTCCTCTATGTCCTAGTCCATACATTAAAAAGTCTCAAAAGCCGCTCCAGCCTCTCTTGTGCCAGCTGCTAGCCTGCCCCCGTTGCATCCGTATCATTCTGTGTTAAACCCCGAGGTTACCGGTAAACCCACCTTCACCGGTGGCCCCCACCTTTCCCAGTTGCTGCATCAGGGGCTCTACCTATAACTATGGCTTGAAACCCACACCAAGGCATTCAGATATGCTGGGTAATGGGGCACTCCTAAGTCTACAGGGAAACATGGCACGCCGTCAGCAGGGGGGTCTTGTCAGTCAGCATTCTTGAGATCAGACAATCGATTTAAAAAAAATACCATGTGGACAGTTTTTTTTTTTTAACCAAGGGACTGTGCTGCTCCAAGGTGTGAATGCAGTTCTTATTTTCAGGAGGTATTTTAAGGGAAGTTTTTTGATTCAGTACTTATAGTGGAGGGATTTGGGTTGTGTGCACTGGATGGACAAAAGCAGCCAAATATCTCCTAATAGCAAACATCTGAAGAACATTGTTCCAATTATAAATATATAGTTTCAGTTTTGTCAAAGAGGGTTAGTTTAGAGTAAAAGACGAATTCCTGTCAACTGCTTTAACTCTTTAAAGCAGACCTCCAGTCAAAAAAAGAAAGATTAGTAAATTTCTTCCCTTCTTATGAACAGAGCATAAGCAGTTTGAGAGGGCTTAAGCCCATGCAGCTGTTGGGAAATGGAATAAAGATTAACCAGTCTTACACATGAGAATTCACACCAAACTGAGAGAGATATGCCCCAGAAACAAGGAGAAGCTTGGCTCTTATTTTTTTTTAACACTGAATAAACATCTAATGTAGCAAAATAAATCTGTGTGGGGAAAGCTGAAACAATGTATCTCTATGACTGCGGCGGCTACAAAAGCCCTCAGTCAGAGGATACAATGTGTAAATTCTTTCCCCCCTTTTTTCCCTTTTGGGATGCCCCTAAGTCGCTGGTGGGTCCTGTTGGAGAAGACATCTGGACAACAGTGACTATATATAGAAGAACCATGGGGGACAGCAAAGGTGGCTGAATGAAACCGGGATCCAGGACCTCTACCTCATTCCCTTCATCCGGTCCCAATACAGCTTTTAATGGAACTTTCAAGTTTCTTCAAACTAAAATTGCATATGGGATCTGTTTAAGCTTCTTTTTCCATTCTTGATACTTGTGGGTTTAGGTCCACCTTAATAGCTTTAGAGTCCAGATGAATATGATATGCCATGTAACATTTTAACGGAATCGGTTCTGATCTGTGCCCTAGCAGCAGTGACATAGGTCCTAACCTGCTTGTTGTCGGTGTCTCCCGCTGGCACGCTAAGCTGACTGCCCGGCCATCACCTGGGGCACCAGTACGGGTGGCTGCTTCCTCCTCTGGCTGCCCTAGCTCCTTTGAGGCTGTGCAGGTGTCCACACTCATGCTCATCCTCTTTATGCTCCCGGTGGATGTGTGCTGCCAGGGGCAGGCTGCGCAGCCACTGGAGGATTTTTCCAAGGAGCCAATGAGCCCAAGTGTTGTAGTTTTGGGCTGATCATCCCAGAGGATGTTGTGGGTCAATATGCCCTGGCTGGAATCCCACCGATCACCAGCACATTGCACCTATAAAGATCACCCAGCCCATTCATATTATGCCCATTAAAGCTGATAGCTTGGATGTGCTCTAGTGTGTTTTGGATATCTGTTCGTTATCGTGTTTCATCCTGCTCACCTTTGTTTCCTCCCTGCTACTGTATCTAGGATCTCCCAAGTATGTCCCTTGGCTTTCCTCCTGAACTCCTGAGTTGTCTCATCTCTATATCTTGAGGTTTGTTCGGAATTATTTCCAGTACATGACCCTTGGCTGTCTCCTTGGATACCCATTTCTACCTCCTATGTGCTCAGCATATTGAGGATATTGCTTGAGTTTTAAGCAGACTCAAAATCTATAAACAAGTGACATCTATTATGCTTTACTCACCGCTGCAGCTCAGTTTCTGGATGTACCATCAATAATAAAATCAGTTAAAACCAGTTTTACTGTAGTAAAGAATTCCACTTCCGCATTCAAGGAATGCGGAACAAATGTTGTGCCGCCCCTATCTGATGCTGCAGATCCCCTGTCTGCTGGCCTTGTGATTGACATATTCAAGGAGGTCAGCCAAGCTGGCAGAAGTAGGGGGGGTGGGAAATTGGCATTCTCCTGCCTGCTGATGCCCTGGGGGGATTGAAGGCCCCCACGGGAAGAGGAGACCCCCACCGCTGGATCCCACACTGAGGTGAGTGTTTTTTTTTTCTTTTTTTTCTTTTAAAAGGGGGAATTGGCAATTATGAGAAATTCACGTAGCTGGCACTTAACTGACAGAGAGACAGCTTGGTTTAAATGTGAATTTACATTTAAACTGGACCAACACCCGTTTTTACCTTAACAGGTTTTGGTCCGGCTGTGTGGTCAATGTAAGGAGTGAGGGAGGGCTTCCAGAATGCTGGAGCCCCCCTCGCAGAAAAACACAGAAATAACTTGTTTTACTCTGTATACTGAGCCAGCAGAGAGAATGGAGTCCAGCGATTGGCCGCTGGGCGGTCACGTGGGCAGGTCCTGCCAGTGGCCGGCACAGAGGACGCGACTGCCCCCACGTGGGACTCAGACAAGCTCAGAGAGGGAAAGCAGGAGTCCTGGGTTCTGAGTTCTGGGTTCAAGATTCTGAGTTCAGAGTCTGGGTCCAGGAAGACAATACAACGCTGATCCACCAGCTGCAGGCGTGGATCAGCTTATAAAGGCCAGGAAGTGACACAGGTGCTGCCTGATTACCAGCACCTCTGTAGGAGAGGGCCACCTGCTGGTGTAGCAGCATATAGCAGAGGAAAGTCCAGGAAAAGGAGCCAGCAAAAGCAGAATATAACAGATGCATGCTGCCATTTGGCGGAGGAACTCCAGACCTTTTCTTTCAAGCTGTAAAGAGGCAATTATATGAACCTTTTATAACTGGCTGCAGAGCAGCAACATAAAACCATAGATCGAAAAAATAAAACTCTTTATCAGAGTTAAAGCATCATGTAGTATATAAGTTATTAAAGCATACAATATTCAAGTTTAAACAAGGTGAGTAAAATGTTTCCCACCCCCGCCTGAATGTGTCTGACCTAATAAAGTGACACAGACCACTCATGCCAAAACATGGTGAGTGCATTTATAAACTGCTCATGCCAAACCATGGTAAGTGCATACATGGACCACTCATGCCAAGCCATGTGTAACACACAATGGTGTAAGTCATGCCTAGGAAAATAAACAGGGTTTATGTGTATGTGCATCCAAAGAGATAACTGGGTAAGAGTGGCACAGAAATGAAAGAATTGAGAACACTGTAATTAGTGGTCTACATAATTCCCTAAAACCCATCTGAAATCACAGTTGACAATTTATTACAAAAAATATGCAGCATGTAGGCCAGTCTTATCAACTGAGCCTTCATAGCAAGACATTCAAACAGTATAATTTTTTCAAGATATGTTACTCAGTAGTAAAGGACAGGGCCTTCCATAATCACAATTTTCAATAGAAATTACCTTTTTATAGAATGTGCATGGGTTCTTGCTCACATTACAAAATGCCCCCTCTACCTCTGTTTGTCTCTGTGTTAAAGATAGGTAATTACAAATCTAAAAAAGGCACACTTTTGGTAATTTCCCCTGGAAGAAGTTCAAATTAAATTGCAATTAGATTTAGATTAATTTCCAGAAATTAATCTTTTTATGGTCTACATGACTGAGGAAATTGAATACAACATTAATGACACGTAAAACAAATGCTGACTAGGTTTCTGGCAGTTTTCATTATGCTAATTTGGAACACTGCAAGAAATTCCAAGTGAATTTGCTGTTATTTTGCCTTTCTCTTGTGGTAAATCATATGTAAATGAATCTCTTTGCACGTGTTCTCTTTATAGTAGACAAATGATAATGAAGTTTGTTCTCTATTTTCCCAAAAATGTGCAGACTTATAATGCGAAGTTTTTGTCCACTATTATGACAAGGAATTAGATAACAAATGTTGTCAAATGTATCAATACTGTAAAAACTAAAATTGGTTACTGTGTAATAATCATGCATACTTAGTTTTTATTATTATTGTTTATTTATAAAGCACCATTATTTTCCATGGAGTGGAACAAAGTATAAATTACAGGTGGGTGGGGCTTGGTAACATACTGATAATACACAGGGCATTATGAGTAGAGGTAATTGAACTGTTTAAAAGTTTGTTCGAATCAAACTTATACAAACTCGCTCAAAAAGTAAGTGCACCTCTGCCCCTTTTCCAGCACCAGGCAATGTTCCCATCCTCTGGTGCTAGCAGGTTTCTTCAGTGGGACCAAGGACCCATATACTCAGCATTTCGCTCCCTGCAGCAAGGATGGGCTATTTATATTGGCAAGTGAGCAGACTAAGCTCACTATGCCAGTATAAAAGGCCCCTTCCTGCAGCAAGAGCGAGATGTCAGAAGCCAGAATAATTGGTATAAGTTGGGCGCGAGGCAGCTCTGCCCCATGTGACGATTGCACGGGTTGATCAAACTGGTCAATCGTACATCACGCGTGTCACTGCAATGTTAGATGTCATTCAATTGGCAACAAATGTGGCTATACAAGGCTGCGACCCGAATACAAAAAAGTGGTGTATTCTCCACTATCTAAGCCACTCACAACACAATCAGATCAAACAAATCGATCGACCCACAACCACTTCCAGGCAGGGGGTGATTGACCGTCCAAGGCAAGTAATGTAGCCAGGCTCTTCAGAACTAGCACGAGCTTTTTAGATCTGAAATTCAGGGCATCAGTACTCCCTGATGTATTTTCAGAATTTATTTAAAAAAACCTGAAAAACAACAAGACAAAACGGTGCAAGGCGATAAAGCAGGATTAACTATAAAACACGGTGCAAATAAATAGATAGCAATTCTAGAGGGGAAATATACTTAAGAGTCTGCCTGGGCTGCGGTTCGATCAAATCAATAGTCTCTCAGTCCTCACACATCTCCCAAAGACCCAGGTTCCTGGTGTCCTCCTTAGATGTTAAAAGGGAGCGTGTGTCACTCTTGATGGTAAGATTCAAGTGTCTCTCTGGCCATTCTGAAGCTCACCTTATTCCCTCTAACTAGGGGTTAGCTTTTGACCCCTCACATTAGGCAGAACAATTGGATTCACCCCATGTTTGATTGGTGCATCTGGAATTCTCCATCTTTGGTACCTGAAAATTGGTCCATATGATATCCCCGATCTGTCCTGGGATTCCACAGGGAGAGGGAATGAGGAGAACATTGCATGGAAGGGGGACGGGGCAGGATATGGACCTCGTCTCTGCTTTCTGAGTGATAAGCCTCATTCCATTCCTTTGTCTATGCTGGGGAGGTTTATTAGGGGAGAAAGTCATTCCAGCCTTCCCAGCTAATTACTCTGACATCTTGTTCACGCTGCAGAGTAAGCTGATGTAAGCTAACTTATTGTGGCTTACTGTGGCTGGGGCTAAGATTCTGCAGAAAATGGTGTGGGACAACATGGACTAGATAGACCAGAGGACAGTGAGGGAAAGGTGGGGTTTTACATTTTTTATTCAAGTATTTCAGGGTCAGCACAAAGCACAAGAAAATTTGGATTCATGTTGAATCGATTTTTTCCTGAGCTCTGGTTCCCACAAACTAGTTATCTCATCTCTAGTTATGAGTCATATATAACAGAGATATGACAAGGAATGCATATAATACATACAGTATTATGAGTCAGGTGCAAAGAAAAACTTTTATTAACCTTTATAAAGCCAACTAAGGCTAAATTATGGTATGTTGGATTTCTTTTTGTATGTTTGTTTTTATCCATTGTTTAAAAAAAATTAGGTTTGGCCTAAGTGTAACATTCTACTGTCATTTTATAGACCCTTCTTTCTTGCAGTATGCAAATATAAATTTGTATTTCCTCAGGCAACACTCAGCAGTTTGAAATTTTCGAATTGCATTGGAGCAGAGATACTTTAACACGAGGAGAAAAATTCCTTCCCTTTACAAGCATGGGGTACTGCACTGCACTGTAATCTAGCAATGTACTGGGCTACATTTGCAGTGCGTTGGATTGTGCTGTACCTGGTTTCAGTGACAGAGTGGCAGGACTGAGTGACTGGCCAACAAATACTGTTGAGAGAAATAGCAGCACAGTTAGAGACAAAGGTCTGAAGGCGGGTATAAGTCATTATACTCACCTGTGGACCTCTACCTCCTTGTGCACCGCTATTTCTTCTTACATTATTAGCCAAGCAGCCCTGATAGACTGCCCAAATATTTATGCCCAAGGTAACAACACCACACCTTGCAACTAAGCACAGGTCTGTTTATTTCAAGACAGGACGACTTTTCAAACATAATCTATAGCCTACCATTTGTCTACCAGTCCCAATATTGCAAGTCTGAATTATGCAGGGGAGCTCATGTGGCTGAGGATTAATTGACAACAGAATAATAAGCTGGCATAGATTATCATCATGATCAAGGGTTGATTAACCATTTACCCGGGGTAAGGTAGGTTGTTTGTACAACAGGATCTTTAGCCGATTAGACCCCTGGCCCCTTCCCCCAGTTCAGATGTCTGCCTTTTGAGTGCAGCAGACGAGCCCCACCATTCAGAGGTGTTTGATGTTGCAGCGTGCAACCGCTTTTAAAGTCACCAACAAGCTCCAGTGCTGGAAGGTATAGCTAAGGCTCTCTGACTAAGTGCAGGAAGGTGTAGGAAGGCACCAACTAAGGGGTGACTAATTGGACATATAGTTTATTTCACTATAGGTCAGCTTTATTTCCCGTTCAATAACTTTGAGGCAAACTGCTCGACACTGATGATGTGACAGTTGTTTACTCATGCCATAATTAATGCCATTGGTGACCTCACCATCAGAGAGCAGCTGCGTGTAAACATGCCTTCTGTTACATTTGCAGTTCTGTTGTTGCCAAAATAGACTTCTCCATGTCCTGCGATGTGCACATGCCCTGTGCAGTCATTTGCATGAGCAAACTAAACTGAATCATGCAGCCAGGTGAGGATTGTGCCAGACACTACCGTGGTGTGCTTATTCTGTATAGGGCAGTGTTCAACACTCAACAGTCTGATCATTAAAGGACTAATAATAGGCACCTAGTTAATTCAATTCAATTTAATTATAAGAAAATCCTTATTCTGCTTTGAGACCCATTAGAGTAATACAATAGGATTCTGTGGATGCTTGGAAAGCACCTCTCCACATTACAGACCCCCCTTTTAAACAAATAAATAATTGTATATATACATTCTTTTAGTTCCCGTCACAAATTTAAACATGCTCTCGCCTAGAAACTTGTTCAATAAATTTTACAACAACATCTTCGAAAATGTGGCTCACTAAACAAAAGAAAATGTTGTTTTTTTCATAGCGGTACAGTAGCTTACTACCCATCTGTTGAATTTCATGATGATCAACTGGGAAGTGATCATTTTTCTAGATGATCTTACTGCTATTCTTTATATGAAATTACAAGGATTCCCAATGCCACAAAATGGCACATTGGAAATGATGATAACATGTACTTATATAGGCTCTGCTTTTCTGAACATATACAAGGATTTCCACCCACCCACATAAGCAAAGATTTTGGATGTTTTAACCCTTTCAGTGCCAGCCTACCTGCAGCATTTGCCACTCCCTGTTGCCAGACCATGTTTCACTATTTTGCGCTACACATGTTCAACTGTCATTTTTGAAAGGATTTCCAGGGATTTCCCATGATATATTGTTTTTTTCAGCAGAGTCTGGGCTTTAACATGAAATGTCTTGTTTGTAATTTTTAGGTGTATTCTCAATATTTGTGGGTGAAATATGTGAAAACAAATTAAAAAAAATATATTGTTTTACAATTTGTAGTGATTTTTTGGAATAAAAAATGTAAGTTTGTCAATAAAATCTTATTGCGTGTGAAATCCCAATTTCTCCTGGTTACAGCGATACCACATATGTATAGGTAGACACCCTTTCCTGCCCAGGAGACTCCCCCAAACTGAAATAGCGCTTTAGGGGATTTTCAGAAAAAATACAACTGTGATATGCGCTATGCGCACCTTGCAGTTTTACCAGAAAAACAACCCTTTACATTTAAAATACCCCCAACAAACTATATATTCTCTGGAAGTACACACCTCAAGCTTTCTAGGTGTACCAAGCATGTTGATGTGTCCATAGTTTTCTGGAAGTAATTCCTCAATGTATTCTTTGGCTGCAAAGAGTTTCCCAAAAAAAAGGATAAAAAAGAAGAATCAAAGCCACATTTTCCTAAAAAAACTATATACAAAGAAGAAAAAACAAGTTTAATCTGAAAAAGCAACATTCCCCGAACAGAACAACACCCAACATGCATAGGTTCTGTCAAGGGAAGAGTTGCCAAACACCCCAAAGTAAAGCATGTGCGTAAGTGCGCACCTTGCGATTTTTCAACCAAAACAACCCTTTACATTTGGAATATTCCCCATAAACCATATATTCCCTGAAAGTACACATGTTAAGCTTTCTAAGCGTACCCAGCTTGTTGTAGTGGGCTCATCTTTCTGGAATTAATTCCTCAAAGAATTCTTTGGTTGCGCAGGGTTTCCCTAAAAAATGTATAAAAAAGCTGAATAAAAAACACCTTTTCCTAAAATTTAAATATGCAAACCAGAAAAAACAAGCTAAGTCTGAAAGCGCAAGGTCTTCCGAACAGAACAATACCCAACATGTTTTGCGCCATTTTTGCGCCATTTTTGCTGTAATTTTCAGGAAAATGATATTTATATTTTTTTGCAGCAGAGTTTAGGCTTTAACATGAAATGTCTTGTTTGTAAATTTTATTTTGTTTTTACAATATTATTAAGTAAATAAATAAAAAAATAAAAACATTTTTAGAAAATTGACTCCTTTATTTTAAATAAAAAATGTATTTTATTAATGAAAAGCATATTGCATGTGAAAGCCCCATTTCTACCGATTAGAACGGTACCACATATTTATCGGTAGCCCCCCGTTCCTGCCCAGGAGACCCCCCTAACTGAAACAAGTAATCTATAACATTTACAAATAAAATACAACTACCATCCACACTACAAAGGGTTAAATCGAGAAAAAAAATGACATAGGGTCCCCCCTCCCTGGGGGGGGGGACCCCATTTTTGGGGGGATTTTTAAGGGTTAAAAACCCTTAAAAATCAAAAAAGAAATTGACATGAGGTCTCCCTTACCCAAAGTAACCAGCTCGGGACCAGCTATGGAGGGCTTGTAGAAACAGGGCACAGGGGCCAGCTTTTGTGGCCCCTGGCCCTGCAGGCTACAAGCCCGCATAGCCCGTGGGCCCGGGCTCTTCTGCCCCCCCCTGGGCTTTGGGGAGGCAGGTAATGGGGGTGCCGGGGGTTAATGACAAGTCACCCGCTAGTCACAGGTGACTTGCCACCTCCCCCAGCCTTGTGAACTGGTATAGGGGTCATGGACCCCTATACCAGTTCACAAGGGGTTAAATGTAAAAAAAAAAAAAACAGACACACACAAAGAGAAAAAAATATTTTATTATTATTTATTTTTAATACTCACCTCCCATCCATCCTGGAGCACTGTGTCCCTCGGCGATCACTGGCTTCTGCTCACCTGCTGGAAGCCTCTTATAGCTGCTGGATGACAGAACACAAAGGGTTAATTAAAAAAAAAAAAATGACATAGGGTTCCCCTTCCCGTGGGGGGGACCCCATTTTTTTTTTTATTTTTAAGGGTTAAAAACCCTTAAAAATCCAAAAAAAATGACGTGGGGTCCCCCTTACCCAAAGTAACCAGCCCGGGACCAGCTATGGGGGCTTGTAGGCACAGAGTGGGGGGGGCAGCTTTTGTGGCCCCCCCACCCTACAGCCTATGAGCCCACATAGCCTATGTGGGCCCGGGCTCTTCTGCCCCCCCCTGGGCTTTGGGGAGGCAGGTAATGGGGGTGCCGGGGGTTAATGGCAAGTCACCTGCTAGGGTAGGTGACTTGCCACCCCCCCCAGCCTTGTGAACTGGTATAAGGGGTCACATGGACCCCTTACCAGTTCACAAGGGGTTAAATGTGGACTAAAAAAAAAAAAAAATGATCGTTATTATTTTATTTTTTTTACTTTACTCACCTCCAATCCTGTGTCCCCCAGCGATCTCCTCTGACAGCCTGCTCGCTGTTTGGAAGAGAGAGCCTGGGGAGGAGGGGGGGGCATCACAGCCCTCTCCTGCTCCTGTGCTCTCTGTTCCAAGCACCGAGCAGACTGATTCAGAGTCTCGGTGCTTGGACTGAAGAAGCCGGTTGCTGGTGACGTCACCTGGCCCCGCCCCCAAGGGGTGGGGCTAGCAGTCGAGATGCAGGAAGTGGGGGGAGAGGGCATTTTCTGCCCTCTCCTCGCCACCGAAGAGGCTGGGGGGATGATCGGAGGCCCCCCCAGTAAAGAGAAGAACCAGAGGGAGGCAGCGCGACCACAGGTAAGCAAATGTCATTTTTATTTATTTATTTTTTTTACAGTCAGCAGCTGCTGCTGCCGAAGCGTGGGGGGGGGCTATTCCGGGGGCTCTCCTGGAGCCATCCGACCCCCCACAGGGGATCGGATGGCACCAAATTAAAGAGGAGACCCGGCCGGATCCAACGAGGGGTCAGGTGAGTATTTTTCATTTTTATTTTTTATACTAGGAGCAGGGAAAATCGAGCACGTAACACCTACGGGCTTGGCACTTAAGGCCCAGCCAAGCCAGCACGTAGGTGTTACATGCTTGGCACTTAAAGGGTTAAAGTGATTATTATTACTATTTATTTATAAAGACAGGGTAGAAACATACATATGTATGTACATATGAAATGTAGTGTTACAGAGTTCACAAGTTCATAATGAATAGGAGAGAGTACCCTGCCCCTGTGAGCTTACAGTCTAAAGTATAAGGGGTGGAGACAAAGGGGAAGGATCACAAACAGTCAGTGTTGAGCTTTATGGGATGTGCTCTTTAGAGAATTGCTTAAGCCAGATTGTATGCTTATCTGAATAGGTGTTTTGAAGGAACTTTTGAGCGTGGAGGGTTGGGGAGTGGTGTATTCGGAGGGGTGGCACATGAGAAGTCCTGGAGGTGAGCATGAGAGGAGGTGACCAGGGTGGAGGACAGGAGAAGGTCAGCGGCAGAGCAGAGGCTGAATCTAGAATTATATTGTTGAATTAGAGAGTAGATGTAGGGGGTGGGGGGTGGCTGGGAACTGAGAGAACTGAGAGTTAGAGTTTTAAACAGTGGGACTGGCAGCCAGTGTAGGGATTGACAGAGGGGAACAAAGCTAGATGAGTGAGAGGAGAGATGGATGATGTGAGCAGTAGAGTTCAGGATAGATTGGAGGGGTTGTTACAGAATGAATGGTGAAAGAATGGTTAATTAGAATGGTCGTACAGGGCTTACTGCAAAACTATAAATCATTTAATAAACACATTTTAGAAAATACATACACCAATTACACAAATAATAACATTAAAAATTAATATTATATCATGTCCTGGGGTTCCTGCAATGTACTGCTGACCAGATTTATTTCTAAATAGGAGATGCCGGGTAATTGGTGTATGTATTTTCTACAATGTTTTTATTAAATGATTTATAGTTTTGCAGTAAGCCATGTACGATTAATCTAATTAACCATTATTTTTGATCTTTTTTGTAACAAGTCTGATACATTTCGGTTATTGGTCAGCTCTATGATGATATAGGGTTAGGGGCATTCATGCAATGGGCCATTAATGTGTGATGCTATCTTAGGTTGACTTAGCTATCCCTTTAAATTTTATGCTAGATTGGAGGGGTTCCAGTCTGTTAGTTGGTAAACCACAAAAAAAGGATGTTGCTGTATTCCAGTCAGTATGTGACCAGGGAATGCACCAACATTTTAATGGTATCAGGTGAGAGGAAGGGACTGATGCGGCGAGGCGAAGAGGAGGAGGGATTGTAGCTAAAAAGGTTTATTTGAGTGTCATCCACATAGTGTTTATTGAAAGCCTAGTGAAGTTATGAGACCATAAGTGTAGACTGAGAAACGTAGGGGGTAATGTGACAGAACCTTGCGGTACACTGATAGAAAGATAATTGGAAGGAGAAACTATGTTGGAGTAGGATAGACTGAAAGATCAGTCACAGATAGCAGTAGCGCCAGGGTAGAGTGCAAGACCTTAAACCCCAAAAATGAGAGAATATTGAGAAGCAGGAAATGGTCAAAATGTCAAAGGATGAAGATGGAGATAGTTGAAGAATAGGGTGGGATAGAATAGGATTGAGGAAGCAAGTAGTCAGATGGGCCCTGGAAATGAGAGAGAATAGTCCTAGTTCAGTTATTGGAGTGACGAAAGTAAGAGAGTAAGTTGGGGGTGTTTGGAATGGTGAGGGATTCTGAGGGGCAAAGCCAAATTGGATGTTGTCTTTTCTTTGAAGAATGTAACATAGTAACATAACATAAGACTGAATAAAGACTTTAGTTCATCCAGTTCAGCCAGTTTATTTCCTCCCAGTGGTCTATTAGCTATAGCTGAAAATGCTATTACATGCAAGGAAGGCATCCAGACCACTTTTGAACTCTTTTAGTGTATCTTCCAAAACTACCTCTTCTGGTAGAGAGTTCCATAATCTCATTACTCTTACAGGGAAGAATACCCTCCTATGTCAGTGGAGGAAGTGCCTTTCCTCTAACCTTGCCCTCGGGTTAGGATTACACTCTGGGGTTTAAATAGTTCATGGGACAGATCTTTGTATTGACCCCGAATATATTTATACATATTTATTAGATCACTGCTCAGGCATCTCTTTTCCAAACTAAATAAATCTAACTTTGTCAGTCATTCAGGGTACTCTATTACCCGCATTCCATTTATTATTATACCTTAGTTGCCCTCTCTTTAACGCTTTCTGGTTCTAATATGTCCTACTTATGCACTGGTGCCCAGAACTGTACACAATAATATTCCATATGGGGTCTGACTTGTGACCAGTGACTTGTACAGGGGTCAAATGACGGAACCCCATGAGCCTTGTCACGGACCGGGTGGAGCGGGTGTGGATCCGCTTTAACTGTGGAACCGATGGCGGGTACCGTGTCAGGGGAGCGGAGTCTAAGAGGCCACCGGTATTCACCAGAGCCCACCGCAAGGCAGGTTGGTCTTGTGCGGCGAGTGACCCCCAGGTCGCTACCCCCTAACAGCGGCCCAGTCCCACAGTCAGCCGAGGTTCAGTGAGGTACACAAGTGGCAGGCAAAAAGGCGTAGTAAGTACAGGCAGAGATCGGGGCTGGCAGCACAGGTTTGCGGTAAAGGTGAGTAGCCGAGGTCGGGGCAGGCAGCAAAGGTTCAGAGTCGGGGACAGGCAGAGGTCGGTACACGGGTGAGCAATCCAAGAATGTCTGACTTTCAACAAGCATAGAGAGACCAAGATCTGGCACTGAAGGAAAGGAAGTGCCTCTTTAAATAGGGGAAGTGGATGCAGGATTGGATGAGCAGGCGCCAATCAGTGCTGTACAGGCTCTTTAAATCTCAGGGATCCTGTGCGCTCGCCCTCTAGTGGACGGAGACGTGCGTGCACCTGAGCATGTGAGCAGGAAGCATGGGGGGGAAGGGCGGCAGCTGAATGCAGCCATGAGGAAGTGCTGCAAGATGGATGACGGCTGCATGCAGCCATGGAGGTAAGTGACTTGCTGTGAGACGGGCGTGCAGCGCTCGCCCTAACAGTACCCCCCCCTTGGGTCTCCCCCTCTTCTTGGGACCCAGAAAGTCAGGGATGAGACTATGAACCGGAATGTTCTCTTCAGGTTCTAATTTCAAGACTTTGCTGTATTGGCGAGGAGATACAAAGGCCTCTCCGGCTGGTGCCTGTACCAGGGCGGAGGGAGCAGTGACAGGAGCAGACTTGGCGGGAATGGGTCCAAAACACCTCTTGGGGCAGGCTGGGCCCCATGACTTAATATCGCCAGTATTCCAGTCAAGCGTGGGGTCATGACGTTGAAGCCAAGGTAGGCCGAGAAGAATTGGAGAAGTGCTACTGGGGAGGACGAAGAACTCAATACTCTCCTGATGGTCGGGTCCAACCTTCAAAAGGAGCGGTACTGTGCGATATCGCACGATGCAATCAAGTTTATCTTCATTGACTGAAGCAATAACTAGAGGCCTTGCGAGGCGACTCACAGAGATATTATACTTGTCAATCAAAGAGGCCCCGATGAAGTTTTCCGCGGAGCCCGAATCCAGAAAAGCTGACAAATTCACAGAGACGTTAGCAGAAATGGAGAGTTGCACTGGAACCGTAAGGCGTGAAGAGGTAGCACACCCAACCAGGGATGCCTCTCCCACCCTTACTAGGTGCGCCCGTGGCGGGCGAACAGGACAGTCTTTCAAGAAGTGCTCGGAGCTGGCACAGTACAAACAAAGGTTCTCGTTTCTTCGAGGAGTTCTCTCCAACGGAGTTAGGCGAGATCGGTCCACCTGCATAGCCTCCTCAGTGGAAGGCGCATGTGCGGGCAAAGGTGGATGTTGGAAAACAGGGGCCAGACGTGAAGCCCTCCTAGGGCACTCGAAGTTCTTTCCCAGGCGGAGTTCCTCTTGCCTTTCAGAAAAACGCACATCGATGCGTGTGGCCAAACGAATAAGATCAGTCAAAGACGAAGGCAAATCACGTGCCGCTAGGGCATCTTTAATATGGCTAGAAAGTCCTTTCTTAAAGGAGGCACACAAGGCCTCATTATTCCAGGAAAATTCTGACGCCAGGGTGTGGAACTGTACAGCATATTCGCCAACAGACCGGTCGCCCTGGACCAAGTTAAGCAGGGCTGCTTCTGCCGATGAGGCCCGGGCTGGTTCCTCAAAGACATGGCGAAACTCAGAAACGAAGGCATGTAAGTTGGAAGTCACTGGTTCGTTGCGATCCCATAAAGGAGTAGCCCAGGCCAGGGCCTTTCCTGTAAGCAGACTAATAATAAAGGCCACTTTGGCTCGTTCAGTGGGAAACTGGTCCGCCAACATCTCCAGATGCAGAGAACACTGGGCAAGGAAACCTCGGCATGACTTGGCATCCCCATCAAATTTAGCCGGCAAGGAGAGACAAACTCTAGCTGGAGGTGGTATAGGTGGCGGCGACACCGGAGCGGAAGGTGGCAATTGCTGCTGCAGGATTGTTAGTAATTGCTGAACCATGGCGGCGAGCTGGTTGATTTGGCGAGTCTGCATAGCCACTACAGTGAGCAATTCTGAGGCGTTAGGCAGTGGCACCTCAGCGGGATCCATGGCCAGATCTTACTGTCACGGACCGGGTGGAGCGGACTCGGGTGTGGATCCGCTTTAACTGTGGAACCGATGGCGGGTACCGTGTCAGGGGAGCGGAGTCTAAGAGGCCACCGGTATTCACCAGAGCCCACCGCAAGGCAGGTTGGTCTTGTGCGGCGAGTGACCCCCAGGTCGCTACCCCCTAACAGCGGCCCAGTCCCACAGTCAGCCGAGGTTCAGTGAGGTACACAAGTGGCAGGCAAAAAGGCGTAGTAAGTACAGGCAGAGATCGGGGCTGGCAGCACAGGTTCGCGGTAAAGGTGAGTAGCCGAGGTCGGGGCAGGCAGCAAAGGTTCAGAGTCGGGGACAGGCAGAGGTCGGTACACGGGTGAGCAATCCAAGAATGTCTGACTTTCAACAAGCATGGAGAGACCAAGATCTGGCACTGAAGGAAAGGAAGTGCCTCTTTAAATAGGGGAAGTGGATGCAGGATTGGATGAGCAGGCGCCAATCAGTGCTGTACAGGCTCTTTAAATCTCAGGGATCCTGTGCGCTCGCCCTCTAGTGGACGGAGACGTGCGTGCACCTGAGCATGTGAGCAGGAAGCATGGGGGGGAAGGGCGGCAGCTGAATGCAGCCATGAGGAAGTGCTGCAAGATGGATGACGGCTGCATGCAGCCATGGAGGTAAGTGACTTGCTGTGAGACGGGCGTGCAGCGCTCGCCCTAACAAGCCTATTTGACTTGGAAACTGCTGTCTGACATTGATCACTACAGTTACGTTTATTGTTAACTAAAATGTCTGGGTCCTTTTCCATTGTAGTTTCTTAACACAGCTTAGTATCATCTGCCAAGATTGAGACTTTACTGTTTAATCCGTACCCTATGCCATTTAAAATATATATATATATATATATATATATATATATATATATATATATATATATAAGAAAACTGGGCCCAGAACTGACCCTTGCAGTACTTCTCTAGTAAAGAAATGTAGAAAATTCTTCTGCTGTCATTTGGAAGCTTGGAGGAGGAGGTGATGGGCAGAGTAGGGCGCTGAAAGTGTTGAATGGTTGTTTGGGATTCCAGACTTGTACAGAAATAGGTAAAGAAAAATATGTGTGCTATCAGATGAAAGGGCACTCCTAAGTTCCTAAAGGGCTTGTTTATAGAACAGCAAGTCTTTACTGGCTTTAGTTTTCCTCTATTGCCATTCATCAGCTTGAGATTGCCATTTCAGTCTGGGTTGCACGCTGCGTACTCAGGTGACAGTGGCAGGAAGATGTGGGGTGGGAGTGGGTTTTATTAAATTGTATAGGTTGCGTGTGTTAGCAGGTTTAATGCTGTTGCAGATCTTTTGCTGTGGTGAAGAGGAAGTCATGCAGGAGGTGAGAGGTGAAGAGGGGGGCCCTGAGTAAGGAGATATGTCACCAGCAGCAAGATTAAATAGAGAGAAAAGAGATGGCTGTGGATTTAGAAGGTGGCATAGTAACTCTTGTGCTTGGATATAGAGGGGATGATTTTGCCATTGATAGGAGTTCATGAGCAGAGAGGTATGGAGATAAGAGTAGTCGGGGCGATATAAATGTACTTATCAGGAGCAGGGGGAGGCTTTGAGGCTAATAATCTGAGTGTGAGAGGAAGAAGCATGATGAGGTAGCAGCTAAGAATTGCAGGTGTTCCTGGGTTATTCAGACAAGCAGAGTCTGTAGCAGGTTCCCTCCAGGTTTAATTTAAGATCAATTTGTTGTAGATTTAGAAAGATTCTGACTTTGAAGTTATTCTGAGCATTGCCGCCAAAAGTGGCTTGCAGCCACTGGCACTCAATATATACTGTTTTGAAATGCATTTGACTATCTCAGGCTCAGCAGCTGAGCTCAAAGGGTGGGGCTCAGGTCAGTCCTAAGAGTTTGGCCTGGGAAGGCACATAAGGTAATAAAAACACCAAATAGAATGTAGCTTGGTGATCTGGGTCAGGGAGCACACAAGGGGCAATTTTGGAGAGTGGAGGTATATCAGATTAATTACCAGATACTAGTTTAACAAATATGGATATAAGCTGGGGGATAGAGGGGGCACATTATCACATTACATTTAAACAAGACCGAAGCACTAGTAAGGAGGCAATGAAGGGGATATCATTTTTAGTAGGGGATCTAACAGTTCATGCCAAAAAGCGAGAGGCAGCAGAATTTGCATGGGCAGGAAATTGTTAATTGTCACAGATACATACCTGTGAATGAGAAAAGAGACGTCTTACAATGCAGAGAGTGGCAATGTTGAGAAAGAGTGATTCTTGGTTCATAATGTTACCTCAGGTTCAATTTGTTGTAGATTTTGAAAAATTCTGACTTCTGAGGACTCTGAGCATCACAGACAATCGTGATTGAATAGTTGATTTTACATTGCTCCCAGTAGGGATAAGGTTGTAGAAAGATAGTGTATGCCTAGACAGAGACTTTATAAGCTAGCCTATACTCATCTTTCTTCCCAAGCCAGCTGCAACAGGGTTGACAGCAGAAGAGGTATAAATTTCAGCGGAAGATGTAAAACTTTTCTGCTGATAGCTCATTACTAAAGCAGCTGACCCAGGGGTAAGATGAATGTATTTTATCTATAGACGTACCTGAGGTCATCTATTGTGATTTTTTTTATACTGGTTTAATACACTCCAGCAAATAATTATAAATGATTATAAATAATTATAAATAAGTAAATGAGGGCCCCATGAACAAATTTCCTTGAGTTGCTTTTCTCTAGTGCTGTCAGGGTAGACCAAGGCTACATTTTTGGTCCCTTGCTTAGCTCTTACGTAATTTTTGGCATCCAGCTGCAAGTTTGGTGCCACATTTGACCAGTGGTGGGCAGAAGAGATGGCCTTTCACTGCACTGTGCACTTGCCCGGCAAGGCTCAATGGCTGCCGTGAGTTATGTGAGGTGGCAAGCCAGCATCAGGGGATTGCAGAAGAGGTGAGTAAGCTCTGCCACTCCCTGGCTTCCTGTTAATGCATACACAGCAGGGCAGGCTAAATCACTTACCCCACTGTGGGGATGGATGGACTGCCAGTGATTTCTGACTGGGGGTTTGCTTTAAAGAGAAAGTCCTAACCCTCCAGCTACTTCCCTCTGCCCCTGTGCTAAATAATATAACAACTCATCTGCAATCTGCAATCTTAAAGTAGAATCTATTATTTTCTTTTCCCCAACTTTGAGTTAGCCACAGCCTTACCAAATCATGACAGCAAAAGAACTCTGGCTAAACAAACAATTCAGATTCTATTCACGAGGCCTTTGATACTTCAAATATGTGGTAGAATTGTATGGAAATGGTGCTGTTATTTTGAAATGGGTGGGTGTTTGTGCTTAGAGAGATATGTTTATTGATATGATATGTGTATTAATTGGGTATCCTGATATACTAAGATCTCTTAAAGCAGAACCCCAGCCGAAAGCTTTTTGTTTACTTACAAATATTGTAAGGCAATGTAAAGTTGTTATACAGAACCAGACTGCCACATGACGTCTTCTACAGATGTTGCATTTCTTCTAGTGTAACAGCTAGATGCAAATATTACCTTATATTTAGGGCTTGTGTAAACACAGATAGAATTGTATTGTCTGTTTGCCCTTTTGGGATGCCAGAAATAAGATAGGGCTGATGAATAAATAATATAATACAGAAACAGTCACAGAGCAATTTTGCACAATTCATCCTTGCTATTGCTATAACAGTCAGTACTTTAGTTGCTACGGAGAGTGTCTCCTGCTGCAGAAAAGGAATATTCCGCATTCCTACAGCCAGGGCTGACTCTAGGTATGTGGGGGCCCTTGGGCAAGAGAGTCTTAATGGGCCCCAAAGTAATGAGTCACATGATGTCAAGTTTCATTTCCATTGTCACAAATGCATCTTCTTCTGCTGCTGATCACCCTCCAGTCCTATTTGCCTTGTCAATAGCCACCAATAGTCCTCTAGTCCATATTGACTTCCCTATAGCCACCAATCGTCCTGCAGTCCTTATTGCCTGCCCTATAGCCACCAATCATCCTTTAGTCCTTGTTGCATTCTTTACTGCCACCAATCACCCATCAGCCCTTACTGCTTGCTCTGCTGCCACTAAAGACTCCATCATTGCTGTCAGTTGTCACCTGGTTCTCGCCACCTCCATTCCATGGCACCTTTTCCAATGTTGCTGATTATCCCCTTGTTGCTGAGGCCAGCCATGAGCAGATCTTCACACAACACCCGTTGTTTGGTTGTTCAGGACCTCTGTAAAATAATACCAAGTGTGAGCCTGAGTGGGCCCCTGAAGATGGCAGGGGCCCTGGCAATTGCCCAGGCTTGCCCTGTGCTGGCGCCGGCCCTGCCTACACCTCCTGTCATAGAAAAAGGAACAACATAATCATTCTTTCTATATAGTGCGGTAAGGTGCAAGGGGCCGTTATTGACGGCAGGTATGTAGCACCAATGTACCTGGCATTGGTGCAGTAAAGCCGTATAGCTTGTTTTTCCAGCATCAGCTGCTGGTGGCAGTTTGCTGCTGATGATTTAGAATAGCCGAAAGGCTAACCTGGGACGGCTTTACTGGGATGGAGTAGAGCAGGGTGGGACTCCATCCCACTACCCAGGTCCGGGTTTTGCGGGCTGTTTAAATAGCCTGGGGAATCAGCTGTGCTCTGTCCTTTGTCTAGAGCTCACATGGGAGTGAGACTCTGTGAGCCTGGCTGAAATCTCCTGTGGAGGCTGTTTCATGCGGACCTGAGGCCTATTTGGACTGTAAACAGGACGTTTTGCTCAAGGACTAAAAGCTGTTTGCCTGATTGAATCATTTATGCTGCTGTTTCCTGAAAAGGTGATGTAACCTGTATGGACATATGCTTTTGTGGATTTATGTGTGAAATAAACACAGACTTTACTTTGAACTGTTTGCCTCCGCCTCTATACTGCTGACACCCGGTTGCCTACCAGAGCTAATCTCCACAATAGTGAGCTATCTGTACAGTATTTCTTGAGAGCTGGGGCTGTACACAGAGACACATATTGTTTCAAGGTGCTCAATCGGCAGTACTGTGTTAGAATACCCTTTTAAGTAGGATCTCGACATCCCCAGGTCACCTAACATACTTACTGACAACACGGTTTCGTCCCTCCAGCTCATGCGTGAGTATGCCCAGCTGACAGGGAGTGGCCAACAGCTAGGGTTCTATTCAGCTTCACTAAGCCAATCTGACTTCAGAGCACCTTAGAAAAGCTGAATGGAGTGCTAACCGCTGATGGAAGGAGAGCCCCAGCATGGTGGGGTGAGTAAGGGGTGTGATGAGGGGGATTTCACACAACAGGATATCCCAATATGGGAGGATGAACAGTGCATACTTTATTTGTATAATGTGCTGGGGGACAGACCAAAATTTACATTGCTGCTATTTTACATGGTTCAGTTGCTCCTTTACACCAATCTCACGGGCCATTTCACTTCAACAAACACACACCAAGACAGATGCAAATTACCACATGTGCCTTTTATCCCACCTATATTAAAAGTTTATACATTTAAAATCAACACCTATTACACAGAATGGGCTTAAACATGAGCAAAAGTCATTGGTCACACAAAGGACTGATTGAAACCCCTTCCTAGGCCAATGTCTGTGTTCACATTTGTTTTGAGAAAAAAACCCTTCCTAGGGGATGTCCCAAAACAAGATGTCAAATCAAATCAAGATGTCCCCTAAGGGTCAATTGAGTACATGTCATAAAAAAACCTAGACTTCTACACAGTCAACTGACATGCACCAACTCTCATACTAGCACATGATTCAGGAGACACATGTCAAATACTCATGTTCAAGCATGCAAGTTAGGCATCTCTCACCTTGTGCCCTATTTAAGCTAGAAATGAAATCCAGCTGCCCTTATTAAGTGAGAAATTACACTTTTACAGCTTTCTTTTTACAAAGCATGCTTGCATGATTTCTGCAACTCCAAAAGGTTCAGTTGACTGTTCTTCCTTCTCCTGCCTACCTTACTTTGGAGAATATTTGTTCCCCATACTGATTTGAAAAATTGTAATATTGTCTCATGTATATTAGTATTTATGTATGTATGTTATGTCTTTACTCTAATACCTATATAATCATGTATACTTTTGCCTTTTTTTAATAATCACATACCCGGACCTCTTGCCTAACTTAGATAAGTTTCGTCCTAAATCTAAGAATTTCCCATCACTGTCCTTGAATAAGAATATCTCGGTTTTCCTCCAGGCAGTCCAGCATGACTTGGGTCAAATAAACTGGAAATTCTGTCCATCACAAACTAGTATGAATTTGTCAGTAGTAGAAGACAAAGCCTTGAAAGAATTGGAGAGTGCGACGGACATTGTTATACGTCCTAGTGATAAAGGGGGTAATGTAGTATTATTAAATCGTGACTATTATGTCAGAGAAATTGAGTCACAGCTAAGTGATGCAAGCACATATAGGAAAGTGGGGACAAACCCGTTCCCAAATGTAGTCGCCAGACTTAATGACAAACTGGATTGGGCCCTTGAAGAGAAATTAGTGACTCCCAGGATATTTAAGTATCTCACAGTTGGGGAATACAATATCCCGGTCCTCTACACTATCCCCAAGATCCACAAGTGCCCCTCTGCACCGCCAGGTAGGCCCATCGTGTCGGGGAATGGGGGTCCCCTTGAATGTGTATCAAGGTTTATTGATGAGAATCTCAAACCATTGGTGAAAGTCCTGCCGTCCTTTGTATTGGATAGCAGCGATGTACTGCGCAAATTACTTACTTTTGATTTAGAAGGGGACTGGCTCCTTGCAAGCATTGATGTAGAGGGTTTGTATACCTCCATTCCCCACACGGTGGGCCTAGAGGCTGTTGCGCAATTCTTGGACGAGTTGGGCCCATGTGATGCGGCTCACAATGAGTTTGTGGTGGATTTGTTACATTTTGTCCTCACAAACAACTATTTCAGATTCGAGGGAGGCTTTTATCATCAGATACGTGGAACAGCCATGGGGGCGGCATGTGCCCTGGCGTACGCCTGCCTACACCTTGGGCGGTGGGAGAGCCTTGAGGTGTTTGGGCGGGCGGACTTTGGAGCACGTGTCGCCCTCTGGCTGCGCTACATAGATGATGTCCTGGTGGTGTGGAGGGGTACCCCGGGGGAATTTCAGACATTCGTGGATCACTTAAATCAGAATACTCGCAATATTCGACTCACGTTTAAAATTGGTCACCAGAGTATCAAGTTTCTTGATCTACTTATTAAACGCGACGGGACTAGGTTGTCGACTGCCACGTATAGGAAGCCCACAGCTGGTAACACTTTACTGCACTTTACCAGCCATCACCCTCCCCCACTCCTGCGGGGAATACCACTCGGGCAGTTCCTGCGGATCCGCAGAAACTGCAGCTCTGAGCGTGACTACGTTCGGGAGGCACGAGAATTAGCTGGCAGATTTAGGGAGAGGGGGTACCCACACAGACTTATTCGAACTTGCTTTAAAAAGGCACTTGAGTTGGAGCGTTGCGAATTGCTGAGAAAAGACAACAAAGAAAGAAAGCTACGTAGAGAGACAGGTAACCAACCTGTGAGATTAATTACACATTTTGGTTCCCATTGGGAAAGGTTCAGGATGATTTTACAGTCCCATTGGCACATTTTACAATTGGACCCGAAACTAGCGAGATGTGTAGGCCCACGTCCCTTACTTACAGCTTGTAGAGCGACAAATATGAGGGACAGATTAGTCCATAGTGAGCTGGTCAGACCTATGAATATACGGAGCGCTGATAGGTTGAAGGGCTCATACAAGTGTGGACACTGTAAAATTTGTCCATACATGGAAAAAACTAGCACTTTTGTGGGTACAAGAGTAGATCCGCCTAGGAAGATACAGGGATTTATTAACTGTGGGACCTCGTATGTTGTATACATGCTCACCTGCCCGTGCAAGAAGAAATACATGTTGCTGAGAAACGGGAGACGAGGGTTTTGGGATAAACGGTTGATGCAGCAGGAAGCAAGACTGATTTTTGAGTTGGGCACTATGTCCCCGACAGGGCTAAATACGGACCCCGGCCTGGGGGCTTTTCTGTAAGAGGCAAAGATAAGTTGTCGACTGGGTGGTGGCCTGCAGGGCCCGGCATTATCAACAATATGGGTTTTTTGTGCTGGGAGTGCTTTGAGTATACATAGGTAAGCTCATAGAGAAAGTGTAAATATGTAAATATGTAAGTAGTGTGACATGAGAAATTAACTTGCACGCCAAGTGGTGTGTATACAACCCTACAAAGGCTTAGAGTTATATAAAGTCCTTGGCTAGTATCTATATGATATTCACTAGTTGATGATTCCAGCTGCATTGATAGGACAGATGAGTAATATACATATCTGGACGTAGTACAGGGCCAAGACTCTGGAATCCATGAATGAAGATGGGTATAATGCTGCATTGGTGCGTGTCTGTGTAATGTGGTAGTTGGTGATTGGATAGTAAGGTGTTGGAGGCCTGCCTGAAATACACACACACCCGCATCCCCATGTGATATCTGCAGTTTGTAGTGTGTGATAATGATTAGGAGTCCCGTTGATTACCCCCTCCGGAAATAAATAAAAAATTGGCAAGCATATGTGACAGTGAGGTATCAAGTATTGATCAAGCTGAAATGACATATGATCGCTATGAGTGATGGCCCGCTCCTGTGTGCAGGACCTGCTGTGAGACGCAGATAACGTTGCCATGGGAGGCGATATGTGAATGGTGCTGTATGCTGGAAGTTCCGCGAAACCACGCCCCATGGAGGGTGGAACGTTATACTGACGCTGAAAACGCCGCTATGAGGACCGGGTCAGGATCCGGTGCGAGACGCAGACAGCGCTGCTATGGGAGACGTTTGGTGACATATGATTGGTGCTAAGATGTGAAAGTTCCGCTAAACCATGCCCCTTGCAGGCCGGAGTACTACACTGACGCTGTTCACGTCGCTAAAGGAAGCTCATAGTGGATTGGCCGCCTACAGAGTGAGGGAGGGACTATGTACATATATTGGGGATGCGAATGGCCGCCCACCACCCTGATGAAGCTCCGGTGGGCGGAGCGAAACGCGCGTCGGCGGACGGACGGCCAATCCACGCACATGTCACCCCGCTCCTAGCCCGGCTTCAGCCTACAGCTCCCTCGCGTTTAGAGTGTTGCGCAACACGGACATTTGACGGCAGTCACGGTTGGAGACATTACATCCGCAGCTAAGTACCCGCCTGACTGAGAACTTTCTTCCATTGATTGCTATCCACAGCTGTGCTCCAGCATACGAGCAGCGCCATTTCGGTCTGAGTATTGCGCAGCTAGATGGTACCAAGAGTACCGCTTCACAGTGCGCCCGCTGCTAGTGGGGCCTCCCCTTATCAGGCACTAAAGGGACTAACCTGCGGTTACGTCATCTGGTTACTCCATGGTAGCCGCATTGAGATAAGTGGCATCACGTCAAGTGAGGATGCACGCCATTGTCCCATTTATATAGTTATGGCAATGTGTCATGCAGGAGTTTAGGCGGTATGGAGCAGCGCTGCTAGTGGGGTGCATGTATAGTGTGCGTGGCTGTCGTGTGTGAGCACGGTGGGCCCCCGTGATTTTAGTTTGCACTATATGTTGATTTTATACTTGTGATATTTGTCCCATGTGTGTGCTGATTTTGGCGTAATAAAATGATGTTTGTTCAGCTTATCAAGTTTCAGCAATTTGTGCCAGTCCTACATTTAACCGAGTGTCATGTTGTGTGGTACTAGTTAATCACATAATACCATAATTGTTAATACAATTAATATTTAAATGGCATATTGTATTATTTTTTTTATATTTCATATTTTTGGAGGTTTAAATAACTAAAATATATCACCTTTTTTATTAAAATAATCTTAAATAAATCTAAAAGTAAAAACATTGATTAAAAAATCACTTGAATCATAGAATAGAATAGGTTCTTTATTCGCCAAGTACATTAGTGCAACATATGTGGAATTGACTTTGGCTATAGACTACAATAGTAGATCAAGATCTAATATAAAGCATACAATAGGTAAGAAGGGGCAAGGGAAACGGAAGACAGTTATCACAGTAGTATCACTGAAGCTTATAAACAGTGAACATTTATTAATCTCTCAGCAAGGTATTCATCAAAAGGCCCCATTTCTCTAAAAAAGCTACAAATACAACCCGAAAGCACCATTCTCTCAGGTTGTGGGGTCATGGCACACAGGGTGAGAGCAATGCATCATCAGTTTGCTTAGCCTTTTGCTAGAGCTTGTGTGCAAATTTACGCTGAAAAAATGTACATGTAAAAAAGGTGTCCGCTGAATTGCATGAGGCAGAAATAATTGTTTTTTAAGCTGGATACCATTCTAGAATGCGTTCTTGACCAGTGCTGAATTAACCCTATTGTGTTAATCTCACCTAGTTCCAGGATCATATCAGCAATGAGCAGAGTGTGATGCTTTTTTCCGCAGTATCTACACTGATCTGGATGTCTGCTGGTGGGTGCACACAAAGCAGAGGAAGTGAGCACTCTTTTCATTGCATATTTGTTCACCAGAGGATCCCAGTAATATATGAGTATATGAGTTTACCAATTTAGGGCATCCTGATTTGGCCCCCTAAGGAAATGTTTCAACCAGACTTACAGTCATTTATACACTGGGAGGCCGATTTATTAATAGCGGCAGGTAGCGACAGTTGAGCGACTGTAGCAGCATTTTCAGAGCGCCCGCTAGTAGTCGCTGTGCTTGGCCGTTGTTCGGTAGTTGATAACGTCTCAGTCGGTTTGCCGTAATGTTGAATATTGGGTGAGGAGTTATTGACAGGTTCCGCGCTGTATGGGAGCGCATGATAGCGACTGGCCCTAGCGACCGGCTCCCACCATATTCATTAAAAAATTACACTCAAAAAAATCTTGCGCTGTAAAATGCATGTTTAAACCCCAGAGCGCTGGCGGCGATGGGTTAAAAGTAGTTTTTTAACCCCCAAACAACCATATTTTTGGAAACCAAAAAAACAAGTTTTTTAAAATAATTTAGTAATAATACCATTTTGTGAATACTCACCTGTTAAATATCGATTGGTAAGCACACTCTGTGTAGGTTAAATGTGGAGCAGGGATCTCAAAAATGGGTGCATTCATACATATTAGGGACAGAGCCCCAAATAACCAATTAAAAGAACTAGGTTATAAATGCACACCTAAACACAAATGGGGTTTGATGCAAAAGGATTAACAAATTTATTGTGATACACTATAAGTCATACCATGATTTGAATCAGGACACAATTATATTAGATATGGGGCACACACTTTTATCTATGACACACTCAAGTATATACAGTATTTACAATATTTACAACGTGATAAGGTTCCATGTATAACCCATTGAATACTGTGAAGGCTTAGGCTCTTTTCAAGTATCGGTGGTGGCACAGTATTCTTTTAGGAAAAAGATAAGGCTGGAGTTTTGTGAACTCAAGTGAAATGATGAAGTACCTGAGAAATAGTGCAGGAGGCACCTAAAGCTGTATGCTCAGTCACTGGATAATGCAGAGTCCAAAGGAAGTCCACGTAGGGGTAAGAGAGTCTGGAGTGAGGCTTAATTGCACGATGCTTGCAGGTCCAGTCTGCCACTCATTCTGCTGCTGACACGTGTTTCGGTTTAGTAACAAAAACCTTCGTCGGAGCTGGTGCAAGGGTGAACGTTGCTGCAGGAAGATGCGGAATACTCACCTGTAAAATGGGTATTATAAGTATGTCACACACCGCGCTTCAAGAAATTCATAACGTGTGGGTAATACTGACCTGTAGAGGGCGATATGCAGAGATGCCAGAAAAAAAAAGAGCCCCTCCCGGTCCATAAATACCTGGGACCTCCCACTCATTACCCAGTATAAGAACAGCAGTAAGGTAAGGGACCAAGAAGAGCCCAACACAAAGCATAACAACACAAAGTTCACCATATAAAGGATCCAGAATACAAAAGGGCAGGGTGAAGCGGGGTGTGTGACATACTTATAATACCCATTTTACAGGTGAGTATTCACAAAATGGTATTATTCTAAGTATGTCACACACCCCCCGCTTCAAGAAATTCATAACGTGTTGGACATCCAACAGCAGTGTCCATAAAGGGCGGGGATCCAAAACAAGGCAATAAGGCACAACTTAAACCACTGCAGCTTGCAGAACTTTGCGGCCAAACACAGCATCCGCTGCGGCCCGAATATCAACCTTGTAAAACTTGGGAAAAGTGTGAACAGAAGACCAAGTAGCAGCCTTACAAACTCAACAGAGGCCTGGTGCTGAAAAGCCCAGGACGCCCCAACCGCACGAGTAGAATGAGCAGTAACACGAAAAGGGGGTACCTTCCCTTTGGCAGAATAGGCCCCAACTATGGTCTGACAGATCCATTTTCTAATGGAAGGCTTGGCAGGCGCCAAGCCTTTTTCGGGGCCCGGAGGGCACCACAAAAAAGGCATCCGTCTTACGAAAGGAAGACGTTACCTCCAAATAATACTTCACAACACGAACCACATCCAAAGAATGCAGGGCCCTCTCCTTGTCATTGCTGGGATTAGGACACAGAGAGGGCAGAACAATGTCTTGGTTTAGGTGAAAGGCAGAAACAACCTTAGGAAGGAAATCGGACTTGAAACGAAAAACCACCTTGTCCTGATGCCCCTCAAAGTACGGGGCTTGAATGGACAAAGCCCCCAACTCAGAGACACGCCTAACCGAAGTGATGGCTACCAAAAAGGCCACCTTCTGCGTAAGTGAAGACAAGGCAATATCATTCAAGGGCTCAAAAGGAGAATCCTGAAGAGCAGAAAGAACCAAATTCAAATCCCAAACAGGGAGCAAAGGTTTTCTAGGAGGCCGCACGTGCGTGACTCCCTGGAAAAAAGTCTTAACCAAAGGATGTAGGGCAAATGACCTTTGAAAGAACACCGCCAGGGCAGAAACCTGCCCCTCCAGAGTACTAAGCTGGAGCCCCAGGTCCAGACCATGTTGAAGAAACTCCAGGATTCTGGAGATGGAAAATTCCCTACAAGGCAATACCCTGATCTCACACCAATCAATATAAGACCTCCAAGTCCTATAGTAGATATTAGAGGAAGACCGCTTCCTAGCACTAATGAGAGTTTGAATCACAGCATCGGAAAGACCTTCCTCCTTCAAGATGGAGGTTTCAGCAGCCACGCCATCAAAGCCAGCGTTGGTAAATTGGGATAACGTAGTTGACCCTGGGTGAGCAGATCCGGCAGCAGGGGCAGAACGAACTGGTGATTGATGTAGGTGACCGCCGTCCGATTGTCCGACCGGACTTGAACTGGCAATCCTTGCAACTGATGAGTCAAGTGAAACAGAACCATCCTGATGGCCCTCAATTCCAGAACATTGATGGACTCGTGAGTAGAGATGAGCGAACTTTTGAAAAATTCGATTCGACTGATTCGCCGAATTTTCCGACAAAAATCGTTTCGACCCGAATAAATTCGCGACGAATCGCTATTAAAAACGGCTATTTCTGAGCCTCCTACAGCCTCAATAGGGTTGTAAACCATTCAGCCTTGCTGTAACACGCACAGGATGCGTGCTGGGTTTGTTAAATATTACTTTGAAGAAATATCACATGCAGATCAGAGGCATCGCTAATAGAATCGCAGAGCGGCACAATTGCAGAGAGTTGAAGTGGCATCACTATGAGGGGCAGAAGGAGCCCAAATATACACTGGAGTTGGCCTCAGGAGCCCAAAAATTGGATGAATCACACCCTGGAGTTGGCAGAAGTTGGCAGCAGCAGCAGGAGCCCAAATATACACTGGAGTTGGCTTCAGGAGCCCAAAAATTGGATGAATCACACCCTGGAGTTGGCAGAAGTTGGCAGCAGCAGGAGCAGGAGCCCAAATATACACTGGAGTTGGCCTCAGGAGCCCAAAAATTGGATGAATCACACCCTGGAGTTGGCAGAAGTTGGCAGCAGCAGCAGCAGGAGCCCAAATATACACTGGAGTTGGCCTCAGGAGCCCAAAAATTGGATGAATCACACCCTGGAGTTGGCAGAAGTTGGCAGCAGCAGCAGCAGGAGCCCAAATATACACTGGAGTTGGCCTCAGGAGCCCAAAAATTGGATGAATCACACCCTGGAGTTGGCAGGAGTTGACAGTAGTAGCAGCAGGAGCCCAAATATACACTGGAGTTGGCTTCAGGAGCCCAAAAATTGGATGAATCACACCCTGGAGTTGGCAGAAGTTGGCAGCAGCAGCAGCAGGAGCCCAAATATACACTGGAGTTGGCCTCAGGAGCCCAAAAATTGGATGAATCACACCCTGGAGTTGGCAGAAGTTGGCAGTAGTAGCAGCAGGAGCCCAAATATACACTGGAGTTGGCTTCAGGAGCCCAAAAATTGGATGAATCACACCCTGGAGTTGGCAGAAGTTGGCAGCAGCAGCAGCAGCAGGAGCCCAAATATACACTGGAGTTGGCTTCAGGAGCCCAAAAATTGGATGAATCACACCCTGGAGTTGGCAGAAGTTGGCAGCAGCAGGAGCAGGAGCCCAAATATACACTGGAGTTGGCCTCAGGAGCCCAAAAATTGGATGAATCACACCCTGGAGTTGGCAGAAGTTGGCAGCAGCAGCAGCAGGAGCCCAAATATACACTGGAGTTGGCCTCAGGAGCCCAAAAATTGGATGAATCACACCCTGGAGTTGGCAGGAGTTGACAGTAGTAGCAGCAGGAGCCCAAATATACACTGGAGTTGGCTTCAGGAGCCCAAAAATTGGATGAATCACACCCTGGAGTTGGCAGAAGTTGGCAGCAGCAGCAGCAGGAGCCCAAATATACACTGGAGTTGGCCTCAGGAGCCCAAAAATTGGATGAATCACACCCTGGAGTTGGCAGAAGTTGGCAGTAGTAGCAGCAGGAGCCCAAATATACACTGGAGTTGGCTTCAGGAGCCCAAAAATTGGATGAATCACACCCTGGAGTTGGCAGAAGTTGGCAGTAGCAGCAGCAGGAGCCCAAATATACACTGGAGTTGGCCTCAGGAGCCCAAAAATTGGATGAATCACACCCTGGAGTTGGCAGAAGTTGGCAGTAGTAGCAGCAGGAGCCCAAATATACACTGGAGTTGGCTTCAGGAGCCCAAAAATTGGATGAATCACACCCTGGAGTTGGCAGAAGTTGGCAGTAGCAGCAGCAGGAGCCCAAATATACACTGGAGTTGGCTTCAGGAGCCCAAAAATTGGATGAATCACACCCTGGAGTTGGCAGGAGTTGACAGTAGCAGCAGCAGGAGCCCAAATATACACTGGAGTTGGCTTCAGGAGCCCAAAAATTGGATGAATCACACCCTGGAGTTGGCAGAAGTTGGCAGCAGCAGCAGCAGCAGGAGCCCAAATATACACTGGAGTTGGCTTCAGGAGCCCAAAAATTGGATGAATCACACCCTGGAGTTGGCAGGAGTTGACAGTAGCAGCAGCAGGAGCCCAAATATACACTGGAGTTGGCCTCAGGAGCCCAAAAATTGGATGAATCACACCCTGGAGTTGGCAGAAGTTGGCAGTAGTAGCAGCAGGAGCCCAAATATACACTGGAGTTGGCTTCAGGAGCCCAAAAATTGGATGAATCACACCCTGGAGTTGGCAGGAGTTGACAGTAGCAGCAGCAGGAGCCCAAATATACACTGGAGTTGGCCTCAGGAGCCCAAAAATTGGATGAATCACACCCTGGAGTTGGCAGGAGTTGACAGTAGCAGCAGCAGGAGCCCAAATATACACTGGAGTTGGCTTCAGGAGCCCAAAAATTGGATGAATCACACCCCGGAGTTGGCAGAAGTTGGCAGCAGCAGCAGCAGCAGGAGCCCAAATATACACTGGAGTTGGCTTCAGGAGCCCAAAAATTGGATGAATCACACCCTGGAGTTGGCAGAAGTTGGCAGCAGCAGCAGCAGCAGGAGCCCAAATATACACTGGAGTTGGCTTCAGGAGCCCAAAAATTGGATGAATCACACCCTGGAGTTGGCAGAAGTTGGCAGTAGCAGCAGCAGGAGCCCAAATATACACTGGAGTTGGCTTCAGGAGCCCAAAAATTGGATGAATCACACCCTGGAGTTGGCAGGAGTTGACAGTAGCAGCAGCAGGAGCCCAAATATACACTGGAGTTGGCTTCAGGAGCCCAAAAATTGGATGAATCACACCCTGGAGTTGGCAGAAGTTGGCAGTAGTAGCAGCAGGAGCCCAAATATACACTGGAGTTGGCTTCAGGAGCCCAAAAATTGGATGAATCACACCCTGGAGTTGGCAGAAGTTGGCAGTAGCAGCAGCAGGAGCCCAAATATACACTGGAGTTGGCTTCAGGAGCCCAAAAATTGGATGAATCACACCCTGGAGTTGGCAGGAGTTGACAGTAGCAGCAGCAGGAGCCCAAATATACACTGGAGTTGGCTTCAGGAGCCCAAAAATTGGATGAATCACACCCTGGAGTTGGCAGAAGTTGGCAGTAGTAGCAGCAGGAGCCCAAATATACACTGGAGTTGGCTTCAGGAGCCCAAAAATTGGATGAATCACACCCTGGAGTTGGCAGGAGTTGACAGTAGCAGCAGCAGGAGCCCAAATATACACTGGAGTTGGCCTCAGGAGCCCAAAAATTGGATGAATCACACCCTGGAGTTGGCAGGAGTTGACAGTAGTAGCAGCAGGAGCCCAAATATACACTGGAGTTGGCTTCAGGAGCCCAAAAATTGGATGAATCACACCCTGGAGTTGGCAGAAGTTGGCAGTAGCAGCAGCAGGAGCCCAAATATACACTGGAGTTGGCTTCAGGAGCCCAAAAATTGGATGAATCACACCCTGGAGTTGGCAGAAGTTGGCAGTAGCAGCAGCAGGAGCCCAAAAAATGGCCTAAAGACATAAATATGTTTTGCACCATTTGTAAAGTGTAAAACGTGGCACCATGCTGAATCTAGTCGCATGCATCAGGCATTGGTGGGTGGAAATCCTGGCTGATCCATCCCTGATTCATTTTGACAAAGGTGAGTCTCTCCACATTTTTAGTTGACAGACGAGTTCTCCTCGCCGTAACTATGGCCCCCGCCGCACTAAACACCCGCTCAGATGGCACGCTACTTGCCGGGCAGGACAGCTTTTCCAGGGCAAACTCTGCTAGTTGCGGCCACAAATCAAGTTTGGCTGCCCAGAAGTCCAGCGGATCCTCAAGGTGTGTTGGCATGGTCATGTCAAAGTATGACATGACCTGCTGGTTCAGGTCCTGCTCCAGGTCTTCCTGCTGCTCATGAGTAGCCTCACTATGCGGGTGTAGAAAGCTACTCATTAGCGACTGAAGACTGAGGCTGCTGCTGCTGATGGAGCTTCTGCTGCTGCTGCTGCCAACCCCCCCAGCGGCCATGGCAGTGGAAGGTGAGCGCAGAGGTCCCCTCGAGTCAGACCTGCGAGAGTATGGACCATGGCGCAGATAGGCATCGGCCAACTGCCTACGTAGAATGTCTTTGTAGTAGTTGAGTTTGTCCTCCCTCTCGGTGGGTTTAAAAAATGCCCCCATTTTGTGCCGGAAGCGAGGGTCCAATAAGGTGGACAGCCAGAAGTCATCCCGCCGACAGATGGAAACAATTCTGGGGTCACTACGCAAGCATGTGAGCATGCTTCGTGCCATTTGCGCAAGTGACTCGGATGGACTACCTGTCTCCATCTCCACTGCATACTGCCACGGTGTGCCCGGGTCCTCTGTCTCTCCTTCCTCAAAAACCTCTAGCTCCTCTGGCTGCTCCTGCTCCTCCTCTCCTGTCCGCTGACTAGATAAACCAGCCATTTCGCCAAGCCTAAACTGTGTTTCGCTGGGCAACTCCTCCTCCTCCTCTTCCTCCTCCTCCTCCTCCAGTTCAGCTCCAACGGGGTTCATGTGGCCGTAAGATGTAAACGCCATGTCTCCAGTGCCCTGACCAGCCATGGTTTCCAACATGTGCTGTAGTACATGAAGCAGTGGAATCACGTCGTTCATCCCGTAATCCTGCCGACTGACAAATAAAGTGGCTTCCTCAAAGGGCCTGAGCAAACGGCAGGTGTCACGTATGAGCTGCCACTGGTTGACATTGAAGTTACACAGGGGAGTCCCCCTATCTGCTTGGATCATCAGGAAATCCGTGATGGCTTTTCTCTGTTCATATAATCGGTCCAACATGTGAAGGGTGGAATTCCAACGGGTGGAAACATCGCAAATCAGACTATGTTGGGGGATACCATTCTGACGCTGTAGCTCAAGAAGGGTGTGTTTGGCGGTGTAGGAGTGGCTGAAGTGCATGCAAAGTTTCCGTGAAGTTGTTAGGATGTCCTGCAGATGGGGGGAACACTTCAGAAACCGCTTGACAACCAGATTGAAGACGTGAGCCATGCAGGGGGCATGGGTCAGGCTTCCTTGGCGCAGCGCAGACAAAATGTTCTTCCCATTGTCGGTAACCATGATTCCCATTTTAAGTTTTCTCGGAGTAAGCCATGTTTGGATTTCCTGATGAATACATTTAAGCAGTTCCTCCCCTGTGTGACTCCGTTCGCCAAGACAAACCATGTGAAGCACTGCGTGACACCTCCGTGCCCTGCACACATGGTAGACTGGAGGGGCACTGAGACTTGAGCCTACAGTGGAGGGTGAGGAGATGGCGGAGGATGAGGAGGCCGAGTCGCACGGTGTCACAGGCCCAATGGGCAGAGAGCGCGGAGGCCGAAGCGGCGTGACCTGTCCAAGTTGCTGCTGCAAAGGGACCACATTCACCCAGTGGGCCGTAAACGACATGTACTGCCCCTGACCGTAGTTACAGCTCCAGATGTCGGCGCTGCCATGTATTTTGCTACACACCGACAGGCTCAAGGACTGGCCCACCTTCTGTTCAACAAAAGTGTGCAGCGCTGGTACTGCCTTCTTGGCAAAGAAATGACGGCTTGGGACTCTCCACCTCGGCTCGGCACAAGCCATCAGTTCTCTGAAAGGTGCAGATTCCACCACCTGAAAAGGGAGCGACTGCAGCACCAGCAACTTGGACAGGAGCACATTCAGCTTCTGCGCCGTAGGATGAGTGGGCGCATACTGCTGTCTCTTGGACATGGCTTCGCTGATGGATTGCTGGCGGGATGCATGACTTGGAGGAGGAGGAGGAGGAGCAGGAGCGACAGAGGATGGGTGTGACGCACAGCTGCCTTCGGCTGAGGTGCTGGAGCCTTGGCTGGCAGAAATTGGGAGCTCACTTGGTGAGGAAGCAGACTGGACCACCCCTTGGGAGCCTCGGTTCTCCCAGGTCGTTTTATGGTGACGCATCATATGTTGACGCAGGGCCGTGGTGCCAACATTTGGACCCTGGCCACGCTTCACCTTTTGCCTACATATCTTGCATGTGGCCATGTTACCCTCCTGCGGATGCCTCAGGAAAAACTGCCACACTGCCGAGTAGCTACTTTTCCCACCCCCTGGCCTCACTGATTCACTGCTGCTGTTGCCAACTCCAGGAACCCCTGCTCCACTACCTCCCGATAAGGTAGACTGCCGCACAGCAGGTGCTCTACCCCGGCCCCGGCCCCGGCCGGCTCCAGCCTTTGGAATTGTGCCCCCATGCTGACTGCTACCACCTTGCTGCCTCAGCTGCTGACTCCGGGGCAACCTGCGCCCCTCTTCTCCTGATGATGACGATGAAGCCCCTTCATCACCCGGCTCCCAAGTGCGATCGGCTTCATCGTCATCATCATCATCATCACCGGGTTGTGGCTGTACGTCACTGATGTTCGTGGATTCGTCAACAGTGTCTGGCGCAGGAGCTGGAACGCTCGCAGCACCCACGACACTGTCCACATCACTATTTGTCTGCCTAGCTAAAGAAGCCACCTCCATTTCTTGGCTGGGCAGTAGCTGCTGACTGTCCTCCTGTATCTGATCGTCCTCCTCACTAAAGAGTGGAGCTGAACCCAAAGCATAGGATACGTCGCTGGGGGAGGGAACGGCGTAGGACAGAGGCAATGGGAGGACAGGGACTGCTCTCGGGGCATGCCAACTCAGGGTTGTGTCAGAGGAACCTACCGACCCTAGACTGGGGGTCTCAGATGTAAGTTGTGATGATGTTGTTGATGAGCGCGTCAGCCAATCTACCACGGCAGATGCGTTACTGGTGGAGACCCGACCGCTAGCAGATACTGGCAGATTAGGTCTCTCAGCGTGACTCCTGCTGCTACTGGCCCCCAGTCTGATGCGAGCTCTGCCTGCGGAATCTTGGCCTCTGCCACTCCTCTTTTCACTTCCAGGCACTTGTCTGCCCGACATAGTCTAACTGGCGTGGTAGTAGGTGATATTTTAAGAACCCCCAGGCAGCAGTGGGTCTATATAAAACAGAATATAATGCACACCAAAAGTGAGCAGTAACACTCAGCCTCCAACAGGCCTGCTTAGTGTAAATAAGAGAGCTGCTTAGTGTAAATAAAGAGGGGTATGCTATGTTACAGAATGGGATGCCTCAACAGAAGTGCACCTGGCAGGCAGCAGTAAGCCTATGCCCAGCAAAAGTGTCTTATAATATAAATATAATAAGAGCAAATGCTTATATGGTCTTAAACAGAGGCTGCTTTAGTCACAGAATGGGATGCCCTGGGCAGGAATGGACCTGGCAGGGTCCAGTAGGGCTTTGGCCAGCAAAAGTGTCTTTATCAGGCTAATTTCAAATATGATAAGAGCAAATGCTTATATGGTCTTAAACAGAGGCTGCTGTAGTCACAGAATGGGATGCCCCGGGCAGGAATCGACCTGGCAGGGTCCAGTAGGGCTTTGGCCAGCAAAAGTGTCTTTATCAGGCCTGATTTCTATGAGAATAAGTGCAAATGTTTATTATGCTATTAAATAGAGGCTGCTTTAGTCACAGAATGGGATGCCAGTGCCACAAAAACCAGAGAGCATGCACAGCAAAAGTGTCTTTATCAGGCCTGATTTCTATGAGAATAAGTGCAAATGTTTATTATGCTATTAAATAGAGGCTGCTTTAGTCACAGAATGGGATGCCAGTGCCACAAAAACCAGAGAGCATGCACAGCAAAAGTGTCTTTATCAGGCCTGATTTCTATGAGAATAAGTGCAAATGTTTATTATGCTATTAAATAGAGGCTGCTTTAGTCACAGAATGGGATGCCAGTGCCACAAAAACCAGAGAGCATGCACAGCAAAAGTGTCTTTATCAGGCCTGATTTCTATGAGAATAAGTGCAAATGTTTATTGTGCTATTAAATAGAGGCTGCTTTAGTCACAGAATGGGATGCCAGTGCCACAAAAACCAGAGAGCATGCACAGCAAAAGTGTCTTTATCAGGCCTGATTTCTATGAGAATAAGTGCAAATGTTTATTATGCTATTAAATAGAGGCTGCTTTAGTCACAGAATGGGATGCCAGTGCCACAAAAACCAGAGAGCATGCACAGCAAAAGTGTCTTTATCAGGCCTGATTTCTATGAGAATAAGTGCAAATGTTTATTGTGCTATTAAATAGAGGCTGCTTTAGTCACAGAATGGGATGCCAGTGCCACAAAAACCAGAGAGCATGCACAGCAAAAGTGTCTTTATCAGGCCTGATTTCTATGAGAATAAGTGCAAATGTTTATTGTGCTATTAAATAGAGGCTGCTTTAGTCACAGAATGGGATGCCAGTGCCACAAAAACCAGAGAGCATGCACAGCAAAAGTGTCTTTATCAGGCCTGATTTCTATGAGAATAAGTGCAAATGTTTATTATGCTATTAAATAGAGGCTGCTTTAGTCACAGAATGGGATGCCAGTGCCACAAAAACCAGAGAGCATGCACAGCAAAAGTGTCTTTATCAGGCCTGATTTCTATGAGAATAAGTGCAAATGTTTATTATGCTATTAAATAGAGGCTGCTTTAGTCACAGAATGGGATGCCAGTGCCACAAAAACCAGAGAGCATGCACAGCAAAAGTGTCTTTATCAGGCCTGATTTCTATGAGAATAAGTGCAAATGTTTATTATGCTATTAAATAGAGGCTGCTTTAGTCACAGAATGGGATGCCAGTGCCACAAAAACCAGAGAGCATGCACAGCAAAAGTGTCTTTATCAGGCCTGATTTCTATGAGAATAAGTGCAAATGTTTATTGTGCTATTAAATAGAGGCTGCTTTAGTCACAGAATGGGATGCCAGTGCCACAAAAACCAGAGAGCATGCACAGCAAAAGTGTCTTTATCAGGCCTGATTTCTATGAGAATAAGTGCAAATGTTTATTGTGCTATTAAATAGAGGCTGCTTTAGTCACAGAATGGGATGCCAGTGCCACAAAAACCAGAGAGCATGCACAGCAAAAGTGTCTTTATCAGGCCTGATTTCTATGAGAATAAGTGCAAATGTTTATTGTGCTATTAAATAGAGGCTGCTTTAGTCACAGAATGGGATGCCAGTGCCACAAAAACCAGAGAGCATGCACAGCAAAAGTGTCTTTATCAGGCCTGATTTCTATGAGAATAAGTGCAAATGTTTATTGTGCTATTAAATAGAGGCTGCTTTAGTCACAGAATGGGATGCCAGTGCCACAAAAACCAGAGAGCATGCACAGCAAAAGTGTCTTTATCAGGCCTGATTTCTATGAGAATAAGTGCAAATGTTTATTATGCTATTAAATAGAGGCTGCTTTAGTCACAGAATGGGATGCCAGTGCCACAAAAACCAGAGAGCATGCACAGCAAAAGTGTCTTTATCAGGCCTGATTTCTATGAGAATAAGTGCAAATGTTTATTATGCTATTAAATAGAGGCTGCTTTAGTCACAGAATGGGATGCCAGTGCCACAAAAACCAGAGAGCATGCACAGCAAAAGTGTCTTTATCAGGCCTGATTTCTATGAGAATAAGTGCAAATGTTTATTATGCTATTAAATAGAGGCTGCTTTAGTCACAGAATGGGATGCCAGTGCCACAAAAACCAGAGAGCATGCACAGCAAAAGTGTCTTTATCAGGCCTGATTTCTATGAGAATAAGTGCAAATGTTTATTATGCTATTAAATAGAGGCTGCTTTAGTCACAGAATGGGATGCCAGTGCCACAAAAACCAGAGAGCATGCACAGCAAAAGTGTCTTTATCAGGCCTGATTTCTATGAGAATAAGTGCAAATGTTTATTATGCTATTAAATAGAGGCTGCTTTAGTCACAGAATGGGATGCCAGTGCCACAAAAACCAGAGAGCATGCACAGCAAAAGTGTCTTTATCAGGCCTGATTTCTATGAGAATAAGTGCAAATGTTTATTGTGCTATTAAATAGAGGCTGCTTTAGTCACAGAATGGGATGCCAGTGCCACAAAAACCAGAGAGCATGCACAGCAAAAGTGTCTTTATCAGGCCTGATTTCTATGAGAATAAGTGCAAATGTTTATTATGCTATTAAATAGAGGCTGCTTTAGTCACAGAATGGGATGCCAGTGCCACAAAAACCAGAGAGCATGCACAGCAAAAGTGTCTTTATCAGGCCTGATTTCTATGAGAATAAGTGCAAATGTTTATTGTGCTATTAAATAGAGGCTGCTTTAGTCACAGAATGGGATGCCAGTGCCACAAAAACCAGAGAGCATGCACAGCAAAAGTGTCTTTATCAGGCCTGATTTCTATGAGAATAAGTGCAAATGTTTATTGTGCTATTAAATAGAGGCTGCTTTAGTCACAGAATGGGATGCCAGTGCCACAAAAACCAGAGAGCATGCACAGCAAAAGTGTCTTTATCAGGCCTGATTTCTATGAGAATAAGTGCAAATGTTTATTATGCTATTAAATAGAGGCTGCTTTAGTCACAGAATGGGATGCCAGTGCCACAAAAACCAGAGAGCATGCACAGCAAAAGTGTCTTTATCAGGCCTGATTTCTATGAGAATAAGTGCAAATGTTTATTGTGCTATTAAATAGAGGCTGCTTTAGTCACAGAATGGGATGCCAGTGCCACAAAAACCAGAGAGCATGCACAGCAAAAGTGTCTTTATCAGGCCTGATTTCTATGAGAATAAGTGCAAATGTTTATTATGCTATTAAATAGAGGCTGCTTTAGTCACAGAATGGGATGCCAGTGCCACAAAAACCAGAGAGCATGCACAGCAAAAGTGTCTTTATCAGGCCTGATTTCTATGAGAATAAGTGCAAATGTTTATTATGCTATTAAATAGAGGCTGCTTTAGTCACAGAATGGGATGCCAGTGCCACAAAAACCAGAGAGCATGCACAGCAAAAGTGTCTTTATCAGGCCTGATTTCTATGAGAATAAGTGCAAATGTTTATTATGCTATTAAATAGAGGCTGCTTTAGTCACAGAATGGGATGCCAGTGCCACAAAAACCAGAGAGCATGCACAGCAAAAGTGTCTTTATCAGGCCTGATTTCTATGAGAATAAGTGCAAATGTTTATTATGCTATTAAATAGAGGCTGCTTTAGTCACAGAATGGGATGCCAGTGCCACAAAACCAGAGAGCATGCACAGCAAAAGTGTCTTTATCAAGGCCTGATTTCTATGAGAATTAGTGCAAATGTTTATTATGCTATTAAATAGAGGCTGCTTTAGTCACAGAATGGGATGCCAGTGCCACAAAAACCAGAGAGCATGCACAGCAAAAGTGTCTTTATCAGGCCTGATTTCTATGAGAATAAGTGCAAATGTTTATTGTGCTATTAAATAGAGGCTGCTTTAGTCACAGAATGGGATGCCAGTGCCACAAAAACCAGAGAGCATGCACAGCAAAAGTGTCTTTATCAGGCCTGATTTCTATGAGAATAAGTGCAAATGTTTATTATGCTATTAAATAGAGGCTGCTTTAGTCACAGAATGGGATGCCAGTGCCACAAAAACCAGAGAGCATGCACAGCAAAAGTGTCTTTATCAGGCCTGATTTCTATGAGAATAAGTGCAAATGTTTATTGTGCTATTAAATAGAGGCTGCTTTAGTCACAGAATGGGATGCCAGTGCCACAAAAACCAGAGAGCATGCACAGCAAAAGTGTCTTTATCAGGCCTGATTTCTATGAGAATAAGTGCAAATGTTTATTATGCTATTAAATAGAGGCTGCTTTAGTCACAGAATGGGATGCCAGTGCCACAAAAACCAGAGAGCATGCACAGCAAAAGTGTCTTTATCAGGCCTGATTTCTATGAGAATAAGTGCAAATGTTTATTATGCTATTAAATAGAGGCTGCTTTAGTCACAGAATGGGATGCCAGTGCCACAAAAACCAGAGAGCATGCACAGCAAAAGTGTCTTTATCAGGCCTGATTTCTATGAGAATAAGTGCAAATGTTTATTATGCTATTAAATAGAGGCTGCTTTAGTCACAGAATGGGATGCCAGTGCCACAAAAACCAGAGAGCATGCACAGCAAAAGTGTCTTTATCAGGCCTGATTTCTATGAGAATAAGTGCAAATGTTTATTATGCTATTAAATAGAGGCTGCTTTAGTCACAGAATGGGATGCCAGTGCCACAAAAACCAGAGAGCATGCACAGCAAAAGTGTCTTTATCAGGCCTGATTTCTATGAGAATAAGTGCAAATGTTTATTATGCTATTAAATAGAGGCTGCTTTAGTCACAGAATGGGATGCCAGTGCCACAAAAACCAGAGAGCATGCACAGCAAAAGTGTCTTTATCAGGCCTGATTTCTATGAGAATAAGTGCAAATGTTTATTATGCTATTAAATAGAGGCTGCTTTAGTCACAGAATGGGATGCCAGTGCCACAAAAACCAGAGAGCATGCACAGCAAAAGTGTCTTTATCAGGCCTGATTTCTATG